>BSBN01000372.1:310000-2710000 GCA_027924645.1 Cunninghamia lanceolata | reverse complement strand
TGTTGAAGTATTTGTTGATGATATCATTTTTGGAGGAAGAGATAATATGTGTAAAACTTTTGCAAGTCAAATGAAAAGTGAGTTTGAGATGTCAATGCTTGGAGAAATGAATTTTTTTTTGGGTCTACAAATTACTCAAACAAAGAAAGGAATCTTCATTTCTCAGTCAAAATATGTGAAAGAATTGTTGAGGAAATTTGGGATGGAAGACTCAAAGCCAATGAACACTCCAATGGCAACCGGATGCAAGTTGAGAAAAGATGATGACTCTCCCAAGGTTGATCAGACAAAATATAGGTCAATGATTGGAAGACTATTGTATCTCACTCAAACTAGACCAGATATTATGTAGGTTGTTGGTCTTGTTGCTAGATTCCATGCTGATCCTAGAGAATCTTATGTTATGGCAATCAAGAGGATTTTTAGATATCTAAAGGGGACAGTTGAGTATGGGTTGTGGTATCCTAGAGATCATGATTTCTCTCTTCATGCATATATAGATGCTGATTGGGCAGGAGATGTGGATGACCGGAAGAGTACCAGCGGTGGAGCATTCTTTTTAGGGAAGAGATTGGTTTCTTGGTTAAGCAAGAAACAAGAAGCAATATCTCTGTCTACTGCAGAAGCAGAATATATTGTTGCAACAGGTAGTTGTACTCAAGTTTTGTGGATGAAACAGATGTTAAGAGACATCAGAGTGGAGTATGAGGAGCCCATCACAATTTTCTGTGATAATTCAAGTGCAATAAACATATCCAAGAATCTAGTGTTGCATTCAAAAACTAAACATATATCCATCAAATTTCACTTTTTGAGAGAGCAAGTGAACAAGAATGAAGTTAGATTGGAGTTTGTGCCTTCAAAGGATCATATTGCAGACATCTTTACTAAACCTCTACCTAAGGACTCTTTTGAGTATCTCAGGGAGAAGTTAGGGGTTATTGCCCCTCTGGTGGTGAACTAAGGTGCACTAATGTGCATCAGTCCAGTGGATATCACAGTCACATCTTGTGGTCCAGACTTATGATGGGGAGCTGCTACTCAGGGGGAGCAGCAGGCATGGTTCTGAAGTAGTGGAATTGCAAGTATGTGCCCTTTGACATTGATGTCAAAGGGGGAGAGAAGACATGTGAAAAACAAGTGGTTGCTGATCAAAGGGGGAGCAGTAAAGGGAGAGAAGACATGTGAATGATTGTTGCTAATATGGGAAGTTGTGACAGTAAGGTGATTTTCTTGTCTTGATGGTTAAAACAGTTTTTCACATCATATGTTGCCATCAATGACAAAAGGGGAGATTGTTGCAATTATGGGCCTAATTGGTGTTGTCATTGATGTCAACATACTCCTGTTACATTAATAATAAGGTTTGGATGAGTTGTGTGTTAAGGATATTGAGAAAATTAGTCTCAATCAGGAATAGTGAAGAATAGTAATGACATAAGGTAAAAGTTCACGACAGGATGAGGATAAGAGGATGCAGATTAAAGGGTTTTTAGATATGTGTCTCAAGATGTTCCAGTAGAGATTTTAGAGGTCCGCATGAAGATATGAAGAAGTTATAGAAGTTCAAGTAAAACCGGTTTCGGCAGATGTTCAGTAATGACAGAGTGATACAGATAGGACCGATGAGATTCAGAAATGCATTCTCTGGTTCTACAGATTTGAGGAAGTGTTGGGGAAGTCTGTGTGGTGTGTCAACTCATTTGGTTCATGGTTTGAAGGTCCAGAAGTATCTATTCCCTTGTGAAAGTAATGGCAGACTGTGTTCATGAGGTTCCGGATGAAGGAGAGAAGGATTTCAGTAAGTAGAGGAAGTGCAGACGTTCTTGGTATTTCAGGCAAGTTTGTGGAGGTCCTTGGATCGTGTTCAGTTTATGTTTATGGTCCGCATTAGAATTGGGGTCCCAAAAATGAAGAATAACTTCCAGATGATGGTGTTCTTTCTGTGACTGGCCGACCGGATGTTCTTATGGATGTTTTCTGACTTAGATGTTTGTTTCTGAGTTGATGTCATGTATAAATAAGGGATTGCAAAGTCATTTCAGAGATGGACTTGTGGAGATGAGTGTGTGGTAGCGAGGAGAAGAGCGAAAGGCAGAGCAGAAGGTTTGAGCTTAAATGGAACTGACTCAAGCATGGTGAAGATGTTATTTACCAGTTTAGGTATGTGATACTTATTCTTTTGTAGATAGTGTGTCTCTTGTAGGCAGTGAGCCTCTTGTGAGCAGTGTGCTCGGGCACTGAGCCCTAATTGGCATGTGCCATTTTGTTCTTTCTATTCTTCTAACAGAGAATATTATCTTGGGTTAATCACCCCGTGGTTTTTCCCTTAACCAGGTTTTCCATGTCAAAAATCTTGGTGTTATGTGTGTTAATGTGTATCTGTTCTTAACTTGTTGCATTATGCTTTCATGATTGATTTACTATTATGCTTGTGTGGAGTTAAGTATTTGATTTGGAAGAAAGTTTTGGACAACTGATTCACCCCCCCTCTCAGTTGTCTACCCTAAGTCTAACAGACCCATCCGTTGACCTTCCCATAGACCTCATCTTAAAACCTAATGAATCCACAGGTCGCCACCACAATCATTGCTGGTTCAAAGTTGTCACTACCCGCAGTCTTCAGTCTCCACTAATAAGTCTCCCATCTGTCGCTTAGCCTAGTTTCAAACCACTGTCTGCCTTAGTCATTTAATTGGTGTCTCTCTAAGCCTGCGGTCAAAGATTAGGCTTGTCGCAGTCTACCTTTGGCTGCCACTGTCTTTAAACCCCTTTGCCTCTCTTACCACCGCCCTGCAGGGGCTTTCTTCTTATTCTTTTTTTTTTGCCTATCATAGGCTCTTGGTCACATAGGTGACCAAGAGCCCACTTAAACCCTGACCACTGAAATAGACCACCAAACTCAAAACTGTGTCATGTGATCACAAATAGAAAGTTGCTAGCGGCTTACCCTGACAGTCAACCCTGACTCCCTTTCATCTACATGCCCTAATAGGGCATTTTTTTTATCATAACTCAGCCATGTGGTATCAAAAATTCACAAAAAAGGGCTCATCAGAGAGATGACTTGGTGAACTACACAATGGTATAGGTTTCATCAGGTAATAGATCCATTTTAATAGTTATTTTTCTGGTCAAAGTCAACCCTAATTTTAAAATTCAAATGAGCATAACTAGTGCAAATTTGGTCCAATTTTAGTAATTTATTTTTGAAATTGCTTAAAATTTCTTGAATTTCTGATGCCATTATTATTTTTGCTATGAATGATATTAATTTTTAGATATTTTCCAAATTGTATATTACGACCTTTTCGTCTCGGTGGCTTGAAAAAGGGGGTGTCTACTTGATATTTCATGTTTTGAACATTGTCATAGAGATTTTCTCCTACTAATATCTAATTTTCAGCTTGTGGCACTCATTGGGAGAAGAATCTTGGTTGAAACTACTAACACAATTTGATGCAGGGTTCCTTTCATTCTTATGTGTGTGATTGGCTATCATAGGAACACTTTGATTTGGGCTCTTAAAAAGAACATTAGCTTGTTGTTTTTGCACTCATTGTCTTATTTGCTTGGTGACTTTACTTGTGTTTGTAGAGTGCGTATGCTCTTCCCTCACACGTTATTGTGAACTTAGGAATCAAAAGCACTCTTCAAGTTTTCTCATTTGTCACACACACGTTTAATTTCTAAGGGTAAATGAACAATGTCTAGTGTGGTCAAACACATGTGTATGCTTTCTCCTCGCATTGTTGTATGACCTTGGAGATCAAAAACATGTGTTTGTACCACTTTTGTGCAAACCTTTAGAGGGCATGCCTCCTAATTTGTGAGAGGGAACGACCCAAGTGGTACTTTCATTTCAGTCTGCTATACAAATAATCATGGTTATGACAAAAGTCGTCAATCACCTGGTGTCGTTCTATACTGATAGAAGTCTCCCTCAATATCCAAGTGATGTGTAAAACCCCTTTCTAAGGGCTAGGAGGCCTCTTTAATAAGTGAACTGTCATATTTATAGACACCAGTAAATCCTGAAACATTGATTAAGAACCATTTGTGATAGTGGCCAAAAACCCCTTTTACTTGTTGGTGCAGGAGGTCGGACCTCCCAAGTTGCCCCACATGTACTATTCATTATAGAGACAGGAATTCCCTTGGTCCCTAGGATCGAAGGGTAAGAGGTTTAGTGTGCCTGTGCCGTGTAAGGGGGAGCCAGTGTCACCAACTTCTCTAGTTGTCTGCTTTGTCTTAGTATTTGGAGAAATCTGAGTGGGGACTCAGCAGGTAGTATCCTTGACTGGCCTAGGATCGTGCATGTTTACAAGTGTTTTCAAACTTGTCAAGAGTCACCAAAAAATAGCCAAATTGATTGCCAAGTGTCTTCTTCAAGTGCTTTCTTAATCATCACCCTTAAACATTCTTTCCAACCCATTCATTCCAAGTCATCACATCATCATCACATTCTTATCATATCCTCATCATTCAACCTTCATATCCTAATCACTCTCCTAAGCACTCTCCTAAGCCAATCAGTTGCATCCTAAATATTCTAATCATATCCTAATCACATCACCCAACCATCCACATCTTGATCATCCTACTTGTCATATCCTAATCGCATCCTTATCATATCATCATCATTCAATCACATCCTAATCATATCATATTCATCATTCCTAATCATTACACCTCATCCTAATCATATCCTATTCATCATTCCTAATCATTACACCTAATCCTAATCATATGCTATTCATCATTCCTAATCATTACACCTAATCCTAATCATATCCTAATCATCATTCCTAATCATTACACATAATCCTAATCCATCCAAGTCATCATTCCTAATCATTACACATCATCATCCTCATCTAATCAACATTAGCCTAATCATTCTCCTAATCATATCCAAGTCATCCTTATCAAACCCTAATCACCTCTGTCATCTAATCACCATTATCTTAATCATCCTAGTCAAAACCCTAATCATCTTCATTCATAGTCCAATCAACTTCTTTCTAATCCATCCAAGTCATCTAATCTCATCGTTATACATCATCTTCATTCTAATCCAATCAATCACATCCTAATCATATCCAAACCATTCATTCCAATCCAATCAATTTCATCCTAGTCACAATACACCACAACCGTAGGGAAACCTTTGAGCATCTACTCTCCCTATCAAATCCGACTGCAACTGTGCCAAAACATTATAGACCTACTGGTTCTGTTCACCCACTACGTATTCAATTTCATTCCTTTAGGAGCTAGTTGCATTGACCATTAGAATTCAGCCCTTGACATCTATAGAGGTTCCCAAAAATAGTCTTCCTAAGGTTTAAACATAGGGAAAAATTGTCAAAGCTTGATTGTATCACAAGTACAAATCTGGACCAAGAGACCTTGACATATTTTTAAAATAAATCACAACTTGGGCTTAATACCACAAGGCTAGTTTAAGTCCATCCTTCCAAGTGAATTCTGAAACTCATGGGTTCACTTTAATCAATCATTTCTTCCACACCTCAAGGTCTTGATAAATCCAATTTATACTTTGACAAGGTCATTAGTAGACAATAGTACCCTCTTAGAGCTAGAATTTTTGAAGACTAATATCCATTAGTCTCTATCATAGTTTGGGCCTCATCACCTTGCATTGACATCCCCATAGCATCCCAAAATTCACAAGTCTTATATGGACACGATTGCAAAAGGAAGAGAAAGGGAGTAGATCCTCCTAGTCATCCCTATAGTGAACCCATAAACACATCTTTATAAACATTATTGTCCACACGTCAATTCCAAGTCTCCTTCATTCATAATCAAAACCCTAATCATCCTTGTCATCCAATCATATCACATTATCCAAATCACATCCTAATCATATTTTCATCACTTCACCCTATCACTCCTAGTCATTCCACCTTATCGTTACCCTAGTCCTAATCAAGCACTTGTCAACATGGTCCTAATCCTTAGCGATCCTATGAAAAAACCAAGACCTAAACTTGTCCTTCGATGGGTCCCTCCTCCAACTTCCAATGATGACAAGACACATAGTGCATGCCTTGAGACACAAGATGACATACAACGATGTGAAGACATGTGTGATTCCATGCCAATCCTAGAGAACAAGGTTCCAACACCCCAAGCCCATTCAAAAGCCTATCCAAGTCCACCTTGGCAACAAGACAAAGTGCCTTCAAATTCCAATGCTACCTTTGACAAGGGGAACATAAGTCTACCTCATCCATCCTATAAGTACATTCTACCACCGCACTCTAATCCAACATCAACTCCACGTCCTAGAATCAAACATTACAAAAGCAAGCCTAAGGGGTTGTCCAAATCCACTAATCCATCCAATCCCTTTGACACTCCACCTAATCAAAGTTCAACCCTAATCCTACAACACCATCCATCCCTCTTATCCCTCCACCATGGGAACTTTTCACTCCACCTAATGCTAATCACAAGTCCACATCATCTACCCTTATTTTCCATCCACTATATTGTCCTTCCGCGGTTGCACTTGCAAAGGATGTGATCCATTGGCTACTAGCATAGAATAGACCATCCCCATGTCAAACACCTATCTTGGCACCTAGCAATGAGCCTTCAAATGCCATGCTTATTCCTCCAACTCTAACATGTGGTCAACAAACCATTGAGCTTATTGAAAATACTTTTCCCATAAATCCTAGTCAAAACCCATCACACCCTTATGTCATTGACCATCAAGAACATATCAACCCTATTAAAGAGTCCTCCACATTTACTTCCATTCCAAGTCAAGATCTATGTCAAGGGTCCAATCCTAATCATGTGGAAACATTACCCGCTTATCTAAATCAAGATCAAACCCCTTCAATTCCACCCATCCACAACACAATTACTCCTTTCTATGATCAAGCTCCCATCTATGATCAAGATCCCCTCCATGATCAAGAAGGCCATGATGATCCTCTTAGTCTACTATATGCATTCCATGGTCAAGAGCTTATTACCCCATCCACCCAACCTCCATCTAGCACTACTCATGACATACACACATCCACCTCCCTTGATGAGACAATTGCCTCCCAAGAAAAAATAGAAGATCAAACAAATACCTTGGATCTTAGTGAACATAATGATAATCAAGACCCTAATGATCCTTGGTCATCTACCATTGATCCCATTCCAATTCCACCATCATATCCTATTGGTCTATCTACCTTCATTCACGAGTGATCTTCCCTAGGACAACAACAACCATTATCCACTTCGCCTTCTCCATCAAAGAAAGAGCTCAAGTCTAATGTCCAAAACACACCTAGTCCCATAGTCCATCGCATACTCCAAAACATGAACTACCAAGGTAAAAGCTTAGGCCTTCATGAACAAGGTATTTTGGAGCCTATACATGTCAAAGCCCCCCCACACTCATATGGCCTTGGATATACACCCCAAGGACAACAATCTAAAGATGTTAGTATTTCCTCCATTCATCCTAAGTCCACCACTTTCCATCACAAACCCTATCATATTCTAAAGACATATGTCACCATTCCACCTCCATCATCCTATAAATGTCAAAAGCACATGACCATACACCTTCCACCATCCAATTTAGCTCCACCTCTTCTGACTCCAAATATCCCTCCATCCTACTTTGCCTCCATTGCTTCCAACACCTATCATCCCTATCATCCAACCCACTTATCCATTTATCTAAAAACACATTCCTAATCATGACCAACAAATGCACACATCATGTAAACATAAAGCTTCCACTCATTCCACCCATTCCATGGGATTCAAAAATAAACATTTGGATGCTTCCTCTCATAAAGCTAAAATCATAAGGGTCCTAATGCCTTAGGATACAAATGCAAAGAATCAAAGCAAAATCCATCCAAAAAGCTATACAAGTCCATACCTTCAAAATAAAAGTCCAAAAGCAAAATGGTAAGGGTCCCTAAGCAAAAAAGCCAATCAAAAGAGGCATCCACCTCTCAATCCATTCAAAAATGCCATTCCATTCCAAATACTCAAATTCCTCCATCCCACAAGTCAAACAAAAGTCATAAAAATCCTAAGTCTACGTGGGTACCAATGTGCTTATATCATCCATCTCCTAAGAAAACATCGTCATTGCTTCCTACACCACCATCCAATCAAAAGCTTCAATGTTTATCATGGTGTGTGCAGCCGTTGGTCATGGTTCCATTCCATTCCACAACATTTCCACATACCTCCATCACCCCATCATTCAACCATTTTCCTACATATTTCACCCATCCTATCCCTATGGTCCATGCTTTTGGATAAGTCATTCATCCATCCTTACATGAACCTTCCATAATTCACATCAGAACCCGCCATCTTTCTTACATAATCCACTATTGTTCCCTCCATAATCTGCTATCTACCTACTCCATCTCACTTTCATGCAATCTCCCTTACCAACATTTATGAGCATATTGACTTGACATGGTCCATGTGACGACATCTTTCTCCAATGGGACTATCACCTTTCATGGCACTAGACATTTGAGTCCCTCCTTTCCATATTCCACCTATCCCATTCAAAAATCACAAAAAAAAAAAAAAATTAACATCAAAATAGTAAAGAGAAATCCCTTCATCCAATGGTGAAAACCACCCTTGGTGGTGCCTTGGATAAGCACCATGATGAAAACCTAGCAAACAAGCATCATGCGTAGATTGATCTTCTATGTCACTTGTGAAAGGAAGCTAGGTGTGTGGAAATCTCTTCCTAAACTAGTCTAATGAGGGGAGAGGTATGAAAATTTGTTTTAACCCTTACAATTGCAGCAATATTAAAGTTATATCAGAGATATTACAGCAGAAAACACAATACAAGAATGTAGACAGAGAGAGATAGACACAAGATGTATCGTGGGGAAAACCTTTTCAGGTGAAAAACTCAACACTCTAAAACCTGCACAATGTATTATCTGAAACAATAACAGTTTACAATACACTTGCAATGCAAGTTCTTCCAAGAGTCTTCAAATGTTGAATCTAGAGTTATTCCGGCAGCATAACAGTACCTGTAAAAACACTATGCCACTACAACTCTAAAACAATGCATTTTATAGAGATACAAGGCATATTCTGGAAGCTTCTTGGGATAGGTGTCCACCTTGGCCACATGGCCATTTTCTTGCATCAAAGGACACTTGTCCAAGCTGCAAGTACATCCCTTACATCTGTCAAACATGGCAAATTTGAATTTCTCAACATGAAGCGCTCTAAGGCTAAAAATAGACTATGACAGATGCTCTTACGCATCTTATAGCTGTCATAAAAAACTGCAACATGACAATCTTAAATGTTGTAAGAGAATCTGTCATACAATGCTAAATATAGCATATTCCTCTTACAACATGTCATAGCCCAACTTGGGCGCCCAAGTTACCTTTCCCTCATGCAAAGATACTCACCGGCACTTGTCACCACTTGTCATAGGAATCTCCAAACTTGGCTCTTACGTGTCATAGATTCTGTCATATGGAATATCATCTTCCACATACCACAAGGTGCTGACACATGGCATATTAGTGCCATCTCAAACGGGATGCCCAAATCCATGTAGGTTTGACTTGACCATCCAAGTCACATTCCAAGTAAGATGACATGTCACCGTGCCACCTCAACTAAGTGACCAAACTGAATGTGCAAGTAAATACAATATTAGGCAATAAATAAATATACACTTAAATAAATAATGCTAGGAATTTGCAAAGGTTGAGACACCTTAATTCCCAAAATTCTCCCACTTGTCGAACACCTTGCAAGAGCCAAAAGAAATGACAAGATTTAAATGCTAGGGGCCAAGAGCTCCATAGACTCTGAACACCATCTGAACTTCTCTGTACCCATTGGTTTCGTCAATGCATCTGCAAGATTCTTCAAAGTGTCTACTTTCTCCAATATCACCTTCCCATCCTCTACCATATCTCACACAAAATGAAACTGTACATCAATATGCTTTGTGTTGTTATATGGAGCCTAATCAGACTCGGAGGTTATATTTACCCCACTTTTATTAGTGCGGTTTCCCCCCAAATTCCTACGGGGTCAAGGGGCAGCGCCCCTTGCGGGGTTTGGGGGCAGCGCCCCCAAGACGGGGTCAAGGGGCAGTGCCCCTTGCGGGGTCCAGGGGCAGCACCCCTGGCGCGTTCCCTGTCGCAATACAGGGCAGGGTCGAGGGGCAGCGCCCCCAAAACCTCACACAGTTTTTTATTATTTTATAATGCACCGGAAGTTAATTTTTTCATTGACCGACATAAGAAAACCCTATTTTGTAACCGACAAAAAGCTTGATAAAAAGCGGCTAAGGGTTAGGGTTTTGGTATTGTATTGTAGCATTTTGCAGCGGTATTGAGTTGCAGGGATTGCTGATTGTAATCGGTTTGATTTACTGGATAATAATATTGGACTCTCTGTTTGGTGGATGTAGCCCAAGTTTGGGTGAACCACGTTAAAACTTGTCTCTCGCTATTATTATTTCTGTGTATTTCCATTTCTCTGTTTAATATTTATTTGCATTTAATTGATATCTTCTGCCGGCTAACCCTAACAAGTGGTATCAGAGCGGGTTGTGTTCGATTATCGTCTGCAGGAAAGTCTCACGGTTGAGTGGGAGCAATGGCGGACGAGGGTAAAACTAAGGTTGATAAATTCAATGGGCAGAACTATCAGTTATGGAAGATGCAGATGGAGGATTACCTCTATCAAAAGGATTTATGGAGGCCGTTGGAAGGAGTAGCCAAAAAACTGGCAACAATGTCTGATGAGGATTGGAATCTTCTTGACAGAAAGGCACTGGGAACCATTCGGTTGTGCCTGGCACTGTCGGTGGCATTCAATATAACAGAAGCGAAGACGACAGATGGTCTGATGAAAGCTTTGGCAAAATTGTATGAAAAACCCTCAGCCTCAAATAAGGTATTTCTCATGAAGCAGTTGTTTAATTTCAAAATGGTTGAAGGTGGATCTATGACAGGTCATTTAAATGAATTTAATACGATTGTCAGTCAATTGACTTCTGTAAATGTAAAATTTGATGAAGAAGTTAGAGCTCTCTTGATATTATGTTCATTACCTGAAAGCAGGGATAGTTTGGTAATGGCGGTTAGTAACTCTGTTTCTGGTTCAAATACCCTAAAATTTGATGATGTTGTTGGTGTTATTCTGAGTGAGGAAATTCGTAAGAAAAGCTCAGGTGGATCCAAATCAGGCAGTGTTTTGAATGCAGAAAGCAGGGGCAGATCAAAGGAGAGAGGAAAAGGTTCTGGAGGTCATGGGAAGTCATGAGGAAAATCAAAGGACAAAAGATCCCAAACCAGAGGACAGAAGGATTGCTGGTACTGTGGAAAACTAGGTCATCTGAAGAAAGATTGCTGGTCTCGGAAGAACAAAGAAGGAGACAAACAAGAAGGCAATAAGGAAGCAAATGTGGTAAGTAATAAATCTAAAGATGACGCTTTGATTCTTTCCCTAGATAATGCTGATGATTCATGGGTTTTAGATTCAGGGGCCTCATTTCATGCTACGCCCCATAGAAGTTATTTTCTTGATTATGTCTAAGGGGATTTTAGGCTGGTTTATTTGGGAGATAACAAACCCTGTCAGATTGTTGGAAAGGGAAGAATCAAGATTAAGTTGCAGAATGGGAATCATTGGCTACTACAAGAGGTAAGGCATGTTCCAAGGCTTAGTAGGAATTTAATTTCAGCAGGGCAGCTAACTGAACAAGGTTGCACTGTTACATTTACTGATAAAAATTGGAAGGTTTCAAAAGGTGCCTTAGTAGTAGCAAAAGGTGTGAAAGTAGGCACCTTATATCTTTGTACAGGTCATACTGTTCCTTCTACTTTAGCTGTTACAGAGAAAAAACAAACAGGTTCAAGAACAGTTGCTGCAGGTTTGCAGGAAGAGACTAGAAAAGTTGCTGCAGGTTCTGAGACAACACTGTGGCATAACAGACTTGGGCATATGAGTGAAAAAGGTATGAAGGTACTTCATTCTAAGAAAGTTTTACCAGGTCTGAAATGTATTAATATGGATTTCTGTGAAAGTTGTGTGTATGGAAAACAAAAGAGAGTCAGTTTTCTTAAGGATGGGAAGCAAAAAAAAATGAAAAGTTGGAGCTTGTGCATACAGATGTATAGGGACCAGCTCAGGTATCTTCTCTTGGTGGCTCTCGGTATTATGTTACATTCATAGATGATGCAACTAGGAAGGTCTGAATTTATTTTCTTAGACAGAAATCTGATGTATTTGAAACATTTAAGAAATGGAGAAGCTTGGTTGAGAATGAGACGGGTAAAAGATTAAAATGTCTCAGATCTGATAATGGCGGTGAGTATTGCAGCAAAGAATTTGAAGATTATTGTTCCTTTAATGGAATTCGTAGGCAGAAAATAGTTCCAAGGACTCCACAGGAAAATGGAGTGGCTGAACGCATGAATAGGACAATAATGGAGCGTGCAAGGACCATGAGATTGCATGCTGGGCTACCTTTAAACATGTGGGCAGAGGCTGTCAACACTGCTGTATATTTAATTAACAGAGGTCCTTCAGTTCCTTTGGGCTGTGGTATTCCAGAGGAAGCATGGACAGGCAAGAAGGTGAGTTATTCTTTTCTGAAAACCTTCAGCTGTGAAGCATTTGCACATATAGATTCTGAACATAGAACCAAGCTGGATGCAAAATCAAAAAGGTGTACCTTTGTTGGATATGGCATTGATGAATTTGGTTATAGGCTTTGGGATTTTGAAAATCAAAAAATTGTGAGAAGCAGGGATGTTATATTCAATGAGAAGGTGTTGTACAAAGATCAGTTGTAGCAGCATGAGAAGAAAGAAAAGGATTATGTGGTGCTGGATGATACTCTAAATAGTGATGTTCCAGTGGTTCCTCATGCACCGCAACAGCAACCAGAAATACCACAAACTCCAGTGAATGTTAGACGGTCCACAAGGATAAGTAGACCTCCTGAAAGGTTTTCTCCCTCTTTGTATTCTATTTTGTTAACAGATGCTGGTGAACCAGAAGGGTATGATGAAGCTATGCAGGTGGATACACAGGTTCAGTGGGAGCTTGCAATGAAAGAAGAAATGGACTCCTTGCTGAAAAATCAGACTTGGGAATTATGTAAGTTACCTACAGGAAAAAAGGCTTTACCAAATAAATGGGTTTACAGGCTGAAAGAGGAAGATGGAGGTAAGAAAAGATTTAAGGCCAGGTTAGTTGTAAAAGGATTTGCACAGAAAAAGGGCATTGATTTTGATGAGATATTTTCTCCGGTTGTCAAGATGACTTCTATTCGTACTATTTTACGTATTGTGGCTGCTGAAGATTTACATTTGGAACAGCTCGATGTTAAAACTGCCTTTCTCCATGGTGATTTGGAGGAGGAGATCTATATGGAATAGCCCCAAGGATTTGAGGTCAAAGGTAAGGAGAAACTAGTGTGCAGATTGAAGAAGAGTTTGTATGGCCTGAAACAAGCACCTCGGCAATGGTATTTGAAATTTGACAGTTTTATGGCTGAGCAAGGCTACAGCAGGTGTAATTCTGACCATTGTGTTTATTTTAAGAGGTTAGATAATGACAGCTACATTATTTTATGTTTATATGTTGATGACATGCTTGTAGCTGGGTCTAACACGGATCACATAAGAGAGTTAAAACAGCAGTTGGCACAGTCATTTGATATGAAGGATTTGGGGGCAGCAAAACAAATCCTTGGTATGAAAATTTGTAGAGATAGGAAGAACAGAAAATTGACTCTATCTCAGGCTACTTATGTTGAAAAGGTGTTGCAGAGATTTCACATGGAGAATGCCAAAGCTGTCAGCACACCTTTGCCTAGTCATTTGAAATTGACTAAGAACATGTGTCCTAAGACACAAGAGGAGGAAGCGAAAATGTCCAAGGTACCATATGCTTCAGCTGTAGGCAGTTTAATGTATGCCATGGTATGCACGAGACCGGATATTGCACATGCTGTAGGAGTCGTTAGCAGGTATATGAGTCATCCCGGATTAGAGCATTGGAATGCAGTAAAATAGATTCTCAGGTATTTGAGAGGTACATCCAATAAACACTTATGTTTTGGGGGCTCTAATACTATTTTAGCAGGCTATGTAGACTCAGATTTGGCAGGAGATAATGATACTAGGCGAAGTACTACAGGTTATGTCTTTACTGTAGGCAGAACAGCGGTGAGTTGGATTTCCAGGTTACAAAAGGTGGTTGCTTTATCCACCACCGAGGCAGAATATGTAGCTGCAACAGAGGCAAGCAAGGAGATGATATGGCTGCAATCTTTCATGAATGAATTGGGCACACAACAGGTTAACAGTTATTTGTTTACAGATAGCCAGAGTGCCATACATCTTGCCAAGAATTCTGCCTTGCATTCAAAGACCAAACACATCCAGTTGAGGTATCACTTCATTCGGTCGGTGTTGGATAATGGACAGTTACAGCTGGCAAAGATACATACAGATGATAATCCAGCAGATATGTTTACAAAGGCAGTGACAAGGGAGAAGCTGAGCTCCTCTTCAGCTTCGGTTGGTCTTCTAGACTGAACACAACAAAATAGAACAGCAGAGTCCAGGGTGCTTATTTCCAGTGGGAGCTACAGGGTCAGTGGTGTTATGATCAGTCTCCAAGTGGGAGATGATATGGTGTGGAGTCTGATCAGTCTCCAAGTGGGAGATTGTTGTTATATGGAGCCTAATCAGACTCAGAGGTTATATTTACCCCACTTTTATCAGCGCGGTTTCCCCCCAAATTCCTACGGGGTCAAGGGGCAGCGCCCCTTGCGGGGGTTTGGGGGCAGCGCCAAAAACATAAGAAAACCCTATTTTGTAACCGACAAAAAGCTTGATAAAAAGCGGCTAAGGGTTAGGGTTTTGGTATTGTATTGTAGCATTTTGCAGTGGTATTGAGTTGCAGGGATTGCTGATTGTAATCGGTTTGATTTACTGGATAATAATATTGGACTCTCTGTTTGGTGGATGTAGCCCGAGTTTGGGTGAACCACGTTAAAACTTGTCTCTCGCTATTATTATTTCTGTGTATTTCCATTTCTCTGTTTAATCTTTATTTGCATTTAATTGATATCTTCTGCCGGCTAACCCTAACACTTTGTTCTGGCATGGAAAGTTGTATTCTTTTCTAAGAAAATCACACTCTGATTGTCACAACAGATAGTAGTCTATCCTGCATCAACACCAATATCTGAACACAACCTCTTAAGCCAAATGGCTTCCTTACAAGCATGAGTAGCTACCATATACTCAGCTTCTTTTGTGGACAAAGTGACCACATGTTACCGCTTACTCATCCAACTAATTGCACCACCGATCATAGTAAACACATAATCACTGGTGGATCTCCTGCTGTCAATGTCACCTGCCCAATTAGAATTCACAAATCCACAAATACATACAGAATGTGGAGGTCTTGTAGGATGACCATGATAACATAGGGAATACTTGGAAGTACCCTGCAAATATCTGAACACTCACTTTATTGCATCCCAATGTACCCATCTAGGATTAGCCATAAATCGACTAAGGACTCCCACTGCTTGGGCAATGTCTAATCTTGTACAGACCATAGCATACATCAAGCTTCCAATAGCACTAGCATAAGGTACTCTACTCATATCCTCCATCTTAGAAGGAGACTTTGGACAATCATTCATAGATAACTTTGTCCCCAATGAAATAGGCAATGGTTTGCAATATGCCATGTTGAATCTATCCAACACGGTTTTCACATACTTACTCTGTCTTAACCAAAGTTTTATGTTTGCTCTCTCTTTTGATCTCCATCCCCAGAATGTACCTGACTGCCCCTATGTTTTTCATTTCAAATTGTACTGACAACTGAGACTTCAAATCAGAAATCATATTCCTACCATTCCCAATCAGCAACATATCATCAACATATAGTGCAATAATGAGAATATGATCATTGTCAAACTTGTAATACACACAATGATCTGATTTCAATCTTAGAAATCCAATAGACAACACAAAGGCATCAAACTTCAAGTACCACATCCTAGGAGATTGTTTCAATCCATACAAAGACTTCTTTAACTTGCAAACCAATTTTTCTTTACCTTTTTCTATGTAATGCTCTAGTTGTGACATATAAATCTCTTCCTCCAAATCACCATGAAGGAATTTTGTCTTCACATCCATCTTCTTCACTTCTAAATCATAAGTTGTTGCAAGAGATAATATGAACCGAACAAATGTCAGCTTTGCAATATGAGAGAAAATTTCACCATAATCAATTCCCTCCACTTGTGAGTACCCCTTCGTAACCAATTTGGCCTTATACTTCTCAACATTGCCATCTGCACCAAATTTCTTCTTGACCACCCATTTACATCCAATAGGTTTTCATCCATCAGGCAAAGGCACCAAGTCCCAAGTTTTATTCTTTTCCAAAGAAGCCATCTCATCTTCCATGGCCTCCTTCCAGGAACCTGCATCTTTCATGCCCATAGCCTCTATCACAATTCTAGGCTCATCAGCATTAGTAAGCAAAGCAAAAGCATAACTAGAATCAAGCAATGTATAACCAAACCTCTCAGGTTGCTTTTCATTTTGTGTAGACCTCCTCAAATGCTGAGGTTGAGGTTTTGCTTCTTCTTCTGAGATTTCAGATCTGCTAGAGCTCTCCTCATCATCAGGTCTCACAGGGTTTATCGATTTAGTCTTCTCAGGGGTAGTGGGAAATTGAACCACTCCTTTCTTTTTTTTCTCTTCTAGTTGTAGAACAATGGAAGGTGTTATATATCTGAAAATAACACTTATGCTATACACCACTTTTTTGGCCATAGGATCCCAAAACTTGTATCATTTCACACCGACACCATAACCAATGAAGATACACTTAACAGCCTTGTTCTCAAATTTTGACCTCTTCTACCTAGGCACATGAGCATATGCCTTACAACCAAAAACACTAAGATGTCTTATTGAAGGCTTCTTACCAGACCACACCTCCATGGGAGTCTTACCAACAAGAGCTAATGTAGGAGACTTGTTTACCAGGTAGCAAGTAGTGGCAACAACTTCAACCCAAAAATTTTGTTCAAGGCCAGCTCCACTAAGCATACTCCTAGTCTTCTCCACCAGTGTCATATTCATCCTCTCTGCAACTCCATTTTGTTGCGGGGTGTATGGAGTTGTCTTATGTCTTTCAATCCCATGTTCTTTATAGAAATTATCAAATTATGTGGAACAGAACTCACCACCATTGTCAATTCTCAAACACTTAATCTTTTTACTAGTCTGATTCTCAACAAAAGCTTTAAACTCTTTGAACTGACTAAAGACTTCAGATTTGCTTCTGAGAAAATAAATCCATGTCCTTCTATTGTAATCATTTATGAAAGATACAAAATATACAAATTTAGAGATCGAAGGAACATTAATTGGACCAAACACATCAGAATGAATAAGATCCAATACACCAAAAGACTTATGAGAACTCGAGTAAAACTAAACACGATTTTGCTTTCCATATATACAAAGTTCACAAACTTTGAAATCGAGATTACAATCATGTAGCCCCTCAACGAGGTTTTTATTTTTCAGGGTTCTAAGACCCTTCTCACCAATGTGGCCAAGTCTCTTATGCCATAACATTGTCTTCTCAGCAGGAAGTTTAACTTCCAAAGCATGAGCACCCTTAGGTACCCAAAATGCACTACCATCAGAAGTTGATACAACAGATCTTTTAGTTGCTAGTTCCAATGGTGGGGATGAAGTGACTGCAACTCTTTTCTTCGAGTCAGAAGAACTATTGTATTGTGAAATCTATGCCTCTAGCTGAAATAGAGTACCCCTCTGAGTAACCTTCGCAAACACCATAGCTCCTCTAGTCATCTTGCATCCTTCTTTCAAGAAGACAACCTACACACCTGCATCGTTCAATTTACTTACAGAAAGCAGGTTCCATGCCAAGACTAGGATGTGCATAACCCCAAAGATCCCCTTCACTCATCCATCATGGAATCAGATTGTGACTCTTCCATGGCCAACTATCTTCAGATGAGAGTCGTCACCCAGATACACTCTTCCACCATCGAACTCTTCATACTTTATGAACCAGTCTCAATGTGAGGTCATGTGAAAAGAGGCACCAGAATCAATCAGCCACACATCATCAGATGCATGGGTGGCCAAGGCTATAATGAAAGCATCACTATCATCTTGTGACTTGACAAAGTCTAAATCTGGGACATTCTTCTTCTTTTTCTTTTTCTCCTCTTTGCATTCCTTTTAGAAATGCCCAGTTTTTTTAGTTCCAACACAGTGCCTTGGACTTTCCAGGAGATTTGGATCTCCCACATGATTTGGATTTACCCTTCTCAGCTTTCTTGTCCTTCTTTTGCCCTTTCTCCTTAGGTCTTCCACAAACCGCAAGAGCCTCTTTAGCCAAATTGGATGATTTTCTCCGCATCTCTTCAGATAATAGTGAAGACACTACCTCATCCATCTTGAAAGTGGTTGTAGTGCTTCTAATGGCCATTACAAGATGATCCCATGAATCCAGTAAAGAACAAAGCAAAATCATACACCGATCCTCCTCCATCTTCACACCAACGAATGTCAATTGTGCAACTAACATATTAAAGGCATTCATGTGATTAGCAACAGATCCTCCATCTTCCATTCTAAGAGAATATAGCTTCTTCTATAGGAATAACTTGTTTACCAAAAACTTAGCTTGATAAACATCACCAAGTTTCTTCCACAACTCCTTCGCAATTTTCTCTTCATGGACATTTGACAGGACAGAATCAGCCAAACAGAGTCTCACAAGACCCTTGGCTTTACGATCTTTGAGATCCTAATCTGCCTGTGCCATTGCCATTGGTTTTGTACCAGAAATTATTTCCCATAGGTCTCTATCAATGAGCATATCTTCCATTTTGAGTTTCCACAACTTGAAATTGTTGCCATTAAACTTTTCCACCTCTATTCTTTCGAATGTGCTTGCCATCTCCTTCTAGAAACAAGATTAAAGAATACTCTACATAGACTCCCACTCAATCTAAGATCAGTACAGAAAACCCCTACCCAACATCTAGGACTAAAACTGGCTAGGCTTTGATACCAATTGAAAGGAAGTTAGGTGTGCGGAAATCACTTCCTAAACTAATCTAATGAGGGGAGAGGTATGAAAATTCATTTTAACCCTTACAATTGCAGCAATATTAAAGTTATATCAGAGATATTATAGCAGCAAACACAATACAAGAATGTAGATAGAGAGATAGACACAAGATGTATCGTGGGGAAAACCTTTTCAGATGAAAAACCCAACACTCTAAAACATGCACAATGTATTATCTAAAACAATAATAGTATACAATACACTTGGAATACAAGTTCTTCCAAGAGTCTATCTCTAAGGCTAAAAATAGACTATGACAGATGCTCTTACGCATCTTACAGCTGTCAGCAACATGACAATCTTAAATGTTGTAAGAGAATCCATCATACAATGCTAACTGTAGCATATTCCTCTTACAACATGTCATTGCCCAACTTGGGCGCCCAAAGATGTCTTTCCCTCATGCAAAGATACTCACTGACACTTGTCACCACTTATCATAGGAATCTCCAAACTTGGCTCTTACGCATCATAGATTCTGTCAAATGGAATATCCTCTTCCACATACCACAAGGTGCCGACACATGGCATATTAGTGCCACTTCAAATGGGACGCCCAAATCCATGTAGGTTTGACTTGACCATCCAAGTCACATTCCAAGTAAGATGACATGTCACCGTGCCACCTCAACTAAGTGAGCAAACTGAATGTGCAAGTAAATACACTATTAGGCAATAAATAAATATACACTTAAATAAATAATGCTCAAAATTTGCAAAGGTTGAGACACGTTAATTCCCAACAACTTGCACTTGGGGCACATTGTCTCATCCACACTATCACTTCTATCCTATCATATCATTTTCATACCTTCTTACCATCCTTCCTCCTTTTTTTATCTTGATAAAGATATGGGGGCAAATTGTTGAAACATGTTTTGGTTATCTCTTGATATACCTCATCCCTTCCAAACAATCCTATCATCATCCTTTTGTCATAAGCGTCGTTATGAAAAATCCTAAGTCTTGCACCTAGAATGGGGCATGTTATTCCTATGTGACATAGCCTTTGGAGATCACATCCTAGCTCCCTTATGATACATACATCCATCCATCCTTTCCATCCACTGTCGCCTACCCTTTTATCTATCCACCCTACATTATTCTTCCACCTAGACTTGGTTTTCCCTTGTCATTGGTATCTAGTGCAAAGGCTATCCAATTTGTCATCCAATGTCATCCTGAAACATTTCAAAATACAAAAAAAAAATCAAAACATATTCAAAAATTAAAATATTCCAAAAGCTCAAAAAATCAAAACATCTCAAAAATGCAAAAAAAAAATCAAATATCCAACAAAAATCCAAGCAATAAACTCAATCCATAAAATTAATCCATCACATCAATCTCAAGTCAATCAATTCTTCCAATCAATTCAATTCACTCTATCCAATCATCAAAATCAATTCTTCCAAATCATCAAAATCAATTCTTCCAATCATCAATTTCTCAATCACATCATTCAAATCAATCAATCAATTCCAAGCCATGATCCAAATGCAAGTCATTATCAATCCATACCAATCAACTCAATCAATTTTGCCAAATTATCTAATTACATCAATGGTCTTGATCCTAATCTTGACGTAAACCAATCAATTAATCAATCAATCATCAATCAATCCTAGTGTTGCTCGCATGGCCAACAACACTAGTAGAGTCAATCAATTGTCTTATACAAGATGTTGCATTGTCGAAACCAGACCAAGCATCTTATACGACATGTTTCATTTCCTGAAACTAGGCACAATCATTATCATCAATCAATCAATCACTTAATCATTAGTTTACAACTTGACAGGGGCAATACCTTGTTTGTTTTTGAATCATTTATGCATGCTTGCTTGCTTTCTTGCGTGTGTTATCATTTATCTTGCATTTGAATCAAACCCATCAAAAAATTTCCAAAAAAACTAAAAAAATCAAAACATTTGCAAAAATCCAAAAACATTCAAATATTTTGTAAAAAACCAAAAGAATCAAATATTCGCAAAAATACAAAAACATTCAAATATTTCCAAAAAACCCAAAACATCGAAAAACTTCACAAAATCACAAAAAAACCAAATATCCAACAAAAACCCAAGCAATAAAATCAATCTCATAAATTCTTCCAATCAATCTTCATTCATGCAATTCTTCAAGTCCAAATCATCAAATCATTCCAATTCAATCAATCAAATCATCAAATCAAATCCATTCTTCCAATCAATTAACTCAAATCAAATCAATTCAATTCAATTCATCAATAATTCCAAACAACAATCCAAATGCAAGCTATCATCAATCCATACCAATCAAGTCAAATTATCCAATTTCATCAATGGTCTTGATATTAGCCTTGACGTAACTCAAATCATTCAATCAATCAAATCCTGGTGTTTCTCGCATGGCCAATAACACTAGTATCAATCAATCATATCAATTGTCTTAGATAGGATGTTGCATTGTCGAAACCAGACCAGGCGTCTTAGATGACATGTTTCATTTCCTGAAACCAGAAACCATCATCAATCACTTAATCATTGGTTTACAGCTTGACAGAGGCAATACCTTGTTTGATTTTGAATCATTTGTGCATGCTTGCTTGCGTGTGTTATTATTTATCTTGCATTTGAATCAAACCCATCAAGACTTTCCAAAAAATCTTAAAACATCCAAATATTCCAAAAAGCTAAAAAAATCCAAATATTCCAAAAATCCAAAAACATTGAAATATTTCTCAAAATCCAAAAACATCAAAAACATCAAAAATCACAAAAGAATCATATAACCAACCAAAATCTCAAGCAATAAATTGTGTCACCACCTGGTCCAACTACGTTGCCTATGAGATTTCACGTAGGCAAGACCATCTTTGATGAGCCCCTGAGGCATTAGTTCAATCCCTTAGGGCCCGTCGAGTCAATAGTCATAATAGGTTGTCCTTTAACGAGATGGATACTTTGATCAGACTAAAGCAATTAGCCTTTCAAACGAAAAACAATCCCAAACATCAAACAAGACAATCTATTCAATCAGCCAAAACAGACTAATTGTTATTAGTATCAACAATCACTTACCCTATACTGAATGGGGCATTGTCGAAACTAGGACTCTATGCCTTATACGACATGTGTCATTTCTAAGATCAAACATAACAATCATCTCACAACTTGCGACATTCTCGAAACCAGACCACATGTCTTATATGGGATGTCCCAATCTTATTGCTTGCCTTATACAGGATGTTGCATTGTCAAAACCAGACCAGGCATCTTATACTACATGCTTCCAATCTTGAAACCTGGCCTCCTTCATTGAATCATTGTAATCAATCAAACACATATCATTTGGCAAAAGGTCCAAATGGCTGTTGGTCTAGTTTGTCTTATTTTACTAGATTGTTTTGCAGTCTCGTTCTTATGCTTCTCAAGGCAGTCCCTAAGTGATGAAGAGAAGTGAGGATAGAGCGAGATATTTTTCTTTGATTGTTGTTTACGGTTTGTCTTGGCAAAATGACTAGGGCAACTTGGTGCCTTGCGTGTGATCGGGATTCCATTGGGTGTGAATCAAAGACATCATATGCATTGGAAAGAATAACTGCTTCCTTGCATAAGGACTTGCACACCTCACAGTTATCTCATCGTATGTTCTGACAAGGTACCACGCTTACTAGTCTGAGTCAGGAATTCCTTGCCTGTCATGTGCTTGTTTTGCAAGGGATCACATTTCCTCACTTTGGCCTCTATCATGCCATTGTGTTTGTCGTCTCTTGACATAATAAGTTCTATGATGATAAGTAGAAAAAATTGCAGGTGAGAAGCTCATAAATCTATCAAAGAAAGATCTCATTCCCATTCTTCTAGCTAATCTTTCATTCCTCCACCATCTCTCTGTCTCGCATCTTCATTCCTCCACCTTCATTGCAGCTTAACATATCATTCATTTCTTCTATCCATTCCCCTATCTTTCTTCCTTGACCAATCCATTTCATTTCGAGAGCATACTCATGTTTGTCCAACCTGCCTATCCTCTCAAGGGGGATCATCATCCTATCTTTCCATCATCATCCTTTTACTCTATCCATTTCCTTAGCTTTTTTGAAATGATGTTACTCGACATAAATCTCATCATCTCAAAGAGAGGCAAAATGTAGACACGTAAAAGTGTCCTCATATTGCAAAACACCAATCTCTTCCACATTCTACTATTTTTTCCTAATTTTCCTCTATGGTTAAATAATTAATTTTAATTAATTAATTATTTAATCATTCACTTTCCTAATGTCCCCTTTACTTGATTTATTCAAACAAATAATCCTACCCCTCAATTAAATAAATCTCATTTATTTAATTAAGGGTTCACATGACCACTTCAAATAAATTAAATAAATTGGGCAAATTTATTTAATTTAAAAACATTCTCCACCTCATCATATTCTTGAATTTTAAATTCAATTTTGTCCTCTAGTGGCTAGGAACCCTAATCAATCACTGCCTTTCATTTGGCTCCAAAGTCAACAGTGAATCTCAACCATCCATTCAAACAGGCTCTCCTATAAAACACCTCCTCTAGCTCATTTTCACCTCTCTTGGCTGATCTCTCTTAGTTCATTTTTCATCTCTTAGCTTGATTTCTCCTAGACATCTCTTAGTTCATTTTTCATGTTCTTATGCTCTTGAATCTCTTTCTCTCCAATATCTTGCCACTTTCACCCATTTGAGCTTCTCAAGATTGTGCAAAATCTGTAAATATGAGAACATTATGGAATATGGAGGAGAACAATGAAGATTAGTCAAGTTGTTGCTTAGATTAGTTCATTTTCTATTTGTTTGATTATTTTCTAGGCTTGCTTGCACTTCATTGCAGTTAGATTTTTGTTGTAGTTTAATTTCTGCATGTTTAAAAGTTTAAATCCTAGCGACATCTATAATTGCACTCTGTATCTTAGGTTAGATTCCTCATTTTAGCCTATTGTTGCATGATATAATTGAATATTTATTAATCAATCCTCATCCATACAACAAAGGGACAGAACCTTTGTAGCTTGGCTCTCCTTTCAGGATTGTAGTCAATCTTGGTTTGTGTTCTAATGTTTATTTAGAGGGTTGCCCTAGTTTTGATGTATTAGACTAGATCCCCTTTTTCACACATAACAATCACCTAGGACTATTTATAGATATATGATTTTAGTCATGTAATTTAAGATATTTAATGTGGTTCGATAAGGTAATTATAAAATTTATATTGTTTAATGTTTAAAATATTTTTTTTGTTTTTTATGCAGAAGAAGGAATAGGTGGAAATAAATTTGGCAACATTGAATCATTAAGGCTTAATTTGATTTAGGCATGCCTCTCTTAAATCCTAGTTTGATATATATGTTCCATGCATCATTTTATGAAGTTAAAATATTGTTTTATTAAAGGCAACAAATAATAAAACGGTTTTAAAGATAAGAAATTATTTTCTTTAATGTTTAGAAATTGTAAATAAAACTTCTACTACTAGAGTGTTTTGCAACCTACATATTTTTTAAACAATAACTAGAGTACCATAGTGGAAATGATAAAGTAAACATGTGCATGTTGAAATACACAATATATATTTCCACTTGCATTTTCTTCCACCACATTAACTAGTACAAAACTAATCAATGCTTCTACCAACAAACTCAAAAGTCCATAATAGATAAACATTCCAGCACCTAATCGGCTATTTAATCCAAACTACCAAAGAACATAAATAAAGCTTAACATAAACTAATTCTATCATCCATTAATTTCTAACAAAATAAATCTCATTTAGAGGCCACAACACATTAGACCACTAGACATTTGAATCTTTAGAACTTAATAACTTGTTCTCTTTTGATCTTTACTATCTTTTGAATTTATTGGATTTCGCATTTAGCAACATGCTCTATGTGGTAAATATAATGTGATTTTTTTCACATGTTTCTCAAATATGAAGAAAAGTTGTAGTTCATGATTGACATTGCTTTGTAGGGATTTATTTTTGTTACTAATTATGTTTCAATGCAATGAATATCGCATGGAAAAGACCTAGATTTCAAAACTACTAACCTATGTTATGCATCTATGCTACATGAAGTTTATAAATCAGACGAGCTAAAAATCGTAATCAAAATTTTGAATTTATTTTATTATTGCTTGCATTCATCTATATGTGTGGTTTGATAAAAAAGATTTATAAGAAGTTAAATAATTCGTTGTATTTTGTATAGGATGGGAAAAACACAAATAAAAAATTATTATCAACCTTGTAATCCAAGATTTTAGAGATGGAATAGCTCATTTCTCATCTTATGATTTGGAATGGAGTCCAATTGTTATTAAAGATGATGGGGACATTAACCTTTGTGCAGCAATCCCTTTTCATAGACTTGAATCTTTCCTATTAGACGAAGCATTATTTGATAGCACAAAAATAGTGTTTATCATATGAAGTTACCAATTATAAAGATCATACCATAAAGATGCACTCCTAGTTTGTATCTAATAACATCAATGCCTTTTATACATGTTTTTTTTTTATCATATTTGATGCTAATAACATGATACTATCATTGTAGCTATTATTGTGCATTTGGCCCTGAGGACCATAGGAAAAAACCTCCCACAAAACAAGGAGTATGATTTTTTTTTAAAAAGGGGTTGTCAATGCCACATCATTGTTAAGGTGATGTATGGGAGACCTGATATGGCAATGCTAATTATTGTCCTATTTTGCCTTCTGGCCAAGTAGCCCAAGGATCCATGAAATTTCTAAGTGTTTTCCCTTTTGAAGTACAAGGGAAAAGCACCCAAAATGGCTAAGTCCAAAATCCTAAGTGTTTTCCTTGTGTTTTCTACCTTTTCAGAGTTTTAGAGTTCAGAGTTCTCCTCTTTGTCATGCCATTCTTATCGGCTTTGAAATCCACCTTGGTTCCCTTGTAAATTCGTCTAAATGTTTTGGGTGCCAAAGGTTGGGAGTTCTCTCTTCCTTATTCTTTCTTTTTCGAAGGTAGAAGGAAGAAGGTCCACTTGTTGAAGCTCGATGAGATACAATGTCTTAAGTGTTTCGAGCATTGGAGGTCAAAATTTCTCTCTTCCTCCTTCCTCTTTTTCGAAGGCAAAAGATGGAAGGCCTAACGGTCGAGGTTTGCTAGTTTCAAAATTTCTAAGTGTTGCAGAGGTTGGAGGTTGGGGTTGCACTTTTCTCTTTCCATTTGGCAAGTAGAAAGAGGAAGGCCTAATCATCGAAGTCCGTTGAGTTTCTAAAATGCCTAAGTCATTCGAGTGGCAACAGGTGGGATTTTTCTTCTCCCTCTTTTTTGTTGGAAGGCGGAAGGCGGAAGTTCGTCTGAGGCCCAATCCCCATCAAGATTCATAATTCCTTCTAAGTATTGCGGAGTCAGGGATTGAGCACTTTTTCTTTTCAAAAGCACGATGCATGATGAAGGTCTGACCTTCGAAGCCTAGCGGTTTCCTTTCTGCCTCTTTCAGACTTTGGAGATCGTAGTTTCCTTCACCTTTCAAAGGCCCGATTGGAAGAAGACCAATCGGAGGAAGCCCAATTGGTTGGGGTTTGACTTGTTTCTCCTTCCCAACTCTTTCTATTGTTCAGGACACAATGGGACTACTCAGTGACCTTCCTAGCTACCATTAATGCTTCTTTAGAGCTCGATTACTTGTGGAAAATGAATTTCTCATCCCCCTATGCCATTGTAACTCCTTTGCATTGAATTTCTTGTACCCAAGGCATGGGCGGACGCTCTTCTTCAATAGATTTCTAAGGTAGAGCCATGTGGGCGTGCTCCAAGGACACAGAAGTAAATTTATTGTAGCATGGGCAACTAGCTTTCCTTGTTGACCACTCTTCCCTACGTCCATGGCTACTATAGTGATTTGTAAAAGCTATATATACATATGTTTGAGATGTATTTATGTTGGTTGGTCGTTGGGTCCTTACGCAGGTTGAAGCGTTGGACATTGGATCATGGCCTCATGATATTTCCTAGAATTGTATGAATCCAATCGACTGTGTCCTCTTTTGGACCTCTTTATCTTCATTTCTAGTTCAATTATGAGGGGAAAGTTATCATTATGTGTCTTTTTGATCTGTATTTATCTTTTCTTTCTCTGTAATGGCAATTTAGCCTCTATGATTAATACAAGCAATTGGTTTTTCCTCTTATTTTCTTTTTCATTGTGTCTGCTTGAATGTTGCTCACTTAGCTTGTGGATAAAACGGTCTCTTTATAGGTTTCATTATTCTATTTTGACCTATGTTAGAGAACGGATGAGTCTCTGTTGGTTTGTTCAGCCTTTGAGATCATCACTATGTTATGTCAGTCCCAACCAAACACTAAATATGGTGTATCACCCCCCTTTCAATTTTTGTTTATTCTTACCCTTTTCCCTGTGAGCATTAGCATTAAATTTATTCAAATTCTCTGGACTTTAAGTCTAGAAAGAGGAACCACCCTTCTTTGGAGGTTTGATCTCATTTGTAAGGTCCTACACCTTGAGATCATTCCCATGTTTCACTGAATTTGTTGAAACTACCAAAATCTTCAACAACAGGGTGTAAATTCAGGTGACAACAATTTCTAGCACACTCGATGGGACTAGTTTGATAAGCTTCATCATCCATTGAAGGATTTGGTGTGTTATTCAGTGTATTTTGCCATTTGGGGTAGTCTTCTTCAACACAATGGAAACTTTGCTAATCAATTTCCTAGTTTGAGCAGTCCACGCATTCAAAGATTTCAAAGATCGAAGTACAGTGATGCTTTTGGTCTTTTCCAACCTTCAGGGCTCCCAAATCACCTAGCGATTCTTCTTGGTATGTATCTAGTTTTCTCTAGATGCAGAACTGTTTTGCTCTATTTTAGACATTTTCTATGATTATCTAGCATTTTGATGCTCCAAAATGTCAAAATAGTATGGGAGTTATGGTTATTCCCCTCCGCCCAACCATAATTTAAATTATATGCCTCCCTACCAACAATTTCAGGCCCAAAGCACCTCTGTTTTTATGCCATACACCCATGTTTCAGTAGAATATCAGTATCCTCATGACGCTTGCCTCCCACCCACCCTTTCTCAGTCTTCTTGTCAGTCTAATAATGTTTATTATCAAACCCAAGAAGACTACCTTGCTCCTAATCAGTATAGCTACCCTTCCAGTTAGTCCCACAATCTTGACAATGTGGATGTCAATGAGTTCAATGGTCTAGTGCATAAGCTGTTAGAGCTTAGGGAGCATTTGGATGACATTAAAAGAAATATGGGGTATAATCAGCCGCATGAAGCCTTTAATTTTAACATCAAAAATGAAGGTGATGTGATGGAGATGTTGATAACTGAGAGGGTGGGTGAATCAGTTATCTTAATTATTTCTACTTCCTGATTCTCTTTTACAATTAATTCAGCATCAAATCATATTAGCAAGCACAACCATGAAATAGAAATAACATCATTACACATGACACAATGATTTTGACGTGAAAAATCCTATTAAGGGAAAAACCATGGGGTGACTAACCCAAGATTGTATTCTCTATAAAAAGAATAAGATGATACAGAGTGGCACTTGCCAATTAGGGCTCACTACCTGAGCACAATTCTCACAAGAGGCTCACTGCCTACAAAAGAATCACTGTCTATAATAAATAAAGAAGGTAACAAGATACTTGAACTGATGAGAAGCATCCACACATGTTGAGGTTCAGTTTCGGTTAAGCCCAATATACTGATCTGCTGCACTTCATTCTTTCTCTTCTTTGGTGCTACTGTCTTGTCACATTTCAGACCTGTCTTACCACCTTCACACTGCTCTTCTTCTTTTTCTCACTCTTTTTAACATTCAACCACACATCTTCACATCTAAATACATCTTGTCTATATATCCGCACCAATGATTTCAACACCTTTCTAGTTGGTATCTGGAATAGTCAATATTTTCCCAAACTTTGATCTGTCGGCTGAATCCTTGCTTGCCAAGTGATGCATATCAAGGAGATGCTTATAGAAGTCATCAATTATGTTGGCCAATCATGAATGATACCTCAGGAAGCTTGATCACCATCAATATCTCATCCAGATTTAGGTTTGATGTTGTACTGGTCAGTTCTTCCTCTGTCTACTCTGCCAAACAGGAGCCCAACACTCAAGTGCTCATGTCTCTTCACTCTTACATACCAGAGGCTCAATCCCTGTAATCTATTAGTCAAGGTACTCCTCTTGACTTCCCCAAGTCTGCACTTTAATGAGATACTTCCTCTGAGAGATTCGAACCTGATTGTCAGACCTTGCCACATGCTCTGTTCTTATTTACCGGACCACAACATTCTTCAATCTGACTTCCGGTATAGACATACCATGTCCTACGGATGTGTGGGATGGACTTTGTTGCCATCAATGACAACATTCATGAAGCCATATGGTGTCTCTTGCCAACAATCTCCCCCTTTGGCATTGATGGCAATACTTAGTGAAAAATGATTAAGTGTCGCACTACACTCCCCCTTGGCTGATGCTATGTTCTAATGTACATTTTACCGGAGCTCCCCCTTAGCTAGATCCCACATTTTTCATTGCTCCTCACTCCCCCTTTGACATCAATGGAAAAGGGTAGGGTTTGCACACCAAAATTCTAAAAACAATCTATACTTGGCCGCATAAACATATATATACATGTTTTACATATACTGAATTATATCTACAAAAGTGGTTTTCAATTGCACTACTTCTGTCGCCCAACTCTTCTTCATCCTGTCCAAAATTGAGATGTACCCACTCAACAGGAATGCAAAAGCTTTTGCCTTCTTCAGATCTGTTGGATCACTGGTTTGGGTTGTGGTTTGAGCATCAGTTAGGGCCTCATGCATGGCCTCTAACTTAGGGAGAATGATCCCTCTAAGTTCACCCATCCAGCTTATTATGTTCTTCCTTTCCTTCTCAAGTTTTTTTATTGCATTTGTGACTGCAATAGTCTGACACTCTTGATTTACTATGGAAGAGGAGAGAGGATCAAAACTTTGAGACAAACTTAGCAGTTTATCCTCTTGCTCTTTTACTTTCTTCTCAATATCTTTTTGTCATTGTGGGCCAGGATAAACAAAATTTATATATATCTCCACCATCTTTAAGAGCAATTTCTAGGCTCTTAATTTTGATATCCATAACTTTCCTATCATTGGTTATTAGCCCTTGTACCTCTGATAATCTTTTTACCAAAAACTCCTTCCAGACCTTATCTTCTGCTGACTTCTCTAAGGAATGAAAATGTGTGCTAACATTATTAACTAGAGATTTGAGATTACCGGATGAAGAGGCTGAGGGATCCTTCTGAAAAGATGGCATGATTTTCTCCAATACACCAGATGCAATTTCTAGGAGCTTGTAGTCTTCCATGTGAGACTTCAAAAGTTTTTCTTTTGCCTTTGCTAAAGTAAAGGATGCTAGCTTCATGGTTTGAACTGGGGAGAGGGAGTCAAAATTGAATGGTCCTTGAAGAAGTTCCGGTTCATCAAATTCCATCATCTCCTTGGTTAAGAATTCTTCGACTGCTTCTGTTGTGTCTCTTGCTGGTGACAGGGTTTTGTCCCCTTCTACAGCCTTACCACTGTCATCTTCTTTTTGCTTCTCTTCTCCTTCTTGACTGATCTTCTCTTCTACTCTTTCTTCTCCTTTAGATCCAGAGTCTACAGGGGAAATTGGATGAGAGATATTTACTTCTTCTTGGACTTCCTCTTCCGGAATAGGGGAATCTAAATCTTTAGCTTTTTCTTCACCTGTCTCCTTTGCCTCTTCTGCCATTTTCTCAATAGATTCTTCTTTGTCATCCATGTTGGAGGGATCATCTCCTAAATCCTCTATAACAGGAATATTGAATCTTTTATAGGCATTCCGGAGGATTTCTTCTGTTTCTCTTGCCACTTTATCAATTTCACCAAGCATGAGCTGATTCATTCTAGCCTTACTCTGGAACTCATCCTTGCAATCTTTGAAGATCATACATTTGTTTCGGAGTAATTGAAGGATAGAGCTGAATAGCTATCTATTCTCTAATTTCTAAGTCCGTAGCCTTGGCATTTTCTTTTCTCATTTCAAGTTCCTTCTCTAAACTTTTAGGAATTAGAGAAATTATTTCAATAAATGCTTTATTGTATATGTTCAAGTACTTAACTGTGGCTTCCTCCAAGATCTTTCTATCTGCATCATTATATGCATCATAGAATTCTGTTATTGGTTGCAGGTTTCCATCCACAGTAACTGCTTTAACTACATCATTTAATGACAGAGTGGGCCTTTCAACAAACTATTCTGCCTCTGCCTCCTTGGTTTCACTGGATACTTTCTTCTTCTTCTTCATCTTCTTGATCTCTTCATCAAATTCTGTCTCTTCATCATCCTTCTGACTGATGTAAGACCTTGTTGCCTTTGTCTTTGTTCTCTTTTCACTTTTACTGGATGATTTTGCTTCCAGTTTTGATGCTTGTGAGCTCTTAGCAGTGGTGGATGCAGAGATCTTAGAGGATCTGGTCCGGGAGGGGGCTTCTACTGGAGCACTTTCCTTTTCTGCCTTTTCCTTTTGTTTTTCTACCCTTTCCATCTTATCCCTATTTACATCAAGTGCCTCTTTTGAGATGCCATATCTTTTGGCAACATTCTCTACTTCTTTTCTCACTTTTCTCTTCATCTCTGGTTGCCTTAGCTCCACATAAATCTTCACACTCAGCTCTTTAAAGGTTCCAAACCTTTCTGCCTTGGGATCCTTGGGCTGACTTAGCATGTGCTGAACATGCAGCTCTACAATTTTCTCATCCACTTTATACCCCATTGGCATGATCCACACTGTTCTTGGTTCCACTGCCTCCATTAGGCATTGATCAATTTCTACCATAAAGCATATTGTATCCTTGTACTTTTCAACTAGGGATTGAGGAATTCTCTCTCTAGCTTGCATCATGTTCTAAAAGTTCTTAAAGTACCCCCAAAGTGCTATAATCTGTGCATTTGCATCACCAATTTTATGTAGATAGTCTCTGATTTAAATTGCTACTGGTCTGTCATTTTGCCATATCCATCCATTAGATCCGGGTAGCTCATTCATGTAGTAGAAGAATAGATAGAGTATTAGGCCACCATATTTGAAGGAATTCTTCTTATCCTTCTTTATCTTCTACAGGTTCTCTAAAAGTTGGTTTAGAAGGAGCTCACAAAGATCATAATCTGCATTCTTTATCAACAATTCATAAGCAGTGTAAATTGCAGTTCTGGGTACTGAATTTTCCCTGCTAGAGTGATATAACTTATAACCGACGATCATGGAGGCAAACTCGATATCTGGATTAGTGATATCTTCTATTGTCATCGCTCTCTTGTCAAACCTTGATCCGGTAGCCTCACTCACAGTTTGATTCTTAACAGATTTGAGAACAGGTAACCCTCCGGATGAGTGCAAACAGGTTACCGCTTTAATAGCATCTTTTGTGATCTTGAATGGTTTATTCAGCCACATGAAGTTGTCATGCACTCTGCTCAAAACATACCTGACCCACTCATCTTCAGCAAAACAGGGGAAATGAATGTACTGCCCAAAATGTTTTTCCCGGATGGCCTTATATTGGGGTTTAAGTTCAAATGATTCATTTATCAGTTCCTTGTGGTAGATATCCCTCAATTTGAATTCTCTGAATTCTTCAATGTTTGCATGAATGTAAACCCTAATATCTTCTACATGCAAAACTCCATGTGGAACACCAGAAAATGCCCCTAGGGGATCTACTTCCAGGGATTTGTAGGGATGTTTCTTGAATTTGGGGCGAGGCCTATCAATGATCTTCACAATATTCAGAGTAGCCATCCTTCAAAGTATTTACTGAGAGATATTCAATAAAGGAAAATACCTTTTGTGCTTCTAGGGTTCACGGAGTGAGCCAAATTGATTTGCTGGATGAATCAACTTCGGTGGTTGATCGTTGAGAAATTTGAAATAATTTGTTGCAGAGCTCCTTTTCTTTTTCTTCTCGGATGCAAATGTACAAATGACGTGTGAATGAACCCTTTTATTTCTGAGAAAACCCTAATTCCACATTGCAATAAATGCGTAACTTAAGTCATTCTGGTTGTTTTGTTCTTCTTAAACTGAGATAGATCTTTTCTGGATCACTGAGATACACTTAGAGTTATTCTTGGTGAATAGTGACAATCTATCTTCCTTTCCTTAATCATTTGAACTATCCGCAGATCAAGATTCCACAATTTTTGAATCAAGCCAGATCTAACTGTGAGAATCCTATTTTTACCGGATGACAGTCAAACCGGATCAATCTTGGAAGATTAGACTCTTCAAACCTTCTTGCGGATCTTTCATATTTTTACCAAACCTACTTTAGATGTTTCTCTGAGAATCCTTTAATCCGCAACTTCCATGTGCCAATTTCAAGCACCAATTGATTGGCTGGGGCAATTTGTTTTTCTTAATGACTCCCCCTAAGCCAGAGCTCATCTATTTAATTTTTGAAAGGATTATCAGCACAAGATTCTGGTGCGGATCCATCCCCAACATTCTCTGCGTTTCTCTTCACCCAAATCTTGTTCATCTCTCTTTGAATTTCATCCACATTCATTTTTCCTTTTCCTTTGTCTTGGTTTTGATTAAGATGTACTGGACCCTTATTGTTCTGATTCTTACTTCTGCAAAATTTGGCAATATGACCGGATCTATTGCAATTGTAGCAAACAACATTTCTTTGCATATTTGACTGATATCCTTTTGATCTACACTGATTAGCTATATGTCCCATTCTATTGCATGCAAAACATCTACCATTGAATGAATTGTTCATTTGCATATCTCTACACTCATGAGATTTGTGACCATACCTTTTGCAATTGAAACACTATCCAGAAAAGGATGAATTAGCCTGATTCATTCTTCTTTTGCACTGATTTGCTTTATGACCAAAGTTATTGCAGTTGTGGCAGTATCCATTGAAGGATGGATATCTTTGAGCATTTGGTTGCCTTACCGGAGGTCTTCTAGGCCTGTTCCTTAGATTTCCTGATCCAGAGTTCTTCTGACCGAATCCGGAGCTTTCACCTTTCTCATATCCCAAGCCATGCTTGTCATCTACCCTCTTTTGACTTTCAAGAAGAACTTCAAGTTGAGCAGAGCTTATCTTGAATTTTTCTTTGTATTCATTTGATGTTTAAAGATCCTTTTTAAGAATGTCTATTTGATCCTCAAGTTTTTCTTTATTATCTCTAGCATCTTCAAGATCATATTCCATATGTATGATTATTCTATCCATTTTATGCAGTCTTCTAATTTTTCCTTGAGAGATTGTCTTAGATCATCTTCAGTTTTTCTTTTCTCTTCAATTTCCTAGGTGAATTTCATAACTCCTGATTCCATTTTATGTCTTACCATAATGACCTCTTTTGATAACTTTTCACATAGCTTGGTTTTCTCCTTTAGGTCTTCATTTGTATCATTGGTTTCACCTTGACTTACTAATTGCTGAAGTAGATCCTTTCTCTTTTTCATAGAGATACTCAATTTCCCTTTTAATTCATTTATGAAATCATCAGCCTGTTTAAGTCTTTCCTTCAATTCATTAACTTCAGAATTAGATTGTTCAAGATCATCTAGGGCAGACTGAAGTTGTTCCCTCATACCATATATATCCATTTAAATTTCCAGATCTTCCTCAAGCTGTTAGACTCTGTTTAGAGGTACTTGGCTCTGATACCAATTGTTGATAACTGAGAGGGGGGGTGAATCAGTTATCTTAATTATTTCTACTTCTTGATTCTCTTTTACAATTAATTTAGCATCAAATCATATTAGCAAGCACAACCATGAAATAGAAATAACATCATTACACATGACACAATGATTTTGATGTGGAAAACCCTGTTAAGGAAAAAACCACGGGGTGACTAACCCAAAATTGTATTCTCTGTTAAAAGAATAAGATGATATAGAATGGCACTTGCCAATTAGGGCTCACTGCCGGAGCACACTGCTCATAAGAGGCTCATTGCCTACAAAAGACTCACTGTCTATAATAAATAAAGAAGGTAACAAGATACTTGAACTGATGAGAAGCATCCACACATGCTGAGGTTCAGTTCCGGTTAAGCCCAATATACTAATCTGCTGCACTTCATTCTTTCTCTTCTTTGGTGCTACTGTCTTGTTACATTTTAGACCTGTCTCACCACCTTCACACTTCTCTTCTACTTTTTCTCACTCTTTTTAACATTCAACCACACATATTCACATCTAAATACATCTGGTCTATATATCCGCATCAATGATTTCAACACCTTTCTAGTCTGCATCCAGAATAGTCAATATTTTTCCAAACTTTGATCTGTCAGCTGAATCCTTGCTTGCCAAGTGATGCATATCAAGGAGATGCTTATAGAAGTCATCAATTATGTCGGTCAATCATGAATGATACCTCAGGAATCTTGATCACCATCAATATCTCATCCGGATTTAGGTCTGATGCTCTACTGGTCAGTTCTTCCTCTGTCTACTCTGCCAAACAGGAGCCCAACAGTCAAGTGCTCATGTCTCTTCACGCTTACATCATCGGAGGCTCAATCCCTGTAATCTATTAGTCAAGGTACTCCTCTTGACTTCCCCAAGTCCACACTTTACTGAGATACTTCCTCTGAGAGATCCGGACCTGATTGTCAGACCTTACCACATGCTCTGTTCTTATTTACCAGACCACAACATTCTTCAATCTGACTTTCAGTATAGACATACCATGTCCTAAAGATGTGTGGGATGGACTTTGTTTCCATCAATGACAACATTCATGAAGCCATATAGTGTCTCTTGCCAACAGGAGATACTCCTAGGTTTCAAATGAGAGTGGGATGAAGTTAAAGGAATGATGGAGTATGACAAAAAGAAAGAGGAGCTTGCTTATCAGGCTCATCTTCAACAACAGCAGATGGAGGCATAGGAAAGAGCTTATCAAGAAAGCTTCACTTTGGAGATTACAGCTAAAGAAGAATAGTTAAACCAATTTTAGGCAACCCCTCCCTTCTATACAAGTTCAACCTATAGCAGAAATGTCCCCCAAATTCAAAGTCCCAAACTTCAAGCAAGGGAAAACCTCTAAGCCTCTGAGATATCCTTCAAATTTCAAAATCCCAAGTTTTAGAGGCCCTCAACCTTCACGAGAGCCTATTCCTGCGCAAGTCCAGCCTATTATTCCTCAGGAATGACCCTCTCAAGGAGCCTTTCCATCTCCTATCTCATGTCATTCCTCTTGCCCTGACACTATTTCACTTTTCAAAGGTTGACCTGTTGTTTATCGAGCTAATTGGAGGGACGAGCCAGAAAGGGAGGTTCCTGCAACTAGGGAGGAGCCACATGTTGATAATGAACCCTCATGCACCATTAAAACTGAATAATCAGACATGCTGCAAGAAGAGGTTAAGCCAGATCATTCATACCAGCAATAGTGCATTGAGCACAAGGATAGTACTATTCAAGTGCAGGGTTGAACCCTATGGACTTTGGCTCATTTGAGGAGTTTTCCCATGCTTTGAACAAGATGAATGAAACCCAAATGCAGAGGAAGCATGGTGAAAAGGTCCAGTTGTAGAGGCAATTCAAGCAGAATCCAATGGAGTTATAGTCAAATGATGAGGGCATTGGAGAGGTTGCAAAGGAAATTACTCCAAAAGAGGTTGCTGGTGCTTCCCTATTTCATGAACTGCCTGGTTACATTGAAGATGAAAAAGACATGCAAATGGCAACATTAGTTGTAGTTTTGAAACAACATGAAGATGTTGAGGGACATGGCAAGTTGTTGGAATGTGCAGACAAGTGTGAAAATGAGGTTCCAGCGATGAAAAGGAGTATGTAAGCCGCCCTGTAGTGGGAAGTGCATAAATTGATAGCACAAGTATGTTTGAGGAGCTCACATTTTTCATAGAAGATAACGATGTGGAGATCGAGCATGGGCAAGAACAAATTGAAGATTTGTTCTTGATTATCCAATAGGGATATCAAAGTCTTGGTGAAGGAGATTTCACCATTGACCATGTGTAGGGCTCATTTTTTTAGCTCAATTTAGGAAATCATGAGCATCTTATGCACAAGACGGAGGCAACCATTTGTTCCGTTGAGCCACAAGAGCCAGAGCATTCAGACCAGAAGAAGAATAATGAAGAATCAGAACAAAGGCATGAGATCAACTCTGTTGATTTGCATGTCATTTCAAGGGGATGTCCTATCAGACATCTAGCCCAGGTAGAGACAGACCATGAAGAGTCACCACTTTTCATGCTCACTCCTGAGCATGAAGTTGAGCATCCAAATAAGTGGAATCAACCCATTTATCCACTTCTTAGTAGTTGCACCAAAAATCAGTTCAAGTGGGTAAGTGAGTTTGTTCCCATTCTTAGGGAAGTGTTTTATCAGTTTGTTGAAAATCCATCCCTTCCCCACCTCTTTTTAATTGCCCACAGGCATGTGAAGCATTGTAAATTGTTAAGAAATGGCAGTTACTTTCAAGAACCAGTTAATGGCTTTATTTAAGTCAATTTCTTGGTTGGTTAGTTTAGGTTCAGGTTAGTTTTATTTCTGTTTTAGGTTTCCCTTCGATAAGTGCTCTTGGACAAGTTGCATCCTCATTAGGAGGTCGTTTGCCTTGTTTGTTTTGCTTTGTCTTGTTTTCTGGAGGCTTGTTCAGTTTTGTGTTGGTCTAGCCAACCCCATGTCCTTGTTGCTGTGCCCACTGACTCTGTGCCCAATGGATTCATAAGGCCTCTAGATCCTAGTGTTTAGTGGGCAAACACCCCTGCATAGTCACCAAATTGTTGTCCTATTTTGTCTTCTGGCCAAATAGCCCAAGGATCCATGAAATTTCTAAGTGTTTTCCCTTTTGAAGTACAAGGAAAAAGCCCCAAAAATGGCTAAGTCCAAAATCCTAAGTGTTTTCCTTGTGTTTTCTACCTTTTCGGAGTTCTTTTCATCATGTCATTCTTATCGGCTCCGAAATCCGCCTTGGTTCCCTTGTAAATTCATCTAAGTGTTTTGGGCGTCGAAGATCGACAGTTCTCTCTTCCTTCTTTCTTTTTTGAAGGCAAAAGGCAGAAGGTCCGCTTGCCAAAGCCCAATGATCTACAATGTTCTAAGTGTTTTGGGTGCCGGAGGTTGAGAGTTCTCTCTTCCTCCTTCCTCTTTTTCGAAGGTAGAAGACGGAAGGCCCAACAACCAAGGTCTACTAGTTTCAAAAGTTTTAAGTGTTGCGGAGCTTAAAGGCCAGGATTGCACTCTTTTTCTTTCCATTTGGCAAGTAGAAGGCAGAAGGCTTGATCGTCGAATGTAATGTCCCCTTCTCGCAAGTCCCAATTTCACAAATTTGCACACGATTTCAACTCACAAAAAGAGAACATTAGTACACTAAACCCTCTCTGATTTTTAATTATTTTCAATAGATGTAAGAAGTATTCAAATCATATAGTAACATTGCTCTTATAATCTTATGATTAACAACAAATATACATTTCACAAATCTTTTATCAATAATATTATGATCACTACACATTTCTATTACTAATCTTATAATCATTATCATTATATATTTCATATGTTCCCTCAATAATCTTAAGTTCACTATCGATATATATATATATATATTTCATATTCTTTCTCATTAAATGTCATGATCACTATCAATCTACATTTCACAGTCTCTATTATTATCCATGCATTAATCATTAATTTCATATGAGAGAAGTGATATGATGGCTTTGTCATTTACCATTATGGGTCCACTATTTTTATCCTTTGACTCGAGGAGTACCTTTTGTACCCGCTGAGTAAAGGCCACTATGATAATCCTTGGTACGAGGGATGACTTTTGCACCAGCTTGTAGCCAAGGCCTCTATATCATAATCCTTTGCACAAGGGGTGCCTTTTGTACCAACTGTGACAAAGGCCACTATCCACTTGCCTCAAGGGGTAACTTTTGTACCAGCTGAGACAAGGGCCATTAATTACCCATGGTTGGTTGAATGGATATCTCATACTCACCCTCTCCTATGAAGTTAATGTATTAATTTCATTTCTCAATATGCTTCACAACTGTTATGTTTTATTTCATGTAATATCTAGCTTTTTCATTATGAGAAATTCACTCATCTATGTTCATCATATCATGGAATTAGACATTAAATAATATAATGCAACAAAGAGATATTGAATGTAAATTACATACCTTGTTATGGTCGATAAGACTTTGTGGCTGAATAGATGTGGTTCGGCTAGCATAAATAATGATAATATCTGTATATATGCTATGGCAATGATCAACAATTATTTGATTTCTGATTATAAAAAGATGGCCAAATGTATGGCAGGGCGTTGTCACTAGATGTTATGGATGCTGGAACTTAAACTTGTTATCTATTATAACAATGAGTAACAATGATATCCGATGATGGAGGGATCGCGGTTCTCTCTTGGTGATCAATCTCTTATGATTCGATGCTTGTGTTATTGATGTGTTTTTTAATTGCCAAAAATCTAAATTCTGATTAAGAGAGGATGATTCGATGATCCCCTTGTTGCTTTAGCTGATGCTCATTATATATATCTTGAGGATGGCGTCTCTTCAAATAGTTGTCTTTTACTAATTGCCACCTTCGTTAATAATATTGTTAGTTCCTTAACAATGTCGCTTATGATGATACGTTGATGTTATCATATTTAAATTGATATTATTAACTCTTTCTTATCCATCGGTGATCCTTAACAAATGGTTTAAATCAAACTTTAGTTATTATTATTTAACACTTGGTCGACGTAGGTAATGAATGTTTATCATAGTTGTCTCTGCCTCGATTATGCAAGGGAATATCACAGTCCTTTATATTCAATCCTTGATGTATTTAACAATTCTTTATTTATTAGTTTATTTCCTCTTAGTCGCTGATAGTGAAGGATCGCCTCTAACAGGTCTTTATTGTTCTTTACTCTATCATTCCAATCTTTAATTGGAATGAAAGTGATCGATTTGGAGGGGACATGACACTGAAGTCCGTTGAGTTTGTAAAATGCCTAAGTCATTCGAGTGGTGGTAGGCGAGAGTTTTCTTCTCCCTCTTTTTTGGTGGAAGGTAGAAGGTGGAAGGTCTGAAGCCCAATCCCTACCAAGATTCATAATTCCTTCTAAGTATTGTGGAGCTAGGGATCGAGCACTTCTTTTCAAGCACAATGCACGGTGAAGGCTTGACCTCTGAAGCCCGATAGTTTCCTTTCTTCCTCTTTTAGACTTTGGAGATCGGGGTTTCCTTCTTCACCTTTCAGAGGCTTGATCGGAGGAAGCTCGATTGGTCGAGGTCTGATCTATTTCACCTTCCCATCTCTTTCTACTATTCATCTAACTTGATGGGATTGTTCAGCGACCTTCCTGGCCACCATTAATGCTTCTTCAAAGCCTGATTACATGTGGAAAACAAATTTCTCGCCCCCCTATGCCACTGTAATTCCTTTGCATTGAATTTCTTGTACCCAAGGCATGGGCGGACACTCTTCTTTAGCAGATTTACAAGGCAAAGCCATGTGGGCGTGCTCCTAGGACACATAAGTAAATTTATTGCAGCATGCTTGTTGACCACTCTTTCCCACATCCATGGCTGCCATAGTGATTTGTAAAAGCTATATATACATATGTTTGAGATGTATTTCTATTGGTTGGTCATTAGGTCCTTACTTAGGTTGAAGTGTTGGATATTTGATTATGGCCTCATGATATTTCCCAGAATTGTATGAATCCGATCGATTGTGTCATCTTCTGCACCTCTCTGTCTTCATTTCTAGTTCAACTATGAGGGGAAAGTTATCATTCTATGTCTTTCCGATCTGTATTTAGCTTTTCTCTCTCTGTAATGGCTATTTAGCCTGTATGATTAATACAAGAAACTGATTATGCCTCTCTCATTTTCTTTTTCACTGTGTCTGCTTGAATGTCGCTCACTTATCTTATGGATAAAATGGTCCCTTTATAGGTTTTAATATTCTATTTCGACCTATGTTAGAGAACGGATGAGTCTGTATTGGTTTATTCATCCTTTGAGATCATCACTGTGTTATGTCAATCCCAACTAAACACTAAATTTGGTGTATCACCCCCCTTTTAATTTATGTTTCTTCTTACCCTTTTCCCTGTGAGCATTAGCATAAAAATTTAGTCAAATTCTCTAGACCTTAAGTCCAAAAAGAGGAACCAGCGTTCTCTAGAGGTCTACTCTCATTTGCAAGGTCCCACACCTTGAGATCGTTCCCATGTTTCACTAAATTTGTTGAAACTACCAAAAGCTTCAACAACAAGGTGCAAATTCAGGTGACAACACTAATATACAATGAAATGTTTCATTGTGACTCCAATGATGAGTTTTTCCATAGATTGAATGACACAACCAATCAACCTCGAGGTTAATTTACTACAAATATGTCAATGGAATACAAAAATTAAATGGAGTCTATTTTGCTAATGGATGTGTCTATGGATGCAATCATAGAGAAACATTTGTTGGATCTCATTTTCTTGGGCATGTTGAATAAGAGAGACGAATTCTTAATGAGAAATGATGTTATGAATGCTTGGAAAAGGGTGCATGCTAGATCTTCTCTCAAAAATATGCGGATGATGCGCCCAATATCCTCTTGTCTCTAACTAACTTAATGTCTCTAAAGATGGTGTAGAAATTGGGATTGAAGATAGTTGTGTAGCCCATGCCATACAAGGTATCATGGTTGTTGAAAGGATAGTAACTCATAGTTATAGAGAAATGTCCAATTGCATTTCACATTCATGATTACATAGATAAGGTATGGTGCAATATGATCCTGATGGATGCATGTTATGTGTTACTGGGCAAGCCATGATAATATGACCATTGCAAAAGGCATGATGAGTGCAGTAACACCTTCACCATCAAGAAAGATGGTAAGAAGTTTGAGTTACTTCCCATGCAAGTATAATAAGAATCTGCATAGAAGAGCGAAGTGATGTCAACAAAAGATTTTCTTAAGGAGGTGGGAGACTTATTAGACTACTATGTGCTAATAGTCAAGCCCACTTAGAAGGAGTCACACAACTTAGAGGAACCTAAAGTTGCTACCAAGGAGTTTGCAAATGTGATTGGTGCAAGAATGTTAGATAGATTGTTGTGGATGTACATCATCTCACACCACATTAATTTGACTATGTTGGGAAAAGTTCTCTCAACCTTGCATTCCTAATGTTCATATTTATTAATTTGTTTGCGTTTACTATTTAATCTTTAGTGTTTTTTTCCTCACTTGGGAAAATTAGTGTCCCATTTTGAGGTGGCACTATTGTTCATCTTTAGTGATTTTGTCCTCACATGAGGAAGTTGGCATCCCACATTGAGGTGGCACTCTTGGCCATGTGTCAGCATCTTGGAAAGTGTGTAAGAGCATCTTGACTCATCATGATGGGAGTCACATATGACATATTCTTATGACACATAAGAGCATGTAAGAGGGAGGTCACATTGGAATCTTGACCAGCATTATGATAGGCTTGGACACTTGTCATGGAGCATCTTTGATTGGGTTGAATAAAGACAAATTCAAGTGTCCAAGTTTGGGTGGTCAAATATTCTTATTTATGATATATAACATGTAAGGAATATGTTAAATATAGAAAAGAGGACTAAGACCAAAGAAGGGCATTTGAATTTGGACCCATGCTTTGGGTGCCATACCTTTTATGGTCTTACAAATGGTTTTTTAAACCATTCATGGTTTCCAATTTGAGCTTCTCCTATTTATTGATGCTTGGAGATGGAGTTGTGTATGGTTTTTTTGCAGGTGTAGTTATGTTACGAAAATTACTCTAGAATGATATATTGGTGATACTCATGTGAGAGGCCTAGCCTCTTCATTGTATTGTACTATGGTTGTTGCTAAATAATACGAGTGGTTGTGCATTTGGAGCATTGGTTTTTCTTCCAAAAAGGGTTTTCCCCACGTAAACCCTTATGTTATGGTATATTGTTTTATGTTTTATATGTGTTTCTCTTTCTTGTAATTGTAAAGATCATAAATTTGCACAATACTCTCCTCTAAGATTAGTGTATGAAGTGTTTCCACACACCTTGCTTCCTTTCAAATTATAGCTTCCAAATTACCTAACAAGGCACCACACAAAATGATTTTGAACATGAGTGTAGAATTGAACAAGCAAGTTGAAGAACTACTAGAACAATGTTTGTTATAGGAAAGTTTAAGTCCTTTCATAGTGCCTGCAATACTTGCACCAAAAAGGATGGGGAGTGGAGAATGTGCATTAATTCCCACATAATCAATAAGATCGCCATCAAATACAAGATTCTACTCATGCGTACATGACCTAATGGATTCCCTGAGTGATGTGTGTTTCTTTTCCAAGATAGATCTTAAGAGATGATATTATCATATCATGATCAAAGGAGATGAATGGAAAACTGCATTCATAATGAAAGGTAGAGTTGTACAAATGGTTAGTGATGCCATTTGGGCTAACAAATGCCCCAAGAACATTCACAAGGTTGATGAAAGAGGTTTTGAAGTCGTTCCTCAGCAAGTTCATTGTTGTTTATCTCAATGGCATTGTGGTGTTCAAAAATACTAGGGAGGAGCATCTTTCTCACCTACAACAAGTGTCGGCATAGTTGAAAAGGGAGGATCTATGCATCAACTTGAATAAATGAATGTTCATGCAAAAGGAAATGGCATACTTGCAGTTCATAATATCTCTAGAAGGATTGAAGATGGGTCTAGAAAGGCTCACGCAATTGTTGGGTGGTTGAAACCAAGGAGCACCACGAAGGATAGAGTTTTCCATGGGTTGGCAAGATTCTATAGGAAGTTCATTGGGCATTTCAATGGAATTTGTGTGCCCTTAATGCATTGCATGCAAACGGGAGGTTTTGAGTGGATGGCTATTGTTGCAAAGAGTTTTGTGCTCTTGAAGATAAAAGTGATAGAGGAGCTCATGCTAGTGCTCCCAGATTTTGGAAAAGTATCCTAAGTCAATTGTGATGCCAACAAAATGGCAATTGGTTTTGTTTTGAGTTTAGAGGATAGACCAATCACTTATTTTATTGAGAAGTTGAATGCAGCTAGCCAAAAGTATTCTATCTATGACCAGAAATTATACACCACATTACAAGCTTTGTGCAAGTGAAGGTGTTACTTTCTATTGAAATAGTTTGTGTTGTACACAAACCACAATGCATTGGAGTTCATCAACAATTAAGCAAAGCTAAACAAAAGGCACTTGAAGCATCGGACACATAAGACCAACAAGCTTCCAAATGCCTTGAGCAAGAGGTAGGCATAAAATTTGAAATGACAATTAAACTAGTGGGCATGGAGGTGATAAAGGATTTGTACACTGCATATCTAGATTTTATAGATGCATAGAGCCATGGGTTGGTGCAAGAGGCCCATTCAAGGAATATTTCACACAAGAGGGATACATTTTTAGAAGGCAATAGTTGTGCATCGCGTGAAGTTAACTAAGGGAGAACCTCATCAAGGAGCTACATAATGGTGGGCTTGGATGACACTTTGGCATAGACTAGAGGTAAGCCATGTTGAAGGAGAGATATCATTGGCCTAGTTTGTGCAAGGATGTGCATAGATTCATGAAGAGATGTAAAATCTACCAAACGACAAAGAGAGTGGTGTAGAGTACTGGGTTGTACAAGCCATTGTGCATGCCAAACCAACCTTCAGAGGAATTGTCCAAGGAGAACCTCATCAAGGAGCTACATAATGGTGGGCTTGGATGACACTTTGGCATGGACTAGAGGTAAGCCATGTTGGAGGAGAGATATCATTGGCCTAGTTTGTGCAAGGATGTGCATAGATTCATGAAGAGATGTAAAATCTACCAAACAACAAAGAGAGTGGTGTAGAGTACTGGGTTGTACAAGCCATTGTGCATGCCAAACCAACCTTCAGAGGAATTGTCCATGGATTTCATCCTTGGATTGTTATGCATGCGGAGAGGTAATGACTCAATCTTCATAGTGGTAGACATTTTCTTTCATTCCTTATCAAAAGTAAAATGACATGTCCAAAATAATGAATCTATTCTTCAAGGAGATAGTGTAGTTGCATGGATTGCCATTAAGCATTACATTTAACAGAGATGTGAAGTTCCTCGGCCATTTTTGGCACTCTTTGTGGAAGAAATTAGTCATGCAACTCAATTACAAGTCTACATATCATCTGTAGACAGATAGATAGACAAAGCTTGTTGATCAAACTCTTAGAAATCTACTCAAATGTTTGGTAGGAGAGAAGCCCATATAGTGGGACTCTATTAGCATAGCAAATTTTAGGTACACCATCTTGGTGAACAAATCATTAGGAAAGACACCATTTTGAATGGTACATGGGACATCCCCACCATGTGTCATAGATCTATTACAAGTGGAAGATGGTAGGCATTTGAGCACAGAAGCTGAAGACTTATAGCAAAATATGAAGGAGATTTGTGGGCAAGTCAAGAAGCAGCTAGGGAGAGTGACACAAAATACAAGTTATAAGCAGAAAGCATCAAAGGGAGAAGACTTACTCTAAGGGTGAGTTAGTCATGGCACATCTGAAGGAGTGGTTCCCTAGAGGGACCTACAAGTTGAAGCCCAAGAAGATCAGTCCCTACCACATAGTGCATAGATTTTTGAAGAACATGTATCAAATCGAGCTACTTGAAGGATTGGATATCACGCTAATATTCAACGTCTCTTATTTGTATTCCTAAAATGAACCTAAGGAGTCAAATGTTGCACAACTAAAGGAAATACTAGATTGGAAAAGAGAGATTCTTAAGAAGTAACAAGAAGGAATTGCACAAATCTTAGATACATGCATTGGTACGAAGACTTGATGGAGTGAGTGCAAAGAATATCTTACTCACTAGAAGGGTAAGGGGCTCAAAAAGACTTGTGGATTGCTAAAGTTGAAGTAAGCTAACTTGGGTGACTGATTCAATCTTCTAGGTCGTCCTAAATTGTGAACCCTAGCTCACAATCTTTTCACATGGGTTGTCTAATGCAGGAGCATCGTAGGGGTGAAGCAATCTTGCATCGCCAAAAATATTTCTTTGCTTTCTTAGGGACACGTGTTTTAGTTCCATGCACAAACCTAACTTATGCACACATGTTGTTTTGTTAATTGAGGTCGTTTTGGTGGATCAACACAATTGTGTTTGGATGGCACATGCTTTGTTTGCCTTGCACAAGATCTCATGACCTTCACACAAGCCCTTTTGTCACGCATTCCTCCCACACAGCGCTAATGTCTCACGTGTAGCACCTCTTACTCATGCCTTGTCACTATGCAACCCTATAGCTCCCCGGTGCCAGGGCTTAAATTTGATAGTTGTATAGCTGTATTTAGGCATTCTACCTATAAAATACAACTAAATTTTTACAAAGACTGTATCATATGAAAGGAGAGATTTTGGACAAACTGTCAAAATTTATATAGAATTATGATATATATATATATTTGGTTTTTATATAATTTATTTATACTAAAATATGTCATAGTATTTAAAAGGCAACATTGAATAGATAACTGTCATTAAAAAAAATGCTTGACAGTCAAGGTTGACTGTCAAATTTAAGCCCTGCCCGGTGCACACCTTCGAAAATGTAAAATCATGAAGTCTCTAGGCAACTTCTATCAAATGACATCGATTGGATTTTCTAATGTTTTTTCGAGTATGGAATGTTAGGGAAATGTTAGATCTGTAATTATTAAGGAATAGCACCAATGTTCTTGTAGACTGTACATTTGAATCCTAGAAATCAAATTTCCTCCTAGTGCACGTTTATGGCAAACTTGCATCAGGTTATCAATTTTTTTGATGATGGCATTATTTATTGGAGACGTTTTATCATTTGTAGGGGTTCTCTCTCTTGGAAATTTGGCAAATTACAGAGTTTTGGGTAGAACTTTTAGCTAAGGCATCAGATTGTACTGTAGAGTCTGCATATATTTCTCAAGGGTTTTGGGTAGCATGTGAGTGATGGGCTTCACATATTGGTGGCCCATTGTATTTATTCATTTTTGTGAATTCAATTCATTAAGTTTTTCATACGATCTCCATTGTTCTTCCTTGTCTTAGCTTTTGTTATGTGCTTTGCACAGTCGTCCACTAGTTGTTCATTTGATGTGCATACAACAGTGACACCATTAGGGATCCCAAAGTCATCAAAAACCAAAACCAAGGAGAATTCAAAGTATTCTTGAGAGTTTTTTACTGTTTCAGCTACACGACGAAACCGTCACTTATCAACAGTGACAAAACCGCCAATTTTTTTATTAACTGACCCAACGAATACAAAGCTGTCATCTATCTTAAACTAACAATTTCACACAAAAGCTTGTAATACTCCTTTTCTCTCCAAATTTCCATCTTATGATGCTTGAAACCTGCTTCATGTATCTTTGAGTTGTGTTCCACTTCTCCTATGAAGTCAACTGATCTTTTTGCTGATCATTGAGGAGCACCAAATTTATTGATTGACAAAGGGTTGAATACAAATAATCAACCTTCAATATACTTGACCTCATTCTTCTCTAGAGTTGAGTTGGTTTGAGCTCTATTGTGTACTATGAAAGAACATTACTTATTGTTGGAATATATGTTCCAACATTAATAAATGTAACAGTGAGCTGTTGTGTATGTAGACAGCTTGCCTATATGTACTGATAACAATTTGTTAGATGTAGGTGTATGAGCAATTAGATGTTGTATTTGTGTCAATAGTTGTTAGTGTGTTGTCAATTAGTTGAGTTAGGTGTCAAGTGTAGATCCACTTTTTTAGGATTTTGTTATGAGTTTGTAATTTCTATAAATTGTAACCTTTATTTGTTGAATTAATTAGGAATACAGCTGTTCTATTTTCTATTTCTTATTGCCCTTCCTTACTTGCTATGATATCAAGTCATACAGATTTAGACATATGGCCCTTTTAGTACCTCCTTGAGAAAATCTTTATATTTGGTTCCGTACCATATAGAACTGCAAATATTCTTCACACAAATACTATAAATGCAACATTTTGCCGCAATGTGTCTGAGACCATGAATCTCTTCTTTCGTCCTTGCAACTTGATTTTTTTCACTTGCATGGTCTAAGATCACTCATGGCTCCTTCATTTGTAGCTCTCTGCCTAGATTCCGTTGCTGCATAAACTAATATGTGTTTGTGCACTCTACTTAAATACCATCCATTTCAATGGTTAAACAGTCAAAAACAATTTTGCACCTCATCCACAACAAAAGTGGTAAATATTTGTCCTCCTTTTATTGGTCAAAATGTTTGACTGTTGAAGTGGATAATGTTTAAGAATACCCGTGTTTGTGTACCTGCACACACTTATTCTCTCCTTTAATTAACTGATGATAGTTTTGTGTACCTGTGCACACCTATTCTTTCTTTTCAGGCATTGAGAGATTTACTTGGGCTTGGAGTGGGTTAGAAGGAGACTGGTTGTATCCTTCTCTGGGATTTGAGGGTGATAACCCTAAATATTTGTCAACTCTTGTAAATGAGCCACATAAGTCCAAGATAATCTGGGTTAGATCTACCGTGTATATGCCCTTAACCTCATTTCTCCCGTTCACCATCTTGCTTAGCAAAGAAATTTTCTGGACCATTCTTTTCTCCAGGAACATGAGAGTTATGATATGCTGTAAAGCTTGAAATTCATTGACACATATTTTTGGTCCAGGGCTTCTAATTGCAAAGGGAGGGTTTAGATAAATAATCAATTTGCTGTTAACTTGGTCTTCTGTTCTAGCATGTTTAAGAATAAAAATGAGTCTTTGTTCAATCATGAGATGTGGGATTTATAATTCTGTATTACTATTAACTCAAAGACCTTCAAAGAACATTAACACTGATAGAGAGACAAGTATCAAATGTGAAAGATGTTTATGAATCTGTGAAAGTGTTCACAAGATAGGAATCTATGAAAGTTGTTCACAAGATAAGGACCTATGGAAGTTATTCAATGCGTCCCCTTCAAGTCAACTTTAGAATTTTGCACTACTGTTTTGTTTGCATTTCATATTTTTCTTTTGCATCTGGCTTTGAGATGTCACATTTACTTACGTCAAGGTTTTTGCATGTATTCAGCAGCCCCATTGGCCACTTTAAGGGCATTTTTGATATCATTGCAATCATAGTTCACAGACTCGGACTCCGAGAGTACTCGGCAAGCCTAAAATTTTTGACTTGGCAAAAATTTGGCAACTTAAAAAATACTAAAATTTCTTTAAAAAATACATTCATAAATTTCATAATACTATCCACTATCCGGCTTCTATGATGCGATTTTGTAATCCATATGTATTCAAGAATCAAATTTAATAGAAAACACTTAATGGTTTTTTAGACTTATTTGATACATTTTGTAATTGAATTTTGCAAAAAAAATGTATTTTTTAAAGAAATTTTAGTATTTTTTAAGTTGCCAAATTTTTACCGAGTCAAAAATTTTGGGCTTGCCGAGTACTCTCCGAGTCCGAGTCTGTGAACTATGATTGCAATGATATCAAAAATGCCTTTAAAGTGGCCAATGGGGCTGCTGAATACGAAAATCATCATCATAAATTTCATATCTAGGCAAGTAAAAAATTACAAATTTTTACAATTTCCTCTTCCCCTACCTAGTGAAAAATTGGGGGGTAGAGGGTATGGTCCTTGTTTGGCCTAGAAGATTGTGCATGTGGCTCCACCCTACTGCTAGATGACAATGATGACTCCTCTACCATATCAATGTCATCCAATCCAATCTCCCATGTTTTTGCTACAGCCACATCCTCCATAGCTTGCCTTTCAAAATCAGCAATCTCATCCTCTGTAAACAAGGAGGGCTCATCATCCTGCATGGTCCAATCACTGTAAGGATCAATCTTGTCCAAATCAGTAAGCTCCTTTGGTTGGTCCTCCACTTTTCTTGTGCGAAGCTGAAGGTTGTATTGCACAAAAACAAGATCATTGAGGCGTTGTTGAGTCAACTTATTACACTTATTCGTGTGAATGGCATTAAACAAACTCCAGTTGCACTCACAGCTAGAAACACTACAAGGTTGAGACAAAATTCGGAGGGCTAGCCTTTGCAAATTTAGGGTATTTCCACCCCAATCTTCCCACCAAGAACCTGCAAATAAGATAGTCAAGATTTTGTAAATAAACAATATTCTATTAATAATTGTAATTTATAACTTGCAAGATATAAGACTTCACTTTTTCATACTTGGTGTCTGAGTGGATCTTCCTCGTACAACTAATGGTGAAGAAAAGAGTCTCTCACTAGTTTGCTTATAATTTTGCAACTCAAACATGATGAGGTATCTCTCCTCAATCTCAGGTGCCATCCTCACAATGCATGTGGATAGGCCCTCCATAAACTCCCCATTAACATCCGAGAAGCTATCAAAGAAGAAAATTTTGGAGTTGAGGTAGTACCCTACTACATGAATGGGTTGGTGAAGTTGATTGTTCCACCTCCGATCAATGATCTCCCAAATAGAGGCAAATCTATTTGCACCCCCCTGTAATAGTTTTGGATGGCCTCTTTGGCCCTAGCCATGGCCTCATAAATATATCCCATTGCATTTTTCTCCCCATCCACCAAGCACAAAACCCTCACCAGCGGCTCCGTTAACTACAAAGCACAAAGTAGAAGCAAATTTAAGTTACAACTTACAATGAAACAAAATACTTTGAAAGTTTAAAAATAAAAGATTCAATTTGAAAATTAAATTAAGTTTGAAGTTACCTTGACAATCTCTATAGCTCTAGTTGCAAAAACATCATCAAAACTATTTTTGTGATCCTTTCTCCATCAACCTTTGAATAAGTTAAGTATACCCATGCTTAACTCGCAAACATCTACTTCAAGGGAGTCAATAAACTAAAAATACTTTGCAATGTTAGAAAATTAGTTGCAAACCTTGTACCACCAAATCGCACAAGCTCTGTCCCGTTGGTGTGATTTCTCATCAAGTGAAGAACCCATGGGTGATTATAAATATATTTTGTTATATCTCTCACTTCTACAATTGGTTTCACCCAATCAATATTGCCTATGTCCTCCAAAAGAAGGTCAAGGCAATGAGCTACACAAGGGGTCCTGTTCTGACCAAATCACACATCGCCCCATTGCAAATGGGGACCCCCTTTTTTTTGAGCTCCGATGTTTTACATGAAGTTCTGATGATGCCTTAGGTTCATTTCCTCTGCCAATCCAATAAGTCTCTCTCCTAGAAGATTTTGCTTTATAACTGGAGGTCTTATATGGAGGATGAACTTGCAGTGATGAAGACTCTTGATTGAATCAAATCCAAATAATGAATAGTGAGACCCTTCTTGATGTATGTTTGAGATCCTGAAAAAGACTAAGTCTGGTAGCCTGAAATCCTGAAAATCCTGAAAAAATGGCTAAGTCTGAAATCTGGTGAATCCTCCAAATTCTAGATTTTGCATGTTAAATCCGGTGGATTCGAGACCTATCTCAAACATCCTGAAAGGTATATTGAAAAATATTTAAAGTATAATAAATTCAATCTCTCAACTTATACTTAAATATATTTTTCAATATACCTTTACCCTCGCGACCTGAAAAACGCCTGACTCTTCCAGAGGATTCAAAAAGCTCATCTAGTGCGACGGGGCATCTAAGTGGCGCAAAATCGCGATGAAAAGGGCGCTTTCAATTACAAAATAAGATGAGGACTTCCAATTGATGAACCAATGCGCCCATCTAAAGCATAAAGGGAGACGAAAATGTTAAAGGATTTTAAGCCTTCAAGTGATGCGATTTTGGAAGATTTCCACGCCTTTTGATGCGAATTCTAGAGGAATTTGTATATTTGAACTAAAGCGCAAGAAGCATGAGGATTTCAGTTGATTGAGTGATGCGCCCATCTAAAGCATAAAGGGAGACGAAAATTTTAAAGATTTCAAGCTTTGAAGTAATGCGATTTTCATGCCTTTAAGTAATGCGAATTCTAGAGGACTCCAAAACACTTAACCAATGCGAAAATCAAAAGTCAAGTCTTGGAGCAAATTTTAGAGGAAATTAAAAGATGATAAGTATCCAGAGGATCTTCTTTACCTCAACTAATGCGCCAAGGTATGAGGATTTTCAATTGATGAAGTGATGCGCCTAAACTAAAACATCATGGTGAAAGAAAAGGAAGACTTCCAAACATCAAACCAAAGCGCTTGAATCAAGCAAGTCAATGCGAAATTTAGAGGAAATCAAAAAGCTTATCTAATGCGACCTAAGGAGGAGGGAATTTAGTTGAGATTTATTACACATTAAGGGTGAATTTTAGAGGATCTCCAATCCCTCATCTAATGCGACTTCATGGAGAAAGATTCCAAGCGCTTGGAAAGAGGTTCATCATAAGGTTTAAATCAATTTTCAGAAGATTCTAATGTGATGAACTAGTGCGCCAAAATTTAGCAAGGAAGATCCTTTGCGATTGATAAGAGGTAGATAAGGGAAAGAGGTTTCAAGGCAAGATCAAGAGGATTCTTAAATCCTCATCCAAGGCGAATTCTTAGAGGATTCTCTATTCCCTATCCAATGCGCCATACAAGGAAGAAAGCGAAGGTGTCAACCAATAGGGAAATCTTAGACATCCAACCACGGCGAGCACTTCAAAATCCAAGGTCAAGTCTTAGAGGCAAGTTTAGAAGATTTCAAAGTTCTTATCCCAAGTGCCAACATCAAGGATAATTTGGAAGCTCTCATCCAAAGCGCTAAAGATGGAAGAAAGTAGGGGGATTCAAAAAACAAATCAAGTACACCAAATGCTATGAGGATTCAAAAGGTATGAACTAGTGCGCCAATCTAGAAGATTCAAAGACCCTCATCTAATCCACAAATAGCAAGAGGATCTCTAACCCTTCAACCGATGCGCCAAACATGAGAGAGAGGATAAAGTTTTTTTTTTTTTTTAAGAAGATTTTAATATATCCATCTAATGTGCTTAAACCCAGAGGATCTCTAACCCTTCAACAAATGCGCCATTATGGAGATAAAATCCAGAGGATTCTAATATGATGATCCAATTCGCCAAAACTCAGGAAGGAAGATCTTTTGCACTTGATAGAAGGTTTCAAAGCAAGTATTCAGAGGATTTCAAATTCTCAACCAATGCGAAAATCTTAGACCTCCAACCAAGGTCAAATTCAAAGGTTAAATCTTAGAGCCAATTTTAGAAGATTTCAAAGCTCTTATCCAAAGAGCCATCATTAAGGATGATTTCGAAGCCTTCATCCAATGCGCTAAGGAGAAAGAAAAATGCTGGGTGTCAAGGTGTAAGTTTTGATGTTTCCAGAGGATTTCAAATCCTTAACCAATGCACAAATCTTAGAAAATCCTAACATCTCAAACCAATGCGACCTCTTCAAGAGGAATACAAAGTCAAGTCTCAGAGCAAATTTCTAGAGGAAATCAAAACGTTGATCCATTGCGCCACCTTGTAGGTGAGAGTAAAGTTGAGTTTTGAAAGCAAGTTAGAAGAGGATTTTGAATACTCCATCCAATGCGCCTAGAAGGAGAAGAAGAATTCATGTTTGTATGAAAAGATCAAGAAGAAATCAAACCTCTCATCCACTGCGCCACATGTGGGAAGGCTTTGATACACTTTGAAGGAGATTTCAAAAATCTTATCTAATGCGCTTGAGGAAGGAAAGGGTTCAATACAAAATTTCAAAGACTTTTTCAAGGAGGATCCAAAATCTTAAACCAATGTGCCTAGATAGGGAGGTCTTTATTGATCGTTTGAGATGAAATTCTAACCGGAAGATGAAATTGCTAACTAATGTGCTCTCCTTAAGAATTAAAAATAGTGGTTTAGAATGCAAATTTTAAGAGTTCCAATGAAGATCAAGAACTTGTCATCTAGTGCGCTTGGCTTGGAAATGCATTCTTATATGTTATTCAAATATTATCATGTTTATCAAGAAGGTTGATATTATTTCTTTCTTTGTGTTGCAGGAGCTAAAGGCTGGAAACACTTTCATGTAGGAAGGAAAGTCAGGAAGTAGTCTTCAAGAAGAAGGCATCGTAAGCTGCTCAAAGTGATCACTTCAAGCATCATGTAGCTGCTTCAAAGGAACCTTTCATCATCCTTGTGTTGGAATTCTTCATCAAGTGGCATCAAGTTAAGATCGTCTAGAAGACATCCACCCGAAGGACATCATCTTCATCAAGACTTTCCAAGACATCCAATCTACTTCAAGTTCCTTTGAGCTTCAAGATCATCTTCAAGGAAGCATTTCATCAACTACATAATGATTATCAAGAGCGAGTGTTTGAATCACTTTCACCTTGCACAGGGAACACCACTCCAAAGGATCATACCTCGAGTCTCTACATCAATGATATCATGTTAGATCACATCAAGTTCAAGTATACTTCATCAACTTCTACATCAAGCAAAGACACTTCATCTATTCAATTTCAAGTTCCAATAAACTTCAAGTCCAAGAGAGAGTCTTCTACTTTCAAGTCCAAGGAAACATCATTAGCTTCATCATCTACTCATTCTTCAAGAAGGAGCATCATCAAAGGAGATTATCATCATCAACTTACCTACAAGAAGAAGAAAGAATTACAAAGTCAATCAAATGAGCTACAAGAAGAAGAAACATTGCAAAGTTAGTCAAGCGAAGCAACAAGTATCATATATCCAGTTGCAAGGAGATGTACAAGGCAAAGATCTATAAGATGTATTCCTAAACATACAAGTTCAAGCAATCACATTGAATACATCACATAAAGATGATACAATTTTCAAAGTATGCTGAGTTGGCATCTATGTGGCGAGTACACATCATTTAATTTTGATTAGCCGCATTATTTAATGCATTCAATGTATCATTTAATAAAAGAAGTCAAAGGGATTCCTATGTGGAGGAATATTTTAAATGCTTTCGCCTTCCTTATCACATTGGAAAACGTGCCTTCATTGCCCCTCTCTTTTGTACTAAAAATAGCAAGTTGTTGTAACTACCTCTGAGGTGGCATGATCTGAGCCCTTGACTATCAAATTGATCTAAGCCATTCATTGTAATCTGGAGCACTATATAAAGGCCTTGTTGCCTCATTTGTAAGATATAGATTTTAGATTTTAGGAGTAGGATAGGAGAAACTCTCAAAATTGTCTGAGAGGACAGGAAATTGTTGTAAATATTTCTCAAAGTTAATGCAAAGACATTGGAGCTACTTGTTTGGTGTTAAGTATTATCTTGTGGAGTAACATGATTTCTTGTATCTTAATGGGATGGAGAGATGTTTCAAGTAGAAAGTAAAATAGACTAGAAGTTCTTTGTTGTAATGTATGTTGTATTAGATATTTGATCAACTCCTAGCTCATGCTTTTAACATTCATCGCTGGTGAATTGTTGTGTAAAGCTAGTCTGAGCTTAATTTACATAAGTTCGATTGTGAATGCTTGTTTGAACTACGCCGTTTAATGGGTGCTCATATGAACCTTCATGATTTGAAAACCTTTCGCGTAACCTTAGGAGATTGCACCAACTCCATGTAGTTGTAGGCATCCTTGACGAAGTGGAGTTAGGTTGATTAGGAGTTCGTCTGTTTAATACATCAGCATTACCTCATTGACCTTAGATTAGTTTTCTAAACCCTCACCTTTTCTATTTCTTTGTTATTGAGACCTTGTATACATATCATCCACACTGAAGGAGAGATAAGCTGAATGAAAGAAGAAAGATTTAATGTAAATCCCTTTGTGTTTAACAGCAAAATCATACTTAGTCATTGAGCTGTCTCTTACATAATCATCAGAAAGGAACCTTGGAGTCATCTTGTTTGATCACTTCGTTCAGCATTCGAGAGGCTTTGCTCAAGAGGGAGTCAGATACTTTGTATTTCACTCTAATTGTTGACTTGTCTAAAAACAATCATCAACAGGTCCAAAAAAGTGTCGGATGCCTCTCTTGAAGCAATCTTCCAACCGCCACATATGTCGTTGCATTGTCAGTAACAACTTGGACAACATTTTTTATGCCCACCTCTAAAACAACCTCCTCCAACATCAAGCTCAAATTTTCTACATTTTTTATTTTGTTGGAGGCATCAATTGACTTCAGATAAACTAACTCACAATTGGAAGCCACTAAAAAATTGAGGGTGGTGCGGTTCCTTCAATCTGTCCACCCATCTAAAAGAATTGTGCATCCAAACTTTCGCCAATACTTCTTTTGATCTTCCACAATTTGTTTTGCATCTACAATAGCATCTTAGAGCAACCTGCCACTTAAATCTTTTAGAGAGGGTGCCTTGTACCCTTTCCCTGCAACTATCAATGATGTTACCAAACACTCCCAATATGGACTCCTTGCCACATTGAAGGGAAGGTTGTAAAACCAAAAATGTGCACAAGCCATATTTACTTCGTTGTGCACCTCCCTGTCCACCCTGTAGCTTCCAATGAAGGTTGTGCCCCTAGTACATTTCTAGGCACAAAAAACCCCGCAATTGAACTCTGCTTGACTTGGATGAGGAGGATAGGTCACGTATACACGGACCGCGACTAGAGCCCACAATGACTTACATATCCACATCAGATTCTCTTAACAAATTAGGAGCAATGGCTTCTTGTATGGTTGTTTGTGCCTTCGCCCTCTCCAATTTCTTTTCATCTAGTGTTGCAAGAACGGCCATCATTTCTCGTTTCACCTCTCCGGGGCTTCTTCACACGGCTTGGCATTGTGACAAGGAATGCCTACGAAATGGTATTTGAAGCGATCAATGCCTCCACTAAGTTTTTTTCCGCAACAAGTACAGATCACGAACCTTTGTACCAGTCCCATTATGCCATATTTCCAAGTGGGGTCATGGCTCCTAGGGGGTCTCCTTCCAATGCACTGACTTGCACCTGTCGAGTCCAAACCCAATGCAATGTCAGATGCCATTGTGATTATGTATTAACCTACAATATGGATAACAACAAAAAATAGTGATTAAAAATATAAGAATTTGAAGTTGAACATGATTTTTTAAAAAAATCATATAAAATTCAAACGCATTTAAAAAATTTAATTGTAATATGTTTTTGATAAAGTAAGCGGCAAAAAAGGGTGCCAATCCCATTACACAACCACCACATAGGTACATTACAGTCAGCAAATAAGGCGCTGAGCCCTAAATAAACAAGAGCCACCGGGGCCCAGCAGAACAGGCCACACAGAACATAAACAAGACAGGGACAGTTGACAGAGAACTGTCGAACAACAGATGAAGACTAGACAACCCTAGAACGCTAAAATGAATTTGATAAAAATATGATAATATCATTCTCTTAACCCTAAAACGTAAACCATATATTCAAAAAAAAAAAAAAAAAATTTAAATTGAAAAAAATTGATTCAAATGAGTGTAAATTATTTTAAATTTAATCAATCCACAAATTTAAACAAATAGAATTGGTTCAACTCAATCATTTAGCATACTAGAAAAATTAGAAATCATTCATAATTTTAAATGCTTAGAGAGAAAAAAAAATTGGAACTAAACTGTTGCAAATCTGAAATCCTGAAAATTTGTTCTTCAAATGGCCTAAAAAATCTTCCCAATCTGCTATAAAATTTGCGTTTGCTGCTGTGTGTTTAATGGAGGGGCGAATGCAGAGTTTTATAGCAAAAAAATCGTATGAATGACACGTTTTAACTTGCGTCGACGCGTTTTTTCCTACGTCGAGAATTTTTTACCACGGACTCGTTTGAAACCCGGTGAGTTTTCATCTGAAACCCGGCGAGTTTTCGATTGAAACCGTTTACAGGCTTGCGAGTTAAACCTTCAAATACTCGCGCGGTTAAAAAACCCGCGAGTACTCGCAGGGTTGCTAACTACGATTGCAATTATTCTCTCCGTAATGCCATCAGAAAAAAACTAAAGCCAAGTTAAGATGGCTCAATGCTATGGTGCAAATTCTCATCACACTGGCGAGAATATAAATACAGGCAATCGAGACAACTAAATTAAGCTAAATGGATAGAGTGACTTAATGCTGCATGGGAATTGAAGATTCGTTCTTACACACCCAAATCCACCATCTATACCCTTAAAGCCTATCCCTGTGTATCTTCTCCACCATGCACCTTTACTATTGCCATTCTCTCTATAATGTGCAATCTTACAACACCTCAGGATTGTAAGCTTTCAGACAAAACAGTATAATAGAAATTACCTTTAATTTTTCAATGTATTTACACTACCATTTTCCTTTTTTGCACTGTTCTAGCTTATGTCGGGAAAGATTCAATTAGTGAAGACTCAAAGTAAGGCATTTTTCACCTGATTCATTTCATTTGCAAGATTGTTTAGTATTACTTGGTTTCGTATTTACCAGCTTGTCTAGGGTTTACCCAATTGGGTTCACCTAATGCAATAAACACAATTACAGGGTTCAGTTATCTCAAAAAAGTTGAACAATTTTTTCCCCACTTGTATAGACTAGTACCATGAGCATTCATTGCAGCAATTGAGAAGTGGACGCATACACATAACAAAAGAACTATTAGAGATAACAGGACAATATACAATGCAACCATATGATCAGAGTTTGACACAGAAAATTAACGTTGCTACAAACAGAAATCCCATTAATGTAGAACTAACACACGATGTCTATCAGATCACCTTGCCTCTGATCACTATAGGCCAGTACAAAATATAGTCTACTTACAGGACAAATGTATTCTGTCTTCATCAGATAATGAACCAGATTTTAATGTAATATGATGCGTACAACTACATTTTGTTAAAAGATACCTTTTCAACACTGTATAAACCTGCTTGAAATCAACTACAAGTTCACACTCCACAGGCAGAGTTAAATATTGCCATTCATTCTTTAAACAACACTTCCCATCTTTATTTCACTCTCAGAAAATTAGACATACGGCCCTTCATCTGTGAGTATACACCTGTGTAATATAGAAGACATTGATCATGACTAGCTATGTGAAAACCAAATCATGACTAAGTCTTTAACACTGAAATACAACTCCATTGACGGTCTGCTATGTTATCCTTTTTGTACATATAGATTCCTGCATATTTTGTGCATTTAACTACACAGTTTCACTAGTGGAAGCTGCTCCTCTCTCTTTCTGCTTCCCATTTTGAGCACTCAGTTCATCTGGAATCTCAGAAAGAGCATAAGTAGCGTACTCTCCATTGGTATTGTCTTCTGTATCCTTTGTACTAGCCCCAAATGCCCCATTTGGTGAGTCAGAACCAGCACCAGCATCCACTGCTTCTAATGTTTCTCCCAAATCTGCAACTTGGATGTCATCTTTGATCCCTTGCTCTGTGATTTCCGTTGATTTAAGCTCAAGTACTTTTTCCTCATAGCCAGTCTCGGTAGTTGCCTTCTCTTTCTCCCATATTGAAGATACAACCATTGATGGAACAGTTTCCAGTGTATTGAACACTTGGTTTGGACCGGGCTGCCATAAAATTTCTCCGAGTTTACCTTTTAAAATGAACTTGTACTCGATCTGTTTACCCATAGGAACACTCTGCAGGAACAGTTAAAAGATTCTCATCAGGTAAATTGTATGGCCAAGCTGACAATCATTATAATAAATGCAACTAAACCTAGTGGAAGACAATAAAATTGAGCTACATTGGTGAATATTGGTGTAAGTGATACCACATTGTGAGGAATTTATAAACAGGTGCACTTGCACAAGAAATAAATGTGAAATTTCTAAATAATTTTTTAGATACTGTTATTACCTAGTGATGTCTGCATACTGTTATGACCCAGGACAATACTAGTACCCAGACAATGTATACTGTTATTACTTAATGATGAATGCATAGCAGTAACTGCAGCCATCATTATATGTCCTTCAATTTACATGAGAATGACAAGAAGGCCTGTGCCTTATGCCTTTAGTTGCAGGTATTGTTCCTATACAGATGTCTCACAATGATGTAGAGGGGTATGATAAAACCTGATACAAATTAAATTACATGACGGAGAAACAGACAGAGGCAGTGTAATCTAAATGATGCCAAAATGATCATATTATATTCTAATTAAATGACAATCAACTGCCAAATAGACACTGAGAACCAGAAAACTAGAATATCTTACAGTAGACGGAAGATAAAACATAACCAGTATTTTAAGATTTAAACTGGAAATATATACTTTGGAATTGACTGTACAAAAACACACAATGCAGCTGTTACTTCAGATGAATAACATGAAATCTCGGAAAGTGAGGGGCTTGGCAAACCCTCCACAAAGTTTAGTGTTCAAATGAAGTCGACAAGAGAAGGCTGAGCCTGATATTATTATGTTGCAACCTAGGAAAGTTCAGAATTCCATATGTTGGGGATTTGGTAAATGGATGAATTTTGCATGGTAGAACAATAGGACAGGTGCACAGGGCAAGCTTGTTATACAGACACTGAACACAATCATTAAAGAATGAAATTCTGTTTGAATGCTGGAATATTTACCCAGTTCAAAATTTTACCTAAATCTAAGTGCGAAGTTAGTTAGGGTCATTTCAATATAAGATGAATATAAGTTGACATCGGATCTTATAGAATCTCTTTTTTTTTTAAATGACATTGATTGTGAAAGACCCAAACGAAATCATATAAAGACATGTTTTGTGGGATAGTACTGGTACACCTAATCTAAAAGAAGATATGAAATGGAACTAGAAGTTTAGGAAGCTGTAAAGGTTTCAAAAATATACTATCCAAAAAAGGAGAGGAGTCGAGGCATGGCTGGCCATCTGATCACATCCACATTCAAAAAGAAATGCAGGTTCAGAATCAAGGATCATAGTCACAAGCAACTGGACAAACTACAAATTGAATGGGATCCATCTTAAAATCCTGAAATGCAACAGTGCTTTACAGCCATATAGAACTTGCAGCAGTGGCCCTTTGGGGATAGAGGTTGGATATTTTAGTTGAAAGGTGTAATTGCCAAGGGTAGTTAAAACCATATGAGGATACAAGAAACAGCTAAAGCGGTAACTAAGTCTACCACAGCTAGGGATCCAAAATAAATGGACCAAAGTGAAGAACAATTTCCAATTTCTTCAGACTCAATAAAACCAAAGAATAAAAACTTCCCTTGGCCAGCTTCAGGATTGGTAAGTAACATATCAATCCGGTGGAATTGAAGAAGGATGTTGGAGGTACTACCAAATTACCAATAACTCTTTAAAGATAAAGCCATTATTGATTTTATGAAAGCATACAAAGAACGGTATTATTTTGCAAAGCAGCTCCCTTAGTTGGAGATGCAGTGAGGAATATGTTCTTGAGTTTACTGATCTGGAATCAGTATTTTTTTTATGGTTACTGATAAATAAACCAAGATGGATGGTCTCACATGCAAGGATGGAGGGGGCTCATCAAGGAAATCAAGGCCTCTTGATGGTTGTTACACAGACTCAATGTCTATCATATCGAAACATAACATTCTGAACAGTCATCATTGAAGACTAGACGGTGATGAGGATAGAAACTCTTACCATTCTGAGCCGAATCTAAATGAATTATACGCTAATAATTAAAAAGAAACCTTGGTGATAAGCACAACACACTACAGGAACAAGTTTTATGCTCAGGAACAACATGACTTTGTAGAAGCATTTAAGGGGATAAATGGTACTTTGGTTATTTTTGCATGCTAGACTGTGGCAATTGACAGAGCTCCAGTTACTCTCTATGAAGACCACCGAGCACATATATATTTCTCTACTATTAGACATTTCTTTAACTAATATCTAGACCACAGATGCACATACACATTAACTTGTATTCTCAGTGCTCACCACTTCTGTTGTCCATTCATCTCCCTCTGACCACTCAAGAGGAAGAGCTGATTTTGGGTCCCACGTTCCAAACTGTGGGTCATCTCCAACTACAGAAAATTGCTGTCCAAATTTGCATTTCTTTTGTAAGACAAACTTCACTTTAACCAGAGGTTGCCCTGCAATAAACAAATTTTGAAGTTTCTGATGGAATTTTATATGAATCTACAGTAAAAGCAAATTCAAATTACAATTGAACGGGCTCTATAATGCAGCTTGAAATTTTGTATTCATGCTATCAACAACCAAAGTAAATGACTAATATTTAATTCCACATAAGTCCCTGCAAAAAGGCAAAGCAATGCATAATCTTGATCTTCAACTATTCTGAAGAATTTTCAATTATTTACTAGAATTCATTTGTTGAATTAATCTCAGTTTCTAAGTTTTGAGGATATTATTTTAGTTTGTCATTCATAAAGTACTATCTTTTCTCAACTTTATAGAAGGACAACTCAAATTTAGCAAGCTTTATCATATAGTCAATTGTGAGTGGCTGTAAGACTTCTTGGATCATTTTTTTAAGACAAGCATATCCTTGATTTCAGTATAATTTATCTAGGTTGTTGCACCACTAATCTTCAGCAAAAATGGAAGCCAGAAACTCATGCCATTGCCATGCCAGTTAGACCGCATGCTGTCTCATGGATGGTTATATGAAATTTGTTAAAAAACTACAATAAAATAAATATGGTATAGAGAATTAGTGTGTAAGTTGAGAACTTTGACAATATCTATAGTATTCGTGTAGAACTGTAGAATATAGAAGATTAGCCAAAGCAGTAAGGTGTCGTAATAAACTTTTCTACCTTTTAAATTAATCTTTGCTACAGATACGACAGCAGATTCATACAAACTACTCTTTCACCTTCAAGTTTCTGCGCAACAGATAAGAAAGGCTTCATTTTTGTGTGCACAATTCCTTATAATAAATTGAATTCTTACAGTGTTTCAAGATACTGATTGCAACAATCAACATTTGCTAAAACAATCATTGCCATTGTTCACCTTTTATCTTGAAAATTTCCATCACTCTGTCAGAAAAAATGTGTTTCCAGATTTATGGTAGTGGATATAGTGTCAAGAATCTACATGACATTGACAGACAATGGGTCATATAATTTCATGATTAAGATTTCCAAATAGAAATCCTTGTCTCTTCAAAATTTATATAAGTATGTGCTTAAATTACAGATGTAGCAAAGCAATAAATTAGCTTAGCTTGTAATTTCAGAGAAAAAAACAAGCTCAGCAAGTAAAAGTTTCTAGATCTGCAGAAGAGCCATGGTATTGGAATTACTCATACATTCATCAAAGTTTCTTGGCATTTGAAGTAAACCGTGCAGGATATTGATATTCCAAATTTGCAGTCTTTGTGGCTGTACAACAATAATGACACAGTTCTTTTAAGTTCTAAACTATCCTGCTACTAAAATTCAATATTGCATGAACAAAGAAAGAAATGTAGGGCACGCACCACACAAGGGCCTAATCTCGTGCTTCCTTTTTATTCCTTTGCTCGTCAAAGCCTTGACCTTTCCAGAATACAGGGAAAATAATTACAAATCCTGACCCAAAGAAATTGACTTAGTAATTACGTTAGATTTTCTAGTGTTGACCTAATAATATCACTTCAGGAAAGAGATTTCTAAAGGCTAACTTGGTCAACTCCTTGAAACTGCTTTTGATTATTCTAAGGATTCTGATAAATCTGTACAACTTGCAACGTTTAACATTTTCTCCTTTCCACCATTGTTTATGGAATTAATGTATTTTTGGGTGGTGTTAACAAATATTTTCAAACTTAAATTATGGTTTCTATGTCTAGGGAGGAATACTTTTGTCTAAATGGATTATCCAATTGCCTACAATGGTTACATCATAAAACTGTGTTGCTAGCTTCCATTGATCTATTCTTTTGAGATGAGAAATTTGTCAAACTTATCTGCAATGATGTCGTTTGCTTTCCTCCTGTTACATCATGAAAAAATCCATGTCTATCATTATATTATTCTCTAGTTTTGTTAAAGATATCCACTGTGTCCATTGACTGATTTGGTACCCCCCGTCCTTCCTCCTCTTCTGACTTAATCATCTTAGAGGCTCCTACTTTTTGTGTTAACAAACAGCCTCTGATTTCTATCAGGGCTTTAGTCTCTAATAGTCTTGAAGAATCTATGTTGTTTGAGACTACAGTACACCAAATTCATATGAGAAGAACATTCCCACCATTCCTTGACAGTGCTTATTTGGAAGGAATCCAAAGCATTGTTGTTCCTCCCACTTCGCCCTTATGCTTTCTGCTAGGAACTTTCCTCTCAACTAATGGAGCTCTTCTCTTTTCTTCTGCACGATTTGCGCCCTCTATGTTTTCTTTTTTCTTCCCTTCCATGATCTTCTCTTTAGTGTTATTCTCTATGTTTGTTCTTACCCTAGAAAGGGTCAGAATTTGACTAGATGACAATATAGTTGACAATTTCTACATCTGAAGAGCATACTTTCATAATCCAGTGGCTGTTCCATGTCATCCATGAGAACCTAGAAATACTTTGTTTGGCAAGAGCTTTTCCAAAATCCATTTTGACACAATTTTGTGCAAAGTTCAGTACCATTTGAGGAAAATAAGGCTCTGATGCAACAGTGTACTTTCCAACTGCATTCTGTATCCTCTTTGGTGCTTTTGCAATTTTAAAATGGAAAATTGCAAGCACAACAGAGGCAAAAATCTGAAATTAGAACCTATATATTGCTTGCATTCTATTAAAGGCATTCTTGAGGAGTAGAAGTTCAATGCATTGTTATTCCCGTGTACAGAAAGAACATTTCATTGATTTATTTTACCTATGAAATGTGATTTAACTTGAAATAAAAAGAATTAACTCGAGATTTTATGTGAGCATCCCAGCTACTATCTTGGAATATTTTATTTCATTATAGGAGATTGGTCCCTGTCTTCTCTCCAAAGAACCCTGAACCAATTGAAAACCTGTAAATACTCCATAAGCGACTATGGTAGAATTGAGACAAACCAAAAAGGCATTCATCATACATCTTTAATGGGCATATCCCCACAATAGCATGACATAAGTGATCCCCATCAACCCATGAATCATACCCCACCAAGGAAATGCTTTATCCAGAATATAAAGAATTGGAACTTAAGGTTTTAAAGGAAATACCAATTCAGGGAAAATTAAAAACAGGAAATTTAAATCCTTAAAAGATTTTTGTGTGATTCCTTTCTGATAATGCCATCTTGTTCTGAACCTTCATTCATTGAGTTAAAAATTAAAACTTAAAACTAATCAAAGAGACCATTTATAAATTTGCAAATGATATCCTCATTTTCTCACTACTTTGCCCCCACCAAAACACAACATTCAAAATACCAGGCATAATATTTACATTACAGAGACTAGAAACAGTGCAAGTATTCATAGGTTGAGCATTCTAATATTGGTTACTGATACCATGACTTGATTTATGTCAGAGTTCAAGTTTTTCATTGGTTTAAAATTTTTAATTTTAAAACATTAACCAAGAAACTAAACCCAGCTCTGGGCAGACAAAAGGTTAAAGACCAAAGTATAACTAACTTTATATCAGAGTTCATTAGCAAAAGTTTCCTCCATTTAATCACCATTTTGGAAGATCTCAGCTACAAGTTCAAGGAAAAGGCAAAATCCACTTGCTATCATGCTAAGAATATGAAGAATATATCCATTTATTGAAAATCAATAGAACTATATTTAACAGAACAAACCTTGCTCTCTATGAGAACTCTTTTAATATCTGGTAGAGTATCATGCAATTTTAGCAAACATAAATGTGATATCCATTGGACACATGGAAAGCTAATAGAACTATGTGTAACAGAACAAACCTTGTTCTTTATCAGAACTCTTTAAATCATCTGGGATAGTATGTATTAAGATATCCTCAGAACTCATCTCATCCTGAAAATCAGTAAAGAATCTCATCAGGCACGTACAGCATTGACATAGCTCAAAAATCTATAAACTCGTTAGTACGTAATAAAGATTCCTGAAGAGATCCAAGTTAGTTATTAAAAGATTCATCTAAGTAGCAAAGCATTGACAACTGAATGGAAGAAAATGGTGAAGGTAGGAAAATAGACCCGGTGTTCTACAAATAAAGACACTAAAGTCAGATGCTTCAATATTCATACTTACGTGTTTGTCACTTATGCTAAGGGAACATATAAAATGATGCCTCCTATTGCCATTATAGTTTATAACAACTTTCTCCTCATTTCTCAGCATAGATCATAGACATCAATAATGAAGAATACATCACTCTAAACTATTTAAATTAAGGTTACTAGTTCTTAGCTTATTTTTGAAAACGATAAAGTTGTTGATGAGAAGAAAATGAAAAAATAGTTGCCAACTTTTTTAAATACTTTGCAACAGTGGTGTAAAGAAAAAGCCAAACATTGCTATGGTAGGATATTTTGTCTGTAAGGTTCCCTCTAGTTTGGAAAACCATGTTTGGCATGCAAAAGGTATTTCAAACCTCACAAATTGGTTCTTCTTGTTTCAGTTTTGCAACTGAGTGCAGAGCATTGTGATGTTCAATTGTGGCCCACAAGTTTGAAGAAACTTGGTTGAGTTTAGCAGCTAATAAAAGGACCCTTCAAAGCTTCCACTGGAAGACACAGCCCTGTCACCATCTGGAGAGTAAAAGGTTAGAGTGGCTACAAAATGTCTCCGCTGGCTCCCTCCAAAACCTCACCTTCATTGCCCCAATCTGACAAAACATAGCATGCTATTAATCAATCTTCAAAAAAACAAATCAACCTGGGTTGTTGAGCCTCCTGTGCATAATTTACTGAGTACTTATGCTCCAAACAAAAAACAAAAAGCCTCCAAAAGATCCAAAAGCCCTCATTTTCTATGATACCAAGCTTACGGTCAATATTTGCAAAAGGGGCAGCAGCTGAAACAACGGGAGATTACCCTTACAGATTTCATTTTTACAAAAACAATGTTTCCTCATAGAATGCCTACAAAGTTTCAGAGCAATTTGAGAGTTAAGAGGGTATGACCCTAGATTCCATTCCTCCTACTTGATGAATGCTTTATCTTCAAATTTGCAGAAGCTGATAGATATTGATGTATTCTGACCTTAGAAGTGAAAATCAGCATCTTTTCTTTGTAGAAAGTGTCAATTGCATTTTGCCAAGTCAAAGTCGCTCAATTGCCCATGAAAACGAAAAGGATGGGGAATGCAACTGTTTTTGTGTTTCTTTGTTCAGAATCTGCTTAGCAGGGCTTCAAACCAGTTGGTCCCTATGTTGCTTATTTGGGTGTGAATGTTATCAGATTTGCTACCAGGCAGCTTCTATAAGCATCACATTTCAGGTATCTGGGAATGTTCTGAGTTTTGCAAGGACCTATTTTTTGAGATCTTAACAATACCAAATCTGTAAGTGAAATAAAGCTTGCCCCCTTCAAGTAGTATACATGAAAGGAGAAGACTGGTATGGCCTCAATGCCAAATTGGGACCTCTTGACCCTAATGCCCAGAGAAGAATTCCCCTTAATCTGGTTCTCATGTCCAACTTCCTACGATACACTAAAAAGATAGTGAAGTGAATTGACTAGGATATTTTGTCCAACAAAAACAGCCTTACCTTTCAGGTGCAATGGTGCTAGACCTGTTCAAGTTGTCCCTAAGGCAACACTTTCTAATAGCATATCTTTTTCTATCTTTTAGGGCAGAAAGAGGCCTCAAGTTCACAAAATCAACTCAATGTTTGATGTCTTGCATGGGGAGAGGCCCAACCATTCATGGTAAATCAAGAGAATGTGCAGTCTAACCTTACATCCTAGAAGGAACATTGGTTGGATTCATAGTGGAACAACTCCATTTCTAAAATAATAAAATTATCTCTTTTCTAAGATGCTATGGAAAACAAATTGCCGATATTTGTTGAAGGGCCTACGATGCTATAATCAAGGAACATGTCATTGAGTCCTTTAAACTCAATCTTGATTTTTGATCTTTCGAGATTCAGAATTGGGGAGTGAAGCTTTGTCATCATATGAAGATGGGTGAAGCCTCTGAGGACAGAAACGTGCAAATTAGAGCTTTATTTTCATTGGTTAAAGTTGGTGGGAGTTGTCAAAGGAAGTTTTTAAGGCCATAAAAGCCAAGCATAATAACAAAACAGTAAGGTGGCCATGAAAGAAGGCATGGACGCTCCTCATGGGTTTGTTGTCATCCGAAGGATCATTTGTGATCAAGTCTTATCATTAGAGTAGCTGTACAAGACACAACTCCACATAACAAATAAAAAATTCCCTGATTTTGAAAGTTTTTTCTCTACAAATTTGTGAGGGCAACCCCCGATTTCAGAGTTTGTAATGGCAAAGAAGAATCTTGCTTGGACTTCGCATTGCATCAAATGCTCTCTATAGTAAAGTTGTGTGGAAAGGCCTGTACTTTCATACAGTGTTTATTTACCCTGTACCAAATGAAGATCCTCAAGATCTCTGTTGCCAAAAGCACACGGAAAGCTTGTGAATCCTTCAAAACCTGCTATCGCTAGACAGGGGATCAATTTTGCACTCTCTTTTTTGGTCTCTGGTGCTCCTAAAGGATGATGAACATTTAGCAAAGAGAAATGGGTTTTCTGATAGTAATGTCTTTAGAAAAGGTATTTGGACAGTGAGAGATATCTTTTTTTGCAGCAAGGAATTTCAATCTCATGGCAAGAGATAAAAAACAGGTTTAAGCTCTGGGATAGTGACAATTCTTTCATGGGTTTACAAGCTTATCCTGAAGGCTGATATACACTTCCATAAGTTGGGGCATGAAACTGCCTTATCCTTGATGGCATAACTGGAGATGAATAATTAAAACCCCTTGGCCCACCATATTATATCCCAAGCTTGCAGCCAAGCTTAAACATGGATGAAATGTGCAGTCCTAGCTTTCGATTTGGCTTCTAGAATTTAGGGTTATGTAGAAAGCCCCTATGGAGGCTAAGAAGGATCATTTTAGCTTTTGTCTTTTGTTTTTCAAGGGCTTCCTTTGGGCTTTAGTCTAGAGCCTTTAGTGTATTTAGAAATCCCTCAGCCCAGATGTTTCATTTATGCCAAACCCTAGAATATCAAACATTACTTTTCTTGGTTTATAGAATGCAGGGTATTTAAAAAGCCCCTGTGGAGCCTAAGAGAGCGTGATATATCCTTGTCTTCAGTTTTCCAAGGGTTTCCCCTAGGCTGTAGACTTAGAGTGTTAGGAATCCCTCAACCCAAATATTACATTTAGTCCAAACATGAGATTGTCAAGTGTCATTGTTCATCCCATGGCAACCAAATCAGCTTGGATTTCAGCTACACATTGTTTACCCTTGTTAACATCTCTTGGCATGTAACACTTATTGTGGACACTTTCTATTGGCATGTGCATTTTTGTTCTATCTTGCAAAAAAGACTTGAAAACCTCTATATTGTAAAAATATCTTAATGATGTTTTTGCTAACAATCTTGTTCTTGGAATTTCACTTGGGCTAGCAATATCACTTTGACTTCCAGGTTGAAAATGCAGATTCAATGCAAGACCGAGACAGTTGTAATAAAGCTCAAGAACCTTGAGCAACGTATTGCTGAATGGTGCAACACTCCCTACACTATAGCTTAAGTCCTCGTAGAGGATTCCATGGGAGATCTCCACAGCTAAAAAGGTGTCAAGAATAGCAATGTTAGCTAGCTGCTTGCTCTCCTCTACATGGAGGGTCACATAGAACTCACCTACCAAGTCTAGCAAGTTAGCACCACTAATGGGACTACCCCAACCTCAAGCTAGCCTAGATCTCTATGCCATGGTAGTGTTCAAACTTGTCATATCTTGCCTAAATAGATGCTGACATATCTTGACAATCCACCACCGCTCTCCTTGAAATGTCTACCATTTTAGTTAGTCATATTTCCTGGTACATGTAATCAAGGGGATAATGATCGCTACAATGTGGTTGCCCCTCACTCTAAGCCCCATAATAGTAGTTGGGAGTCTTGGGACATTATTGATGGGCATGATAAAGATTGGCCTCTGGCTGCAAGACTTGTAGTGCTGTGATTCAATTGATCATTCCCATGCAAGGAGTTTCTTTGACATCAGCTTGCACATATTCAGAAATTACTCCATCTTGCTTGTCCTTTTGAAGTTATTTTGCATCATGTGGCTTTTGACTATTCCCATGGTATAATGTTAGTCTTCAACTATTAAGTCACTTGCCAATTGAGGACTCAGCGCACTCTAGAACACTGCTCGACTGTCTTTATGTAAAGGAATTTAATTCTTACGAGAATCTTATATGGCAAGACAACACAACAACACTTTGTTGCAGAGTCCCAATCAACCATGAGACGAAGTCTACATACATTAAATAGTGACAATGGAAAATAAGACTTATCATGATACTACAATATCTATGAAGAATTTGAATTGTAAATGGACAGTTAGCTCAAAGGTACTAGCTTCAATCATTCCCTCCTATGTTGGAAGTTCACCAGTCATTGGTAGAAAAGATTTGTAGCTAGTCATTTCCAAACATGGGAATAATTAAGAAAATATTACGAGATATTTAAAGCATATTCAAGGTAACAATGAAATTTCAGGTGAAATTCATTCTTAACTACGAGACAGGAAAATTAGTCTATGTGTACATACAACAAAAGACAAATTGCTTCCCTACCACAAAAAGAGGATCAGAAGCAAGTACAAGGGATCTGGGAGGACAATCTTGTATCCTCATTTTATCGATATTATAATATCTTGACAACTAAATTGCATGCTCAGGGTAGTGTAGCCAGTCATGAGATAAATCTGAGGATGCAAACCACATTGTCTATTCATCTATGCAAGGATTGTGATTAAACAGTTTTATTGTACCAGAACATCGGGTCTACATTTCTACCTTCTTATTAATCATCAACCAATAACACAACAAAGGTTTCTGGATGATACATTTTTTTAACTCTCTAAAGTTGGGTTAAGATGGGTTATGTAGCTCACCCGAAATTTCAGGATTAAAAAAATCCCTCAAACTCTCTTCAAACTAGCTATAGATACCCAATAGCATCACAATGATGGCCAGCTGAAAATAAAGAGAAAAGAAGCTCTAGCAATATCATTAAACCTGGGATTATAACCCCAGCCATCAATAAATCTAAGAGCTTGAAATCAAAACATAATAATAATGTAAGTATCTAAAGGCTAAGATTTGAAGTCCTCCTTTAAACCTTCAAATCCAAACTTTCAAAATTTAATTTCTCCACAGTAACCATTACTCCAAAATAACTACCATTATTCAAAAATAAGCACTTTTCCACCAAAAGAAATTCTAAACAAAAATACTAATATTTCGCCAAAATAAGTTGTAACCACTAATCACCAGCACAGTCACTATTTTGACAACAACAAAAAAAATTATTAGAAACTTTGATCAAAACTACCACTACTTCTCCAAAAAAAACATTATTTTAGTCTTTTACCAATATAATCACTATATTTGACTGAGATTACAAATATTTCACAAAAATAATCTCTATTTCACCAGCACAATCATCCTTCCAACCAACCCTACCACAATGTCAATAAACTAACAACTATTTTAACCAGATGGATCATCATTTTGGCCAAAATCAGCATTATTTCAGCAAAATAACTTCTATTTCACCAACAAAAACATCATTTTCACAAAAATTACCACTATTTTACATACATAATCATCATTAGAGGATTTTAATGTTCCACAGTCCATAATAGCTGAATGAAACAATCTATGGTGACGTGATTTCTTTCAAAAATAGTTATTGCTCCATATTACATAATCATCATTTTGCCAACATTACCAGTATTTCATTAAAATAGTGCCCCTTTTCACCAGCACAATCATCATTTTGAAAAAAAGAACCCGTCTCACCAGCAAACATTTTGAACAAAACCACCACAACTGTATCAGCAGAATCATTATTTTAAACAAAATAAACACAATTTCATCAGCACAATCATCATTTAGACCAGAACTACCCATAGTTACTTGGAGAAGGGAGACATCTCAGGGACAAGAGACAGAGACCTGGATGAGGGCATCATTATTTAAAACACATGGTAAAGGGACACTAGAAGGCATATCATAGATACATATAGAATCACCATTTCAAACAAAATAACCCCCATTTCATTAGCACAATCATCATTTAAACCAGAAATGCCCATAGTTACCTAAAGAAAGAAACATCTTAGAGATGGGAACCAGGACAAGAATGCCATTATCAAAAAACATGGTATATTTTCATCATTTAAACCAGAACCGCCCATAGTTACCTGAAGAAGGGAACAGCTCAAAGACGGAGACCGGGATGAAAACGGATTTATTGAAATACATGTTAAAAGGTACTCGAATGCAGCTATATTATAAATGCGTTAGTGATACATCCATAGCACAAACTACCATAACAGAGTACCCATCTTTTCCACCTCAATTCAGTGTATGTGGACATCTTAACACTTTTTATTGCTTCTCTTCTTTCTATTGACTCTATGAACTTTGATAAGAAAATTTTCTGTCACAAAAGATCTTGTAACTTTTCAATTAAAAAACTTGAAAAATTACAAATCTATTAGTGTGTTTCTTTAGTTCTTTTTAGCTCTTGTTGACTAGATATCAACACTAAGGAAAAACCAATGTAATAATCTATATGATATATCTAAAAGTTTCCCAATTTTCAAAGGGTGCTTCGAAAGATGTATAGCGACGCTAAGAAACTTCATCTAAAGTCTCTTCATGTCTAGAGCCGTCCCCATATGTGTTTGTGAGAAAGGGATGCTTTGCCAATACAGGAGGCAAGCAACAAGGATCAGGGTACAAGCCTCCTGTTAACTATGGAACTACCAAAAACACAGAGATGGCAATTAGAGGACCACTATTTGCCCCACAATAACCACTGTTTCACCAAAATTGCCACTATTTCACAGAATAACCCCTAGATCGCAGGTACAATTATCATTATGACAAAAAATCACCACTGTTTTACCAAAATAACATCTACGTCGTACCCTGCCGATGACGGCATGGTTCAGTGGTTAAGTCGCTCGGTTGTAGTGGCGGCCACCAGAGTTCAAACCCCCACTGGGCCAACAAGCTCGCAAGGCTTTACACCTTCGCTGGGCCAACGAGCTCGCTGGTTTGAAGTGTTCTTTCTAGGGGATGAGGTCCCCCGTGTTGTGGCCTCACCGGTTCATTGCTCCGGGCAAAAGCATTCGTGTGGAGCCGTAGGGCGTGTCGCACCAGCGTCGCCAGTCACGTTAAAAAGTTTACCAGGGGCATTTTTTTTCAAAAAAAAAAAAAAACCTCTACGTCGTACCCGAGGTAATTATCATTTTCAGTAAAACTACCACTATCCTAGCAGCATAATCAGATTACTAACATACACCATAATAAACCTCCATTTGACCAGCCTTGTAATCATTCTGACTGAAAATGGCACCACTTCAACAAAATAACCGTTATTTTAAGAGCATAATCACCATAATGATCATAAAAATTACCAGATTTTCACCAGCATAATCATCATGTGAACAAAATAACCAGTATCTCACCAGCATAATCATCATGTGAACAAAAAAACTAGTATCTCACCAGCATAATCATCATTATCAACAAAATAACCAATATTCTATCAGCATAATCATCATTTTGAATGGAATAACCATATTTCTCTATAATAATAAAAATTTTAACATAGCAATATCTATTTCACCAGCATAACCCTCATTTTGAACAGAATAACCACCATTTCACAAAAATAATCATATTTCTGAGCAAATAACAATTGTAATACCAACATAATCATGATTTTGAACCAAATAACCTTTACTCCACCAGCATAATTGTCAGTTTCAACAATATAACCAATTTTACCAGCATAAGAACAAAATAAGAAATATTTCACCAGCATAATCGTGATTTTGATCAAAATGAACACTATTCCAGCAGGAGATGCATCAACAAGACTCCCGCTATTTAACAAAGCAAAAGTACGTACAGATCTGGGCATACCTGAGTAGAAACGGGAACTTTCCAAGACCGCCTACTATCATTCACAGCAAGACCGCGTGGAAGAGACCTTAAACGCACGGAGAAACCCTCAGCCAAATTCGAAAACGCCTTACCATTTTTAGCACTTCTATGCACTTCAAAATTATCAGAGCTTTTAGCAAGGTTATTCAGCTGCGGACAACGCACACGGCAGGCAACGAGAGACTCCATTTTCCTTGGCGAAATTCAACCACACCTACAAGTTCAAAGGAACTCAGCCTCAGCAAAAACTCACAGCCAAGAAAAGAATTCCCTCACTATTTATACAGATCCTACAAAACAAAGTAAAGATTAAAACAAAGTAAAGCTTAAAAAGCTCAAAGAAACAAATTATCTTTACGCTAAAGTGATGATCAGAATAAATTCGTTCTTCAGCTTAAAAACCTGGCAGAAATACTTTGAACGCAGTTAGATTCTGTAAACTGTTATTCAAAAAACTAAGTTATATTTATCTACGTCGATCATCAGAGTGTGTTGTCTGTTGTGCTTATCTTGTCTGTTGTGTTTCTTTAGATCCAGGATGTATATTAGTGCATATGCGTATAATGTATATTTTGTGTATATATGTCCAGATTGTGTATATACGTCACAGTAAACCAGTTCGGGTTGTCGAATGTGAATATGTTCATGGATTTCTACACCTAACTTTTAATATTTAAATCACTATCGCTGTCGGTCCCATCGCGATTTGAGATATTTGCATTTGGCGACTTATGAAGGGGGAGTTTCGCTGGATTGTGTGTATATGTCCAAATGGGGCTCGTTGTATTGTGTGTATACATCCAAACGGCGATCGTGTGGTATTGGGAATACATTCACATAGCAACTGCAAATTGATCCGATTATGTGTATAGACACTCCACACACACGTCGCAGAAATAGTGTGTGCTTGCAAATTGCTAGATAGATGGAAGATTTTTAACGTCCACTGGGCAAAGATAGTTTATGGACTAGGCAAACCTTGTCAATTTTGCTTGTGTTGATCCTCTGCAATTCAATTTGATAATAAATTTTTTCGGTTTTTCAACCATCTCCTTGTTAAATAGATCTTATAACGAAACTGTCACTAAATTACTTATGTATTTGATCGGAATGTCATTGTAAGTTTTATATTAAAAAACAAAGTGATTTTTTTGTTTCTATTATCCTAGTTGTGCAAAAGATACAAACTCTCTCTTCCCATACCTCTTTTGGTCTTTTCCATTACCTATCTCACATTAAATGCGATGTGCGAGTTAGTCCTTAACTAAGCTATGAGAATCTTTGCCCTTTGAGGGATATTGGCCCCTAAAAAAGCCTTATGTTGATGATTAGATGCAGGGTTGAATTCCTCAAGGTAATATTTCTTCTTTCTCCCTAATGCTTTTTCCCACATAGACTTGTGAAACTTATCTACAACAAACACCTCCACCTATTGTTTTGCTACATCCATGACCTCTTTCTTTCGCATAGGGTATCTTTAAAGACAACCTTGGGTGATCTATTTGCCTCCATTTGCTCAATTTTTTTGAGATATCTTAAAAGACGCGCCATGGCAATGGCTTTAATAGTTACTGTAATGTTTCAGCGAAAAGAATCTCATTGGGGGCTAAAGTTTTTGGATTCTCTCTTTTTGCTTCCATTTGATGTTTGAAGTGCTGCTAGCACATATTTCACATCCATAAAGCACCATCGGAATTACTATTAGCCCAAATAAGAAGTTGAGTAGTTTTCCAATCCCATAACTCTGCATCTTTACACCTATTTTGAAGGGCAAAAAGTGATCCCCAACCTCCTAAAGTTCTTTTCCTTTTGCATGTTTCCTAGCTAAGCTTGTTGTTGAAGTAAATCCAAAGGTATTTATACTTTGTTACTTCTTCTAGAATAGTTCCTTCAAAAGAGAGGTCAAACTATTTTTTTTCCTTTTATTAGAGAAGATCATGATCTTGGTCTTGTTGGTGTTGACTTGCATACCCATTTATTTGCAAAAGTGCTCAAGGGCATGCAAGTGCTCTTGCAGCCATTTAGGGGACCTAGCAATCAAAATAAAATCATCAATGTACAAAAAAGCCTAACAACATATTCTCCCAGAAGAATATCATCTTCACCTTGCAACTTCAATGTAACTCACAAAACTTTCTAAAGAACCTGCCTAAGTTCTGATTTGTACCCCAACCTCTTCATAGAGCCTATGGACAATGAATCTAAATTGAAGCATACACTTTTTTTCTTTAATGATTTTCCAATTTATATAATTGGCTTGCTTCATGAAATTGTGTTTTACTTTTCATGTCAATCATAATTTGAATGAGATTACAAGGTTAATCAAGTTTGACCTTTTGACCTTTAATATTATTGAGAAGTTTTGATGGTTCATAGTTGTAATTATTATATTTTTTAACATAAAGGCAAAAAAAATTAATAAAACAACAAATTACAAAGTAATGTATACCAGTCTTAAAAAGGCTCATGGCAACCCAATTCTAGAAAATCACGAAAATCTAGATGGACTGAAAATGGACAATCAACAATAGAGGAGGATCTCTCCTAACCCTGTAGACATGACATAGGCACTTGTTTCCCTAAAGATTGTACATGCTCTGAGTGTCGAAAATAATGTTTGTCTTTATGTTACTAGACAACTAGGAAAACCACTTAAAACAACAAATAGCAAAATTAACCAGATTTATTTTAATTAGTGATGTTGTTTCTAATGAAATATACAAATAATACATCCCTTGTAGAAACCTTCGAAATGAATAAGAATATATTAATATTCAATGACATAACGTATTAGATCTACATGATCTTGTTTACCATTCATTTCAGAGCAGCAAGATTTGAACTCATAACCTCCACCAGCCCAAGATGGCACGCTACCAAACTACGTCATACTTTGTTATAATGACCAACATCACATTTCTATATTCAATGTCCGATTTACATTTGAGCATTAATATAGAAAATACTCTTTTCTAAATATTCGCATTGACAATCTCGGGATCTTTTCACCTTACCTCCAATTCCTTGCATCCTTTATATGCAACCAACTGGAGGGAGGCATATATTAACACTAAAGCTTTTTAATGAGTTTGATTGTAGTGAAGCAATAATGAAAGTTATGAGCATCCTTTTGGTACTAGATAAATCTTCATTATTGTGTCCAAATGGAGCATACTTCCACATAGTCAGAGACCTTATCATGCTATTTACAAAGTTAGATCTTGCCCCACATTGTCAAAGTCCTTTGGTGCCTTATTTGCTTGGTCAAATTCCTTTACAATTGTTTGCTTAGTTGGATTCCTTATCTACTTGGTTGGATTCCCTTACGTTTATTTGTATAGTCAGCGCTTTACCACTTTCCTAAGAGCAAGCATAATCTCTCACCCTACTCATTTTATTTTTCTAGACAATTTTAGCAAGTTTTTATTATGCACATTTTTAAACACTTGATATATGCTATTAATTACAAATTTTTCTAATGTGCTTGGAAGTTCTTGAGATGGAGCACTCATAGCAAGGATAGTATCCTTTGAGTATCTAAAAAACATTTAATTTCCATGTCGCTTGGTTGATTTTACTTTGACACTGCATTCTCATAGTATCTCACCTAAAATTTGAAGTCGAGGAAAATATAATGATGAAAATTGCATAGTCGTTCCCTTTTCCCTTATGTTTTGGGCCCACAATGACTAGGTTGTCTTTTATGCAGCAAATCACGTGTAAGATGGTGTATTTTGTGTGGAAGTTGGAAAATATCTTTATCCTAACACGTCCCCATCATCACTCATCCTCAATAACTAGACTTGATCTTCACATTTAGTTGTTCATCACCTTGGTTTAAATTTTTGGGTGTGAAATTGATCTAGATCATTTATGTGGTTGTAGATTACCTTGAACCTTTAAAACTAAATTTCTTAATTTGGGTCTATGTTTCCATCCTTTATTTTCCATTATGAATAAACTAAACTACAACTTATTTCAAATTGTATGTTGGGGTGGTGTATTTAAAGACTAGCTCTAATTCAAAGGGATCGTCTAGGATTCAGGTGTAAAATTTATTGAGCACATCTAGAATTTAATTGTAAATGGATAAAAAGAATTGTACATCAACATTGCATCATCATCCTAGAAGCATATTGCATGCTTGTTTGTTATTCTCGAATTTGGTTCATCGACATTGAATTAGTCTATCCAAGGGTACGGTTGAGGACAACATGACCCTCACAATTTAGTAGAATTCCAAAAGGTGTTTGTAAACACCACTTGTTCCTTATCATATTTAGAGCACTTGTATAGAGGTGAACAAGTTTTAATTAGTATAACTAGCCAAATCTTATTCATAAATCATAAGTTCAATTTATATTTGCACTCGTAGAGATCGATCTAAGTTTCTTCATCATGCACTATAATGTAATGGAAATTGATCTAGAACATTTATGTGGTTGCATATTTGAACCCTAAACCTTTAAAATTAAATTTCTTAATTTGGGTCTATGTTTCCATCCCTTATTTTCTATTATGAGTTGACTAAAGTGCAACTTATTTCAAATTGTATGTTGGGGTGGTGTATTGAAAGACTAGCCCTAATTCAAAAATCATCTAGGATTGAGATGGGGAATTTATTGAGCACATCTAAAACTCAATTGCAAATGGATAGAAAGAATTGTACATCAACATTACATCATCATCCTAGGAGCATATTGCATGAATGTTTGTTAATCTTGACTCTGGTTCATTACCATTGAATTAGTCCATCCAAGGGTATGATTGAGGAGAACATCTCCCTCATAATTTAGCACATTCCACAAAGGTGTTTATAAATGTCACTTGTTCCTTGTTATATTTAGAGCACTTGTATAAAGGTGAAAAAAATTTAATTAACAAAAAAAGCTAGATCAAATATGTGAATCATATGTTTTGTTTAGATCTAGACTCATGGAGATGACCTCTACATTTGCAAAGATCATCTTTACACTCACAAAAGTGAACTAGAGAGTTTCACAATCATAATTCCAAATTGATGACAGTCATCTGACAAGTTCTAAAATATAGAGTCATAGACTTCTAACATCTGTAGAATGATATCCTCATTGGAATTAGAGCTAAGTACTTTTGTAAATGTAAATATAAGTTTTACCTTCCATCTTAGCAATTTTTTTATGAATTTATGTTATTTAATTTATCTTTATATGTGTGAAGGAATAAAATCCCTTTCATATAAATAATCTAGGCTAATTAAATAAATGAAATCAATTAAGCACAATTAACCTAGATTAATATGCTAGGTTGATAAATATGCAATGAATGTTCAAAAATTCAATGAGGTGAGATGTACTTAGCTTTGGGAACAATGATGAAGAAACATCACTCATGTGAAGATGGAATCATGTGCCACATGTATAGAAATAGATGCTCTCAATCTAGAAGATGTCTCAAGCAATGTGTAGGCTCAAAATTTGTTGTGGTTTAGATTTGAGTCCCTCATGTTTGAACCCAAGCACCATGGCCTTGATTTGGTGTGGGAATGAATTGGTAGAATGTTTTCATGGAGATTTGTTTGCCTTTGACTTCCTTTTGTTTGACTGCGACAAGGCAATGTTTACAAACACCTTAGGGGAGATTGCTAGGTCACTAGAGTAAAGTTCTCCTAGACCAACCCCATGGAAAAACCAACTTTATGGTTCGAAGTGAATAATCATTGACACCATGCATAGATGTGTAGATGGCATGTATGTTTCTAATGTGATGTGTTATTTTTTAAGCTCCAAATCCAAATGTTCCTAGAATGATTGCTCCTCTATATTGACATATGAATTAACTACACAAATGAATATATTTAAATACAAAGCCATAACAATAAGTCACACAAAATGTGTGTCAAATCAGCTTACAATGGCTAGTAAAAAGAGGTAGGAAAGTTGGAAATTAGAATTTGAATGTTTAAGTTAAAGGTTCAATTCTGCACTCCTTGGGCTTGAATCAAGTCAATCTTGTGCTCCATGGGAATGAACCAGGTAGGGAAAATGATTAGTTCAAGATAGGGATCAAATTTGTGGTGATAAGTGTTAATCTGAATGGATAAAATGGAAAATGTATTGGGTTTATTGCAAACGGGGATAAGATAAGGTCAAATATATGGGAATAGGTGCAAATGGGAGTAAATGGAGATGGATAGGGGTCAAGAATTGAGCCAAATCTAACACAAGAGTTTGCCTCTTGTCAATGTGTATTTGTATTAAATGCATTCCACCAAGGTAGGCACAAAACTAAATGGGAAATGCCATGGATTTGTAAGTTTCACCATTGCCTTTTATTCCCACTTCGAGGAGCATGTGAATCTAACATGAGCATGCATTTCAAAGTATATGGACATTCTCAGCCAACATGAAAAGTAAATATTTAGACATTTCAAAAGGATATTTGGTCCATGTAAAGTAATGGACCATTCTTGGATTCTTCTCACGGTCTTCTCCTTAGTGTGAGAACTCCATAGGAATCTACAAAATAGAAAAATGATATGCAATGAATAAGTTCTATCACACAACTAAAATAGACTCAAAATGTAAGTTAATTCAACTATCCATGAAAAATCAAAGGTAGAGAGAGAAAAGGGTTCTAGGGATTCCACCTATACCAAAAGTGATATGATAATACTTTTCTCTATGTGACAATTCTAGATGGCATATTCAATACAACAATGTGATGCAACTCCACTCAATTATGAAAAATGTGACACGACACATTCAATACAACCATTTAATGTGACTCTAATATGGAAAATGCGATATGGCATATTTGATATGGTCATGTAATGCAACTCTAATATGAAAAATGTAGTAGAACTCCACTTAATTTTGAGTGTGTAAAGTGATCAAGATCCATCAACATACATTGACGAATCTATATGTAGCATAAGTCACTACATGAAATATTAATCATAGGAACATTAGTGAGAATATATGCCCCCTTCAATTGGTGACAATATACACCCCTCTTCAATATATGCAAGGAGTTGGAAGAGAGGAGAAAATGGTACAAGATAAAGCATAAAAATATTAGTTGGATCATGTCTAAGCATGAAAGTACACATAGCATCATAAATCATTTGAAAGCATGTAATGACTATCATTGTGTTACAAGCAGATAATGGATATCGAATGATAATCATGTAGGCACATAAAGTATTTAAGAATGTAAGCACATGGATTTGCAATAATGATGAAGGTGAGATTGCCCCTAGTATAGGCAAATCATAAAGGAAAAGATGGCCTTAAAGGCTAGATAAGAATCATGGAATTGTATCACATATATAACAAAAACAAAGTATGGGCATGTAACCACAAATAAGTAAGATGTAAGCATGAAAGCATATGAGATGATAAAGTATCAAAATGAGATAAGGCTCATAATTATAAAAGCATAAGAATGGAATATAGAAGACATTACAAGTGTGTAGCATGGGGAACATAGATCATGAAATCATATAAGCAATAGAATATGTGAGTTAAATACATGGAACAAATTAAACATGAATAATAAGGATGAAAAATGACACCACAAAAATGCCCATGTTGACGTGGAAATGGTCTAGGAAAGTATTAGCTAACTCATCAAAAGAATGTATAGAACCCAAAGGAAAAGAATAAAACCATTGAATAACACAATAATTCAGGGTTCATGGAAATAATTTAACCAAGAGCTTATTATTATAAGCAAAATCTAAAGATAACACAACAAAAGCTTGTAAATGAACATTGAGATCACCCTTTCCATTATACAAATCAAATCTAGGTACCACAAAAACTAGAAGTAATGAATATGTAACAACTTCATAATCAAGCAAATTCAACGTGGAAAGTTGTATGTGATAGAATCATTATTATAATCATTTTCTTACTTCCTAAGATTAACCACATCTTGCAACAATGTATCTAAGGTAGAAGTGGAGACAAGAGTAGTGTGAGGGTTATGTGAAACAATAGAAGAGATGCAATGAAGACGTGTGAAGGGAGGTAAAGTCATAGCCATGGTAGCAATGACTATGTGATAAGATGGACTAGGTATAGGTTAAGAGGTAGGTATGGAGCGAGATATTGAATAGGGATAGTGAGTGGTGGCCATAGAAATAGGGATAGCACTAGGGATAAAAGTGGAAGGGGCAATTGATGAAGTAGGTGGATTAGTAATGTATGAAGGAGGAAATATGCAAAAAAAATGTCATATGAGATGCATGTATGGTAAGGGGAGTATATAACCAAGAGGTGGGCCATAATAAGGAACATAATCAATGGGAAATGTAGAGGAAGATATGCTCATGGAACAAGCAATGATGGTAGAAATGGGGATAGTAGAGGTGGGAGTAACACTAAGGGAACAACATAAGTAGTAATAGCCATGGAAGTAGTACTTGTGAGGTTAGGATTAGAAAAAGAGGAAGGTTGGGAGGATACACCATTAGAAGATGTCATCAAAGAGCCTATGTTATGAAGGATATTTCTGCCATATGGGGCATTCACTAATATTTGATGAAAGATCATGGCCAATTATTGAGGTGATTAAGTATTCATGAGTGTATCTACAAGCAACTCTCTGGTAAGTTAAAGATCTTGCTTAACTACATGAGCATCATGGTCATGATATTCTTAGTTAACATGATCATTAAAAGTGTTCTCAACATTAGCATCATAAAGACTTTATTTTCATTTGATTGGGAATCCATAGTAGGATTAAGATGAGCACTTATTCTCATAGGAAGATTAGGATCCTAAGTAGATTGTGGCATAAACAAAGTAATATGGCTATGAGAGATGAAAATCCAAGACAATATAAATCACTTAGATTTAAAAATCAAAAAGAAGATCAAATCTAAAAAGTGAAATCATAAAGGTGAATCCAAGGGTGGGCAAGGTGGACAAATGCAAGGTCATGCAATAAATCTTAAACCCTAAAAGAAAATATATAGCTACAAAGCACCAAAAAAGGAATATAACCATAACAAGATCTAAAAATAAGGTACAATAATAAAAATACATAGATCTAGAAACCGTAATTGTGATGAAGAATAAACCCTAAGGTAAAACCCAAAGGGGTGTAAGCACGTTAGGTTCACCAAAAATGTGATGGAATAAAATCCCTTTTACATACATAATCCATGCTAATTAAATAAATGTTATTAATTAAGCACAATTAGTCTAGATTGATTTTCAAAGTTGGTTTGATAAACATGTAATCAATGTTCAAAAGTTAAATGAGGATAGAAGTACCTAGCTTTGGGAACAACGATAAAGAAACATTGCTAATGTCAAGATGGAATCCTTCGCCAAAAGTAAATAAATTGATGCACTCTCAATTTGGAAAGATGTCTTGAGCTTTATGTAGGCTTAGAATTCATTATGGTTTAGATCCAAGTCCCTCATGTTTGAACCTAGATGCCATGACCTTGATCTGATGTGTGAGAATGAACTTAGTTGTGCAAGAATGAACTAGTAGGATGTATGCATAGAGATTTGTTCATCTTCACCTTCCTTGTGTCTGAATCTATCAAAGCGGTGTTTAAAAACACCTTAGGGGAGATTGCCAGATTGTTAGGGTCAAGTTCTCCTAGGTTAACCCCATGAAGGAAGCAACTTTATGGTTCTAAGAAAATAATAGTAGACAACATGCACAAACGTGCAAATAGCCTGTATGATTTTTATGTGATATGTTATTTTTAAGCTCGAAATCTAAATGTTCCTAAAATGATTGCTCCTCTATATCAATATATGAATTAATTGCACAAATAAATGTTTTTAAATACCAAAGAATAACAATAAGTTGCACAAAACATGTGTGAAGTTGGCTCACAACAACTAGTAAAAAGAAATGAGGAAGTTGGAATTTAGAATTTGAATATTTAATTAAGGGTTCAATTTCACACTCCTCAAGATTGAACTGGATTAATTTTATACCTTACGCAAATGAATTGGGTAGGGAAAATAACTAGTTTGAGGCAGAGTCAAATTTGTGGAGATAAGTACTAATACGAATGAACAAAATGGTGAATGTATTGGGTTTAGTACAAGTTGGAGTAAGATAAGATCAAATGTATGAGAATAGGTGCAAGTGGGAGTAAATAGAAATAGACAGTATTCAAAACACAAGCCAAAACTAACATTAAAGTGTACCACTTATTGATATATGATTATATTAAAGACAACCACCAAACTATATAAAAAATAACATAATTATATACAAATTTCACCATTATAATATTATTATTATTATTAACATCTTTTATACATTAAAAATAGTCCCCTCATAAAATACTTCACAAAAATAAATCTCATACACCAAAATTAATCTACCACCACCCTTAAACTGCGTCTACTTTCCTCATATGTACTTTTATCCTTTAGTGGATTCGATCATGTGGACTACCAAATAACCTAAAACACAAAATTTAATTCGAGAAAATAAAATTGAGAATAGTGTCTATTTATGGAGGGTCTCCTCCTCATGTTTCATTTAGATTGTTTTTTTGTTACCACTTAGTATGAGTATTTAGGGGTACTCATTTATACAAATCAAGCCCTTGACATAATAAATTTTTTCGGGCTAATAAGAGTGTGGTCCTCTTTTAGGATTTTCCTTTAAGAGTGATTCATGTCTTTTGTGGTTGCGAGTAATAATTAGTGTGTTTTTCATGTGACCCATCAAACACAAAGAGTGTGATATTAATTAGTGTGCTTTTGCCTTTTGAGTCACTCTATTTGAGGAACACAAAAAACGCTTCCATTTGAATGGTTGGATTGGAAAGGGTTGAGAACCCCACAAACAAGTAATGCCACCTATTTCATATTCAATGAGTTCTTTGTTGGGTTGTATTGAAGTCATTATATGTTTTAAAAGTTTTATTAATGGGTGTAATGGTGAAAAAAAGCATACCTTATATTTTTTATTTGTTTTAAATTTATTTTAGTTTGATTACTTTTTATATAATAACAAGTGCCACATAGTGGCTAGTACCTATCATATGTTTTTGTTTGTATATATATTGTAGTAGGAGTGATAGATATGAATGCATTCGAACGAGACATTGTAACAGAATATAGTATGTAAACATTAACCAATGACTTGTGTACAAAATGTCATAGTTTATTTCTTGAGTTTTAATTGTTCCTATTGAGGAAGGAACTTCTGGATCACCTCATGCAAGGTGCCTATCTCTATATTAATACTGTTGTTGTTATGAAGAGGAGGTTGAATAACTGAGGCAGAGGAGGTGTCAATAGCAGTGTTCATTGTATCGTTTATACTACTTGTAGGAAGAAAGAGAGAGAGAGTTAGTTGGAAATTTTTTAAGAACCGAGAAGAAATTGTTGATTGTTCTCTATCATTGTTGTTGAAGAGTGCAAGGAATTATTTTTTAGTAGCTCACCAGATTTGTACTTTTTAACATCAACTGATGAATGTTTAATGTTTGAATTCTTGCATGTATGATCATTGCAAGCATCTTGCAAGATATTGATAAGGTCAGTATAATTTGTATTCAATTTTGAATGAGAAATGAAAGTAGGAAAATGATGAGTGAATTGATTAGAAATGAACTTACATGTATTCAAAGTAATGTCAATGAAATTTGTAGTTTCTTTCATTCCTCTCATTGAAATGGTTGCAATATCATAGGCATATGCAGCCTCCTCTGCTTTATCAAATGTTCCAAGCCAATGACATTGCTTGGAGTTCGGATCCTAGATTTCTGCACTGTAACGACCCCATCAACTTTTTCTAACACCTCTATATTTAGGGATGTCAGTGGAATGTTTGCAATTGTTCATGCATGCCTCTAAATTTTTGTATGAGAAATTGGTCTTTGTGTTAATGCCTCTGATAGATATAGTTGCCTTATCATAAGCATACGCATCATCTTCAGCTGTATCAAAGGTACCTAGCCATTTACATTGGTTGGAATTACAGCCTTGGATTTCTGCTCCATAACGACCATTTCCACATTTTCTAACACCTATAAAATTTGCTTCTTTTCTTGAATTTTTTTAAGTTTGTAGGATTGATTGTCCAACCTATTATAGGTTGGTTATTTCTCACATGGTTGGGTGTTGCCATTTGTTAACATCAAAATGAAGCTATTTAGGAGAGATAATATGCAATGAGCAGTTGTTGAAATGTGGAGCAATAGAACAAGATGAGTAAGATGCAGATGGAGAATATTACAAAATGACCAATTTTATCAATTAAATAGATAGCTACAAGGAATATGAAGAGGTCTATTATCACAATTAGAAAGCTCCAAAATAGAGTTTTATTGTAAAGAGGGCTAGCCATCATGTTATCTGTTGCATATGTCAGTTACAAATGCATAAGTACAATGAGGAATAGAAACAACATAATTTGAAATAAGTATGAAGATACTGTAACGAACATAACTACAACTATCTATAGTCACCTCTTATAATGTAACCTTTTTGTACAACGACATTTTGGTATGAAGTTGACATTTTTGGAAAGTAGATTCAGAGAATTTTCTACTAGGTACCTGCAACATGTGCTTCAGATTAGGTATAAGTGATATATAAGAATCATTGTTGATGTTAGGTTCAATCACTTTTAGGCATGCACTAAAATATATAAAACATTTTTAATGTAGCAAAAGTAATCAATGCTACAATGATTTTTACCTTTGTCAATAGGCTAAAGTAATAAGTGATCATGAGTTTGCATGAAAACAGAAGAGTAGTAGAATACCCAACAAATTACAAATGTAATCCATGTTGCATTGTATTTGTATAGTAATCATGGAATCTGAACCAGGAGAGGGGAGGAAGTACCACCAATCAAAGGAAAAGAAGAATTCATAGCCTGCAGACTCTATGAAATATATACACAGTAACAGTTGTAAGGGCATATTTAAGGCTCTGCCCTCTCAATTATTTGTTAGAACTGAGAAATTTGTTGAGTGGCCTAATCAGACATGGTAGTTCTAGAAATTGTTGCATCATTTATCTTTTTCTTTCTTGGTCAACACCCAGTTATGGTTGTTAAATATAGTTGGCAGAAGTAGATCCCTAATGTAATTCCTCATAAAGAGATGTTGATAGTTATGGTAGTCAAGTATATTTGACATTTTTTTGGGGTGTACAAGAGGTTTTGAAATGCTCACTGCAACAATGCAAGCCTTTTATTGTAAAAGAAATTGGAGAATTCATATTATAGAAGTTTTGTTAAAAAATTCTATTATAGATATAGTTGAAGGGAGCATTTTTGAATGGTTAAATGATTAACATTCTAGTGTTTATTAGTGTATATAAGATAAATAAAAAAAGTAATTCACTTGTAGCTTCCAAAGTGAGCTCTCCTACTTTTTATTATCAGATCAACTAAAATGATGTGATTTAATGTTCCCACAGGCTAAATTTGCTCCCAACAAATCTGTAAAGCATTCCTCAATTTATTCTCCATTCAAGAATGAGCTCTCCCCTCAAAAGTGGTTGAGGTGGGGCAGATACACCCTAATGCCCGTACCTCTAAAAATATTGAAATACAGTTTATAGAAAGGTTGGCGTCCTCTTTGCCGCTGATGAGCTTGTCCGGGTGAAAAAGGTGGACGTGGGCCACTTCTTCTTTTGTGTGTCGCTAGGGTCCATACTGGTGTGGGCCTCTAGATTGTTGAGTTTGTGATCCTTCCGCTCTCCTATCAGCTCTCTGTCCTCGCTCCTCCTTCTCATAACTTGGCTCCTCCTGGTTATTATCTTCTCTATGTGCTCTACTATGGCGTTCCCAACATTGGTAAGTGGGTGCAACTTTCCTAATGAAGAAAGACTTAAGCTTTTGTTTTTCATTCGTTCAAGATTTCAAGCAACCATGCTTGTGGGTTGGAGAAAGTGTAAAAAAAATTAAGAAACTTCCCAGATCATGAGCTGGGTAGCAATTTTTTTCATTTAGGATTCCAATCCGAAACCTGCTTGAGAAAGAATAATGGTTCTCAAGCTTCTTCCAGTGATTGGAGATATAAATAGAAAAAAAAAAGTATATTATGTATTGACATATATTTATGAATTTTGTAAGGAGATTTCTGTCTAATCTTGTTTCTCCACTTTGATCTCTTGTTATTTAATTTATTAATTATCAACATCAAATTGATTGATGTTTTGATCATCATGATTGTATTGTTCTTCATGATCTGCAATCAATCCTATCTTTAATCTGCTACCTAATTTCTTCGTCTAAATGAAAAACTACAAAGAGACAAAGTAGTAAATCAAAATACTATTACTCTTTTGAGAATTTGAACTCCTTGGATTCCTTCTCATATACCTTCTGTACTCCAAGAATGTAGATGCCAAGAAATTACTGATTTCGTTAAGGGAATTAATTAGGCATAAACGCCTATAGTGACCAGATGCATGCAAAGCTTTCTGTTTTGAGTGATGCATTCAAAAACTACAGGCACTAAAAATAACTGGGTTTGAACTACTATAGATGGGTGGGTGCGTCGATCTGTGTTAGTGAGTAGAGAGAGAGGGAGGTTCCAAATCTATGAACACAGCACGAGGAACATGCTTTCGCGCACCAGTCTCATGAAGAATCCAGTGATTACCCATAAAGACAGTCTAAGTCTGGAATATTCAATATCAGCCAATCCTTTGTTTTAAGAAGTTAGAGTTTGAAGGGCACTATAAACAGAACACGACAGTAAAGTAATCTGTTGTTAGATGAGTCGTCCCCCTATATTTGCAACGCTAAAGAAGTTCCCCAAAAAGTATAGATCTATTTTAAAAGATTAGAAGCGACTTAAAATTGAACATAGAAACATCAATCCCTTCGACAACAACATTATCAGTGCTAGCTTTCAATTGATAGGAAAATAAAAATAAAACACCAGTTCAAGCCACTTAGGCGATTCAATGCCAGAGAAAAAACAAGACTCTAAACGGAAATGAGAGTTCCTCTCTATGTTCATCTGAAATGTGAACGACAAGAAACTTTTGGCTGGAAAATTGCTTGAAGTTTTTCTTGTAAGTGGAATTCTAATATCCCTAGCTATAAACAAAAATATGACATATTTACTAGAATGAAGAGCCTGGAAGAATTGGATACAAATGCAATGAAGCATTGGAAGAGCTTGTTCATCTCAACAGAAGTCCATTATTCAAAAGTGGGTTAAAGGGATCCAATCACTGAAATAATCTTAAATAGGTATCCATGGCCACTCTTTCTAAATCACACAACAGAAGAAAGATTTAGACAATGGCTTCCCCAACTCACAGCCTATGCAGGTGTTGTGTTTTGCTAGAATTGCATCATTGTAGAATGGAGCAAACTAACGAGTCATTCAAACGTAGTATGCATCATAGTAAAGGCAATCAATAGAGGCCGTAAAAACTGTAGCCAATCTACATCTAGTGTAGGGATGATAAGACAAAACCGACTGTAGAAATTGTCCAATCTTTTATTATAGATGTCAAATCCTTATCCCCAGACACTTCCTTTTAATTAATATTATTTGACTTTCGAAGATTGCTTTGATTTCAATTGATTTTACATATCCTGAAAAATCAAATTGAAATAATTCTCGTTACAAGATTTTCAATTGATGTGATTTAGATATGCACTATAAAGTCATAGTTTCATTTTACAAACATTGATTTTATTTTTTGGGTATGGGCCTTTGACACGTATAGACTATATTTCTTTCAAGAATTGATTTTAGGTATGGACTACATGGGCTTCATTTAATTTTGGTATGGATGATATTGACTTCAATATTAAATTTTTGCCTTGATTCACGTGAAGGCAACAATAAGAGGTGAAATCTCACAACCAATCAAATATTTTTAAAAACTTTGCAAACTATAGTCCTTGGAAAAATAAAAGAATATGATTGGTCAATAGTTTAGAAGACTAATACAACAGTTTCACATATCGAATGCATTAGTACCCATGCCAAGGTAGGTACTAATAAATACATAAATGATATTTTTTTAGTTAAGAGTAGGTATACATCTTGAGTTTTATTTGTTCTTATTTGCATTTATTTTCATGATTCTATTTTGACCTTCAACTTATTCTTTTCTTGTTCTTAGTAAGATTTGTTGTTGCGAAAATGTTGTCTTAAATTTTAACATTCAAATTCAAATTTGGGGCCCACTGTACCTCTATTTGTGACTATTGTGTGGTCACCCAAGGCAAAAATCATTTCATTTAATCCTTGGTGTTGTATTTAAAAAGGTAACCCTAGTTTATTTTAGATCATTTGATTATCATTACCTAGATTTGATAATTGCATGCTAGATCTCATTTTTAGAGCTATCAATTGTTATTTGCATGCATTGTCAGGGAACATTTATCCAAGAATCTACATTGCACAAACATCTAGGTATCTTGTATGTTTGAGAGTGTTGTCCTTGGTCTCTTATTTGGCCATTAAATCAATATCCTTACATGGTTTGACATAAGGGAAGAAATTACCTTGCCAAGTGCAAACCAACAAACACCAAAAACTAGTTTTATGCAAGGGCAAACTAAGGACATCAAGGCGGGATAAAGTGACATTCCAAAAGTTTGTAGAGATTATATATGAAGTTCTATATCAAATTTGTGAGATAGAGGTGAGAGGTGTACTCACGAGATTGATTCCATAGTCACAGAAGTGACCTGAGGTGACAACCAGAACATTTACCAATCTGAAGCATTCATTTGATCATCACTGACATCCCTACATGGTGAATCATATTCTGTCATCAATCAAAATATTTGCAACTGAGTACCATTATTTTATTATTTAATTTTTCAAAACATTTCATTTAATACATTTATTACAATTCCAATTCTTTTAATTTAAGGTGGATTTTAAATGCTTATGTTATTTATTTATTTATTTACTCTAGATTTATGTAAAAGGGATTTTATTCTCCCTTTTAATAAAAAAAATAAGCGAAAAACATAGGAAATGAGTATAAAGTCTAAAATAATAGATTATATATATTAGTCTTTCTTCTATTAAGAAATATTTAAAAGTATTTGTGCATTAGATGAGTCCCCTCAACTTTTAATTATTATCAACATAAATATGAAAAAATATCATTAATGTAATGGTTACTCACAAAATTCATCTTAAAATGACTATCAAATAAGTCTCAAAAAATTATAATTCTAGTTATTGATACCTTTAATGCCATCATTTTATTACCGTTATGTTTTTCGCTGTTAACATTTATGTCAATGTTATCGTTGACATGGACAATGTGATCAACTATCTTCACAAACAAAAAATATCAACTTTACTTCTTTTTCTTTTTTAATTTTATACTGTAGGAATTAGGTAACCCCCCTATAACCTGCAGTGTGTCGGGTAAGCTTTTTAACGTGACCGGTGGCGCTAGTGCAACACGCCCTCCAATACCATGTGGGTGGGGGGAGACTAGACCTTGTGCCTACCATAAGAAGCTCTCGCCAATCGAGCTAGGCCCCCTGCCCAATATCAACTTTACTTCAATAAAAAACAATTATCAACTTTTGTGGTAATAAAGTACACTTCGATGTTCAAGTTTAGTTTTAACTTGCATTTTTTTTAAGAGCGCTCTATTTTGTGATGCTTGCACATAGCATCCAACACTAGGTCACACACAAACACGAAAAGTGTGCTTGTAGAAGACCCTCAAAGTGCTCCTAAGTCCATTCATACAAGCCTTAAAATGAGCTTCTAAGAAATCATATTAGTGGGAATATTTGTACTACAACAATGACATACTTAGATAACGGTGTGGAGAGATAATAATAACAAATTGGTGAGGGGGAAGTCTCCAGTCATAAAACAAAGCAATAGTTTAGGAATAAGGAGCATGCACTGGCAATAAAAACAAATATTTTATCAAATATAATGGATGATATAATATTTCAATACTTGATATAAATTGTTATTATATGCATTTGACTGATTTTGTTGTAATTAGATCTGATTTATTTTGTCAAGACATGTAAATTAAATTTGTATACTTTCAATATTATTTTATGATTATTATATTTTAATTATTGTTTAACATCTATGTGGACTAATGTTTTATGACTCTCTATTTTGCAAGGGCATGCCCCTGATGAGGGAGAGTATCATAGAGAAGGGCATTATCACATATGTGTAGTAACATGTATAGAAATGAAGACAAATGCAGTAGGTTTATTGTGGTGGTATTGGTTAAGGTTGTTAATAGGAGTCAATGTTACTATTTGTAACTTATTTGTTCACATTTCTCTATTTGGTAAATTGCTCACTGTTGATAGTCTTGTGTTGATATCATTTGTTGTTTAGTCATTTCATCAACATTATTTGTTGTAGTTTTGTTCGTTTTCCATCTATATTGGTTGGTGTTATTTGTTATTGTTATGATCATTATTTTGTCATTTGGGTTCCTATTTATGTTTAGATGGAATATGTGTAGAGCTATGGGTGTAACACTTATTTAGACCATCTTGTATTTGTTCATGTAGGTTTTTATTTTCCTCGTGGGTTATTTATTTTCCTATTTCCTAGGTTTTTCCCACACTTTTATTAAGCTTGCTTAGGTTAATAAATTGAGTTTAATTAGGTGAGTGGGTCATTTGAGGTGTCACCATCCTACGAGGGAGTTACATTTACTATGTTTAAACCATTTGGTGGTCTCTCCCTATTGGTCAATTTTGCCACCTCCACCCCTCTCCCTGGTCTATATAAACTCACTACCTAGCTTGTATTTTGCATCTTGTATGGCAATTCTGCCAATCTTTTGTAGCTTCTTCTTTGAGCTCATAATGTAATTATGTCATCCTGACATTTTCATATCTCTTGGAATCATTGGTTTGCTTTTGTTTATGCATTTACAACTTTTGTAGCTTAGCATCTCTCTTAAAAAGTTCTTGGGTTATTCATTTGTTTCAAATTTCTAACATGATATCAGAGCTTTTGTTTTGAGAGTTTTGAGTTCTTAGATTCCTGATTAAGAGATTGAGTTCTTTGTAAAATCTTGTAAATCATGTATGCTTTTTTCTTGCATTTTTCAACGATCTGGAGAATCAGAAAGGATTTAACAAGACCCATTAAACTCTTCATTTTGCATATATGTTTTATGAGATTTGGGTGATTGTAGCTATTCTGGTTATACTAATAGTATTTTTAACTATTCAAACATGTCTAGGAGGCTTGAAAAAGTCAAGATTGACTTTTGTTTCATCTGATTTAGAGATCGTTTGACACAGTTGCAAATGGGGGTTTGAAGCTCAAATCTGGCGATCAACTTTCATAGGGAGCATTTCTGGCCAAAAAGGACCTTGTCATTGAATCCAAAAGGTCAAACAAATGAATCTTCATATAAAATTTGCCCAATTTTGATGTTGGGAGCATTCAGGACAAAAAAAATTCCAGATGGCCATTTGGCCCCCTGACATGCAAATTGAGGCAGTTTTTGTAAAAAAAAATTTAAAAAATTAAAAAATAAATAAAAATTCAAAGCGCTTAGCACTTTTGAATATTTGTATGGGCTTCAACCCTAAACACAGGGCATGGCCCCTAAGGCAAGCAGTGGCCTAGAGCCCCACCCTGTACTTGGGCGTAGACCCATTTGGGTCTGAGTGTAGCCTCGACCCCTGGTCCTTAGTGTTATTCCACCTTTTTTAAGGCCTACTTAACTTTGATTCAGCCTCAAACTCTGTGCAATCACCACTTTTGGTGGAAATTTTGGTGAAATCTCTATTTTAGCTATAACTAAACATATCCAGAGCACCTCCAAACTAGCTACAACTAAATTCATTTAGAGATCCTCTACATTTGGCATTGGTGGCAGACCCCCCAAATTTGGCAGAGGTTAATTTTTTGCATCTTAGACCCCTTTCTGTTGGAGTTTCTGGATTTGAAGGCGAACTTCTGAGGCTCCATCTAGGTCATATTGGCTCCTTTTTCTGAGCAAGTTTTTTTTATTTGGGCTAATTTTGGGGGCTCTATGCACTGGTGTAGACATTTTTAATTTTGGTGCATGAAATTTCTAAAAATTGTAGATTCTCACAGGTGACATTGCATAGTTCTCATTTTGAGAACTTCAAAGACTCATAACTTTCACATACGACCTCAAATCAAGGTGATTCTTTTTTGAAAGTGCATGATATTTTTAGTACTTCCCAGTGGTGCTATTTTTTCACTTGGTTTTATTCCAAGATTGTACTATAAGTATATTTGTTGAGAACTTTGCAATGCATTGAAATCAAATCCACTCGACATTTCTTGTTGGTGGTAATTGTAATTGCATTAAATATAAAGTGCCAAGTCATATTTTCTTAATGGGGTTCTTTGATTGAGTAAAAAGGGGGGGTGTCCTGTGTGCTCTCTTTGAGTTTTACATTCTCATTTCTACATAACAACCACGATAATAATCTATTTTTCTGCATTAAAATGGATCAAGTAACAATACCAATACTCACACCCTATAACTACTATGAGTGCAAGTCCAAGATGACTATCTATCTTAAGAAGCAAGGGTTGCATCAGGTAACTATGGGGCTTGAACTGTTCACCAACTCTAATTGCAGAAAAACCAAAATGGTTTAAAAAATGTGATGAAGCATATGGTACTCTGTGCATGTATGTATCTCCTGATATTCTTTTTCATGTTGAATCCTCTACAACCCCAAATGAAGTCTAGACAATATTGGAAGGGCTCTTTGGTAAAAAAGATGAATTAAGGGGTCATCAATTGGAGAATGAGCTCATAGGGTTAAATCCATGTAATTTTGATACAATTAAAGATTTCTTCACAAAGTTAAAAGCCATTAGATTGTAGTTGAAGCAGTGTGGGATTGAGAAGAAGGACAATCAATTGATCTTGAGCATTCTTTCCAAACTTGGTCCTAACCACTCAATTTTTGTTTCTATATTTTATGCTACTAAAAGTGCCTTAGGAACCACATATAAAATGCCTTCTCTTGATGATTTTGCAAATGAACTCACAAAGGAGCAAGATAAATTGGTTCAAATGGGCATAATTAAGCCCTCTAGATCTCATGTCTTGGCTACAAATCAAAGCACTAAAGATGGAAAAGGGTCTGGTAAGAAGAATAAGAAACAATAGAACCAAGGAGAGAAGAAATAAGATCAAAAATCAGTTATCTCTAATACAACTAATCATGTATCTTCCTCCAAAGGTGACAAGCCTAAGCAAGATAAGGCAAAGTGTGCCTATTGTAAGAAACTTGGTCATGATGAAGATAAGTGTTTAAAGAAATAAATTGATCACCTTACACATCTTCTTGAAAAGAATAATATTAAGTTACCTGATTCTATCAAACAGAGTTCATCTCAGGAATCTTCAAAGGACATAGATAAAAGTAAGGGGAAAAGAAAAGGCAAGGCCCTAGTTGTTGTTGCTTCACAACCTGATACCTAGATCATTGACTCGAGTGTTTCACACCACATGGCTTCATCACAAGATGGTTTTGCCTCTTTGGAGCCATGTTCTATGCCATTTATACTAATGGGTGATGACACTCTTGTTGAGGTTCATGGGAAAGGTCCCTATTGATGTGGGCGAAGGAATATTTCATGATGTTCTTTGTGTTCCATCTTTGTCAACTAATCTCCTATCTGTCTATTAGATCAATCACACTAGCTCTGGCAAGTGGGTTGAGTTCACTCCAAACATAGTTGTAATCAGTGAGTTGCACAGTGGGTCTACAATTGTTGTGGGGAAAGCTAATCATAAGTCCATATTATATCACTTTTCATATTTTGTTCTTGATTCTACTTCACTTGCTTTGCTCATTCACTTAGATGAGGTGAGTTATTTGTGGCATCAACGGTTTGGCCACTTGAACTATCGTTACTTGCAGCAACTCAGTCAATAGGACATGGTTCCAAGGTTGCCTTCTATTTGATTTTATGATGGAGTTTGCCAAGGGTGCACATTCTTGGTAAGCATCCTAAAGAGAAATATGATAAAGGAAAAGCATGGAGGGTCACACAACTTCTGGAGTTAGTACATAGTGACTTGGCAGGACCATTTCCACATCCTTCTTTCAACAAGGCTCGATATGTTCTAACTTTTATTGATGATCTTTCTAGATACACATGGGTTTACTTTCTCAAGCAAAAGCTTGAAGTCTTTGAGTCTTTTAGAACTTTAAAGCCTTTGCAGATATGATAATGGGGAATATGTCAACCAGAGGTTTGAGCAGTTTTGTGCCTTGGAGGGCATTGATCTTTAACACACAATTCCCTATAGTCCATAACAAAATGGTCTTGCAAAGCGAAAGAACATGTCCTTGAAAGAGATGGAAAATTTTATGATTCACTCTAGGTCAATGGCACCTTAGTATTGGGTGGAGGACATCAATTGTGCATGTTACATCCAAAACTAGGTTCCCCATCAAGTTGTGAAGGGGGTCACTCCTTTTCAAGCCAGAACCATTCAGAAGCCCATAGTAAAACACATTTGAACTTGTTTGGTTCTCTTGCATGGGTCCACATTCCAGCAAAGAAATGTAAGGATATGGATCCATAGAGCAAGCCTTGCATATGTGTTGGGTACCCAAATGGTGTCAAAGGCTACAGGCTTCTCCACCGCACCACTCATGAGTTATTCATCAAGAGGAGTGTTCATTTTGAGGAGGATGTTTCCAGCTCTTCTCCTACCACTTCTCCATCTACCATCACTTTGGAGACATCATGACATAATGATAGTTCTTCTGAGGATCTTAGTCCTCCTGCTCTTTCTATTTCTTTTTCCATGTTTCATAGCAGATTGGTGGAAAAATTTGGTGTTCTTGTCTCCTTTGAGCCATTGTATTCTGAACCTTTGCTTCCAATAAATTTCTTCCTTCTCTATTATATTGTGTACCTCAGTGAGGAGAATTCTCTCTTGAGCACAATTCTCCTTAGTGTTCCTGCCCAAGTCCATTTCTTCTTGTATCCTCTTTAGTTGAGCCTTTGTGTCTTGCTTTTGAGTGAAAATATTGCCAAAAGAATTTTGGTTCTAGTTTTTGAGGTTATGTTTCACAAATTTGAGTTTCTGCACAACCTTGAACATATCCGAACCATCAAATTTCTAATTCCACCATCCATCAATCAGATTGAGCAGATCAGGGTGGCGAGTCCACATCACTTCAAATTTGAAAGGATAACATAATTTCTTGACAACCAGGTTCCAATTTAGGATTAAAGGGATTACATTTGGCCAGAATATCCCAGTTAGCAGAGATCAGGAACCTATCCAGCTTTACCTGAATAAGTTTGTTCCCCTCTCTTTTATTAGACCAGGTAAATTTGAATCCCTTTAGCTCAACATCAATGAGGCCTCTCTAGTGGAGGAAATTGTCCAAGTCCATCATGTTGTCTGAGAAATCAGTAGAACCTCCCATTTTATCAGACAGGTAGAGGGGAAAGTTGAAATCTCCAGCCACCATCTAGTAGTTTTTGGCACAGGAGCTCTTGGATAAAAGAAGTGTTTCCTAGCACTTCCTTCACTGAACTAGATTATTGGGAGTGTATAGGTTAGACAAAACCCATTCAGTTTTACTGCTCTTATTGATGAACCTGATATTGAGAAATTTTTTGTTTCTAGAGATAAGAGAGCCATCCAGATCTAGAGGTTTCCACATTGTATCCATCCCTCCTGAAGCTCCCTCTACTTTCTCAGCTATAAATTTAGTAAAAGGATAGATGTATTTAGTAACCTTTTCTAACTCTTCTGGAGTCATCTTCATTTCTTGCAGAAGCAGGATATCTGGGCATATGTCCTTAATGAATTTTTTCAGCACATGTTGCTTGTGGGGGTTATTTAGCCCCCTCACATTCCAAGAAATGATAATCATTTCTTACTTCTTCAGGAGCTCACTTACTCCAGAGTCTTTTGTCTTCCATTGGTCAGATCTTTGGTTGTCTCCCTTTGTCTAGTTTCTCGCAAAGATTTATTTCCTGGTTTGGAGTCCTACCAACATCTGCAGTTCTCCTAGATCCTTTCTCTGACTGGGGAGAGCAATCTCCTCTCTTCAGAGATGAAGGGGTTTTCAGGCTGGATTCGATGACCCTCTCTTTCTTAGTGGGCCTTAAATCACCCTGTCTCTTAACAAGGTTGCCTACTAGTGCTAAAGAGGTTGAGGCGAGGCTTAGCTTTGGCATTTTCTTGCTGGCTCCAGTATTGAACACTTGTGCTTCGTTCCTATCACCCTCCACCTAAGTGGGTTGGGAGATCCCTTGGGGGTGAGATCCACTATAGCTAGTTGGTCCTCACCCAACTTAGGGCATTGCACTTCCTCTATCGGGGGGCCAACAATCAGGAGGAGACCGACTTCCATAGGAACCGAAGCAACGCTAGGGGTGACCTAGTTCTATGTTGATTCCTTCAAATCTTCTTGGGCTTCAACCTGACCTTTGTCTTTTGGAAAGATCCCTGCCTGGATTTAGGAGACTTCGAGCAGGCATTAACCAAGTGGCATGTAGTAGAGCAATTTTGGCATTATAGAGCTGCATTATCGTATACTATTTCTTGAGTCCATTCTCTGTACTTGGAGTTGAGAATAATGGAGATGGGAAGAACTTTATGGGTTTCAACACAAACACAGAACCAGGCAAAAACAAATTTACTATGATTTTTCATCACATTATCCAGGGCTAAGAAGTGCCCAAAGGAGTTGGCGATAGCTATGAAAAATTCATCATACTAAAACTCTAAGGGGAGTCCAAGGAGTCTCACCTAGGTGGGGGTCAAGGCTGACAAAGCCACCTCTGGGTTGAGGCCAGGGCGCCATTTATAGAGTGCAATGCTTTGCTTGCCAAAGAACCACGGTCCTTGGATTAGAATGCACAAACAATCTTCCGCTTGTGAGAAGGAGAAGATGAATAGGCCTTTGGGCAAAGTGGAGATAGAAATGTTACATTTAAAGGCCCATTTGCTTGCAACCCATTTTCTCAACATCTCAATGTTCGGCCTCCTGCCAAAGACTTTACCAATGGGAACATTATCCATTTTGGCCACTGCTCTGTCCAGAGTGAGGTTTTTGATTTTGAGACAAACTCCTTCCTCGGAGTGAACAATATCCATGCCATCATTGGTTTTAGGGACTCGATGACTTGTGAAAGCGCTTTCCAGGCAGGCGACTCACCTAAGGAATGAATAGAGGCAAACTTGTCCTTGTTGAATCCAATTGAAGCAAAGGCCTCACAAAGCTAAACAACCTTACTATTCAAATGATTTAGACTCAGAATAGTACAAACCTCTGGCGTCACTGCTCTAGTAGAACTAGGGATTCCCTGTGCACCTACTCTAGCTCCAGGGTTTTCTCGCCCATTCGTCACTGCTCCCATATTCAAAAAGTTTGTGCTAATCCACTTGTTTCTTTTTAATTTAATTGTTGCAATTTATAAAACTCAACTAATACTATCCTCTTCTCACTCATGAGCTGGTTTCATCAAACTCTTCCTCAATGGATAGTTCTGGAATCAAGTGGACTCCTCCTTCATCAAAATTTTGGAAATTGAATTTCAATGGGGCCTCCAAAGGCAACCCTATTCCTTCCAAGGTGGGTTGCATTATTAGAGACTCTAATGGTTCCCTAATCAAAGTGGCTTCATAGAAATTAGCTCTAGGCACGAACAACAAGGTTGAAGCAGAAGCCCTCCTTCTTGGATTGCAATTACTCAAATCATACCCCTAGAATAAGGTGCTTATTGAAGGACACTCATTAATAATACTTCAATGTTTGAGGAAAAGATTATCATTGAATTGGAAAATTCAAAATATTTTGAAGGAAAATTTCATAATCCTTTGTTCTTTGGAAGAATTTTTTATCTCACATTGCTACTGGTAAGGTAATATAGTGACCAACTTTTTATCCAATTGTGGAGTCAATCAAATGGAGACACTCATTACTTGCGATCATATTGAAAGATGGCAAGGCTTAGACCACATGTGGAGTAAAGAGGGTGAGGCAAGCCTCACCCAGAGTTGATGTCGGCTGATACCGGCTTCCAACGACGGTGCTCTTGGAATTATATCATGGAACTTCACATTATTTCAGTCATCTTTAGGCACACATTTCTTAGTTCATCTCTTGGTTGCATTGCATTTCATTAACAACATAAGACATGGAGGGGATTATTTTGGGGGCTCCTGCTAGACAAATGACCTTCACTGGGGAGATTTCCCCAACAAGGCTCAAGAAAGTCTTCTTTCAAGAAGAAGATGTGCAGGAAGCCATTGAAGATATTTTAGGGCATGAATTCATAGAGAATGTTGTGCGCCACCAGGTTAACTCAGAGATTGCCTCTAAATGTGTTCATAATATACTTAGAAATATAGGTGACAAGGAGTTAACGAAAGCACTTGGCAAGTTCTACATTTGGAAAAATTATGCTTTGGTCTAGAGATTGCAATTGATAAAGCAAATGCAGAAAGGCTCTCTTCTTTACCGTGTTTGGGATTCAAGTTTTGTGGCCTCGCTTTTGTTCATATGGTTAGAGTAGTGGAGACACACATGGAAGCAATTGTCAAAGAGTTAGCCTCCATCCAACACTTTATGTGGGAAGGTTGTTGGATTGAAGGATATCAGCCCATGATGAATATGGTTGATCTTCTCTATCCTATAAGAGGCTCTCCTTCTCAAAAGCAAATCTCAATTGCCAAAGCTGAGAAAGCTATCAATTTCCTCATGCACATAACAACTTTGGTGAAATTGGAGGATGGCTCCTTCGGCCTCGAGGGAGGATGCTGATGTTTTCTGGTTTGTTCTAGTTTAATGTCTTTGTCTTGTCAATAGTCTCTAGTTTTGTCGATGTATATTTTGTCCCCTGGCTATACTCTATTTTGTCGTATGTGACTCTAGAAATGGTAGTAGTTGATAATGGGTTGGAACTGTGCTCCGATTATGGTCATTGGCTTCAATCAATTTTGACAAGGTATAGGTCACTAGTTTCATCATTTGCATAACATAATATGGTCAATTACAATGGTTTTTTGTCAAGTTTGCAGTTGTATATGTCTATATTGGTAATCCTTTTGAACTAGTGTCATATGTATCAAATCTCATGGTCACAATTATGTCAAATCTATTGATAAGTAGCATGTATCTTTATTTTTTGCAAATTAATACAAAGGAAAAGGAGCCATAACCTCACTTTATCTATTAAAAAAATTAATACTACCCTCACCTTTAAATTTAGAGGAGCACTAACAAAAATATAGAACACAATACTATCTCCTATTTTTTAGATTTAAAAATACAATCTATACTTTAAGCATATAATCACTCCCACATTATTTATTAAGTGTAGTAATACTCATTATTGTAGATAGATTATAAGAGCTATGATAGTCATATGTAATCTATTGAATAAAAAATAAATTATATAACACAAAACTCTCAACTTTTTAGCTAAACATTAAATTGAGATAAAATTACCTTACTAAAGAAAATATAGTCACCACAAAATATTATCCTAATTTTACTTGGAAAATTATAAAATTCCCAAAATTTTAAGAGGCTGATTGCGTACCTTAGCAATTCATTAATGAGAAATGTGAAACTCGGTGGATGTGCATTGAATATGATGGTTGCTATTCACGATCTTGCTTATTTTTGTTTTGTACCTCATTTTGTGGAATGACAACCTTCACAACTTTAATGGAACAAGGAAGTGATGTGATAACATAAGATGGAATAAAGTTTAATTAACTACAAACAAAAGTGCTCGCTATCACATGCCCATAGTTAACAATGTCTCCATAGACTTGTTTATAGATTATATAACAATTTTGGATGCACTGGGCATCTAATTATAGAAATATTGATTTTTGGTGTAATGGTGAAATTCATATATTCATGTTTTTTTTTTCTTATGTTTTTCAATTATAGAAATTTTTATTTTTGGCGAAATTCGTATATTCATGTTTTTTTTGCTTATGTTTTAGGCATAAGATTATCTTTTATGTAATAATAAGTTTACAAGTAACATATTTTTATGTTAAATTTGGTTGATGATTTTATTTCAGTTTGTCTCTATCACTACTCTCTTCAAGAAACGATTATAATCTTTATATCTTTTATTCACTAACTTGGTTTAGATCCACAAGTGCAGAATGTATCTAGGTTACTTATGTGCATGCAGATCCAAATCTCAAAAAATTAAAATCACAAAATTCAAATTGAACCTTGCCAACTTCTTCCTACTAGTCATGATGAGCTGACTTAGCACACATTTGCGTGCTATGTTATTGTATTTAAGGATATTGTATTTAAGGATACGTATTCTTTATCCATTTCAAATCATGCAAGAAAAACCTTAGGGGAGCATCATATGAGAGCATCACGACAACATCATATAACATCCTAATTGCATCATCATTTTGGGTATATCACATGCTTGCCTATTATCTTTAATCTTAGCTAATTGCCATTAAATCAGGTTGCTTAGGGGCTTAACCAAAGGAGAATAATCCTTGCATAGCAAGTTCCTAAACAATGTCTCTCGACACCACCTCACTTCAAACATAGGTATAATGAGCCAAGACACATCTGTAACAATCATTAATTCTTTGTTAGTTCATTTTCACGGATTAGGTTCAAGATTATGCATCGAGTTCACGATTGTAGGTGTAAAGATCAATTCTACAAGCACAACTCTAAACTTGAGAAAAATATAATCAATTTATAAATTTTGAGGCATTCATTTTTTTTATATTGAAAAAAATGCATGAAAAAGTATAGAAATAAAACACTGCTCAGAAGAGCAGCAAGGATAATATACAATTCGCTGAACCAAACAGCCATAGAACCTTCCAAATAAAACTCTCATTTACAATTAAGCTGAACATAATTAGATAAAAACTTCAAAACGCTGCCTAGCAGCCATAAAAAGTCAACCAATGTTGACTATGAACCCAAGATTCAGTCCAAGTTGTGACAGCCCAAAACAGGACAGCAAACCGCATACCAAAAAAAAAGTCTTCAATGTATAAACTGGATCAAAGTTCATGTTCACTTGGCAGCTATAACAGTTTAAACTTTGAAACTGAAGAAGGATTGCAGTCATCTTGAACATAAGATATCCCCTGCATGGAGTTGAAGGCATTGCAATTTAATCTCGTCCAGTTGGTTACAGATCTGTGAATGCCTCTTAGAGGCCCCTTGTAATTGAAAACATAGAGAAACAATTTGAAACAAAATGTCAAAGTAAAACTTTAACATTTCCGATTCCTACATCAATAAATCTATTTCCATCATCTTTAATAATATATTCCTTCATCTAAATTTTAATTAAATACCACATTTATTTTATTTAATTTCATGATTATTTTCTCTTAAAATTATAGTGGAAGCAATGCCTTACACAGATTAAAAAGGTAAGATGTAATCAACTAATTTAACAAACATTGGACAATAATAATATATTAATATTCCCTTGTAAATAGAAAACATTTTTGCATTTAAAAATAGTAAAGCATATGAATTGTACATATAAGATGATCAAATTTGAGTCATCACACCATGTGATTACAAAAGTATAGAGAATCATATGTTTCTCCCATGCGTGTAAATATGGCCCACATAGTACAATGGAATTAGAAATAGACAATTTAGGTAAGTACCGTTAATAAAAAATTAAGATATCTATATATATTTTAAAAAATTAAAATATCTATATATATTTTTAGAAAACGGACAGATTCATTTGGGCGGTGCAGCATGTTCTAGGGCACGAAATGGACAGCAGCGGACATACGCAATTCAACCCATCAATGCACAATGCACGGTAGAGATGAAATAATGGTGATTGCAGCGGCCAACGAAATAAAATCTTCAAACAAAATCAAATCGACAGTAATATTTTATTTGACAGTAATATTTTTGTTGATTTGACATCGAAATCATCTTAACGATTACATAAATTTCAAGAACATTTGTATATTTTAATCCATTAACTTAGATTTCTTCACATCAAAATCGAAATTGTGTAAAATAAAACAATGTCAGCTCACACAAATTAACCATAATGATGACAGGTATACGTGGAAGGGTATTGAGGTTTGTAAAGGCAGTAAGTGTGAAGAGATGACGTTTACTACTTTCGTCAAATTAATACTGTTGTAAAGGCATTAAGAGGTGAATTTTACTGTTAAATATAGGAATATTAATAGATGGTATATTTATAATTAATAAGTGGTATATGACATAAGTTGGGATATCAAGATATTTATAATTATTATATTTTATATTCATATGATATAATCTATTATTATTATATAATTATAGATATATCCATAGGTGGTTTTATTATAATTTTTTACTAATAGATTTTTATAAAATTTTATTTTTGAGATGAGTCATAATAATTATAATTTTTTTTTGATTTTATTTAATTATTTTATGGTTTATCTTATTTTCTACACATCTTACACATTATATAATTTTGCAATAGTATGAGTTTGAGTTAAAATAAATAAATTTCTTATAACAAGCATTAATCATTAATATTTTTTATTTTATATTGTTGTATTGTTTTATATGAATGCCACATAATTGTTTTTCTTCTTCATTATTGAGTTATAATGAGTTTGAGAAGAACATATTATAAAAAACCATAACATATGATATAATTAGTTAGGGTAGTATTGTTGATTATACGTTGGAAGTATTTCTCTAATTTTTTTTTTAATGTGATAGATATTATAAAAGTTCATATATCAAATACATACTTATAAAAATTTCGAGTAGATGTATTATGAGCCATCTTAATATGTATTTAATAGAAAATATAATTATGCCTTATGTGCATAATTTTAGATATAAGTTGATAAATCTTTTGTACCCTCACATAATTATTTTCATTTGTTTATATGGGAGATTATATAACAATCAATAAGAGATTCAATTAATTTACTACATATATACAATATAGACAAATTACTTAGAAGGTGAATTATAATTTTCAAAATTATATTTTTTAAATGATCTATAGGGATAAGTGATCTCCCATAGGGAGTGAATGTAAAATAATGATAACTTAAAAAATATAAATATTTACCTAGTAAGGAATTGACATGATAATAATTTTACTCAACTATGTTTGTTCATCAGGGCTTAAATTTGACAGTTGTATAGCTGTATTCAACCTGTATCATATGAAAGGAGAGATTCTGGACAAACTGTCAAGATTTATATAAGATTTTGCTGATATATATACTGATCTCAATATGTAATGTAAAAAGAAATTTACTAATATAAGTGAAAGAAGACAATAGTTAATGTGATGAAATTTCAATAAGAATTGATAAAATAATTTAGTGGATTAAATAACTTATAATTAATAAATAATAAAAAATATCTAACAAATTCTATAATTTTTTGGGAAAGTTTTTAGCCTGCCCATTGAACCTATGGGTCCAATTGCTAGTATAATAATTAATGTATAAAATGATGATTTTTGTATGAAAGTTGGTAAATAATTTTGTTTTGGATTTTATTCTACTTATACTTATTTTTAGGGTTAAGATTTAATTCCTAGCTTATTTATTTTTTGTGTATGATTAGATTGATTGTCTAACATTTTGCACTAGTGAAAATGATTCCTTTGTTTCAAAAATCAAATTCAAAATTAGTTTCAATGATTTTTTCCCAATTAACTGTTATGAGCTAACCTAAAGAGTGAAATATTTAAAGTGCATATTAGGTTGTATTTAGAACTTCTAGTTGACATATGAATTGAACACCATCTAGCACACCATTGACCTAAAAAGAATCATTTAGTGATATCAATGCTATATTAGCATCCTTGGACATACTAGATGAGTACTTCTTATCCTTGTTCTTGCTTAAAATATTTTTGGATGTAACTATGTCAAGATTTTTAGAATCAATGTTTCGGGTCGCACTTTGTGGTCCATGATTAGGAAGAGGAAAAACTTAAGATAGATTGTAGACAACGCTCCTTATAAAGATGAGGAAGGAGAGCATGGATCAAAAAATGAGAGAGGGGGGAGACCAAAGACATAAAAAGAAAATTTGGGTACAACAATAATATATATGAAATAAAAATACTTAGAATAATATCATAATGTTATTAAATTAGAAGGACAAAAACATAGAATGAAAGTTAAGAATGCAATACAGGGGTTTGACATAAAGGAGTAATTATCCTTGTCATATGCAAACTCTTGAGCGTGCAAACCAAGTTTTAAAGTGAAGATCAAATTGAGAACTTTGAGGTGAGCTGAGAGCAAACTTTAGGAATTTAATAGAGATCATATTTATAGGTCTGGTTTAAATCCCTAGTTGTGGGATCAATTCTGCAATCGTAGAAATGACCCAAAGAGAAGAACAGTTTTTTTAGATTTTGATCCATTCGACTAAAAGCCCTAATTTTCTATAATAGTGATAAATTGCTTTAAGACACCTAGTAGAGTCATATTCCACATCGATTTAAAATCCTGAAGCATTTGTTTACTTATCATTCCTAGCTCTTATTTCTAAGATATATATACGATGTTAATGATGATTAATTAATTTAACTTGGGAGATTTATGTAGATAAGTATATTATTTCATTACTGTATATCTAAAATAAAGCAATAACAACATGATAAATATATTTTTAGATTCTAAAATTAAGAAATACTAAGTTGAGAATGAGATTGCATAAGAAATAGAAAAGCATAAAAGTAAAGAGGAGGGAAGAGGATATATAACCTCTCAAGAAGTTTTGGTGCTTCACCTATGCGAGCATCACCTATATGTGATGAGTGCTAAGTGGACCTTTCATAGTTGTGAAAGATGTGTTCTTCTGAATCACTACTCATGAAACATGGGTCAATGAAGTTTGACCTAAATCTACATAGTTGAATCCTAATAAATCATCACATTAGAAATGCAATTTAACTCTGGATAATTTGAATGTTTTAGTTTTCCATTTTCTAGGAACTTTATAGAATGGTTATGTGAAACATGGGTAACACTATTGAATTTGTGTGACATATAATAAGAAGAATTAAAACTTTATAGTTTGACTTGTGAATCACTTCTCATGTAATATGGGTAAATGAAGATTGAATTGAAACTACATAGTTGAATGTAATACAATAACTTGCACAAAAGAATAATATAGTAGCAAATATGTTGCAAATACTTGATAATACTTGAGAACAATAAGCCACTTTGAGGGGGAAAACCTCCAAAATTCTATAGTAAGAACACAATTTGTAATATGATGCAAATAAACTAACCACTACCTCCTATATATACCATACTTAAGCCATGGATGCCACTCAGGCTGACTTAACTACCTATATAAGACTATATTAATAATCATATAACTTAATTAAGAGTTATGCTAACAACAAGTTGACTATATATATTAACTATAGGTTAAGGGCATAACATGCCCCCTTCACACATGTATTGTCATCAATGTTGATCAACTATAGATGCTCCTGCACAAAATATTCATCTTCCCATGTGGCATGTTCGATAAGTAAATTCTTCCATTGAATGAGGTACTTTAAGATTGTCCTAGAGTCCTCAACTTCTTTATGCGTGTTTGGAGAATTAACTCTAGATCCAAGATGATTCTTCCCTCTTCATCTAGCTATGGTAACACTGTCTATGCCGGGATCTATTGACCAATCACTTTCTTTAAACATGAGGCATGAAAAACTAGATGTATCTTTATTGTTGGAGGTAACTCAAGTTTGTAAGCCACACTGCCAATTTTTTGTATAATATGATATCGATCATAATATTTTGGTGATAACTTGTTATTCTTCTATTGTTGCTTCAGGGACATTTGCTTATATGGTTGCAATCTCAAGAAAACCCAATCACTCACTTCAAAACTCCTTTTTCTACAATGTTGATCAACTTCTTGTTTCAATCAATTTTGTGTCATGGGCAAATTCTCTTTGAGACTAGAAAGTACCTATTTTTGATGATTCATGTAATCTTCCATAGCCCGAGATCTTATTGTAACCTTTAATGGTGATGTGATGGATGGGGGATGATATCCATATAATGCATAAATGGGGACATTTTTGAAGCATTATGGAAGGAAGTGATACACCACCATTTTGCTAGTGGTAGCCAAGCTACCCATTGAGTTTGCTTACCTAAAGTGAAACAACATAGATAACTCTCCAAGAACTTGTTGACAACCTTAGTTTTCCCATCTAACTAGGGATGGTATGAAGATATGTGAGCCAATTGAGTATCCAAACAAGAGAGTAAATCTATCTAAAAGTTACTAGTAAATATAAGATCATGATCATTGATATAATATAAGAGTTGATGGAGAATTCCCTAGAAGCCACAAATCACCTACAACCAAAAAACCTTCCACATAAGAGAGAAGCAATGGAAATGATATATTGCCAAAGAATTGATTAGATGCATACAAAAATGGTACAATATACAATGAAGAAACCCTTGTTATAAATACAAGGGTGAAACCCTAGGACAAACTAAGATCATGAAAAGTGTCTTAATCCTATTACATGAGACACAAATATTAAATGACCTAAGTAAACTTAAGTATGCAAGTGTGAATAGGACCTAATGTGAAACTAGTTAGGTAATATACCATGTTCACACCAACAACCCCCCTTAAGAGCAATTTAGGGAGAATGATATAACATGCAAAGATGCAATGATGGGTCCTAGCTATGAGGCCATGTTAGGTACCCATGTACAAACAAATATCTCACAAATAGAGTAAAGGAGAAAAACTTGTAGGAAAAAACCCCCTCCAAGAGAGAAAAATGAAAGAAAACATGTACAAGTAAAAGAATGAAGGACTCAAGGTGACCCCCCAAGGACTACTTCTGTCACCAATGTATAATCAATGTCCCCCCATAAGAGAGAAGAAGAGAGACTATGCAACCCCAACATAATGTACAATCTCCTACAGTGATGGTGGATGTTGGACAAAGGATGATGATGAAGATCAAAGAGCGTTGAACAACATTCCTCCTCTTGGGAAGAAATAAAACCAAGTATGAATGCAAGAGGTCTTCCCATTAGAGAATGGATAGAGGCAAGATCAAGATGTATGATGATGCCTCTAAACTTTGCTCAAGTTTCACCATGTTGGTATGAAAGGATGCCACAATCAAATCAAGTACACACCTAATCAATGAAGAAGGTGACAAGCTAAGACCAAGTGGAAACTAATGTAGAACAAGATCCAAAGATGAAGATGGCAAGATAATAGCTATGATAGGGATGTCATCAAAGAGGAGATGAATGTTCTCAAGTGTGTCCTCCAAGTCTGCAAGATGGGACTCACAAAACAAACTTGCAATATTTGTCAAGTACTCATCCCAATGAACAACACTTACACTATGTTCGTATCAAATAGAAAAAATTAATTGCAAAATTATGAGCTAAAAATATGAATAATTTTTTATATCTTTCATACACCACTGCTCAAAATTGAGTGATCAACATAGGTAGGAAAAAATGTATATTAATTCTGAATTGTTTGTCTTTGGAATACAACAAATAAGAAGATTTTTTATAGATCTTACAACATTTCTAAACATAACTAAAAAAAGCATCTAAAATTATTTCCAAACATGCATATAACATGCATCACTTAAAACTAGGTGATAGAGTTTACAAATTTGTTGTAGGGTATTGCGTTAATGATTTTTTCCTATTTTTGAATGCACACTAAAATTAAAAATAGATCAAACATGCATAAGAAGGAAAAAAAAAATAGCAAAGCACTACATGGGTAGCAACTAACTCCATTGAGAATGCATTGAACGAGGCATTATTGCATCTTTACATGTTTTATCATTCTCCCTAAGTTGCACTTAAGGGGGGTATTGGTGTGAACAAGGTATATTACCTAACTAGTTTCACATTAGGTCCTATTCGCACTTACATACTTAAAATTACTTAGGTCATTTATTATTTGTTTATCATGTCATAGGATTAAGACACTTGTCATGATCTTAGTTTATCCTAGGGTTTCATCCTTGCTTTATAACAAGACTTTCATTCTTGTACTATTGTACCATTTTTTATATGCATCTAATCAATCCTGTGGAAATATAGCATTTCCATTGCTTCTCTCTTATGTGGAAGATTGTTTTGGTTGCAAGAGATCCTTGGCTCCTATGGAGTTCTCCATCAACTTGGAGATGAATCTTCCAATGATGGAATGCAAGAGTTCTCAAGCTCAAGATTATAAATCAAAGATAAACAATATGGAGCCTCTTAATATGAATTAAGAGTCATAGAAGCCAAAGAATCAATGGATGTCTCTGTAGGAGGAGAAGGAGCATCAAGAGAAGCCTCAATGTCATCACAATGATCAAGACTTACCAAATAATCAAGCTCCTCTTCTATATCATCATTATATGGTAGGTTATCATAATCATCAAGGGGTACAAGATAGACTATAACAAGATCATCTTGGAATTAAGAGAGATGTGGATGTCCATAGATCTCTCAAATTTTGGTCCAAGCTATGCATGGACACTTAGTCTCTAAGATAATATCAGAGATCTCCTAAAAAGTGTCACCTCTGCTAGTAGAACCAATCAATCTAGGACATGACCATTCCTATTATTCCATGCCATCTTTTGATATTGAGTACCTAGTTTAGGAACATGTCCATAGAGATGGGGCAAGAGATGAAGCCACCTGAGATGTTTCAAGATGTCATCTTGCCAAGACCTATAGTCCCTTTTAGTCAAGGTGATTACAAAAGGATCAATTGAAAACCCCATGATTTACAATGATAGGATCCTCATTTACTAATTAGAGATCAAAACATGTGAATTTAGAACCCTCACAGCATAAAAAATGGCTCCATATTTTACAAATTGTCCAAAGTACAAGTCAAAACAAAAAAATAACTTCAAACTAAAATAATAGGCATTTGGGAAAAATCTAGAAGAACTAAGTGGATAGCTATGAAGTGCTCAGAACTATCTTTCTAATGCCAATAAAAACATGAAAATTTGATACTGTGGGTGAAAGTTATGGTTCCTAGAAAAAATTGCCTCCTTTATGCCAATAAAAAAACTTGTCACTGTTTGGGTGGCATTGCATGCTTGGTTGAGTGGTGACAGCTAGAGGGTAGTCCTTTTAGGTAGTGCAACTATAGTGGTGGCAATGCTAAGTTTTACTGCTTTGGGCAGTAGAAGTGACCAAAGTGTAGTTGCATGCTTAAGCACCTTTGGGGTTGGGTATGGTCAGGGGCTTAGACCCCCACGGCATCTTACTAGAGAGAGTATAGGCCCTAACATAGATGCAAGTTTGTTGAGAAAGGAGTGTTGTACACCTTGCATCAAAATAATAATGCTCATAATGTAAAATAAATATTTAATTATGGTGCATCCCAGAGATGTGAATACCACATGGAATAAATATTCTTGGGGACACTTGCATGTTATTTGTGACATTGGGATAAATATTTAATGTGGGTGTGACATTGGGAAAATATTTATTATTAGGAAAACTTAGTATCAAATATTTATTTTGGGGTCATGGTTTAGTGAGCTCATGGTTTTGAGGCACATGGTTTATGTAATACCACTTAGCAATTTTGTGCAAGCTTGTTTGATAAAAGCAAGCACATGAGTAGTTGTTGAGGTTGGCTTGTTGGCTAAGGTTGGATTGGGCATCTCTTGTAGGTTGCATACGTCAAAGTATGGATTAGGATGTGTGGATACATGGTTCTCATTTGCTTGTTCACATGATGGAATGCAACTAGGGTGCTTTATGCTTTAGAATCTTTGCATGGAGACTCTACAAGTGTATTTTAATCTTGATTTTGAGATAATAAATTGAGTTGTGTGGGTGCTTTTGGAGGATAGGTTTTTATTTTGAGAAGGTTTTCCTAGGGTACATATGGTGTTATATTGTGGTATACTTTGTTATTATTTTACATTATGGATTTTAAATGTACTTGTTTTGCATTTGTTTCTCTCATGATGGTTATGTGGAATTGGTATATTTAGCCTATGATTTCTTTTCATTCGGTATTAGAACATGGTTGTTAGGTTGTAGGAGACATCTTATTGGTTGTTAACCCTTGGTATGAGTGGAATCCTATGCATAGTTAAATCCATGGGCTTGCAGGAAAAGAATGAAGGCATTTTCAAAGTTTTAGGTGTGTTTACAAATATGGGGTTTTGAGTTGATTTGGCAAATGTGTTTTTGTGGGTTCTCTTTTTTATGAGGGTTTTGGAGGTGAATTTTTGTAGATGATCTCCTAAGCTAAAACAAACCTCGCCATTGGATCCAGATGACCCCAAAACCTCTAGATCAATATAAAACTTGACATATTTTGGAGAAAAAAAATTTTGAAGCCATTTTTGAGTGCATGAAGGAATCTTCACCATCACTATTTATATAGCTTCGTATGGTCCATACCACATGCATAGTTATTATAATTAGATCTATAGTTAACAAAATATTTTGTAAAATATTCTCCTGCATCGGTGTTGTGCAGTGTTGGTGTTAGCCATGGTATGATAGAAGATATGATTGGTCATCAGGTATGGAAGGTGACATCATTAGACGTCAACAAGTCGTAGAGGTTGGGGAGTTGAAGCCCTTGGCATATGAGAGTCAGTTGACTCAGTTTAGGTCATTGGTTGCATGGGGGTCTAGCCCTTGGTCACGGCCAACCGGTGTGGGCTTAACCCTTCCACTATGAGCAAAGTGATTTTCCCATATTGGTAACTACCAACATGTCTTCACTTGGGTTGTGCCACCTGCCACAACCGCCCACCTGCGGCTAGTACCCCACCAAAGCAATGCGTTCTAGGCATAATGGGGTAGTTTTTTTTTCCAGGAGGCATAACTTTCACCCATGGTATTAGATTTTCAACTTCTTATAGTTAATGGAAATCTCTTTTGAGCACTACGTAGTGGTATTAATGGATTTTGTAGATTTTTCTATTTGTGATAGAAAATACTAGTTGGAAGCTAGTTTTTATTTCACCGATTCAACAGGTCATATCTTGTGCCCACGATGTCTGATTTTGGACTTATTATAGTTAAAAAAGAGCATTTTTTGAGTACTTTGCAATGGATCAGGTTTGGAAGTGTTGGTATGTGATTTATTTACTTACATTTATGTAGTGTTGCTTGATGGGTTCCTAAGATGTGGTACTTTGTGGGTTTGTGGAAAATCAGATCTAGAGTTGATTTGGTGTTTGAGTCGTAGAAAATCTACATGTTAATTTCTAATTATCTCTATTTTAAATATTACTAATGTAATGTTGAACCTATGTGTTGCATTGTGAGATGTGTGAGTTGTGTAGTTTTGTGGGTTGTCTATACTTATAGGTTGTATAGATAACTCACATGTTGGTTGTCTATACCTATAGATCTTTCAGTGTTGGTGCATATTTTGTTGGTTGGCCTTTATTTGGTCACTTGGTGCATTGGTATGTTTGTCACTATGAGGCAAAGAGATGGAGTACCTGAGATAGTTGTATTTGGGGACCTATAGTTGTTGACTATGATGGTATGAGAGATTCTAGATCTTGTTTCAATAGGAGTTTGATGTAGGTACATTGAGGGTGGTGATTATGGTGTCATGGAGGTTCTTGTATGTATGGAGCTTTGGCATGACATGGTCATTTATGTGGATACATAGTTGGTGGTGATGGATTGATTCCTAGATTACATGTGGTGGTTTTATCTTCTTGGTTTAGAGAGCATGGTTTTACTTTGCCCTTTAGGAGCTCTTGATGTTGCAGTTGAGTTCTTTGATTGTGCATGGGCCATGGGTGATCTTTAGTTAGGATATGGTTATCACAATGTCATGTGTATCTCGGTATCATGGTCCAATGGGATCTTTGACAGTGATGTGCATTCATCACTTTGTGATGAATGGTCTTTTGTAGTGGTTGTTGGTGTAACAAGGAAGTCTTGGTTTCTATCCTTTGTATGCAATGAGAGTTCATTGACATCTTTAGTTTTATTGATAGGAGATGATTATATTCACGTGGTTTGGAGATGTTGACAACTTATTACCATGGAGGACACTTGGAGTCTTTGGTTGAGGTGTCCATTATGATTTGTTAGTTTGATAGATCTGATCCTTGGTTTAGAGGATGGATGTTATTATGCCATGGTGGACTCTTGATTACTAATTAGAGTTTTCGCATGATACATGTGCTCTTGGGAGCATATATGTTTATTAGAGATGTGATCTTCTTTTGAGGAGATGTATATCATGACATCATGGTGAGTTCTTAGATTCCATAATGATCATGTAGTGGGAGATTTAGCGGTGATTTGTGGTAGTCTTCTAGTATTGAGTGCAATGATCATTTTTGCCTTGGGAGTTTCTAGGTATTGCAACGATGCAATTGGTGTTTAGTTGGCATGAGATGTGGTAGGGTGCTCATGGATACTTGACATACTTGGGTGAGGCTTGAGATCTCTTGTTTTCAAACATTGTGTGTTGAGACAATTACTCTTGATAAGGTTTTAGTATGAAGACTAAGAAGCCTACACCTAGAGTTGAACATGAGTTCAACATGGACTTGATGAGGAGATTATCCATGGAGAGAGTTTATGTGAATTGGTGTATCTTTTGAGTCCAATAATCTCATTCCCCACTCGATCTACTCAATAGAGAATTATCTGATAAGTATTACCCACCTTATTTTCAAATGTATTTTGTTTTGTGCTTTATCTTCGTAGGGGAATGAGTCTTAAGCTATGGATGTTAGTTCTAGAGTGTTTATTTAAGGATTACTTGGCATGGTTCCTTTTTCCTTTATCTCCTTATGCATATGAGTTTGTTATGAGGATAGCTTTGAGGAGTGTAGGGGATGATTTTAGGCATATTCTCTAGTTGAGAGAATGAATATTGGTTTGATCTTCCTTTAGTTTGAGAGGCTTACATCTTGGTTTGTTTATTGATATATTCTATGTTTGACCTTGAGGTTGAACAATTGGATGTCAAGGAGGCTTTTCTATTTGGGGTTTTGGGATGGAGATCTTACTTATCACAACTTTATCACTTAGAGGTGTTGGTAGAAGGACATGCTATGTGGTATGATTTATAAGTGTTTCTCTTGATGGTCTATTGCTTCTTCCTAGAGGTTTGTGTTCACATGACATTGGAGTTGGATTTATGTGGAGATATTGTGATTGTTGGTGTAATTAAATATTTAATTACACTTTATTAAGTTGATTTAGGGCTAATTTTAGTCTTAGGTTATTCTTAAGTCATATTAGGGTTTTTCTCTAACTTGCAAATATAAAAGCAAGTTCTCACATGTAATTCATTAAAATCCATTTAATTAATTGTATCCTTATTGTGAAAATTATTCCCCTTTGCTTTTTTCTCTTGTGGAAGGTAAATCTTAGGTTTTGTAGGTGATCTTGGTGTTTTGAGTTTATCATAAACTTCTCACATGGTATCAGAGCTCCAGATCTGTAAGCCCCTTCTCAGATTTGGAGAAAAATTCAAGCAAAAGCCATTTATTGGGTGTGTTTCTGTGTAAAACGGAGTATTCCATTGGATTCAGAGTAGTCAAGATAGTCAGATTAGCCTTTTATTTGGCTTAATTTAAGCTTTGTATGCCATATATGCAAGGGTTTCAGCGGGTGCTTTTTTCCTAGATCCAAAGGGTACTTGCAATTTTGGAGCATTTTTAGCCCAAAAAGACCTCACCATTGCGTTCAAAGTGCCCAAAAACCTTAAGATTGACTATCAAATTGTCAAAATCGGCCTCAGGCTCATCTGGGGCAAATTTTTTTGTCAGGGAAGCCATACGACCTCCCAACACGCATATTGAGGTGACCAAAAAAAGTTTTTTTCTCCATGTAATATTATTTTTTCAAAAATTAATATTGAATTTTTTTTTAAAAAGCAGTTTTTTTTGGTAAAAAAAAGGGCAAAAAAATTGTTGAAAAAAAAAGCCAGGCACGCAGGTACTGACAACCCTGCGCCCTTGGTATGGGCTTATGCCTGCTAAGGGTACATGGGTACCCATTGGGCCCCGTGCCCCTTAAACAGGTGCTCAACTCCCTTGAAGACGCTGCGGCCCATTCAAGGGACCGCAGACCCCTTCACGTGGGGTTGGGGGGTGAGGTCGTAAGCCCCCCCCCCCCGCCCCCCCATTTATATATATTTTTTAAAAATTCAATAAAACAAATCAATCGCCCATATGTTTTTTAAAATTTTTTTATAAAAAAAGATCAATCAAAAAGTCTGCACCAGCCTTGGTTTCAGTGTTCAGCCCCTTGCACCCAGCACCAAGCCACCATAGGTCCAACAACTAGATTTTAAGGGGCCAGATTTTTTGCTTTTTGCCCTACAAAGGTACTGGTTTTCTTTTTGCCATATCTTGAGCAAACAGAGTCAGATTTTCACAAACAAACATGCATCTGAAAGCTAGTTCTGAACACAATCTAGTGGTGTAGGTATTTTTTCCAGATTTTTTTGCTAGTGACATTTATTGATGTTTGAAGTCTAGATACCATTTTTGGCCTCTGAGCTCATATCTTTTTGCCACGATCTTCAATTTTCGTGATTCTTGCGGTGTTGGAAAGGTATTGAGGAGATCTACACAGCCATCCATGAACTTTTTTCAGATTCAGCCCTAGGTATTCTTTATTCAGTTTGTTAGCTTTATGGCTTATGTTTGATATTCTAAACATTTTGGCACCTGGAGAAGTTCAGTTTGTTTTGTTGGGCTTCATTTATCAACATTAATACATATTCATATTGTTGATCTCTGATCTGATTTATTTGAGGAGATATCATGGGTTTTGCTATTCACCCTTCTGTGGTAACATTGGGTAGGGATAATTATGAGTCTTGGTGAAAGGGCATCTTGACACATCTCAGGTGGCTTAATCTTTTGCCTTATCTTTATGGACTCATACCTGAACTAGATACACCTGGGAGGAAATTTGCATGGGGAAATTATGTTGATCATATTGTAGGATTGATTGGTTCTAGTGTTGATTATGACACTATGTGTTCTATCTCACATATTGAGTGCCCATGCGCTCTTTGGACTAGCATTTGGGAGATCTATGGAGACCCACATATTTCTCCATTCCTAGATGATCTTGCTATGGATTGCCACATACCCCTTGATGATGCAGATTGCATACCTTTTGATGATGATATAGTTGAGGAGCTTGCATATTTGACAGGTCTTGCTAGTTCAGATGACATAGAGACTTCACTTGCTTCTCCTTCTCTTATTGAGATCACATCTTTATTACCTGTTGCTACATCAGATTCTTTGCAGCAGGACATTATCAGTCTTCCAAAGATAGCTTATTGGGACACATATCTACCAAATATATCATTATTGTTTGTAGAGTCCCACCTTGCAGATTTGGAGGACCACATTGAGGACATTTGTCTTCTATTTGATGACAATTTCGATGGAGTTGCATCACCATCATCTTCTTCAGAGATTGTTCTTCATCCTCCTATTCAGTCACAATTTTGTAGTGGATTGTAGACATTTGAGTAGTTTTCAGGAGCATCATTGCTGTCTTTGGATTATGTGCAAAGTTCAGAGACATTTATTTTTCTTCCTATATATTCCTATCTAGAATGGGAAGACATTATGCACACATCTGCAGTTCTATTTCTTCCCAAGGGGAGGAATGTTGTTTGACGTTCATGGGTCTTCATCTTTATTTTGTGTCGAGCATCTTCCAGCACTGCAGGAGTCATCTTGAGGAGCGGTTGCATGGTCTCTCTTCTCATATCTATTTTGGGAGGGAGCATTTCCTAGCATGAGGTTTCATCCTTCTCATTTCTGGGGGGGTCATCAGACCTTCTCTCTTCTTCCTCTCTTGTGATTATACTTTGGTGATGGATTCAGTTCTTGGGGGTCTTAGTGTTAGTCCTTCTTCCATCACATGTTCAAGTACTTATTTTTTCTCTTTTGGAGAGGAGTTTTCTCCCACAGGGTTTTTCTCCTTTCTCTCCACTTTATGAGAGATTCTTGTTGTTCATGGGTACCTAACATGGCCTTGTAGTTGGGACCCATTCTTGCATTAGTTGCATGCTTTTCATTTCTCCCTAAGTTGCACTTAAGGGGGGCTGTTGGTGTAATTAAATATTTAATTACACTTTATTAAGTTGACTTAGGGCTAATTTTAGTGTTAGGTTATTCTTAAGTCATATTAGGGTTTTTCTCTAAATTGTAAATATAAAAGCAAGTTCTCACATGTAATTCATTCAAATCCATTTCATTAATTGCATCCTTATTGTGCAAATTATTCCTCTTTGCTTTTTTCTCTTGTGGAAGGTAAATCTTAGGTTTTGCAAGTGATCCTGGTCTTTCGAGTTTATCATAAACTTCAACAGTGATCACTATGTTAGTGGTCATTTACTATTATTGCACTTCGTTATTTTTTAGTAATAGTATGCAGGTTCATTTATCTCTATCTTTTGTGTTGTAAAAAATTTGGGAGAGCTATGGAGATAAGTGGTGAGAGAGTATGCAATAGTTCATTTTGTAGGTTTGTAGATCATTGTGTATGTTCTTTGGTACTAGATGATATTGATGACATTAGCCACACCCTTCTTATGAGTTCTATTAGTGGACTTTTGGATGCTTTGATTGATTTTGGATTTGACATTACCTATGCAACGGGAGTTCCAAAATGTATATGTGTAATTTGTTGAACGTTCCCATTATATTGCAATGTTGAAGGTCTTCAATATTTTTTGTCACATGTCTATGTGTGTTTGTTATCTTGGAGGAATTCTTTTTGTAGGATAGTGTATATACAAGGACTTGTGATTGTGGAATGGGTTGGATATGTTGATGGAAAAAGGTCTACTTGTGATGATGAGTATACCTTGTTTTTGAGGTATGGTTAGTTGGATGTGTTAGCAAATAGCCGTGGTTTCTATTCCATCTATTAGTGAGTTCTTGGTAGCTACTCAAGGATATTTGTTACCATTGGATTTGGTGTTTGTGTTTAGATATCGAGTTGAGGTAGGATTCACACTTCTATGTGATAATTAGTGTGTCATCACCTCTTGATAGGATCTTATTTTTTGTGCATTGGCATGATGGAGGACGAGAGGGTTCTTGTTTGAGATGGTGGTCACCTTGGTTGTTGTAAACATCTTGATGGAGCATATGGAGCACTTGGATGTTTATAAGGTACATGTTGGCTATAGGGATTGTTCCCTTGATGATTGAGTTTACTGTTGACCCCTTATGCAATGTATACAACAAGTGGGAGAATGTTGGGAAAGGTGTGTTGTATACCTCACATAAAAATAATAATGCTAATAGTATAAAATAAATATTTAGTTGTGGTGCATATTAAAGATGTGGATACCATATGGGATAGGCATTGTTGGTGACACTTGTATGTTGTTTATGACATTGGGTAAATATTTAATGTGGATGTCACATCGGGAAAATATTTATTATTGGGAAAATTTAGTACTAAATATTTGATTTGGGGTCATGGTTTAGTGAGCTCATGGTTTATGTAATAGCACTTAGTGGTTTTGTGCAAGCTTGTTCTATAAAAGCAAGCACCTGAGTAGTTGTTGAGGTTTGTTTGTATAACATTTGACTTGTTGGGTAAGGTTAATTGAGCATCTCTTGTAGGTTGCATATGTGGAAGCATGGATTGAGATGTATGGCTACATGGTTCTCATTTTCTTGTTCACATGGAGCAATGAAACTATGGTGCTTGACACTTCAAAAGTTTTCCATGGAGATTTTACAAGTGCATTGTAATTTTGATCTTGAGATAAGACATTGAGTTGTGTGAGTGCTTTTAGAGGGTGGGTTTTTCCCTTGAAAGTGTTTTCTAGGGTACATTTGGTGTTATCTTGTCGTATACTTTGTTATTCTTTTGCATTGTGGATTCTGAATACTTGTTTTATATTTGTTTCTCTCATGAGGTTTATGTGTAATTGGTATATTTTGCCTGTAATTTCTTTTTAAGGTGTTGATGTCAACCATATGTAGCCTATACCCTAGACGCATTTTTTAATTTAAAATTTATTTAAAAAATTGCCAAATCATACTAGTCTGACATAGGAGGACGAAGGAACACAAAATTCCTGGCTCAAACTTGGTGCAACAAGTACATATGACTATACATATCAACATGATAGTGGTATGTCAGTATAGATTCGTATAGACTATATATATTTTTGTACGACCAAGAAGGGAGATCCCCCAAATCAACATGATAGTGGTATGTCAGTATAGATTCGTATAGACTATATATATTTTTGTATGACCAGTAATGGAGATCCCCCAAAAAAGGACAAAAATCAACCAATGCCAAACCCTATCAGATTTTATATTGATTTATAAGTTTTTGGGCCTTCTGGACTTAATTGTGAGGTTTGTTCCACACTAGGATGCACCGTATAAAAGTTCTTGGTGAAAACTCTCTAAAAATAGGGAAGGGAATTACAAATCTGAAGCTTTAATACCATGTAAGAGTTGATGGAGAACTCCATAGGAGCTGAGAATCACTTGCAACAAAACAACCTTCCAAACAAGAGAGAAGCAATGGAAATGCTATATTATTAAAGAATTGATTATATGCATACAAAAAATGATATAATGTATAATGAGGAAAACCTTGTTATAAAGACAAGGATGAAACCCTAGGACAAACTAAGATCATGACAAGTGTCTTAATATTATGAAATGAGACAAATATTAAATGACTTATGTAAGCTTAAGTATGCAAGTGTAAATAGGACCTAATGTGAAATTAGTTAGGTAATATGCCTTGTTCACACCAATACCCCCCTTAAGTGCAACTTAGGGAGAATGATAAAACATTGAATAAGTTGTCTTTGTACATGAATATAATAAGCAAGAGAAAAGAGGTGACTTCAGATATTCAAATTGCCAAAAAAGATGAGTCTTTGCTTATGATCGTATTGAGGGATCTACAGGAAATAAATAAAGTGGATACCAGCACCCTTGTGTCAGAGAATGTGTTTAGCAAACCTGAAGAGAATGAAACAATTAAATGGCTTCATGCAATGGAATGGAGACTTGTAGTTATCAAGTAGTTCCTAACTGAATTGAATAAATCACTGGTTATATATATTTCAATAGTATTAGATCTTGAAGCTAATTGCATGGCCTTGGAGATTAACATTATGGATGAGAAAGAGGAGAACTTAGTTGATGTCAGTTTAGTTAAGGTGGAATTCAAAAGATTGATAACAAGAGAGTTGGGTATATAATAAAGACACCATCAATGGTGGTGCCGTGGAAAAGCTCTGTCATCTATCATCCTTTCTCACATCTTTCAGGAAGGAGATCACTGATTTCTATAGAAAATTGAAGGATGCAAAAGATATTGTTTCTATGTGGAAAGTCAGGCTAAGTATCATCATAGTTCCCAATGGTAAAATAGTTGTCCCAGCGGTGAACAGGTTCAGAAGTTGCAAGGCAAAAATAAATCCGACAGAGGCAAAGACACCTGTCAAAGAGACAAATAGTCTGACAGAGATAGAAAATCAAGAAAATCAAAAGGGAGAAGATGAAAAAGTGGACGATACATCCGTGTAGCTTGTTGTTGTTTCTTTTATTGATGGTTATTTCATGAACTTGAAAGTGAACTTTCTTATTATTTAAAATATTTTGTAAAGTTTATGTCAAAGGCTTTATTTTCAAGAAACTGTTGCATGCAAGATCAGTTTCAAAAGTGACAACTATATATTTTTGATTTCAAGAAGAAGTACTTCTTCTTTTTCCTTTTGGCAAAAGGGCTATTTAGCTTTATAAAGAAGGGGAACATTTTTTTTTATACAGAGATAGAAATCTTTCATTGAAGACTTTGAGCTTCAGATTTTAGTAACCATAATACAGAAGAACCGTGGGCTTTGAATCATCTTCTTTTGTTTATCATGGGTGCTACATTTATGTTGGAATTTTAATATCTTTAGATACTAAAGAAAGATTCTCATCTATGTTGCATAAATAGTTGGTAACCTACTTTGTTTTGAATTTATGCATCATCAATTGTCTTCTGTCATATATCAAAGTTTGATACGTTGGTGGTTTCCTTTAAGATTCTTTCTTATTATCATTGGTTGTCCTCTATCCTTATGTTTAGAAAGATCGTCTACTGATCTTCTATCTGAAATCTACTTTTTCAGTTTTCATTATCAGTGTTTTGTTCATATATTGGGAAAAACTCCTTTTCTGATTTCAGGTCAAAAGCACATCCATTTTAGTTAGGATTGTTTTATAAAGGAAGCTTCTCCTTTTCAAATGCAGAGAGAAATTACAAAATCACAGTTCTAATTGACTCAACTGTTGGTACATTTGTTTCTTTCATGGGCAAATACATATTTAGAGTTAGGTGACAAATCTGTTTACCAATATATTTTTGGTGACTCTACTAGGGAAATAACATAGACATATTTTGTTGAAGTTGCCTTTATCCTGAAACATGCTCTATTATGGAATTGTAGTCCAATAGAACCCCTGTGTTGCAACCTGGTGGTACGTGGTTAGGGGGTAATACCGAAGACAACATCTCAGACTTTTGGGTAGTAGCTTGGCATAGTAGGACTTCCAGAGTACCATATCGAGAAGTCGAACAAGTGATTAATCAGGAAGAGCAAAGAGGAACTAAAATTCAAGAGAATGCTTGAAGATTTCTTGAAGACCATTTAGGAAGAGATTTGGAACAGTTGGTGAATCTAATTTTGAGAAGACGACATTGAGAAAATATCATTAGTTTTAATGGCACTTTAGAGAAGATTTGGACCAATCCTTCAACCCAATATCAATTGGCTCAACATTGAACAGGAAGATATTATCACTGACTTGTGTCATTTGGCCTAGAGGCATAGGAGAACAAACTAGCAATTTCATCAAGTTAACCAAGTTCTGGAGGAAGAGGAAGATATTGGCCAAGAACTTAGGAGACAAGCTAGAGAATTCAAAGTGGTTCACGAAAATCTTATTGTTGAAAGAATTGTTGTTGTGCCAAGGAGGGATAGGCCCTTTCAGATTTACATAGTTCTAGACGACAAGAGGAATAACTGTCAGAATAACCAATGAAACAATCCTCAAAACAATCAGTGATTATCCAAAGGTGGTGACTATTTATTAACGACTTGGATTTTACTAACGCTGGCTTCCAAAAGGTATACAAGAGAAGATAGAAAGAAAGGTATTTTTGACTTTGATTTTGAATTGTTAGAATCTGTTAATTTTGCTACCTTTCCATCAAATCAAAAAGTTAAGTCTTCTAGTAGAGCGTCGTCTCTCGTCTAGGTCACCTCATCTTTTGTGTGTCAAGCTTTGATTCTACACGACACTACTTTGCCTGTAGTAATTAATTTGCATCCAAATATGGCTCACCAACAACCACAACAGTAGCCACTCATTCCTTGGGGTGCTGCTATTGGTCCTTTAGCTCTAGGTGTACAATTACATGATTTACCTCGTGGTTCAAGAAAGATCTTGCCTAAATTTAGAGGGGATGGTAAAATTACACCAGATGAACACATAAATGCTTGCTTTGTTGCTTGCTCTATTCTAGGTGTTCAAAATGAAGACGTCTCTATTAGGCTATTTGTCGAGTCTTTGTTTGATGCTGTTGCAGAGTGGTTTTACCACTTGGCTCTTGGGTCCACTAATGATTGGGCAACCATGAGAATGAAATTTGAGAATAGATTCAAAACTGCTGAAAATGAACACACCTTGTTGGCCCAGTTAACTTCTTTACAGAAGGAGATGCACAAGCCTATGAGAGAATTTATAGCCAAGTTCAACAGGATTGTGAAAAAGATAAATTAAAATATGAGACCCAGTGATGACATTTTGAAATGCTTCTTTATCAATACACTGCCTCTAGATGTCAGTTATAGTTTAAAAAGAGAAGGTGCGACAAATTTACAAGGAGGTCAAGAAAGAGCTATCTCTATCGAGGATGATCTCCTAATACCTGGGAAATGGAGGATGGAGTACAAACAAATAAAGGTCAGGTGAGTGTTTCTACTGATCCTGTATTACAATGTCTGGCTAATGATATAATCGCTTTAAAAAGGAAAATGCCTAGGGGTCAACAACAACCCTTTTATCATGATATTCTCAGGAGAGGTTATGGGGTGTAGAATAACAGTAATAAACCTCACATGTTGATTGGTCCAACATAAAGACTAGCTATAGAAGGCCCTTCATCCAATAGTAAAGGCAATCATATGGTATGTAATTTTCATCTTACTAATGATCATGATGGAACTTCGTACCCAGAGATGACAAGGTTTATGCAAATGTTATCCATGAATGAGCATATTGATGAGTCTATCATAGAGGAAGACACTACAGTACCGCCTGGTGATGCCAATGTGAACTTTCTAGAATATGAGTCTAATTTTGATAGGAGCGAAGATGTGTATATTGATTTGGAAAATTCAAACTGTATTGTTTTTACTAGAGGTCAGCAAAATCTCAAAAAGGATGACAAACATAAAAGTCAATCTGACAACGTCAATCCTTCTCCAAAGTGCATATTATCCAGGAATGTTGTGGGAGGATCAAAGAAAATAGATTGGAATAATCCCAAGGCAGACACTCTTAAGGTACCCTTTCTCCCATCTTCTAAAGGAATCATTTCACCTATGTTTGATATTGTTGAATCATGTAAGAATACCAAAATCCAAATTTCACAAGCAAAATATCTTAGATTGAATCCTGTTGAGTTGGATAGGTTGGTGAGGTATGTGAAGTAGGAGACCTCCCCTTCCTCTACCCATGTAAATGCTCAATTTTCCAAGAATACAAAAAAGGGGAAATAAATCCATGAAGGTCAGACTTTAGGTACTAAAGGGTTTGAACCACAGAATCCTTTTGAAAAACTAAACCCTTTCTATGTTTCCCTTTTTATTGCCGAATACAAACTAAGTAATTGTGTCATAGACTTTAAAGCCTTTGACAATGTCATGCCCGCCCAAGTGGCTAAGGCCCTCGGTCTATCCCTTACCTCTTCTCATCGGGAATTTTATTCAATGGATTCAAAACAAGTTCATATTATTGGGCAAATCAAGGATGCCCAAGTGGCCTTGGTAGCCTATCCTAAGAAGAGGGTCAAATTGACTATCCTGGTAGATGACATCCCATCAAGTTATGGTATGCTATTAAGTAGATTTTTCTGCAGAGATCTTGGAGGCAAAATTTAGATGGATTGGTCACATGCCCTGATTCCTATAGATGGGAAGAAAGTTTGGCTAGACCCAGAACCTAAAGCCAAGTTTACAGTCTTAAAGTCTAGAGATCCTATCTATCAGATATTCTATATGTGGAAATAGGTCTAGGAACTTATATGATCTCTTCCACTTTAGAAGAGGAGAATTTTGAGATGATTGGACCAAACATGTCAAATGAATTATGGACTTTGGAATTCGATGGCAATTACTCATCATCTGCATCAGAAGCTGGTGTGGTTTTTATTTCCCCTGACGATTACAAATTCCCTTTTGCTTTCAAGATGGAATTTTATAATACCAACAACACCGTGGAATATGAAGCACTACTCTTGGGATTGGAAATGGTGAAATAAAAGGGAATTAAGCAATTAAGAGCTCTAAGTGATGCATAGCTTATTGTGAAACAAGTAAGGAATATTTTCTCTTTAAAGAATGGGAGACTAAAACATTATAGAAATAGAGTTTGGGATAGCTTGGAGTATTTTGATGCTTTCTCCATTGAATCCATTCCTAGAGAGCAGAATACAAGGGCGGATTCTTTGGTAGTCTCAACATCTCTGCTTCTCTCTCACCTTGATTTTAAGGATAATCCTTACAGAGTAGAAATCCTTTATAGACCCAACGTACTTGATAACGTGAATCACTAGCAGGTTTTTGATAATGACAGGCAAATAATTTCCTTTTTGGAGAAAGCCGATGCCTTTGTTAATGTGTTCTTTGAAAAAATAGTGAGGTTACTGAAGGTACCATGAATCCATTAGAAGAGGTAAGTGAAGAGGTGATACAACTGAAAGGGAGTAAAATTCCAAAAGGTTTGGTGTCCTTGGAAGGCCTTTTTGATAAATAGGACAGATATGTCAAACAAAAGATTCAAGCAGTTGTTGATTCCTCTATCGAATGCGATCATATCAACATTGGGATAGATGAAGACTCCAAATTGGTGTGTATTGGTAAGTGTTGTACTGTCCAAGAAAGGGAACGCCTATTTTCTCTATTAATTAAATACATGGATGTTTTTTCCTAGTGCTATGCATACCTCAAAAATTTTATGGATCGAAAATTGCAACACCACATTCCTCTTAAGCTAGGTACTACACCTTTTAGATAGAAACAACTCTCTTATAACCCAAATATTGTTGATTCCATTTTCAATGAAATTGACAAGACGTTGAAGGAAAAAATTATATATCCCATATATCATTCTACTTGGATAGATAATATCGTTCCTGTTAAGAAGAAGAATGGAGAGATAAGAATTTGTGTTGATTTCAGGAACTTGAATTAGGCCTTGCTTAAAGATAATTACCCCTTTCCAGTGATGGATCATGTTTTATAGATATTTTTAGGCTTAGAGATGATGTCCATGTTAGATGGTTTTTTGGGATACAATCAGATAAGTGTAGCCTCAGAGGACCAACATAAAATTGCCTTCACTACTCCTAGAGGAACGTTTGCCTATAATAGGATGCCCCTTGGTCTCATAAATGTTGGTGCAACATTCCAAAGGGCTATGGATTTATCCTTTGGAGATTTAAAGGATAAAATCATTGTTATTTATCTTGATGATTTGACGGTTTTCTCTAAAAGGAGAGCCAATCATATTGATCACTTAGTGGTTGTTTTACAAAGATGTAGGGATCATGGTATATCCCTCAACCCTAAAAAGTCTATTTTCGTTGTTACTGAAGGGAAGCTCCTGAGACATATTGTTTCAAAAGAAGGGATTAAGATAGATCCAGAAAGGGTTAGAGCTATCCAGCAATTAAGCCTTCCCACTAGCAGAATCAATACTAGATCCTTTTTTGGTCAGGTGAACTTATTAAGGACGTTTGTCCTTGACTTTTTAGAGTTAACCAGGCACATTGCAGAAATGATGAAAGATAAGCCTATCTTTAAGTGGAACAATGAAGGTAAAGAAACATTCAAAGTAATTAAGGAAGCTATAGCTAATGCACCAGCCCTGATACATCCAGACTTTGATAAAGACTTCATCATCTACTGTTATACGTCAGATCACATAGTGTCAGCTATCCTACTCCAAAGAAATGAGAAAGGTATAGAGTCTCCCATAGCTTTCATGAGCACCCCATTGAAGAAACACAAGTTGAATTACTCCCTGATGGAAAAACATGCTTACACAGTAGTGAAGGCGGTCAAGCAATTCAGGTTCTACATTCTCCACTCCCGTGTTGTCATCTTTGTCCCTGAATCTACAGTCAAACCCATCTTAACCCAATAGGAGATAAGTTGTAATAAGAAAGGAGCTTGGGTAGCTAAGGTATAGAAGTATGATGTCGACATTAAACAAACAAATCTAGTTAGGGTTATAGGACTTTGTAAGATGTTAACAGAAAATCCACTTGAACAAGTCAATGATATTCCTCTTACTTTATTTGTGGATGTCATTGATGAATGGTTCTCTGATGTTGCATTCTTTTTGACCTATGGAGAGTGTCCATCCCATATCTCAACTAGGGAGAAGAGGAATTTAAAGCTGAAGGCTGCTAAATATGTAATCTGATGTGATACTTTATATAAGTGGGGAATTGATGACACATTTTAAAGATGTGTGGGAAAAGAAGATCAAAGAAAACTTTTAGAGCATTTTCACAATGAATTATGTGGAGGGCATTTCTCGACATCTGTGACAGCTTTCAAAATTTGGAGGCAATGTTTCTACTAGCAAGGTATGTTTAAAGATGCCTATAATTTGGTCTCTAAATGTGAAAAGTGCATAAGATTTGCAAGTAGACCTCAATTAGCTTCTCTCCCTTTAAGGCCAATGATTATTGATGAACCTTTCCAACAATGGGGTCTAGACTTCGTAGGACCCATTAATCCAAATTCTAGTGTAGGCCATACACATATCTTGATTGCCACATATTATTTCACCAAATGGGTGGAGGTTGTTCCTATCAGACATACTACCTCTGAGATAGTGTGTAACTTCCTTAAAGAAAACATATTAGTCAGGTTTGGGGTACCTAAGAAGATCGTTACAAGTAATGCTTCAAATTTTAACTCCTCAGAGATTTCCCTTTTCTGTTCCAATCACGGGGTTAGTCTTTCACATGCTTCAGACTATTACCCTCAAGGTAATGGGCAAGATGAATCCAACAACAAAAACCTGATCACCATTGTTTGAAAGTTGGTATATGATAATTAGAGGAATTGGCATAAAAGACTCTATGACGTGTTATGGGCAGATAGAACTGTTGTCTCTCAGATTTGCACCCTTGCTGCAGTTGTGAAACTTTAGCAATCTAGAGAAACATGGGAATGATTTCGAAGTGTGGGACCTTGTGAAATGAGATCAGACCTCCGGAGAAGGCCGACTTCCTTGACTGGTTATCACCTAAAACTACTAAATCTTCAGAGGAAAAGGGAGAAGGAATGCTTTTAAATGAAGGATGAAAACAAGAAAACTGAAAGTAAGGGTGATGCACCAGACTGATTAAAAGAAACTTTCATAGAACTGAGAAAATGCACAACATAACCAGATACAACAAGTAGACATACACAGATTCAAATAATTTTAGCAGAGGTGAGAAACAAGAAGGTTGAGAGGAACAGAATGTTCATAAACAACCATATGCAGATTCACACTGAACTAGAAAATCAGCAAAAGAGGTAAAATAACTTGCATATATTCATTAAGAAGGCGTGGTTACAGTAGCAGAAAGTTTTGTTTGGAAACAGAAAGACCAAAAAGCCAAAAAAAATTTAACGCTATTTACATCTCATTCTATGCATATATAGCATTTTGAATGACCTAAGTCGGTTACAATAAAATCGCCCCATGGGCCATATTAGGAAAATATCTGCCTGAAGGGACATCCAACTGCAAGAAGTTATGGCATGAAATATCTGGAACATGGCAGATGGAAGATATTTTCTGGGGATAAGAATGTCAGCAGCTCAAAACATCCATCCTTAATAATGAATATATAAAATATCTGAAGCAAGGCGGTTGAGAGATATTTCTGGTCATCAATGCAAGCTATTGAACGTCAACCTGCATCCATAAATGCCACAAATATCTACATCTTCCCCAAAAATGGTCACTAAAATGTCCAGTCGCCAAAACATGCAAATCTAGATCTAAAAATTAAAGTGAGAATATCCCCCTCAAAAGCCCGCCAAATGAAAGAGGAGGCAAGAACAAGCATTTCTGCCTTTTATAGCATGTAGAAATTTGCCAGGATGCATAAGATATTCGTGGTCAAAGTTACGGTCAACTGCCTGTGTATATCACTTTGCATCTGTGCACTTGTATATGCCCTTGTATGTTCCATTGTATATACAATGCAACTGTGCCTTTAGGTTCACTTGGTGCAACCGCGCTTTCTTCCTCTTTGCATATTCAAAATACTTTGCATATGCCGTTATACAGTCATGGGCTTTACCTTTTGAATCGGCCTTTGAATCGCCCCTGACACATGGCACCACCTGATTTGTCATTGAATTGAAGCTGGGACCCATCGCTAAAAACTGCAACCCCTATCGGCCATCGGAAGGATAAAAAAATGAGTCGCTGATGCATACTATCTCGCCGAAATCCCCTGTATGTTGGCCTTGTATATCGCATATACAATCACATGTATACATACAAAGCGGACACCAACATATTATCTGCCATACTCAATTACGCAGTCGGGTCTAGCTTGTATGTGTCCCCTTCGTATCTACCTTTTGTATATCACATATACAATGCGAACATACAAGACAAACTACATACAACTGCGCTTGTATATTGCAAAAATGCATCTCTACTTGTATGTTACCTTTGTATATAACCCTTGTATGTCGCATATACAATGCGACTTGTATATGGGATACAATCGCCCATTGTACATTCAGCGGACCCCACCAATTGTATATTTTCTTTGTATGTTTCCTTGCATCGGCCATCGGGGAGAGATTGGACTTGGCTGCCGATGGTCCGAGTCACGCCGAAAATCCCTTTGTATGTCACCCCTTTGTATGTGCTCTTTGCATATTCAAAATACATACAACAAAATATACAAGGGACCTGATGTATATTTCCTTGTATCTCGCCTATGTATCTTCTCCTTTTGCATCTTTGACTTGTATGTTACCTTTGTATGTGCGATTGTATATATGAACATACAATGCGAACATACATACAAAGAAACATACAAATGCATATGCATATAAAATGACTAAGTATAAAAATGGAAAAAATCTGCAATGGAAGGCACCTGGAGACAAAAGATTTCTGGGTTTTCTACAAGGATTCTTCAAGTAGGATTTTGGGATTTTTTTAGAAAGGTAGAGCATGAATATTTAAAGGATTCAAGCCTTTTGGGGTGAATTCCTAAAGGATTTTCAAGGAAAATACAAGGTGAACTATTTAACTTTGGACAAAGGAAAATAGGTCAACATTTTGGCGACCTCTATGGGATGTTTGCCTGCTAAACAATTAGATCAGTGGCCTTAAACATCCATTGGGCATGGAGTCACACAGAGACTAAGATATACCTTTGATAAACAATCCTGACCATTAGTAACTCAACACAACAGTAATGAAGAACATTGGAAGACCAAAACCAGAACAAAATGCTGAAAGCAAACCAAGAACTATGCTAGACAACACTAAGGGAGAACAAAAAGGGATTCAAACTATTGTGCAACAACACTTATTGAAAGCAAGAAACCTAATCTACTGCTAAAAGGTAAGTCATACCTCAAAACACCTCTTTAGGTGTATCTCATTAATTGGGATAGGCAAATTTTCTCCATCCATGTTTGATAACTGAAATGCATTGTGCTCCTTGCATTCAATAGTGATAAATGGGCCACTCCACATGCTATCAAACTTGGAGTGTTTTCCTTGCCTGCTTTTCAACTCATCCCATTTGAGCACCATATCACCCTCCCTAAAGATTCTGGGAGTGGCCCTCTTATCAAAATTTCTTTTTGTCTGAAGCTGATGATACTCCATAGCCTTCATAGCTTTATCTCTTCTTCAAGCTCCATAAGTTGAGCATATCTGACAACCATGGGGTCTTCCTCTTCAAACATCTCTAGCTGATTCATGATATCAAGTGCTGGTAGCTCCACAGATACAGGCAATCTTGCCTCTTTCCCATAAACTAACATATATGGGGAGTTTCCAATAGACCTCTTGGGGTTATTCTATCTGTCCATAAGGCATATTTCAGATTAGTGTGTCAGGTCCTCTGGTTGTCCTCCATTGATCTTTTAATAATCCTTATGAGGTTCTTATTTGTAGATTCAGCCAAACCATTAGCCTGTGGGTAATAATTTGATGAAGTATTCAAATAGATCCCATTTTTCATAGCCTAGTCAGTTATCCTCAATCCAACAAAGGCTAAAGCATTGTCTAAGATAATTGACTCAGGCACCTCGAATCTGGATACCAAATCATGATAAAAACTCAAAACAACATTCTCATTGGATTCCTTCAGAGCCACTGCTTCAGTCCACCTTGTGAAATAGTCTATAGCTGTAAATATCCACCTATGGCCTACACTTGATGGTGGGTTAATGGGACCTACAAAGTCAATGCCCCATCTCATGAAAGGCTACTCTACTTGAATTGGCTACAGAGGTAAAGTTGACAGCTTTTCTTTGCCTGCAAAAATGGCACATTTTACACATTTTCTAGCCCATGCATGGGCATCCTTGAATAAGCTGGGCCAATAATATCCAGCTCTCATTATTTTCCAAGCAGTAGTCTTTGGGGCAAAATGACCCCCTGCTGTCCCATCATGAAACTCATGCAGCACCTTATCAGTCTGATCATTATCAATGCATCTTAACAACACACCATTAAAATCTTTTCTGAAAATGATGCCATTTATTAAAACATATGGAATGGACTGCAGTCTAAAATACCTTCTCTTGGTTCTATCTAAAGCTATTGGACATTTACCAGTTTGAAAAAATTGAGTCATGTTATTAACCCAACTTGTGCCCACTGCAGCTGTATCATCGTGATGTGTATCTTCAGTGGTCAAAAGCACCTCCTCTTCCTTTTCTATTGCGTTCTGAGAACTGGTAGCAAGTTGTTCACTGAGTCCTCTGCCTCTGATGAGCTTGGTTATCTTGATATCTATGTCATATTCCATGACTTTGGTGATCCAACCAGCCCTTTTCTCATTAACATCTTTACCTAACAGGAACTCTTTCACGCTAGGGTGAGCAACCATCAAATGTATCTTATTATTAGAAATAAGATGCCTAAACTTCTTGAGGCTCCTTACCACTGCAAGGACATGTTTTTCAATGAGCTATACCTCTGCTCATACTCCTCCAATCCTTGACTAAAGAAAGCAATCAGCTGCTCAAAGCCTTCACCTTGCTGCTATACCAGAATTGTGGAAATTGTATCCAGACCGCCATAAGCATACAAGATAAAATCTTTGGAGAAATCAGGATTTACCAGAGTTGGTGTAGTCGATAATGCCTCTTTTATGGACTCAAAGCTGAGTTTGACCTCTTTTGTCCAACTGAAAACTGTATTCTTCTTTAACATAGATGTCAAAGGCTTCAATAGATTTGCAATGTTAGGTACAAATCTTCACAGAAAATTAATTTTGCCAATAAAACTTTGCAGCCCCCTCTTGTGACTGGGTAAAGGCAGCTCCAAAATAGCCCTTACTATTTATGCATCAATGGTAATTCCCTTTTTTGACACAATGTGCCCTAACAACTTGCCTTCATGCACAATGAAAATGCATTTCTTGGGATTGAGAGATATCCCAAACTCTTTACATCTCTCGAACACTTGCCTCAAGTGGAATAAATGTTCAGCTGCATCCTTGGAGAAAATTGTTATGTCATCAAGGTACACCAACACCAATTTATACAGCAAACCCTTAAAAGCCATATCCATAGCTCTCTAAAAAGTAGAGTCAGCATTTGACAGACCAAAAGGCATCCTTTTGTAGGCCATGGTGCCTCATTTGGTAGTAAAAGCAGTTTTAAATTGGTCTTCCTCCTTGACTAATACTTGATTATAACCAGAATATCCATCAAGCAAGGAGAACCTTTCTGAACCAGCCACTACTTGCAGAATTTGCTCCATTGAGGGCAACGAGTAGTGGTCTTTCAAGGAGGCTCTATTAAGGTCTCTGAAGTCGACACACAGCCTAATATCTCCATTCTTTTTCCTCACAGGGACAAGGTTGGAGACCTAAGAAGTATGCTTGATTGGAAAAATGATTTTTCCCTCAATCAGCTTGGTTAATTCTTTAATCATTAGAGGCTCAAGTTTTGGATTTAAGGGTCTTTGTTTCTGTCTCACAGGTTTAGTACCTAGTCCTAACTCTATGGTATGCTGGGCAATATGAGGGTCAAACCCTTTTAGGTCTGAGTAATCCCAAGCAAACACGTCTTCAAATTCTTGACAAAGAGCAATAAAAGTTCTCCTATCCTTAGGTGAACAGATTTTGCCAATTTTGAGAAGCCTACCTTTGAAAATTTCCAGCTCCTCGTAATGTTTCTCTTTGACCTGCATATTGGTTTTGCTCTTCTTTAGCTGATCATCAGTCCCAAAAATGGATTCCAAGGTTACTAACCCCTTGGGCAGCTTGTTTGTCCTTAACTGAACAAACTAATCATCGTCATACTGGTGTTTGAGTTTATCCTGATTCATTACAGAAAACTCATCCTCTTCTAACAGGAACCACAAAATTTGCTCATCACTCTCAAAAACCTGCCAATGAATATTATTGTCAGGGATAGAGGGTCTATCAACTATTTTCACGTGAGGCTGCACCTTTTCTCTTTGAATATCACTGGGGATATCAAACTGAGCCCCAATCGCAGCTAACCTATCTGCATGATAGTTCTGATTTCTTGGAATAGAGATCAGATTGAAAGCATCAAACTCTTCAATCATGTCCCATACCCTATGTTTATAGCGTTTCAAAACACCATTCTTTGTAACATGCAGCCCTCTCACCTTATTTACGATGAGTTCACTATCACCATAGACCTGCAAATAGCCAATTCTTTTTTTTCTTGCCCACTGCAAACCTTGAATCAACCCTTCATATTCAACAGTGTTATTTGTACATGAAAAGGCAAAACGGAAAGCAGAATAATATCTTTCACCCTGTGGAGACACAAGCATTGCACCACCACCGGATCCATTCCTATTCCTAGAGCCATCAAAGTACATTTTCCATACCTCATTTTGTTGTTCTGTCTACTGCTTTGCATCCTTTACTAGGCTTGAAATTGCTGTTTTAGGCTCATGCAGTATGTAAACCCCCATACCAGTTTCTTGGATGTGTCCCTCAGGATCATCTACAACATTTTCTGAGGCCCACTCCTTTAACAGTACTTCTGGTATACTTTCAGCTTGCAGTTCTTGAGCAGCAACAAGTTCAAGATTATGCAATTTGCATTAACAACACTTGGTGTGTAAGGCTCTATGTGATGTTTGGCAAGTAATTCAGATTTTAGGGTCACTTTGGTGCCATATCTGGTCCTAAAAAATATGTGGGACCAATCCGAGGATAAATATCCTCCTATCTTGGCTGTGAACTCTCTTGACAAACACATGGCAAAATAAGGAGGTAAATTTATGATGAACACCTCCTGGGAAATGAAAAAATTTGGGCAAGTGTGCAAAGTGAGACCTAGATCTTTTATCACACCCACAATATTAATAGCTGTGCCATCTAGCTGGAGTACACCCTTCTCTAGGGGTTGGTACTTCAATCCTAATTGGTCTGCAATCTGTTTTGGCATTACAGAACTACTTGCACCACTATCCACCATGCAATTATGTACTAACTTGTCTCCAATTATTAATGACACATAAAATGGGGGTGGTTTAGCACTTTTGTTTGGCTGTTTACTATTGTCCTGGGATGAATTGGTAAGGACAGCCCTAGTTGGGTCAACAGTTGTATCATTGGGCACTTTTAAATCAGACAAGGCAGATTACAACATGCCCTTTTGGCCTGGGATGGCTAGGGAATCCCACATAGACATTGTCACATTCATCTTCTTCATATTTTCAATGATATTAAAAGGTGGAGTAACATTTACCTTCTGATTTGACCTTGTAGCAACCATGTCAGCTTGCAAATGAGGCATTTCCCTTGCTGTTGCTGGAGTATTTCTTTGTAAAATATGGGGAGTATGGGATGTAGAAGCATTAGCATGTCCTTTTCCCTTGTTTGCTGCTTGATCTACCTCATAACCCCTCTTTTTAGCTCTTGTATTTGCTGCAACTGAGGCATCATCTCTATTTACACCACATAATTCACCTTCCTGCCAATTTATGAAGGCAGAATCATTCTGAGGTTGCTCTTGCTGCTGGATAGCCCCATCATTAGGTGTGTTTGGCTGTGATACTGCAACGTTTTGTACCATTAGAGCCTGGTTTATCACTCCATTTGAATAGGTTGCCTGGCTGTGTGGCTGATTGCATAGAAAACACCATTCATACTCAACTGCAAGGTTATTCTGAACAGGGACAAGGTCCCTAACTGCATTAATGGGTGCCGGATTATAAGGCTGGAAAGGCCTCTGATTCACGTTCTACCTGGGACCCTGATAATTGCTTTGATAAGGTGGCCTATTAGCTTGATAAGGCTGATTTTGCCCTTGATAAGGCTAATTTTGCCCTTGATTGAGTGGCTGATAAGGCTGTCTATTTTGGGACTGCTATCATTTGATGTTCACCAGATCATTCCCAAAAGTTTGCAGGATGCTCTCTATTTTCTGTTGGCTATTTTTAATCTCTCTTAACTCTTGTGATGAGCTAGGAGAAGTACTTTCAGAATTGGCAGTACTTGGCAATGCTGCAGTAGCAGGTAAAGAGGCAAAACATGGGATAGGCAAAGGCATTGAAGCTTGAATCTTAGGAAAAATGGGCACCGGTGGTCTAGGTGCTATTTTTCCAGCCTGAATCGGGTTGTTCTATGCTCTAATAGCTATTTCGTATGCATCAAGTAGACTTGTACCTCCCAATGATTGAATCATTACTGAAATATCACTATTTAGGGCTTTCAAAAAATACAGAAAAATATATTCTGATGGAGGCCTTACCATGGCAGGAATTCTGTCCCATGTCCTCTGGAATCTGAAGTTGAAATCTATCATTTGCTCCTGGGGAGCTCTCTTTATTGTAGTCATCTGTTCAACCAATGATAGGTTGTCTGACTTATCTTGAAATTGCTTGTTTAATTTATCACTTAGATCATCCCAAGTTCCTATGGTTTGCACCGGTAAACTCCTAAACCATTGTAATGCTTTTCCCTTGAAAGAGGCAGCCAGCAGCCTGATGGCTACATTTTCTTGGGTTACATGATGAATACCGCATAGAGAAGCTACGTCTCTAATGTGCTCAATTGGGGTAGTTTGATTCTCCCCTGTGAAATAGGGCAGACTCTTCAAAGCTGGCATGGGTATGTTGTCATGCACTGTCAAATTCAATGGGCTCCCCCCATCAAAAGCCACAAATGGCTAATTTCTTGCCATTGGAACAACTAGAGGTAGGTTTACTTGAGCTGGTGCAGGAACTATAGGTGCAACTGGCCTGAAATTTGGTGGAGTTGATTATATTCTTTTAGAAACTGGAGTCCTTACCACAGCTCTACTCTGTCTTCTAGGTGGAGACAGCTGTAAGTAATCAAATGAACTTGAACTCGGAGTTTGAATATTTCTCATAAAACGTAACAACAACACTGATCTGCTTGTCTCCTCAGTATGAGTCACCAGATATGCAGGTTTTAACCTCTTACAGGTCTGAAAATCACTGGCTGCACATCAAAACCAACAATAAAATTGCAGTGTCCCACCGGGCGTGCTAGAAACTGTTGTCTCTCAAATTTGCACCCTTGCTGCAGTTGTGAAACTTTAGCAATCTAGAGAAACATGGAAATGATCTCGAAGTGTGGGACCTTGCGAAATGAGATCAAAACTCCAGAGAAGGTCGGCTTCCTTGACTGGTTATCACCTAAAACTACTAAATCTTCAAAAGAAAAGGGAGAAGGAATGCTTTTAAATGAAGGATGAAAACAAGAAAACTGAAAGTAAGGGTGATGCACCAGACTGATTAAAAGAAACTTTCATAGAACTGAGAAAATGCACAACATAACCAGATACAAGTAGACATACATAGATTCAAATGATTTTAATAGAGGTGAGAAACAAGAAGGTTGAGAGGAACAGAATGTTCATAGACAACCATATGCAGATTCACACTGAACTAGAAAATCAACAAAAGAGGTAAAATAACTTGCATATATTCATTAAGAAGGCATGGTTACAGTAGCAGAAAGTTATATTTGGAAACAGAAAGACCAGAAAGCCAAAAAAAATTCAACGCTATTTACATCTCATTCTATGCATATATAGCATTTCGAATGACCTAAGTCAGTTACAATAAAATCGCCCCATGGGCCGTATTAGGAAAATATCTGCCTGAAGGGATGTCCAATTGCAAGAAGTTATGGCATGAAATATCTAGAACAGGACAGATGGAAGATATTTTCTAGGGATAAGAATGTTAGCAGCTCAAAACATCCATCCTCAACAACAAATACATAAAATATCCAAAGCAAGGCGGTTGAGTGATATTTTTGGTCATCAATGCGAGCTGTTGAATGTCGACCTATATCCATAAATGCCACAAATATCTGCATCTTCCCCAAAAATGGTCGTTGAAATGTCCAGTCGCCAAAACATGCAAATCCATATCTAAAAATTAAAGTGAGAATATCCCCCTCAAAAGCCCGCCAAATGAAAGAGGAGGCAAGAACAAGCATTTCTGCCTTTTGGAGCATGTAGAAATTCGCCAGGATGCGCAAGATATTCGCGGTCAAAGTTACGGTCAACTGCCTGTGTATATCGCTTTGCATTTGTGCACTTGTATATGCCCTTGTATGTTCCATTATATATACAATGCAACTGCGCCTTTAGGTTCACTTGGTGCAACCGTGTTTTCTTCCTCTTTGCATATTCAAAATACTTTGCATATGCCGTTATACAGTCATGGGCTTTACCTTTTGAATCGGCCTTTGAATCGCCCCTGACACATGGCACCACCTGATTTGTCATTGAATTGAAGCTGGGACCCATCGCTGAAAACTGCAACCCCTATCGGCCATCAGAAGGATAAAAAAATGAGTCGCCGATGCATACTATCTCGCCGAAATCCCCTGTATATTGGCCTTGTATATCATATATACAATCGCATGTATACATACAAAGTGGACACCAACATATTATCTGCCATACTCAATTACGCAGTCAGGTCCAACTTGTATGTGTCCCCTTCGTATCTACCTTTTGTATATCGCATATACAATGCGAACATACAAGACAAACTACATACAACCGCACTTGTATGTTGCAAAAATGCATCTCTACTTGTATGTTACCTTTGTATATGACCCTTGTATGTCGCATATACAATGTGACTTGTATATGAGATACAATCGCCCATTGTACATTCAGCGGACCCCACCAATTGTATATTTTCTTTGTATGTTTCCTTGCATCGGCCGTCGGGGAGAGATTGGACCTGGCTGCCGATGGTCTGAGTCACGCCGAAAATCCCTTTGTATGTCGCCCCCTTGTATGTGCTCTTTGCATATTCAAAATAAATACAACAAAATATACAAGGGACCCGATGTATATTTCCTTGTATCCCGCCTATGTATCTTCTCCTTTTGCATCTTTGACTTGTATGTTACCTTTGTATGTGCAATTGTATATATGAACATACAATGCGAACATACATACAAAGAAACATACAAATGCATATGCGTATACAATGACTAAGTATAAAAATGGGAAAAATCTGCAATGGAAGGCACCTAGATACAAAAGATTTTTGGGTTTTTTGCAAGGATTCTTCAAGCAAGATTTTGGGATTTTTTGGCAAGGCAGAGCATGACTATTTAAAGGATTCAAGCCTTTTGGGGTGAATTCCTAAAGGATTTTCAGGGAAAATACAAGGTGAACTATTTAACTCTGGACAGAGGAAAATAGGTCAACAAGAACTACTCCAAAAAGAGCATTTGGTATGTCCTCTTTTGAGTTGGTATATGGGATTGGGAGTGTTTTACCTATTCCACTGGAACTTTCAGCCTTGAGTTTACATAAAGCTATTGAGGTTGAATATTTTAAAGATGCTTTGGCAAAAAGGATAATGTACCTTTCTAAAATCAAAGAATAGAGAGAAGAGGTGGCAAACAGGATAATAGAGCATCAAAAGAGGGTAAAAATAATTTTTGACAAGAAAGCAAGATAGAGGAAATTTGTGGTTGGAGACCTTGTATTACTTTGGGATAAAAGAAAGGAGCCTAAAGGAGCACATGGAAAAATTGACTCACTCTAGAAAGGACCTTTCAAAATAAGAGAAGTAATTGGATATAATGCCTTTTTCTTGGCATATTTGAAATGGCACTCCACTGCCTCTTGCCTATAATGGGCAAGATTTAAAGTTCTACAATTGGTAATTTTCCCCCTATCTTGTATTTTAGTCTTTGTTTCTGTCATTTTGTTTTGTTTTTCTTCATTTTTGGTGTGTTTGGGTACGACTCTGTTGCCCAATGAATAAAGCTAAGCCAACCAGAGTCTCTGAGTTCTCTACATCCTTTTAGTCCTTGTCCCCAGACAAAGCCAGTTGTTGCCCTGCTTTTGGTCCTTATCCCTTTTGATAAGTCCTTGTTTCAAATTTTGGTGTTTTATCTTCCTTTGGTTCCCAGTTGGTCACCTCCTTTTTCCTTGGGTTGGCCATTTTACATTTCCTCGAACTTGGTCGGTGAGTTTGTTCTTTTCCAAACTTACTGATTCAAGAACAAACATTTGAAAATCTTCCCATAAGTCTCACTATTGACCATTTTTGTACTTTGCGAACCAAACTTCTTGTTTTTGTCAGTTAGTTTGAAGGTTCGCTAACTCCACCTCTCACCGATGATTTTGTCTCATAAACTTCGTCAGTTAATCATTGTACCAATGGAGAATCAAGGCTGAAAGTTTCTGAAGTTAAAAGTTTCAATAGTTCACCGATGGTTGATATTACCGACAAGGAGATATTAGCGACCAAACTTGAAATCAGCAGAAAGTTTAGTTCGCGAAGTTGTTAGTTCGCCAATGAAGCATATCACTGATGAAGATATAGATAAGATTCTAATTTTCACAAGCTTACAGGGAGATGATCTCGCCCAAGGTCACAGTTCGTGAAACAATTATTTCACCAATACATCCTGCCGATGATGAAGAAATATTTTATAAAGAAACGAAGAGACCTCACCTCTACCAATTCGTAGAATGATGATTTCACCGATCAAGGAAATTCATCACCAAGTTTTATTACAATGGTTCAACATTTATATGTTTTGGCGACAACCCGTGAATGAGTATATGTTAAGGATGGTTCATTAATTACACATTACCCTAATTTCACCATATAAATTTAGTTTTGTGTTGAGTACTCAAGCATAATGTTACCAATCTAGAAATTGCGGTGGCATTGGAGATATAATAGCTCGGCTCTACTTCACGGTTATCTCGGTGCATTCAGGTTAGTTATTTCACCCTCATAATACTGTATACTTTGAATCTATGTTTGGGAAAGGAAATGTACTACAAAGAGTTTTCATGAGTAGCATAAAGTATACCGCTCATAATACTTTGAAGAAAAAATCCTTCTCTTGAATTCCTATCATTGTCTTTTGGAAGTATTCAACTTTTCAGTGTGGTGGATAGTCAAATTTGCCAAAATGAAGTATACATACCAAGGATATGATGTCTCTTCCATAATTGAAAATGATCTGGCCGGGATTAGGGATACAGAGTTAGGGCACGTCGACTTGACTGGCTTTTGGACAAGAATGAAAGTAGTACCCCAAACCAAATTAGCCTAGTGAACTTTTTTGAGTGGTCTTGCCCATGCAGCTGGATTTCCTCCTGCAGTCCAGTGCCCTGACTTAATTCTTGCCTATGTGGAGAAATATCATATTGAGTCCCATCAAGTAATTGGAGTAGAAGGTGAAGTGACAGTGAAACTCAACGCCGAAACCATTAATGGTGTTTTTAGACTACTAGCACATGACGAATTCGCAAATATGTCAAGAGAAACTGGCTAGAGTTATTATGTGAATGAAAATAATTGGTGTCAAACATGCATCGCAAAGTCCTGGTTAGTTAAAGAAAATAAAGGAAAATCCCAAATTCCTAAGAATTTGGTGAGAGCCCACTTCAAGCAAGATATCTTTGACATGATCACTTTACTACACAAGTTTGTGGGAGATAAGGATGCCAATGAATTTGTAGAATGGATGTGTCAATTCATCTTAGTTATTTGCACTGGTTCTCAACATATCGACTAGTCAAGAATGACCAGTGATCATCTAGATGATCAATTGAAGAATTTCCATAAGAGCAAACAATTTCATATGTGTTCATATCTTTCCTATCTTATAGCAAGCACACAAAAAGTATGGCCTAGTTTGAAAACATGTGGTGTATATAATGATAAGATCCAAATATATGATTATTACCTTCAATTACAAGAGGAGGTTGGGAACAAAGATTATAGATGAGTGAATGATGCTTTCTTGATGCATAATGTGAAGAGGATCATTGGCAAACCTGAGATTAGAATTTTAGTTGAAGCTGCCAAGTTGGTGATGTAGTTTGGAAGTTTTTATATTTAGTTTAACAGATTTTCTTACATCAGAATTGGAGGTTTTGATCATGCCCCTTATAAACTTCCCAGATATATTTCAGATTATCTTGTACTTTTGGAAGTATGTAGACAAATGACAATTGCTGGCAAGAAGTATCATGACTATAAGAAGAAGGGGTACCCTTTCCCTGTCAAGCTAACTCATTTTACTTGCAAGACTCACGGAGATGCGAGAAATGTTGATAGGATTCTCTCAAAATTTAATTTTCATTTATTTGTACCAAGATCATACTTTGACAGTAAGAATTTTGTAATGAACAATTTGTATACTCCTCTCTCTCTCTTGGGCATAAACCTCATTTAGAAGATTATTGGGAGGATTGTGTTGATGAGTATGAGGTTCTAAGGTGAGATTGGATGAGATTCACTTTTGACCAAATAAAAGCTTTCAACTTGGACTGGGATCTCTCTCCAGTGTTATTGATGATTTTTCAGATATGATTGATGAGGGTTACTATGTTGTGAAATCGAAGCCTGTACCTAAGGTAATATGGTCTGAAAAGGAAATTAATGATCTTTTCATTAGAACCTCCTTTGTATTTGAAAAGACCCAAAGATGGTTAGACTCTAAGATCACTAAGCACATAGTAGGGGAATCCTCCCAAAAAGAGCATACTGTGGGTGAACAAGATGCAACTGAAGGGCATAAATCCTTGGGACCATCCATAAATATGCCTACAACTAGAATTGAAGAAGTATATAACAGAAAGGAGATGGTGGTGATGACAATGACCCAGAGAAGAAGGAGAGATTGAAAACACAGTGTGAGCAAAACAACGAAGAACCAAGGAGGAAATTGGAAGTGAGAAGGCCACCTAAGAAAAATTATGAGGATGTGTTACACGTAGATCAATAAGTAGAGCAAGAGACTCCCTCTAGCTCTATTCCAAAGGGTAAGACTCGTGTCTTCAAGCACTTCACCTCCTCAGCAACAGGACACCACAGATGATATTTTAGATGATGTGCTTAACACTCCCACTAATGTTCAAATAGTTCTTCCTCCACCTACTTGGTTAAAAGAGACCATCATCAAGAAAAGAAAGTATACTAAAATGGTGGACCCTGGTTATGATGCTGTGGCTAAATTATTGTAGCTTGATTACAAGCCCAAGAAAGCATAGAGAATGTCAAGAATGATGGTTGATCCTTCCTTTGGTCACCAAGTTATAGAGATTGCCGACCCCAGGGTTGATAAAAACAAAAAGGATGTTACTGTGGCTAACTTTAATGTCAGCAAGATTGATCTGAGACCTCCTACTATTGAAGGAGATATACATAATGTGAAGTTGTCAGTTGAAATTGTAACTAAGAGATTAGAAGAGGAAAGAAAATAAAGAGAACTCCTTGAAGAACATGTATCAGTTCTTACATCCTACATTAATTCGATTGTAGACACTTCTTCCCAACCTCTAACTATTTCAATGGATCCATACAAAGGGATTGACCCTGAGGTGTTTGATCAAATTGATAAATATCGGACCTTTGGGAAAGCTATAGAGGAATGGATAGAAAAATTACTCATTAATGGTTTAATGTATATTGAATAAGTTATGTCTTTGTACATGAATATCATAAGAAAGAGAAAAGAGGTGACTTCAAATATTTAAATTTCCAAGAAAGATGAGTCTTTGCTTATGATCGTATTGAGGGATCTATAGGAAATAAATAAAGTGTATACTGACACCCTTGTGTCAGAGAATGTGTTCAAAAAACCTGAAGAGAATGAAATAGTTAAATGGCTTCATGCAGTGGAATGGAGACTTGTAGTTATCAGGCAGTTCCTAACTGAATTGAACAAGGCACTGGTTACATATAATTCGATAGTATTAGATCTCAAAGCTAATTGCATGGCCTTGGAGATTAACATTATGGATGAGAAAGAGGAAAACTTAGTTGATGTCAGTTCAGTTAAGGTGGAATTTAAAAGATTGATAACAGAAGAGTTGGGTAATAAAGACACCATCAATGGTAGTGTTGTGGAAAATCTCTGTCATCTATCATCCTTTCTCATATCTTTCAGGAAGAAGGTCACCAATTTCTATAGAAAATTGAAGGATGCGGAAGATATTGTTTCTATGTGGAAAGCCAGGCTAAGTATCATCATAGTTCCCAATGGTAATGCAATTGCCCCAGCAATGAACAAGTTTAGAAGTTACAAGGTGAAAATGAATCTGACAAAGGCAAAGACTATTGCAAGGTGTGTGCCCTTGGTCTCCTTGTGCAGTGCATGCGCAATGCTTGGGTTCGTGACAAGGCTTAACCGACTCTTGTGGATTCATTAACTTTGGCGGTTGTATCGGGCATTAAAAGGTCGATCTTTTGGTGCAACAACAACCGTCTTTCCAACAATTGGTATCAGAGCCTGGGTCACAGGTTCGAACCCCTCGCTTGCGCTAGGGGGGATTGTTGCAAGGTATGCGCCCTTGGTCTCCTTGTGTTGTGCATGTGCAACACTTGGGTTCGTGACAAGGCTTAACCGCCTCCTATGGATTTATTAACTCTGGTGGTTGTATCAGGCATTAAAAGGTCGATCTTTTGGTGCAACGACAACCGTCTTTCCAACAAAGACACCTGTCAAAGAGACAGATAGTTTGGCATTGAAAGAAAATCAAGAAAAGCAAAAGGGATAAGATGAAAAATTGGACGATACATTCATGTAGCTCGTTGTTGTTTCTTTTATTGATGGTTATTTCATGAACTTTAAATTGAACTTTGTTATTATTTAAAATATTTTGTGAAGTTTATGTCAAAGACTTTATTTTCAAGAAACCGTTACATGTAAGATCGGTTTCAAAATTGACAACTATATATTTTTTATTTGAAGAAGAAGAACTTCTTCTTTTTCCTTTTGGTGAAAGGGATGTTTAGTTTTATAAAGAAGGGGAACATTTTTTTTTTACAGAGATAGAAATCTTTCATTGAAGACTTTGAGCTTCAGATTTGAGTAACCATAATACAGAAGAACCATGGGCTTTGAATCATCTTCTTTTGTTTATCATGGGTGCTACATCTATGTTAGAATTTTAATATCTTTAGATACTAAAGAAAGATTCTCATCTATGTTGCATAAATAGTTGGTAACCTACTTCGTTTTGAATTTCTGCATCATCAACCGGGTCTTCTGTTGTATGTCAGAGTCTGATACGTTGGTGGTTTCCTTTAAGATTCTTTCTTATTATCATTAGTTGTCCTCTATCCCTATGTTTAGAAAGGCTAGCTACTGATCTTCTATCTGTAATCTACTTTTCAGTTTGCATTATCAGTGTTTTGTTCATATATTGGGAAAAACTCCTTTTGTACTTTCAGGTCAAAAGCACATCCATTTTAGTTAGGATTGTTTTATAAAGGAAGCTACTCCTTTTCAAATGCAGAGTGCAATTACAAAATCACAGTTGTAAATGACTCAACTGTTGGTACATTTGTTGCTTTCATGGGCAAATACATATTTAGAGTTAGGTGACAAATTTGTTTACCAACATACAGAACATTGGCATGTAAGGCTGAGTCACCTTTCCCAACACACAATAGGCTCCATCTCCTTCTTAGAATTATCATAAGCATCTTGCTCCATCTCATTTCTAAAATAATCAGAGTCCTTTGTATCCACCAAATTATGATGTTCATCAAAGTCTTCAACAAGATCATATGAGATTTGCTCTTCCTCGTGTACATGCTCATCATTGTCTTTAACATAATCATCATAGGATCCCATAATAACTCGTACATTGTTATCCTCCATAACAAGATCTACCACTACAACCGCCTCTATTGTATTAGTGTGGATAAAATATACCAAGCCATAATGGACAAACTATTCATGGGTGCCCATTAAAAATAACTATTTGTGCCTATTAAATACACTACTTGGCCATCAATGGCTTTTGTATTAGCTTGAAAAGCACCAAGATTCTCTGTATTAATAAATCTATTTTGAAAGAGACTTACACGCTCCTCCTTATCCAATTGCACTCCAAGTAAGAAATAGAATCTCAATTTAATAAACAAAGCATGTTTGGGAAGAACATGGGCTCCATAATAAAACTACTCAAAATTAGTGTGTACTATAGCATTATCAACTAGGATGCCTACTGAGAGTTGCTCAGTGCCATCTGAAGAAATGATTCCTCTCATTTTCCATATGCTATTATGCATTGATCTTTTCTCTTCTTTAGTAATCCCTTCACTTTTTCTATTGCGGAGCACTATTTTGATAGCTCAATTGTATGCTTTAGCTAAAATAAGAAAATTGAGAAAATATAAATTTAAAACTAAAGTCAACATTGAACAAATCAATTACATAATAAATTAAAGTCAAAGTAATAGAAAGATTTATAAAACTAAATTAAAACTATATATAAAAATAAATTAAAACAAAACCTCCGCTACCCTCTAAGCCAAGACATCTATATATAGTTTTCTAGATGGATCAAAGGATAAAAGAAAATTTGTTACTATACATAGGGAATATCATCTTCAACTAATGAACTCAACATTGTCAATCTTATGCTTGTCCTCTATCAATTCAATTTTCTCCTTAACCCTCCCATCCCTTGGAATAAATATGTTTGTAATGCTGCTATCCCAAGTACCACTGGGAAGGGTAAGGGTAAAATTGGTAATAAAAAGGAAGATGAAGGGGTTTCAAGACAGAAAACTACTGATAAGCCCCAAGGTAAGAAAGGATGTCTGATATGCAAGTCGCTGGTAATAAGAAGGTTCATGAGGGCAATCCTAAGAAGGGTTCTCACATTTATAAAGGGAAAGATGTTAGAGTTTCTGCTGGAAAGGATTATCTGCATTATGATAAAAACCCTTCTCCTCACACTCCGACCCTTAAATCTGGGAAGTATGTGGCTAGCAGAGATCTTGATTCCCCCGAAAACATTCTTCTCTCTCTAAAGGATAAAGGTAAGGGTGATGTTCCTTCTACTAAGGGTTCGGGAAAGAAAATAAAAATGTTAAAATCAAATCTACCTCAGCGAAAGTTAATCTCAATGCTAGATTTGAAGAAATGAACCCATAGGAAACTATGAAGGATATCTACTCCCATGTTGTCAAAATAGGTAGAAGATCTACTCGGCTAGCTAAAGCTAGTCTTCAAAAGCCTAATCAGACAAAGAACAATACTCGAAGTAACACGAAGGGTGAGATATCAATTGAGGAAATTGCCTCTGATAGTGTCTCTGAAGATATAAATCCTATGTTGGCAAAAGAACAAGATGAGGAGTTAGAACCTATTAAGGAGTTCCAAGAAGAGAAGGGAGTAGAAGAAGGTGAGAACGATAAGAATGAAGAGTAGGCACAACATCAAGAGGTTGAGATTATGGAGGAGGGTAACATGACTTTTCAGTTTGAAGAAGGGGATACTAGGGTCGATTCTTATGGTGAGAATGATTACGAAGATGTTGAGACTGATGTTGGTACTTTTGAAGATGATATTCATAGGAATGAAATGGATTTTAATTTTGTTAATGTTAACCAGTTTAATAATCTGGTCAAAAGAATGGAAGAGTTGGAAAAGGTATATCATAAGAGAATGGATTGCACTACATGCCAGGGTAGTTGGGTTAACATGTTTGATATATGATGCAAATGTATCAGCATAGGGTGGTTAAGCTTGAGCAGGGTCTGAAGGATCTTGTCCAGTTCACTAATGATATTATGAAGGAAAACAACTTTAGATGTGATGGATATACGAGCACAAATCATGGATAAAAGAAAGGTTCAGCAGGATAAAGTGCAGGGTTCCAACAAAAAATAGAGAAACTTGAGCATCAGATGGGAGCTTCTACTTGGGAGCAGATGATGATTCAAATGAGAAAGGATTGGGATTTCAATAAAACTAGTCTCTAATCTAGTGGTTAGTATGTTTTTTGGTGTTACCTACTGCTTGTTGTTCTCTAGTTGTGTTTTCATTGTGTCTCCCTTGGCCCGTTAGGGTTATTATCAAGGTTTTATGGTTATAAAATGTTATGTTTGATGGACTGTTGGTTCTATTACTCTGGCTGTAAGGGACTGGGACCCTCTTTCCCAGCTAAACTTAATAAAAAACATTGTCAATCTCATTTTAAAAATATTATTGTACAATATATTTGAATTAAAAAACTTTAAGACAAAAAAGAGGTTGTGAAAAACAATCTTCCATCAACCTATACAATCGAGTTCATAACCTTCCAATACAATTGAATAAGCAATTGCAATTGGATTCTTTCTATTCAAAGCCTCCATACATGACTAAATATCACACAATTTCAATGACATGCCAAGAAAACTAATAAGAATAGTTAAAAGAAGGTGGAAGTAATTGAATTTACACTAAACTAACTATTCTATTAAACTAGTATCCTCAACATATTTACCAATTATTAAAAGGCCAAACATCCAAACCCACAACTTAGAATCTACAAATTTTTTCAGCCCATAATTAAAAAAAAGAATCAAGACAAATTGAGCTTAAAAAAATGGAGGCATACAACATGCATAAAACTTTTGTGGAGTGTAATTTTGATGGAATAGTTATCTAAATTTACTGCCCATTTATCTTATTTGTAAAAATGACAAATTTAGCCTTGCTCCATAGACACTCTCAATGTCTATACATGTAAGAGATTATCTACAACTCTCACCATATTCAATTAAAAAAAAACTTTTTCAATTCCGAGGAAAAATATAATGTGTGTTTAATCATAAAAGCAGGCTAAGACTGGTGTAGGAGCACTAAGAGATTCAAGAGGATCATATTGTGTTTTGTGTTGTTTCATGTTGTCTCATGTTTCTTGTGATGTAATAAGGTCCATTGGGACCATTCCAAGTTGATTTCATGTTCACTTCATTTCATGTTGATTGCCAATGAGGCATGGCCTTGATTGTAAGCACACTAGTTTGATAGGGATAGTCATAGGAGGAGCCAATCATGGCATATAGGAAGCATAGTGAGGAGTTTAAATGCCTTGTCAAAGGCTCATCAATCTTGTAAAAGAGTTTGAACACCTTGTAAACGTTCATTAGTCATGTAAAAAAAATATAGTTGCAGATGGAGACAAAGACAAGGTAGTTTGGTGGTTGCAGGGCAGTTTGGCCTCCCACCGATCCAAAACTGCCTCTTAGTCAGTTAGCAGGGTTGATGCAGGCTTCTAAAAGCCATGTTCATGTTCATTGGCAATGTAGAAGTGATTTGGAGGAGAAATAAACAAGACAAACTCAGTTTTTCTGCCTTTTTCCCGTATAATTCGATGTTCTTGTACGTGCTATGTTCTTGTACGGCCGAGTTACAAACTACCATGATGCTTTCTTGAAAGAGGGGTGAGTCAAGATTGTTTTGCAACTTATTTGAGGTTTTAAAACATCTGTATAGCTTAGTTCTCTGCATTTTTCTAAAAATGGTTTAATAAACCCTATTATAGGGTTTTGACAGAAAAGTTTGTATTTCTCCCCATTCCACTGATGTAACTCCCTCTAGATCATTGGAATGGCATTATTCATGTCTGTCTTTATGTGTTGTGAAAGGTTTTTGGGTAGGGAACTGAGATTGAAGGAGTTTGTTTGAAGAAACCTAACAAAACCATGTGTTAGGTGTATTCCAAAGGGAACAACATAGTACAAATCTCACACAGTTGACTGTGGAAACAAATAAACCTTGGAATCCATGTTTTTGCCATGCCCTTGATGTGTCCAAGTGGTCCAGAAAGTTTTGTGATTCCATTAGAGGGTACTTGCTTTGTTAATTAGGGCTAATTGGGGCTCTTTGCACTAGGTCTGTCATGAAGAAAGTGTCACTTGTTCCAAAACAACCCATGCTAGGTTTTTGATATGTTTTCAATACTCCAAAAGGGTATCTGGAACCATGCCTATATGTCTTTGAAAGTGCCTGGATTGCAAGTAATTTTCTATCAGACCCTAAAACTAGGCTACAAGGAGTTGGGCAGTTTATGAGGGAAGTACCATGTGTCCTGGTCTGAAACCTTAGGAGATGGTTTGGTCAGGTTCTGCCAAATATTCAAAAGCCCTCCATATGCCTATTGAAAGGAGATTGAGTATTTTGAAATAGTTTCACTTGAGCCTTTGGTTTAGGACTGTCAAACTCACCAAAATTGCCCTATCTTCTCCTTGTCCTCTACATCAAAGACAAAACTTGTTAGTCCCTGCCATAAGAGGAGACTGTAGCTTTCACCTCTCTAAAACGGAATTAGTTCTTTTCGGCAATCGTGCAAGCAATGAAATATTTCTCTCTCAACTATAGTCTACGTGATTTTCCCCTAGCAGTGCAAGCACTTTCCTGTGTAACCATTGGGTGCAAATCTTTCCTGGGGTTTTTTATTGCAGAGGAGAGGATTTTGGGAGTTGCAAGCACTTTCCTGTGCAACCATTGGGTGCCAATTTTTCATTAGCTCTTGTTGCAAGGGAAATTGCAATGGTGAGATCGCTGAAGACTAAGAGGAATTTGAAGGTGGAGGTTGCTATTTCGGCATCTAGTGAATCACTAATTGACGAACATTTATTCCATTTCTAGAAATCTTCATATATGACATTTTCCATAGAGTTCTGGCTTCCTCTGGTCATTGATAATATCATCCTTAAGTATTGAACATGTTCATTATAATTGTGTTTTGCTCTATGAGCAATGTATGACTCTCTTGTTGTAACTGTTGTGCAATTTTAATGATTTTATTAAACTTTTTGCTGTTGCTGTTAACTTTATTCATCTATGTTGTATTTTGTAAACTTTCTCATATAAATATTGTTGTAGCTACTTTACAACTGTTATTTGTAAAAAAAAAAAACCATTACACCAATTTGCCCCTAAAAGCTTTGAATCCTTCCATCAAATATAAAATTGTATGGAACTCACTTGTTACTAAGAGGAATTTGAAGGTGGAGGCATGTTCATTGTAATTGTGTTTTGCTCTATGAGCAATGTATGACTCTCTTGTTGTAATTCTCACAAATGGTATACTTGTTTTGTAATCTAACAATACGGCCATTCTTTGCATTCATTTTTGATATTATTACTAATAATGCAGAATCTCTTTGTACTTTCTTCTATCATAACTAAGACATCCAAGAAACTGTGGATGGCTCATTAAATCGAAGCGGGTTATGTATGATTAATAGATTATTATCTGTTTTCTCAGTTTCCATGTATCTTGATGGACTATATACATACATGATTAATAGATTATTATCTGTTTTCTCAGTTTCCATGTATCTTGATGGACTATATATATGTATGTATATACATACATATATATAGTCCATCAAGATACATGGAAACTGAGAAAACAGATAATAATCTATTAATGCCATATAGTGAAGTTCAAATATGTAAATTAAATAGTAAAAAGCTTTTGACAACATTAGCATTACGTTCTTCTTTAGTTATCACAACTTACCATTTGGCACATGATTAGCGTCACTACTTATACTGTGTACCAGCTGCCAAGCCTCAGTATGAAGCTATCAGAACCCCTGTCTGTCAATGGTAACCTCATTTCATGCGCTTAGCAATGTTGCCAACAACATTGATCTTACAACTAACGAACCGGACATATAAAATTATGACAGTGGCATCAATCACCGCATTGGAAAAATCAGAAAATTTGATCTAATTTGCAAAACTATAGGAGTACAACCTTCAAATAACTAAGTCATCAGATTACTTGGTATGACACAATTATATGATATGGATATCAGTTATTTGTGAAATGCCCAATTTTGTAGGAAATATAGCTACCTTTATAAAGTTTATGCACACATTTTTCTCGATGAAAATGAAATGAAAATGACAATCATCTTACTCGTCTTAAAGATTCAGAAACCCAAACAAATAGTAGCATATCCTACGAACCTCAATCTTTCACATCTCTTCAAAAAAGTGATATGAGGCAAACCCTTGATTATGTAGCTTCAAGCCTGCAACTTGTGGTAACATGTTCTACAATTTTCCCGAATAAGATCCCAAATCTACTCAAAAGATTGTACTTCTCTTTCTCAGGTCCTATTAATTTCTTTGCAATTTTTTTACCCAAGAGCAGTGAAGTTTCCCTAAGTGATATGAAGAAAATTAGTACTTGTTACGATTGATGGAAAGATCAGTTATATGCTTTACCTTTATTGAAATCACAGTACCAGAAATCATGATAAAATGGCAATTAATTGTGGCTCATCCATGCAAGTGGTTCAATTCAGATTGGATCACCAGCTTTTTCTTGTGATCGCCAGCACAAATCCTAAGGTTATTAAATTGCCAATTTAATTGCAGTTTTCCCAGAAATTGCAATTTATTAGCATTTTTTAAAAATCATTATTAAATCGCACTGTCAATTTGCCTATAAAACGCTTGATTTTTCAGTTGGTCCCACTTGATTATTGTTTATTTTATTGTCTTTTGAGTTCGAAAAATGTGTATTCATATAATTGTTTATTGCTTTTTGTTTATTGTTTTCAACGCATTAAAATAGGCCCCACGTGATTATTGTTTATTTTATTGTTTTTTTGACGTTCGAATAATAAAATACAAGATACATATGCACTGAATTTATTTTATTGTTTTTTTGACGTTTAATAACGAACTGAGAGTTTGACGCCATAAAGCCTTCGATGTCAAGTATGACGAAGCTTGTAGAATTCTATATTTAAGCTACTCATTCCAAAAACAAATAATAATAATAAATTCCCCTCCAAGAAAACTCGTGGTTATTAATGCATTATTGGAATGTTTCCTGGAACATTTTGGATCCATTTCCAGATTTCTAGAGTCTTCAGTCAGTCAGTCACCCAAAAATTGACACGAAAAAGAAACCCTGGCAAAGATTATTTTTTGTTATGTGGAAAGAAAAAGTTTTCTAGTAGTTGTCATGGTGGAAAAAACAAAAAAAACCTAAAAGAAAGACGTGTAGTGGACGCTACGGCTATGTAATATCACATTTTGTTTGGAGTCCGAAGCATCACGTATGTGATAAAGCTGCAAGCTAATCAGAGGCCCACATGAATAGATTTGTAGTTTCTTACAGAAATCTTTCGGACATTTGGCTCCAAGGAAATGAAACAGTAAAAATGTGTTGGTTTTTTTTCTTTGAATAAAAATTTAATATAGTGAAGTACAGGCTGCAAAAAGCAGACTGAAACATGAACAGAGTCTCAAGATTATAAGAACAGAATCCATCCATGTTTATCTCTCAGCTGAAAACTGTCTTTCATTCTTTGTACTGCTTGGCAATGTGAGACTGTGCTTCTAAGATGTTACAGTTCAACGGGAAAGGTGGTTTTAACATCTAACAAAGTAAATGCAGACCAGTCATATGTCTTTCATTGTTTGTTTTCAACGCATTAAAATAGGCCCCACTTGATTATTGTTTTTTTGACGTTCGAATAAAATTTCATAGAAGATTAGGGGAAAAGACCCAATAGGTGGGATAGTTCTAATGGTTGAGATAGTATATGTGCATTTAAGGCCTAATTTTTTTTGAAGTCTAGTACTAGTAGTTGTGACTTTAAGGTTGTTAGTGTTACTATAAGTACTAATAATTGAATGAAATGTGCCCTTTAAATTTAAAAAGCAACCAATCATGTGATGCCAAATCAGCGCACCATCAAAGGAGGTCTTAATGCACACCTATTGGTCCACCCTTTTTTGGGGGAACTATTTGGCACCTCAACAAAAGGCATGCTGATGTGGTATCATATTTGATGATGCGGCCCTGAAACCTTAGTTATAAGCAGGGGCATTACCAAGTAAACTACTATAAAATTTTTAGAATGATTCAAAATTGCCACATATGATTTTGAGAGGCGTGAAGTTAGGGTGCACCACTACTGGATCCTCTGCCCTAAACAACATTTTCGGAGGAGGCAGTCCAACAATTCGGGCGGCTGAATATTTCACTATAAGCCTATCGGCTAATTAATTGCTGGGTAGACAATATTCCATAATCTCAGCCAGCCTACCATTCTCATTTCATACGAAATCTGTTAGTTGCCGTCTGACAGTCAAAATTTCGAAACTTGATGTAACGACCCTTTATATATCCTTCCATTTCTAAATCATAGTTTAAGTTCAACCAATCACGATTTCTTTGTACAGGAGCTAGTTTGCGGGGATTCACACCAATCTTGTCTGTTTTTCAAACCGGATATCTTAATTAATTTGATATCCAAAATCAGCTCTGCACATCTTGAAGCAACTTGATATACCAACAACTGTAGGTTGAAAAAAAATAATTTATTATTATATATGTCAGGTTGCTTTCTTTCTGTTAATTCGGAATGAATCACCCCAGCCCTGTGAATAGTAAAATCCTAATAGTTTTAGCTTGTGCACAGCCGGAAAGTTTGCCTTAGCCAAGTGCAAATCTCATATATTGGAAATATTAATGGACATTGAAATAATGCCAATTACAATTTGAAATGTTCAAATTCAAATTCAAAATACTTGTTCGGACAATATAACACACACCCACTAAATTCATATTTGGGAAATATGACATTGCATGGCCTGAATACTGATTTCTTCCACGACAAGCATAACACTATATATCCTAACAGTTAATAATTGTTTCTGTTTGGATGAAAGTGTGAATGAGCAATGAATGAAAGTGTGAATGAGCAATTCACCTTCAAGAACTGTCATTTACCTTTATTTTATTGCTCTGTACAAACAATGAACTGCAGAAACACAATAGACGCCACTACAAAACTACTTTTACAGACCAGAACAACAATCAACATAAATTTGTATATGGTCCAAGGTGTTAAACGTGTTAATCAGATTTTCAAGTTTTCCAATTTTTTTTGTTGGGTTGGTTTCATTACTGCCTATAAAATAAAAATGTAATCTTCATTTTTCAATAAGATTACACCATTCTATTCTGTTCATCAATCCTGGCCAGACAGTGGTATCGAGCACAGGATTTCAAAAATTGAAGTAGCATATCCCAAGTCCAAATGGCAAGGTGTTCCACTTTTTGGACGTGTTGGAGAATGAAATAAGGGCGGCCCATGTGACAGTAAGACAAATATGTACCACTTTTTGTTGTGAATGATGTGTAAAATTGTTATTGCTTGTTTGACACCTATTCTTAAATATCATCTACTTCAACAGTCAAAGGTCAGTTTTAACCAATAGGTAAAAAGATTCAATCCCTAGATAGTTCGAATGGCTGAGATACTATTTGTGCATTTAAGGCCCAATATTTTTAAAAGTTTAGCTCTAGTAGTTGTGCCTTTAAAGTTGTTAGCAGGGCTTAAATTTGACAGTTGACCTTACCTGTCAAGCATTTTTTAAATGACGGTTATCTATTCAAAGTTGCCTTTAAAATACTATGATATCTCCTAGTATAAATAAAATTATATATAACCCAAATATATATATTATCATATTTCTATATAAAATTTGACAGTCTATCCAAAATCTCTCCTTTCATGTGATACAGTCTTTTTAAAATTTTGATTGTATTTTACGGCAAAAATGTCTAAATACGGCTATACGGCTATCAAATTTAGGCCCTGGTTGTTAGTGTTGACTATAAATACTAATAATTGAATGAAATGTGCCCTTTAGATCTAAAAAACAACTAATCATGTGATACCACATCAGCGTACCAACAAAACATGATTTAATGCACACCTATTGGTCCATCCTTTTTTTTGGGGGAACTATTTGACACCTCAACAAAAAGCAGCCTGATGTGACATCATATTTGATGATGTGGCCTGAAACTTTAGTTATAAGTGGGGGCCTTGCCAAGTAAGCCACTGTAAACATTTTAGAGTGATTCAAAATTGCCACATATGATTTTGACAGGGGTGAAGCTAGGGTGTTCAACTACTAGGTCCTTTCTCCTAAAAATAGGACAAATATTTATCACTTTTTTTTGTTGTGAATAAGGTGTAAAATTACTATTGGACCATTAAAATAGATGATAATTAAGTAGAGTGTTGTTTGACCATTAAAATAGATGATAATTAAGTAGAGTGTTGTTTAACCATTAAAATCAATGATGTTTAAATAGAGTAATCATAATATTAGCAAGAAGATTCCTCTATTGTCGTCTTTTGTAAAGAAAATTGCAGTTCCAATGACATAATAACATTGGAGGCCGGGTAGATTATTAAACCGTAGATGCCTGTTTAAAAAGCAAAATGTTTGGCTTGTAGTGTGTGAAGGGCAGTGTTGGAAGGAATGACGCTGCACACCAGCAAAAGGTCTGAAAATTGGCATAAAGCTAGATCGTTAGTCGTTTTTGTTTCTGCCTAAATCAGGGGCAATCAATATTTTTTATTTTTGGTGTAAGGATATATTTGTTGCTGCTACTACATCAATTTTTTATTTTTTATTTCTGCAGTCATATATATATATATATATCTTCTTGTTTTTAATAAAAATTAAAGTAAAAAAATTAAAGAATAAATTTAAATTTGGAGAATTGTGTGTAATTTTTTACAATTTACAATGCAATTTATTGTGATAATGGTTGGTGAAATCTTAACCAAAAAAGACATGTGGATAGAATGCTAGAGAAAAGTTGAGAACACTCTTATTTTCAATGATTTGTGGTGTAATATTTATGATGGAGACACCCAACTTGCAACACTAACTAATGTTACAAAAAAGGAAGTATGACCTTCAATTAGGGCTTCCATCAATGGAGATGTGTTTTAGCACATACAAGGGTGTAAATTTGGTTGGGATGCCCTTCAAAAATTATGAGATCTTTTTATGATTCTCAATCAAAATTGGAGTTCATTAATTGGAGTTCATTCATTTCCAATTGAAGGCATTCAACTTTGAATTGAAGAATGGTGATGTCATGAGTTTGGCTTCTAAAATTTGAGCCATAAAACAAGACATTGATGATGCTAATGAAGTTGATATATATCTTCTAGTGCTACACCCTTAATATTGGTGTACATAGGGTTATGAATAGTCGGCTTGTGGCTATCTTAACTCCTAATTAAGTCATGTTATCATTATTATATTATTATTTAGTTAGATAGGTCAGACTAGGTGTTATATAGGGGTGTGTCTATTCATCATAAGCATAATCAGGTATATATAGGAGGATTGAGTCTTATTTCATCATATTTTGAAGTGTGTTATCATTGGAGATATTTGGAGGTTGCCCCCTCGAAGTGGCCTGTTATTCTCAGTTATTATCAAGTATTTGCAGAATATTTCATATTATCTTCTTCCATTGTGCAAGTTATTTCATTACAAGTGGTATCAGAGCATGATCTTCGCACCATAGAGGCAAGATTTTTTCTCAACATTGGAGGCAATTTTGGGAAGAGCATAACTTTCATATTTTAGTGAATTTTTTAAAGATTTTTAAAGGGTTTTTGAAGACCATATTAAAAAAGCTACAGTCCATATTTCAGAGGAATTGGAGCAGATTTGAGTAAATTATTGCAAAATTATGATTTTTACACAATTTATTTGAGATCTACATATTTCTCACATCCTGCCTAATTGGAGAATAATTTGTATTGGGTTTTTGAATACATAATAGAGGAGCCTAAGTCTAAATATTGGAGAAATTGAAGCAAAAATAAGCGAGTTATTGCAAAATTAGGGTTTCCAACAAATTCACTCTCAAGGCAACAAATTTGCTAATTTTTTGGAGTTTTTTCTGGGTAAGTGGTATCTTGGCCCTAGTAAGTTACAGTAAAAATTTTAGAGAATTTACATTTTATTTGTGTGATTTATTTCAAAAATATTGGTTTCCATCATGACGGGGCCTGCAACAAGAGGCAAAAAGAATGCTGTCACACCGGGGAAATCCTCTGATAAGGATGGGGAAACAATAGAGGATAGTAATCCCAATGAGGAAATAAGTAAGGTCAAGGAAAAGGTTTCTTCAATTAAAAGGGATATGTGTGACCTAAGAGGAGATATATCATATATACGAAGCATGTTAAACGCCTATATGAATGAACCAAGAAAGGAGTTCTCAAGCAATCAAGGTGAAACCTTCAAGTCGGCTAATAATGACACAAATTTTAATACTCCTATGGGATCTATGAATTTTTTTCCGAAGGTGGATATGTGCAAGTTCGATGGTAAGGATCCTCTAACATGGATAAACCAAATGGAGAATTTTTTTGAAGTACATCAAATCCCATATGGACAAAAGGTCACGATGGCTTCCCTATATCTAGAACCAGATCAATTCATTTGGTATCGTTGGCTTTGTACTCACCGGAGGAAAAAGGGTCTCACCGTCTCATGGTCAATTTTTACAGAAGAATTCCAAGCACAATATAGCAATAGTGTGACATACAACTTCTTTAGCTAGCTTGCTAAACTTCAACAAACATGATCAGTTAAGGATTATACTCAAAAATTCTAAAATCTATCCTTAAGAGTGGATACAATTACAGAGGAGAACTTGAATGATTTATTCTTGGGTGGTCTCAAGGATCACATTCAACATGAGGTACGCATGTTTAGTCCTAGCTCGGTAAATGAGTCTTTTATCTTGGCACGTAGGGTAGAGGAGAAGTATTTGATTCCTAGAAAGCAAGGGGCTAATGCGACAAGAGAGAAAGGATATTCAACACCTTCTCTTCCTCAACCTACTAGGTTGACTCCATAGCAAATTGAGGAGAAAAGAGCAAAAGGGTTGTGTTTCAATTGTGATAGCAAATACAGTCGAGGACATAAATGTAGTGAAAATAAATTGTTCTATATTGAAGGTCCAAGTGAGGAAGAAGAGGAGGTACCCATATTAGAGGAGGATAGGGAGTCAAGTGAGGAATCACATGATTCTCAACCAATCATTTCTTGTCATGCACTCTCAGGTTTCAGTGCACCACAAACTCTCAAGGTAGTGGGTTTCTTAAAGAAGCAGAAAGTAACAGTGTTGATCGACTCAGGTAGTACTCATAATTTCATCAACAAAAAGTTGAGAACTCGTCTAAATTGTTTTATATATCCAGCCCCAGAGTTTTAGGTTTTGATTGTAGATGGGGGTACAATTAGTTGTTCGGGGAAGTGTCATAGCATTAAATTATCCATGGGAGATTATCAACTTGACACCCCAATGTATGCGATATCCATGGGTGCAACAGATATTATTTTGGGAGTACAGTGGCTTACTACATTGGGAACAATTGAGATGAACTTCCAATAACTATTCATGAGATTTCAATCAGAAGGAAAGGTAGTGGAGCTAAGGGGGTTGAAGGCAAAATCCCCACAAATGGTAAGCTCTCATCAAATGCAAAAGTTTCTTAAGAAAGGAGCGGATGGATTTGTGGCCCAACTATGTTCATTAAAAGTCTCTCAATCTAATGCTCCTAATCATCCAGATTTACAAGCAATAATTGATCGTCACTCAGTGGTTCTTGGAGATATGCCTAAAGGACTTCCTCCTAAGAGGGATCATGACCATGCCATACAACTAGTTCCAGGGAGCCAACCACCAAACATCAGGCCTTATAGGTACCCACACATACAAAAAAGTAAGATAGAAAAAATTGTTGAGGAGATGCTAGAGGTAGGAATTATCAGGCATAGCCAAAGTGCTTACTCCTCGCCTGTGGTGATGGTGCGTAAGAAGGATGAAACTTGGCACATGTGTCCAGATTATAGAGTGTTCAACATGTACACTATTAAAGATAAGTTTCCTATTCTAGTCATTGATGATTTGCTAGATGATTTGAATGGAGCTATGTATTTTACCAAGTTAGATCTTAGATATGGTTATCACCAAATTTGGATTAAGGAGGAAGATATTTGTAAGACAGCATTTCGAACTCATGAGGGCCATTATGAATTTTTGGTGATGCCATTCGGCCTTACTAATGCACCATCTACATTCCAAAGTTTGATGAATTCCATTTTTAAGTTCTTGAGAAAGTTTGTGTTCGTGTTCATTGATGATATATTAATTTATAGCAAGACTTGGGAAGAACATTTGCAGCATGTAGATCAAGCATTACAATTACTTGAAGATCATCAACTCTATGCTAAGCCATCCAAGTGTGCTTTTGGTCTTAAGGAGGCGGAGTATTTGGGACACATAGTTTCACATGAAGGAGTAAAGGTGGACCCCAACAAAATTAAGGCTATCATGGAATGGCCTATTCCAAAAACCATTAAGAAACTGAGGGGTTTCTTGGGATTGACATGGAACTATAGAAAATTTGTGAAGAATTATGGTCGTATAGCAGCACCCCTCACCACTCTATTGAAGAAGGATTCTTTTCATTGGAATGAGTCTGCTAATGTAGCATTTGAGCAATTGAAGGAGGCTATGTGTACAACTCCAGTGCTTGCCACTCCAGACTTCACCAAGGAATTCATTGTGGAATGTGATGCTTTTGGAACTGGGATAGGAGCAGTTCTCATGCAAGAAGGTCAACCAATTGCTTTTGAGAGTCGTCAATTAAAGGGTAAGAATCAGCTCAAACCTATTTATGAGAAGGAAATGCTAGCAATCCTTCACGCAGTTAAACAATGGAGGCCTTATTTAATGGGTCGACACTTTAAGGTCAAGACAGATCATGATAGCCTAAAATACTTTTTGGAACAAAGACTATCCTCTGAAGAGCAACAAAAATGGGTCACTAAGATGTTGGGATATGACTTTGAGATTGTATATAAGAAAGGGAAGGAAAATATTGTGGCCGATGCACTTTCTAGGAAGGATGAGAAAGATGAAGCCTTATTGTGTGCCCTTTCAATATTACAAGCAAATTGGGTGGAAGAAGCCAAAGCAGAGTGGCAAAATGATGTTGCAACAAGTAATCTCATCCAACAAATAAAAAGTGATCCTAGTAGTTTAGATAAGTTTTGTTTGAAGGGGGATATTCTTTGGTATAAAGAGCGCTTGTATCTTTGCAAGAATTCCACTCTTAAACACAAGATTCTCACAGAGCTATATGAGTCCCCAATTGGTGGCCATTCAGGATTTTTGAAGACATATCATCGGGTCAAGCAAGATTTATTTTGGGAAGGGCTAAAAGGTGATGTTCAAAAATTTGTGGCTGAATGTTTAGTTTGTCAAAGAAACAAGGGGGAGACAATTAAGACACTAGGTCTCTTGTAGCCCTTATCTATTCCTAGCCAACGTTGGGAAGAGGTATCCATGGACTTCATCACAGGGCTTCCCAAATCTAAAGGTCATAATGTCATCATGGTAGTAGTTGATCGCCTCACTAAATATGCACATTTCATTGCATTATCACATCCTTTTACAGCAAGTGCAGTGGCAAAAGTTTTTTTGGAGAATATCCAAAAGTTACATGGTACACCTAAGGTTATTGTCAGTGATCATGATCCTATCTTTACTAGTCACTTTTGGAAAGATTTATTCTCATGTTTGGGTACTCAATTGGCTCATAGTTCTTTATACCATCCTCAATTAGATGGGCAAACTGAGGTTGTTAATAAATGTTTGGAAGGATATCTACGTTGTTTCACTTCAGAGAAACAGTCTCAATGGGTAGATTGGCTACCACTTACAGAATGGTGGTATAACACTTCTTTTCATAGCTCATAAAAAATGTCTCCATTTTTGGCACTTTATGGATATCATCCTTCTTTCATCACATCATCATTAAAGGTGTCACTAAGAGTTCAGGCAGTAGAGGACCACTTGCTTCATCAACAACAGGTACTTTCAGGACTCAAGGAGAATTTAGCTATGGCACAAAATCGAATGAAATAATAGGCAGACCAACATCGTAGTGAAAAAAATTTTGAAGTTGGGGATTAGGTCTTCTTGAGATTGCAGCCTTATAAACAAATCTCACTGAAGCGACAAAAAAAGAATAATAAGTTGTCTCCAAGATATTATGGGCCATACCAAATCATGCAAAAGATTGGTAGTGTTGCCTACAAGCTAGAGTTGCCACCAACAACAAAGATACATCCAGTTTTTCATGTTTCTTGTTTGAAGAAGGTAATTGGGCAGAATATTCCTACTCAAACAGTACTACCAGAGCTCGATGAAGAAGGAAGAATAATTTTGGAACCAAAGTGCATTCTTCAAACACACACGAAGAAGCTAAGGAATAGAACCCTCACTAAGTATCTCATCCAATGGAAGAATTTACTAGTTGAAGAGGCCACATGGGAGGATGAGTTCATTCAAAAGAATCCACACTTGGTTAGCATTGAGGACAATGCTTCTTTGAAGAGGGGGGCATGTTACGCCCTTAATATTGGTGTACATTGGGTTGTGAATAGTCAGCTTGTGGCTATCTTAACTCCTAATTAAGTCATGTTATCATTATTATATTATTATTTAGCTAGATAGGTCAGACTAGGTGTTATATATGGGTGTCTATTCATCATAACCATAATTAGGTATATATAGGAGGATTGAGTTTTATTTTATCATCATATTGTGAAGTGCGTTATCATTGGAGATATTTGGAGGTTGCCCCCTCGAAGTGGCCTGTTATTCTCAGTTATTATCAAGTATTGACAAAATATTTCATATTATCTTCTTCCATTGTGCAAGTTATTTCATTACATATAGCCTTCATAAAGGCACTTCTTCCAACTCATTCAACCTATTTGTTGTCTCTTTAGGCAAGTAATCAATTGAAGACTATCACTTTTGATCAATTGGTTGAAAAGTTGACAGAACATGAAAAGTCTTTTGGGGGAAAAATAGATGGCACTGGTGAAAAGATTTGTCTTCCTCAATAAAAAGACAAGCCTCCTAATAAGAACTTTCTTCTAGAGGTGGTTTTAATGATCAAGGAAGAGGTAGAGGTCAATAGAAGAATAGAGGATGAGGTACAAATGGAAAAGGACACTTTCAACATGATAGTTCCAAAACAATAGACACCACTTGTATTGCAAATGATGTGGTCAAAAAGGTAGTCAGGAAAACCATGAACGCAAAACTCATGGGATAAGAGTGTAATGTCCCACCCTTTTCTAAGACCCAATTTTTTTTTCCCTCTCTGGTAGATAAAAACACAAAGCTGTCACACTTTCAGCGGACTTATCAACACAAGTGAATTTAAGTATTTCTAACTAAAAATCAATTTTAGTCAAACATATGATCTTGTAAGATTTATTTTAGCTAAGTTAGATATGTCAACAACTTTTCTAACTAAAATTGTTGGCTAAATGCATATGTAGCACCACTATGAGGCAAATTTACCAAAAAAAATAAAATTATTTGAAAAACTTGATATTTCAACAACTTTTACTCGTGTAAATAACATTTTTAAAAAAATATAAAAAATACCTTTTTGTAGATCTATAAGTTTAGTTTTTAAAAATATATATATTTTAATAGTTTAATTATTATTTATATTTTCCTTTCTATTTTTACTAAAAGTAGGTTATCAGCACAAAACATTAAGTCGATTACCATGTCAAGGAAAAATAGTAAAACTTATTAAAATTTTTTGAAAAAATATGATGCACTAGATAAAAGAATCTATATCAAGATGGTATAATTTTTTTTCTATTTTAGATAAATAGTTAATATGAAAGTTGACGGCGAATAGAAACAACTACGTTTTAATACACGCACATTTTATTATTTATTTAAAAATATATATTCATCAAAATTAGAAAAAAATATATCCATGCACTGAAGTTTCAAGTTATAAATACACAAAAAAATTGAAGAAAAAAAAATTACTATATAAGGATTGGCGTCTCATGTAACTTCATTTTTCAGCATTTTATCAACAACTAAATTATAGTGTCAATTTATTAAAAACTACATTCAAATAATTTTTTAATTTTTTTTTAAAAATACAAACATAAAATATACTAAAAAATAAACATTTTATTTGTTTACATCATTTCAAAATTCAAAACATATATGCCACTTTTTAGTGATTCAAGTTTAAAAGTTGGATCAGTGTTGGTCGTTTCCTTTATAAAAGTGTGACACAGCTTTGTTACTTCTACTTTTTCTGTGGTTTAGTTGAACCTGATGTGTTTTGTGTTTTTGTGCATAACATAGAATTTCTTTGCATTCAAGTACAACTCAGAAAATAACAAAATAAACAATACCCAGATGCTTAAAAAGGCTAGAAATGCATTGTAAATCAGTTATAAGCAATACCCATATGAGTAAATGGCAAATACATCAAAATACAGACATACCCATGTGCTAATATGTTGAGTACAAGTTTGTGACAACAAATTAAAGTCCATAAATCCATGTCATTTTCATCAAGAACTGGATTGTTACATCAGATAAATACACAATAACATATATGAAAGTTTTGACGCCATGTTTGAAGCTCAATGAACCACCAAAGGCATAGAAATGGCTGTGTGAAATCCCAACGTCCCCTTTCTTGACTGGTACGGCCCAGGAAAGGTATAATAGCAGCAAAAAAACACACACAACCCTTTAGAAAGCCTTTGAATACGTCCTATATGTGTTGAAAATGAACTGCAACAACCCCACACCCAAAATAGAGGTAAGGCTGAATGGAAAAGACCTCACAAACTCCTCAAAAATCTTAGCTGGTACGAACTGTTGCTAGGGTAATACGGCCAGATCTGGGGTGATAAACCCTCATCAAATGTCATAAAAATTCAGAACAATCCCTTCAAAGTATTCTCCAATATGCCCCTGTAATTACCATGCCCAAAACTGAGGTTTCATCAAAGGAAGATCCTCCACGACAACCCCCACAAATCTGAAAATGAAGCACAATCTACACCCTCTAAATGAGAATACCCTCACAATGCCCTTGGGAGATCTTTCACTGCTACAAGCACTCTCCAAATGCGAAGGTTTTCATCTTCACAATGGCTAGATTCTTCATCAAACCCTAGTTTTTGCTCCACAACAATGTTCATTCACAAAATATCCAATAATCCAAATGAGCGTGAAAGTCTTCTTTTATTCTTCCTTTACTTTTCCCTCAATGCCTCATTTGAGGAATTTTAATATTATTTTTATTCTTATGACTTGGGTGCCCATCCAAGGAGTATATGTGACTTTAATAAAAATTAATATGTCTCATGTCTTCCCCATTAATAAAGTCACTTTAATACATTATACTTAAATATTTAATTTAACCTAAGCTATTATTGTGACATTAAAATAAATGCTTGAACCTACTCAACTGAAATTTTGAAGCACCATTGATATCACCACTTAAAAATGAACACATCCCAAGTCAGACTGACCAACTCGCAACTAATCCTGATGCACTTACTAAAAATAGTAAGTTTGGTCTAACGGCCCCAAAAGTGCTCCAGAAAGAGTTAGAACGGAAAACTCACCAGGGTAGAAACAAAAGTCCATGCCAACTGAGCTAACTAGACCCCATAATAGTCACCGACATGGGTTTTCTAACCATTCTCATTAGTCTACGAGAACCCGATAGTAGACTAACCCCATAAACTAAATGCCTTGGAAAGGGACATTATAGTCTGCCCTCCCAAAAATTGCTTGTCCATGAGCAATCTCAACTTTGGATGCTACAAAAATTACTTACCCACAAGCAATCTCAACTCTGGATGCTGTAAAAATTGCTCATTCTCCTTTGTAGCATCCTCTACCAACAAATTCTTCCACTTCACCAAATACTCCCTGATGACCCTCTTCTGTAGAGTATGGTCCCTAGTGTCAATGATGGCCTTAGGTACAAGAATCAACTTGCCCTCTTCATCAAAAGGGGGAAGCTCCATCGAAGGTGTCACATTATGTCTCAGCGCCTTCTTGAGACGAGACACGTGGAAGACATTATGCACTCTACTTTCTGTCAACAACTCTAGCTCATAAGCCACTTCTCCAATTTTCTTGGAGACTCTGAATGGGCCATAGTATCGTGGCTTCATCTTCTCTAGACCACTCTTCTTAAGAGTGGACTGTCTATAAGGTTGCAGCATCAAATAGACCATGTCACCAACCTTAAAAGAATGCTCAACCCTGTGCTGATCTACATACTGCTTCTACTGGTTCTGCACCTTCTAGATGTTTTATTTCAAGGACTTCATGATATCCTGACTTTCCTGGAGCAAGTCCTTGGCCTTAGGCACTCTGTTATCCCCAAACAACAAATCAAGGAAGTTTGGTGCCTCATAACCATACAATGTCATGAACGATGACATCTGAATTGACATGTGGAATGTGGTATATTATAAAAATACTCCCCCAAATGTAACCACTTAACCCATGCCTTCTGCTGCCCTATGATGTAGTTCCTCAGGTATCCTTCCACCCATTTGTTAACAATCTTCATTTGCCCATCTGTTTGTGGGTGGTAGCTAGTGCTTGGAGTGAGTTCAGTCCCACTCAATCTGAAAAGTTCCTGCTAAAAATGACTTAGGAACTTGTTGTCCCTATCACTAACTATGCTTTGTGGCAATCCATGAAGCCTAAATACCTCTCTGAAGAATAAATCAACAACCTATGTTGCTCTGTATGTGGCTGAAATTGCAAAAAAGTGTGCAAACTTTGTCAATCTGTCAACCACAATGTAAATACAATCCCTACCTTGGGCCTTGGGCAAGCCTGTGATAAAATCTATCGAGATACATTCCCATTTCTTATTAGGAATGGGTAGGGGTTACAACAAACTAACTGGAAAGGAGTGCTCATGTTTGTTCTGCTAGCAAGTAGGCCACTCCCTCACATACTTCAAAACCTCAGTCTTGAGACCTGTCCACGTAAACCTCTCCCGAATTTGCCTGTATGTCTTGAAATACCCAGGATGACCTGCCATAGGGACATCATGAAAGGCCCTCAAAATTCTCCTCTTCATCGTTGATCTTGTACCAATAGTATCCTCCCTTTGCAAATGATGAGATCATTTACTACTTTGTACCTATCTTGTATGGTGCCATCAATGATGCCTATAGCCCACTTGTCCTTTGCATACTCAACTGAAATCCACTCTCTCCAATCAGTTGTAATCTCTCCCAAAGAACACAAGTGAGGTCTCTGTGAAAGTGCATCAGCAACAATATTTTTCTTTCCTTTGACATAAACAATGTCAAAGTCGTAGGCTTGCAACTTGCTAACCCACTTCTGCTGTCTATCTTAATGCTTGAGGCTGTTATGATCTGTTTTCACCACAAATTTGCCTCCTACCAAGTACTATCTAAATTTTTCTAAGGCATGCATTATGGCTAACATTTCCTTATCATAGATGTTGTAACCTCTCTCTGCACCCCTTAGTTTTCTGCTCTTAAAAGCAATCGGGTGCTTATCTTACAACACTGCTCCTATGCCTTCTCCTGAGGCATCACACTCAAACTTAAAGGGCTTGGTGAAATCTAGTATTACCAACATTGGGCAAGAACTCATTATCTGCTTGAACCTATCAAAACACTATTGTGCCTCATTAGTCCAAACAAATTCTCCCTTCTTTGTCAAATCTGTCAATGGAGCTGCACTTTGTGAAAAACCTTTGACGAAGCGGCGGTAGAACCCACAAAGACCAAAGAATCCCTTGAGCTGTGAGAGATTCGTGTGTGGTGGCCAATCAACAATAGCATGGATCTTATCTGGATCCACTCTAACTCCCTCTGCATTGATGATATGACCCAGATAAATTAACTCTATCATGCCAAATTCACATTTCAACTCTTTGGCATATAGTGACTCCCTCTCCAAAATACTCAATACCTCCTCAATGTGTTGGAGTTGCTCCTCCCAGGTCCTACTAAATATCAAGATGTCATCAAAAAATATGAGGACAAACTTCCTCAACTGCTCTCTAAAAACCCTGTTCATACAGAAATGGAAAGTAGTTGGAGCATTAGTTAAACCGAAAGGCATAACAAGAAACTCAAAGTGCCCATAATGGAAATAGAAAGCAATCTTTTCGACATCCTCCTCTCTGACCCAAATCTGATGATATCCAGACCTTAAATCAATTTTGGAGAAGTAGCATGCTCCATGTAGCTCATCAATGAGCTCATCTATACGCAGGATGGGGTACTTGTTCTTTATAGTTTTCTTGTTTAAGGCCATGTAGTCTATACACATTCTCAACATCTCATCCTTCTTTTCGAATAGCACCACTATAGAGGCAAAAGGTCTCTTACTGGGTCTGATATGCCTCATCTCTAGAAGTTCCTTGATTGTCTTCTCTATTTTGTTTTTAAGCCTCTTTAGGTGTCTATAGGGAGTGATGATAACCGGTTTAGCTCTATCTTCCAATTCAATTACATGCTCTATGCCTCTATCAGGAGGCCTCCCTAGTGGTATACTACTGAAAACCTTGTTGTGCTTGGTTATCAGTTTCTGAATATTCAGGTGGTAGCTCTGGTTTGGCTGCTCAGTAGCTGTAGGCATAATGCCACATTCTATTGCCCACTCAACCTGATCATGTTTGAGTAATCTTTCCTTTCTCCTAAGAGATACCACATGAAGTCAACCATATGACATTCCTCTGAGTACATGCTTCCACCCATCTACCTCAAACTTCATCTGCATGGTTCATAAGTTAAGGTAGAACTCACTGATTACATAAAGCCATTTCATGCCAAGAACTACATCCATGTATCCCATGCTAACTACATAGTACTCAACCTGGAACTCATAATCACTTAACCTAATGGTTAAGTTGGGGATTCACCATTTGCATGTTATAACAAATCCATCAACTACCCTGACCTTGAATCCCTCAAAATCCTCTGTCCTTAGTACTCTCCTTGCCATTAGACCTTCGTCTAGGAAATTATGTGTGGCCCCTCTGTCAAGAAGTGTAGTAACTCGTTGCCCTTCCATGACTCCCTGAATCCTGAAAGAACCCTCTCTCTAAATAACAGAAAGGTGAGTTGTGGGTCTATCTTCATTCTACTCACCATGTGACTCTTCCGTTGTGCTATCCATTTCACTATCTTATGAATCAACATGCTGGTGTGATTTTTCTGAAGCAGTCTCCTCTATTGAAAAGTATTCAATCTGCTTTGCTTTCCCCTTCATAGGGCACTTATGGTTAGGGTCCCATGGGACTTTGCATTTGAAGCACAATTTCTTCCTCCTATACTCATTAAGAGCATCATCATCAAGTCTCATAGCTAGTTTCTTCTGTTGATCTATGTCACGATGTGAACTCTTCTTATCCTTATCTTTCTTGTGTAGGAAACCCTTTGATTGAAATTTGATTCTATAGGATGAGAATTCCATATCCTTGGCCTTTTTATTGCCTCCTGAAGTGTAGGCGGATTGAACTCCTTAATCCATCCTCTTAATGGTTCAGATAGACCATCTATGAATAACACAATGAGTCTCCTCTCTGAAATATCAGTAACCATAACTGACAACCTCTAAAAGTAGGAAATGTATGCATCAACCCCTCCAAACTGCTTGAGATGTGCTAGCTCCTTGAAATATAATTTAGGTCCCCTTTGTTGAATCTGTCTATCAATGTATCTATAAACTCAACATCGGATACAATCTGATCATAGCCTAGTATGACTAGACCATGCTACCACCATTCATGTGCACTCCCATCCAAATGTAAAGTAGAAAGTTTTATGGCATCCCTCTTAGTCATCAGATTGAGTCGCAAGTAAGTATCTACTTTCTGAACCCATGCTCTGGCTAAAGTTTTACCCGAACCATCGTAGTAAGGAATGGTCATCTTACCCTTTTTCTTCTGTAGGTCCTAGTTCTGAGGTCTCACTCCTCCTTCTCCCTAAGGTCTACTTTGTTCCCTGAAATTCAAGTAAGCCCGAAAAGGCATATTTGCACAGAACCCTACATCCATAGCTCTCTAATCTCTCAAATACTGAGCATGTCTAACCTGTTCAGTCGACTCATTAACTTCTTCTAGTGGATGGTTTTCCTAAATAAATCGAGGCATTAGAGGCCTTGTGCCAGCTGATCCAATAAAGGTACACTACTGAGTAGCCTGATTATTAACAGAATGATCTCCATGATTCCCATTATTTGCATTATTATTATTGTCATTGTTCCCTCTATCATTCTGATAAACTTTACCATTTTTATTGTCATTGTCCCCATTATTACCAGGTATTAAATGGACAAGGATTTGGTTCAGTTCAGTTTGTGAATGGTTCATTCTATCAAACATGTCACGCTACCCTCTAGCCAAATCATTTAGTGCATGCAACATACTCGTCAAATCAACTCTTCCCTCATCGGGATGATCTCTATTAGACCTACCTTCTTGATCACCCATAGTTTCTGCAACAATTTCTTCTTCACTGTAAAGTACCAATTGTTGTTCCTCAAACCTTGAAGGCCACTCTTCCCACTATTCATGTTCAACTTCTTTCTTTCTCAATCTTTCAAGATATCTCCTCTCTCTTTCACTTCCTCTCATAGAACTTCACATGCAACCACTGCTCGGCCCATGAAGGTGACATGCAAGCATATGGGTGCTCTCCAAACTAACATGCAACTTTGCACAAGTGTAGTAATCCAATAGGCTGGCAAGAAAACCAACTCTGATACCACTATAATGTCCCACCCCTTTTTGAGACCCAATTTTTTTTCTCTCTGGTTTTCTATAGTTTAGTTGAACCTGATGCATTTTGTGTTTTTGTACATAACATAGAATTTCTTTGCATTCAAGTACAACTCAGAAAATAACAAAATGAACAATACCCAAATGCTTAAATTAGTTATAAGCAATACCCATATGAGTAAATGACAAATACAGACATACACATGTGCTGATATGTTGAGTACAGGTTTGTGACAGCAGATTAAAGTCCATAAATCCATGTCATATTCATCAAGAACTGGATTGTTACATCAGATAAATACACAACAACATATATGAAAGTTTTGACGTCGTGTTTGAAGCTCAATGAACCACCAAAGGCACATAAATGGTTGTGTGAAATTCCAACGTCCCCTTTCTTGACTAGTACAACCCAGGACATGTATAACAACAACAAATAAACACACACACAACCCTTCAAGAAGACTTTGAATATGTCCCATATGTGCTGAAAACAAACTGCAACAACCCCATGCCCAGAATAGAGGTAAGGCTGAATGGAAAAGACCTCACAAACTCCCCAAAAATCTATCTTAACTGATATGAACTGCTGCTAGGGTAGTACAACTAGATATGGGGTGATAAACCCTCATCAAATGTCATAAAAATTCAGGAACAATCCCTTCAAAGTATTCTCCAATATGCCCCTGTAATTACCATGCTAAAAAATGGAGAGTTCATCAAAGGAAGATCCTCCGCAACAACCTCCACAAATCTGAAAATGAAGCACAATCTGCATCCTCTGAATGAGAATGCCCTCACAATGCCCTTGGGAGATCTTTCACTGCTACAAGCACTCTCCAAATGTGAAGGTTTTTGTCTTCACAATCACTGGATTCTTCATCAAACCCTAGTTTTTGCTCCACAACAATGTTCATTCACAAAATATCCAATAATCCAAATGAGCGTGAAAGTCTTCTTTTATTCTTCCTTTACTTTTCCCTCAACGCCTCATTTGAGGATTTTAATATTATTTTTATTCTTATGACTTGGGCACCCATCCAAGGAGTATATGTGACTTAAATAAAAATTAATGTCTCATGTCTTCCCCATTAATAAAGTCACTTTAATACATTATACTTAAGTTAAATATTTAATTCAACCTAAGCTATTATTGTGACATTAAAATAAATGCCTGAATGTACTCCGAACTAGAATTTTGAAGTACCACCTTTATCACCACTTAAAAATGAACACATCCCAAGTTGGACCGACCAACTCGCAACTGGTCCTGATGCACTTACTAAAAATAGTAAGTTTGGCCTAACGACCCCAAAAGTGCTCCAGAAAGAGTCAGAATGGAAAACTCACAAGGGTAGAAACAAAACTCCATGCCAACTGAGCTAACTAGACCCCCACAATGGTCACCGACATGGGTTCTCTAACCATTCTCATTAGTCTACGAGAACTCGGTAGTAGACTAACCCCATAAACTAACTGCCTAATAAAGGGACATTACAAAGAGAGAAAATTCTTTCAAACAAAAAATACAACCTACCATGATGATAAAGCATCAAAAGCAACCCAATTTGCATGTGGTAGTGATCATGATGAATAATGTATGAGCATCCAAGTTCACGAGTAGTCCTGTATCACCCAAAAACATTTTAGGTTTCAGTTTAATTTTGTTGTGTTTTGTTTCCAGTTGTGTTCTTTTTTAGTAGTTTGCTTCAGGAGAATTTTTGGACTCAATTTGGTCAAGTTGAGAATATGACCTTGTAGAAGGCCTAAATGGGTATCTTTAGTTTCAATTTGGCAAAAGTTTAGAAAATTTTGGTTAATTCTAGAGCATTTCGGCAAAAGTTCCAGTTCAGGAACTCTTTTGTTTGCCGAATAAAACATTTTGACAAAATTTTGAGTTCATGAACTATTTGAGGCACCAAAAAGGTGTTGAGTGAAAGACTTGAGTAATGTTTTATAGGTGTTTTGGAGATCTTACAAGTTTTTGAACTCTTCTCTTTGCTGAAAAGATCTTGTCAAGCTATATTTCGACCATTTCCTAAGATTGGGAACTTGATCTTGAGCCGACAAGGTTCATATGGTGTTTCAACAACTTTCCAAGTTCATGAACTTGGAGAAACATCGACGCAAGTTCACAAGTTCCTTCAACTGACTATTTGTTGAAGAAGTTCAATGGTGCAAGCAACGGTCAATTGCTGAAGAAGTTCAACAGTGCAAGTAAGAGTTGATTCGCTGAACTTCTAAGTTCATGAACCAGGAACTTTAGCGACAAAGAGTTCGAAGGATCACCCAAGTGTCGATTCACCGACAAAGATTAACAAGTTCATACAAATGGCAATTCGTCGATGAAGGTTTGTAAGTTCACAGAAGTTCCAATTCACCAAAATTATTTGTAAAGGCAAGTTCGTGAGTTGCAAGATCTGCCAAACTGTTGAAGGTCATGGTGAAGACAATTTCGATTTGTAATGATTTAGTTTTGTAACTGTCAATACTTGAAATGGTTCAACTTCTCAAACTGAACTATAAATAAAATTGTTGTACTCTATTTGGGGGGTTCGAGGTGGTAGTTTTGAGAAAAGAAAGTGTTCTTTTAGAAGAGAAGAAGATTGATTGAATTTTTTTGATTGTACTCCTATGCTAGCTGTAATGAATGTAAATTTTGTGATAAAAAATGACATCCATATTTGAATTTGTTTTCATTATGGAAAGTGTTGTTGGCTACTAGATTTGGTTGTCTGATAAGACCCTCAAATCTAGATTGCATCAATGAATTTGTGCTTTATGTATCAAATTTTGCCTAATGTACTTCAATGAATGCATCATGGCACAATTCTTGAGTGTTAGATATTGGAGCCACCCAACATATGACATTTTGGCATGATTATTTTGAAGAGTTTCATGAAGGTGTTTGTGGTCTTGTCTATTTGGCAAATAAAATAAGTCTCAAGCCTGTTGAAAATGGAACCATTCAGCCTAAGTTTCCTGTCCTTCCAGATTTTATACTTCATGATGTCTTGTATCTTCCTCAATTGCAACATACATTTTTGTCCCTAGTGTTCATTCGACAACAAGACCACTCCATTTTATTGGAAGATGGACAAGTGGTAGTCAGATAATCAAGTTGCATTTATTGGTCGTGAAGATGGCAAGTTATTAAAACTTGATGGTGGCTCAACCATTTCTCAGAGTTTTGCTTACCTTATTGAAGAAGGTTATCTTTGTATGGGTCTTTTATGGCATGCTAGATTTGGACATTGTTAATTATGATAGCATTCAAATCATACAAAATAATATGGTTGTTGGTTTACCCACTTTGTCTAAGATAGTTGAAAAATGTCAAGCTTGTATTTTGGAAAAACAACATAGAGATCCTTTCCCTCATTCAACTTGGTGAACTCACATAGAAAATTACAACTCATTCATTCAAATTTGTGCTATTAGTAATTGTTGCTAGAGGTTGTAATTATTTTATGTTGTTCATTAATGATCATAGTCAAATGACTTGGATTTATTTCTTGTAGAAGAAATTTGAAGCTTTTTAAACTTTTATGAAGTTTCACATTATGATTGAAAATCAAGCTCAATCTCAAATCATTATTTTTTGAACAGATAATGGTGGAGAGTTTACTTCAAAAAAAATTGAGGATTATCTTTGTTAGAATGAGATTCAACATAATCTCAATATTCTAGGTGCTCTTCACCAAAATGTTGTTGTTGAAAGAATGAATAAGACTACTATGAATATGGTTCGAGCAATGCTATATTTCAAAGGAATACAATTGCATTTTTGGGTAGAAGCAACAAGAACAAAAATTTATCTATGCAATATATCTCCTTCATTTGCTCTTTATAAGGGGGAGATCCCACAATAGTGTGTCTCACTTGTGGGACATCCTAATTTTTTCCTGAAATCATATATTTTTAAAAAAAATTAATGATTTAAGTCTAGATGGGTTCCATCTTGGGGTTTTGATTGAAGGGCGTTAGATCAAACCCCCTTGAATAGAACCCCTTTAGGCTGAAATCAAACCTTCAATGGAGTCTCTTCTACACCTATAAATATTGGTGTGAACAGGGAAATTACCTAATTGTTTCCACATTAGGTCCTATTTACACTTGTCTAGTTAAGTTTACTTAAGGCATACTTAGGGTACACGAAGGATAATTATCTCTTTGTGTCTCAAGTCATAACTATGACACTTTCCATAATCCTATGTTGTCCTATGTTTCACCTTGGCCTATATAACCAAAGGCTTCTCATTGTAATTTCATATTATTTGTATATTGATGTATATATTGTATGCATATTTGCATATTTTGATAAAATAGAATTATTATTTCATGTTGGATCTCTCTTGTACTTTCATTGAAGCTCCTAGATCTTGGATGGCTACCTCCATATCCAAATCTTGCATGGTATAGAGCATTCTATACCAACTCTTACATGGTATCTGAGCTTGCAAGATTGTTTCATGTTAGTCTTTTTGAGAGATCTAGGTTGCTATTGAAAAGTTGAGTAGGATCTTCTCTTGCATCAAATGATGACCTGAAGAATCATAAAAACTTGACAGAAATACTAGATTTGGGAGGACACCATTGAGGATATTAATCTCCTCTTTGATGTTAGCTCTTTTGGAGTTGCATCATCTTCTTTAGATGTGATGAGAGCACATTCAAACCCTCTTGTTCTTTCTTCGCCTATTCATTTTTTATAGTTTGGCATTGGGTTAGAGATCCTTGAGCAACATTTGGAGGATCCATCATCATCTTTGGATCATGTTCTATATTCATTTCCACTAGGTTCTGGATTGTCACTTTCTTTAGTTTGGCTTGGGACTCCTAATTTAATTATGGCATCTTTTGGCACCAACGTGGCGACACCTAAGCAGCTTCCAGAGACATGATACATCTTGTGTTTTCTTCCCTCACATTCCTTTCAATAATGGGAAGACATCATGGATACATCCTTGGTTTTGTTTCTTCCTAAGGGGAGGAAGGTTGTTTGGGGATCTTGGATCATCTCCAACATTCATTGTCAAACATCTGCCATCAGTGCAAGAGATTCTACATTAAGGGGGGTTACATGGTCTCTCTTCTTCTCTCTTATGGGGGGGAACTTTTTCCTCACATGGAGTTTTTCCTCCTCATACTTTTGGAGAGCATCTTATGTTTTCTCTCTTTTAGAGAGGGGCTTTTTTCTACAAGTTTTTCTCCTTTTCTCTGTTTGTGAGAGATTGTTTGTACATGGGTACCTAATGTGGCCTTGTAGTTTAGATCCATCTTGGCATCTTTGCATTTGTTTAGTTCTCCCTAAGTTGCACCTAAGGGGGGGTGTTGGTGTGAATGGGGTATATTACCTAGCTATTTCCACATTAGGTCTTATCCACACTTGTCTAGTTAAGTTTACTCAGAGCATACTTAGGGTACACTGAGGATAGTTATCTTTTTGTGTCTCAAGTCATTTTATTATGACACTTGTCATAATCCTATGTTGTCCTATGTTTCAACTTGGCCTATATAACCAAGGGCTTCTCATTGTAATTTCATAGTGATTGTATATTGATGTACATATTGTATGAATATTTGCATCCTTTGATAGAATATAATTATTCTTTCATGTTGGGTCTCTCTTGTACTTTCATTGAAGCTCCTAGATCTTGGGTGGATCTATCCATAGCCAAATCTTGCATGGTATGGACTATTCTATACCAACTCTTACAATAAAAATGCCAACAAAAAAACTATTTTGTTTCACCTTTTGGATGATCAAATGAAGTCATCTAGGAATGCCATTTTGTAAGTTTATGGCCCTTAGCATTAGCTTTCCAAAAATTATAATTTGTTTTATGTTCTTTGTAATATTGTATATTTTTTAAATTTTATAACGAATATAGGTCCATTATGAAAAAATAACAACTTCTATTCAAGACACTAGGAAAAATAAAAATATTGTTAGAAAAATCTCAAAAAAATGCACTACACTCCACATGGATGTCATTGTTATAATAAAAAAGAAATAAATAATTTTGATATATATGCAAAGAAAAATGTGTTACATAATAATACAATTCTAAAATGTTTATTAGTATTAATTCAAAAATTAATAATAAAATATTTAATAAAAATTACCAAAAAAATTATGCACTAGACATTGTAGTTAATGATCTAATTCCAATAAATCACGGAAAGTTTTTTCTTTGTAATAAAAGTTATGCAATATGAAAATGTCACTCAATAAACAATAATAGAAAAAATAATAATTGATTGAAAAATAAAAATAAAAATGATACAAATAAGTCTTTAAAAAATTCAAAATAATTTCAACTTGAATTTACATAAAAAAATGCCACAACTTATTAGTTTACATCATACTTAATTTCTTGACCATTTGTTTGCTATAATTGATACAAATTAAAAAATATTAAAAAGTTTTGATTTTGAGTGTCCCACTTAGGCCAAAAAGTGGGACATACTATTGTGGGATCACCCTAGGCAACTCCATATATAATTTGGTTTGGTTATCGTCAATTTTTTGGTCCACCTATTATGCTTCAATTCCCAAGGAGAAAAGAAGTAAGTTGCATCACTGAAGTTACAAATGCATTTTTCTAGGTTATTTTGAATCTTCAAAAGCATATAAGTTGTATGATGAGGCTAAAAAGAAATTTCTTGTTGCATGTGATGTTATATTTTGTGAATCCTCCAAAAATATTTTAAGTGTTGAACACCAGTTACAACACCTTAAAAATTTGCAAAGTTTATTCCTTGGAAAGGACATCATTGTGAGGTTTCTCACTTTGGGGGTAGGGGGGATAAGTCATTTGGAAAAACCCTTGTTGGATCCACATTTGGAATCTTTGACTCAAGATTGTCCAAACCTAGGATGTCTAAGAACAAACCCCCTTTAATAAAGAATTTCAACCTTCAAATGAACATGGGATTCATGAAACCATACAACAACAATTATATAATGATGGGGCTTCTAATCAAGAAATGGAAGCACCAATGGTACAATCAAGATAGTCACAAAAAATGGGCGAAATAAGTCCATCAAAATCTTAAAGATTTGAGACTTGACAAAATTGGTAAGACAAAAATAAGTTCTTACAAAGCAAGATAACATGGTCAATCTAATAACAATGGTAACTTGGAGTCTATTGATGAAATCAATATAACAATGCACTCAAAACCAACTTCCTTTAAAGAAGATAAAAACATTGTAGTGTGGAGGAAGGATATGCAAAACAAGTATGATGTTCTTTTAAAAAATGGCACTTGGGAGATGGTTGATCCTCCACTGGGTTGTAAACCTCTTGGTTGCAAGTGGGTCTTTCGAAACAAGTATAAAGTAGATGGCTTACTTGAAAAACATAAAGCATAACTTGTTGCAAAAGGAAATGCTCAAAAAGAGGGCATAGATTATGAAGAAACGTTTGCACCTATAGTGAATTAGACTATCATTTGTGCTTTGTTGGCTCTCTCAACACAAAATAGATGAAAAGTTCATCAAATGGATATCAAAACCACATTCTTGAATGGCTATCTCAAAGAAATAGTGTATATGACACAACCAAAAGGATTTGCAATCAATGGTCAATAGCACCAAGTATGCAAGCTAATAAAATAATTATATGGTTTAAAGCAAGACCCACGAGCCTTGAAAAATTTACTGAGCACCTCTTGAAGTTGAATTTAAAGCACTTTGAATTTGATGATGCAACTCCTTTTGTCAAAAAGGTTGATACCATAGTTGTATATCTAGTTGTTTATGTAGACAGTCTATTTCTAATTGGTAAAAATGAAAAATATATTACAACTATAAAAGAAAAACTAAAGAAATGGTTTGAAATGACTAACTTGGGACAACTTCATTACTAAATTTTTGATATTGAGGTGATTCAAAAACCCAAGTATATCTTTATCACCCAACAAAAATATATTGGTGAACTTATAAGAAAAATTGGCATGTTTGATTGCAAACCACTTAGTACTACTATGGAGCAAAGTTTGAAACTAATATCAAATGACTCTACAACATTGATTGATGTAGCTAAATACCAACAACTTGTTGGAAGTTTGATTTATGAAACAACACAACCAGGCATTTATTTTAATGTTGCAGTCCTCTCTAGATTCACGCAACAACCTAGAGAAAATCATTGGTTAGTAGACAAAACTATGGGCTCAAATACTCTGAGACAACACATTTCACATTGATTGGATATTCAAATTCTGATTATTTAGGTGACTTCGAAGATGGGAAATCTACTTTAGGTTTACTAATGCATCTAGGGTTGATAGTCATTTCTAGGAACTTTAAGAACCAGTTAGTTCTTGCTCCATGCTCTGCAAAAACAGAATATATGGTTGCTTCTGAGGCAACTAGGGAAATATTATGGCTCATAAGGATTCTTGAAGATTTGTAGGAACACTAAATTTCATCCACACCTCTCCTAGTTGACAATAGATCTACAATCAAAATGGCCAAAAATCTAATATTTCATAATCAAACCAAACACATCAACATGAAGTTTCATTTAATTTGACACCATGTAAAAGATGGCAATGTACAACTCAAGTAATGTCCCAACATATATTATTACCAAAGTGCTTGGAAGAGAGAAGTTTGAGAAATTCCAAGCAATGCTTGTTTAACTATAACCCTTCAGATTAAGGGGGATGGTAACATGTTAATCTTATCGGTAACACATTTCTATTTTGTTTTCAATTTTTTGGTTCCTTTGGCAATTCAACCATTTCATTACTGCCTATAAAATAAGAATTTAATCTTCATTTTTAAATCAATATGATTATACCATTCTATCTTACTCATCAATCCTAGACTGGCACAATGGATTATGGTGTAATTGTGAAGGGGGTACCAATAAGACAATGACCCAAGATCAAATCTCTGAACTGCATCAAAGGTTATTCTCCATACAATATGTACCTGTGGCCATCAAATACACATGCATGCTCATCTCATCACTTAGAGAAATATTAAGAGTATTTTTAAGTGTGTTGTGTAGATAAGATGTGATTTGAACCCATGAAGTACATTTTGTTAATACATCAACCAACTGTACTGCATGGGTAGCAATGCTTCTAACTATAGTGGCTCTCATATTTGAAAGTAAATAAAATTTTGACTTTTTTGATCAATCATGCATGGTATGGATGCATGCATGATGACCATACACATATATTTGATAGCTAAAGATATGTTTTCTAGGGAGAATAACTTTCACTCATTAAAAATGCACCATATATCCACATATAAAATTATGGTCGATTTGTGTTACAACAAGGTTACCACATAAATACAATAAGATGCACCACATTGTCTTTACTAATGTTACTCCAAATGGAAGAAAAAATGTCAACAAGATTAAATCTATAATAGATAACTTATTATTAGAAACTATTATTTTCGTCTACATTTCTTGAAATTTATGTAAACCCTAAAATTTAACAGCATACTCTAATGTTTCTTTATTTAATAGATCTTTCTTGATATATTTTTAAAAATCCAATTCTGGGAGAAAGTTTGATTTTCCATTTCAAAAAAGACAAAAATATTTCATTGAATCAAAAACTATGTCTACCAAAAATCATTTCGTTTTCTAATGTTCTTTCTTTATGTTGATTTACTTTTCTTCAAAATAGCTTTTTCCTAATTTTACAATTGGGAACTATGGCGAATACAAAAATAAAATTGGAGACTAAGGAAAATCCAGCTACAGTGAAACTTATTTTTCTATCCATCAGTTTAAAAAAAATAATAGTAATTAATAAATATAACATGCCTTGGCCCTTAGAGTTGGGCACAAATAGTTGGACACATTTTCAACATGTGTCCACTATTTTAGATAGGTGTGTGCTTTGTTTGGAGATTAGGAACAAGCTATTAATAAGAGTATATGGGATTTTTTTCCTCCATCACTAATACTATAGAAATTTTGGTGATAGTCTCGACAGAGTGTCTTAGATGCTAAATAATGCAGGTCAAGGTTCAGGAGTCTTATCAGACAGCTAAACCAAGCAGCAAATGACAAATCACAACAAAACAACAACAGAACAGTAGAACAACAATGATTTATTCATATGCAAGAGAGATTATTACAGTAGGAGTACAGATTGCATTACAAAAATATTGGCTTCAACCTTACAATGCTACAAGATGCAAATCAAATTGATCGTGCATTCAAGAGAAATCTTTAGGAAGACTCCAAAAATGTACTACCTAGGAGAAGCTCCCAAAAAACACGAATCTCATGAATTTATAGACTTCTATGGTAGCCACCGACTCTCATTAATGCCCTTGACATGTGTCATGACCTGATTTGTTCTTGGAACGGCCGTACAGACTGTCAAAATTGACTTTTTGTCATTTCTGGTTTGCTGGCAGGAACGTCGGTCCAACAGGATTTCAGCGCAATAAGAGAAAGTGCTAGATTTGGCCTCAGCCGACCTTTGTAGAGGAAAGCGTTAAAATCAGTCTCAACCAACTAGTGTAGAATTTAGCTTCTGCCAACTTAGGCAGAGCAACTCCTTTTAAGCGCAAGTCAGTGATCAAACAATTTAGCGCTAAGTCAAACAATGAGCATTTTAGCGCAAGGCGGCGATTTCTAGTCCAACCGATTTGCGTGGATTTTGGCATCGACCGACTTATTTAGTAGAATTGGTTTTTAGCGCAAGTTGGTGATGAAGACTTTTAGCACAAACAATGTGAAATCGCTCAACGAGAAATGTTGACGTCACCGACTTGGCGGAGAATTCGAAGGTGATGGACATGGTCGCTAAAAGCTACTTCAATGCAAGTCCAGACCCTTGGATTTTTAGCGCAGATTTGCCTTCGGATCGTCAGTGCGGATTTCCAGTGTGACTGGATTTTAGCACCAGGTCGGTAGGCATCAAAAGTCATGGTGGAGCATAACTTCACCAATTTTGACCAAATCTTCACCAAAATTGAGGTACGGATACCCATTTGGGCCTTCTTCAAGATTAATCCCTTACTTGGCCAACTTCCTTAGGAAAATTCTCCAAATTTAACCAATTCACCCCTAAGGCAACTCCTGTAGCCAAAACAGACAACAAGAAAGTAAAAACAAATCCTTTTTGGTTGATGAGGATTGCACGTGAACCCAGATGCTCCGGCATCAGACACACAGGGTACCTGAAATGTTTCATGAGTTGAAAAGTCAGGAACATTTTGGCATGTTTGGAACTGGAATCCCAAACTTGAGAAGTTTTGCAACAGTCAGCCAAGAAGCTTCACCTACAACTCGGTTCTTCCATCTGACCAGATACTCCTTTCCTCTGGTCTTCTTAGCCACTCATGAGTCAATAACTTGATCCACTTCCTCCATCTTCTTTTCAGGCAACTGATCTATCCACCCTTGTGCATTAGGTGAATGTGAATGTATCCCTTCTTGTGAACTTGACTCTCCTTCATAGAACTTATACAGATCAGCAACATTGAAAATAGGTGATATATCTATCCTTGCTGGCAACTCAATCTCATAGGCATTGGATGAGAACTTCCTCAACACCTTACACGGACCTATCTTCTTGAATTTCTACTTATATGTTCTCTGTTGAAACCTTTCTTTCCTCAAATGTGCCAAAACTAAGTCTCCTACCTAAAACTCTTGTTCCCTCCTATGCACATCAACATGTTCCTTGTACTTGTTGGCACTCTTCTCCAATTGTTCCCTCACTTCCTTATGAACCTCATGAAGGTATTCTGCAAAATCTTCAGCAACAACACTCTTCCTATTCAAATCTGCACTATCTCGGAGTTCATCAACGCCTCTTGGGTTGTACCCATAAACTATTTGAAAATGACTCCTTCCTGCACTTCTATTCACTGAATTGTTATAAGCAAATTCTGCATGTACTAGGATAAGATCCCATTGATGTGGTTTATCTCCCACCAAACATCTCAATAGATTTCCCAAACTTCTATTCAGAACCTCAGTTTGTCCATCAGTCTGTGGATCATAAGATGAACTGAATCCTAATTCAGTGCCCATTCTCTTCCATACTGTACGCCAAAAATGACCAACAAACTTCGTGTCTCAGTCTGAAACTATGCTCTTAGGCAACCCATGCAACCTAACTACCTCTCTGAAGAATAATGTAGCTATGTGGGATGCATCACTAGTCTTCTGACATGGTATAAAATGAACCATCTTTGAAAATTTGTCCACAACAACAAAAATGGAATCATGACATTGTTCTGTCTGAGGCAATCCCAAAACAAAGTCCATACTTATATGCTCCCAAGGTCTATCAGGGATTGGTAATGGTTAATACAGTCCTGTATTCTGCCGTACTCCTTTGGCATGCTGACAAACCCTGTAGCCTTGTACCAATCTCTTCACTTCTGCACTCATTCCAGGCCAAAAATAACTTTCATTTAGTTGTGCCACTATTTTATCTACCCCAAAGTGTCCACTTAAGCCTCCACTATGCTTTTCCCGGACTAGATTCTCCCTCATTGAACTTCTAGGAATGCATAATTTATGTCCCTTGAACAACAAACCATCTTGGATAAAATATTCCAACCATGGTGTCCTATCTCTTGTCACTGGACTCTTACTAACAACCCATGCTTCCTTAAAATTAGGATCATCTGGATACAAATCCTTCATTGCATCAAAGCCAACAACATTAACCCTTAACTCATTCATCAACAAACATCTTTTGCTAAGTGCATCTGCTACCCAATTTGACTTACCACTCCGATGTTTCAAAACAAAGGAATAACTTTGCAGGAACTCCACCCACTTCATATGTCTCTGGTTTAACTTACCTTGACTATTAATGTACTGTAAGGCATGATGATCAGTATATAACACAAACTCATTTGACAACAAATAATGTCGCCACTTCTTTAAGGCCTGCACTATAGCATAGAATTCTTGGTCATAAACTGAGTATTTCCTTTTTGCTTCATTAAGTTTCTCACTAAAGTAGGCAACGGATCTACCTTCTTGACTTAATACTCCCCCAATTGCACTACCACTAGCATCACAATCCACTTGGAAATTTTTGTTAAAGTCTGGAAATGCCAACACTGGTTGTTCCGTCACCTTCTTCTTCAACATTTGAAAACTCTTTTATGCTATAGCTATCCATTGGAACTCTTTCCTAACACCCTTCATTGTTTCGGTGATTGGTGCACATATTCCACTAAAATTTCTGATGAACTTCTTATAGAAGGTCGCCAAGCCATGAAAACTTCTGGCCTCAAACATGTTTCTCAGTGAAGGCCAATCTAGTATTGCCTTAACCTTCTCTGGATCCATCTTCAACCCCTCTTCTGATACTACAAAACCCAAATACACTAGTTCCTTTTGCATAAAACTGCACTTATCCATGTTCACCAACAACTTCTCTTCTTTTAATCTTTGCAAGACTGCCCTTAGATGTAGTAGGTGCTCATCCTTTATCTTGCTGAAAACCAAAATGTCATCCAAATAAACTATGACAAACTTTCCAAGGAATGGCTTCATCACCTCATTCATCAATCTCATAAAAGTGCTGGGTGCATTTGTCAACCCAAATGGCATCACTAACCACTCATACAGTCCATCCTTGGTTTTGAATGTTGTCTTCCATTCACCCCCTTCTCTAATTCTGATTTGGTGGTATCTACTCTTCAAATCAATCTTGCTGAAATACTTCGCTCTGCTCAAGCAATCCATCAAGTCATCCATACGAGGCAATGGAAACATGTACTTAATCGTTATCTTGTTTATAGCTCTTGAATTAGTGCACATGTGCCATTTTCCATCCTTCTTAGGTGCCAGTACTATAGGTATAGCACACGGACTGAGACTTTTCCTAATCAACCCCTTATCCAATAACTCTTGCACTTGCCTATTCACCTCTTCATTTTCCATAGGTGTCATCCTATATGGTGCCTTGTTTGGTAGGCTTGCTCCTGGTATCAAATCCATGCAGTGACTTATGCTTCTAACTGGAGGTAATCCTTCAAGTAAGTCCTTCATTACTATGTCGTCAAACTCGCTCAAAATTTCTTAAACCTCTGTGGGAACTTCTACCCTTTTCTCAGCGGTCATAATTTCTACAACTTGAGGTAGGAAAGCATAACAGACCTTCTCCTTTCTGATTTCCCTTAGGAACTGTTTTCCACTTACTAAACAAACCCTATTACCTCTCTCAACATCCTCATCCTTATCCTTCAAAGGATTCAACACATACTCAACCCCATTCTTCTTGAGTGTTATGCAATTACTCTTGCCATCATGAATGACCTACCTGTCATATTGCTAAGGTCTGCCCAACAACAGGTGGCATGCATCCATTGGCATAACATAACACAATATCTCATCTTTATAATTTCTAATATGAAATTTGACAAGGCATTGCTCACTTACTAGTAATTGATGTCCCTTCTGCAGCTAAGAGACCTTGTAAGGAGTGGGATGTTTGAATCGTTTTAGTTTTAACTTCTACACCATTTCTTCTGACACTAAATTGTCAGTACTGTCGCTGTCCACAATGACCTTGCAGCATTTTCCTCCAGACTTACATCTGGTTCTAAACAGACTTCTTCATTGTTCTGGTTCCTCTTGTACCTTCTCTGGCGCTAGAAGAACTTTCCTCATCATCAAGGACTCTCCATCCTCAGCTTCTTCTCCACGCTTCGGTAAGGCTGCACTAGCCACACTCTCTTCCTTAGCTTGTGCTATGTGGGATCTAATCTCCTTTCCTTTGCCACTGCTCTGTTGTACTTGAGGACATTCACATGCCCTATGTCCAGTTTGCCCACACTGGAAACATGTTCCACTGAACGCTCTTTCTCTTCCAAAGTTTGCTCTTCCTCTAGGGTAATCACCCCTTCATCTACCTCCTTAGGTATTGGAAGAACTTGCTTCACCTTGCTTATCTTGAGATCCACGTCTAGGATTTGATTGCCCTCTTCTTTTAGAGGATTTACCTCTTCCTCTAGAGCTATTATGCCTTCTAGAGTTTTTTTCTTCCACCTTTAATGCAAATTGATAGGCTTCTTCTATGCTGGTAATTCTAACCATGCTAATTTCATCTTGGATCAAATAATGCAACCCATTTACATACCTGTAAATCTTCTCGGCATCATCTTCAATGCGACCAACCCTAATATTCAATCTGTAAAATTCTTCAGTGTAATCTTGCACACTTTTCTCCCTCTACTTGAGGTTCTGCAACATCTTGAAAATAGTGATCTGATAATCGGCTGGTAGGAATTTTGCCTTCAACTTGGTTAACATCCTCTCCCAGGTTTTAATCTTTTCCTTCCCTTTTCCTTGTCTTTCAACTTGCACATGATCCCACCACAGAGACGCATGTCCTTTCATCTTTGAAGATGCAAGTTTTACCCTCTTAGGGTCTTCAATAGATTCCAACTTAAAAAAATTTTCCATTTCTAAAATTCAATCTATTAGCTCATCTAGTTTCAAACTACCATTATAATTGGATAACTCAACACAGGGTTTACTGGCAATCTTTGTCATTGCATGCAGAAACCTCCCCTCAAATCCATCTTCTCCTTCTTCTACTTCGTCTTTACTGACTTCTGCCTCCTCATTGTCACTTACATCTGCCACAGGTACTCCTCTGCGTGGCATTCTCTCCATTGCATCCAGCCTAGCCATGATGCCTCTCAACATTTCTGCCAATGTTGCATCTCCAATCCTTGGAGGTGGTCCTCTCCTTCTCCTATCTCGGTGTGCCATGTCTACAGATCTTCTGTAGTAATCCCACGGCCTCAAGGAGTGCGAAACCTTGCTTTGATACCACTTAATGCAGGTCAAGGTTTATGAGTCTTATCAGGCAGCTAAACCAAGTAGCAAATGACAAATCACAACAAAACAACAACAACAGAACATCAAAACAACAATGCTTTATTCATATGCAAGAGAGATTATCACAGCAGGAGTATAGATTGCATTACAAAAATATTGGCCTCAGCCTTACAATGCTACAAGATGCAGATCAAACTGATCCTGCATTCAGAAGAAATCTTCAGGAAGACTCCAAAAATGTACTACCCAAGAGAAGGTCCCCAAAAACATGAATCTCATAAATTTATAGACTTCTATGGCGGCCACTGACTCTCATTAATGCCCTTGACACGTGTCATGATTTGATTTGTCCTTGGAATGGTCGTACAAACTGTCAAAATTTACTTTTTGTTGTTTCTGGTTCATTGGCGGGAAAGTCAGTCCAACAGGATTTCAGCGCAATAGGAGAAAGCGCTGGATTTGGCCTCAGCCGACCTTCACAAAGGAAAGTGCTAAAATCGGTCTCAACCAACTGGCGTGGAATTTGGCTTCTGCCGACTTAGGTAGAGCAACTCCTTTTAAGCACAAGTTAGTGATCAAACAATTTGGTGCTAAGTCAGACAGTGAGCATTTTAGTGCAAGGAGGCGATTTCTAGTCCAACTGATCTGCACAGATTTTGGTGTCAACTGACTTAGTCAATAGAACCAGTTTTAGCGCAAGTCGGTGATGAAGACTTAGCGCAGACAGTGTGAAATCGTTTAGCGGGAAATGTTGACATCGCCGACTTGGCGGAGAATTCAAAGGTGACGGACATGGTCGGTAAAAGCTACTTTCAGCACAAGTTCGAACCCTTGGATTTTTAGCGCAGATTTGCCTTCAGATTGTCTGCGTGGATTTCCAGCGTGACTGGATTTTAGCGCCAGGTCGGTAGGCATCAAAAGTCATGCTGGAGCATAACATCACCAATTTTGACCAGATCTTCACCAAAATTGAGGTACAGATACCCATTTGGGCCTTCTCCAAGATCAATTCATTACTTGGCCAACTTCCTTAGGAAAATTCTCCAAATTTGACCAATTCAACCCTGAGGCAACTCCTGCAGCCAAAACAAACAAGAAGAAAGTAAAAACAAATCCTTTTTGGTTGATGAGAATTGCACGTGAACCTGGATGCTCCTGCATCACTATTTAGGTGAAATTTAGATTTGTTTAGTTTAGTGTTTAAATCATTCTTTCACCTTTTACATTCAATGACCTTTGGATCGAGTGGCAGAGCACTATCAGGTCCTTGGTCACTTACAAATGTAGGGAAATTTGGATTAGGATATTTGATTATCAATTTTCCTTCTCTTATGCTTAATTATCCATCAAAACCCTAATTATACAAATATGGCAATAAACTGACGAATAACAGAAAATGCTTCTGTAGAAAGATGTAAAATTACAAATTACTGTGCACTTGTTTTCGGGGTTCTAAGGCAGAAAACACGAGAGCGAGCGCCCAAGTCCAAGGCCCTGCTTTTTGTCAGGATCTGGAAACTCAGTCTGCAACTTGTTTCTGTTGCTTCGAAGATTTTCCCATCACGGAACTTCAGGGACTAGGGAGCAGGCACCCAAGTCCAAGGTGTCCTTTTCTTCACTAATCTGCAATTCTGACACTCCAATATGCCCTCCTGGAACTTCACTTTGTCTACATCATCAACCTGTAACCTACAATCATAAAACTTTGGGAGGGGGTTGTGGTGTTTAGGAGCTTGCCTCAGTCAAGCCCCAGAAGGACACTTAAGTCTTCCAAACACCTTTGTCAGATAGAGAGTGCGTGCCCTTGTGAGGCAGAGGCAAAAACTAAATGAACAATGATCACAAACACAATAAATATCACCTTGTAGTGAAGATCTCATGAGAGGAAGATGCTCTTCATTCCATGAGGAAATATATGCTCAAATCTGCAAACACAAACACATAGACCACACAAATTTGCTCTTGCAACACAATGAAAGCCTTGAATCACCTTGAGAATGCCTAAAGTTCACAATGATCATCTAGTTGAAATCTAGTTTACAAATGAATGCCTAAACATGCTTTTATATGCAACTACAAACACTTCCTCCAAGAATTTTGTAATTCAAACTTACTGTGTCAGCATAGGACTCAAATAATGGTCACAAGCCGACACCCAAAAATTAGGACTACCCTAAAATAGGGCAGGACTAGGGTGCGGGCGCCCAAGTCCTTCCCCCTATTTTGGGCAGGGTCTATCTCAAGTAGCCCCCCTAGGTCCTATTTGTCAAGATACCTAGGGTTCATTCCATCGAGATGCCAAATTATGATGTAAGATGTCCTAAATGCACACTAAAGACCCAAGAGCTAAACCTTATGAGGGAAAAACCACCAAGGGGACATTTTTTGACGTTACATTTAGCCCCCACTTTGATGTATGTATAAATGCAAGGCCAATACATGCATTAAAGTATGGTCAACAAACACAGCAAACACATCAAGCACAGAGAAGACACGCCAATTACATAGAAGACAGTAACAGTCACGCAAAACACAGAGAAGACAATTGCAGTCATGTAGAACACAGAGAAGACAATAAATGCATAGAAGATAGGTATGATTCTTTTCTTTTCTTTTCTTTTTCTCATATATATGAAATGCAAATGCAAGTACTGGAAAGTAAAAAAACCTCCCATAATACAGGATGCACTCATCGCGCAAGTCTTTATACTGTATATATGGGGCAACACACACGTAAGACATACAAAACCTCCCAAAATGCAAGATGCACTCATCGCGCAAGTCTTTAGACTGCATATGGGGCAACAAACACGCCACACAAAGCAAGCACGCCAAAACACACACACACTTTGAAGACACAGAGAAAACACAATAGACAAGCGATGGAGTGTCCCTATTTCTAGGTTCAACACCATCTTAAGCACATTATAGGCACACACCGACAATTGGGCTTCGCCACAACAATTGCCGAAGACACACTTAAGGGTTGAATTAGTCACAGAACCGCTCCCCACCTCCACAGAGGACTTTTGAAAATGATAGGATGATGCAATATGTTCTGAGAAATACACCACCCCCACTTTTGCAGAGGGCTTACATGATTGATTGATTGATTGATTGCAAACAAACTCAGGATGCAGGATGCAATCATCACGCAGGTCTTTAAACTGCACCTGAGGACAAACACATTGCTAACATCTACAATAGACAGCTTACCTTATATGCCCCCACCTTAAGGTGGTTGATATCATGCATCGATATCAAGCACGTTAAGGTAGGAAGAAAACACACAAGGGAACACAGACTTTCACAAAGCCCATGCCCCCCAGAGGTGACATGTACTTCACGATCGCCAAATGTTCCCACAAACACATCCCTGCAAGAAACATGTTTAGTGTCTACAACATTATGATAAACAACATCAATGCATATGATTAACCACACAAAGAGCCAAGGTTATACTACGAATTCGGAGTTCGAGGATAACCGTGGGGCTATATCACGAAGCTCTCTGAATCGAGTACCACCAAGGCCAGCTTCAAAGACAAACAAAGGTGCATAGAGCAGTAGTATTGTTAAGGTTTGTAAATGAGATAAAAACATCATCAAATTCACTACGTGGAAAGCATGAGTGCTTCCACTAGCCAAGCGTCGGATAAGTTATACAACCCCATCATCATATTAAGAACTAAGTCCTTTTTTTTTATTGCTCTTGAAAGGGACACTTGGTTCGCATCAATATGAATGTTTTTCGTCATCTGCCCACTAGATAAAAACACTAGAGGAAGGGAAACAATAAATAAGGGAGGAGAAACAAGTGTCTTAGGGACAGTCACGTAAGAGAGTGCCCCCAAGTCACCAACCGCAATGCTATGTCCGTAAGACACAACACACAACAATGAAATCAGAGAGGCAATATAGAAGAATGATGATGCAAATAGAAGAAGGTCACAATAGAGGTGGTCTCCTGGTATCTCAGACATTACAAGAGAATCAGGGGTCATTCTAGGTGGCCTAAACAACACATAACACATCACGGGGGAAGCACATTACGAGAGAGATAAAGGGTTAAAGATACTTACCTATAGGGTCTTTATATTAGATTTTGGAACTTGCAAACTGCTTGGAGAGGTACTCGATCATGTTGAGTGCCAAATTTGAGTGGTTCTTATGAAAGTCTTGTTTAGTGTCATATGATGCTTGTTTTGTAATTTCTTGTGGAAGTGAGACTTTTTGTTGCTTATGGGGGAGAACCACTGTTATTTCCAACTATTGATAGTCATCTTACTCTTATCCAATTTTTAGCAAGTTTTCGTTGTTGAATCTTTCTAACATGGTAACAGGAATCATCTCATACCATCTCACTCATTTGTGTTGGTTGTTGTATTTGTTTTTCTGATGTATTTTGATTATCTCCTGATCCATATAAGGATAACGGAGGAGTAACCTCAGCATAAATTCCATTTCTTTGTGGACGAGGTGGATTGTCCACTTGTTTCTTATCTACTTCAATCATTCCCATAATGTTATCATAGTCCAAGTAATCATCCTCATCTACTTCCACTAAACCTTGTTCCAACATATTAGTTTCAGTATGCTTAGGGAAAGGATTAGTGAAGATTTGTAAGTTCTGATTTGGCAGAGCAACTAACTTGTTTCCATTATCATTCACACCTGATACATGGATGACATTTGAATCAATAAGGTCTTGTATCTCATGTTTAAGATGCATACATCGTTCAGTGTCATGTCCTTGCATCTAATGATAATGACAAAAAGGCATTAGCATCGAAGTAAGGTCCTTGTTTACTAGGATCAACAGGCTTGATCAGGGGAAGCTTCAGAATGTTATTACTCACAGCTTGGTTCATGATGGAATGATAAGACTTAGATATCAGAGTGAACTTTCTTGGTTGATATGATGCTTTCTTTGGATTGGTGATAGCTGAAACATTTGAGAAGTTGTTCATATTTGGTCCATTAATCTTGATGAAGCTCCTATTATTATTATTCCTCTTAAAGTTTTTTTGTAATGATCCACTCGTGGATTTACCAACTTGAGCCGATGAGTTTTGGTTTTCATACTGACTAGACGAAAGTTGATAATCACGAAGGGCGGTGCATAAATGTTGAAAGGAGTTATACTTCATCAAGAGGATTTTATCACAAATATTAGGTTGTAGATTTGTAATAAATATCTTCTGAACATCCTCATCTTTCATTTGATACTAAATTTGTGCATAAATCTATTGATACCAACTAATGAATTCAGTCAACTTTTCTTTCGGACCTTGTTTGCATTGAACTAAGTGAATAAGAGTAACTTGGGGTCCAATATTTGGTTGAAAATGTTGTAAAAATTGATCAATCAACTGCGAAAAGGAGTGTATTGAATTTGGAGGCAAAGAGCAAAACCATTCTAAAGCGGTATCTTTGAGAGATCATGGGAAAAGTTTTGCCAACAAATCCTCTTCAAAACAAAAATCACTAGACATAGCTATAAATGCTACCACATGAATATTAGGATCACCTTTTCCACCATATTTTTCAAAGCAGGGAGTATCAAACCTCTCAGGCATAGGGGTTTTCAAGATTGCATAGGATAAAGGATTACGAGCATGATATGTTGGTAGACTAGGCTGTGAAGAATTTGTCAAGTTTGTTACCTTTTGTTGTAAAGCGGTCATGCCCTATAAAAGTTGGTTTAGGATGGCATCATTTGGAGATGCGGTTTGTTGTGAGGAATTGGAACCAAAGTGAGGAGGTGAATGAGCTTGATATACGATAGGCAGAGGCTGAGAATATGTCAACAGTGGTTGGACATAATGATAGGTGGAAGATGGTTGCGAGTAGGTAATAAGTGGCTAGAAATGAGTGGAATAGATAGGTGGTTGAGAACAATTATGCATAGAGGAGGTCCCCTTAGAAACCAATTTTTGATAATCAAATCCCACAGCTTTGTAATTAGTGCCATTAGATACTCCAATACCAGTGGTAGCATTACTACAAACATTCACATCAGTTGTTAAGATCATGGATGTAAAAGTGGATATTCCCGTAGTTGGTATAGGTGCTGATACTTGAGTATAAGATGGTGATAAAGTGTTATTTATAACTTGTGCACATTCAGTCACTGGCATAATGTTGGTTTGTACAATATGTGCTAGACCACGAATTGCATTAACACCATCTTGTCCCTCTTTTATTAATTCTCTTATGTTATGAATTGTAGGAACAACTTCTTCAACTATTCTCTCATTTTCCATAAATGATTGAAATTGGGCTAACTCTTTATCTAATTTTTGTATTTGCTCATCAGATACATATCATGTCACCTCAATAGTATCATCAACATCATGAAAAGTTTTTTCTTCCATTGTACTTGTAATGGGTGTAATATCTTGTAACATTTGAGTTTCTCCTTTTGTAAAGGTGTTCAATATCTCGATTTCTTCAAGAGCACTAGATCCCATGTGTCTTATGCTTCTTCTTAAAGGAATATTTCTCTTAGGGCAATGATTTATTAGACTCATGCAGCAATATGGACAAATTTTAGGCGCAAGATATGTTGTAAATGCTTGATTTTTTGTACTTTTTCAATGCAAATGAATGAAACAAAGGTGTTGTAAGGATTTTGATCAAGGGAAGCAAATTACATGTCTGATATCAGTCCAAAACAGCAGTAAGATCCTTCACAACACACTCTTGATGCGGATCTAAGATGACGACAAGTCAAAATATAGTGAAAATATGTCAAAATATGCAATTTTTTCACCAAATCTCGATGCAAAAGAGTATGACAAAGGGTGTTTTGAGGAAAATGATGATGGATAGAAAATTATATCAATAATAACAGCCACTTAGTGACAAGATATTTGTCACAACACGCTTTTAGTGCCACTTAAGGTCAAATGCTAGTGAAATATAGCAAAAATAGGCTATTTTCACACTTTTTCAACTCCAAGACCTAGCAAAAGGGGTGTTGTAATGAATTTTAGGAGGTGCAACAAATAAAAGTAATGATATTAGTCATCTCAATCCATAAAATTTGTTACAACACACTTGGAGTGCAAACTAGGCCAAACCCTAGGGCAAAAATAGCAAAAATGTGTAGTTTTTCACCAAAATTTCAATACAAGAGCCCGATAAAAGGGAGTTGTGAAGATTTTTAGGAGGGGAAGAAAATAATCACCCTAATAAAAGCTAATTAGTGCAAAAATACCCTTCACAACATGCCTATGGTGCAAATTTAGAGAGTTGATAAGGCCAAATCTAGTGAAAATTTATTTTTTCAAGCCCTAGGTTTGAGATCTTGACACAAAATGCTATATGAATGTTTTAAAATCTAATTTATGATGAAAATAAAGTTTACTCAGATCTAAAAATGAATTCCAAGCTCTAAGATGCAAAATGCAAGTGCAAATTTAATGAAAATGCATGAAAATTGCTATTTTTTTGGTTGAAATTTTCTATGCAAAAATGCAAATATTTGAAATGTAAATGCAAATTTACACCAAGATGCAAGACTAAAGCCAAATGCAAGTTTGAATGAGTCTCTAAAATTAGTAGAAAAATCTGAAAGAAGATTTTGCCTACTAACCCTAGATTTTGGAATTACTAGGTTATATGAAAATTATCAAAATTTCTACAAAACCTTAGTGATTATATGATGAAAATGCAATGCAAATTATTGAATTTTTGTAATTTTCTATATTTTATATCAGATCTGATGCAAAAATCATGAATTAGAAAAAATTAGAATGAATTGATGCAAATTAGTAACCCTAAAATGCAATTTTTTTCAATTTTTTCAATTTTCTCAATGTAATGAGATGAATGACTATATGAATGAATGAAATCAACTCAAATCTGAAGACAAACACTCAAAAAGTTGCAATTAATTCCAAAAACACAGGTTCACCAAAATGTTTAGGGTAAAATTTGGATTGTTTTAGTTTAGTGTTTGAATCCTCCTTTCACCCTATCACATTCAAGGACCTTTGGATCGAGTGGCAGAGAACTATCAAGTCTTTGGTCACTTACAAATATAGGGAAATTTGGAATAGGGTATTTGATTATCAATTTTCCTTCTCATATGCTTAATTATCCATCAAAACCCTAATTATGCAATACGGCAATAAACTGACGAATAACAGAAAATGCTTTTGTAGAAAGATGTAAAATTACAAATTATTATGCACCTATTTTTAGGGTTCCGAGGTGGAAAAATCGAGGACACAGGAGCGGGCGCCCAAGTCCAAGGCCCTACTTTTTGTCAAAATCTGAAAACTCAATCTGCAACCTGTTTCTGCTACTTCGGAGATTTTCCTGTCATAGAACTTTGGGGACTAGGGAGCAGGCACTCAAGTCTAGGGTGTCCTTTTCTTCATTGATCTACGATTCTGACACTCCAATATGCCCTCCTGCAACTTTACTTTGTCTGCATCATCAACTTGTAACCTGCAATCATAAAACTTTGGGAGGGGCTTATGGTGTTTAGGAGCTTGCCTCAGTCAAACCTCGGAAGGACATTTAAGTCTTCCTAACACCTTTGTCAGATAGAGAGTGCATGCCCTTGTGAGACAGAGGCAAAAACAAAATGAACAATGATCACAAACACAATAAATATCACCTTTTAGTGAAGATCTCATGAGAGGAAGATGCTCTTCATTCCATGAGGAAATAGATGCTCAAATCTGTAAACACAAACACATAGACCACACAAATCTGCTCTTGCAACATAATGAAAGCCTTGAATCACCTTGAGAATGCCTAAAGTTCACAATGATCATCTAGTTGAAATCTAGTTTATAAATGAATGCCTAAACATGCTTTTATATGCAACTAAAAACACTCCCGCCAAGAATTCCATAATTCAAACTCACCGTGTCAGCATAGGACCCAAATAACGGTCACAAACTGACACCCAAAAATTGGGACTGCCCCAAAATAGGGCAAGACTAGGGCATGGGTGCCCAAGTCCTCCCCCCTATTTTGGGCATGGTCTATCTCAAGCAGTCCCCCTAGGCCTTATTTGTCAAGATGCCTAGGATTCATTCCATTGGGATGCCAAATTATGATGTAAGATGTCCTAAATGCACACTAAAGACCCAGGAGCTAAACCTTATAAGGGAAAAGCCCCAAAGGGGACATTTTTTGACGTTACAATCACTAAATTAAGAAAACTAATTAAATTTAAAGAAATATTTAATCAATAAAAATCAATTACAAAAATATCAAAGAAACATTTCTACAGTTTGTCTCTACAACTTACTCTTGAAATTCTAATGACAGACTCTATAGAGTAGCCATATTTATGTTGTTTATAAGTAATTATTAGAAAATATCCCTAAAGCCATGAATTTTATCTCAGAAACAAGGGTGGTAAATTTATTTTCAACACTTAGGATCGTAGCTCAACAAGCTATTATATATATTCTACATGCAACTTTGTTTGCAACCTTAGTGGTTGTTTCAATGGGGTTTAGGTATCATAGTCTTGTTTTATTTTGTCTAACTTTATTTTCTTGCTCCTCCCTCATAAATCTCATTAAAATATTGATGATTTTCTATATGGGTGTCTGGAAATATTCCCTTCAACAAATCACTCTATAGTTGATTTGACTACTACAACTTATTTTTGCAATGATCTTTAGATGCTCAATTTTTTTGATAAGCTTTTCTCTTTAGTTGAGATTGATGCTTCACTAGTAGCCCTAGTGGAGTTAGATTTTTTTTAGAGAGAAAATTCATAGCTTCATTTTGAGGTTGTAAAAAAATTACTTTCCTCGGTCCACTTATTTGAAAAAAGCAATGATAATTAAAAACATATAATATGCCCTAGCATTTTAGAGTAGAAAAAGAAGTTATTGGACACATTTTGGATAGGTGTATGTTTTGCTTGGTGCTTATTAATCAACTTATCTTCATCAATGTTGTACTTCCCTTCTTTCCCACCTACCAAAGTAGCTAAGTTTGTCATTGATTGCCTTATGCATTTTTACTAATTTCTAAGATTTGAAATTTTTAAGGTTTTAGTGTTTTGATTCATTCCTTGTATTTGCAATGGGTATAAGACCCCCCTCTATTTTCTTGTTTACATTCTAGTGATTATTGGCTAGAATAGAATAATTTGTAGATTGTTTGCTAGCAAAGGGAGTGTTGAAAGGTAGAGAAATTAAATTAGGTCTCTTAGAAGAGTAGTTGTGATAGTAAAAAATATTATCTTCGTTTAAGAACTACCCATAGTATTGACATGGGTAGAGTGACATATACTTTAACAAATATCCATGCAAATCTTGAGGGTTCAACTTTGTTATCTTGTAGAAGGTCTTGCAACAGTCAACAAGGACACATATACAACTACCCATGTTTTCATGCAATCTAATAATAATTGGTTAAGAGCAAGACATTAATGATTGGTGCTATGGCATTCAGGTAAATGCACATGCTTCCAACTTCATGTGGAATTTTTTTTTTTTGTAGTTTTACTTTTGCACCCTCAAAATGAGAAGGCTCAAATTTAAGGTTATCAAAAATGGTTGTTTTACTAGCAAGAAATAAGAAAATGAACCCTCAAATTAGAATAACCATGCAAAACATAGTAGCATTATGTGAAATGGCCTAAAATTAAGACTCATTGGTAATTGCAATTGAGTTTTACACCTTGTATCTATGCCTCTATTTTCTTGACTTGAAGGGTGATGGTAGCTTTAGAGTAGTATCCCCATCATCACTTAGGTTGCATTCAATACTATTGTACATTTTTAGAAGTTTGAGTCTTTTTTTTACTCTACACTTATTCAAGTTCTAACTTGTTTTAGTAGTTTTCAACAAGGTTGAAGCAACATCAAGAGTGCCTTTATAGTTTCAAAAGCTAACAAGTACATTGTAAGTTGAATGTTGTAGAAGAATATTTCTTTCCAACATTTTAAATATAAAAGCATTTTTGCATGGTTCAACTTATATTCATTGCTTGCAACATTTCTCGATTCCATTGTTGAAAGCATGATTTTTTTGCTTTCGATAAACTTTGTCAAGTACCTCAAAAGCAAGCCTACACTTCTCTTCTTTGTAATATGCATTGATAAGAGTGACATAAGTCACTTCTCATGGAACCAACTCTCTCTTAAGCACATCATCAAATAATGCATGTGCCTCATCTACCTTGCATTCTTTGCAAAGTCCATCTATTGGAGCACCATAGGTGATATAGTTAGATATACATCCATTTTATATCATTTTGTCCATGATCTTTATAGCCAAATCAATGTGATTTTCTTTACAATGCCCTTAAATCATTGTAGTATAAGTCACTTTACATAAAAATACTTACCTTCAACTTTATTTTCATGTTTTAGGGGAGGAAGATCTTGATGGAACCCTTCCTCATATTCAATCAACTAGATCAAATCAAACGGAGGCTGATTGAAACTTGTTTCATCTATTCTAGAATAATTAATACTCCTACTCATAAAGGAATTTATGTTGTCCATGTGTAGTAGAGTTGCCATTACACTTTATGGTTATTGGGCCATGTGATAATTTAACTTTTTCTTGATGAATTCTCGATTCATAGTATCAATCCATTTCCTCATATCAATCTAATCTAGGCCTTTGCCACTAGAAAAATTGAATATATGTGTCTACTATCAAGCCAAACTTTCTCTGAATCTTTGCATCAATGTGCAACATAATTCATGTGTGGATTCACAATTAACAAAACACATTAAAGTCCACATGATAATAATTTAAATCTTAGGAACAATGTTAATGACCTATTGATTTCCTTATATTCAAATTTACTGGTTGGGTGGCAAGCCTTTATTTTACTTGTTATACAACCATTGAATGCATATCTATCAGGGTAGTCAAAACTACATCTAACAAAGTTCTAGTTTCTAGTTTTTGGGTGGGTCTCCATACCTAGTTCCATATATCCCATTTTAGCACACATTTGAAGGATGTTAGCTAAGGTTGATGGGTTCAACTTCACACTTGTCAAATGCATTTGCTTAAAAATATCCAATGATTTTTAAATAAGAGAGCAATTGTTAAATTGTCTAGTCATAGAATTTCCTTGCATTAAGCCTCGTTAATCTACAACCTCTTCTTCTCCTATTTCATATTACTAGTGTAACCTATTTAGATTGCAACCTTTGGCAGGGACTTCAACTGCATCACATCCTTGTTTAACATAAATTGAGCATACTTGTGTGCTTAGAATGCTATTTTTTGCTCAAACAAGGTTGAAAATCTATTGAAAAACCTTATATTATAGACGACAAAGATGTTGAACTACAATCCATCACAATCCTCCACTTTAAAACATAGTTTGTTTGTATATAAGTGTCCTCAAATACATAAAGTTGTAAGTATAAGAGGCTAACTATATATACATAAAATGGTGTTGTGTTCAACCAACCAACAACCATAAGACTTTATTTTGTTGCTACTAGACACATCCTTCTCTCCACCTCCATTCATGTTCTATATTCTTGTAATGTTTTTAGTTTTCTAGGCAACAAATAGAATGGCACATATGAAATGGTGTTGTAGTGGTAATTTGGTTAGGTAGTAGTTACAAAAATGCTCCTCAATATTTTTTGGTGGTGTGACAACATCCAACAATCTTCATACAATTTTATGGCTTACATGATTTTTACATCGTTTTATTGCAACATCTTTCAATATCTATGGAGCCAATAATTATTTAGTTTGATTGTTTTAGTTGTTTTTAAATAGCAAATAAGATTTTTTAGATGAAAATATTTTTGGTTACAAAGAAAGTTATTAACAATGGCCTATCAATTAGATCAATGTATTTCTTTTCTTTAAAAATTTTGTAACAATGAAAATTGTTTATTTTGCACTCTTTTTAATATTTACATTGATCTGCATATAATAATTATTATGTAAAAATGATGATTTTTGTGTGGAAATTAGATTTGTTGTTGACGTTTTGCACTCACAAAATGATCCCTTTGTTTCAAAAATCAAATTCAAAATTAAGCACAATGATTTTCCTCTAATTGACCATTATGAGCTATCCTGAAGTGCGAAGCACTTAAATTACACACTAGGGTGTTGAATTTAGAACATCTAGTGGACACATGAATTGAACACCATCTAACACACTTGTGGGTCTAAAAAGAGTCATGTAGTGATATCAACACTACATCATCATCCTAGGGTGATGTAGGAGCATCCCTGGGCATTGTGGCAATCTTGCATCATTCAAAGATAGTTGATTTTGTGGCTTATTTCAGTTGTATGTTTTTCTGCTAGTTTGTGGTTACTAGTTTGTGATAGAGAAAGTGCATTTTCCTGCAGTTTGAAATTGGCTTTTGTGGTTTTAGTAGTAGTTTGTCAAGTGAGGAATGGATGTCATATTAGCGTTTAAAGAGAATTAGATGTAGAGAAGATCATTGTTTGGTTCGTGAACACCTATCGAGTTGACAATTCTATGTAGTTATAACTTTTTTCATTTGCGATAGGTTATTTGGAGTTTGCACCGATAGGGGAAGATTTGTGAAGATTTATTGAACCATTTAAGCTATATGTTAAGTACCATGTGGAGGTTCTCCACCATTTTACTATTTGAATTTAGAAGTTTGTTAATTCAAACTAACGACACATTTCATGTGGTATTGGGCTTTGTGCCACCTTGTAGTCAACACAAATCATTGAGGAAACTTGGGAATGCTATTTATACATGGTTGGGAGTTGTTTGGAAGCAAGCAAAGAAGTAAGAAAGTAGAGAGAAAAGAAGAGCATAGTTTGGAGTTAGAGAGTTCGAGTAGGAGGATGAGGATCTGAGATGGAGCTGTTATTCAACTAGGAGTTTGATAGTGTGGCATGCAGAGAGATAGTGGATGTCATTGCAATAAATTCATGTTGTAGTTAGTAATGTAAATGTACTTGAATTATTATTTCATAGTATAATATGAGTAGCTCATGCAATGAGATTTGCAATTCTGTAGTATAACTATAATTGCATAGGAGTAATCAAGTGGTTGTGGCCTAGCATGTGAGAATCCCATAGTGGCAATTTTGTAATCATAGTTGTAATCATACAAGTATGAGACCAATGAGGTTGTTGTTTTTGTGAAATTCTTTGTTATTTGTGTTGTTTGATGTTTTGGCTACATGGTTGGACAGTCCTTCATTGTACCCTCTGGCTATGACTGCATCAAGTAGTATCGGTGTAAGGGTTGATTGTTGGAGTAGAGTGGGTGAGTTGGTGTGCATGTGAGCACACCGAGTCAATGTGGTTTTTCATAATGGGTTTGACAAAAGAGGGGAGAAGGTTTGGTTAGGTAAATTAAGGCATACCAAAGAGAAGGTAGTGTGTTGCGTTTTGTACTTTGCAAGAATTGAATAAGGTGTCTTCCAGCAAGAGTGTTGGGTAGAAGATCGCTAGGAGCTTACTGATTATAAGATCATTGATCTATGGTAGTCCACAAGAAGCTTGTAAACAAAGTGTCAACTGTGAGGTAATTTGTAAAAGTGATTGTGGGCAAATTGTTGACCTAAAATTAGTTTTCATCAAGTCAAGATTCTACCAAAGAGAGGAACCCTAGCATTAGGGCTGAGGAGAGCGATGAAGAACATTTGTAGAATCAAGTGGAAGTGAAGAGGACAAGGAAGAGAGGATGATAAAGGCCATAACCAACATTTGTAAGAGGACTAGAGTAGACATTCTAAACTATTTTGGAAATTTGGATCCTGAAGAGTTGATAGATTGGATCAGTTATTTAGAGGAGCATTTTGAGTATGAGGACATTGTGGACCCAAAAAGGGTGAAATTTGTAAAAACTAAGATGAAAGGCCATGGTGCAATATGGTGGAAGGAAGTTCAATTAGAGAGGAATAAGAAAGGCAAGCCTAGCATTTGAAAGTGGGACTGAATGGTGGAGAAGATGAAATCTAAGTTCAATCCTGCAAATTACTAGTTGGCGTTGTTGAAGGAGCTACACAATTTGCAATAGAGAAACATGACTGTGAAGGAATACACCCAAGAGTACTATAGGTTGGCAATTCGGTCTGGGCATCATGAAGAAGGAGCTAAAAAAGTGGTAAAATATATCAATGGTCTGAGGGAGTCCATCTAGGAGGAGTTGGGTATGTGGAATATATAGACAATAGAGGAGGCCTACCAGTTGGCACTCACTACAAAGAAGTTGAATTAGAAGCTAGAAGAAAGGCAAAACTACCAAAGAGAAAAATAGGAGAAGAACTAGAGCATCAAGATGAGGTGCAATGATAGAGGAGCAACCCTAGGAGGTCTAGAGAGAGGTATCCCATACCACAATGAAAGGGAAGACCAAAGTTCCCACAACAGTGAGAAAGAAGATGATAATTCCTATCGCAATAGCAAGAGAGATGACAATAGCACTTGTTGTAGAGGTAGAGATAGTGATGGATATTACCCCAAAGATGAAAGGAGTGATGACACATACCACAGAGAGGCCCAACAAGGAAGTGGCTGGTATTCTCAATAGGGTAGAGGGGGATATGAGAGGAAAAGGACAAATCTTTTAGAGGAACCTATTTTGAATGTGGACAAGAGAGAAATAGGACATTCGAGTGGCAAGGGAAGAGGATAGAAGATAACACATGAACTACATTTGGAGAAGAGAGGTCATTTATCTTGGAGAGGGACCTCAAAATTGGAGATTCACTTGTTTCGCAGAGAGCCTTGAGATGTAACAGGAGGGATGAATCGACACAAAGAATGAGTTTGTTCAAGACCAAATGCAAGGCAGGAGGTAAGTGTTGCAATGTTGTGGATAGTGACATTATAGACAATTTGGTGTCTAAGGAAATGGTTGACAAGTTGGGGTTGAGGAGGATGAAGCATCCATGCCCATATTGGATAGGATGGTTGTAGTAGGGAGATGAGATACCAGTGGAAGAACAATATTTGGTGAGATTCAACATAGGGGAATATTATGATGAGGTGATGTGTGACATTGCATTGATGGATGTGTTCCATCTGATGTTGGAAAGACCTTGGAAATTTGATAGAAGGGTTGTGAATGATGGAAGAGCTAACACTTACATGATATGGAAGGTTGGTCAGAGACACGCTGATGCCATTGAAGGCAAGTGAGGGATAGTTTTACAACAATGTCAGAGTTTGTATTGGAGAGGAGTGATGTGCATTAATTCCAAGGATGTTTGGAATTATTGGACTATCAAACAACACCGCAAATGCAAAAGAGGTTTCAAAAAAGAGAGAAAGAGAGAATGTGAGAGTAGAGATCACTGAAGATAAGTCATCCAGAGGACAAGACAGATGAGTGAGAGGATAAGGAGTTGTATCGAGGGACATGCGACAATGGACAACATACATAATGTTAGGAATTGCATGCAGAAGATATTAATTAAATGCAAATAAAGATTAAATAGAGGAATGAAAAATACACAGAAATAATAAAAGCAAGAGACAATTTATCAAGACTTATGTCAGTTACAAAATAGGTTTTTTTATGTTGGCCAATAGAAAAATAACTCCAAACTCCTGGACCCCGCAAGGGGCATTGCCTCTTGACTCTGTCTTGGGGGTGCTACCCCCAAACCCTCGTTAAATAATTTGGGGGGAAACAACGCCAATAAAAGTGGGGAAAATTTAACTTCTGAGTCTAATTAGGCTCCATATAACAACAATCTTCCACTTGGAGACTGATCAGACTCCACAACATATCATCTCCCACTTGGAGACTGATCATAGCACCACTGACCTTGTAGCTCCCATTGGAAATAAACACCCTCGACCCTGCTATTCTGATTTTATTGTTTTTGAGTTTTGAAGACCAACCGAAGCTTAAGAGGAGCTCAGCTTCTCCCTTGTCACTGCCTTCATAAACATATCTGTTAGATTTTTATCTGTATGTATCTTTTCTAGCCGTAACTATCCATCATTCAACACCGACCGGATGAAGTGATACCTTAGCTATATGTGTTTAGTCTTTGAATGCAAGGCATAATTCTTTGCAAGATGTATGGCACTCTAACTATCTGTAAACAAATAACTGTTATCCTGTTGTTTGCCCAATTTTTTCATGAAAGATTGCAGACATATCATCTCCTTGCTTGCCTCTGTTGTAGCTACGTACTTTGCCTCTATGATGGATAAAGCAACCACCTTTTGCAACCTAGAGATCCAACTCACCGTTGTCCCTCCTACAGTAAAAACATAACCTGTAGTAATCCGCCTGGTATCAATATCCCCCACCAAATCTGAGTCCACATAGCCTACTAAATCAGTAGTAGAGACCCCAAAACATAAATGTTTATTAGATGTACCTCTCAAATATCTGAGAATCCATTTTACCGCATTCCAATGCTCCAATCCGATATTACTCATATACCTGCTTATGACTCCTACAACATGTGTAATATCTGGTCTCGTGCATACCATGGCGTACATTAAACTTCCTACAGCTGAAGCATATGGTACCTTGGACATTTTTTCTTCCTCCTCTTGTTTCGTAGGACACATCTCCTCAGTCAATTTCAAATGATTAAGCAAAGGTGTACTGACAACTTTTGCATTCTCCATATGGAATCTCTGCAACACCTTTTCAACATAATCAGCCTGAGATAGAGTCAATTTTATGTTCTTCCTATCTCTGCAAATTTTCATACCAAGGATTTGTTTTGCTGCCCCCAAATCCTTCATAGCAAATGATTGTGCCAACTATTGTTTTAACTATCTTATGTGATCCATGTTAGACCCTGCTACAAGCATGTCATAAACATATAAACATAAAATAATGTAGTTGTTATTATCCAACCTCTTAAAATAAACACAATAGTCAAAATTACACCGGTTGTAGCCTTGCTCAGCCATAAAACTATCAGATTTCAAGTACCATTGCCGAGGTGCTTGTTTCAAGCCATACAAACTCTCTTTCAATCTACACACCAGTTTCTCCTTACCATTGACCTCAACTCCTTGGGGTTGTTCCATATATATCTCCTCCAAATCACCATGGAGAAAGGCAGTTTTCACATCTAGCTATTCCAAATGCAAATCTTGAACAACCACAATACTTAAAACAGTATGAATAGAAGTCATCTTAACAACCATAGAAAAAATCTCATCAAAATCAATACCTTTTTTTTGTGCAAATCCTTTTACAACTAACCTGGCTATAAATATTTTCTTACCTCCATCTTCCTCTTTCAGCCTATAAACCCATTTGTTTGGTAAAGCCTATTTACTTGCAGGAAACTTACATAATTCTCAAGCATGATTTTTTAGCAAGGAGTCCATTTCTTCTTTCATTGCAAGCTCCCACTGAACCTTTGTATCCACCTACATATCTTCATCATACCCTTCCAGTTCACCAACATCTGTTAACAAAATAGAATACAAAGAGGGAGAAAACCTTTCAGGAGGTCTACTTAGCCTTGTTGACCATCTAACATTCACTGGAGTTTGTGGTATTTCTTGTTGCTGTTGCGGAGTATGAGGAACCACTGGATCATCATTATCTGGAGTATCATCCAGCACCACATAATCTTTTTTTCTTCTCATGTTGTTGCAACTGATCTTTGTACAACACCTTCTCATTGAATACAACATCCTTGCTTCTCACAATTTTTAGATTTTCAACATCCCAAAGCCTATAACCAAATTCATCAATGCCATATCCAACGAAGATACACTTTTTTGATCTTGCATCTAGCTTGGTTCTATTTTCAGAATCTACATGTGCAAATGCTTCACATCCGAAAGTTTTGAGAAAAGAATAACTCACCTTCTTACCTGTCCATGTTTCCTCTAGAATACCATAGCCCAAAGGGACTAAAGGACCTCTATTAATTAAATATACAAGGGTATTGACAGCCTCTGCCCACATGTTTAAAGGGAGCCTAGTATGCAATCTTATGCTCCTTGCACACTCCATTATTGTCCTATTCATGCGCTCAACCACTCCATTTTCTTGTAGAGTCCCTGGAACCATTTTCTACCTACAAATTCCATTAAAGGAACAATAATCCTCAAATTCTTTGCTGCAATACTCACCACCATTATTAGATTTGAGACATTTTAATCTTTTACTCATGTCATTCTCAACCAAGCTTCTCCATTTCTTAAATGTTTCAAATACATCAGATTTCTACCTAAAGAAATCAATCTAAACCTTCCGAGTTGCATCATCTATGAATGTAATATAATACTAAGAGCCACCAAGAGAAGATACCTGAGCTGGTCCCCATACATCTATATGCACAAGCTCTAACTTTTCATCTTTCTTTTGCTTCTCATCCTCGAGAAAACTAACTTTTTTTTGTTTACCATACAGACAACTTTCACAGAAATCCATATTAATACATTTCAGATCTGGTAAAACTTTCTTAGAATGGAGTACATTCATACCTTTTTCACTCATATGCCCAAGTCTGTTATGCCACAAAGTTGTCTTAGAACCTATAGCAACTGTTTCAGTCTCTTCCTGCGAACCTGCAACAACTATTCTTGAACCTGTTTATTTTTTCTCTACAACAACTGAAGTAGAAGGAACAATATGACATGTACAAAAATATAAGGTGCCTACTTTCGCACCTTTTGCTACTATTAAGGCACCTCTTGAAACCTTCCATTTTTTATCATTAAAAGTAACTGTGCAACCTTCATCACCTAGCCGCCCTACTGAAATTAAATTCCTACTTAGCCTTGGAACGTGCCTTACCTCTTGTAGTAGCTAGTGATTCCCATTCTGCAACTTAATTTTAATTCTTCCATTTCCAACAATCTGACATGGTTCATTATCTCCCAAATAAACCAGCCCAAAATCCCCTTGGACATAATGAAGAAAATAACTTCTATGGGGCGTAGAATGAAATGAGGCCCCTGAATCTAAAACCCATGAATCATCAACATTTTCTAGGGAAAGAATCAAAGCATCATCTTCAGATTTATTACTTACCACATTTGCCTCCTTATTGCCTTCTTGTTTGTCTCCTTTATTCTTCCGAGACCAGCAATCTTTCTTCAAATGACCTGGTTTCCCATAGTATCAGCAATCCTTCTGTCCTCTGGATTGGGTCATCTTGTCCTTTGATTTTCCTCGTGACTTCCCATGACCTCCAGAACATTTTTCTCTCTCCTTTGATCTGCCCCTGCTTTCTGTATTTAAAACACTACCTGATGTGGACCCTCCTGAGCTTTTCCATCGCATTTCCTCACTAAGGATAACACCAACAACATCATCAAATTTCAAAGTATTTGAACCAGAGATAGAATTACTTACAACCATTACCAAGCTATTCCAACTTTCTGGCAAAGAACATAAAACCAAGAGAGCCCTCACCTCTTCATCAAATTTCATTTTTATAGAAGTTAACTGATTAGTAATCGTATTAAACTCATTTAAATGTCTGTCACATATCCACCTTCAATCATTTTCAAATTAAACAAATGCTTCATGAGAAATACTTTATTTGAGGCTAAGGATTTTCATACAATTTAGCCAAATCTTTCATCAGTTCATTTGTTGTCTTCACTTCTGTTATATTGAAAGCCACAGATGGTGCCAGGCACAACTAAATGGTTCCTAGTGCCTTTCTATCCAGAATTTCCCAATCCTCATCAGTCATTGATGTCAATTTCTTGGCTATTCCTTCCAACGGCCTCCATAAATCCTTCTGATAGAGAATCATCCATCTGCATCTTCCATAACTGATAGTTTTGCCCATTGAATTTATCTACCTTCAATTTACCCTCGTCCGCCATTGCTCCCACTTGACCGTGAGACTCCCACTCAACCGCCACTCAACCGTGAGACTCCCACTCAACCGTGAGACCTTCCTGTAGATAATAATCGAACACAACCCGCTCTGATACCACTTGTTAGGAATTTCATGCAGAAGATATCAATTAAATGCAAATAAAGATTAAACAGAGGAATGAAAATACACATAAATAATAACAGCGAGAGATAATTTTTAATGTGGTTCACCCAAACTCGAGCTACATCCACCAACAGAGAGTCCAATATTAATATCCAGCAAATCGAACCGATTACAACCAACAATCCTTGCAACTCAACACCGCTGCAAATGCTACAATACAATATCCACAGAAACCCTAACCCTTGGCCATTTTTATCAAGACTTATGTCGGTTGCAAAATAGGGTTTTTTTATGTCGCCAATAGACCCCTTGATCCCGTCTTGGGGGCGCTGCCCCCAAACCCCCGTTAAATAATTTGGGGGGAAACCACACTGATAAAAGTGGGGAAAATTTAACCTCCGAGTCTGATTAGGCTCCATATAACAACACAAGGGTATGTGGCACCCAAGAAAGGGGTTGATAGATGTGAGGGATTGGTTGGTGGAAAGGGAAAGAGGATTGTGAGTGGTAGCAGGTCAAGAGGATGTGACACAGAAGATGATTTGTGGAATAAAGTAGTGCAACCACAGAAGGGGAAGTTGGATGAGATGGTGAACGATGAAAGAGAAAGTAGTACACTAGGTGGTTCACTTGAAGCACACCTGAAGAGGTAAAAAGAGTAAGTTGAGAAAGCAACAGCTTGGAACTCTCAGGAAGGGGTATACTATCTTGGAAAATGAGGGCTCATTTTTTTAATCGACACATGGTTGGCAGGATCAACAAGATACATCCACCGCAAAAGACATGCAATACCAACACATTGAAAGGACATAATGTATACAAGAGACACACTCCTTGAGATACTTATACTTAGGTATAAGTAGTGGCTCTATAGACTTAATATGCAATATAAGAGAAAGAGAATGAATGTAATGAAATCTATTCATAGAAGACAATGTAATATATGAGAAGATAGAAGAAGATATCTAATGAACTAGATGTATGATATAGTAACAAAGTGAGAGATAGAGATTGAGATATTGACATGCATTGTCACAAAGTTATACATGATGAATATAATATACCTCAAGTTAGTCTAGCTCATATGTATTATGTTATGATGCATGTTGTGTATGCTAGCAAAGGTAGTTTATTCACTTTACATATTCTTTTCTTCCACGACCTTCTACAATTCATTGCATTGGCTCTGATCCTCTTCTTATCCTTAACACTGGGGTATAAATACAACATTCAAGTAACTTATGCCCAGATCTTTGATCTACACCTATTCTTTCCAACATCTTAATTCCGTTGTTGGGACCCTGGTAGAAAGATAAAAGAGAGATCTCAACTACAGATATATAATTTGCAGTGGAGAAGAATTGAACAAAGAAGGATTACAATTAAGGAGAAATAAGATTTCATGATTTGTGGCAGAAAACTCTAGGTTCTAGCCTCGTGAGAGGGGGTTAGGCACCTAGGGGATGATAAATGGAAGTGGGGGAGTCTTGAAGGGATCTTCGAAGAGATGTGACCTTTAGGAGAAGGATGAGAATAACCCATTAGGAATGAATAAAGGATTAATGGAACACTAAATCAATAAACACCCATGGAAAAGGAGATAACAAGAAGAGAAGAGAAATTAGGGAAGAGATTGAGTTAGCAATGTAATTAAACATGAAAGAAAAGAAATTGAAACAGATTCAGGAGAGAGAGAAAAGATACTGCAAAAGGATTGAGAAGTCTAAAGAAGCCAAGTTAGAGCGTGATAGGGGCTTACTGCTACAAAAAATGAGGATATTTGGAATGAAGGAAAATTTGAGCACACTAGAGGGACTATTGCTAAAATTGTTGAGGATGAAGAAGATAAGGAAAACCTATTGTTGAAAGAATTGAGCATGAATGAGTGCGTCAAGGGGGTTACAACTGAACACAATGATTCTATGGAACCTATTATGACTCTGCAAATAGAGGAACAAGGGACAAATATACCGCTCCATAACAAAGACACATCTGAGAAAGTCAGTATCTATCTAGGTAAAACAACTAGGATCCTAGAAGGGTTAGCAAAATATATTGAAGAATATGTGGTCTCTAAAGAGTCACTAGAAGAAGGGCATAGAAATAGGGGTGCTCCACCATTCAAATTCTTGACTCAAACACCCAATTTGAAACCTAATTTGTTTGACCTAAAGATCACTGTTAATGATGGATTTGAGGAATTGTTGACCCCTTTAATAAAACTAAAACCTCTAGATTTTAGTGTAGAATACTTAGATAATGTGGTAAGAAAAGTGTGGGTTTACAAAAAGAGAAAATGATGAGTAGTTTGAATTGAAAAGAAAAAAAGAAGAGTGTGGAGCAAAAAGAAATTAAAATCATGTTTAAAGACCTTGCCATGGATACTATTGAACCAATTAATGAGGGTTGGAAAAACCCTACATTAATTAATGAAGTGCCATTAACTAATGAAAAGGCATCTCCTAAATTGAAACGGTCACATGAAGAGGTGAACCACCCAGATCAAGAGCCATCTCCAGTGCTAATTAAGACAAGAAGAGTGCTTGCAAAAGACATATATAGTGATTCAACCCAAACAAAAGAAAATCAACAACAAGAGTTTGTAATAAATTGTGCAGAGATATTGGGAACCAAGTTCTTTCAAATTGAATTAGCAAGAGACAAAGTTAGAGACAGGAAGCTAGTAAGATAGCAAGACCACAATAAGAAATTAGGGAAGGAAAATAAATACAGAAATCCAAGGCTAGAAGAGAGAAGTCCACCGAAAAGAGAAGGAGAACCCTTACCTAGTACCAATGGGTCCAGAGAGCAAACTTCTGATATGGAACCAAATATGAAGTTACCTATCTTAGGCAAAGAAACTACCGAAGCCTTTGAACACATTTTTATGTTGGAATTTGCTTGGAGAAGAAATGGAACTCAATGTAATCAAGCCAAACTTTATGATTTTTAGGGACACTAAGTAATGATGCTTTTGGTATATGAAGAAGTGCCCACAACATGATAAGGAATGGCAAGATATCAAGGAGGAGTCCTTGTCTAACTTTGGATCCCCTGACATCCCTTTTGTCACTTGGATTTGCACCTTGTGTTGAAGCCCATGTGTTGCAACAATCCAGTGAAACATTGGAGTGATTTCAAGGTGTGGGACCCTGCAAATGAAATCAAACATCCAGAGAAGGCTAGTTCCTCTTTTTGAATACAAGATTCAAAGAAAGTTATAAGACTAAACCTAATCTAACACCATTGGGAAAAGGGGAAGGAGAAAATTGAAAAGGGAAAGGTGATACACCAAGTTTAATGAAGAACACCCACAAAACTAAGATGCACAAAAGATTTCAAAAGACTGATTAACACACACAAATCCTAAAATCTTAACAGAGGTAAAGAATAAAACTAAATTGTAGGGAATTGAACATTCACAATACAAAATAAGTTTTAGAATTACATAGTGCTGAAGATATCATGAAGAGGTAAAATAACCAGTACTATATTCATCAAAGGCACAGTTACAACAAGATAGGGTTATGTTTGGAGCACAAAAATAAGCATCTATGTCCAACCCTTGTTACATTGATTTTCATCTATTTATAGCATTCCATTACATTGACCGAGGTCACCCACTGCAATAAATCTGCCCCATGGGCCTACCAGAAAATATTTCTGCAAAAGGAATATTTGTGTACATCTGTTTTACAAAACACAAATGCAGAACATTCCCAGATTTGAACTGCAACAATTAATATGGAAATATCCTAAGGATGAAGTAGCTGAGAAATATTTGTTGTATTGAATGTTAGCATCTAATTCATCTACCTGCATAAATAAATGCACAACAACTATTTCCAGCTGGTACTAATCTGATCTTGCAATCATGGTGACTAGAGAGTAGACGAACATTTAAAATACAATGCCTGCCAAAATTTCCTATATAAAGCTTTTACAACACTTTAAAATATTTTAAAACTATTTTAAAGTATTTTAAAGCATTACATCATATTACATGCTTTATTTCAATTATTTTCGCTTTACTTCAATTCTGACCTTTATTTTGCCTTATCGGCAAAATCTGTCCATCGCAAACCATTTTAGTATCTGCTTTTTCTTTTCTTATCACTTTCTGCCCTTTAGTTGGTGAAATTCTCCTTCCACGAACTTTGCCTTGCTTCGTCTTTGTTCTCTTTTTCCTTCAGTCAACAAAATTCTAATTTCATGAACTACTTTGCCTTGGCTTCTTTCTTATTTCTTTGCTTTTCCTTCAGTCAGTGATTTCTTCATTTTGTGAACTTTGTCTTGGCTTCACCTTTTTTACCTTTACCTTTGTCGGTGAATCACCTTATCAGAGAACTTTCGAAATCATGAATTGTTTGGTGAGTTTGTGCTTTTTCTGATTTCCTAATTTCTTTCCTTGTCTTTGCCAGAGCTCTTTTCTTTGCCTTAGAGAAATCCCTTTCGTCGGTGAAAATTCTTCTTTTGCGAACTATCTTGCCTTTGTTCTTTTCTTCCTTGTCACCCTTCCTTTAGTTGGTGATTTTTTCGCCGATCGGCAAACTTTGGCTCACCGAACTAAACATTTTCCGATAAGGCTTCCTTGTACTTGTTTCTTTTTGTCTTCCTTCAGTCTTCCCTTAGTCTTTAAACCTTAGTTGGCGATTCCTTTGATCAACGAACCACACAATTTGTTGATAAAGGCAACCTTAGGTCTTTGCCTTGGTCTTCTTTAAAGAAAGCCTTCCCTTCCATTGGCGATTTCGCTTGCTTCTAAGGAAAAGACTTAGAAAATTTATGGGTTTTTTGAGGGTTTAACCTTAGAGATTTTGGGGATTTCTAACAAGGAAAACATTAAACCTGAACAACACAGGCATTTTAACCACTTTTGACAAGGTTTTCAACATTTTAAAGCTGAGCTATTTGATTCTGGGAAAGGGAAAATAGGTCAACATTTTGGTGATCTCTCAGGGATATTTGCTTGCTAAACAAAAAGAAACCAGTGGCCTAAAGCATCCATTGGGCATAGAGTCAAAAGGGACTGCAATATGCTAGAAACAACTAAAACCTTGCCTTAACAAAACAACACCAAAAAGAAAAAACGAGCCCTGCATTCTCCTAATGAGAGTGCAGCTTGTGCAACAACACTTAGAGAAAAGGGAAACTAAAGCAGAAACAAAACAAAACAGTATATACAAAATCTCAGACCAACCTTAGAAGTAAGGTTTGAGATGGATCCCATTGACTGAGATCGGTAGAACTTCACCATCTAGCTTTGAAAGATTAAAAGTGTTAGCTTGCTTGCAGCTAGTGATGATAAATGGCCCACTCCAGATTGCATCAAACTTAGTGTGGCCTCCAAGCTTGGCTCTGTCAACATCCCATTTCAAAACAAGATCTCCTTGAAATTTTGATCTTTGGCCTTCTTGTCAAAGCATTTCTTTGTCTACTTCTGGTGTTCTTCCAATGTAATCATGGCTGACTGTCTAAGTTCTTCTAATTCAGTTAACTCAGCCATCCTCACAGACCTAGCATCTTCACCTTCTAATTCCAATTGCTAGGCCAACTCTAATGAAGGAAGTTCCAAAGACAAGGGCAATCTAGCCTCTTTTCCATACACAAGAACAAAAAGAGAATTACCAATTGTTATGTCAGAAAATGTCCCCTTGGGGGCTTTTCCCTCTTGAGGTTTAGCTCATGGGTCTTTAGAATGCATTATAAGCATCTTGCATGTTAATTTTGATTCCCGATGAGAAAACCCTGAAGTTTTATGATGAATAGGACCTAGGGGGTGCTATAATATTAAGCCCTGCCTAAAATAGGGAGGGAGGACTTGGGCACCCATGCCCTAGTCCTGCCCTATTTTAGGTCAAGACCTAAATCTAAGTGTCAGTTATGTGACCATTATTAGGTCCTATGCCGACACCTTAAGTTTGAATTATGAAATTTCAAGCGAGAATGAATGTAGAAGCATATATAAGCATGATTAGTGATTCATTTGTAAACTAGATGGACATGGTGAACTTGTGGCTAAGTGATTCAAGGCATTCATTGTGTTGCAGAGCAGTGTTATTATGTTTGTGATTGCAGATTTGACATCCATCTCCTCATGGCATGAAGAGCATCTTCCTTCCATGAGATCTACACTACAAGGTGATATCAATTGTGTTTTCTATCATTTATCATTTGGTTTTTGCCTCTATCCCACAGGGATATGCACTCTCATCTAACAATGGTGTTCGAAAGACTTGAATGTCTCTCCGGGGCTTGACTGAGGCAAGCCTCTAAACATCACAACCCCCAACCCACTTTTCTGTGATTGCAGGTTACAAATTTTGGAAGCAGAAGTGGAGTTGCAGGGAAGCATTATAGGCTATCGGAAGTGCAAAGAAAAGAACAAAATAGGGACCTGGACTCAGGCGCCTACTCATTAGTCCTCCAGATCCCGCAACGATGAAATCTCTAGAACAACAGAACTGTGTTGCAGACAACATTCCCAGATCCTGACAAAAACTTAGGCATTGGACTAGGGCACCTGCTCTTTAATCCCTAACTTTTCCACACACCGAATTTTGAAATCTGGTATGTATTTGATTGTCATTTGATATCTCTATGTGCAAGCATTTTCCGGTATTCATCCGTTTGTTTACAATTTTACGAAATTAGGGTTTTGAGCATAATTAGACTTAATCAAACAACAAATTCATACAATTCCAAATTTCCACTGGTCCAAGTGATAGGAGATCTGTAGTAGATTCTTCTTCTCGATTGAATGTCCTTGAATGTATGTAGTGAAAGGAGGATTTAACCACACCTTACATTGAATTGAAAAATCCCAACTTTTCTACATAACACCAATGACTCTTTTATAGGTGATCCTATCAACCCAAAGAGCCAATCTAATTTTATTATGCCATTGTCTCTTAATGGTTTCCATGGTTCTCTTCAAGATTCTGATCAGGTTCTTGTTAGTAGATTCAGTTAAACCATTACCTTGGTGGTAATAGTTAGAAGAAGTATTCAAAAACACATTATACTTCAAAACCCAATCAACTATCCTAAAACTAGTGAAAGCTCTTGCATTATCAGAGATGATAGTGTGGGGAGCTCCAGACCTTGTCATGATTTCTTCTAGGAAATCAATGAGTACTGATTCAGTAGCCTCTTTAAGTGGGACAACTTCAACCCACTTGGTGAAGTAGTCTGTTGCAGTTAGAACCCACTTGTGGCCAACACTGGATGTAGGGTTGATCATGCCAATGAAATCCAAGCCCCACTGTGAAAAAGGTTGATCTGCCTAAATAGGGTGAAGTGGAAGGGTTGCCAATCTCTTCTTCCTAGCAAAGAGAACACACTCTTTGCATTTTCTTACCCATACATGGGCATCATTGAACAATGTGGGCCAAAAATAACCTGCCCTCATTATCTTCATTGTTGTGGCTCTTGCAGAGAAATGACCTCCAGCTAGGGCCAACATGAAACTCGCTGAGCAATTTGTCAATCTAATTTTCTTCAATGCATCTCAACAAGATTCCATCCAAGTTTCTTTTTTAAAAAGAATCCCATCCACCAGAGCATAAGGAATGGACTGCAACCTAAAGTGACTTCTCTTGGTTCTGTCCAATTTAGGAGGATACTCACCAGTAGATAGGAACTTGGCCATGCCTATTGTCCAAGAAATTACAATTGTTGACTCTGCTATGGGTTCTGCCTCATTCAAGAGGCAGGATGAGTTTGCCCAATCCACTGTAGTTTGAGCTAACTGTTCACATAATCCTCTGCCTCTAATCATCTTAGTGGCTTTGATAGTAACATCATATTCCAAGATCTTTGTAACCCAACTCGCCCTCTTTTCATTAATTTCTATTCCCATTATATAGCCTCTCACACTGGGATGAGAAACCAATACTTTAATGTGGTTATTTGTCAGCATATATCTAAATTTCTTCAATGCTCTTACAATGGCAAAAACCTATTTGTCCATGGGACTATACCTGACCTCATAATCCTTCAATGTTTGACTGAAAAAGGCCAGTGGTTGCTCCATACCTTGATCATTTTGCTGCATCAGAACAACTGCAATGTTGCTTTCTCCTCCATAAGCATAAAGGACAAAGTCCTCATATTTAGGGTTCATGAGGGTAGGAGCCTGAGCAATTTCTTCTTTGATGTTCTCAAAACCATCCTTCCTCTCCTTGGTCCACCTAAAAACATCCTTTTTTAGCATTAGAGTCAATGGTTTGACCACACCAGCACAGTTAGGAATGAATTTCCTAACAAAATTAATCTGCCCTAGAAATGACTGCAGAGCTTTTTTATGAGCAGGTACAGGAAGAGAAAGAAGAGTTGAAGTCCTTTATGGATCTATGGAGATCCCATCCTTGGACACCAAATGGCCCAGAAGTTTTCCCTGGGAAACAACAAAAATACATTTTTTGGGGTTCAGTGACACCCCAAACTCTCTGCACCTTTCAAAAAAAAATTCCAGATGCTCCATGTGATTTTCTCCTCTCTTAGAGAAGACTAATATCATCCAGATAAATCATGATGAATTTGTTGATGAAGCTTTTAGAGGCAATGTCCATTTCCCTCTAAAAGTGGTGCCAGCATTGGAGAGCCAAAATGGCATTTTTGCATAAGCCATGGTTCCCCACTTAGTGGTGAAATCCGTCTTGAATCTGTCCTCTTCCCTCAAAAAAATCTGGTTATAACAAGAAAAACCATCGAGTAATGAGAACCTCTCTGCCCATGCAATAGTTTGCAAGATTTGGTCCATGGACGACAGAGGGTAGTGATCTTTCAAGGAAGCTCAATTCAGATCACGGAAGTCAACACACAACCTTATCTCACCATTTTTCTTCCTCACTGGCACTAAATTAGCTACCCATGTGGAATACTTGATGGGGGAAATGATTCTGGCCTGAATGAGCTTTGCAAGCTCTTTCCTCATTAAAGGCTTGATTTTGGGATTCATAGGCCGGTCTTTTTGGCGAACAGGTTTGGCATTTGGATCAAGGTCTATGGCGTGTTGGGCAACATTAGGATCAAAACCCTTCAAATCCTCATAATTCCATGTAAAAACATCACTATATTTTTGAGAAAGGTGAATAAAAAAATTTTGTTCATCATCACAACATACCTTTCCTAGCAATAAATCCTGATCCTGGGCGATAGCTACATTTTTATAGTCTTCCTTGTTGAATATGATGTTCTTCTTCTCACCCTTGAATTCATCATCGTGGCTGAAAATAGTCTCAAGAGTGACCAAACCTTTGGGCAGCTTGTTTGTTTTCAGTCACATAATTTGATCGCCATACCCCTCTTACAATTTGGATTGTGCGCTTGATGAGAATTCAACTTCATTTTGTATGAAGTTTACAATCTGTTCGTTGCTATCAAAAATCTGCCAGTTCACATCATTATGAGGGACTAGGGGCCTGACCACTATTTTGACATGTTGATCAGGTCCTTGAAAGAGGTTTGTGGGGGGAGAATACTGAGCACCAATTGTTGCCAATTGGTCTGCATCAACAGTTGATTTCCTTGGGATCACCTGTAGGTTGAGAGTATCAAAACTCTCAAATAGACCCCAAACTTTGTGTCTATAAGCTCTTAGGAGCTAATTTTTTGTTGCACATCTTTCCCTGACCTAGTTGACCATCAGCTTAGTGTCTCTGAAGATCTCCATATGTTTGATCTTCCTCTTTTCAGCTAGTAGCAAGCCATGGACCAATGCCTCATACTCTGCAACATTATTTGTACAGGAAAAATGCAGCCTATGAGCAAAATGCAGTTTCTTACTAGTCAAAGAGATCAATAATACTCCTACACTAGCTCCATTTTTGCTCTTTGCACCATCAAAGAACATTTTCCATGGGCTATTAGAATCATCTGGTTTTAGTATAGAAGGGATAGAGGAATTCCCCTCATGAATCATATAGGTGCTCAACCCAGTAATCTCAATGGTCTCATTGGGATCAAAGTCAAAATGATCTTTCGCCCACTCATCAAGAAAAAGGCTTGGGGTTGGAAGGGGTGAAGATACTGCCTCAAAAGATCCTGAATCATTCACTACCTCACCCTGAATCATGCAATGAGGGTTCACCAGGCTAAGATCATACTTCTCCACATGATAACTTGAAACTGGTTCAGCCTTAATGGGGAACCTTGTGCCATACCTCGTCCTCAGAAGCATGTGAGACCAATCAGAAGAAAGGTAACCACCCACCTTAGCTGTGAAAGGAGGAAGATCAGTGACTGAAATATCTTGACTAATAGTCAAGCTTGGACAAGCATGTAAGGTCAAATCCAGTCCTTTGATCACTCCAAATGGTGTTCATAGAAGTATCGTCCAGCTGCAACACACTTGATGAAATTGGGGTATATTTGATGCCTAATGCATCTGCTATCTTCTTTGGCATGACTGAAATATTGCCCCTTGAGTCAATCATGCAGTTATGTACCAGGAACTTCCCAATGATCAGAGACAAGTAGAATGGGGATGGCTTCTTTTCTGGACTTACCTGTTCTTCACTTGGTTGTACAAGACTGACTGGGCGCTTTTCCTTCTAGAATGCTGAGTCAGCTGCTGGGAATTGCCTTAAGGCATCTTGCAACAAATCCCTTTGAGAGGGAATTGATAATGCCTCCCACATGGACACATTCGGGTTTGTCTTTTTCATTTTCTCTACAATATTCAAAGGAAATGTTGTTGTTTTGTGCATGGAAGGAATCCATGTTCCTCTTTTTGATTGCTCCATGGTTTGTTTGGGAAATTTTGGACATGATGGAACCTTATTTGTAGTAACAGGTCTGCTGCCCTGAGTTAAATTTGCAACATCGACACCTTTTGCCTTTGATACAGGTTCCTTTTGTAATACAATAGGCATGGGGTTGTCCTCTAATTGCCTCTTCTTGGATCTTGTGTTATCTGCAACATTGTTTATAGGCATAATCACACTATCCATAGGCTGATTAACAGCATAAAAATCCTCAGGAGTCCAAAGCATTAAATTGGAATGAGAAGCAACCTCATTTGGTACTTCAGGGTTGTTGACTACTTCTACCAATGATGCTTGTTGAATGCGAAAATTTTGCACCATTAGGGCTCGTTCTTGCACTCCAAATGCACAAGTGGATTGATTATAAGGCTAATTGCAAGGATAACATCAATCTGCCTCATGGGCCAGATTGGTTTGGATGGGAACCAATGTCCTAACTAGGTTAACAGCCGGTATTTGTTGAATGGGTCTGACTGTTTGCAAAGGTTGAGCAGAGTTATTATTTTGGTATCTATTTGGTTGATAACCTTGATTCCAGTTTTGATTCCTAATGGAATTGGGACCCTGCCCCTAGTTTTGATTTGAAGACTGCCCCTGGTTATAATTTTGATGAGGTTTAGGGGCGGTTTTAATGGCTATGGTATTGACTTTGTTAGCCAGATTGGTCACTAGGGTTTTAAAGTCATTATCTTCTTGTGGAAGAGCAGATGTAGAGGCTTTAGGCTCTGGGATGGGAGCAATAGTGGCTTATTCAACTCGTGAAGGCAATTCTGGGAAGATAGGTACATGAGGTCTGGGGGTAATTTTCCTAGCCTATATTAAGCAATTTTTAGCTCTCAAAGCTATCTCAGATGCATCTGGTAAGGTGTCAGCACCCATAGATTGCATCATAACAACAATACCAGAATTTAAAGCTCTCAAAAAATACAAGAAAGTACCTTGTGGAGATGGTCTGAGGAGAGCTAGAATTCTTTCCTATGTCCTTTGAAATTTGAAGTTGAAATCAATCATCATTGCATTGGGAGCCCTCTTTATGGTTGTCAACTATTCCAATAGAGAGACATTGTCTACTCTCTCTCCAAACTGCTTCCAGATTGCTTGTCTTAGCTCATCCCAATCATGTATTGATGCAGGGGGTAAACTCCTAAACCATTGAAGAGCTCTTCCCTTGAAGGATGAAACTATGAGCCTAACAACCACATCCTCATATTGAATATGGTGAACTAAGCATACATTTGATATATCTTTAATATGTTCAACAGGTGTAGTGGAACCATCACTCGTAAAGAGTGGAATGCTCTTTAGGGCTGAGGCATGTATATTATTATGTGCAACCAGGGCTAAAGGGCTACTTTCGTTGAAGGTTACAAAGGGTAGATTTCTTGCCATATTGGGGATATTCAAATTTATTCTAGGTATGTGCAAGCCCTTTCTTGAATACTAAAACCTAACAGGAGGAGATGTAGATTGATATCTTGAATGAGATGAAATAGTAATGTTATTTCCTCTCCCAGGAGACCTAGATAACCTAGTTCTTCTCCTTGAAGCAGCAACAAGTAATTCAACAAATTGATAATGCTCACCTCTTGAAGAAGCCCTCGTCTGCACTCTAGGCATATAATGTTGGACTGATCTGAAAACCAGGAGCTTATAGAGTCGCTAGGTGCATGAAACTTGTCTCCTAAACTGCATAATACTGAGAACAACACCAATTTCTCAGCCCAACTCTTAACTCAAAGTAAAGTGGTCCCACCAGACATGCTAGAAACTGTTGTCACTTGGATTTGCTCCTTGTGTTGAAGCCCATGTGCTACAACAATACAGTGAAACATTGGAGTGATTTTGTCATGTCCCCTCTCCTATAGGCCGATGATCATCAAATTGATGAAGTCGATGTAATGTTTAAATTAAAGATTTAAACATCACGATAAAACGGTGAAGTTTCTTTCTTGTAATAGAGAGTGCCTCTGGTAGAAATTGTGTATATATCAATATATATATATATAATGTTTAATATATATATAATGTTTAATAAATAATATTAATAATATAAATATTTAAATATAATAAATATATATATTTAATCTCATATAAGACAAGAGTCTTATATAGCAACATATATATTCTACCAAGGATATAAGTCTAAAGAGGTGGCCGATTAGTTCCAAAACTTTATAAACAATGCTCCTTATAAAGACATGATGCAACAAGGCAACGAATATATTCTATAAAGAATATAAAGAAGTTTAAATAAGTGACCGATTTCATAAGACTAAGATTTAAGGAATGACAAAATCATTGAGGCTGCGATTATTATTAGAGAAGGATACGGTTAATAAACACGGACAATATTAGTATAAATTACACAAATCGTATGACTTCAAAATGCAGCAATGAAGTAATAGGAATTATTTAAGGGCAGCGCTAAGATAAATACATAGTTAATAGAGAGGTAATGATAAATCACAAAGGCAGCGATTAGCTCTTGACTAAAAGTCATGTCTATTTGGAAGGACATCATTTTTAAAAGAGATACATCTCTTCATAAATACATGAAGGTATAAAAGGAAATGGATATATACTTTCTATGGAATTAGCAAGAAGATCATCGATCAAGCTAAAGGAGGAATTGATACAAATAAGAATCATCTGATTTATATACAGATTAAGAAAATATTTCTAAGTTTGAAATTATACTTGGAAGCAGATCTGAAATATAAATGTAGTAGTGTATTAGGCTATAAATAGCATAGAAGGAAGGAATAAAATCTTAAGAGTTCTAAAGGATACAAAGGCAAGAATTATCCTCTTGGTATGATGTATCTAACCCTATGTCTATTATGATGAATACCATGTGGTAAATAATGACAAATGTATATAATTGAAAGATTATCATTCGTATCATTACACATGTATATATAAGCATTGTGAAACTTGCTATGAAATATATAAGGGGAAAAATCAATAGATTATATTCACAACACATTGAAGTAGTTGTATGTTCAAACTCAATGCCTATTTATTTCTATTGCCTCCAACCTTAGGAGAGGTGAGGTGTTGTTAGGGAGAGGTGGATTAAATCCATCCATGGAGGTGGTGTCATCGCACCCTAGACAAGTGAATCACCATCCAAGGTTGAGGATTAGAAAGGAAATAAGGATTGAGACTTGAACATAGCCAATACATAATGTGCTATGAATAAATATGATCATTTGGTTCAAGAAGTATGGTGAAGTATATTGAAGTATGTTCAAGTTAATACTTAGTTATTTCTATTGCCTCCAACCTTAGGAGAGGCAAGGTGTTGTTAGGGAGAGGCGGAGTAAATCCATCCATAGAGGTGGTGTCATTGCGCCCTAGACAAGTAAATCCCCATCCAAAGTTGAGGATTAGAAAGAAAGTAAGGATTAAGACTTGAACATAGTCGATACTGAAAGTGTTATGAAAAAATTAAGTTAATTGCATATTGATAAATAGATGATCTTTCTATATGGATATTGTTTATGAATTTGAATGCAAGAAAAATCTTATCTAACACTAATATTTTAAGAGGTATATTTGTATATCTATATTTTGTATATGTGTTTCCCTATGTCATGATTATAGGATTAGAGCACAAGAATTATATAGTTTGAAAATTATCTAAATAGTAATTCTAAAATCCTAACCCTAATTTGTGGTATTTGAATTTTTAGGGTAAAATTAGTATTGTTCCTATAAGGGACATAACAGATTTCAAGGTGTGGGACCCTGCAAATGAAATCAAACCTCCAGAGAAGGTTGGTTCATCTTTCTGAATACAAGATTCAGAGAAAGTTATAAGACTAAACCAAATCTAACACCACTGGGAAAAGGAGAAGAAGGAGAAAACTAAAAAAGGAAAGGTGATACACCAAGTTTAATGAAGAACACACACAAAACTAAGATGCACAAAAGATTTCAAAAGACTGATTAACACACACAAATCCTAAAATCTTAACAGAGGTAAAGAATAAAACTAGATTGTAAGGAACTAAACATTCACAATACAAAATCAATTTTAGAATTACACAGTGTTGAAGATATTATGAAGAGGTAAAATAACCAATACTATATTCATCAAAGGCATGATTACAACAAAATAGGGTTCTGTTTGGAGCACAAAAATAAGCCTCTGCGTCCAACCCTTGTTACATTGATTTTCATCTATTTATAGCATTCTATTACATTGACATAGGTCACCTACTGCAATAAATCCCCCCCATGGGCCTGTCAGAAGATATTTTTGCAAAAGGAATGTTTGTGTACATCTGTTCTGCAAAACATAAATGCACAACATTCCCAGATTTGATTTAAAACAAATAATACAAAAATACCTGAGGATGAAGTAGATGAGGAATATTTGTTGCATTGAATGTTAGCATTTGATTCATCTACCTGTATAAATAAATGCACAACAACTATTTCCAGCTGGTACTGATCTGATCCTACAATCATAGTGACTGGAGAGGAGACAGACATTTAAAATACAATGCCCGCCAAAATTTCCTATATAAAGCTTTTACAACACTTTAAAATATTTTAAAACTACTTTAAAGTATTTTAAAGCATTACATCATATTACATGCTTTATTTCAATGATTTTTGCTTTACTTCAATTTTAACCTTTATTTTGCCTTATTGGCAAAATCTGTCCATCGCGAACCATTTTAGTATTTATTTTTTCTTTTCTTATTGCTTTCTGCCCTTTAGTTGGCGAAATTCTCCTTCCACGAACTTTGCCTTGCTTCGTCTTTGTTCTCTTTTTCCTCTAGTCGGCAAATTCTAATTTCACGAACTACTTTGCTTGGCGTCTTTCTTCTTTCTTTGCTTTTCCTTCAGTCGGTGATTTCTTCATTTTGTGAACTTTGCCTTGGCTTCACCTTTTTTACCTTTACCTTGGTCGGCGAATCGCCTTATCGGCGAACTTTGGAAATCATGAACTATTTGGTGAGTTCGTGCTTTTTCCGATTTCCTAATTTCTTTCCTTGTCTTTGCTAGAGCTCTTTTCTTTGCCTTAGAGAAATCCCTTTCATCAGCGAAATTCTTCTTTTGTGAACCATCTTGCCTTTGTTCTTTTCTTCCTTATCGCCCTTCCTTCCTTTAGTCGGTGATTTTTTCTCCAATTGACGAACTTTGGTTCACCGAACTAAACATTTTCTGATAAGGCTTCCTTTTACTTGTTTCCTTTTGTCTTCCTTCAGTCTTCCCTTAGTCTTTAAACCTTAGTCAATGATTCCTTTGATCAGCAAACCAGTCGGTCAACGAACCAACGGGTTTGCGAACCACACAATTTTTCGATAAAGGCAACCTTACATCTTTTCCTCAGTCTTCTTTAAAGAAAGTCTTCCCTTCAGTCGGTGATTTCGTCGATTGGCAAACTTGCCGATCAACGAACTTTAAATTCGCAGAACTTAAAAAATGTCGATAAAGGCTTGTTTCTAAGGAAAAGACTTAGAAAATTTATGGATTTTTTCGGGGGTTTAACCTTAGAGATTTCGGGGATTTCTAACAAGGAAAACATTAAACCTGAAGAACACAGGCATTTTAACCACTTTTGACAAGATTTTCAACATTTTAAAGATGGGCTATTTGACTTTGGGAAAGGGAAAATAGGTCAACAGTTCCATCAGAGAGCGTTAGCAAAATGAGAGAAATGGTATAGGAAGAGTGGCAAACTATTAATGAATTTGACTGTACATTTAAGGAAGTGATAAGAAAGATGGAGGAGCGCTTGACCGAAAAACAAAGGATTGAATGGTTGTGTCAGGATTGCTACTGGAAGTCAGAACTACGTTGGATGGAAGAACCTTTGAAACCTACTCAAGTGTGGTAGAATTAGCATGCAGGGTGGAAGCACAACCTTGGAGTCAGAAGAATAAGGAAACAAAGAATAAGGAATTGGAAAAGATGGGATTGGAATTACAACAATTAAAGATTAAACAAGATATATTGGCTAAACATTAGAATAGCATGGCATCATCATCAAGTTTGAGGAAAAAAGTTTGGTGCACTTATTGTTTAGAATAAGGCCATCTAAGAAATGGATGTCCAATGATGCAAGGTGAGAAAAGAGCTATGACTCTTAGAGTGGACTTACAACTGGCCCCTAAGAAGCTAAAAAGTGTATATTGTGAAATTTGCAGCAAATGGGATAATCATGAGATAGATGACTGCCCATCCCTTCTATTCAAATCAAGGGAAGATGATTAACATGAACCATGGTGTAATCACCACTGTGAAGACAACAAAGCTATGCACAAAGAAATGGCCATGGCTAAAGGAATAGCCAAAAGATCATTTTATAGTCATGGCTACAAACATCCAACATGGAAGAATCAAAACAACATCCATGCGACATAGTATACTCCATCACAGATTGCAACTAAACAACCTCCCACTAGCTACCCTTTGAATGATAATGGAGGATATTACAATAACTACAGAGGAGAATGTGATAGAGAAAGAGGTTGTGGGCAAAGAAGAAGAGATGACACCACTTGTTATAGATGTGGTTAGATGGGCCATTACATAAATGAATGTCAAGAAGAAAAGAAGAAAATTTGTGGATTTTGCAACGACTCGTCATGATTTGTTCACTTGCACCAAAGCATAACAATATTTTAAGAACACATCACCACAATATAAAATTAAAGAGTTATCAGGACCTAACACAACAAAAGGAGTTAAAGTCAAAATGAGGGTACCCAAACAAAATGCTCAAGGAGCCAGAAGGTGCATGAAGGCTGAACTCGATGAGAAGGATACAAGAAGCCAATTGTCACTTACAAAAGAAAAACAATTGGAGAAAGAATATTTGGAAATGGGGGAAGAACTAAAAAAGAAAGCCATTATGAAATAATGGAAGAAAAATAAAGTTGTGGCAATAACCAGAGGGGGAACTAACACTACAAAAGGAAAAATACCAATTAATGAGTTAGAGGAGGAAGAAGAGGAAGAGAATTACTTCCCTGTGAAGTCTAAGCATGACTAGATAGTTGAAGATACTAGGAGCTTATTATAGAAGAAAAGAAGACTATCGCAAGGCCTACTTTTTAGAAAAGGAAACCCAACTATTAAAAGAATTGGCGAACTTTGTGGAAGAAAAAATTTTCAAAAAAAATTGAAGCAATTCTCAAAATATTGGAACAAGACTAGAAACACTAATTTAAGACCTCGGATTAGAAATGCGGCAATAACCCCAAGGAGATGCAAAAAAAAGACCAATCTTGATAGAAATCCAAGTAAACAATACACTTTAAGAATGTATTAGTCGACTTGGGAGTAGACATTAGTATTATACCCAAGAGAGCTTGGGAGGAGTTTGGAAGACCAACACCCAATGACATAGTTTATAATATTGCTCGTGGATGGTACTACCATTAGTACAATCGAAACTTGGAGGCATGTCGAAGTTGACCTATTAGGGATCAATACGATTAAAACTTGGAGGGTTGGAGGCAATTTTTATTTCTTGTAACAGTACCATATTAGGTTTATCTATTTCATCTAGTTGCTTAACTAAAAGAAATTTATCTTAAGGCATTCAAGGCTTTGACATTCCAACTTAGAATTTTCATTGCCTCTGGGTGGAAAGCTTTTCCTTTCCACCAATAATAAAAATACATTAAGGATCTTTCAATGGCCTTCTTCCAATGCAATTTGAGCTTCTTTTACTTTTTATGCCATTGACTTCCTCTCATGATTTTGAGTACCAATGTCTGCAAAGATTTGATGGCTATAGTGATCATAATATTGACTATATTTCTCAAGATTTTTCTAACTAATATAGGTTCTTGCTTGATGGCTTCTAAATTAGTTGTCCCAACTAAGTTGGAACCCACCCTTACCATTCCATTCTTTGATATTGGAGATTTCTATTTGTGAACCTTCTCCAACCAAGTTATAACCATGTCCTTTTGTTTCTTCAACCTCTAGTCCTTTATCAATTTTAGCTTTTTGTCCAAGTCCTAACTAAATGGCCTTAGATATTAATTCTTCAATTCCATTTAGAGTTACTGTTTTGAGAGACCTTGAATTTTCTTGCTTTTCGTTTTTGTCTTCACTTTCTATGATCACTCTTTTTAGTCTTTTCCTTTCTTGTTTTTCCTTGAATCTTTATCTTTGCAGAATTTTCCATGGTTTCTCTAATAAAATCCCTCCTACTTCTTTGATTTTACTTCTTTTGGCTTCCATATTCTAGATATCTTTATTTTTCTTAATCTCCATCTTCCTACTATCCTCTATGCAATTTGCCATATTTCCATCCTATTTCCCACAAACTCTTTCTTTATGTCCAATCTTCCTATATTTAAAACATCTAAAGGGCAAATAGTCGATCTATTTCTTGTCTCCGAACACCCAAGGCTAAATTGACTCTTATAACCTAGCTTAGTGCTTTAGCAAGATTACCTTAAAACACAAATTATGGCATATGAAGATAACTATGTTTCTGGATGAACTAACCATACTAATGAATTCCCCCATGGTTTCCAATATTTGCTTTAAAATTATTTCATCCTAGAGCTCCAAAAGGAGTTTGTAAAGGCAAATCTAAAGTGGCACTTTGAATATTATTATTTTTAGTGTTAAAAAGTGGCACCCATGGTTACATATATAACCTAGAGTTCCTAGAAAACTACGGTCTACTATGAAAGAAATGTTATCTAGCTTTTGTCAATTGAAAGGTACTTTAGAAAGAAACTTTTAGTCAAGAAGTAAATCTCAAATTTAGAGTAGGAAGTCTATTTCTTTTCCATCCTAAGTGTTGGGGAAGCAGTCATGGATTGAAACCTTTTATTCTTGCTTCCCAAGCTTTCTTTGTGCATTTCTTTCTTACCTTTCTCCTTCCATCTAACAATTTCTTTATTCTTTTTATTTTCACTTGATCTTACAATGTTTTCCTTGACCTCACTTGCTCTTCATCCTTTTTGGTTTTCCTTCACCCTACTCCAATTTCCTTTGTTTTCATTCAACGTTTCTTGCTTGTAATTGATAAAATTAACAATTAGATATAAATTCAAAGATTCCATGCACTATACACAAATTAAAATGAAGTCTGCCTTCAATTGTAGTTTTAATTTAAAATTATCTATTGCTATAAAAAAAAATGGCATTAACATGTGTTTATCTTTTGTGATACTATGTGTTTCTAAAGTATTAGTATAATTTATTTCTTCAATTTCTCTAGAATAACATATATCATCCGCTTCTCACATGTTTTTAGCACTTGATGTTTGAACAACAAATCAAAACGTTATTAATGGATAAATACTAGAAAATAATTTCTAATAAGAGCACTAAAAAGAGGATGGGAAGTCTTCCCATTACATCTGTCAAACGTAGCATAAAGAGGTCTGCAAAATAACAAACAAAAAATGTACGTAAGCATGATTTCTAATGGTCTGACGGCTGGCCTCACTCCAACTCTTGGTGAAGGTAGCAAATAAGTTAATAACAATTACTTCCAGCTTACACGCATATAACAAGAGTTCTGTCGAAGGACCAAAACTCTAAGTACGATTTTGAAATGAAATGAAATGAAAGTTTTTAATGACAGCAGTCTATGGGACTCGGAGAGTGAAACCAATCGGCTCGACACCAAAAAAGCTGACCACAACTGTTACTTTTGAACAGCATATATAAGATGGAAAGCTGACCACAACTGTTACTTTTGAACAGCATATATAAGATGGTGTTCCATGTTCCCAAAGGATGTCTCATATGCCCATGAGGTTTGTTGGCAAGGCTGTGAACTCAGACATTACCTTCGCTATTTGTATAAAGTGTAAATGGTTGAATAAGAAATCAAAACGTTATTAATGGATAGATACCGGAAAAGAATTTCACTTAAGAGCACTCAAAAAAGCACGAGAAGTTTTCCATTTGCATTTTTTTACAGATGTAAGTTGTAAAAAGTACAGTGTATCCTACAGTCTGCAATACTTACAAGGTCAAAATTGTCATTACAAATTTGACGAACATCTTTGAATCTGTGCATGGAGCTCCATACATGATACATAGTGATTACTTACAGTATCTTTTGTTTCGAACAAATTTTTCGTTGATGAAGAAATTACATAGGAACCTGTCCGCACCGCAAGAGATCTTGGTAGAAATTTAGCAACATGTCCACAAGATTAGAACATTAATAATGGGAGGGTAAGTGCCCATACTTGCCACTCAAACTGCTGTTGGGGTCATTTTTTATAAAATTTCATGAAGCTATCAATTTTTCCATGATAATTGGCATGCCAAAACTTGGACGTAGTGTCAAGCTTATGATATCAGGGCAATGCCTATAATGGGGACTTATCTTCCAAGAAAAATTATACAGCATCATTGACAGAACAAGTCTTGCCTCCGCAAAGGCAAAGGATTGACCAATACATGTTCTCGGACCCATGCCAAATGGTAAGAAAGCAAATGGATTCTTACAAGCACGATTCAATCCATTGGCAAATCTTTCAGGCCTGAATTCCTCAGGATCATCACCCCAATGCTCCTTGGAATAATGGAGGGCAGAAATAGGCATGACAACCTCCAGTTTCTCAGGGATTAGAATCTCTCCCACAGAGTTTTCCTTGATGCAAGCTCTACCAATTAAAGGTTGTGGAGGGTACATGCGAAGTGACTCCAATAATATCATATTCAGGGTCTTCAAATGGCCTAAATCTGACAAGGTCAATGCTTCATCCTTCTGCCACAACTCTTTAGCTTCAATCCGGGCTTTTTCTTGCCAATTTGGATGAACAGATAAGAGATATATGGTCCATGTAAGGAGGATGGCAGTAGTTTCGTGCCCAACAAGTAAAAATGTTATACAATTGTCAATGACCTGCTTCTCAGTCAGATTTTCTTCCTTGAGCAACAGAAGCATTAATGTAAGCAAGCTCTCATTTCCGCCTGGTTCAAAATGTTGATGTGCCAGTCCATTTTCCAAAAGGTCCATTGCAATCCTTCGGAGTTGACCTTCATCTTCAACGATCTCCTGAGTGGCAACTTTTGATCTGCTCACAGTCTCAGACAATAATGAGGTAGTCAGTTTTTATCTTCTGGGTGTTTGCTTGTATTGCAGAACTATATACTCTAGAACAGCAAAACTTTAAGAATGTATGTATCTTTAATTTAAGTATATAGAATAAGCAGCCATTCTTTCTAGTTCAGAAGGTAAGAAATATAATTAATTTTTGCTGAAAAAACTTTTGATAACAAAAGTGAAGATTATGTTGTAGCTCTAGTGAGTACACAATCACCACAGTTTAATAACTTGATATTCTATATTGGACCTGGATCTCATCTTAGTAAGTCCCCCCTGCTTTTCACTCATCAGTAGGCCTATGGACAACAAATATAAATATTTAATTTTAATATTTGAGAAAACTATTGGAAGTTCAGAATAACATTTTATTTAATTATTAATTAGAAGCTTTTAAAATTAATAATTAATTATGCACCACAGGGATGTGTTTCCCTATGTTTTTAGGCGGATTTTTATAGGGGACATTTTGGGGACGGAAACATCCCCCATCCCCAATCATCAAAAAATTTTGGAAACGTTTCTGAAACAATGGCCAGCCATCCCCTGCAGCCCAGTGAACATAAAATGCAATTTAAAAAAAAGGGAGGGGGGCGTGGGGGTGGAAGGGGAGCCCACAAGGACCCCCATACCTCTTTACACCAACCCTAAATCTAAAAAAGTCACACTAACAACTAAAAAAAAAACTTATTTTGTTATTTTCCATATTGTGAAGAAGACAAAGAAGAGCAGTTGTGAGAAGAGAAGAGAACGGCACTGAGAAGAAAGCAAGAGAGCATCATTAACTTAAAAGCGATAAAATTATGAAAAATGGCAATATGCCTTGAAGGTTTGTGTGGTCTCAAAGGCTTTAATTTGAGCTTGATGGAGGGTCTCCTTCCCTCGACCCTACCCTATGTTGCAACAGAGAGTGCATCAGGAGCACCACCCCTCGACCCCACTAACAACTTCATATAGTCAATCAAGAGAAATAGGCTTATCTCTCAATGATCGGAGAAGTTGATGGTTGTGCATAGTGTCTTGCAACTTCAAGATCGACTGAGACTTGAGTATTGTTAGACTCCAATCACACATTGGATGTTGATCTCAAGGATGCCATACAGGTTGATGAGGAGACACAAAGAGTGATTGGTTGGGGTTCCATTGGATGAGGTAGTACCCCATAGTCACGGTGACTTAAACTCAGACTTTGATTTTGATGCAATCTTAGTAGATGCTGATTAGGGGTAGTGGCATATTTTCTATGTTTTTGTCATTTTGTAATTGAAATTTGCAGCATTTAGGCATTTTGTTGTAATTTTTATACAATATATATGCAATTACACATTAACGATGAAAGCAATTGAAGTTTGTTAATTTGTTTGTCAACTCTCGTGAAATTTCAATGCAACTCTAATGTTATGTGATGTTATCATATAAATATTTGAAATTTCGTATATTTTTATTTTTTTTCTTTTTTTAATAGCTGTCACCTGCCGTCCCCTAAAAAATGGCCTCCCAAAAAATCTGTCCTAGAAATATGTCCCCCAACTATTGATGTCATTATTTAATTGCAGCTTATTATATTAAGTTTACTTATGTAATTAGTTTTATTTACTTAGGTAGATTTAGCAATAATTAGCACTTCACATCAAGTTGAGATCACTTGATCTTCAAGTTGAGTTCACTTGACTTAATTGCTCTTGATATTGAGTCCACGACTTATTCACTTGTGGCTAATTCAACTCCTTTGGAAAACTTGCCTTTTCGACTTGTGCTCCCAAAGTCTATATATTGTATGTAATTTCCTTCATTCATGAATCAATCAATCAATCTCATTTTAATCTCTCCATAATCTCGATATTGGATTTTAGTTGATATTTGCATTCTACACCATCTGCATGTTTGCATCTAGCTTTTGCAATCTTCTGCAGTCACCTAGATCTATGCTTGTGTTCGGATTCTCATTGAATCCTACACTCGTCCCCTGCCGTCCCATTCCGGAAACTTGGTGTAACATAGATAATTAATCCTCAATATATATACTCAATGCAATTTGTTTTGAAACAAGCTTCCAAGACTAGACATAAACTAAATATATTTACTTGTTTCCAAGACTAGACATAAACTAAATATATATACTGATTGCAGTTATCACCTCCATACATCACTTGGTTTTTCATAATAGGATCCATAGTCTCTTTGAGATTTTTCTTGCATTTACCCTCTGATTGAATATTCGGCTTTAACCCATGCAAGAATAGTGTCCCTTGTCTAAGCATGAATAGCATGGTTGATGATGTCCTTCCTAAGCCATCCTTTATTCCAAACAGAATGTACATTACCTCTTTACTATTAACTGTGTTATTGAATCGGTAGGAAATCATGCCGATTCTAGGTACAAAACGTCCCAGAATTGGATTCGAATTCAAATCCTCTATGGATTTGACTAGGATTCGTCATTTTTGTGGTACAAACACTTCCGTCAAACAACTCCCAAACCTACGTGAATCTAATGGTGACATGGCGCTTCCAAACCAATTCTGTCATGATTCCAGGCATCGGCGCTGGTTTCAACAGATTTTTTTAATTATTGACCACAAAAAACCATTTTATTTATGTCATTTGCATGCAAAGGCTCCATCAAGTGCAAGTTCCTATTGGGTTGTTTGCATTCACACCATTCCCGACTTATTCTACAAACAACCCATTTTTGACTTATCAACGGTCCTCACTTATTCTGCAAACAACCCATTTTTGACTTATCAACGGTATCACTTATTCTGCAAACAACCCATTTTTCACTTATCAACAGTTTCATTCTGCCGCTCGCCATTTAGTCCTTAGGTTTAAAATTTACGGCACTAAATGTTGTTAGATTTTAGCATTTTATTAATTCAAATCTATTATATTTATTTTATTTTAGTATAGATAGATATTATTTACTATAGATACGATGGTTCGTATCTATATATAAATAGTAGTACTATTGATATTAATTTGCATATTAATCTGGTATTAATATATTTTTTTGAATATAGTTTAAAAAATTAATTTAATTTAGTATTAGTTTTATAAATTTATATATATATATAGTATGATTTTTATATGTTTTGTATGGATATACCTAGAATATACCCAACCTTCCCCAAAATATTGCCATACCAGCATACTGTTGGTACCTGATTCGGTAACTTAGCTATTAAACCTTCCTGTTCCTTGTGATTAGAGTTATTGTTAATAATTGAACAAAGATACAAAATTACCTCTTCTACAAGACTTTCCTCTTCCTCTTCATTGGAAGTTACTGTTAATGATTAAACAAAGATTAGCTGGCAGAATGTTGCTTGTTTAGGTACCAATTGGTACTTGGTGAATAAGACCCTCCTTATGGAAGACCACAAGGGGATTTCGTTCCATTAAATGGACTCTGGCAATTCAACTAAACCTAGCATATTAAAAATAAAATAGTGGCTGATGCCTAGCAAAAAAGAGAAGATTGATTAATATAGAAACAGAAGGCAGTTGGTGAATAAGACCCTCTTGTAGAAGTCCACAAGGGGATTTCGTTCCATTAAATGGGCCTTGGCAATCCATTAAAAATAAAAAACCGGCTGATACCTAGCAAAAAGAGAAGAGAAGATTGATTAATATGGTTTTCCAAATGATTGAAATTTCCCAATGAGAAAATGGTGAAAAATAATGCCTAAAATTTTGGAATTGAGTAGATTGGCATGCCTCTATGGGCTTACACCATATGGAACAGTGTAAATCAATTTGGATATGCTAGCATATTGAAAAACTCTGTAGTATTCTGTATGGTGTAAAGATGCACCAGGATGATGTGCTCCTAAAATTTCCTTGCTGATAAACAATAGCACTTAAAGCTTTCGAAAGGTTGATGAATATTCACATGCAATTATGTGGTGGCAAGTTAAGTGAGTTTGATCTTAAGGAAATTTCATGTTTAAGTCCATTTGCATTGGAGTAGTATTGGTGGATAACTTTCTGATGCTTCATCCAAGTGAGTATCACCTAGATACAATAAGTGCTAATTGAACCATTCGTACTAAGTGAAATTGACTTACAATATCATATACTTTCCCATTACACCACCGAAGGGCTTATTTGACATGTAATTTTGAACAGCTGTGCAAAAGGGGAAAAAAATTATAGGCAGCCCATCGAAAAATTACTTTTATCAGATTTTGTTATTGTTCCTCCACTTTCCGTCAAGTTTCCATCGGGTTCTGTCTAGCTTCCATCGAGTGTATAACATAATGCTTATATAGGCAACCTTTATGCATGGTTTCAGTATCTACGCACTACATATACACCAAATGATTTTCTACACATTGTATACCTACTATCAAACTGTTCAATAAACACCTTAACATGAAACTATGACAGCTAATGCTCAAAGAAACATATGCAGGTGCATTGGTAAGACCTGCCACTGGCAGGCTGCAGATAGGGGGTTTGAATCCCAACTGGTTGAAGGATGTGGAAAGTATGTGCTAGTTACAACCAGCCTTAGACCACATTTTTTAGCAGAAAATGTTAAAAGTTGTCCTGATGATCTTTTATATATGCATCTCTTCCTCTTACTAACTCACATTCTGATGTTTCAGATAATAATACTTTATCTTTTTGGTGCTTCACCTTGTGCATTGAGGCATCATCCTTTACTAGCTTTTTGAAAAATAAATTGTGTATTTTAATTTAATATTTAGGAAAAATTAAAGAAGCCTTTTTTATTAAGAAAAAGTTACATATCACAAAAAGATAAGATTTTATACAATTAAGCAAACATTTTTAACGCATTAGCTACAAACTATACTATCCAGAATTTGTATGGTTCCATCAGAAATTACCTAAAGGCAGGCAATGGAGAAGCAAGTCCAAATATATCATGTCTCCTGTTATAAAGATACCGACCAAAGCTAAGAAAAATCTCATCCATAGAGCTTCTTAAATCACTACCAAAAGCAAACTTTCCAAAGATGCTCAGTGTCAACTCAAGAAAGCTTTGATAAATATCTATTTCTTGCTCATGGAGCTGTAAATTCTGTTCCCAACCATGCATGGCCTCGACTGTGACTTCCCTTAGGAGCTCCAGCTTCATCTGATGGAAGAAAATTGAAGTTAACGTATTCCTCCTCAAAACTAGGTTCACATATAGCAATAAATGGAACTGCGCTATAATCCTATCCCTAGTTTCTTGAATCATTGAGCCTATCATATTATAGTTCTTGTGACAATTGAAATTGAAATCAGCAGATCTCTGAGGCCAAAACCAAAATGATAAAATTTTATACAAAAGATTAAAACATCAAGCGCCAATGCCAGCCTGGTCAAGAGAACTTGTTATCGATATAACTTCCATGGCTCAAGGCCCATCCTGCCATTGTTTCTTGAGAACCATTAGACAGACATCAAATGCTGTTCCAGTGATATTGCAATTTAGAGAATAGCATCCTATGATAGGCTCTCTTCATTTTCAGTGTACCCAAAGCTACCAATGGGTTTTTCAACTTTATTCAACTATAAGGAAGACCAGCACAAAAGTAGAGTGCAGGTGACAAGAAAAGGAATATTAAATTACCTTCCCAATAACACACTGAACTCGACATTTAGTCCTACTATAGACAATATCAAAAGATACAAAATACCAAAGGAAATTTAATAAATCATAGACATCATATACACCTCATGTAAAGATTAGACCTCGTTTACATGCTATGTAAATATGATTGACTTGGAAAAAAAAAGTGAAATTCAAAACAATTTTGCTCTCCCGACGATGCAACTTTCCAACTTTCTATAGTGCAATCGGAGATGAATGAGCCTACAACTAATCACTGGACAAGGTCAATAATATAGGTGCATGATATTCTAGCAATCATAAATGGACTAACCAAAGTAGAACATCTTTTTTCTGGATAAGAGAAAGAGGCTTCGATTAAATTACTTTTGTTTATCAGTACAGGATGCAAAGAGTACATACACCAGACTAATTCTTTCCTAAACAAGTCACACAGGCCATCTCAGTGATGTCTCCATGCCATTGCCTTTCGTTTTCTTCTTCATCTTCGATCTTAAATCCTGTTTATTTATTTCAGTATACATTTCCTTGTCATTTCCAGATCTGCCTCAGTTGTGGTTCAAATCCATGGCTGCCATCATTTCCCAGTCCAGCAATCTATTCACATTACTTTGAGCCTGTAAAGTTGTTTCTGGACTTTGAACCACTAATAATTTGTATTTAAATTTTGGAATTTGAATCATCATCCATAGTTTTGGCCGCCAATTTCTATATTTCAAATCATCTATGGATTTAACAGCCACGTTATATCAATGAATGAATGCAGTATATATTTCTTTTGCCTCCAGGATAATGGTTTTATTTTGTTTCTGTAATATTTAAAGTTCTTGATTTACTAAACATGTTCTCTTTTCTGTTCATGTTCTATTTTCCTAGGACTTCTATTCTTTATCTGGAAAAACCAAGAAAAGCTTTCATTTCTATAAAAATGTGCATGGTATACTATCATTTTCATCCTTTATCTTTTTTGTTAAGGATAAATGGGAACATCACCGAGCCCTGAACATGGTACTACACATGCACATATCCTCCAAATTATGGGTCGTCTTTTTTTGTCTCAGGAATAGTTAGCATTCTTGATTTACCGTACACATTCTCTTTTCTGTATATCTTTTACTTTCCAACAACTTTGTCTGAAAAAAAAACTGTGTTGCACCATCATTTTCATCCTTATTAATTCTATTTTTGGTTAAAGATAACTAGGAAATCACCAAGCCTGGGCTATTTCTGAAGGAACAGGCCCCAGTCCTGAACATGCTATTACACGCACATATGTTCTCCAAGTTATGGGCTGACTTATTGCAGTGTGGTAATTTGAACTTGGGCCACACTTTTTACCAAGGCATCTTTTCAGCATTACACCACATGCCTTGGACACCATCCTAGATTCTTTTTTTCATTGCATTAACATCGTTTTTATAATTATAGGAGTCAACTGTATTTGAGTGGAAGGACTTTTGACCTCAGGTTATTGTTGCAATTCTTCATGATTTTCAAGAGACTGCTTGAAATGATGCACTTTACTCTCCAAATCGTATGCATGATTAATATTTTTTTGAGTCAATGAGAATCAAAGGGCAAGTGGAAATTTGACATTGGCTGTTTAGTCTTATCACAAAGAAATCATCCTCGTTTCTTATTAGCCTTTAACTTCAAATTTAAACAACACTTACAATTTTTTTTTTAAATTTTATTTTTGATGGATTTTATCCATGTATTTTTTAGACATCTCAAGATAATCTTTACGAATGGTCATTGAATTAATAATATTTTTTTTCTCATATATGTTGATAATAATTAGAAGACAAAAAGATCCACTTAAGCACACAAACAACTTTAAGTATTTGTTAATAGGGAAAGAGGAATGGTAAATTTAATCTACAGCTTTGGTCTTTTCACCCTCTAGCCTTTTTCCCATTAGCTAAGCTTTTGAGAATGTAATGTCTTATAAATCACCCTAGTCTCACAATTCTTACCACCACAAGAGTTGGTTAAATTTCAACCCAAATGTATATTCAAGAAAGTGAAGGCTTTCATGAGGATTATTAATGAGATTTATAATTTTTGTAGGATTTGACCCATCTATTTTTTTAGTCATCCAATGGTTACTCTATCAGCATCATTACATTAATGACATCTTTTCTCATTTATGTTAGTAATAATTACAAAACAAGGGGAGCCACTAAGCACATGGGAACCTCTAAGCATTTGTTAGTACAGGGAACGAACAGTGAACATAACCCACCGCTTTAGGATTCTCACCCTCTAGCCCCTCTCTCCATTGTCAAAGCTTTTGGAGTGTGTAATGCAATATAAGTCACTCTTGTCTCACAATTCTTATCAATGTGGAATTTAACCCAATGACAACCAAATAGTGTATTCAATGTGAGTGAAGGTTCCCATAGGCTTTTTTAATTTTTGTAGGATATGACCCATGTGTTTTTTAGTCATCTTGAGATGACCTCCATAAGTAGTCATTAGTACTAATTAGAATAATGACATTTTTTTTTCATATATGTCGGTAACAATTACAAGACAAGGGGAGCCATGTAATGTCCCTTTCTAGAACATTTCTTATTTTTGCCCTAAAACAATAATCCTAACTCAAAATGATAATTGCATTAAATTTATAAATATGACTTTATCTAAAATTATGATTTTATTATAATATTCAGATTTATAACTTATGCAATAATTCTGAAAATAGGACTTATCTTGATTTTTCTGCTATAATTTTCCTTCCAATTTGCAGCTATTCTCCTTGAATGATTGTCCCTAATATCTACACAAGTTAGGGGTTTTCGTCCACCAACTTGCTAAGAGAGGTTAAAGGTTTTCGTCCTTAAGTCTCTCAATTTACCTTGGAGGGGCTTCGTCCTCTTTGGCTATAATATTTACTTGTAATAAGTCATATTATTTCTTCTCAAATTGATGTCCTTATCTCATTGAATGATCTCCTTCATATATCTTATGGTTTGAAGGAGTCACACCCTTTCCTATACACCCGCTGCCCTTTGAAGGAGTCACACCCTTTCATATACAACCGCTGCCCCTTGAATAATTATAATTTAATTTTAATTTAACTAGTCTTTAATCCCAATCGCTAGTATGAGATTAGTGCCACTTTCCATTAAGAATTATTACCATTAATTTATATGTTATTGGCGCCACCTCCTGTTTCATTCTCTTATGCGATTTCTCTGTTCCTGAGATCTCTCTCTGGGTTGTAAACTAATTTAGGCAGGGGCATGACAAGCCACTTACCACACGAGCATCTTTAAGCTTTTCTTTTGCCTTTGGTTTTGGTTTTGGATGCATTATTCGTCCCAAGCACAGTAGGTTTGCTTTTGGTTTGAGATTTCCTTTGGGCCAATTGTGGGTATGTTCTCATCAGCTCCACATGGAGTAAGAGCACTTTATCCAGAGAGATCAGCACATCTGTACGCCTTGCAACAATGAACCAGAATGAAAGAACATTATGTATTTAGCTGTTCAGTGTATTATGAGATTTGTGGCAGGTTTTACTGCCTCTTAAGAGAAAATTATGGCTCTCTAAAAGATCTTAGTCATTATGAGGATTAAAGATGTGTAGATCTATTCATCAGAGATATGACCCAACACGAAGTCTGCGATCTTAAGAGTTGTCAACACAACTCTGTCTCAATGTTCAGTTTCAGATTCCTTTCTTCAAACTCAATTTCAGAGGCACAAGGAAGCACATTGTGATTTATGATTGTCTTTCTTTTTCCTACAAATGTTTATATAAAATATATTTTTCTTGTAGTCCAATTAACCTAATTGGTTACTAGTGGACAATAGACATAAATTTCCTAGTTGGGGGATGAATGGTCAATGTAATCCACTACCTTGGACTTTTTGCCCTCTAGACTCTTTTCCTCTTGACAAAGTGTTTGAGTATGTAATGCCTTATAAATCACCCTTCTCTCACAATTTTTACCAATATAGGATTCAACACAATTACAACCCAATTGTGTAATTCAAGTAAGCATTTTACTATTTTTCTATTTATCACATAGCTAACCTTCCAATTGGAAAGTCTAAATGCTTATCAGCATAAAATTAGAATTTGGATGGCAATTACTAATAATTTGCAAGTACTATGATCCACTTCTAAAGATTCATTGCAAGTAACTGGCATCATCCATGAAGCTTCAACAAGTTGCATAATAGCATTTGCAATTCCAAAAAAAACTCATAACAACATTGCACAATGGTGGTCTGGGCCCTTTCAAAATCCCTATTTTACCTTTATCAAAAACATTACACAATGGTGAAAAAATAAGAGGCGCCAAGAATAGGAAGCATACCTTAATTTTTTTAGAAAGGAAATGAGGTTCAAATATTTTCCGTTGATGAAACCAATTTATTCCAGACGATGAAAATATTCCATCCCCAAGAACAGATAATGAACGAATGAATGACGGTTTCTCATAGAAATCTGCATTACTGGTGAGAACTTGTCGAACAAGAACGGGATCTACAATAAATAACCTAACTAACTTTCCAAGCCTAATGTAGAAAAGCTTCTTGCTATGGTTTCCGAGACTCTTCAAGACATCCCAACTTTGTCCGGCATCCATGTTTTTTAATTGCACTACCTGAAAAGAATACACAAAATCATTTTTATAATCACTTCGTACAAAGTTTTTCATGTAAAAATTCAGACAAAAAGAACTACATTCTTTGATGCTCCTTAAAATGTGACAATTAAAATCTAGTGAAACCAGACAAACTTTTGCTTCAAATCCCGGAGCATAAAAATTAATTCCAGGTTGTAAACCTTCATTGGATTGAAATACACCTTACAATACAATCAAGTTATCAACCCAATAATGATATTGTTGGTCCCATGATAAAGGAAAATATAAACAATTAAGTTCACATAACAGATATGAAAAAGTGCGCGGCTACTTTTAAAACCAATTCAGTTATGAAAATCCAAATTAGAAACTAAAAAAAAATGATTTCCTGGAAATGGATCATGTAGCTTGTCCCAAAATGTCGATATCTCTCTTTCTATTGAATCTCATCCAGAAGCTCTCTTCTCTTAATATTATGGATTGTGGATGCTTGAAATCTCTAGAAAAGAATGCATTTCTACTGTGAAGACAACAAATTATAATACACTGCAAAAAAACGAAATATAATTGTCGCCATTTGAGAAAGCTTTTTTCTTACTTCAGAAAAGAAATAGCCATTTTTTTTTACAAGTTGGAGCTAAGTTTTCAAATCAACTCTTAACAATAGCGGTCGTGTAAAAAGCATATTAAAAAAATCCTAGTTAAGACTGTCGCTAGCAAATGGTTTCCCAACTTATTGCAAATACATATTATTTGTGAAAAGGGTAGTGTTTGTATCCAAATGTCCTCAACTAATCATAAGCGGTTAATGGGTCTAAAATGCATATCAATCATAACTGCAAGCTGAATAAACTCAAAAGAAAGTAACAAAAAATAAACTGAAGTACGCCAAGCGTGTTTCTACAATAGTCTTAAGGAGGCCCAACTATATATATTACAAGGTGTGTTATTCATTTGAGTTTTAAAGCAGACTACCTATTTTCAGCTACCCTGGAGCATAGATTGCTATGGCTACTGTTGAAATGCATTTTTCTTATTTCCTACAAAGGTCATATTTTGCTTTGAAAAAAAAATATGCTATATTTTATTAGAGTTGTATCTTAGATTTTTGTGATTAGACAAAATCTTGATTTGCTCCTGTGATGTTTTTGTTTATGTTATAGGTTATGCTTTCTATAATTAGAACCTGCATTGCACCTACATCATTAAATTCATTGTTTGTGTAGATTGAAAATCCTTTGAATAATATCCCTTCTTCATTCTTAAGAGATTAGCATGGTTCGCTTAGGAGAGAACATGAGAGTCACTATAACATCTTATGGCAACTCGTTGATTGGTCTCCTAAGTTGCTAAAATTAGTCAGTACATCTCTAGTCCGCACCTTTCACTGGGTACTCCAACATTTAATAAGACAACCTTGTTGTAGTAAGAGTTATTTTTAGAGTAAGTTAAATCGAGTCTTGAGGAGAAGCTGATAAAGAGGCGCATTTCAAGGACTGGGGCAGGCCGAAAGAACATTTGGCTGAGAGATGGGGATGTCTCAACGGTCTCATTCAAAACATAATGTCAAAGGATATTTCCATGTTGAAACTTTGAAATAAGTCTACCTCCAATCTCATAACACGTGTTAAGACCTTCAATGGCCAGGGTAAATAGGCTAAAATCCTCTATTCAGTGTGTTGTCCACTGCAAGAATGTTAAAAAGTGGCTGCCCAATTAATATCTGCTGCAAAACCCTAGCTTATCTGTCCACATTTTTTGTTCTCCTGAATTTTGGTTACAATTCTCTGACAACTGGTTGACATCAACTTGAAGTATGTTAGTTGTATGCGTGTGTGGAGGTGGAGATTCTCTCTATTTTTTGGATAAAACAAAGAAATTTGTATTATTACATTGAAACATTTACAACAGTCCAAACCCTAGTCCAGACAGGGCATAGGGACAATGGCAGAAAGCTGTGTACTAGATCATATTCTTTTCATATTAACTGCTCCAAAATCTTTGAAAACAAGAACAAGAACAAAGAACAGTAAAGACAAAAAGATTTCGAAGAGTATAAACAAAGTATGACCAACCATCTGGAGTATGGGGATGGTTTTTGATTTAATACCCAAACAGTCAAAAGTTTTATATTATCATCGATATATAGTTATACCAAAATTACCCTCCCACAATCTGAAATTTTACAAATGTCTTTTTGACATTGCAAGAACCATAGATCAGACATTTGCCTCTCCTTTGGGGGTTTGCAAAGACTCAGAAGGGTGCTCTGGATCCTGCTCTACCATAGCAGCAGGATGACCTTTCTGAGGGTTCCAAGCAGGGCCGCAGGGATTGGGACAGACTTTTACAGTGATGGCTCCTATTCTCTCCCCATGAACTAAAGTTGTACAGCATGTCTTTTGTTGGTGGATTGCTGGTCATTTTGTTGCATGACCTCAACGAGTTTCTTCATAGTCCTTTCAATGGTGAATAGCTGTCCAATGGCCTAAATCTTTCTTTGAAGTTGCTTGATGTTATGGCTCAAGTATAGGAGGCAAATTTCCTGGTACCACATGCACGCCTGCAAAACCTTGTTCCAATCTTTTTGCTGCTCAATGCAGTTCACAATTAAAAAAAGAAATGTCCATACCATTTTTATCATTTTTTTACCGGCTTGCTGAATGCTGATAGCTATGGTGGATGAACTTTCTTTACTTTCATCAGGGGCCCTCTTGGGGCTTGTGAAGCTCTCAACATGGTTAAGAGGACACTCTACCTGGGTAAGGTGGAGCTCAAGGTATAGTTAAAGATTCAAGGATTCTGATTAGACACAAATGGGACTTGAAATCCTCCAAGAGGGTTAGTATTTTGCATTCCAACAATGAGATCTAGGATGTTCATCTGCTGAAAACAAGAATGCAGATCAAGGTAAGGGTGCCTTAATTGAGACTACTGTAAAACTCAAAAGTAGGAAAACCTTAAGGAGGCTGTGAAGTCCGACAGGAATAAAGGAGGGTTTCCAGGCATTGGAACATTAGAAGCAAAATAAGGAATGACGTTACCCCAGTGTTGTGACAGAGCTCTGAGCTGATGGCACTTGTTGTTGAGCTTGAAGACCCTGTATCTTCCTAGATATCACAATGTTGACAAGTTCCTCATCATCTATTCTGATGGGCTGGTCATCTTTTAAGGGGAGTTAGCATAGGAAACTATCTTCTGATTGCCAAAGTTTGGCATGGTCATTTGCTTCTTTCTGACTCTCTTGTGCTTCTTCTTTTTACAGACTTGCAGGGGCTTATGAGGAGTATCCACACACTTGGCATTTACACTAAAACATTGTTCCATTTATAGATTTCTCTATGATATGAGGAATCTTGCGTTTGTTCTTGATGTTACTATCACTATGACTGTTCCCAAGGAAAAAAGATTTGGCTGATATGACCTTGAGAAATGATCACAGCAATTGCAAGAATATCTATGATAACTAGTTCGCAACCACACCATCAAAATGCCATTACATTGAATGTTGTTGTAAGGCAATGACATATCATGTGAGGGAGGGGCAGTCCTACTTGGCATTACACAAAGTGGTTCCAACCCCTTGCTTTGACCTTGGAGCCTGGCATTACACAAAGTGGTTCCAACCCCTTGCTTTGACCTTGGAGCCCATAGACATGCAAGTCATCCAAGTTGCTATCCATTTGAGTCCAATCACCATTATTAGTCGACTTGCCCTTTTGATGACTGTTTTAGTGCTTCATGATAAAGATCACAAAATGTAAATGAGATGACTGCTAATTCCTTGACTTTCATTAGTAAGAATATTTGGCCTTTTACAGACTTTCAAGTTGTTGATGCAGACGGATAAGTTGTTGATTAGTTTCTTGATTAGGTTATTCACTTGATAGGGACAAGTTGTTGATTAGTTTCTCATCCCTATCTTTTTGGAAAAGAGATAAGAAACCTATCAAGTTTCACCTGAATGAGATTCTTCCTATCCCTTTTGTTTGACCAAGTGAATGAAGTATCTTCTAGCTCAATGTCCAAAATATTGAAGCATTCCACATGTTGTTAATAGTGCTTATGTTTGGAAATGAGAGTACCTTTCAGGATTGAAGCATTCCACATGATAGCAATACCTCCTGACGCACCGTCTGCATCAAGTGAATGACAAAGTTGTTAATAGTGCTTATGTTTGGAAATGAGAGTACCTTTCAGGATTGAAGCATTCCACATGATAGCAATACCTCCCGACGCGTCGTCTGCATCAACAACTTGAAAGTCTGTAAAAGGCCAAATATTCTTACTAATGAAAGTAAAGGAATTAGCAGTCATCTCAGTTTCTTGTAAAAGTAGAATGTCCGGCTTGAGCTCCTTCAGAAGGTTCTTGAGGATATTCTGCTTATGAGGGTAATTCATCCCTCTTATGTTCCATGATGAGACTTTCATTTTTTCCCCTTCCTAGAGCATGTCAGGTCTAGGTTTTTTTGCTTTCCGTTGGCCACCTCCTTTGTTGTTTTCTTTTGTCTGGTTTCCCTATTGGATCTTTTCCCTAGCTTCAAATCGATTATTTTTCTTTGTTCCTTGATTTTTTGCCCTCCTTTCCCTTTGCCAACATATGGGGTAGAGGGAGAGGCCCCTGGGGTGTCCTTTTTCATTCCTTTTCCTAATAGGAGGCTTGATGCAGACGGCGCGTCGAGAGGTATTGCTGTCATGTGGAATGCTTCAATCCTGAAAGGTACTCTCATTTCCAAACATAAGCACTATTAACAACTTGGTCAGACAACTTGATGCAGACAGCACGTCGGGAGGTTTGCTATCATGTGGAATGCTTCAATCCTGAAAGGTACTCTCATTTCCAAACAATAAGCACTATTAACAACATGTGGAATGCTTCAATATTTTGGACATTGAGCTAGAAGATACTTCATTCACTTGGTCAAACAAAAGGGATAGGAAGAATCTCATTCAGGTGAAACTTGATAGGTTTCTTATCTCTTCTAGCTAGAACATATTGGATAAATGCAATCTTTCTACTCTCCTGAAAATTGGATCAAATCATACCCCTCTTATTTTAGATTGGGAAATGAACATTAAAAGAGGAAACCATCCCTTTAGGTTCGAGATCATGTGGGCTCCACCCTCACATAAAAAAACTAATTGAGGAATGGTGGAATATTGAGGTAAGGGAAACAACTCTCTTTTGGGAATATCTTTGAGCAAAAGAAAGAGGCGGCCAACGGAAAGCAAAAAAAAAACTAGACCTGACATGCTCTAGGAAGGGGAAAAAATGAAAGTCTCATCATGGAACATAAGAGGGATGAATAGCCCTCATAAGCAGAATATCCTCAAGAACCTTCTGAAGGAGCTCAAGCCAGACATTCTACTTTTACAAGAAACTGAGATGACTGCTAATTCCTTTACTTTCATTAGAAAGAGGTGGCAAAGCAAAAAAACCTAGACTTGACATGCTCTAGGAAGGGGGAAAAATGAAAGTCTCATCATGGAACATAAGAGGGATGAATAGCCCTCATAAGTAGAATATCCTCAAGAACCTTATGAAGGAGCTCAAGCCGGACATTCTACTTTTACAAGAAACTAAGATGACTGCTAATTCCTTTACTTTCATTAGTAAGAATATTTGGCCTTTCACAGACTTTACTTTGATGTAGACGGCGCGTCGGGAGGTATTGCTATCATGTGGAATGCTTCAATCCTGAAAGGTACTCTCATTTCCAAACATAAGCACTATTAACAACATGTGGAATGCTTCAATATTTTGGACATTGAGCTAGAAGATGCTTCATTCACTTTCCTTTACTTTGATGCAGACAGCGCGTCGAGAGGTATTGCTATCATGTGGAGTGCTTCAATCCTGAAAGGTACTCTCATTTCCAAACATAAGCAGCACTATTAACAACTTGGTCGGAGAACTTGATGCAGACGGCGCGTTGGGAGGTATTGCTATCATGTGGAATGCTTCAATCCTGAAAGGTACTCTCATTTCCAAACATAAGCACTATTAACAACATGTGGAATGCTTCAATATTTTGGACATTAAGCTAGAAGATACTTCATTCACTTGCTGAAACAAATGGGATAAGAAGAATCTCATTCAGGTGAAACTTGATAGGTTTCTTATCTCTTCTAGCTAGAACGTATTGGATAAATGCAATCTTTCTACTCTCCTGAAAATTGGATCAAATCATACCCCCCTTATTTTAGATTGGGAAATGAACATTAAAAGAGGAAACCATCCCTTTAGGTTCGAGATCATGTGGGCTCTCCACCCTAACATAAAAAAACTAATTGAGGAATGGTGGAATATTGAGGTAAGGGAAACAACTCTCTTTTGGGAATATCTTTGAGCAATAGAAAGAGGTGGCCAACGGAAAGCAAAAAAACCTAGACCTGACATGCTCTAGGAAGGGGAAAAAATGCAAGTCTCATCATGGAACATAAGAGGGATGAATAGCCCTCATAAGTAGAATATCCTCAAGAACCTTCTGAAGGAGCTCAAGCCGGACATTCTGCTTTTACAAGAAACTGAGATGACTGTTAATTCCTTTACTTTCATTAGTAAGAATATTTGGCCTTTTGAAGGTGAAACTTGATAGGTTTCTTATCTCTTTTAGCTAGAACATATTAGATAAATGCAATCTTTCTACTCTCCTGAAAATTGGATCAAATCATACCCCCCTTATTTTAGATTGGGAAATGAACATTAAAAGAGGAAACCATCCCTTTAGGTTTGAGATCATGTGGGCTCTCCACCCTAACATAAAAAAAACTAATTGAGGAATGGTGGAATATTGAGGTAAGGGAAACAACTCTCTTTTGGGAATATCTTTGAGCAAAAGAAAGAGGTGGCCAACGAAAAGCAAAAAAATCTAGACCTGACATGCTCTAGGAAGGGGAAAAAATGAAAGTCTCATCATGGAACATAAGAGGGATGAATAGCCCTCATAAGCAGAATATCCTCAAGAACCTTTTGAAGGAGCTCGAGCCAGACATTCTGCTTTTACAAGAAACTGAGATGACTGCTAATTCCTTTACTTTCATTAGTAAGAATATTTGGCCTTTTACAGACTTTCAAGTTGTTGATGCAGACGGCGCGTCAGGAGGTATTGCTATCATGTGGAATGCTTCAATCCTGAAAGGTACTCTCATTTCCAAACATAAGCACTATTAACTGTTCTATTTAAACTTAAATTCAATGAAGAATCTTGGATTTTATCCAATGGATATGCTCCTGACACTAGGCAACTTAGAAGGAAAACATGGGAAGACCTTATTCTCTTGAAACAAAACTTCCAAAATCTTAATTGGATGGTCGTGGGTGACTTCAACACTCCTTTATATCACTCTGAAAAAAGGGGTAGAAATATCGATTATTCAAATAGCATGATTGCCCTGGCCAACTTCCTATATGGAGGCCTTTTGGACATTGAGCTAGAAGATACTTCATTCACTTGGTCAAACAAAAGGGATAGGAAGAATCTCATTTAGGTGAAACTTGATAGGTTTCTTATCTCTTCTAGCTAGAACATATTGGATAAATGCAATCTTTCTACTCTCCTGAAAATTGGATCAAATCATACCCCCCTTATTTTAGATTGGGAAATGAACATTAAAAGAGGAAACTATCCCTTTAGGTTCAAGATCATGTGGGCTCTCGACCCTAACATAAAAAAACTAATTGAGGAATGCTGGAATATTGAGGTAAGGGAAACAACTCTCTTCAAACTTATCCACAAAATCAATAATGTGAAGAACATAAAGCGATGGAACAAGTACTCTTTTGGGAATATCTTTGAGCAAAAGAAAGAGGTCAAGGAGAAACTTAACAAAATCCAATTTGAGATGGACACCAAGGGAACTATAGAAGAAATCTACATGTTGATGATGTTTTTGTGACACCACAACAATAGAATAAAATACTGAGTATCCTATCCTCTCTTGAACAAAGCTTCTCAGATGCTGAACTTCGCGATCGAATGAGACTGCTCCAAGGTTCCTTGAATGTTAGGTCTTGATGTGCACAGGGATAGACTCAGTGAAATGATGTGATTTGCTAGTAATCACGAGGGGTACTTACGTGGGATTGCTCCATCTTTATGGACATGGATAAGTTCATTACTCCTCGGACTCGCATTTGTGGGTGAATGGAACTCCTTCACAAATGGACAACTTGGAATTCCTAAGTTCCACTCTTGAAGAGGCGTATGATTTAACAATGAACCTTCTAGAAAACTAATCCTAGCGAAAATCTAAAAGAAAATGCAAAAGATGAAAGAGGGTTCAGGAAACTAACTGATGGAAAAGACTACTGCTGAGGACGGAAATTGCAACCAGTCCTCTGCTTTGTCATGAGACAACAGCTAGGCAGGGATGGTGCTATCTTCTGAGGGGAAGTAAGGATTTTCAGACTGCTCTGGCATGGAACATCGAACTGATAATGCAGAAATAGTCGAAGTTAGGCTTGGAACAGGTTCAGACTAACCATACAAAGTGATTCGCAGGCCACAGATCACCAATGGTATGAACAAACAGATTCAGTCATTCAACAGTAATAATCTCCATCATCCTAACTAATGAAAAGCTTGAAAGTAAGAGAAATAACTTTTAAGATATGCTTCAAGAAATCGAGAAGACCATGTCAAAATTCCAAAGAACCATATGAACACCATTCTTCAATGCTTATATTATTGCTCTGGAAGTCTGTATACAACAATCTGGCTGATCCTTGAAGTGTTTCAGCTCAACAGAAGTGCAGAAATGGAGTGATGAAGAAAGAATATACAGTCCAGCTGCTCAGAGAGCAGGGAAGGATGAGAGAAGAGAAAGGAGGTAGGGATGAAGACACCAAGATTAGGGATCCCTCCAAATGAAGCACCTTAGCCTATTTATAGGCAAACATAACCCAAAGGAGGAGGTGAGGAGATCTGATCTCCTAAAAATCCGTGCAAACCCTAAAGAGATAGGGATGAAGATGTCATAGGCACTATGGGATGCTGCTCCCTGTCTTGGGCACCACCTTGTCCTGACTGACTAAGCTGCTTGGTAGGTAGGTGAGACCAGTCAACCGCCAGCTCCATCTATCCAAGTTGCAAATTCCAAGGTGTCCTGGAATCCACCTGACCAGGTCGCAAATTCCATGGTGTCCTGGAATCTACCTGTGGAATTCTTTCCAGGCTGGAAATCAAGTCAATCCTGATGGAATCCTTGGAGTGATCCTTGGACATTTTGTCTCTGTGCTGTGTACTTTGGAATTGCAATTCTATCCCTGTTGCATTTCCCTTTGGATTCCCGCACTAGCACAGATCCTTGCTCTTGGTGTGGATTCTCGTTCTTCTCGATGAATGGTGAACTTGAAGTGTATCCTCTTGGTTTTCCAAGGATTGATCCTTTTGTCCAAAACTGGAATCCCTGATATTGGACTTGGAGTGATCTCTCCCATTCCGCCATCCTTGATGCAGGCATTCTCTGTCATTTGAAATCCTCGAAAGGACTCTTGATTCTTCCTTTATCCTTTATGCGAAGCCTCTCTATCTCTGAATTGGGATCTTTTGACGTTGCCTTCCTTGCGCCAGTCATGTTGAGTATTAGGGGGAGAAAGGCGGGCACTGGAATGGAGTGATGTCCTTCACAAATCCTCGGTATGCATGTGTGGTCTTCTTGTTGTCGGAACTCCCGGATCTTTGAAATGGTCATCTTCTCCGGCACTTGAACTCTCTGCATCCATCCTGATTGTCCTGGATCATCCTTGTTCGTCCTCCTCATGGAACCTATCCTTGTCCTGGATTCCTGCAAAACACGGGAAACCTCGAGTAGTTATGATGAACAAGATCCTTAAATGCAATGCAATCGAGAGATAAAACATGAAATAAACTTGCAAGATTTGATAAATTTGACTTATGAACTTCTGAATAAATAAAGGATTTTCATCATTTTCTGGTATCCTTCACACTTGGACTAACTTTTCCTTTCATTCCAGGATTACCAGGTAAGGACAGGACGAATTTCCAGGTCAGGGAGCAATTTCCAATTGGTTTAGGAATCCTTCCTGTCTAGGTCGCATTTTTCACTGTCAACAGGAATTTCCTCTGTCCAGGTTGCAAATTCAAGTTGGTCATGGATTTTGCGACCTGGAACATCCTCATTCCCTAGGCGCAAAATCCAGTAGGTATTGGATTTTGCGACCAGGACAAAATTTCTTCCTGGGCGCAAATTCCAGTACCTACTGGATTTTGCAACCAGGAAATGGCAGTTCACTTTTTTGGCTAAGGGTCTATCATTTTGTTCAGTTCTTTGTAAGGATAAACTTTTGACATTGATTAGAGATTCATCATTTGGAATGAAATCCATCATGGGAAGTACCTTCTACCCCTCAAGGATTTCCAGATTTCAAGGTGAGGTTTTCAGATAGGCAGGGAATTTTCCTTCATGCAGGTACTTGGAGACTGGATCAGGAACTTCATCATGCAGATCACATTTCCAGACTAGACCAGGAATTTCATCATGCAGGTCACATGACCAGGAACTCAAGTTTCTTCCTGGAGCGCAAAATCTAGCTAGTCATGGATTCTACGCCTAGGGACAAATTTCCTCCAGGAGCGCAAAATCCAGCTGGTCATGGATTTTGTGACCTGTACAGCTTTTCCTCCTGAGCGCAAAATCCAACTGGAGCAGGAATTTGTGCCCAAGGACAATTTCCTTCTTGGTTCAGGGAATTACCTTCAGTTTGGAATTCCTTCCGGAGTATGGTTTTCAGAATGACTTTTGGGTTTACTGTTTTGAGATTTCACTAAGTCTCGAACCCCATACTCATTGGAAACCTTCTGGATCACAGCCTTAGGAGTTTGGAACAGGGCATCATGCCGAGAGTGAGAGGGTTCTGAGATGGAAAGATGAACTTTGACATGGAATGACAAGCCTTGTCGAATTCAGGACCCTGGATTGGAACTTCGGGATAAGAATCCGAATAGACCTTGGAACGGCATCCTGGATAGGAACTTTGGAATAGGATTCCTGTCCAGAAATGGAATTATGGACAGAGACTTCCGAACTGCAGTCTGGAACAGGGACTGGATTGTACTTCCGGACAGGATTTTTGGAACAGGATTAGAACTGTGGAATGATGGACACCCTGCCCATGGATTGACCAGTTTTGATCAAGGAATGATAGTCAGGGTCTCACTTATCCTTAGGAAAATTCACTACTTCAAGCATTCCTAATGTTCCCTGTGAGCTAACTGCTCGGACATTCTTTCCTAGCTTCATGGATCAGGGCGAGAAACTGCAAGATCAAAGCAAAAATGACGACGAAAGCGAGAAAAAGGGGGTCCCCATTTGCAATGGGGCAATGTGTGAAAACGTCACAACACTACCAAAAGGAGAAAGAAACTCTCTACAACCTTCATAGCAGAATAGAGAAAGAAGAAATCTTCTGGAAACAAAAATCGAGAATACAGTGGCTCAAAACTGGGGACAAGAAAACTAAGTTTTTCAATCAATTTGTTCTAAAACACAGGAAAAACAACAAAATCCATGAACTTATAAAAAATGATGGAACTAGAATCACTTGAGAAAAGGAAATACAGATGGAAGTGTTGGACATGTTGTCATTTATGTCAAGAAGGTAGTCATGATTGTCATCATTAATAAATAGACGAGAATATAGGAAATGGTTGTCGTTGATGTCAACGTAGCAATATCATTAATGTCAAAGGAAGAATGAAGAGATTGAAAGAGATTGATTGCATGTTGTCGTTAATATCAAAGATTGTTGTCATTAATGTCAAAGACGAATGAAGAGATTGTTGCATGTTGTCAAGGAATTCACATTGTGTTGTCATTGATGTCAAAGGCATATGGGATATTGGAGATTGTTGGCAAAAGAATGAAAGACAAGGTTGATTGTAAGGTGTATCAAGTATAACTGGAGATGGTGCAAAGAATGGGGTTTCGTGGTCTAAGAAACATGCTAATTATCATCCAAGGTACAAATCCGTATGTTTCTATGAAGAGGACCGATCCGTTAAACGATGTCAAGTTAATTTCATATTTAGAAGACAAGTGAATATAAAGTAGACAGTGATCATTATATATACAAAGTAGTGATTATTATATATATAATGAAGCAATCAAAATATTATAAATGGCAATGATTAAAAATATATAAGAGCAGCATGTCTTATTCAAAATACAAATTATGAAGTGATACGAGTTCGGAGTGATGTGCTATAAGACAAAACGTCTTATTCATATAGGACAAAATTCATATAAGACAAAATGGAGCAATCTATTTAATAAGACAAAAGTCTTAATTAAAATGAGATTATGAAGTGAAACGAATTCATGTGATATGGAGCGATCAAGTTATAAAAGGCAGCGCTTAAGACAATAAGACAAAAGTTTTATTCACACAAATACAAGTCATGCGATTAAAAATAAGAGAAGGTGGTACGATTTATAAAGGACAGCAATCTGTTTTAGAAGATAGCAATTATCATAAAGATAATTATCATCAATGCGAGTGTTGTGGAGAGCTGTTTGGTTTATGAAGAGTTGCCTTGATTGGCAATGGTTGTGTTCATTCATTAAAATCTTTGAAGATACATATAGAGAGATAAGAAGGAAGTTTGATCGTAAGAAATAAATGAATAATATCTAATGTAAAGAGCAGGTCTAGAAGAGATAAAGGCAGAAAAATGAAGTGTAATTCAGATTTATATCTATTTATATGAGAGAGTATAAGGCAGACTTGTAAGGAAGATTTATGGCAGAATAATAAAGAAGTGAGAGGCAGAAATATAGAGGAAGAATACATTGTGATAAAGAAGAGTTTGGGAAGAAATAAAAAGAGAAATCTATGCAGAGATAGAAGAAGGGTTTGGGCAGATATAAAGGGAGAAATTTATGAGAAGATAGTGTCATGATTTGGATCAGATTTATGAAAAGAGTTTGTGCATGATTTGGATCAAATTTGTGAAGAAAGATATTGTGTGGGTTGTGATCAAATTTGTAAGAAGAAGTGTATCAACATTCAGAAGACATATCATCCATTAAAGAATTCGTAGGTTGGTGCCTAGCTGGGTTGGTGCTCAGTTGTGGGGATTGGTGTCTCCAGTGGGTTGGAGCCTACAAAATAAGACTTGTAAAGAGAAGTAGGTTGGTGCCTACAAGAAGATCGATATATATATAAGCAACATTTTGTCGTGGTTTTCTCCCACAAGGGTTTCCACGTAAATCTTGTGTTCTTCTTGTGTTGCATAATTATTTGATCTTGCGTGGTGGTTGTTGTTGTGATTGATTAAATTTTGAAAAGTAAAAGTTTTTTTTATACTAATTCACCCCCCCCCCCCCCCTCCCTTCTCAATATAACCGTGTGCTCATCAGGAAGGGGTCAGATTTTTTCATGATCCTCAACCTAATCCCTCCAACAGATCAATCAAAAGAATAGGAACTGTTGGTTGCTATTCCCACAACCATTTCAGATGAGGACTTCGAAGAAATGAGCAAGGATGTTCAGGAAGAAGATGTGTGGCGTGTTGTTTTCTCTCTAGATCCCTACAAAGCTCCGAGCCCAGACAACTTTCCCCCTGCTTTCTTCCAATCCTTTTGGGAAATTGTGGGGCCAGATTTCACCAAAGCTGCCCAAGAATTCTTTTCTTCTGGTAGCTTCTTGAAGGAAATCAACAACACCTTCTTGATCCTCATTCCCAAGACGATCAGGGCAAACAAAATGACAGAATTCTAGCCTATAAGCCTCTGCAACACTGTTTACAAAATCTTGGCCAAACTTCTAGTACTAAGAATGAAGCCCCACCTTGATAAGATTATTCATGCCAACCAGAATGGGTTTGTCCTAGGTAGACAAATTCTTGATTCTATTATAGCTTATCCACAAACCCTTTCATTCAATGAAGAAAAATAAAAATGAAAGCATGGCGCAGAAGCTGGATATCTCCAAAGCCTATGATAAGGTTTCATGGAATTTTCTCTTGAAGGTACTTCAAAAGTTTGGCTTCAAAGGTAAAATGTCGAATCTGTTGAGATGTTGTTTCACCACTCCAATGTTTTCAGTCATTATCAATGGCACTCCCGATGGTCATTTCTCCTCTAAAGGAGGCCTTAGGCACGGGGACCCCTTGTCCCCTTATTCATCATGTTGGTGGAGGTCTTGGGCAAAAATATTTTATTAAACATCAAAAGAGGTAACATCATTGGGTTCAAACCTGCTTCCTTCCTAAACCCCAACTCTCGTTAGGAGTTTGTGGATGACATCATCTTACTTGGGACTACCATTATTGTAACAGCCAAAGGTTGGAAGAGGATTCTAACACAGTATGTCGTGGTTTCGGGACACTAGATAAACCTAGAAAAAAGTGGGGTTTTCTTTTTCAATACCAACCAATCACTCCAAATGCAGATAGCTAACACTTTAGACTGCAACATATAGCAGCTCCCAGCCCTTACCTGGGAATGCCCTTGACCTCAGGAAAAATCCATAACAGCACCTAGAACAGCCTAATAGAAAGAGTCCCAGAAGAAGTTGGCGGCTTGGAAAGGCAGTATTCTCAGTCATGCGGGCAAATTGCAACCAATAAGATCCTTACTTCAGAGCACCCCGGTATACCTGCTCTCTTTATTCAAAATCCCCCAGTGCTTGGCAGAAAAAATTGAACAAATTCAAAGAAGATTTCTCTAGTCAGGGACGGAGGAAAAGCAAAGGACCCCTTTGATAGCTTGGGCAAATGTGTGCCTTCCAAAAAATATTGGCAGATTGGGGATACGAAAAATCAAAGATATGAACAAGGCACTAATAACTAAAATAGGATGGAAACTCATGACTACTAGCATTGAATGGAGCAGGAAAATGAAAGCAAAATACATGAGTAATCAAGATGGGCGGTCCCTCCTTACCCTCACCCATCTCCCAATTGGTTCTGCCTTATGGAACAATATTACTAAATCAAGGCAACTTCTAAGAAAGGGAATAAAATGGAAGGTGAGGAGCGGGGAGATTACCCAGCTTTGGGAGGACCAGTGGATCTCTGACAAGCCTCTTGAGAAATCACACCCGTGTGCTAGAATTAAAGAGATATCCTATGGTTTGGTTGGTGAGACTGTGAAGGACTACTATAAGTAGGAAAATCATAGGTCTATGTGGAAGATTTATCCCAACATGCCAGGGGTTCGTGATCATGCTACTCTAAATGACTTAATCTCCAAAATCAGCCCTCATAGTTTCAATCTCTTTCCAAGACATGATGAAGTGATTTGGACTGCTGACCCCATGGGAAGCTATACTGTCAAGTCTGGTTTAACATGTTGAGAACCCCCCAAATTACTGATTTTAATTGGGCCAGAATATGGAACCACAACCTTATTCCCAAAGTCAACTTCTTCTAGTGGGCGGCATGTCAAGGTAAAATTCTAACTATGGATAATCTAAAAAACAGAGGCTTCCGCATGGCTAATAGATATATCTTATGTAAACAAGAAGGAGAAACAGTTAACCACTTGTTAATTGATTGCCCCTACTCCTAGAAAATCAGACAAGCAGTGTTGGAAAGATTTAACACCCAATGGGTCTAGCCAAAAGAGGTGAAACAGATGACTGCTAGCTGGGTTTCTCCATTCAACCACCCCTCAATCAGTGAGATCTGGTCTCAAGCTCTCCCTCACATTTGCTGGAATATATGGAAGGAAAGAAATAAGAGGATCTTCCAAAACACTAGCAAACCTTGGAATGTTATACTTGGTAAGATCATATAGAATATACAAGAAAATGTTGGAGTTGCACAAGTCAAAAGACCTAAAAGACCCCCCACAACTACAAAAAAGCAAATAGCTGGTAAGGGAACATACAAGCCAACTTGGAAAATGTGGATTATGGAAAAATACAAAAAAAGAAGAAATACAAAATGGGCCCCCCCTGACACTAGTTGGAGTAAATTAAATTTTGATGGCTCCTCCAAGGGTAACCCAAGTCAGGCGGGTGGGGGTAGTCTGATAAGGGACAACAAAGGACAACTCATTGCTGCTTTTGCCAAGAACCTTGGGGTTTAGACAAACAATTACGCTGAAGCTAATGCTGCTCTTCAAGGCATAGTTTTGGCCAAAGAGTATGGCATTACCAAATTGATGGTGGAAGGGGACTCCAAAAATATCATAGAAATGCTCAAGTCCAATGTTGTTCCTCACTGGTCTTATAGAACCATCATTGAGAAGGCCAAGGAAATCTTAAAATCATTTGAAAATTCAAAAATTACCCACATCTATAGGGAGGGAAATAGGTCCACAGATCTTCTTGCCAACCTAGGTGGCAATTTAATGGGTTATAATCATTGGAATGTGGAGGGGTCTCTTCCTTAAAATAGTAAACAAAATGTTAATAATGAAGCCAGGAATAATATCTAATCCCCTGTTGTCACTCCTTAAACTGGGATGGCTTGTCACACGTAAGATCAAAAGAAAGTACAGGAGAAACAATGATAATGCACTTCACAAGGAAAGATGGTCAATGTTCAATCATGCCATGATCGAACCTGCTAGAAACCAAACGACTTTGCATTGGATTGCTACGAAGTCTCTGGACATTGGTGTTAAGCCGAGCGTTGTTTCCACATACTAGTCCACAAATAGTGTTAAACAATGGGGGGAGAACTCATGAGAATTGCGTTGTCTAGCTGTGAGAGTCTGTAATAATGTAAAGGTTTGGAACACATTAAGGAGAGGGAATCTCACTCCTTTCCTGGAAGCTATAAATCGGTATGACCTAGTGCTATCCCGAGAGTTTGCTACTTCCTGGAAAAGTGACACCGTTTATTTTAGAGAGATTTCTTTCAGGGTTTCTGAAAATCTTATCACCATGGTGACTCGCCTCAACACTGAGGATTTGAAATTGCAAAAAACCATAAAGAGCCACGACCATGATGCCATGAACACTTTTATCAAGTGAGGGGAGTGTGTGTCAAGATACCGGAACGGATTTAAGTGCGAAGATTTGCTTGAACATTGGAAAGATGTAACGAAGACATTAATGAGGTATATAAAAGGATATATTTGTATCATTTCCCAATGTTCAATCATCTTAGGCATAACATCAAGATGAATTTTCTTTTTTTCCTATTTAGTTCATTAGAAGAGTATGTGCTCAAGGTCCTGTTGGGGAAGGCAGATTGCCTCTCCACCAAGGTCTTATATATTGCATATATCACTTCCAACATGCCAAAACCCCGAGCCTCCCCCTCATTCCTAGAATTTATAACCCATCCTTGGTCCCACCCAAAACTCCCAATGATTCTCCCCTTGTGTAGGTCACAACCCCTGTTTCTAAGAATCGTCACAAGGATCAATTGACCCCACACCCATCTACTATCGTGTTGGACAAATCGGCCCCCATCCCGATTGTCAAAATCCTGGTGCTCCAAAAGCCTCCCAACCCAGGGGCCACTCACACTCCACCTGTTGTTAGCAAGGCCGCGGCCAAGGGTAAAAGTATTGGTATTGAAGTCCCTCAGCCCCTTCACCTTCACCCAGCCCTAATCTCATGGGAAAGATCACTGGCTCCCTCCACCCCAAATACAAACCTAGAAAGGATCAAGTTGAGCCCAATCCCACCCCTAATGTGGACTCCAGGTCTACTGTACCCAAGCCTCCTCCCAACCCTTCAGTGGACCTACAGATGGAGGAATGCCAAAATTGCATTAATTTGAAGGAAAAGGTGGATTAGTTACAAGAAAGTCTCCAGTTACGTAACAATGCAATGAAGTGGTTTCTTGCCTAGCACCACGCCACAAGACAGACGATACAAGAAATTGAAATGGAGGTGTTTAAACAGACCAAGTGGCAAGGTTCACAGGTGGATGTGGAGATCTGGTTGGAGGTGGAAAAGTTCATTGTGACCTTCAAAAAAAATGGAAGGAGCTTCAGCAAAGTATAACAGAGATTCAAAAAGGTTAGGAGGTACTGAAGAACTTAGTGCAAGTGGTATCCTTTAGTAAAGAGACCATAAAAAATTCAGCCAATAGTCTATTTGCTCTGCAGTTCAAGCAGGAAGGCCCTGCCAGGAGGACTAGAGCGAGAACAATGGAGCAAAAGGGTGAAGAAATATCTAAAGAAGAACACCCGGCAGCCTTACTTTCACTGACCAAGTGGAATTCCTCAACAAAGAATAACAAGCTGCCAGTGGGCTCCAAAAGCTGGCAGATATCAATTAAGCCTATGTGATCTTCTACTAATCTTCTGTTGTCTCTTCACTGGTCTTGTTGTTTTTTGTTGTTTTTGTTGTTTGAGCAGTTTAGCTGCTATTGTTAGCCTCATTTCTCATGAGACTCTTTCCTTCTTCCGGTAAGTTGTTTTATAAAAGGGTTCGGGCCCTTTCAATTCTGTTTTTATGAATATCAAAAACAAATCAACCTAAACTCTCAACGATTCCAGGTATGAAACGTCTTGGAATCAGAATCGAAACTAATTTGTCTATGGATGTGGGCAGGGCACGATATTTTTAAGTCAAAATCATTTGGAATTGTGCCTGGGCAATTCTAGGTGTTTCAGGGCAATTCCAAAGCGATTATAGGGCAGTTCCAAGCAGCAAACGTCATTTTCAATGTGATTTGACTAATTTTCTATTACTTTTTGAACTTCAAAAGGTTGCCCTAAATCCTAAATTGACATTCATAACTAATACAAATAAAAATGTATTTTTGGCCCCTCAAACTTTTCTATCGATTCTTGAATTCAAGCTTGCTATTTACATGCCAACTATACAGGTATCTGCCATGAACCATTTTCAAATATTTTGTGATATGTTCTACGATTTTTTATTGTTTTGTGATGTTATCAAGTTGTTAGACAATAAATTACAATTAAAATTTTGTATTCGTTAAAGTTTGACCAGCTGCCTTTTAATAAGCCTATATTTCTCAAGTAGAATTCAAAATAAACAATTCATATGGATAGCCTGCAAGCTGAAATCGTGGAGACCACATCTCTGATACATCTTGTTTAACAGTTAGTAAACAAAGGCTTTGTTTACTAACTGTTTAACAAAATGCATTAGAGGGGTGATCTCAGGTCTCCACTAAACAAAGAATTTGTTTACCAACCGTTTAACAAAATGCATTACAGATGTGATCTCCACTAACTGTTTAACAAAATGCATCAAAGATGTGGTTCAAAGCCTATATTTCTCCGATGCATTTTGTTGAACAGTTAACATTTAGCCTTTAACTGCTTAGATACCTCATTTTGAAACTAAAATGGCAAAAACACAAAGACTTAGAACTTCTACATTTGTAACTATTAAATTATTTGTTTTGCTTTAACTTTTTCATTCTTGTATGTTTATGGTTTAAAATTTTTAATCATTAAATGATTTAGCCTTTTAGAATATATATTTTTTTGTTTTTAACTTTTCATTTGTTTGGATCCTGCAACAAGTTGTTCAATGCTTGTTTTTCCGAACTTATTGTCTTAAAGATTACAATGGCAACCTGTTTTAGCTCCATGGGCGAACCCCACTTCAAAATCAACACAAGTCCACCTTTATGGAGACATGTAGAAATGATAAAGCAAATTCTAGGTGGTGGGACATATGTTTGGATATGTAATGGGTGTGGTCAGACGTATACAAGTTTATACAATCCAGTGAAAGCCCATTCTGTGGCATTCTTAGGATGGAAATCAAATCTATGTAGTGTACACAGAGTAATAATACCAAATCTAACTCGCTCTAAGTAGTCTACCATGATGAATCTGGCTAGATATAAGTCCCTGTTAAATTTGAGTGAAGAGATGCCCCTAGGTAATAGCAGCTAAGCTCAAGGTTATCTCAAAGAAGAGAATTTACCATGTAAAACTACATTTTTATATCAAACTAGGTACCCCTTCAAAAATATTGCAATCACCCCAAGGTCGCGGCAATTAAACCTAAGGCTTCCCGAAGGTAATTTACCAGATTAAAAAAATATATTTTATATCAGTAAAATTAAAGTTTGAAATCCTTAAAACTAGTCATGGCAACTAAGTAAAGGGTTAAGGGGAGAATTTACAATATATTTTTTAAGAAATCATATCAACAAAAAATTCAGTTTTGAAAACATTGCGAATCTTTCCTTACCATAAAGAAAGGGTGTGAAAGACAATCTTTAAAAATATTTGAAATTCTGAACAACCCAATGCCCAATCTCAAAAATTTGAACCGACGAAAACTTACCTCGCCAATCTGATGGTGAGAAATAGCAGAGATCCCTTGTCTCTCACAGCACTTGACAAGCCAATTAGGCATCCAAATCCATTCAACCCACAATTGTTTGGCTTTGGGAAAGATCACACATCCCCATCCCACTACTGAAACCATTAATCCCACCCACATCATCATCTTTAGCGCCAACAACAAACATAATTTTAACATTAGATCATTTTCTTCATATAAGCCTGCCTTTTTAAATTTTTATACCTTTCGTGTTTTCAAGTCTGCAGCATTGCTAAAAGGATTCCAGAGTTTTGTTGCCAATGGAAACTAGGATAGATATTTTAAATATCTGTCTAAAAGATACGAGAGATATTTAGGGAGATGTTTATATTGAATTTGTAATGTTTCTTGACTTTTTTTAAATTGATATATTTGTACACATCACATAAATATTTAAACTAATTAAACAACAGTCAATCTACATTTAAAATTTGTAACTAATAACTAATAATGTTATAAGTATTGTAATTAATGTCCAGATAGTGTACTTAGCTCTAAATCTAATGTAGAATTTGATCATGTGTAGTGTCTCAAATTAATTCATTAATGTATTCAAAAATTGAGGCTTATTAGACAAGTTGTTCTAAAGCTGCAAATTCACTGTGTGATTGTTGTGTTCAATTTTTTGAGTTTATAATTGAACCTATGCACGAATCTGAACTTCTCTGATTTAGGCATTTATAACATCTTTATACATGTGTTTGTGATCTATATCTAAAGTGGGCTGGTGTCTATAGGCATCACCTCAAAACTTGCTAAGTGAGGGTCATGTTCTCCTCAGTCAAGCCCTTAAATGGTGATTCAATGGTGATGAACCAAGATTGAATATAGTAAGCAAGCATGCGATATGCCTAGAATGTTGATGCAAGTAGATGATGCAATTGGGATGCTCTACGATACTCTCGTATGAATGCTCTCAAATCTGGATCTATCGCAACAATAATAAATTAGGGCATGTCCTTAAACACACCACCCTAACGTGTAATTTGGAATAAGTCATGCTTTAGTTAGCTCATAACAGTTAGTAGTAAAGGCAGAACATGGGCCCAATTTAAAAATTTAAATATAAAAGTTTGGAGTTTAAATCCATGTGCACAAAAGTGACCTAGATCAATTCCCTACTTGTGGATCTAAACCAAGGAGATGAATAGTGGAGATTGCAAATCAGGTATGAACCTTGGAATGTGTGAGATGGAATGAAGCAAGGATAAAGTTATTTACCAACTTCCACACAAAAATATGTTAACTTGCATGCTAGTCAATACATAAACAACAACCTAGTTGAAGTGGACCTAAAACAGAAGGGAAAAAGACGTGTATGCAATTTTTACCATTACAATATTTAAGATATCTTGTAACAAGTCAATTCTCATTACCCAAATTAACCAACTTAATTACCATTAAGTACAAGGTCATGATTATCATAATCATAGTTAAGCAAGGTAATAATCAATTTCATAATCAAAATCAATATGCATATCTTTTTTGGATATTTCAAAACTAAAATTTACAACAATTCCAAAGATAACATACTAGTGAATTCCTTTCACTATACATTTACAATGTTTTGCTCATAGCATCAATGATAAGTTTACACATAATATTTGACTATCAAGTCATATAAAAGAATGTACTGTATCAGGAACCTTGACATCTGTCTTCATAAGTCTCGGCTTGTCTTCTGCTTGTGAAGGAGAACATCACCCGAGTGCTTTTCCTCCAACCACAGACCGGCGGTCTCCCGCACAACTTCCTTCCTGCAAGTGGCCCTACCCTTCACGAAGGGAATAGATATAAGGAACCATTTGGTTTGCCATCTAAGTATCTGGTGTTGTGTCCTTCATAATCCTTCACGATCATACAACTATAGATCCACTAACTATGTATGACACTACTGGAAGCATTATGCCATCTGGAGCACAATGAACCGACTAATGCATGCAGAGACGAATGCATTACTTTGGCCAAAATTTTATATACATAAATGTTTTGCAATGAACGTAGTTGAATGTTCACACCTCAACTTGACTTAGAAGTTGTCTTGTCCTATAGTGTTCATAATTTGACCTCTCTAGGTCATAGAAAAGACAGGTTCAATTCACCCTTAGTCCATCTAACTTGGACTTTTGACTCTGATTCTAGGAGTGCATTCATTATTTGTCTTGTTGCTTATGCAACAGGGAATCTGTGACTCCACATCACTCTATTTATGTATTTTCTTTTTACAAGTTTACATGTTCATGGTTTCAATTTAAAAGACCGTCCCCGGTCTAAGTTTCCAAGGCTACCTTGTTTCAAGGTTTTCATCAAATTCAAATTGACTATAACACATAACAACATAGTCTAATAAGTTGATAATATTAAATAGACCTTTGGTCAAAAGAATTCAGAAGGGTTCTTGATACCCTATACTTCATGTTAGGGTTAGCCGGAAGAAGATATCAATTAAATGCAAATAAAGATTAAACAGAGGAATGGAAATACACAGAAATAATAACAGTGAGAGATAAGTTTTAACGTGGTTCACCCAAACTCGGGCTACATCCACCAAACAGAGAGTCTAATATTATTATCCAGTAAATCAAACCGATTACAATCAGCAATCCCTGCAACTCAATACCGCAGCAAAATGCTACAATACAATATCAAAACCCTAACCCTTAGCCACTTTTTATCAAGCTTTTTGTCAGTTACAAAAATAGGGTTTTCTTATGTCGGTCAATGAAAAATAACTCCCGGTGCACTATAAAATAATAAAAAACTGTGTGAGGTTTCGGGGGCGCTGCCCCTCAACCCCGCCCTGTATCGCGACAGGGGACGCGCCAGGGGCGCTGCCCCTGGACCCCACAAGGGGCGCCGCCCCTTGACCCCGTCTTGGGGGCGCTGCCCCCAAACCCCCGCAAGGGGCGCTGCCCCTTGACCCCATAGGAATTTGGGGGGAAACTGCGCTGATAAAAGTGGGGTAAATATAACCTCCGAGTCTAATTAGGCTCCATATAACAACACTTCATCCACGAAGCATTGTCATTCAATAAAGAAACATGTCCATAATACATTTTCAACAAATGAGTTATCATACTTGTTTTCATATTCTTTCATGTATGGAAATAAAATAACAGTCGAGGTTTTACCCCCTTGACATGCACTTAATGCAGCCTATACAAGGTTATTAATAACAAACTATTTTTTTTTTAACCATGGATACTAAGAGTCATATTACTCTCATACATAAGGATTACACCCGAAGGTATAATGTTATATTTCATAAACACACAAGTGTTTCACTTCTTATTTTATGTGCCTCTAAAGCCTCAATGGTATGGACACTATCAATAACATTGATTATCATGGATGTGAAATAGGCCACCCCTGTTTGTATTTTGTATTTTGTATTTGTGTTATTTTTATTAGAATGTGATCTTTCAAAACTAGACAGAAGATGCAGAAGGGTTTGTTTTTGTTTTGCATGTAATGTTTTTTCAATGAAATACAGATATATAAGCATGCAATAGAAACCTAAAAAATCTATGATAGATATGAACAATATAATCAAGACCCAGTTCATAGAATGACATAAAATGAATTATCATCACATACCCATGTCAAAAGATTCATCTTCAAACTTCTGTTGTAGCTGGACTAGCAATATACATGAGGGTAAAATCACATACAATGCATCAATGAGGAATATTGTCATCTAACAATGCCAACAACTCCCTAATACCTAGATGACCTCAAGCATGTGAAGGAAATCTGCAAGGAAACCCACAAAGATGATTCCCAAGATGTATGACCCTAGCTGCAATTGTACAACCAACAGATGGGAGGTGTATAGCCTAGCAAGGAAAGAAAATATAGTCCAAAAATCACTTAAATCTGCAAGAAATCTGTCACTCCAGAACTCCCTAACAGCTACACAAAAAATCTGCCATGAATGTGTCTTTAATCTCTTCAAAACTTCGTTAAAGTGTATCAAATTGAAGCACAACTGCAACCACTGTGTATGGCTGCACAAGAGTCCCCTTGGGTGATCTCTCACACCTATAGAAGATTGAACTAATTGTGGTTTTCATCACCAAAATCCATGGCTGGAAGTCTTCTCCAAACCCTCAACTTGCAAAGCAAAAGCATAGTCAAATGTGACGTTATGAATGAATGCCCTTTTTTCCTTTTACTTAACTATTATATCTCCACATGAGGGTCGATTCCTTTTTGGGGGGAAAATAAACATTTTAAACTAACTTGATTCCCCTTAAGTGGCATCCAAGTCCTTAGTGACTTATTTTTTGCATTTTACATCTTTTCCTTAGTCACTGACTTAATAATATAAAGTCCCATTATTAAATATGACTTATAACTTACGGACTTTAAAATGGAATAGCAAACGGACTAAGAATCCCATGAATAATAGACCGTTGGAAAGGACTCAACAAAACACTCCACCTCCAACCCTGAATTTTCCCAACTGGCACAAACCCTAACTTACTAAAAATAGTAAGTCTCAGCCAAAGTGTCTGAAAATAGCCAAATGAACTCATAGAGTTCCCTAACCACATTGATTAGTCTACGAGAACCAAGTATAGACTAAAACCCTCAAGAAAAGGGGACATTACAGTCCACCCTCCCCAATATTGCTTGCCTCAAGTAATCTCAAATCTGGATGCATCAGAATCTGCTCATTTTCCCAAGTTGCATCCTCCACCAGCATGTTCTTCCATTTCACCAAATATTCCCTAATAACCCTCTTCCTCAATGTTCGCTCCCTGGTGTGAATGATGGCCTCATGTACCAAAACCAACTTCCCCTCTTCATTAAGAGTAGGCAAATCTATAGAAGGTATCACATTGTGCCCCAGTGCCTTTTTGAGGCGAGACACATGAAAGACATTGTGAACCCTACTATTTGCTGGCAATTCTAACTCATAAGCCACCTCTCCAACCCTCCTGGAGATCCTGAATGGTCCATAATACTGTGGCTTTAATTTTTCTACACCACTCTTCTTCAGAGTGGACTGTCTATAAGGCTGCAACATAAGATACACCATAACACCAACCTCAAAAGAATGCTCAACCCTGTGCTGATTTGCATATTATTTCTATTGGTTTTGCACCTTCTAGATGTTCTCTTTTAAAGACCTCATAATATCCTGACTCTCCTGCAAAAGGTCTTTGGCCTTAAGTACTCTACTATCCCCAAACAACAAATCTAAGAAACTCGGAGCCTCGTACCCATAAAGTACCATGAATGGTGACATCTGAATTGACATGTGGAAAGTGGTATTGTAACAATACTCACCCAAATGAAGCCACTTCACCCATGCCTTCTGCTGCCTTGCTATATAATTTTCAAGGTACCCTTCCACCCACTTATTGACTATCTCAGTTTGCCCATCCGTTTGGGGGTGGTAACTCGTGTTGGGGGTGAGCTCTATCCCACTCAACCTAAAGAGCTCCTACCAAACATTACTCAGGAACCTGTGCCCCTGTCACTCACTATACTCCGTGGCAACCCATGAAGTCAGATTACCTCTCTGAAAAATAACTCAGCAACCTGATCTACTGAATAGGTGGCTGAAATAGCAAAAAAGTGTGCAAATTTTGTTAACCTATCAACCACCACAAAAATGTAGTCCCTGCCCTGGGCTTTGGGCAAACCCGTAATGAAATCCATCGAGATGCACTCCCACTTCCTCTCAAGAATGGGTAAGGGCTGCAACAAACCTCTTGGGAAAGAGTGTGCTTGCTTGTTCTGTTGACATATTCGGCACTCCCTCACATACTTTTGAACTTCAGTCTTGAGGCCTTTCCAAGTGAAGCGCTCCCTAACCTGCCTATAGGTTTTGAAGTAACCTGGATGTCTTGCCATAGGCAAGTCATGAAAAGGCCTCAAGATCTTCTGCTTCATAGCAGACCCTATTACCAAAAAGATCCTCCCTTGTAAATGATCAAGTCATTTACATCTGTGTACCTGTCATCCCTAGTAGTGCCATCAATAATCCCAAAAGACCACTTATCTTTTGTATACTCTGCAGCAATCATATCTCTCCAATCCTCTGCAATCTCCCCTAAAGCACACAAGTGAGGTCTCCTGGATAAGGCATCAATAACTACATTATTTTTCCCTTTGACAAAACTTATGTCAAAGTCATATGCCTAAAGTTTGCTGACCCACTTCTGATGCCAGTCATTCAGATCCTTCTGACTAAGGAAGTGTTTCGAGCTATTATGATTAGATTTGACAACAAATTTTCCTTCAACAAGGTACTACCTGAACTTAACCAATGCATGCATAATGGCTAACATTTCCTTGTCATAAATGTTGTAACTCCTCTCGGCACCCCTCAACTTCCTACTCTCAAATGCAATGGTGAGTTTATCCTGCATCAACACCGCTCCAATGCCTTCTCCTGAGGCATCACACTGTAGCTCGAAAGGTTTTGTGAAGTCTAGAATGGCCAAGATTGGACAAGTGCTTATCACCTCCTTAAATATGTCAAAACACTGTTGAGCACTCGTAGACCATTCAAAAGCACCCTTCTGAGTCAAATCTATAAGGGGGGTAGCTATTTGAGAAAACCCTTTAATAAAGTAGTGATAGAATCCACAGAGGCCAAAGAATCCCTTAAGCTGAGAGAGATTCTTGGGTGGCGGCCAGTCTAAGATTGCCCAGATCTTTTCTGGATCCATGCGAACACCCTCTACACTAATGATGTGTCCCAAGTACAATAACTCTGTCATGCCAAACTCACACTTGGACATTTTTGCATAAAGAGACTCCTGCTCGAGAATACCCAACACAATATCCAGGTGTCTCAGGTGCTCCTCCCAAGTCTTGCTAAATATAAATATGTCATCAAAGAAGATAAGTACAAATTTCCTTAGCTACTCCCAGAAAACCTTATTCATACAAGACTAAAATGTGGCTGGAGCATTGGTTAAGCTGAAAGGCATAACCAGAAACTCAAAGTGCCCATAATGGCACCTAAATGTTGTCTTCTCTACATCCTCCTCCCGTACCCATATCTAATGGTACCTTGATCTCAAGTCTATCTTAGAGAAGAAGCATGCACCCTGTAATTCATCTATGAGCTCATCAATCCTCGGAATGGGATCTCTATTCTTGATAGTCTTCTTGTTCGACTTCCTGCAGTCTATGTACATCCTGAGTGTACCATCCTTCTTCTTCACCAAAACCACAGAAGAAGCAAAGGGTCTCTTACTTGGCCTGATATGCCCCATCTTGAGAAGCTCTTGAATAGCCTTCTCAATCTCATCCTTGTACCGCTTAGGATGTCTATAGGGTACCATGATGACTGGCTTGGCACCCTTCTTGAGCTGTATGAAGTGCTCAAACACCCTATTAGGAGGTCTACCTGGTGGTATGTCACTAAACACTTTGGTGTGTTTAGTTAACAAATATTGGATCTCAGCTGGATACTTTTGCTTCTACTGCTTAGGTACCTCTGGCATCACAAGTATCTCAGCTACTCACTACACCTAATCATGTCACAGTATCCTCTCCATCCTCCGAATAGATACTACTCTCAAACCACCATCTAACATCTCCATCAGAATATGCTTATGACCATTTACTTCAAACTTCATCTCCATGGTCCTCAAGTTAGAGGAGAATTCACCTATCATGTGTAGCCACTTCATACCTAGGACTACATCCATGTCACCCATACTGACCACATAATATTTGGCCTGGAACTCATAGTTACTTAACCGGATGGTTAAGTTGGGAATCCTCCATTTGCAAGTGATAACAAATCTGTCTGCAACTCTAACCTTAAATCCCTCAAACTCCTCAGTCTTGAGTCCCCTCCATGCTACTAGTCCCTTGTCAATGAAGTTGTGAGTAGCTCCTGTATCTAGCAAGGTGGTCACTCTATGTCCCTCTAATACACCCTGTATCCTAAAGGAACCCTCTCTCTGAATGGTAAAAAGATGTGTCGTTGGTGGATCATCATCCTGAACATGCTACACCTCTTCTGTTGTACTCTCCACATCACTATCCTCCTGATCACTTTGCTGATCTGAATGCTCTGAAGTAGTTTCTTCAGAAAAATAGTACTCCAATTGCTTAACTTGCCCCTTCACTGGGCACTTATGATTGGGATCCCATGGGCCTTTACATTTGAAACATACTTTCTTCCTCCTGTATTTGTTTAGAGCATCATCGTCAAGTTTAGGAAAAGGTTTCTTTTGTTGCCCTATATCACGAGGTGGACACCTCTTGTCCTTATCCTTCTTATACAAGAAGCTCTTGGATAGAAACTTGCTCCTGTAGGAAGATAATTCCATATCCTTGGCTTATTTGATTGCCTCCTGAAGTGAAGGCAGATCAAACCACTTAATCCATCCTCTCAGAGGCTCAGATAATCCATCTATAAACAATACAATGAGTCTCTGCTCTAAAATGTCAGTGACCATGACTGACAACCTCTGGAACTCAATAATGTATGCATCGACTCCTTCATACTATTTGAGCTATGATAGCTCTTTGAAATGCAACTCAAGATCACCTTTATCAAATCTATCTATCAATTGAGCAGTGAAGTTTACATAAGAAACAATCTGATTGTGGCCCAATGTAACAAGTCCATGGTACCACCATTCGTGTGCACTCCCATCCAAATGTAAAGTAGCATACTCAATGGCATCACACTAGGTCATTGGGTTGAGCGGCAAATAAGTATCTACTTTTTGTACCCATGCTCTAGCTGTAGTTTTGCCCGAGCCATCAAAGTAAGGAATGCTCATCTTTCCCTTTTTCTTCTGCAGATCCTAATTCTATTGCCTCACTCCTCCTCCCTGAGGTCTACTTCATTTTCTGAAAGTTAGGTAAGCCTGGAAAGGCATATCAACACGGAACCTAGCATCCATAGCTCTCCAGTCCTGTCAAATACTGTGCATGACGAACTATTTCAGTAGGCTCATGAACCTCCTCTGGTGGATTGTTCTCCTGTATAAACTAAGGCACTAGAGGCCTCGTGCTAGCTAATCCTATGAAGGTGCATTACAGGTTAGTCTGGTTATTAATTGAATGTTCTCCATTGTTACCATTATTTGCATTATTATTATTGTTTCCATTATTTCCACCCGCATGCTGATCAACACCACCATTGTTATTGTCATTGTTATTGCCATTGGTCCCACCATTACCAGGTATCAAACAAGTAAGGATATATGCCAGTTCTATTTGTGATCTCTCCATTGTGTTAACCATATCACGTTGCCCTCTAGCTATATCATTCAAGGCATGCATCATGTTGGTCATATCTTCTCTCCCTTTGTCCTACTGGTCTCTACTAAACCTACCCTCTCGATCACCCATGTTTTCTGCAATGGGTTCTTCTTCCCTGAAAAGCACAATGTTTCCTGCAATGGGTTCTTCTTCCCTGTAAAAAACTACCTGTTGTTCCTCAGGTTCACTGTATAAAACTGGTTGTTGCTCTTCAAACCCTAAAGACCACTCTTCCCACTAATCCTATTCAGCTGTCTTTTTCCTCATTCTCTCCAAGTATCTCTATTCTCTTGCACTGCCTCTCATAGAATATTACATTCAATCATTATCCGGCCATGGAAATTGACATGCAAGTAAATGGGTAGTCTCAAACTATCCTCTAACTATGCATAAGTTGTAATCCAACAGGCTAGTAGGAAAACCAACTCTGATACCATTGAAATAGGCCACCCCTATTTGTATTTTTTTTATTTTGTATTTGTGTTATTTTTATTAGAATGTGATCTTTCAGAACTAGACGGAATATGTAGAAGGGTTTGTTTTTGTTTTGCATGTAATATTTTTTCAATGAAATACAGATATATAAGCATGCAATAGAAACCCATAAAATCTATGATAGATATGAACAATATAATCAAGACCCAGTTCATAGAATGACATAAAATGAATTATCATCACATACCCATGTCAAAATATTCATCTTCAAACTTTTATTGTAGCTGGACCAACAATATACATGAGGGTAAAATCACATGCAATGCATCAATGAAGGAATATTGTCATCTAACAATGCCAACAACTCCCTAATACCCAAACAACCTCAAGCATGTGAAGGAAATCTACAAGGAAACCCACAAAGATGCTTCCCAAGATGTACGGCCCTAGTTGCAACTATACAACCAACAGATGGGAGATGTACGACCCAACAATGAAAGAAAATGTAGTCCAAAAATCACTTAAATCTGCAAGAAATCTATCACTCCAGAACTCCCTAACAGTTGTACACAAAATCTTCCATGAATGTGTCTTTAATCTCTTCAAAACTCTATCAAAGTGTATCAAACTGAAGCACAACTGCAACCACTGTGTATGGTTGCACAAGAGTCCCTTTGGGTGATCTCTCACACCTGTGGAAGACTGAACTAATGGTGGTTTTCGTCACCAAAAGCCATGGCTGGAAATCTTCTCCAAACCCTCAACTGGCAGAGCAAAAGCATAGTCAAATGTTGTGTTATGAATGAATGCCCTTTTTTCCTTTTACTTAACTCTTATATCTCCACATGAGGGTCAATCCCTTTTTGGGGGGAAAATAAACATTTTAAATTAACTTGATTCCCCTTAAGGTGGCATCCAAGTCCTTAGTGACTTATTTTTTGCATTTTACATCTTTTTCTTAGTCATTGACTTAATAATATAAAGTCCCATTATTAAATATGACTTATAACTTACAGACTTTAAAATGGAATAGCAAACGGACTCAGAATCCCATGAACAATAGACCATTGGAAAGGTCTCATCAAAACGTTCCACCTCCAACCTTGAATTTCCCCAACTAGCACAAACCCTAACTTACTAAAAATAGTAAGTCTCAGCCAAAGTGTTTGAAAATAGCCAAACGAACTCCTAAAGTTTCCTAACCACATTGGTTAGTCTATAGGAACCAAGTATAGACTAACACCCTTAAGAAAAGGGGACATTACAGTCCGCCCTCCCCAAGATTGCTTGCCTCAAGTAATCTCAGATCTGGATGCATCAAAATCTGCTCATTTTCCCAAGTTGCATCCTCCACCGACGGGTTCTTCCATTTCACCAAATATTCCCTGATAACCCTCTTCCTCAATGTTCACTCCCAGGTGTCAATGATGGCCTCATGTACCAAAACCAACTTCCCCTCTTCATCAAGAGGAGGCAAATCTATAGAAGGTATCACATTGTGCCCCAATGCCTTTTTGAGGCGAGACACATGAAAGACATTGTGAACCCTGCTATTTGCTGGCAATTATAACTCATAAGCCACCTCTCCAATCCTCCTGGAGATCCTGAATGGTCCATAATACTGTGGCTTTAATTTTTCTACACCACTTTTCTTAAGAGTGGACTATTTATAAGGTTGCAACATAAGATACACCATATCACCAACCTCAAAAGAATGCTCAACCCTATGTTGATTTGCATACTATTTCTATTGGTTTTGTGCCTTTTAGATGTTCTCTTTTAAAGACCTCATAATATCCCGACTCTCCTGCAAAAGGTCTTTGGCCTTAGGTACTCTACTATCCCCAAACAACAAATCTAAGAAACTCAGAGCCTCGTACCCATAAATTGCCATGAATGGTGACATCTGAATTGACATGTGGAAAGTGGTATTGTAACAATACTCACCCAAATGAAGACACTTCACCCATGCCTTCTGCTGTCTTGCTATATAATTTCTGAGGTACCCTTCCACCCACTTATTGACTATCTCAGTTTGCCCATTTGTCTAGGGGTGGTAACTCGTGTTGGGGGTGAGCTCTATCCCACTCAACCTGAAGAGCTCCTACCAAAAATTACTCAGGAATTTATTGCCCCTGTCACTCACTATACTTCGTGGCAACCCATGAAGTTGGATTACCTCTATGAAAAATAACTCAGCAACCTGAGCTACTGAATAGGTGGCTGAAATAGCAAAAAAGTATGCAAATTTTGTTAACCTGTCAACCACCACAAAAATGTAGTCCCTGCCCTGGGATTTGGGCAAACCCATAATGAAATCCATCGAGATGCACTCAAACTTCCTCTTAGGAATGGGTAAGGGCTACAACAAACCTCATGGGAAAGAGTGCTCATGCTTGTTCTGTTGATATATCAGGCACTCCCTCACATACTTTTGAACTTCAGTCTTGAGGACTTGCCAAGTGAAGTGCTCCCTAACCTACCTGTAGGTTTTGAAGTAACCTGGATGTCTTGCCATAGGCAAGTCATGAAAAGCCCTCAAGATCTTTTGCTTCATAGTAGACCCTAGCACCAAAAAGATTCTCCCCTTGTAAATGATCAAGTCATTTATAACTATGTACCTATCATCCCTGGTAGTGCCATCAATAATCCCAGAAGCCCACTTATATTTTGCATACTCTGCAACAATCATATCTCTCCAATCCTCTACAATCTCCCCTAAAGCACATAAGTGAGGTCTCCTGGATAAGACATCAACAACTACATTCTTTTTCCCTTTGACAAAAACTACGTCAAAGTCATATGCCTGAAGTTTGTTGACCCACTTCTGATGTTGGTCATTCAAATCCTTCTGACTAAGGAAGTGTTTCACACTATTATGATCAGATTTGACAACAATTTTTAGTCCAACAAGGTACTACTAGAACTTAGCCAATGCATGCATAATGGCTAACATTTCCTTGTCATAAATGTTGTAACTCCTCTCAGCACCCCTCAACTTCCTACTCTCAAATGTAATGGGGTGTTTGTCCTGCATCAACACCACTCCAATGACTTCTCCTGAGGCATCACACTATAGCTTAAAAGGTTTTGTGAAGTCTGGAATGGCCAAGATTAGACAAGTGCTTATCACCTCCTTAAATTTGTCAAGACACTGCTGAGCACTTGTAGACCATTCAAAAGCACCCTTCTGAGTCAAATCTATAAGGTATCTGAGAAAACCCCTTAACAAAGTAGTGATAGAATCCATAGAGGCCAAATAATCCCTTAAGCTGACATCATATGAGCCTAATGGGGCTACATAAAGATTCACTTTAGTAGAAAAATTTGGAAGTTCAACCCTAGCCTCAAACAAGCATTGTTCTACCTGAGCTTTGGTCTTATTTGCATATTGAACTAACGAAGTATTTGCCATGTATGTAGCTTTTCTAGAAATTTTATTTAAAAGTTTAGGAGAAACAAAACATTATGCTGCACCAATATCTATCAAAACTGAAATTGGAAAACTAGATAAAATACATGTAGTTTCAATAGGAGTGATTTGATATTCATCTTGCCTATTATCCAGGGCTACATGTATGTGTTGTTGAAATGCTGCCTATTGAGAGGGTAAAGGATTTCCTTGTGCCTGAGTTCCCTGCGTCTTGTTAGGACACTGGTTGGCATAATGATCACCACCACATGTATAACACCCTCCCACGGGTCCTCACCCTTCATGAGGCTTCCCATAATTATCTCCATTTTTCTTGGAGTTATTATTGCCTTTCTTTTCAGCCTTGGATTTATTTTGCTTGTTCTTGGACCCTTCATCAATTTTCTCAGTAAAGTCCTACTTTTTTCCCTTTTTCTTAAAAGATTGGGAGGATTGGGAACAATTATACCTTTTTCGATTCCTTTCCCTATAAGCAAACATAGATTTCAATTTTTGTTCCTGTTTGATAGATTTCTCATAAACTTGGTCCATTGAAGTGGGACCATGCACATCAACTTCACCGCCAATCTAGGTGTTCAAGCCCATAATAAACTTTCGGATGCGAAACCTCTCATCTTGTTGATATTGCGAAACATACTTAAGTAGGCGAGTGAACTTTTCTCAGTACTTGTTCACAGTTAAATCACCATGTCTCAGATTTTGTAAGTCTATAAGCTTTTGGTCATAATATAGCTGAGGTAACCATCTTTGCCTAAAGAGTTCCACAAACCTTTCCCAGGTTAGACTCGTGGATCTCAAGCCTAACTTCATTTTCTTGTTCATCCACCAAGTGGATGCTTCACCTGCCAATTGGTATGCTCCCCATACCGCTTTGGTGATTTCAGAATAGTTTCTTATTTCAAAGTATTTCTCCATTTCTGTAAGCCATGCCTTTGCCGCATCTCCACTTACAATTCCATCAAACTTGGGAGGGGTAACCTTTTCCATATCTTTAGATAATTCTAGAGCCAAGTGTCTTCTTCTATCCTCTTCATGTCTTGCCTCAAAGTTATTCTCTCTGTGTTCACTTTGGGTGGTGTCCTCATGACGTGCCTCATCATCACCCGCATGATAGGCTTCCCACCTTGGTCCATGCTGATCCCTGACCTCCTACTCGAGAGTTCCTATTTTGTATGAAAAAGGGGATAATGGAATATGGGAGTTTTAGTTTGAATCCTCCTTTCCATAAAACATTCCAGGGGCTTTTCAACCAAGTGCTTCTCCTATCGAGAGGAGATTCATCTATCAGATTGGGTTGCCACTTGGTTTTCTACTGGGAAATTTAGAAGTTATCACACAATGTTGCTAATTAATGCTTTTATGCTCTTGAAACCCTAATTTAAGCAAAACACTAATCAAGTTTATGAATTATGGCAAATGCCACATGAATTAGACAAAGGGCAGAGAACCTTAACTCACTATTTTTTGCAGTCTAGAAAATAAAAATGTCAGGGACAATGGTGGTGGCACCCTAGTCTAAGGTACATGTTTTTCTATGGATTCCTGATCTCCTTCTAACACTGATATCTACTATATCTTTTATTTTAAGTGATCTAACAATGGAGGACAATGGTGATGGCGCCCTTGTCCCAAAATCCTGCACAGTCTCCGCTTCTTTTCAGATCTTGAATCCTCAATGTTTCCCTGTCTTCCTTGTAACTCCACTTTCTCCAGATCTGATACATGTAACCTGCAATCATAGGGAGTGTGGGAGGGGGTTGTGGTGTTTAGAGGTTTGCCTTAGTCAAGCCCCGGAGAGACATTCAAGTCTTCCGAACACCATTGTCAGAGAGAGAGTATGTATCCTTGTGGGATAGAGGTAAAAATACAAATGATAAATGACTAAAAACATAATAGATGTCACCTTGATGATGAAGCTCTCATGGAAGGAAGAAGATTTTCAATGCCATGAAGAGGAGATGGAATCCAACTCGCAAAAACAAACACAATAACAATGCTATGCTCTGCAACATAATGAATGCCTTGATCACTTTAACATAAGCTCATGAATCACAATGTCCATCTAGTTTGCAAATGATAACCTAAACATGCTTATATATGCAATTATTAAGATTCTTGCCAAGAATTTCATATTTGAAACTTATGATGTCAGCCCGAGACCTAAATAACGGTCACAAACCTGACATTTGAAATTAGGACAGACCCAAAATAGGGCTAGACTAGGGTGCTAGTGCCCTTGTCCACCCCCTGTCTTTGTTCTAGGATCGTCAACATAGCACCCCCTAAGTCCTATTTGTCATAAGACCCAAGGGTTTTCTCATTGGGAGTCTGAATTATCATGCAAGATGCTCTAAATGCAATCTAAAGACCCGAGAGCTAAACCTTAAAGGAAAAAAGCCCCCAAGGGTGCATTTTTATGAAATAACAGTTCCAATTCTCGCTCTCGTCTCATGGAGCATAGTAAGGATCTGGTCGAGTTTAGAATTGGAGTGGCCTTAAGGTTGCCCTTCTTCCTGGCTATCTCCAATATTGGTTCTTGTCTGAACCGTGCTACAATCTACTTCTCCTAAATTTTGCAGATTAATCATTCAATTAGTTTTTTTTACTATTGAAGCCATTCGTAAATGTAAATCCATTCTCATTCATGCAATCTTAACAAGAAAGGAAAGATTTGCCAAAATTTCAAAATGCATTATATTTTCCATGGATTACATATAATCCATCCATAGTTAGAAAAAATTATCTTTACATCTTGCTACTGCAAGTCATTTTTCAGACTGGGATATCTTCCCAAGCTTATCCTCATCCATGAGGTTTATCAAATCAAATTTAGGAGGTGGATGTACTCGCAAGTACTCATCCAGAACCTCTCGAGTAACATTAGGATCTTTAAGATCGCTTTCTAAGATTGGTTCCTTAGGTGCAGAGGGTTTCACTGATTCATTTTCAGAGATAGGAGCAATAGTCCTAACTACTTTCTCCTTCTCCTGCTTGATGTGTTTAATAGCATCAACAAAAGTTTCATCATCAACCAACCATACGCCTCTCAAGCAACCAGATTGTTCAAGGCATTTCGTTCTTGAGGCTCGCTCCCTCATAGCCTTAAGGTAACATCCATTTCCCATTACCTTCTTTCTGGGTGTCATTCTTATTCTTACCATTCTGGCATAAGAACATCCAAATATTAGCAACTATTAATGTCGGAGGAAATTTTTATGTAATGAGCTCATAGGTCCATGTATTGAACCTAGTAGCTCTGATACCATATGTAACAAGCCAATTCTCATGACCCAAACTAAACAACTTAATTACCATTAAGTACAAGGTCATGATTAACATAATCATTGTTAAGCAAGGTAATAATCAATTTCATAATCAAAATCAATATGCATATCTTTTTTGGATATTTCAAAACTGAAATTTACAACAATTCCAAAGATAACATACTAATGAATTCCTTTCATTATACATTTACAATGTTTGGCTCATAGCATCAATGATAAGTTTACACATAATATTTGACTATCAAGTCGTATAAAAGAATGTATTGTATTGGAACTTTGACATATGTCTTCATAAGTCTTAGCTTGTCTTCTGCTTGGGAAGGAGAGCATCACCCGAGTGCTTTTCCTCCGACCACAGACCGGCGGTCCCCTGCACAACTTCCTTCTTGGAAGTGGCCCTAACCTTCATGAAGGGAATAAATATAAGGAATCATTTGGTTTGCCATCTGAGTATCTAGTGTTGTGTCCTTCATAATACTTCACGGTCATACAACTATAAATCCATGCTAACTATGTATGACACTACTAGAAGAATTATGCCATCTGGAGCACAATGAACTGACTAATGCATGTAGAGACGGATGCATTATGGTGCAGGAGCACCCGCACATGATCAGGATATAGGTCCGCATGATGACATACATGATCAGGATGTAGGATAGTTATCATCATGCTGACAGGATAATCTATTTTTAGTATGTTTGACTTTATCATGTAATAAGGTCCACTGTGACCGATGCTATGTAATAGTTCAGCATAGGAATATGTGTAGGCAGTTAGAGATCGGGATAAGAGAGTCTGAGCTGTCCTCTCTCCCAGCCGCTTGGAAGCTCCCAGCCGCTGGGAAGTGATGTTAGTAGTACTCGAAGGATTTGTTATATATACCTTCGATCTGTAGGGTTTAGAGATATAGTTTTGATATTGATGTACTGGTGTTGAGTTGAGATTCAGGAGAGCAGTTCAGACATTGTGAAGCTGTATTCAGGACATTTGAATTTCAATTGAATAAGATCTCATCTTCGCATTATCTGGTTGTATCAGTTCCATCTGTTTTGTTTTCCTTTTCCATTTTGCAAGTTAATGGGCACTTTCAACCCTTCCACCGGTTGATCCTGCAAATCGGTGGAATGGTCCTGTATCATAGCTTAGATTGCATTTGTGTTTTCTGTTTATGCATTGCATTGTTCAGGAGATCTGTTAGAAGCATGCTGTAAATCAGCCTAGCATCCTCATGTGCTAGGTCTAGAAGATAAGTTTGCTTAGATTTTGGTTTGAAGGTGATCCGGCCCGGTCGTCACATGATCTTTGTGAAATTATGCGGTTGTGAGTGTTTTCATGCAGTGGAAGGATACACAGGAGTCTGCATGTGCGTTTCCAGTCGGAACGAGCCGCAACATCATCTGCGAATCCATCGCCATCAGGATCGGGTCATGAAGTTGTTGAAATTTGCATGTTGCAGGTGCATCATGATGTTTTGAGTTGGATATATACTCAGTGTATATATCGCAGTCAGGATCATCTCTCGGGGAAGGTCATCATCCGCATATCGCTAACGGATGCGGGTGTGAAAGTTGAGTTTTTTTGGCTAAGTGTTGAAGAGTTCATCAGGATGATGTGTGACGTCATCGTCATCAGGATATGACGTCATCGTCATCAGGATATTCAGAAATCCCTCTATGCGAGTTTATCCTGTTGTCGCTAAGTGGTTGAGTATCGGCGTAGGCAGGAAGTTGTATTAGCATCATCAGGAGGTTTCGAGGAACCGGATGTTTAATATCATGATGCTGTTGCTTGTATCGTCGGGCAGTGGAGCATCGAAGGCAAGTTGTTGAAGTGCAACGTCATCAGGATATTTGGAGAACCGGATATTAGGATATCCTGCTGACGAAGGTGATATTGAATATCATGATGATGCCGCTTGTGTTTGGCACCCGATGAACAGTGCAACCGGAGGAGGTTCGCGCCCGTTGTTTATCATGATGATGATAGGCGACAGTCGAAGGAGATGAATAGTAGTCGACAGGAGGATATTTGCGATCATCAGAAATATGATGATGCTGTTGAAATGTGATGATGCTGTGGGTGTCTTTAGGAAATATGATGATGATGTTCAGCCGATAGACATTTTTTATCATGCTGTTTGTATTGTTGGCTCCTCCTTCCTGTTAGGTTGCCTCCGTTGCGTCCCACTCTGCATCATAGTGGTATCAGAGCAAAGGTTAGGATCTTTTGGAAAAGTTAAGCAGGATGTCAGACGAAGAAGGAACATCTGAGTTTCCAACAAAGATGACCAATGCTGAGTTGGCAGTTCTGGTGAAGAAACAGATTGCAGAAAGTAAGGCCGTGAAGGCTCAGAATCAGGAGTTGAAAGATGAGTTAGCAAAGTTGAGGAGCAGAGTAGGTTCTGGTAGAGAAGATGATAGGGAAGAAGAGGATATCCCTAATTGGAGCGAGGAGGTCGTTCCTGCAGACCAGAGACCGCTGTTGAACGCCCTCAAGGCCATGGAGAGGAGAACCATGGATGTGAAGCTGGATTTGCCAGTGTTTACAGGTAAGATGGACCCTGATTCAGTAATGGAATGGATAGATTGTCTGAACAATTTCTTTGTGACAGAGGAGATACCAGAACAGCAGAGAGTGAAGATAGCACAGTCAAAGATGAAAGAAGCTGCCTTAACATGGTGGAACTTTGTTCAGGATGATAGAGTGCAGGAGGGAAAACATAGAGTTGCCACATGGAAGAAGATGATGGAATTGGTAAAGGAGGCTTATATTCCTTTGGACTACAGTATCCAGCTACACAAGAGGAAACAGAACCTGAAGCAGAAGGAGCTAGATGTCAGCTCATATACAGAAGAGTTCATGAAACTCTGTATGAAGACAAAGGTGAAAGAAAGTGAAGAAGAAAAGGTAGCCAGATACCTTAATGGACTGAGGTTTAATATTCAGGAAGATCTGAGTCTGCATAACCCAGATACAGTGCAGAAAAGTTTTCAGTTGGCACTGAAGGTGGAAGAAAAGCTAAAGAGAAAGCAAGATCAGAACAACAGAGGAAGAGGAAGACAACAAAGAGGTGGAAGAAGTCCTTTCAGAGGCAGAGGACAAGGATAGGGATATCAAGGAGAGTCTAGTCAAGACAATAGCAAGGGCAACAATAGTCAGAGTCAGAGAGAGAATTTCAGTCAGCAAGGAAACTTCAGAGGTAGAAGACCTTACAGAGGAAGATCCCAGGGCAGAGGATCCATCAGGTGTTACAACTGTAACAAAGAAGGCCATATAGCCAGCAGATGTCCAGACAAGGCCACAAGCTCAGCAGGCGAAAGGAGGACAAATCTAGTCAATGAACCTGATAATCAAAGTAGGACAAGCTCTAATGATTTTCAGAGTGTGAATGGTCCTGAGAATTATGGATACCCAGAAAGTGGAGAGTCCCTGATGATGAGAAGGACAGTAACTACCATGAAGGTACCTGATCAAGAAGCCCCTCAGAGGAAGTCCCTTTTCAGAACCACTTGCAAAGCAAGAGGTAAGGCGTGTAAGGTTTTGATTGATTCTGGTTCTACTGAGAACTTTGTGTCTGAAGAGATGGTGATAAAGCTGAAGCTTAGGAGATTGCCTCACCCAGCTCCATATAAAGTCTCATGGCTTACTCAAGGTCAGCAAACAACTGTAGAAGAGCAGGCTTGGGTAGAGTTTCAGATTGGTGGATATAAGGATAAGTTGTTGTTTGATATCACCAAGATGGATGCTTGCAACCTTTTGTTTGGTAGACCATGGCAATATGATCTGAAGGCACAGCATGATGGTGTTAAAAACACCTATAAAATCACTAAAGATGGTAAAGATGTAACACTATTCCCATTGAAGGAGAAAGAGGAGAAGTCTAAAGGCAAAGAAGTGAAGGTCATGCTGATGGAAGGCAAACAGTTTATGAAAGAAGTAGCAGCAGAAGGTGCAGTTGCATATGCCCTAATCCCATGTATGAGTGTGAATAAGAAACAACAGCAAGAAGCTAAGAAGGAGAAGAAGCCAAGGTTGATAGACCCAGCTGTCCAAGAGTTATTGGATAAGTACAAAGGTGTTATCTCAGAGGGAATGCCAAGATCCCTACCACCTGTCAGAGATATCAGTCATTGCATAGACTTGATTCCAGGGTCTACACTTCCAAATAAAGCAGCTTATAAGCTTACCCCAGAACAGAATGCAGAAGTAGCCAGGCAAATTGAAGAATTGATGAATTCAGGTCTGATTGGGAAGAGTCTGAGTCCATGTGCAGTACCAGCTGTACTAGCACCTAAGAAGGAAGGCACTTGGAGACTTTGCACCGATTCCAGAGCCATCAACAAGATCACAATCAGGTATAGGTTTCCAATCCCCAGAATTGAGGATTTACTTGATTGTTTGGGCAATGCCAAGTATTTTACTAAAATAGACTTGAAGAGTGGATACCATCAGATAAGGATTAGACCAGGTGATGAGTGGAAGACAGCATTCAAAACAAATGAAGGATTGTATGAATGGAAGGTTATGCCTTTTGGTTTGTCTAATGCCCCTAGTACTTTCATGAGGCTGATGAATGAGGTTCTGAAGGAATTCATTGGTAAGTTTGTCATAGTCTATTTAGATGACATTCTGATTTTCAGTAACACCAGAGAAGAACATCTCAGGCATATAGAGTTGGTTCTCAAGAGGTTACATGAAGAGAAGCTGATGATAAACTTGGACAAGTGTTTGTTCATGAAACAGGAGATCACCTATTTAGGTTTTGTCATCTCACAAGGCAAGCTGCAGATGGATAAGGAGAAGGTGAGTGCCATTTTGAATTGGCCAACTCCACAGACCATGAATGAAGTCAGAAGTTTCCATGGGTTAGCAACCTTCTACAGAAAGTTCATCAGAGGGTTCAGTCATATTTGTGCACCCATGTTGGATACCATCAAAGGAGGACAAAAGTGCAGGTTTGTTTGGACTCAAGGAGCAGATGATTCCTTTGAGGCATTGAAGAGGAAGGTGGCACAGCAGCCAGTCCTTGCACTTCCAGATTTCAATAAGATCTTTCAGGTAGAGTGTGATGCCAGTCACATGGCCATTGGAGCAGTACTCAGTCAAGAGGGTAGACCAATTGCATTTTTCAGTGAAAAGCTCAATGATGCTAAGAAAAGGTATTCATCATATGATCTGGAAATGTATGCTCTAGTTCAGTCCCTAAAGAAATGGAGGCATTACCTGATGCCAAAGGAGTTCATAGTCTTCACAGATAATCAAGCTTTGAGTTTCATCAACAGTCAGGAGAAGCTGAACCACAGACATATGAAGTGGGTAGAAACACTACAGGCTTTCACTTTTACCTTGAAGCATAAGAAAGGGGTTAAGAACAAAGTTGCAGATGCTTTGAGCAGGAGAGTTCTCACAGTAAATCAGATTCAGTTAGAGAGTGTTGGTATTGATTCACTCAAGACCATGTATGAGTCTGATGCTGATTTTGGAGAGATATATCAGGTCTGTACTTCTTTTGGGGAGAAATACCATGCTGAGTTCTCTGAATACCTGATCCAAGATGGATTGCTGTTCAAGGGTGGACAGTTGTGTATTCCCAGATGTTCTATGAGGTTGAATATAATCAAGGAGAAACATTGTGGAGCAATGGCAGGTCATTTTGGTATAGACAAGACTCTTGATCTGGTCAGGAGGCATTACTTCTGGCCTAAGTTGCAGTCAGATGTCAGGAAATTTGTAGAAACCTGTGTAATCTGTCAGAAGGCTAAAGGCAGGTCAACTAATGCAGGGTTATATCAGCCCTTACCCATTCCTTCCAGACCATGGGAAAGTATCAGTATGGATTTTGTTTTAGGTTTACCAAGGACCAGGAGAGGATTTGACAGTGTCTTTGTTGTAGTGGACAGGTTCAGTAAGATGGCACATTTCTTGCCATGCAAAACCACTGCAGATGCCTCATATATTGCAGATTTATTCTTCAGGGAAATTGTCAGAATTCATGGGTTGCCTTTGAGCATAGTTTCAGACAGAGATGTGAAGTTTGTGGGTCACTTCTGGAGAACCCTTTGGAGGAAATTGGGAACCAATTTATCTTTTTCCTCTGCATATCATCCTCAAACGGATGGACAAACTGAGGTTGTGAACCGTTCCTTGGGGAATCTACTTAGATGCTTAACAAAACAGCATGGCGAGAAGTGGGACAATATTCTGTCTCAAGCTGAGTTTTCATACAATGATACTGTCAACAGGAGCACAGGGAAATTGCCTTTTCAGGTAGTGTATGGAATGCATCCCAGAGGTATTTTGGAGTTGCGAGAACTACCCACAGCAGATCCTGTTAGTGCAGATGGAGAAGCTTTTGCTGAAGCAATCAAAGAAGTTCATGATCAGGTTCAGAACCAACTCCAGCAAACTACTTTGAAATATAAGGAATATGCTGACAAGAAGAAGAAGGATGTTCAATTTGCTGTTGGAGATTTGGTTTGGGTTCACTTGAAGAAAGACAGGCTCCCTAAGGGGAAGTATACTAAGCTCATGCCAAAGAAAGTTGGACCATGTCAGATTTTGCAAAAACATGGACAAAATGCTTATAAGATCCAACTACCACCTGATCTTGGTTTATCTCCTATCTTCAATGTATGTGACTTAACTCCCTACCAGGCTAATCCAGATGCAGATCAGGATATTCTACTGGATACAGTTGCTGAAGACATTCCTCAACATGATCCTCCACAAATACAGCAGATTTTGGACACTAGAGTGGTCAAACAGACCAGGAACAAGAAGTACTTGGAGTACCTCGTCTCTTGGAAGGGACAGCCGACTTCTGAAGCAGTATGGATGACTGCAGAACAGATACAGAAACATGGTGCCGACCTTGATACTCTCATCTCAAGTGGACTTGAGATTTCTTCTTTTGGGGAGTATGGTGCAGGAGCACCCGCACATGATCAGGATATAGGTCCGCATGATGACATACATGATCAGGATGTAGGATAGTTATCATCATGCTGACGGGATAATCTATTTTTAGTATGTTTGACTTTATCATGTAATAAGGTCCACTGTGACCGATGCTATGTAATAGTTCAGCATAGGAATATGTGTAGGCAGTTAGAGATCGGGATAAGAGAGTCTGAGCTGTCCTCTCTCCCAGCCGCTTGGAAGCTCCCAGCCGCTGGGAAGTGATGTTAGTAGTACTCGAAGGATTTGTTATATATACCTTCGATCTGTAGGGTTTAGAGATATAGTTTTGATATTGATGTACTGGTGTTGAGTTGAGATTCAGGAGAGCAGTTCAGACATTGTGAAGCTGTATTCAGGACATTTGAATTTCAATTGAATAAGATCTCATCTTCGCATTATCTGGTTGTATCAGTTCCATCTGTTTTGTTTTCCTTTTCCATTTTGCAAGTTAATGGGCACTTTCAACCCTTCCACCGGTTGATCCTGCAAATCGGTGGAATGGTCCTGTATCATAGCTTAGATTGCATTTGTGTTTTCTGTTTATGCATTGCATTGTTCAGGAGATCTGTTAGAAGCATGCTGTAAATCAGCCTAGCATCCTCATGTGCTAGGTCTAGAAGATAAGTTTGCTTAGATTTTGGTTTGAAGGTGATCCGGCCCGGTCGTCACATGATCTTTGTGAAATTATGCGGTTGTGAGTGTTTTCATGCAGTGGAAGGATACACAGGAGTCTGCATGTGCGTTTCCAGTCGGAACGAGCCGCAACATCATCTGCGAATCCATCGCCATCCGGATCGGGTCATGAAGTTGTTGAAATTTGCATGTTGCAGGTGCATCATGATGTTTTGAGTTGGATATATACTCAGTGTATATATCGCAGTCAGGATCATCTCTCGGGGAAGGTCATCATCCGCATATCGCTAACGGATGCGGGTGTGAAAGTTGAGTTTTTTTGGCTAAGTGTTGAAGAGTTCATCAGGATGATGTGTGACGTCATCGTCATCAGGATATGACGTCATCGTCATCAGGATATTCAGAAATCCCTCTATGCGAGTTTATCCTGTTGTCGCGAAGTGGTTGAGTATCGGCGTAGGCAGGAAGTTGTATTAGCATCATCAGGAGGTTTCGAGGAACCGGATGTTTAATATCATGATGCTGTTGCTGGTATCGTCGGGCAGTGGAGCATCGAAGGCAAGTTGTTGAAGTGCAACGTCATCAGGATATTTGGAGAACCGGATATTAGGATATCCTGCTGACGAAGGTGATATTGAATATCATGATGATGCCGCTTGTGTTTGGCACCCGATGAACAGTGCAACCGGAGGAGGTTCGCGCCCGTTGTTTATCATGATGATGATAGGCGACAGTCGAAGGAGATGAATAGTAGTCGACAGGAGGATATTTGCGATCATCAGAAATATGATGATGCTGTTGAAATGTGATGATGCTGTGGGTGTCTTTAGGAAATATGATGATGATGTTCAGCCGATAGACATTTTTATCATGCTGTTTGTATTGTTGGCTCCTCCTTCCTGTTAGGTTGCCTCCGTTGCGTCCCACTCTGCATCACATTACTTTGGCCAAAGTTTTATATACATAAACATTTTTCAATGAACGTAGTTGAATGTTCACACACCTTGACTCAACTTAGAAGTTGTCTCATCCTACAGTGTTCATAATTTGACCTCTCTAGGGCATAGAAAAGACAGGTTCAATTCACCCTTAGTCCATCTAACTTGGACTTTTGAGTCCGATTGTAGGAGTGCATTCATTATTTGTCTTGTTGCCTATGCAACAGGGAATCTGTGACTCCACATCACTCTATTCCCGTATTTTCTTTTTACAAGTTTACATGTTCATGGTTTCAGTTTAAAAGACCATCCTCGGTCTAAGTTTCTATGGCTACCTTGTTTCAAGGTTTTCATCAAATTCACATCGACTATAACACATACCAATATAGTCTAATAAGTTGACAATATTAAATTGACCTTTGGTCAAAAGAATTCAGAAGGGTTCTTGATACCCTATACTTCATCCATGAAGCACTGTCATTTAATAAAGAAACGTATCCATAATACATTTTCAACAAATGAGTTATCATACTCGTTTTCATATTCTTTCCTGTATGGAAATAAAATAGAAGTTGAGGGTTTAGCCCCTTGACATGCAAGATTTGACATGCAATTAAGGCAACCTATACAAGGTTATCAATAATAAACTATTTTTTTTAAACCATGGATACTAAGAGTCATATTACTCTTTCATATATAAGGATTACACCCGAAGGTATAATGTTATCTTTCATAAACACACAAGTGTTTCACTTCTTATTTTATGTGCCTTGAAAGCCTCAATGGCATGGACACTATCAATGACATTGATTATCATGAATGACTCTTCATTCTATTATGCATGGCCATCGGCCTTTTCAATTGTCTTACCTTTCTACAATGTATTGGCTTTTGGCCTAATCAAATGACATGATTATATTTTTCATGGCTCATGACCTGCTCAAAGACTTGTCAATATCTTTTCAATAATTATAATAAAGGTTTGTTACCCTCAGCCTTATCGGCTTCAAGGGGCACGAGACTGCTACAACATTGCTCATAACCATTCAACCACATAGCCTCAACAATATTATCAAACATGCAGTTCTTATTGCGTAAGATAAACACATTATCTTTAATCATTTGGCCACGAAGGCCATAACAAAGTTAACAACATACTAATGCCATTATAAAGGATATGTACAACATTTTTCATGCATTCAACTTTGAAGTCATTAATAGAATTATCAAATGTAATAATGCTTTCATAAAGGATGACACAGTCTACGTTTAACCATTGTGTGGCTATTAGTAGTGGCATTATGTATACATCTACATACTACAGATTCACATGACTGTAACATACAGTCTTACATGAGGTGATGGGCACGTAGCCAAGCTACTATCAGCTAAGAGTAAGTCTATCGAAGCCATTATTAGCTCCTTCTTGCGAGCTCCCAACCTGTAACTCGCTACTCCTATAGCTTTTTCCTGTCACCCTTTAAACAATAATGATAATATCATAACAATCAAAAGACTATCATTCCTATTCTTTGCATGTTGTTTTCCAGCACAACACATAACTGCCACCTTTTCCAAATGGAGGTGGGTAAAACGGTTGGCATATACCTCTGCCACCTTGCGGGTTTCTAGACTCCACAAAGACCATATCTCCCATTCAGGAGTAATCTGCATTGATTAAGTTTATGATAAGCTTCACCACGGCTTCCACTCTCTCCACTCATCGTGGATAGTGGTACGGTTGGCTACAAGAAACCTATAAATTTATTATATGAAAGTGCTCGACCACTACAAGTGGATAATAGATAATTATATATCACATAGTATCCTTTACATCTAAATGATGTTATATGATTATCAAAATAATCCAAGGTATCACTAAATTATATTACCATCGCTAAGGTGGTATCATTAATATGTGAATACGGGATCAAGTCTCACTCCCCCTCTTTGCCATATTAGACTATAGATAAAATATTTAAATGATAATCACAAAATTTAATATAGAAATGGATAAGTAAACAAAGGAAAACTCTGACATCCAACCAAGATTACTATCAACCATATGAATGTTCTGAGAACATTATCTAGTTGAATCGACGTAGACGATGTCGAGAGATCTTAAATTGACTTGCCAACATTGGTCGAAATGAAATCGACTTAACAAGGAAAATGACTTATACTCACTCTATCTTTCATGGTTTCACGAAGGTTCAACTTCGATACTCAGATGGCAATCCGACTTTTTCACAACATCTATCTCCTTCTCCCAGGTGATACTCTCCTTCCATCCTTGGAGGAAGATTCTTTTCCTAGTTACACTCACAACCATATAACCATGATTAGTGTATCATCATTTAATTCATAAGACATTATGATAAAAATAATCTTATCAACATGTAATCTCATGTATAATCTAAACATCAATCGATATCCATATAATCAATGATTTTACTTGATATTTTCCACAAACATCAAATCATTAATCTATGATTAATTATCTTGTTTACCACATAAAAGTAGGATTAAGCTTAATCAAAAGTTGGGGATGTAACATATCTATGTTAGTTTATAATTGTCATGGTGAAAATTGCATACCTTGTGTTTTCTCCTTGTTTTGGACTCACTTTGGTTGGGTTATCATTTATGCAATGACAAGAGTACAAGTGACACAATTTCTACTGAGAGTTGGCACATAACCTGAACCTTACCTCTTTACACCTACACTCACTTCTAGGAATAAATTGTCATCCTTGGATTCATCCATTTCCTACCCATGGTCAAATCCACAATTTGCCAAAATGACCTAGGTCAAATGTGTAGTTATAGAAGTGACCCCAAAACTTTTAAATTTCAAACTCAAATTTTGGGCCTACTCTTTTTCCCTCCATTTAGTCATTGTGCATTGACTCAAAACGTGAAATGTTTCATTTGACACCTTGGAGTTGTATTTGAGGACTAATCCTAATTTATTTGAACATTTGGGAAAAGGAAAATCTATAACACATTTAAAGAACAACTATTGCATACATCAAGGAACATCAAAGTACTATTCATGTGACATTTATCAAGGATCTACAATGTTTTTTTTAAGTTATAATTAACATTGACCAATCGAAATCCAATTCAAGCAAATATTGATAACAATGTTAAAGATATAAGATTTTACAACATCCTTGTTCAACAAAGGGATGCAAACTTGTGACCATGTCATAGAAAATCTATAATAGAAGCTACAAATATAGGTTTTAGTAGATCTAAATACATGCAACCTACTAGAAGATAATTTATGGTGTTGAAAAGAACAACATTACAAGCAAGTGGAATAAGAAGCTTTAGATATAACTTCAACAACTAAACATCAAGAAAGTAAAAAGTATTCAAGTCTCTAAGTTCAACCTTAATCACACAACTTATTGGCCTTTTACATTGTTATCACCATGTTAAAATAATTACCAATATATTATCATGTATAGACACTAAAACATATATGGAAATAATTAAAATACTCGTCGCAAGATCTTGAAAAGAGGAACATAAATAGTGGGTTTGCTTATGAGTGGGCCCTTTCTCACTAGCATAACCTACCCCTCATGTTCCTCAACAATACTAGTTCACTCACTCAATCACATGATGCTCAAACAAAAATGAAAGATTACTTCCAAAAGGATTGTTTGTATATTGAAATATATCGAATTATTATTCTACATGACTGCAAAGACTGTATTTACAATATACATGTCCAAGTAAAACAAGAAGGCATAATAATAGTGCCAATTCCCACAATTATGGGATTTAATAAAATGTGTTAGATCTCACCTTATTCTAGTGATATGAGTATAACAAATAAACATCAAATTATTCCCTTTTACAATAATTTGTTAGGTGGTTGGGATGAATTGATGGTGTTCAATGGGATAGGCTAGAAATAAGGAATTCCACTTATCCATCAAATTGGTTTCCACCTAATGTTTTCCACTCCAACTGCCAATTTTGATTTGTTGATGAATTGTCACATTTGTATGTGCTAACAAACTTCATTTTGGTGAACTTTTGGATCCGTTGTTGAACTTGTATCTTCTCTTTAGAAAATATGAACTTCACAAGGCATCTTGCATCCAAAAATAACTTAAAGTTATCATGTAACACATCTTGTATAAATGATATTAGAACTTGCTGATGAACTTCTATAATAGTTGTTGATGAACATAAAAAGGCAAGTGTAGTTATGGATATAGTTATATAAACCTACTAATCTATAGTCTTGCCTACTTTCCTTTAGAATTTAATCAACTCTAATTATTTTCAATATTGTATCTTGGTATTCAAGGGATTAATTATACAAAAATGGACAAAAAGGGGGTGCAAAGAGGGAAGAATGTGTTGGAAATAAAGGAAAATAATGTGTTGAATTTGTACCAATTTCAAGTTCATCAACATCAACATTCTATATCATAATACATGATCGTTGTTTTATTTCATCTTTGTACAAAGCTAGTAAATCAATATACGAAGGGTTTGACCAAAGGGAGACATATTCCTGACCATTGGAAAACTCCCAACCACACAACCAAGCTTTAAAGCAAGAACAAATACAAATATTCTAGACAGGCTAAAGGTGAACATTCATAAAATTTATGGAGATTGGATTTGCCCACCTAGGTTAGATCTGAAATTTTGGAAATCACTTTCAAAACTGTGAAAGTGACCCACACAGTTAAACAAAATATTTGATTCTAATGAATTCAATTGAAAAGCACCAATTGCCTAATGTAGGGGTGAATCAACTAGGAACAAATGATAGAATTAAATCAACATTGATCCAAGAGCTAAGTAACATTATTTATTATTTTAAATTCTAAAAGTTTATTACAATATCTTTACTAGTCTTGGCTCTTATTCCTAGGGTATGTGTTTATCAATGCTTATTTAATTGATTTATCCTAAGTTTTATGTAAAGAGCTATTTTATTTATTTACATATTTGGTGAACACATTTGCTCTTACACTACTCTAGGGTTTTGCCTCTAAGGTTTATTCCTTCTACATTAGGGTTTTAAGTTTGATTTTTTATTGCATACCATTTATTTCAAATTTGATTAGAGTTTGGATCCACCCTTATATTTATGATTCACTATTTATACTTTTTAGGGTTTACATCTTCATTATTGATATTCCTTCAATCCCTATCCACCCACCCTTTCAATCGAGTGTTCTATTGATTGAACATTATTTATGGACTCTCATAGGCTATTGTCTTCAACTTTTGTCCATATATGCCTCACTAACTTTGATGTATTCCTTCACTTTATGTCATCTAATCCTTTCAAGCCTGAAGCTCTTGTATCTTTTTATCATATGAATAATAATGTATTGTCTATGTAAGCATCATTTGGCCATGTTAATGATTTTTCATCCTTCATAGAATTGGTGATTGCTTATTCTTCTCTTTTTTATATTTCCCATGCCTAGAACTAGTAATGAGCATTATGATATGTTACCTTTAAGCATTTTTCCTTCACATGCTTTGGGTGATACTATTGATACATCTTGCATGGACACTCATGATGAGCCTTTTCTTTGTGCTACATTGCATGATGATATTAATGCTTCAAGTGAAGAACTGTTACAAGAGAACTTTAGAAGTTCTAGTAATGATTCATTACATGTCAAATCATTCTTGCTTACTAATTATGATTGCTTAGATGATGATACATTATTGAAAAAGTGAAATTATACTTACTTTGAGGGATGGAACATTACATTAGTTTGATTCCTCTTGCCCATTTTATCAATCCTTTATGGCATTGATGTATGATTTTAAATCATATTTCTCTTACCCTAGCATGATTGAGGATAGCTTGGACTTTATTGATATATCTTTTGATCCTTGTTCATCCTCTTCATTGGATGTTCATATGGACAATATTATTTATACTCCTACAAGATCAAAGTTATTGTCAAGGGGACAACTAACTTTCCTCACAATCCATTTACATTTCAAACAAATCCTTCTTCAGAAAATTACAATGCAATGGATCATACTTATCAAAGGATGGATAGGGGTTGAAAGACTACACTTATCTCACTACTTTTACCCCTCCTCATCCCAATCTTACTCCTACAACTATGCTTATCCCTAAGGTGTCTACAATATATGATATTTTTCATCAATTACAAAACACACAAGCTAAAATATCACTTTGGGAGTTAGTATGTGCATTCCCTTGTATAAGAAAATTATGCAAAGAGCCTTAGAGAAGATACAAGTTCAATCTGATACATATTCACAAATAATGACTTCTTTGATTATATCCATTAGATCATAATCATGATATTTCATTTGATGATGTGGATCTTCCACCTAAATTGATTATTCACGAATATTTACCTTTACATATTATGGTGTAGTTTGGACATATAAACATTAATTATGTCTTGGTTGATAATGGTTCTAACTTGAACATATTTAGTGAGGAATGTTTGAAACATTTAAATGTGGATATGATAAAGTTGAAGAAATTCAATCTTACTATTAAGGGTTTTGATAATATTGGTTGAAATTCTATGGATCTTATTTGGTTACCTATCATGATTGGTCCACTTATTATTAACTCTCCCATTTCATGTGATGCCTAGTTGGTTAGTTTATAACCTATTATGAGGTCACCCATAGATTCATGCCATGGGGGTTGTTCCCTCTACACTTCATAAAGTTATTAAATTTACTTATAATAATAAGCAATGTCAAATGGATGTTATTACATAAAATCAATCTGCTACATAAGTGTAAAACCAAACTAAATCTCAAGATGAAGAACCTAAGGAGAAAGACTTCACAAATAATGATAGTGTTTTATTTGTTGATGATTGGTGTATATTAGACTTCACGCATTATGGTGTTGGAGAATACAAATTTAATCCTAAAGATTATAATGTCATTACTCTATATGGACCCATTCATATGTGGTTGACCACCACCCCTAAGATAAATGATACAAATGAAACAAAATTAGCTTGCATGTGTGGCAGTGATATATAGAGTGACACATCTACTACTAATTCCTTTATGTATTCTATACAACTTGGTAAATTATATGGCCTAGGATATAAGATTATAAAAAAACTTGGATACAATGGTCATGGACTTGGTCATCGTGAGAAAGGTGATTAAAAACCATTCCAATTGTAAAAAATAAAGAAAATCAAGCTCTTGGCTATGTACTCGAGTATCTTATGAAATGATTAAAAGAATGCAAATGGAAATGGGAGGAACATTCCATATCTATGATCTACACAGATTTTAGTATTACATGATACATTATCTTATTATTCTTTACATGTATTACCACACTTTAGATTCTAGTTACAAGTGTTTTAGTTTATGCAAGAGATTGTACTTGTTTTGACACTTTAGATTCATTTTGTAGTTATTATATTTTATAGTGTTTATTGTTTCATTATGTCATAAATGTTTATTATTTCTTAATGATACATTGTTGACATATATACATGAGCATATAGAAAAAATAGGAAAACATGGGTACACATATAACCACATAGATCATGTAGTAGTATTAAAACGGTTCCATGGTATATATCAAATATTATAATAGTAAGTATACAATATCAAGAAACAAAGGTCTTAATAAATAATTAGCTAGGAGGAGGTTGCCTCAAGGTCCCCCCTCCTATCTCACTCCTCACAAATCAAATTGTAATAGGAGATTATTCCCAAGATCAGGATCATGATTATGATTGACTCATTATTGTAGTGATCCTTGGAAATTGTCAAATCTCTTCTTTCAAGTTAGCTATCTCTACCTGCAAGGCTCTATATCCCTACAAGATTGTGGTACTCATGGCATCCCTTTTATATGGGAACATCCCTTGCAGATGGGGACATCACCTCTCTAGCCTATGCCTGCGACAATTCTCCTCATTCCCTATCTCTCTACATGTAAATTATAGTGCCACTCAAAGTGTGGTTCTCTTTGTATATAATCTCTATCTATCTCCTTGTGCTACGTCACTCTCTAGTTGTAGCATATTGATCTCCCTCTTGAATCTCACCTTCATGGCCCACTCTATGGTTACCTCGATAGTGGTTGTAGTGTAGACTATTTAGGATCAATTAATGGTGCAAAATGACATGCATGCTAATAATCTCTCTCTATCTATTTTGCATGTACCACTCATAATTTTGAGTCAAATTCCCCACTATATTGATTATTATCCCTAACAACTCTAATAATGTGCTTACATATCACAAATGTTATACACATTATATCTTTCACACGCATATATACATATTTTACAATATCTAACAGGGCCTCCTCACCATTTCCTACCAAGCGTCATCCCTTGTGATCTATTGCAATGGTGTCACATCTAGTGGGACCTCCTCACCCTTTCCTAGGCCCATGACTCCATCTCCTATCAATGCTTTCAATGTGTGATGACCTATAGCTAAATAATTTGGCAATAGATTGTATAAACAATAAAATATTCACACACAAGTTGGAACTAAATATTTTATTCAAATATACTGGAATATTTCAAATAAGCAACATACAAATACTTGCTAGAATGATAGAACATAACCTTCATCACAAATTACAACCTCTATTTAAGATTTCCTTCATAAAATTAAAGGGTTTTCATCCTTAGATCCAATAGATGAACACACGTGCTCAAGCTATCATAAACTGGGGTTTGTTTAATAAAATAACAAAAGATGAAAATTGATGAAGCTACCCAAATTATATAAATATTTAAGGCCTATATTAGGGCCCAAAATCTCATGCCCAAATCCACCTCAAGTGGACTTGGAGGGAGAACAAGGAATGTTTGCAAGTGTACAGATTGCTCGTGCCTGCTAGCAACATCTTCACATAGTTGTGTATATAAAACTATGTCCTCTACATCAAAAACCATTAACATTTGTACACAAACCATATCTTTTAGAGGCCCACTTGTGTTGATAGGCATTTAAAAGTCTTCCTCAATCTTGTTGCATCCGTTGAGGCCATTAATGACGTCTTAGGTCATGTAGGGTGGTAGGTGAAACCTTGTGTTTAAATGGTGGGGGTCCAAGGAAATGCATACTCGAAAGATGAACAAAGTAACAAGAATACTCTAAAGGTTTGAAGTTAGGGGTTCAAAAATTTGCATCTTGAAGGGTCCACGAGACAAAGAGGGAACTAGGAAATGGAGGAAAGGAAAACAATTTTGCATAAGGTAAGTTAGCATTAAAACTCTAAGGCACTAAGAGGAATGCATGAGTGGAGAAGCTGGGGTTGGGGAATAAAGATGCCAGGTGGATAGTGACAGGCTATCGTGAGGTCCTAACACTCTAGTTGAAAAATATATCAATTATGTCAACTGGGTAGTGTCTAAAGGCTGTATGCAATAGGGGATGTTTTGGCCATCTCTCTTAGTAAGATTTTCTAAATTTTTGAATTGGCTGAAAACAAAACTTAAGCTAGAAAGCATGAAATCATCTAAGCTAGAAAGAATTTAAATTTCTATTCTATAAATCATGAAAATTATCTAAGGAAAGCATGTAAACTATCTAAGAATCAACACTTGCATTTTAACTATGAAATTTAAACAAAGGTGACTAACTACTAACAACTAACTATTAATTAAAAGTACACCTAACATCTTTTAATCAATAGCTAGCAACAGTTTCATGAACAGAGTGGATGCTCTAGAAATTCTAAGTAAATAAGAACTCAGAGATTAGCAACTTCAAAACACAACCTACAGGAACACACAACAGTACTAAACACAGAATAACATTTATCTAATCATAACATGCACAGAACATAAATAACAACATAAGACAAAACTAACAACTTTTAACAATGAAAATACTTATCTATTCTACGAGATCCCTTGAGTGGCCAACTCTCGGGCATTCCTACTAATAGCTCAAATCACATATAGCACTTTTGCAACTTCAAAGTGAATCCATTCATAGCACTTCCATTACTCAGAACAATCTCATGATATTCATTCATTTGTAACATAAAAGTATATCAGCACACTCCGCATAATGGAATAGTATTCAGAATAACATAACAACATATCCTTGTTTTCAACAGCTCTCATATATATACTGCACTACTACAAAATCCTAATCTGCAGATGGTGGGAAAATACCATTGAAAAATTCTAAAATAGAAATACAACTAACTGATGTTCATGACATAAAACATAATAAAGGCTTTGAGTGGAGCCGTAAAGTCTCAAATAGTCTCAACAGAAATTAACAGAATGCTTTTAAAAAATATACCACTATGCAAGCCTAAATTTCTAGCGCCCAAACTTCTGGCGCTCTAACTTCAACCACTTGAAGTCCACTCCTCTCGTAGGCCATGCATAAATCCTACGCAATTACTCAAAGTCTATTCCATTATATCAACATTTAGTTAGCTAATTCAATCAATTTAAGAAATAAAGATTCATACATCATTTTATAAAAAGTAGACAATTATTGCTTCTAAAAATAAATAAATTAGCATGGATGAGGTGGTTGGAAAGAACAAAAAGGGGTATTTAGCTCATCATAAGAATGAGGTTATTTGTACCTCATCAAATAGGAAGATAGAAGTTTGCAAGCCTAGGAAGGTAGAACAGTGGGATAATGTGAAACAGGATAGCAGAATCCTTACCAACAACTTTTGCAAGAGGGATGATGGTAAGGAGAACCTCAAAGGTTTGAAAGAGGGAAGCATGATGGGGGACAGGAGTTAGTAAAATAGGATACCTCATGCAATGATGCAAGGGAAGAATTTTTTTGGGAGCCCACAAATAGTTTAGGAGAGTGAGTGGGAATCACAACTCAAAGATACCCAATACTAGGAGTAGGGATTGATATTCAGAGATATCCAATGCTTAGGAGTGGGGATTAGGATTTAGAGATACTTGATATAGGAAGGAGTGAGGATCAAGATTCAGATATACCTAATGATGGAAGGAGAAGTAGGGATCATAGGAAAGGAATGTTGGTAGGAGAAAACCTAAAATCTTAGTGGATAAGATAAGGTAGGGGTTGAGGGAATAGGGAACCTAAGGAAAAGGTACCAAGGCAAGGGAAATATTGAAAACCCATAGAAGGTAAAGGATCAGGAAAGTTGGGAAACAAGGGATGAAGGAAAGGCATGATAGCATGAGAAAGCCTAAAACCTCACCCAAGGTTGGAAATTGACCCAAACACCCTCATACTTAGAAATTAGGACATGACACAATGGTCTAGTCATTGTTCTTACTATTGACCCCACCTCTTAGTCCTCTTGAGCATCTATTAGATATAGTGGTGGGGCATGCTCCCTCCTAGTAGGATGTGTATGCCTTTATAGCTTCAACTTCATCACCATGCTCCACTACCACTACCTCATCATCTATAAGCACATGTGTACTAAATGTTGGTACCTCTATCTCACTAGGCCTTATTAGGATAGTTTGATATTAAATTGTAATCATAATGTATAATATTAGGTCTCCAACTTTTTTGGAATGGGTAGCATGAACACCCATGAGGAGTTGTAGGATATTATTTTATTATTTTCTCCAAATTATGTGAGATATTGTTGGAATGACATTGAATAAGAGGAGTTATAAAAATAGGTCTGTTGGCAGAAGACAGGGCTACCAATAGAACGTACCGTAGGTCACCACAAGGGCTATGCGAAGGACAAAGCCGACATACAAAGAGACATTTTGGGAAATTATATAGATACGATATAGTATGTACATGCAAAAGAAAGAGAGTGTAAGGATGTGTAAGAGTGTGTAAAAGGGAAAAGACTAAGACCTGCCGACATGGGATGTAATTCCAAAAGAATATATATATATATAAGGATTCTACTATGTTTATGTGTATATTATGAATGCTTCTATGTGATCTATGTGTACCACATGTTATTGTTCCTTACTGTTTCTTTAGGATTCTCTCATTGTATGACCGAGGTATAAACTGACTCTAGAGATTTAACTAAGGACTAGATCTCCAGACTGGTTCCTTCCTATTTCTTGCCAACATTTGGTTCCATTTTTGGGACCCTAGAAAATGAAAATGAAGAATAGAAAGGATGAAATAGTAAAAAGGAGAAGTGCAGAGTAGTAGAAAAGGAGAAACTAAAGTAATAGAAAAAAAATTATGATCTGCGGAGCATTCTCTTAGGTTCCTACCCCTGTGAGAGGGGGGCAGACACTTAAGGGGATGACAAATGGAAAAGGGTAGGATTTGAAAAGATCCTTGAAAAAATGTAACTCTTTAAGTTAATCCAACCATGGGTTACATAAGGATTAATGTAAAACCAAATCCAAAACACCCATGGCAAAAGGGGATAACAAAATATTAAGGGAGATCAGTGAAATTATACTAATCGAAATGGAAATGAGCAGGGAAGAGAGATAGAAATAGACTTAGGAACATCAAGAAAGATACTGCAGAAGGATGGAAAAGGAAGAAGAGATAAGAAGAGAACACACAAGGAAGGGTGCAGAGAAAAAGGAATAATTGGATGAGCACGCCAATGTTGGTGTTACTGAGCATGCCAAGGTGGGTGCTACTAGAGAGGAGAATATAGGAGAAGAAGAGAAAATGGATGAGCGTACCATAGGGGCTGCCGCATAATTGATAATAAAAGATATGAATAATCCAAGATCAATCACAATACATATTGACAGGGCTACAAAAATCCTTAAAAGTTTAGGAGGAATTTTTAATGCTTATGATCAGGAAAGAACATGGGAACAAGAGTTTAATCAAACCCTAGCCCTACTGCAAGTAGGAAAAACCCTAAATGTTCAACTTGACTTTGCTAATATTTAGATTAGGATAGATGAACAATGAGAAAATTTACTAAATCCCATAAGACACCTCCAGCACTTGAATCTAGATGCAGATTACCTGGATAATGTGATTAAAAGAAGTGTAATGAAGATAAGAGAAAGGGAAGAAGATGCAGTATATGATGAGATTAGTTCCAAGAGTATAAGATAATTAAGTGAAACGTCACCTGCCAATGACATGATGTCATTAACAAATGGAAAATTATCCCCTAAAACAAAGACACTTTGAAGAGATACAACCCCTGGACCAGGAGTCACCCTAGGTGCCCTATAAAACAAGAAGAATTTCAGAAGGAGACAATAATAATCAAGTGAATAAGCAGGAAGGAAAAGAGGAAGAAATTAAGAGAGATTTCAAAGAAATATTGGGAAAGGACTATTTTGATATCAAGTTACAAAGAGATAAGGGAAGGGAAAACAAAACCCCAGTACAGAGGCAAAAACCTAGGCATAAAAGGTAAGGAAGAAAACCATCGCAAGACACCAGAGGTACTAGAAAGACATAAGAAAGTATCCATTAATTCACCAATTAAGCTACCAGTTTTTGAAAAGGACACAACTAAAGTAGCAGAACATATCTTCATTCTAGAATCCATTTGGAATAGAAATGACATAACAAGGGACCAAACCAAGTTGTTTGATTTTATAGGAACATTACGGAATGATGCCCTAAAATAGTATAGGAAGGCATGTCCTAAGCATGATTAAACTTTGGAAGAAGTCAAGAAAGAATTTTTGGAAAATTTTGAAACTCCAGAGATCCCTACAGAGGGAGTGAGCAAAATGAGGGAGTTAGTACATAAGGATAGGGAAACAATAAAAAAAATTGATAAAAGGTTTAAATAAACAACTCACAAGTTGGAGGAGCCTTTAACTGAGAAAGAAAAGATTGAAACATTCATATCCGAAATAAGCCCAGATGTCAAAACATCTCTGGATGGCAGGGTATTTGAAACATATGCAGAAGTAGTTACATTGGCTTGCCACATAGAGTCACAAACGTGGTGCAAGCATGATAAAAACAAAGAAAACCTATAATTAGAGAAAATGAGGATAGAATTGGAACAATTGAAGTTGAAACAAGAACTTTTAGCAAAACAAGAGGAAAATTCACATAAACAAAGGATGGATATATGGTGCTCATATTGTACTAAGGAAGGACACATAAGAAATGAATGCCCATGATGAAAGGTGAAAGATAGACTATTGCTATGAAAGTAGATATAAAGGAAATACATACAAGAAATAATACAATATATTGTGGATTATGTCATGATTGGTATAACCATGTGACACTAGATTGCCCTTCACAATTCTTCAGAGTAAGGGAAGATGATGATGAACATGAGCCATGGTGCAACACACACCACAAGAAGAAGGCACAAAATAATACTATGGCATATGTGAAAGGCTTGGCAGAAAGTCCTTTATATATTTAGGACTAGGAGTACAAACAACCTAGCTGGAGAAACTAGAGAAATATGAAAACTGTACAAAATTTAAACCCTAATAGTGTACTTGTAAGCATCAAAATCATGCACAACCTCCATGAGGACCCCGATGATGACTCACAATCCTTGTCACGTACATGTAAGCGTGAAATAATGTCCTTTCAATAATAATTCTCTTGGTAGAATTTGGATTTTTCTTCCTCTTGTTGTTTCCCCTTTGTCATGCTAACCTTCTCCCCCCTTCCGATGCTTGTCGATTCTCATTTCATGTGCTTGTGACTTTGTCCCTAAGCCTTGTATTCATCTTGTTGTTGTGATTTGACCTTTCCCTAGTGTTTTCATCAATTCCCACCCCTAGGAGCCCTCTAGAGGACCTCCCAAGCCATTTCCAACTTGTAGTTTTCAGTTTCGGTCAACCTATACAAATCTCCCCCTATTATTTCAGGATCTCCCTGGGAGATTTGACTTGTGCAAGTGGAGATTTGAATTTTGACCCCTTTTTGACCAGTTGCTGGAGGCAGTTCACCTCCTTTTTACCTAACTAACAATCTCCAACCCCATTTTTCAGTCCATGACCTCCCCTTTGTGGGTTGCCCATGGGTTGCCCCCGGGTGACCAGGACTGGTAAAAGGGACGACTAGTGGGTGACCCAGTCATCTTTTCCATCCGTGAAAGAACTTGAGATTTTGACCCAAAAGCTCCATTTTGACCCATTTTTCTTCTTGTGTTGCATGGGTTTTGGCCTAAACATAGAGTTAACTATTTCAAGCCTCTAAGCATGCATAATTGGCTCCTTTTTATCTTTACTTGTCAACCCATGCATTCTTGTTAACTCCATTTCTTCAGTGATAAGATATATTGACTTGATCACTCTCTAATTAGCCCAGATCACTCTTGTGTCTTCTAAGTTAACTCCCTGATCAAGGGAGTTAACTCTCCATCCTCTTCCACCTCTTTTATCCTCTTTCAACCTATAAATACCCCCTTCCCTCACGCACAAAGGGAGGCAATTTCATTTGTGCATCCAGTCTTTTGCCAATTTTTGCTCTCCAACTAGCATCCATATGCTCATACAAGACATTCAAGCCTTTTTCTTTTATTGTTATTTCATATAAGCTTTGCTAAAAGCTTCATATAGCATCGACACACTGTCCAAATCACAAGCCACAATGCTCACAAGCTCACATTGAGCTCACAAGCTCACATTGAGTTCACATTCAAGCTTTTAAAAGCTCTTTTTGCATCCCCTTTCTTATTGTTGCCAAAAGGATCTCCCCACTGCCACAAGAGGACAAGAGGTTGCTGACACAAGGATTTTTGAGGGTAGTGGAGGCTCACACGTCTCTTATTCTGGGTTCCTTAGTGCTTTTCTTTCATAGTAATTAGAAAATCTCAATTTGCTCTTGGAAATAGTAAATGCATATTGCCATTTCCTTGATAGGTTGAGTAAGATTTTGCATTGTTAGATTAGTTTGCTTTCAAAAATTCTTAGATTAGTTTTATTTCAAAGCAATTTCATTTTCCTAGAGTAATTGTTCCAAAAATCTAGAAAATCAAACAAAAACATAGATCAAATTGCATTAGTTAACTTCATACTAGATTGCATACATATTTCAATTCCTAGATTAGAAAAAACACTTTATTTCCATAAATATCTAAAAAAACACAAAATATTGTTTTGCACTCATATAGGCTTATATGCATCCAAAAATCAAAAAGCACAAAAACATTAGCATCACAAGAAGGTTACAAACCCTCGATTCCAACACAAGGTCAACATTAGTCAAACCCTTGATCCCAACACAAGGACAACACAAAGTCAAACCTTAGGTCAAACAAACCCTAAGTCAAATCAAGGTTAACTTCAACTATCTCTCTCTCGGTTTGGGCTCACAAATGTGCCCTGGTCTTAGAGGTGAGTGGGTGAGGGCAATCCTCAACGAGATTGAGGAAATTCACCCTAGACCACAACATGATCAATAAATGATTCAGGAACTACAACACGGGTTGAGGATATTTTAAACACAAGTTATCATCCAACAATTCAAAGAACAACTCCAACTTAACAGAAGTATCAATGAGAACAATCATCAACCTACATAGTGTTGGAATCTTAGGAATCCAAATAGAAGAACAGTGACTAGCGACCCTTCAGGTCATATAGTTATTTTAACAACAGTCACAGAACATTAGATTAGAATCAACACACAAGAAAAGCCCTAAGACCGGCTGACCACTCTCTGCAAAGTCCATCTCTCAAGTGAGCCAGACCGCCCCCGTGTCTCACCTTCTCTCGATTGGCTACTCCTACAAGAGCACGAGTGACATGGAGGTTCACCCCATGGCAAGGAGTGGGGTACATGTGCGCACCAAAGCTAACTCACTCGCCCCAAGCAACCGAGTCATGTTTTTGAGTGTACAGTACCATATGGAAACAATTATAGTAATGATGAAAGAGATCAATTTGGAGGATATAGAGGAGATTGAGGCCGAGGTAGAGGTAGAAGAAGGAGAGATGATGCAACATGCTATAAGTGCGGTAAACCGGGACATTTTGCTAATGAATGTTGGGGAGAGCGGAGAAAACAATGTACATTTTCTAGCAGTCCAGACCATGACTTATGCTCATGTGACAAGGCCCAACAATACTTTCGCAATGCACCACAACAATAAAAAAGTGATGAATTACAAAATTTTAATTCACAAAAAGGTGCCTAGATAATCAGGAGAGTCCCCAAAGAACAAGGTCAAGTAGCAAGAACCTGTCAAAGAAACAATGATGATAAGACTGATACATCTTAAACTGAATCTTCAGAAGAAGAGAACTATTATAAGAATGTCAATCATAATCAATCTCAATAGAAGAAAAATAAAGGGAAAGAAAAAGTTGTGATAGCAACAAGGTAAGGCATAAATACCACATTGTAATGTCCCCTTTTAGGATATTCTTGATTTCTTAACCTGCACACAAGAATAACTACTAGAAAGGGACATTAGTACTATTAAAGATCATTTTAGTGATGAAATCAATACATCATAATCATAATCAATGACAATGAACAAGAATATAATGTTACCTGTGCGTACATATATTCAAATCCTGCAATCAAAGACATTAACACATATACAAGAATATATATTCTTTCATGATCATATGGGTTAGCAACATCATGATCATAATCAATAATAATGAATAAGTACATAGATCTAAATGTATTTCCTCATACTTATACTTTAACCATGTTTAGGCCTCATGATATACTTTGGGAATGGTGATCGTTGTGCCCAGTCGCTAATCTAACCTAATCGTTAACCCTAACAGAGATGGGGAATATACTCATTAGGGCACTGAATAACAAAGCTCCACTACCATAGGTCCAAGGGTTTCATTGCTACACCTAAAAATTGTTCACCACTTGGCTCAAGGATTTCATTGCTACACCTGACAATTCTTCACTACTTGAGGGTCACCTACCGTGTAAGACTATTAATAATAATAAATCATTGTTCCCTAACGATTACTCATTAAGGCGCTGAATAAAATCACCATTCCCTAACGATTACTCATTAAGGCGTTGAATAAAATCACCATTCCCTAACGATCCACTCACTCTCGTAGGATGATAGACAAGATTAACGATGCAACAATGTCACACTCATCCCTAGTATATCATGAGTAAGGTTAGAGAGATCATATCGATATTGAATTCGTCTTCTTGAACGATTTTTGATATTATAGTGGTCCTTTGGATCACGAAAGTAATATTTATTATGCATATTGTCCCTTCAATGGGAACTAGATAGCATACCATCACTTATCAGATGGATAAATATATATTTGGCAATACTATGCCTTAGTAGTTTATCTCAATGCATATATATTCATTCTTTGATTTGATTGCTAATAATAATGATCACATTATTGATAGATAGTGGATGGTATGAATACCTTATAGAGTTAGGTTTCTTGGAATGACTTGATTCCTTGATATGTATTTCCACATATAAATGCTTGATATTCCAATTGCTGGATCGATGATGATGGTGTGAGATATTCAATGCTATATATGTTTGATTCTTCTTGTATCTTTGACATCCTCTAACAACTACTGTCATATATATATACACACACATAATATATTCCAATTGCTTGAATGCTGATCTGAACCAATAATGTGAATTGAAGATATCATTTGATGCTGAGATGATGAGTATTGTTAATTGCTGAGAGATAGATTGATCGATAATAATACTTAATAATGATCAATACTGATCTGAATGCTTGTATGGCTGGGACTAATTAATATTATAATGACTGCTACAACTAAATGGATATTGTAATTCCATGTTCCTGAGGTATGATTGATTATTCTATGCTGATTGTGATTGTTGATTGATGTCTGAAATATATATATGTAATAGATATTCCTTGGATTGTTTTCCTTCCTTATGAATAATCTCCATCAATGAGATGATGATCGATGCTAAGTGAGATGAGTAAGATGAATTAATGGATGAGATGAATATTGCAATACTCAGATTGCTAAATGATAATATGCTTCCATGCCATGCTCTTGTTTATCTGTTTGCTAAGAATGAACTGTTTGCTGACTGGTTTGATCGATGAAAATCCTCCATTTGCATTATTGATCGATCTATTACTTATATCCTTCAACAAACACCTCTTTCTAAGGAAACGTCACCTCTTATGGTGATCGCTTGTTTTGCCTTTATTTATGCTAATCATTGTCTTAATATTATACTTGCTACTATTTAATCCTCTCGTATGCTTAGGTATTCACATCTTCTTTGTCTTGTTTATACCTTGTATAGAGCGTTGTCTTTTATGCACCCATATCTCATATTTCTTAATTGCCAACTTCAATAATTATTGTATGCATTAGATTCCCCCTGATTCTTTGTTTGCTTTGATTGATCCTCTTTGCAAATTAATATTAATTCTTGTTTATCATTGCTATTGACTTTGTTATTGGCAACCGTTGTTTTTATGAAGGATCGCTTTGTGTCTTATGGGCTTCCTTTGGGAGGGGTCGATCATAAGCAGGATCAACCCCTATTTATTATAATATATTTACCTTATAATATTAATATATAATATATATATATTATTTAATATATAATATTTAAATTATATTTATTATTATTATAATATCTAATTTATGTTAATATTTGTTATTTACATTATATAATGTATTTATTATTTATAATATTGCTTAAATTATTATCTATTTGAATGAATAGTACATAATCGATATAGGGACATGACACACATCATACTAGTGAAACAAAAGAAGAAGAAAGTTAGGAGGAAGACACATTCTTCCCTAATAAAAAAGAACATGACGAGATTGTACAAGAAACAAAGCAAATTGTAACTCAAGAGCAAGATAAGCAAAAATAATATACTCAGTTCTTTATAGAAAGAGAGGTAGCGGTACTTAAAAAGTTAACAGATCTAATGCAACAACACAATCTTATTGAGAAATTGAAGCAATTTTCCAAATACTGGAACAAGGAGCAAGTACATAAAAACCAAATCCGGTAAATGGGCAGAACAGATAGACACTGGAAAACAAAAGCACTATTAGTAGATATCCATATAAACCATAAAAAGGCCAGACATGTTAAGATAGACCTGGATGTAGATGTGAACATGATTACTAAGAGACTATGGGAACAACTAGGGAAACCTAGGTTGAGTGAAACTCCTTATAACATAACTTTGGCAAATGGATCCAGTATGGGAACACTTGAAACTTGGAAACAAGTTGAAGTGAACCTAATGGGGGTTAAACAAGTCATAGACTTTGTAGTAGTAGCAATGAAAGAACAGCAATGCATTCAATGCATTACTAGGGTTGAGATGGTTTGTTGACGTAAATGGTATTGTTGACTCCTACAAAGAGGAATTATCTTTTGTAGATAACAATAAAATTGTATACATACCTTTGGGAGCAACTATGGAAGAAGCATACATTGAAGAATCTAACTATGCAGAAGGAACTGATGATTATCCTAAGAATATATATTCAATATCAAAGTTAGATATGGATGAGATAGTAGAAGAACCTAATTCAGAGGGAGAGATAGAAGCATAAGATGATAATTATAGTACTGATAGTGAGGAAGTACTAGAGCATGGATAAGAAATGGACCAGAGCTGAGAACTCAAAGAATGACCAGGTTCCGGAGGATATTTATGCTTCAATCTAATAGGTAAAACCTATTGCAAACCTTCGCATTAGATGAGAATCCACCACAGAATACACACAACAACTTTGAAAAGACAAATACAGATATATCTTTGATATCTCAGAAAATAAATCATATTATGCGAGGCATTTCACACAACAAACTGCCTAATTTTTCAGGAGTAAAAGACCAAATATACTTGATAGAGATGAAGAATTTTTTTACAAATGAGCACATGAGACTAGAAGTAGTACAACATACATTAGTATGTAATGCTACAAATTAGTGTAACACCCATAAAAATACAATTAAACACTGGCCAATATTTAAGATTCTAATCAAAATAAGATATCTATCGGAGGAAGGAGAACATGAAATCATACCCAAATATGAGGGACAGATCCCACCGCAGGAGCACTTAGCCATTTGTATAATGGTATGGAAAGGTAGAAATGAGTACAACAATATACTATATGCTTATCTATTCTATTGGACATTATCACCAATTATACAAACATGGTATATAAACCAACAAAGGAGAAGAGAAATCAGAAATTGGGATGAGATACAAAATGATTTTGTGCACACTATTTCCTTTTATAGCTCAGACAAACATATACATGCAACACTCCAAAGAATAATAGAGATAATCTTCCAACAAAATACATAGGAAGAGGAAGAAACATTGGTACAAAGTCTTCCTCTATCTAGAACTAAGGGTATATGGAAATTTATAGAATGGATAGATAGAGAATCCAATCACATGGGCGAGAAATGCTATAAGGCCACACAAATGGATGATGAGAGTACAAATGACCTAGAAATAAATGTTCAAGAAAAAGAAAGGGAACTAGAAATACCAATTGAACCTAAGGATAAATACTACAATAAACCTATTAAACTCAGGGAAGAAAATATTGCAAAAGATGGGGATCCTAAGCTAGCAAAGATAGGAGATTATTGGGATGATAAAGTAGTGGCACAAGTAATTGGAATTCTATCTGAATTTGAGGATTTATTTCCTAGAGAATTTATAGAAATGAAGGGAATCAAGGAGGAGGTAGGTATGATGAAAATCCAATTGAAAGAAGGAATCAAATCGGTAAGGAAAAGGCCATACAGGTTAAACCCAAATATGAAGAAGAAGGTTAAAGTGAAGATTGATAAAATGTTAACAATAGGAATTATAAAACCAATGGAAAAATTAGATTGGATCAGTCCCATGGTGTTCCAGAATAAGAAGTCGGGAGGAATAAGGATATTTGGAGATTATAGGGAACTAAATAATGCTTATATTCATGATCCATTTCTGACACCATTTATAGAAGAGATCCTAGAATCAGTAGCTGGGAGAGAAATGTATTCATTCACTGATGGATTCTCTGGTTACCATCAAGTGAAAATCAGAGAGGAAGATCAACCAAAAACAACATTTGCCTCAGAACTTGGATCATATATTATACAATGACGCCCTTTGGATTGGAGAATGCACCTAAAGTATTTAGAAAAATTATGGTAAATGCATTCAAGGAATTCATACATGATTTATTAGAGGTATATCTAGATGATTGGACAATATATGGATTGATAAAGGACCATACAAAAACCTTAAGAATGATGCTGAATAAGTACAGAAGTCTATAAATATCATTAAACTTAAAGAAATGTACTTTTACAGTACCATTTGGGACATTGTTAAGCCATATTATCTGTAAAGAAGGTTTGATGGTAGACCCTTTAAAGGTAACTTTGATCCTTACATTACTAGCACCAAAAACAACTGTAGATGTGAAAACTTTCTTGGGATACATTGGATACCACCGCAAGTTTATTAGAGGATATGCAACAATAGAAGCACCTCTTGAGGAACTGTTGAAGAAGAAAAAAGGTAAAAATATTGAATAGAATGATCAATGTCAGACTTCCTTTGATACATTAAAACAAAAAATTGCAGAGGCCCCTATTGATATTGTCTAATTGGAGTATTCCATTTCATGTTAATGTGGATGCATCAGGAATAGCAGTAGGTGTAGTACTAGCCCAGCCCATAGGAACAAAAGATCATCTTGTAGCATTTGCTAGTAGGAAACTATCCAAGGTTGAAAATAATTATACTACAATAGAGAGGGAAGCCTTGGTAATGGTGTATGCACTACAAAAGTTTAGGCACTATTCATTATCTACACCTTTCATTTTATACACAGACCATGAACCACTAAAATACCTATTCAATAAACCAGTTATCTAAGGAAGAATATGTCATTGGTTGTTATTATTTCAAGAATTTAACTTTGCCATAATGGTAAAACTAGGTAAACATAATCAAGGACCCGACTACTTGTCCAGGATTGAAATAGGGGATGAATTGGAAAGTCGGGAAGAACTCCTTGGCGTAAACCTATTTAGGGTTAAGGCGGTACTGAAGGAATTAAAAGACATAGCCTACCTACTATCTACATGATAATTCCCAGCAGATATGTCTCTGCAAGAAAAACAAATCTTAATGCGGAAGGCTTTTCCATACACACTAATAGAAGGGGAACTACATATCTAGGAATAGATGATATAATAAGGAGAGTTGTGTATGAACATGAAAGGGAGACAATATTAAGGGAGACACATGAAGGAGTAGTAGGAAGCCATAACTCTAGAGAACTTACCACAAGGAAGATAAAGTTAGCAGGATTATGGTGGCCCACACTATTTAAAGATGCAAAAAGGTATGTTAAACACTATGATATATGTCAACGCATAGGAAGACCTACCGTAATAGATGAAATGCCATTGAGACCTTTGCTAGCACAACTCCCATTTGAAAATGGGAAATTGATTTCATTGGCCCTATAGATCCCCCTGCTAAGCATTCAAAAGCAAGATTTATCGTAACAAGAGTGGAATACCTAACCAAGTGGGCATAGGCTCAACCAACTAAAGATTGTACCACAAAAACCACCACTAAGTTCCTATATGAAAATATAATAACTAGATTTGGTTGTCCATTGAGCATAACAAGTGATCAATGCAAGTACTTTGTGAATAATATAATTGCAAAGCTATTACAAAACTTCATGATAGCACACAATAAAAGTTCACCTTATCACCCACAAGCAAATGGGGCAAGTGAAGCTATGAATAAGATAATTGGAACATCATTAACAAAGACATGCAATGGGAATAGAACAAACTAGGACCTAAAAGTACCTGTGGTACTTTGGGCCTACCGCACTACCTATAAAAGGACAACAAAGTTCACGCCATATGAGATAGTATATGGAATGGATGCCACAATATCGATACACTTCATACTACCAAATTTTTGTAACACATTGACTTTGTAGTTAAATGAGGAATAATCCCTAGTACAGAGGATTGAGGAATTAGAAAAAATAGATGAAAATAGATTAATGGTAGCATACAATATGAATTTGGAAAGGAAGTGCCAGAAGGCATGGTATGACAAACTTGCGGTAGAAAATTTTCAAAGAAGGTGATTTGGTACACTTGTATGATAGAAAATTCAAAAAATAGGGCAAATTGAAAGTAAGATGGTTAGGACCATACTATATAGATGAAATTGCAAGGTCTGGAGCAGTAAGACTAAGGGATATGGAAGGAAAAATATCAGTTGGTTATGTGAATGGGGCTAGATTGAAACAATATCACCAATCTCCTAGATAATAAGTCCAATAATGAAAATAAATTATATCATGTATCATAATAATGTATCATATTGTAACATAGTGTACTATAAACTAATTGTTAGCAACTTTTGACACTTAATGGCTACAAAAGCCCATGAAAAGCAGAATGGGTAGATGCAAGAAATGCATAAAGTTACTATTAGGGATATATAAACCCTAATCCTTCAATTATGTCCTCATTTGCGTCCAAAGACTTTGAGAATTTGAGATCCGAAGTGCAAAGCTATGAAGTGATTAAACCCTAGTTGTCAGCTACGTATAAAAAAAATATAGCTACACTAGTACTAATTGATGTTACCGAGAAGCCTAAGCCTAAATACAAGAAATATGTTATGCCCTTACTTCTATAGTGTATATGGTTATGAATAGTCAGCTTGTGGCTATCTTAACTCTTAATTAAGTCATATTATCATTATTATATTTTTATTTAGTTGTTTAGGTCAACCTAAGGCTTCTATAGGGCTATCTAAGTTGGCCTGGGTGATATCCTAGGCATAAATAGGTATATATAGGAGGTAGTGAGTCTCATTTCATATCATATTGTGTATTGTGTTCTCATTGAAGACTGTTGGAGGTATCCCCTCGAAGTGGATTAGGAGGTTGCCCCCTCGAAGTGGCATATTATTATCAAGTATTTGCAGCATATTTACTATTATATTTAGATATTGTGCAAGTTGTTTCATTACAAGTGGTATCAGAGCATGATCTTGGCACCATAGAGGCTAGATTTTTTCTCAACATTGGAGGTGATTTTGGGAAGAGCATAACTTTCAGAGTTTAGAGAATTTTTAAAATATTTTTAAAGGGTTTTGGAAGACCATATTAAAGAAGCTACACTCCAGATTTCAGAGTAATTGGAGCAGATTTGAGTGAATTATTGTAGAATTACAATTTCTACACAATTTATTTGAGATCGCCATATATCTCACATACTACTGAATTGAAGTCTAATTTGTATTGGGTTTTTGAATACCTAATTGAGGATCCTACAATCCAAAGATTGGAGAAATTGAAGAAAAAATAAGTGAGTTATTGCAAAATTAGGGTTTCCAATAAATTCGCTCTCAAGGCAGAAAATTTGCTAATTTTTTGGAGTTTTTTCTAGGTAAGTGGTATCTTGGCCCTAGTAAGTTACAGTAAAAATTTTAGAGAATTTACATTTCATTTGTGTGATTTATTTCAAAAATAATGGTTTCCATCATGACGGGGCCTGCAACAAGAGGCAAAAAGAATGCTGCCACACTGGGGAAATCCTCTGATAAGGATGGGGAAATAATAGAGGATAGTAATCCCAATGAGGAAATAAGTAAGTTCAAGGAAGAGATTAAGAGGGATATGCGTGACCTAAGAGGACATATATCAGATTTACGAAGCATGTTAAGTGCATTTATGAATGAACCAAGAAAGGTGGTCTCAAACAACCAAGAAGAAGAAGAAGAAGAAGATGATGATGATGATGATGATGATGATGATGAAGAAGAAGAAGCAGAAGAAGAAGTAGAAGAAGAAGCAGCAGCAGCAGTAGAAGAAGAAGAAGAAGCAGCAGCAGCAGAAGCAGAAGAAGAAGAAGAAGAAACAGAAGAAGAAGAAGAAGAAGAAGAAGAAGAAGAAGAAGAAGAACTAGATGATGATGATGAAGAAGAAGAAGAAGAAGCAGCAGCAGCGGCAGAAGAAGAAGAAGAAGAAGCAGCAGCAACAGAAGAAGAAGAAGAAGAAGAAGAAGAAGAAGAAACAGAAGAAGAAGAAGAAGAAGAAGAAGAAGAAGAACCAGATGATGATGATGAAGAAGAAGAAGAAGAAGCAAAAGAAGAAGCAAAAGAAGAAGAAGAAGAAGAAGACAAAGAAGAAGAAGAAGAAGAAGAAGAAGAAGAAGAAGAAGAAGAAGAAGAAGAAGAAACAAAAGAAAAAGAAAAAAGCAATGAAGAAGAAGAAGTGAAAGAAGAAGAACTTCCTAGTCAAGTTATTCAACCAATGCAAGGATACCATGTACTATTCCTCACCTCTTCCTCTATGGCACATCAAAAGGTTCAAGTAAGGAAGAACACATTCATCACCATCAAGAGCTAGATGCAAAGGGAAGACACATCTTGGAGCTGAAGTTAATTTTCCAAACACACATGAATAAGCTAAGGACATCAAGGAAATATCTTCTAGTTGAAGTTGCCACATGGGATGATGAAGATTATATGAAGAAACTACCACAATTGATCAGCATTGAGGACAACGCTTTTGTAAAGGTGGGGGGCATGTTATGCCCTTACTTCTATAGTGTATATGGTTATGAATAGTCAGCTTGTGGCTATCTTAACTCTTAATTAAGTCATATTATCATTATTATATTTTTATTTAGTTGTTTAGGTTGGCCTAAGGCTTCTATAGGGCTATCTAAGTCGGCCTGGGTGATATCCTAGGTATAAATAGGTATATATAGGAGGTAGTGAGTCTCATTTCATATCATATTGTGTATTGTGTTCTCATTGAAGACTGTTGGAGGTATCCCCCTCGAAGTGGATTAGGAGGTTGCCCCCTCGAAGTGGCATATTATTATCAAGTATTTACAGCATATTTACTATTATATTCAGATATTGTGCAAGTTGTTTCATTACAAAATACCCCTACAAGGCAATGGAGAAGGATAAAGATAGTGCATTCTTTGAAGTGTCGACAAATGTAGTATATATAGAAAATGTGAGGAAGTACATTCATTCTACAATCTCCAAAATAGATCACATGAAGTTTGAAGAATTGAAAGACAAATTGTTGGATGATATGGGTATTTTCTAGAATATTGAAATATTGCAAGTAAGAAACTAGATATTTAGAAAGACTACCCTGATTTCAGTGATGCACATGAATGGTTAGAATTGTCCTCAGCAAAATTCATGATGAATCCATATATCTAGACAAACCCTACCATATTACCAAGGATGCAATTCGGGCAGTAATGGAGCTTAGCTCAACTGGATCGATCCCCGCAATGAAAGCAATTAATAATGACAAAGTAACGAAGCTCATGGGGACAAAACTAGATGGAAGAAGTATGAACATAAAGGAAATAATAGACCCAGGGGTCAGGTACGTGACAATAGGGATAGCATACAAAATCTACTATATAAATAGAGAAGGATCTACCACTGCTACCACAATCTATACTACTACCAGATGGTGAAAGGACAAGATTTTAACCTCTGTGAAGTGATGAGACAACAATTGCTAGAGAATTTATAGAGAACCAAGGAGTCCAATTATAACTTCAGGTATGGAACCCTCATTATTTGCTTAGTATTTTACTTTCTAAATGAGCTACCAGGGTTTAAAGGTAAGGTATGGCAACCACATTTAACAGTAGTAGCACAAAACAAACAACATATAAGACAATTTAAAGATAAAAAAACATTCAATGCCACTTACTAGGGTTTCTTCAAATCAATACAAACATAGATGCAAGCTAGGGAGAGAATTCCCTATTAGGTAGTAAAACTATATACAAACACAATTACATTCATGGTGGATAAAGACTTCACATATATGGAAGTAGTATAGCCTAGGACATTTTGGATCCCTAGGCTACCATATGAGATAACCACAACAGAAGTAAATGCTTATGCGGAAAATTTGTTTAGTAAGCCAAAGATACCTCTGTGGAACAAGCAATATAAGGAAAATGCAGAAGAAAACTTGAAGGAAAATAAAGAAAAAAATACATAAGCAATGGGGGATACCACCCCAACCAAGCACATCTACTCCGTAGCCCACAACATCAGCATCACAAGCCATCGCAGAAGCTCTGTAAACCACTTCCTCATCTCTGCAAGTGGCTACTTCCACACAAAATCTAAGGAGATCATGGAGAAGTACATCTACAACAACCAGTGCACAAACTACACCACAACTTGAATCCTCAACACAAATAGTTTCAACAGGAAGAAGAGTGGCATCAGAAACCCTAGTCCAACTAAGTGCAAAGAAAAAGAAGAAAACACCTTGACAGAAATAGCAGGCTAAAAGGAAGAAAATTCAAACTTTTGTAGAAGAAATTAAAGAAGGGGAAGAAGAAGTGTCACAACTACAGCAAAAAAAGAAAAAGAAGCAAATAGAGATAGAAGAGGTTACCCCTCAAGAACCCTTTAATACTAATGCATTAGTTAATGCAATAGAATTTTATGGCTTATTGAAAGATACAACACAATTATATGATTAAGCATCACCACAAAACAAGGATATACTGGAAAAATCCATAATAAAATACATGCGGAAGCAAGATAAAACTCTGGATGAAATACTAGAAGGTTTACTAGAAACACTAGTAGCTGCCCTAAGCCAAATGAGTGAGAAATATTTGAAGTTGGAGGAAGAACTGAGATAGTAGGCCATTAAGGGTATAGGTTCCTCTATATCCATAGAGGAAAAAGATAAGTTAGCCTAATTATAGGCTAAGGAACTAAGGGCAAAGTAGAGGGTTGACACCCTAATGAACATGGAAAAGGATGGTAGGGATAAAATACAAAAAAAAAATTGAAGAGATTACAAAGAAGATATATGATATTGTAAAGGAGAGTGAGAAAAATGTAGAACAACAACCACAAAATACAAATAATACACAACAAGAGAAAGAGGAACATAGATCAGATAACCATGATGCATCTTCCTTTGCATCACCTATTCAATCCATTAAAGAGTTTTTGGCACAACAAAAGCAAATACAACCTATAGTAACTACTCAGTTGCTACAGTTACCTTTGGTAGGAGGACAAGTAAACTTATATGGGATAACACCTATCCAAAAGCTACAACTTGGTGATATCTTCCACTCCATAGCGAGGGAAGAAATTTGCAACAACATAATAAAGGTAGTGAACTGCTATAGGAGGTAGTCAATGTAATCTAGAATGAGATGTTGGAGGCATAAAGGGACACAACCCTACCTCTCACACAACAACTGAAATAGTTAATGCAGAGCTTCAAGGCACATTCTAGCTACCTAGAGAGCAAGGCAGAACAACACATAATTGATCAAGTGAATAAAAGAAGATTAGCAGAAGCATAAAATAAATATGCTAAGGCACATACTAAACTAGAAACACAAATAAGAAGTATCCAACAAGACATGGAGGAAGCAAATGTATTATATTAGTTTTGTCTATAGTGGCCCACCACCACTAAAACTATTAAGGATCAAATGGATTCCCTAGAAGTGCAAATAACACAAGTAGCTACCACATATGATCTTATAAGATACTAATGGAGCAATGTGGGTGCAAGTAGAAACATTACACACTCAACTCCAACAACTCCAAGACTAGAGGGAACAAATAAAGTCACAAATCAAGCATCTAAGAGAAGTAGTAAGCCTAAGATTGGCATCCCTAAATGGCATTTTCATAGAGGCTAAGCAGACAACCTAGAAGATCCAAATCCCTACTACATTAGGGGATGTAGAAGATACATATATATAGATAGAGGGCCAAATTCAAATTCTGACATTATCTAAGAAGCAATGGGACACAACTTTGGCTCAACTCATAGTAATTTATAAGACCATCCTACCTTCAAGTTGAATAGAGCATGTCTTGAGGGCAAGACATATTTTTAAAAGGGGGAATGTTGTTGGCAGAAGATAGGGCCACTAGAAAAACCTATCACAGGTCAGCACAGGGGCTATGCGAAGGACAAAGCCAACATACAAAGAGACATTTTGGGAAAAGACACATCCCTATATGTAATATATAGATAGGATATAGTATGTACATGCCAAAGAAAGAGAGTGTAAGGAAGTGTAAGAGTGTGTAAAAGGGCAGAGACTAAGACCTTTCGGTATGGGTATGTAATTACAAAAGAATAGTATATACAAGGGTTCTACTATGTTTATGTGTATATTATGAATGCTTATATGTGATCTATGTGTACCACATGTTATTTTTCCTTACTGTTTCTTTAGATTCTCTCACTATATGACCAGGGTATAAATTGACTTTAGAGATTTGACTAAGGACTAGATCTCTAGACTGGTTCCTCCCCATTTCTTTCCAACAAGGTCAAAGATTGGGAGTTATGGAGCATCTTTCTTAAGATAGACAATGACAATGCAAATTAATGCACTAATGGAGCACCTAGACATGGGAAAGTGGGCTTAATGGCATCTTATAATGAAATCTATGACATATTAATGTGTAAGAGAAGTTACATTCTATTTTGAAGACCAATCTCATGTAGTGGGTCATGAGAACTTTTAACATGGTATATTGAGACCATGTTTGGCCCCATGGTATTATTTTACGATGGTTTTCTAAGCCTCCTTAAGTCTATATATTGAGGGATTGGTATGGAGGAGGTACGGTTATTTATAGGTATTATCACACTACCAAAATTCTATCAAACTAAAGAAGACTGTATGACTTGTATCGATGTACTTGTTTCTACTTGATTAATACAAGCTTGGTATCTCTTTGGTGGCTAAGTTTTTTCCCAAAAGGGTTTCTCCACATATATCCAATGTCATATGTGTTTGTTGATTTCTTATTGCTATTTTACATGCTTATCCATATTTTATTTCTAATGGTTATTTAGTTATACCTCTAATCGAGTTAATTATATTTGCACACTTTATGCTTATATTATCACTATTATTGTTCACCAATTTTCTTAATAATTGGTATCAAAACTAATTATTTTGATTAGAGAGGGATGCCCTTCTAAAAATTATGCATACCTTGTCCCCCAAGTGTCAAGATTAAGCGAAAGCACAAAAAATGCATAAAAATTATAGATGTAACATGTAATGGAAGAGGTTAACCAACAAGTTCATCAAAGTTGAGTGAGTCTATTTTAATTGGACCAAAAGATATATCATTTGCAGGAATGACCATCATGTGACTATCCATTATAATATCATGTTGCATAGATGATGATGATGTATGATTATGAATTGTTTCCCTATGAAAAAAAGTGTTACAAAGGTTCCAAGTGTGATGTATTTATTGAAATAACTGGCTTGGATGTTTTGATTTGAGTTATTTCTCATGTATCGTAGTTCATGATGATAGTCTCATGTCTAATATCAATGCATGATGTGCTATGATTACTATTAGGAGTATCATCAAAACCAATATATTCATCAAAACTAGTATTGGAAGGATCCTCATCATCCATTTCTTATTGAGTAAACTCATCATGTGAATGTGCTAAAGATGTGTTTTCTTTATCATGAATATCCTCAAAATGGATCACATTTTTGTTTATAAGCTCTTGAATTTTATATTTTAATGTGATGCACCTACTTGTGGATGTCCATGTATCTATTGGTAATGGCAAAAATATTTTGTCTTGAAATATGGTGAAACACCTCTAAATGTATTAGTTGGATCAATGAAAGGAAAATTAATGAGTTTGTGTTGCAAAAGTTGTTTCAATATGATATTTGGAGAATCCTCCAATATAATGAATGCTCTAAATATTTGGGGTTTGATGTTTGTGTGATGATCACTATGGTTAACCTTGGGTCCACTCTAATTGCCCCCATTTTCTAAATTTAAATATAATTGCAACTCATGGGAATGAGAAAAGATGCTAGAGACAATATGATGTGAAAGATCATTGTCTATTTAGGTATTCTAACATTTGCATACACCAACACATAACTTTGAAAATGAATGATAAGATTTGTCTTTATGAAGTAGAAGTTACCTTTGATGAATTTAATTTGAATCACATTATCTAGTAATGTGAAGCTCATGTTAGCAACCATAGTTTTAAACATTATTACACTATCCTTGATTTCTAATGTTCCCCTTATTTACATTGTGCTAATTGATTAATGGTTATCTTAGGTTAAATGTTGTAGTGGAAAATTTGAATTTAAAAAGATTTACTAAATCTCCAAAAGAAGAAATTGATGTATGAGGTAAATAATAAAATCAAGTGCATAATCACTTAAGCTTCATGGAAAAAATCTAGCAAGTAACTTTAAATAACTAGGGGGTCCTTCTAAATGGTAACTTTAAATAATGAACCCACAAAATATCAAAGAAGGATGTGCAAATATGTTGTCCTCTCTATGTGTTTTGTGTTAGAATGACTAGAGGTGACTCCTTTAAATACACACCCTAGAAACATAACATAATGTCGATTCACACAATTTTTTGTGTTAAGCCATTTTCTATTATCATAGGTTTTGTATGTGGATTTAAATACATACAAATCTACTTTGAAAAAATAGTATCTTTCCACATTTGAGAAGGAAAAGAAAATTCCAAAAATTCCCACATGAAGTGAAAGTGAAACTTTCTTTTTAATGTTTTTTAATTAAAACATATTCAAATATTCCTTGAAGTTTTCCCCCTTTAGATTAGTCATTAGTTTTTATAGGCTATGAGATTTTTTATCACCCTAGTTATGTGGACAACCCCTGAGGGTTTAACCTTTCTTGTTGAGATCCCTTTGGTCCTTGATTTTTTTAGGGCATAAGTTGAGCAAACAAAGGCATTTTTAAAAAAATTGTCTAATTTTCCTAGCTCTTCATAGTGTAGTCTAAATTCAATTTTAGAGCCTCTAGTTGCATATTATTAATTATTTTTGTTGAGGTACATTCTTGAGTTCATGATGTTCATTTCTTGCTCAATTTGAATTCTATTCATTTTTTTGTAGTTGTTTAGTTATGTTTTAGCACGTGGATGTTCTTGGTAATGTGAAACAAAATCAAACCAATTATAAAACACATTTCTCTCTACACATTCATTGTTCTCTCTTATCTCTCTTTCTTCTTCCATGCTCTATTGTTAGGGCCATAAATCTGACACATAGGAACGTTAGAGGAGTGACCAAGCCATCTAATTCTCACATTACTTTATGGTATATAGAGCCTCTAAACTATTCTTTTCAAGAAACTATACAATTAGATAGGCCTGAGACCTATCCTTACCATCTATTATAGTTCCACTCTACTCTCTCATATCATTTTATTCTCCCATACTGATCTACTTCCACATACCAATGGGTATATTAGAAGGATTGGTATATTGATAGGTTTGGCATATTGGGAGGATTCCCATGCTAACAAGTATATAGGAAGGTGTGGCATGTTGGGAAGTTTGGCTTATTCGAGAGATAAGTATATAAGGAAAGGGCGATAAGGTTGGAGTTATAGGGATTTCTTCTAAGATTGTTAAGGAACAAGCTCAAAAAATTCAAAATATTTGGAGCATTTCACACTTTGCACATAGCATCATGAATAAATTGGTTCTCATTGGTAGTGAGAGTTGTTTTGAGTGGAAATATAACATGACCACTTATCTGCTAGAGAATACATATTGGGACATTATTAGTCAGGATCCAACTACACTCTAGTTGCTAAATGATATTTTGGTGTGGTATCAACATGGGTTGAATTTTTAGAGCACAAAGGTGATGTTTTTGAGTTATGTCGATGCCCCAATTTGAATATAACTCATCAAGCGTGACACTCCATACCAAAATTAGGAGGAATTGTTGGTGTGAATAGAGATATTTCCTATCTAGTTTCCCCTTTATAGTGTGAATAGGGGGCATTATCTAACTAGTTATTAGTTAGGACCTATTCACACATGTTCACATGTTAAGTTGACTTAGGGCTCTAGGAATATTTCTAGAAGTTTTGAGTACACATGTGATCTTATCCTCTTTGTGTCTCATGTAATATGATTAAGACACTTGTCATCATCCTATGTAGACTTATCTCTCAACCTTGCCTATATAAGAAAGGTCCCTCATGTACTTTTTGTATCATGGTGTGATTATATCATATCATAATATTATTACTTATTTTACACCACAATCAAGCAATTCATCCTCTTGGTACTCCCTTGTGGAAGGTTAATCTTTGGTTTTGCAGGTGATCCTTGGAGCTTGAGTCCATTGACGACTCTTACATGGTATAAGAGATTCAGATTTGCAATCCCCTTCTCAAATTTGAGAGACAATCAGGCATGAGCATTTGCTAGGTGTAAATCTTGGTAGACCTTGAAAAGCTAAGTATGCTCTTCTCTTGCATCATATGATGACTTGGAGAATTAAACAAACTTGATAGAAATACCAAATTTGGGAGGGTTTCTTCTTTTTAGCTTTATATTGTAGGTTCATTTTAGAGCATGTTGGTGCAAATCTGAGGGTGTCCAATAAAGTTAGTTTAGCCTTTTGATTTGTTCAAGTTGGACATTGGAGGTAAAATCTACAAGGGTTTGAAGTTGGGAGGTGGTTGCTAGATTTGGAAGGTAGCTGCAATTTTGGAGCATTTTGGGCCAAATCTAACCTTGCCATCATGTCCAGAAGGCTCAAACATATAAAGATCAACTATCAATTCATCAGATTTGGACACTTTTGCCTCAGACTGGATAAAAAACTCTCCTTCCTACTGGTTGTATGGATTGGAATATTTTGTATCCAATATTCCCTTGTAGAATCTACTACGTAGGTGTCACAGTTGTACAGTATAATAAAAAAATTCTTTTTTTTATTTAATTTTTTAGAATTTAAAATAAAATAAAAATCTTCTGTGGGTCTAATCGCAGGGTACTGTTGTACCTTGTGTAGTTGGCAAGGTACAGGCCACCATGGGGAGGCCACGTGGTGCGGGATCCTACTAATGGCGCCTACATTGTCAAAACTGGCCGATGGTTTAATAAACCACCTTTGATGGAAAATATTGGGGACATTCCCTAGAAAATCACAAAAATTCCAAAACCACCTATCATGCCTGAAAGCAGTTTTGTGTTGCTCATCAGGTGGTTTCAAGACCCAGATTGATGGTTTTGAAAATTTTAGAGTGGTTTTTGAAAATTAGTGAGCAATTTCATAAACTCAAGGAATATTGCAGCTAGTTAGAGCATATTCCATCTGTCAGTGCTAATGTCAGCACATTTTTTTCTCCTCCTAGCCTACCCCCTCCAAAATGTAGTTTTGATTTTGGCAGTCTAACTTTGCATGCTTGTTTCTCAGACATATTGGCTCCTTTTTTGGAGCAATTTTTTTATTATTTGGGGTAGGATTTTATAGGCTTGACAATGGTGTAGTTGGATTTTGATTTTAGTGTCTATTTTTTCCAAAATTGTAAATTTTCACACCTGTTATTGAGTAGTTGTCATTTTGGGAACTTCTAGGGCTCTGTTTAGGCTCATATGTAACATTTTTTGGTGAAGTTGTTTTTGAAAGTGCATAATTTTTGTGTACTTCTTAGATCTGTAATAAAATTGATCCAATTCTACACAAAAATTGTACTTTTATTTTGTGGCCTAATTTGGCATTTGCAATGTACTAAGATCAAGACCACTTTGCTGATTTTGGTTAGTGGAAACCGTAATCACACTAAGTATAAAGTGCCAACATCATATATTATTGGTGGGTCTCATTATTAAGTAATAATTGTGGGGTAATCTTGTGAGTTTTTTATCTCTTTCATTTGAGGAGACATCATGGGTTTTTCTATTCATCTTTCTGTGGTAAACCCGAGAAAGGACAATTATGAGTCTTAGAAAAAAGGCTTCTTCACACATAGTAGGTGGCTTAATATTTTACATTATCTTTATGGACTCATACCTTGAAACAAACACACCTCAAAGGAAATTTGCATGGGGAAATAATATTGATCAAATTATAAGATTGATTTGTTCCAATGTTGATTTTGACACTATGTGTTCTCTCTCACACATTGAGTGCCTACACACTCTTTGGACTGAAATTTGGGAGATCTATGGAGACATATCTCTCCATTCCCTGATAATCCTACTATGGATTGCCTCATACCCCTTGATGATGTAGATAATATACCCTTTGATGATGATATAGAAGAGAAGCTTGAGTATCTAGTAGGTCTTGATTATTGTGATGACACAAAGGCTTCTCTTTCTTCTCCTTCTCCTCGAGATCATATATCCATCACCTATTGTTTTAGTTGATTCTTTGTAGCATGATCATTTCAGTCTTCTTGATTCACCTAATTGGGACTCTTATTTATCAAATGTTGCATCCTTGTTTGTGGTGTCTCACACTTTAGATTTGGAGGACACATCTGAGGGATTATCTCTCCTCTTTGATGGCAATGATGTCATCACATCTTTAGTTTTTTCAAATATAGTTCAGTATCTTTCCTCTTCTGATTATACTTCTTTGATTGGGCATTCAGTTCCTAATTTGGAGAAGACATCTTTTTCCAACATGAGGGCACCAAATTTGTATTCTGAGACACATATTTATTTGGATTCCCTTTTCATCTAGATTATGGGAGTTGCTTCTACATCCACCATTGAGATTGTTTCTTCCCAAGGGGAGAAATGTTGTTTGTAGGGAGTGGATTTTATTCTATCTTCAGGCATTCACCATTGGCATAGGAGCTACTTCCTTGTGGGGGTATCATATCACTCTTTCTCTCCTATGGGGAGGTTATTGATTATATATTGATGACAAAATTAGTCCTAGGGGGTCATTTTGAGTCCTCCTTTCACTTTCTTGCTTTCTCTCTTTTGGAGAGGGTTTTTTTCCTACAAGTTTTTCTCCTTTATTTCATTTGTATGAGATCTTTTATACATGAGTACCTAACATGGCCTTGTAGCCAAGATCCATCCATCATCAATCAGCCATCATCCATCTTTGCATCATTTGCATGCTTTATCATTCTCCCTAAGTTGCACTTAATGGGGGTCTTGGTGTGAATGGGGTTATTTCCTATCCAATTTCCCCTTTATAGTGTGAATAAAGGACATTATCTAACTAGTTATTAGTTAGGACCTATTCACACATGTTCACATATTACGTTGACTTAGGGCTCTAGGAATCTATCTAGATGTTTCTAGTACACATGTGATATTATCCTCTTTGTGTCTCATGTAATATGATTAAGACAATTGTCATCATCTTATGTAGTCCTATCTCTCAACCTTGCCTATATAAGAAAGGTCCCTCATGTACTTTTTGCATCATGGTTTGATTATATCATATCATAATATCATTATTCATTTTACATCACAATCAATCAATTCATCCTCTTACTACTCTTTTGTGGAAGGCTAATCTTTGGTTTTGCAGGTGATCCTAGGAGCTTGAGTACATTGGTGAATCTTACAGAAATTACAAAAGATGTGTGATATTAGTGACATGTGTAAATTGATCAATCTAATAGTTACACTAGGAAATCTTAAGATTGAGGATGATGACAATATCCTCATTTATTTGAATAAGCTAAAAGAGTGTAGGGATGGGCTTGTGGCTTTAGGAGAATACTCTTGGAAGGATGCCAAGTAGATGTACACCATTTTTCTAGAGAATCTTTCAACACCATATGGTAATTTTGGACTCTCATGCAGGATGATACTAAAATGAAGAACACATTATAAGAAGATCTCAAGAAAATGTATTAGAAGAACAATAAAATTTGAAATGATTAAATTTTCTTGGTGTGATATCCCCACAAGCCCTTGTTTTTGCATCAAAGGGATTAGTTCTTAACAAGAAGAAATAATTTTATAGGAAGAATGAGATGACCATGAAATAAGAGAAAGGACACAAATCAACAAGTAAAAGTACACAAGAATGCATATAAGAAAAGGGCTCAATCTTCTAAGCAAGTTGAGAAACATGAGGAGTTGGAGTTGAAGTACATTTCCTTTGAATGTAGGAAATATGCATGTCTTGTTTAGATCACAAAATGGAAAGAATTAGGAAGGAGTGTGGATAGATTCCTTATAGAAGTTGTCAAGGCATCTACTTTTGATGGTTGTGATGCTAGTGGTATGACAACATTGATTAGTGATATTGAGAAGGCATCATATTGGATTCTTGGTAGAAGTGCTCATAAGCACATTGGCGACGATGATGATAGTTTTGTTTCCTATAAATAAGAGGTAGTGGCCAGAATATTATGGTTGGTGATGGTCATTTAGTACCAGTGCTTAGTGTACAAAGTTTGAAGTTTAAGAATGGCTTCTTTGGCAATGTTTTGTATGCTCTTAGCATGGAAAAGAATATTTTGTTAGTGTAATAACTTGCTACAAAAGGGCATAAGATTGAGTTTCTTGGAAATAGGTGTTGGAGTAAGGATCCAAGGAACAAACTCTCTATTTTTGAAACTAGTACATTGAAGAATAGCTAGTGGATCCTTGATCAATTTTATGGTAAATAGAATCAAGCATTTGTTGGAGTACGAGAGACATTGAGAGGGGGGGGAGGTGAATCAATGTCTCATAAAATAGACTTTTTTTTGGCAACAATTAATAAACTTTACCAACCATAAACTTCAACTCTTGTATGATAAAAGAAAAATATTCATTTATGAACTATAGTGCATTGACAGATCAATTTGTGAACATGAATGGACAAAACAATTGTTGGTGAACTATGACAAACAGTAGGGCAATTTTATTTCTTTATTGGATAGAGATAAGTATTAGATATATTGTGCATTTGTATTGACCCATAATGAATATCATGTCACATATGCAACAGTTAAATTATGAAAGAATGAACATAAACTCATGAACAAAACAAGTGACCATAACACAGAGATTTGACGAGTGGAAAACCCTCTAGGGATGAAAAACCACTCCAAAAAATGCCTCACTAGCTTAATCAAAATGTGCTTCACTAGAAAATACAGATGCCTCACTAGCTATTTGTGCCTCACTGGCTATTTATGCCTCACTGGCATTTTCAACAATGTCTCACTGACAATAGTGCATCACTAGCTATTTGTGCCTCACTGGCTGTTTGTGCCTCATTGGCATATTTCAATCCATACAATGAATAATACAATTTAATATAGAGGGTTACTCTGTTTCCCTTAAAGCTCTGTTCTTGAATATCTCATTGAATGTTTGAGACTTCAAGAATTACATCAACTTGTGCACATATACAACTAATTACAAAATGATATTCGATCATAGTCTATTGCTTTTGTTTGATATTACAATGACTGCAAAAACCCACAAACTCAATAGAGTATAATCTATTTTATACTTTCTCATAAATTTCTTTCTTTCTTTCATAAAACAGTTTGAAAAGATAACTGTATTCATGCAACTGTCTGAGACAGTTTACAACTGCCACACAAACTATCATGACTGAAGTTGAATCTTCAATAGGGCTTCTAACTATAATAAATGAACCATGTAATATTTTGAACAACCAAGGTTATGTAACCCTCTGATTATGTAAAGCAAAGAAAAATCTTAATCACAACTAAACGAAACCCATTTGAAACTGTCTTCAACATCATGTAACCACAGTTTACAAAGAGTATACACACTGTTCTACATTTTAATCACAACAAGTTCAAGAGTTTAATTTGTCATTTACAAAAAATAAACTGTCACAATCTTTTTGTAAACCCTTAACCATATTAGCATTAGAATAATTGCAAATGATTGTTGTTGTCTCAAGAACTTCACAACATTCAACAAACAATAAGAAATAATAGAAACAAAGAAAAATGTCATCTGAAACAATAGTCGTTTGAATATCTTAACTGCCAAACCCTTCAGCTTTGTCAAATCACCACAATTCTCCTTCGATGATAATCTTCCATGATTTTCAATGATGATCATAAAATGCCAAACCCTAGCTCAAAGAGCTCATACCCTAAGTTTAACTTTGAGAAATGATTCATTCTCTATGCTGTTTGCTCGATGATAATCATAACAACATGTGATGTCAGTGTGCCCTAAAAGGCCTGGTGAAAAACCTTTAAACATCAAACACCTTTTACTTATTGTAAATACCGAAACCTACCCAGTAGGTAAATCCCTTAATGAAGCCTGATAAACATCAACTTTATTGAATGTGTTGAAAGGAATATCACTAGGTAATGCAATATGGTCATATTTGAACCATGGTGAACAAATGTTCCCTTTTAGACATGAACAACTCAAATAAAAAGTGTATGCCTTTATGACCTTGTATAGTCCATATGAGGATATCAAAATAAATTCAATGTTTAACTCTAATGCAAACGTGAACAAAGCTCATGTCAACCTTATATCAATGTGAACAAAACTCATGCCTTATATCAATTGCCATGATAGTGTCACAATCCAACCATATGCCAAACTGTTACAAAAGACCATGTGCCAAACTAATACAAGTATCTACCACAGAAATGTAACATGATATCATATGCTATATGCCACAGGAGAAATCATCACAGCCAAAGTAAAAACATCAGGAGATCATGAGTTCATGACTATCATATCATGAGAGATATCATACCATCAATACTACATAAATAACTTGTGCCAGCTATGAGCACTATGATCATTTGCCAACAATCAATTGAACCAACAATGTGAAACTTGTGCCAACAACATGATGTCACAGTCATGTATCAAATATACCATAGTATACCAAGTTGTGGATTTGTCATTGGGGACAACAACTGAGGGGCAACAAACTCCCCCTTTGTCCATGATGGTAAAACACAACTTCCTCTCCACCTTTTTGGCATCAAGACAAAGGGAGAAGAAAGTATGCTAATACCTCTAGGAAATAAATAGAGATCAATATATGCCTGAAATGGGAAATAAAAGTCAGAAAAAATAAAACATACAAAACATACCATGATTGTGCCATGAAGGAGAACTATCCAGAGCATCTGACACAAAAACTGCACTGTCAACACCATAAGTGACATAGAAAGAAGCATATACAAAGTAAGGACAACAACTGAATAACATCAGATAGAATAACACTGTCACCATCATCCGTAAAGTACAACATTACCATCAACACAGTGATCACAAGAATACCTGAAATATACCATAAGCATGAGCCAACATACCATCTACCAATTGTGTCAAGATACCTATGCATATTAAACTATCCTGTCATCATGAAAATATAACATGATACCATTTATGAACAACTGTCAAGAAATCAACTTTCTCAAAAACTGTCATCTGTAACATGATAGGAACCATGAGAGTCATCAAGTACCAATGGAACTGTTACAACACATCAACACATCAAGTCTCAACACATCAACTGTTACAACATACCAAATCAGATCTATCAACCATTATAACCATCATGAGTATCTTATGAAGCAAGAACTTTGTAGTAAACATAAAAGAACTTAACTAACTCCCCTTAACTTCATGCTTCTCTTTATGAACTTATAGATGGAACTTGTGCAGCATGCCCAAGTTCAGATTCTTTCTTTTTCTAATTATGCTTTCTTCTCCAAACTAGTATAGGATATTTGTTTTCCTTGCCCAAGGCATTCACTTGCTTTTGCTTAAGCATATAGCCTCCAATTGGTTTTATCCCTCTTTTACACCATTGTGCTTTATGTCCAAAACTATTGCATCTACAACACAACATATTATAGTTTTGATCAAGAGGAGAATAGTTTCTTCTAGAGTCATACCTTGCATGCATCCAATAGTTTCTTGCAAGGTGACCAACTTTATTGCAGTTATAACACACATTATTGTAGTTCTGATTTAACCAGCCATAAGAACTTTTATTTTTATTCCACCAAAAATTATTTCTTTTACAATCTTTGGCCCTATGACCATAAACATGACATGCATAGCAATAACCATGGAATTTTGAATAATTGTACCTCATTGAATGGTATTCCCTGATAGGTAAAGGTCTTGTAAATCTGTTTGTTCTTCTTCTTTCAACATCAACAACTTTTTCCTTTGCTTTCTTCTTGTCTTCATCAGGAATAACAGAATGATAATTTAGGTCTATCTTCTGCCTAACCTTGAAACTCTTCCCATCTATTGTTGCAAACACTATTTCCCTTTTAAATTCATCTTTGACACTAGAGCTTTCCCCTTTTTCATATCCTAAACTAAAATGATCCTTGTAATTTTTTTGACTACTCAATATGCCATCTAAAGCATTTGTGCCTTTCACAAACTTTTGTATTTTGACAACATCCAGACTTTTCTTTAGATTGACAACTTCACTTTCAAGTTTCAGACATTCAATTCTTTTCACCTTAAGATCAGAATTTGTTACATCTATTATTCTTTTTGCTTCCTCAATTTCAGCCTTTAGACTGATAATCAGTTTATTAGACTCATCAACTTGTTTCTTTAAGTTAACAACCTGATTTCTTGCCTCTTCAAACTCTAAAGAAACTTCTGTCAAATCTGAACATACCTTGTCTTTTGAATATTTTTCTTGTTGAAGTTGAACCTTTAATTCCTAGTTCTCTTTTTCAAGATACTTGTTCATTTCTAGAGCACATAAAAGCTCTCCTTCAATATCAACTATTCTATCATTTTCATCAAACTCCTGTCCATCTTCATCTACAAAGAAATCTCCTTCTACATCATCAATTTCAACTACAAAATCATCAAGTTCTTGTCTACTAACATTCACATTGTCAAGACTCTTAACTGCAGGACTGATTTCTTTATGACATTTTGTATCTACATTCATGGTTGACTCATGCAACAACTCACTGCTGGACTTAACTGAGGCTTGCTTTTCAATTTGTTGATCAACATTTTATTTTCTTTATTTGAGGCCTTATTTCTATTGTTTTTACCCATTGTACTCCACTTGCCAGGAACCCTTAAGTTGGTTAGACTTTCTTGCAAGGGTCTAGCTCTGATACCACTTGTTGGAGTATGAGAGACACTGAGAAGGGGGGGGGGTGAATTAGTGTCTCATAAAATAGACTTGGTTTTGGCAACAATTAATAAACTTTACCAGCCATAAACTTCAACTCTTGTATGATAAAAGCAAAACATTCATTTATGAACTGTAGTGCATTGACAGATCAATTTGTGAACATGAATGAGCAAAACAACTGTTGGTGAACTATGACAAACAGTAGGGCAGTTTTATTTCTTTATTGGATAGAGATAAGTATAAGATATATTGTGCATTTGTACTGACCCATAATGAACATCATGTCACATATGCAGCAGTTAAATTATGAAACAATGAACATAAACTCATGAACAAAACAAGTGACCATAACATAGAGATTTGACGAGTGGAAAACCCTCTAGGGATGAAAAACCACTCCAAAAAATGGATGAAAAACCACTCCAAAAAATGCCTCACTGGCTTAATCAAAATGTGCTTCACTAGCAAATACAGATGCCTCACTAGCTGTTTGTGCCTCACTGGCTATTTGTGCCTCACTGGCATTTTCAACAATGTCTCACTGATAATAGTGCCTCATTGGCTATTTGTGCTGCACTGGCTATTTGTGCCTCACTAGCATATTTCAATCCATACAATGAATAATACAGTTTAATACAGAGGGTTACTTTATTTCTCTTAAAGCTCTGTTCTTGAATATCTCATTAAATCTTTGAGACTTTAAGAATTACATCAACTTGTGCACATATACAACTGATTACAAAATGATATTCAATCATAGTCTATTGCTTTTGTTTGATATTACAATGACGACAAAAACCTACAAACTCAATAGAGTATAATCTATTTTATACTTTCTCATAAATGTCTTTCTTTCTTTCACAAAACAGTTTAAAAAGATAACTGTATTCCTGCAACTGTCTGAGACAGTTTACAACTGCCACACAAACTATCATGACTGAAGTCAAATCTTCAATAGGGCTTCTAACTATAATAAATGAACCATGTAATATCTTGAACAGATAAGGTTATGTAACCCTTTGATTATGCAAAGCAAAGAAAAATCTTAATCACAACTGAATGAAACTCATTTGAAACTGTCTTCAACATCATGTAACCACAGTTTACAAAGAGTATACAAACTATTCTACATTTTAATCACAACAAGTTCAACAGTTTAATTTGCCGTTTAAAAACAATAAACTGTCACAATCTTTTTGTAAACCCTTAACCATATTAGCATTAGAATAACTGCAAATGACTGTCGTTGTCTCAAGAACTTCACAACATTCAACAAATAATAAGAAATAATGGAAACAAAGAAAAATGTCACCTGAAATAGCAGTCGTTTAAATATCTTAATTGCCAAACCCTTTAGCTTTGTCAAATCACCACAATTCTCCTTCGATGATAATCTTCCATGATTTTCAATGATCATAAAATACCAAACCCTAGCTCGGAGAGCTCATACCCTAAGTTTAACTTTGAGAAATGATTCATTCTCTATGCTATTTGCTTGATGATAATCATAACAACCTGTGATGTTGGTGTGCCTTAAAAGGCCTAATGAAAAACCTTTAAACATCAAACACCTTTTACTTATTGTAAATATCGAAACCTGCCCAGCAGGTAGATCCCTTAATGAAGCTCGATAAACATCAACTTTATTGAATGTGTTGAAAGGAATATCACTAGGTAATGCAATATGGTCACAAATGATATTCAAACCATGGTGAACAAATGTTCCCTTTTAGACATGAACAACTCAAATAAAAAGTGTATGCCTTTATGACCTTGTATAGTCCATATGAGGATATCAAAGTAAATTCAATGTTTAACTCTAATGCAAACGTGAACAAAGCTCATGTCAACCTTATATCAATGTGAACAAAACTCATGCCTTATATCAACTGCCATGATAGTGTCACAATCCAACCATATGCCAAACTGTTACAAAAGACCATGTGCCAAACTGATACAAGTATCTACCATAGAAATGTAACATTATATCATATGTCATATGCCATAGGAGAAATCATCAGAGCCAAAGTAAAAACATTAGGAGATCATGAGTTCATGACTATCATATCATGAGAGTTGTCATACCATCAATACTGCATAAACAACTTGTGCCAGCTATAAGCACTATGAGCATGTGCCAACAATCAACAATCAACTGAACCAACAATGTGAAACTTGTGCCAACAACATGATGTCATAGTCATAAATCAACTATACCACAGTATATCAAGTTGTGGATTTGTCATCAGGGACAACAACTGAGGGGCAACAACATTAATTGCTTTAGTTGATGATGATAATCATTTGTGGCATTAGAGGTTGGGACACTTGACCTACCAGAGTATTAATTTCTTATATAGGCACAATATGGTGCATGGTGTTCCATGTGTCACTATATTCAAGGGTGTTTATGAAGTGTGTGTGTGGAAATCTTCATAGGGAACCCTTTGATAAGAGCAATACATGGAGAGAAAAAAGAAATTAGAGTTGGTGCATAGTGATTTGATGGGTCTACAACTAGTAAATTCACATAATAGTTTGAATTATGTTTTGGTCTTGGTCCAAAAATTTACCAAGAAGACTTGGGTTGAATTTTTGAAGAAAGATGGGGTGTTGTCTACCTTTAAAATATTCAAGGAAGAATTGGAGAAGTAATCCAGTAATAAGATTAGTAAGTTGTAGATGGATAATGGTATGGAGTATGTCAATCAAGGATTCACAAACTTCCTTGAGCAACATGGCATTATAAGAGAATTGATCCATCATACTCTATAATAGAATGGGGTAGCTAAGAGAAATAATCATACACTCATGGAGATGGCTAGGTGTATGTTGGAAGGTAGGAATTTACCTAAGGTTTATTAGGTGGAAGTAATGAAATGCACATATTACATTGTTAATCATGTGCCAAAAATGGTTGTGAAAGAGGTGACTCCTAAGTAAAAATGGAGTGACAAGAAGCCTTTATTTTCTCACTTTAAAGTCTTTGAGTGTGCTACTTATACACATATTCTTGATGAGAATAGAAAGAAACTAGATGTAAAGAGTCACAAAGATGTCTTTGTTGGTTATAGTGAAGAATCTAAAGCTTGGAGACTCTAGAATATAATGTAGAAAAAGGAAATCATTCATCTAGAGATGAGGTATTTGATTAATGGAAGAGTGGACTAGATCATAAGTACACTATGATTCCCAATCTAATTACTCTTATTATGTGTTATCTCACTTAGCTTTCCTTTTTTTTTGAATTTGGGGAATGTAGATTAAGGGGGATGGAAGTGTAATAACTAAGAAAGTTAAAGATGTGGATGAGACTACACATGATAGGTTAAAATCCTCTAGAAATAGAAGCAATATGCCTAAATGGGCTAGGTACACTCTTTACAATGCTCTAGTGGAGGTAGATGTGTCAAATACTTAGAAGAAGTTAGTTTTAAAACCATTCTTTGATGGATTAGGCACAAGATTTGAATGATCCAAAGATGTATAGGGAATCCAAGGGAAATTCAAATTAGGAGAAAGTGATGCAAGATGAATATGGTTCTCTCATGAAGAATTAGACTTGGGAGTTGTGTCGGCTACTATAAGGTAAGGCCATTGCTTGCAAGTGGGTCCATAGGACCAAGTTAACTTTGGAAGGGGAGGTTGAGAAGTACAAAATTTGACTTGTAGCTACCTCATAGATTTGTGAAGGAAGGAGAAGAGCATTTGATTTGTTTACTAAAGCAGTCATTATATGGCTTGAAGTAGATGCATCATGTGTGGAATGAGAAAATAGATTGACATTTTAAGGAGTTGGGTTTCAAAAAAATTGAAAAGGAGACCAATTTGTATGTTAAGAAGACTAATCAATACATTCTCATTATTATTATCTATGTGGATATATATTTCTAACAAGGAGCAATGTGAATTTGATTATTCAAACAAAGAAGTAGTTAGCCTCATAGTTTTAGATGCCATATTTAGGGTTGCTTCAATACTTTATGGCTTTAGAAATTTGGCAAGAACATGACAAGTTTGTTGTCTTAGTCAAAGTATGTCAAATAGTTTTTGATGAGATTTAGGATGGAGGATGCAAAAGTTACAAAAAACCCATGTGATCCTAGTATTAAGTTGACAAAGCATACAAGGATAGAAAAGTTGGATCCCATAGAATATGATAGTCTAGTGAGGAGTTTGTTGTATCTTACCCATGCTTGACTTAATATTTCTTTTGCCTTTGGATTGGTGACCAAGTTCATGTAGGCATCACAGAGTAGTCACATGAAAGTTGCAAGGTGAATCTTGAAATATGTGAAGGGGACTTTATATTTTGGACTTATGTTCAAGAGAGGAGGCGAATGCATTCTTATGGTTTTAAAAATTCAAATTGGGTAGGAGATATTGATGGTAGAAGGTCTACTTCAAGATATGTCTCCATGTTTAGAGATTTATTGATTTCACAAGGTCTTCTAAGAAGTAGAATACTTTTTCAAAATCAATAATAGAGGTAGAGCACATTAGACTAGCATAAACATCGAATGAAGTAGTGTAGTTATGTGAGATGTTGGATCACTTGCATGTATCAAATGACATGTAAATGATTCATTGTGAAAATTAGAGCATTTTTTAGATTATTAAGAATCTTGTCTTTCACAAGGTAAACTTTAAGAACTAGCCCCTGGAAAATTCTATAGAAATTCTAGCAAATCCCCTATGTTGCGATATAATTGACTTTGCAATTTGTTCTAAAAATTGAACTGAAGTCATGGAGAGGGTGGCTATTTTATGTTAGAATATAATTTTAAAAATAAATTGTGGGTGATTTGAAACCCAAATTTCATTCTTGTTTTTAATGAGATTGGCAAATGAGGACCTAATTTTTCCATAAAATATTAATTTAGTTGGCGAAATAAGGCCAAATTTTTGCTAATTTTTTAATTGAGGTGGCAAATATAGGCTAGATTTCTGATAATTTTTTAATTGAGGTGGCAAATTAATCTTGAATTGCCAACAAATTTTTAATTGAGGTTGTGAATTAACACCTAATGTAATATAAATTTTTAATCATGGTGGTAAATTAAAACCTAATGTAATATAAAATTTTAATTCTAGTTTTGTACTTTTGGTTTCCAATTAATACTGAATTAATATCGATCTGAAAGTTTTTTTTAAGAAAAAGTGCAAAGCACCTATACTATAGTAATATCAAAAGTCATCAAAAATTACATCGAAGGGCTCCACAAAGTTAGAAAGGGCACTACAACGACCATGAAAACATACAGGGACAAGATTTTACAATCAGATAATCAAAACAAAAAATAACATATGCTTAATGCCACCTGAAGGTAGTACTAAATCTGAGAGAACACATAAAAAAAACCCACACCAACACGAGATGCCCTTAATCAGGGTCTTGAGAATCTGTAGTGTCATAAATAGGAGGCAAAGGATTAGGAGGAACCAACATATTAACATTTGCGGGCAAAGGAGAAACATCTGGCGTATGTATTCACAAGAAGCAAATGGCATTAAAAATCTCTTTTACATGAACATTGAATCCTCGTGGTAAGTGGAATTTGTTTATTTCCAACACCAAATTCAAAGCATTCATGTAGCCAAGAATAGGAGAACTTTGAAGGAGTTGGATGGAAAATAAACCACCCAGAGGAGCCTCGCCTTCATACATGTCATAGTTTTCCATCATCGACTAGAGTTTTTCTACAATGACAAGATATTGATGAATATAAGAGAAGGCTAGAGTTTCAATGAACTTTGCGCCCTACACCAGATCTATCATGTTGGAGAGAAAGATGGAAGCAAGCTCCTAGTAGAGAAGCACCTGCAATAATTTCTACAACAAAACATCACCAACCACATAATGTATTGCAAATTCAACTAAAACACAATCAAAGTCAAAAAACTTCTACAATTTAGTGGGGTCATAGGCCCCCAATTCCATGAGTTCCCATTTCTGGGGTTGGATAAGAATACAACAATTCTTTATAACATTCTTCATGGTTATGGGGAGAGAGCAAGGAAAATATGAGGGCATGGAATAAAGTAATAGGTGGAAGTTGCAATTGAAAACCCAACAGATAGTGATATTTGAAGAGAATGTTGCCATTAAGAGACACATGTAGTACTAGATCTCATGCACGACATACGGCAGGAAATAAGATATCAAAGATTACAAAGATAAATGGGAATTTACTCCCAAAATAATCACAAGTAAAGATGACGTTGAGCAATACTGATTTGAAAGTTGTGTGTATATCTTATATCACATTGGTGTGATACTTTTTCAGAAAAGACCTCGGAGCACATCATCAAGATTTCTAATTAATTTAAGAGAACTTTAAAGAAAAGTTATACCATACTACCATTTGTGAGATCGTCATTTATAACATTTGCATTTAATTCTACACACTTGAACTATTTGTCTAAATGGTTTTTGAGATACATACAAATAATATCTAGACATCTATAATATTATGTCAAAGCAAGAAGGCCATCGTTTCACTCAAAGTATCACATAGATGTAATTACTGTATTCTTATTCACTTTCATCAATTTAAATAAAACATTCATTTAATGTAATGTGATCCCACAATAGTGGGTTACACTTTTTTGGCCAAAGTTGACATTGAAATGAATATTTTGAAAAAAATCTTCACTTTCAGACACCTATAGTTGCTAAACCGTGAGGAATTTGAAGATGATGTAAACTAATGATTTGTCACATTTTGTCTATAGATTCTAAATATATATTTTAAAATTTTTTTGGAATCAAATTATATTTCCTTTTCAATCTCCTTCAATAACTAGTTTCGAACAATAAACAACATTTTTAAAGAGTGACGTGTACTGTGTAAAACATAACTTTTTTTCTATGAAGGATAAAATTCTATTTTTTTCAAATTTAGATTTTTAACCACGATATCTAGAGGATGCATTTGGTTTCATTATGTTTTATTGAATATTTTTCTTTCAATTAACTTTTGAAGTCAAACCAATTACAATTAGACATAGGTGTACTGTGTAAAGCATAACTTTTTTTGTATGTATCGAAATTCAATTTTTTTTTGTTGGAATAAGGATATCAATACCTAGAGGACATGTATTTTTTAGAATTTTTTTCTATATTTTCCTATTTTTTCGTATGTATGAAACAGAGACCTTGATGTTAATTAAAAAACCTACATTCACAAGAAATAAAAAATGAATATAATAATCAAAATAAATATATTTAAAATTATACCTTTTGGGAAGCTTATAATAAGGACTACATACTTACAAAACATAAAATTTTAAATGAATTCATTTGATCCCCCAAAAGGTAAATCAAAAGTGGTTTTTTATTAGCATTTTGATAGGTGTAGAGGAGACTCCATGAGAGGTATGGTTTAAAACTAGCGGGGTTCTATCCAAGGGGGTTTGATCAAACCCTATTCAATTGCAATCCTTTAAATGGAACCTTTCAAGGCTTAAATCATTATATTTTATAAAAATATGTGATTTCAGCAAAAACCAGGATGTCCCAAAAAGTGTAACCCATTATTGTGGCAGCACCTTTAAATTACAGAAATGAAGATGTATCTAATCACACGCTTGACCAACCATTATAATCTTCCTTTTCTCTCTTCATTTTGTGGAAATCTTACTAAGCTCTTCAAATCCTAGCCTACAAGATCATGGAGCCTCTCTTCTTCTTGCGTTCTAATCGTAGAGATATGAATTTCCATGGACCAATGTCACAAAGCAGGTTAAACATTATCTTCAATTTGCTAACGGACGAGGTAAAGGTGGCCATTACGAAATTCATTGACATTGAGTACCTAGAACTTGATATCACGAGTCATGTCAATTCTGAGCTAGCGTCTTATTTCCTATCAAATTTCCCGTGGGTTACATAATCCACAACATCAATGGAATTGGTGGTAGAAACATTTGTCCAACCATAGTTCAGAGTAGGGTTACCTGCAGTGGCAACAATAGACTGACACTTCCCACAAGATACTTTACTAGTTGTTGGAGATAAGTTCATAGGCATCACTTCTATGGGAGCACTCTAGGAGTTGGATAATGGAATGATGAGACTTGTGCAGAATCTTCAAACACTATGGGAAGTCATACTCACTGGTAATTTTAGAATTGCTACTATGGGTGTAACGGGTATTCTGGATGAAATGAGAACTCCTTCCATTAGTTCTCATCCCTTTGCAGACAGAGTTCGATTTGAGCGCGCCTGTCGAGCAACACTATTTCTTCTAGGTTTAGCCCAAAATGCCAACCACAACAGAGCCTAGAGGAAGGTTACTAAGATAGTTTTTAGTAATTAGTGTAGAATTTTTTAAATATTATAATAAATACTATAGTTTTCTGTAAACCATTTTGTAGTTTTAAGATCTTTACTTCAGAAGACAAGGAACTTCAAGTTCAAGTCTTGAACACATGTAATATTTTTTTGAAGCTCAAATATAATACAAATATACAAGTTATTTTAATATAGTTATTTTTGTTCACCTCTTTGAAACAATAATTGCATTTGAATTATATTTATTTTAATATAGTCCACCAACTGACATGTCACCTTCGCTGGCCAATGTCGTTGTCCAACTATGCCAAATTAGCATTTGATTTACTTTAAATAGATGTATGGTACAAGGGGAACTTATTATATTTTAATGAGGTTAAAACTTAAATTGCAATTTCCCTATTAGTTTATGTTCCTACAAATTTGATGGATGATGTGCCAGCTATACAACCTAGATCAAGGACATGTCAGCCCTTTGACCAGTCAGCCAATGGTGCTGTGGCCTGCCCTAACCAACATCTATTTTTACTTCAATGCATGTATGTTGTTGATGTGGTTAAATGGTTTGATCTGACGAGGTGGGATCAATACAAGGTCTAAATGAGATGACATGTAAGATCTTCCCAAAATAAGATCCAGTTGAAATAATTAACAAAAAATAATGTAATCACCTAAATAAATGCATGCACGCTTAGAAAATCAACCAATGGCTCTACAGACCTCGACATGCCCTGACGAATGCACTTTTTTACGTCCAACAATGCTTTCCATTGATGAGGATTAATAGTTTGATCCGGCGGAGCAGGATCAATAAAAGATGAGAATTAAATGACATGTAAGATCTTTGCACAACAAAATATTATGCATAATTACCCAAAAAGAATATAATTTTGCACATAATTGTTATGCATATGACTACATAAAATGATGACGACATCGGAGGCCCCAAGAATTGAGCACAAACACATCATCTATTCAACCTATTGGCCAATCATGTAGCTTCCTACCCTCATTGACGTATGTTTTTACTACTAGTAACACATTCTATTGATGAGTTTAAATACTTTGATCCAACGGAGTGAGATGAATATAAGATGGGAATTAATTGAGATGTAAGATCTTCTCACAATAATCAAAGATTTTCTTAGAGTAATTACCCAAAAAGAATGTAATTATTGAGAAAATAACAGTAGGGCCTGAGGCCACTCCAAGTAAGCATTGATGACATTAAATAGTTTCATCCAATGGAGCACAATTGATAAAAGATGTGAATTAAATGATATCTAAGATATTATCAAAATGTAATCATATGTGATTAATAAATGCATATAATGTATAAGAATTACGGATTTACTTTCAATTTGCATTCTAATTAAAAATTACATGTGAGACATTAATTGAATAGCATTACAGGTAGATAAGTGGCAATTTTTAACGAGCCAATATGTACTTCAACTTGCCTAGTTTGACGCTCAAGTGAGCCTCCATTAATACTCAACACAGATAAATGCATAAGCCCATTTATTTTTAGGTTTATCTCATAGCATCCCGCAAAACACAATAATTTTACCATTACAGTTTACAATTTGTAGCATTCCTGTAAGAAGAGACTTTAAAAATAAGTTTGAAACTTGAGGTATTCCTATAGCAGTTAGGACAAGAAACAGTTGTAAGGAGTAATGGAGTTTATCACAGAAGCTATGCAAAGAAGGTAATTCAACTTGTGTTTGAATTTTTCATTAAATAGTCAAGTTCAACAATTATTTTTAATGATAATCCAAAATGTCTTTTTATTTATAATAGTTTATTTGCACCACCTTTTTGGGCTATGCAGAATGTTATCAATTTCTAGAGATGGGAATGAATAATTACAATCCTTTCTCCATAGTGATATAGTATGTCAAGAGTTAGTAGTTTTGGCTTTGGCCAATGAGTCGTACTACTACGACTAGTTAGTTGAGTTAGACCTATTATAATTTAGAATTAAAATTGATGAGTAGATGTGGTGGTGTAACATGAGTGACAATGACAGTAAAAAAAAGAGTTGATAAATTTAATCCTCCTTTTTTGGCCTCATTGTTACCCTCATCTACTGTTGTGTTGTACATATACTTCAAAATTCAATGGGATGCTAATCACTGATATTGTGAGTGACAATGTTCTTGAATATATCGTGGAAAGGTTCTTCGTCAGCTAGCTCGTTTTGGATTACACTGAAGAATTTGTAAGACATCACATAATTCACAAATGAGAAAGATTTTGGAAGACAAGGGCAATAATAAACTATTCTTGAAGGATGTTTAGAAACCTTTGGATATTTTCAAATTTTTCATGTAGCATGTTTTGAAGGCCAAGGATAAACTATTATAGGTTTCAAAGCTGCTTGTAAGTGTAGCAATGTATCTTGTTACTATTTTTGTGACAAATGTAAAGAATTATTAACAAGTAGAGGGCATAACTTATTTTCTGATATTTTGCTAGAAATGTAAATAACAAATTTAGGGTTTGCTAGCATTTATCCTCAAAAGCAATATGGTTTTGTGGCTTCAAATTATTCAACAATTTGGAGAAATTGAGACAAATGTAAATGCCCATTTCATTTTCTTTTATTGTTTTGTTTAAAATCAAAAATACATTTCAAGCTTTATAAATACTAAATATATTCAAAGATTATCTTAAATATATGTGCAATATATATTTACGAAATGTACAGACTACAATCCAAAGATAACTACTACAAATTTGACTTTAGTCTTTCTAACCTTCTCAAAATGCCCTGTCTACAACAAAAACTCAACTTGAAAACTTGGGCCTGATGACATATTTATGATAACCCCTATCTTCTATGTATCTGGCCATGCTATGGATAATCTATTGGAATAGGTGTGTTGTACACCTTGCATAGCATTGGTATTATTTATTTTTGTAAAATAAATATTTATTTGTGGTGCATCCATGTGATGTGTTTATCCACATTAAATATTTATTTGGTGCCATTTGTAACCATTGTATGTAACATTGGGTTAATTATTTTATGTGTGTGGGACACAGAGTAATTAATTATTTAATTATTGGGAAAACTTAGTACGGATAATTAAATGTGGGGGTCGATGGTTTTGTAGACTCATGGTTTTGGGATAGATGGTTTTACCATACTACATCTAGTTTTTGTGTGAGATTATCTTTATAAAAACAAACACGCGGGTAGTTATTGAGGCTGGCTGGTTGGTTGGGTTTGGCTTGTTTGAGCATCTCTTGCTAGTTGCATGTGTGAGGATGAAGCATGGCATGGGATGTGTGGTTACATGCTTGTTCACATGGAGTGCATGTAGAGAGCTTGATGCTTCAGGGGTATTCATGGAGACTCTACATATGTATTGTAATGTTTATTGCCAAATAATACATGAGAGATGGATGCTTTTGGAGGCTAGGTTTTTCCCTCATGGAGGGTTTTCCTAGGGTATATCTTGTGTCACCTTGGATGGTATAATTTTCTATTCTTTTGCATATAGATTTCTAGTTATTGTTTGCATATTAATCTCTCATAGGGTTATGAGGAATAGTCTATATGGTTGCATATTTCCAACATTTGGTATCAAATCTTTGGTTACTTGATTTGGGAGGAGAAATCCCTGTTTGATAACCCTTGCCATGAGTGGATTTTTGTGTATAGTGGAAAGGATTTAAGGCATTTTCAAGGTTACAAGGTTGTTTGCAGACTTAGGTTGTTGCAGATCTAGGGTTTCATGGAAATTTGGCAAGTGGATCTTCAATTTGGGCTCTTTGTATGGGGGGTTTTGGAGGTCAGCTTTTGCAGGAAGCCTCCAGGGCAAAAATAGACCTTTCCATTGGATTCAGGAGGTCCCATAGGTGAAGAAAAATAAAACATTTGACTATATTCAGAGATAAAAAATTTTGCTCTATTTTGTGCCCTAGGAGTAATATTCAGAAACATCGTACAGAATATTCCCTGCACACTATGTCAGCACAAGTACGTTGGTCTGCATTACATTAAAAAAAATGCAAATGTTTTTATTAAAAAAGAAATTTTCTTTTTTTTTTGGGGGGGTCATACCCCTTGCACCAGCAGGCCAAGCCGCACGGCCTGACAGGTCGATGGGTCCCGGCGGTTAGACCTTGGGTAGTGGGCTCTGGTGCCAGTAGGGCTTAGCCCCCAGCCTAGGCTCCCTATCTCATGGGGAACCAGGGCCACCGCCCAGCCCCTTTGAGGCTTTTTTAAACTTTAAAATAAAATTAAAAAATTTCAAAAATTTAAACCTGTTTAAAACAAATTTCAAGTCCACTGCCTGAAGACCATTGGGCACCACTGGTGTGCCACCGCAGCTAGCGAGCCACTGCCTGGCCACCAAGGGGTCACCAAGGCTTGCTTATATAGCATAATTGGGTAGATTTTTTTCTAGAAGGCATAACTTTTGCTTAGGATGTTGAAAGTTCAACTTTTTATAGTCGAAGGAAAGCTCTCTTTGTGTTCTATGTAGTGGTGTCAGATATTTTTTTAGAATTTACCATTTTGACAAAGTTTTTCTAGTTGGAAGCCAGATGTGCATTTTTGAACTTTGATGGGGCATAATTTGTGCATACAGATTTAGATTTTGGACTTCTTATAGATGTTGGAAAGGTATTTCTGAGCACTACACAATGGAGCATGTTTAGAGATGATATTATGAGGTTTGTTCAGTTTATTTCAGTTTGAGATATTTTTGGTCCCTTTGATTTATGGTGCTTTTGTGAGTTTATGGGAAACCAAATCCGAGGTGATTTGGTGTTTGAGTCATTGTATACTTACATGTATATTTTTGATTATCCTCATTTGACATGGTTACCAGTATATTGTTAAATTTGCATGCTACATTGTGAGATGTAAAGGTTGTGCAGTGTTGTAGGTTGTCTATGCTTATAGGTTGCATATATGACTTGGATGTGGGTTGTCTATGCCCATGGATGTTTCAGTGTTGATGCAGACTCTGATTTGTGGCTTGCTTTAGTCACATGTTTCATTAAATTTCTTTTCATTATGAGATATAGAGAGAGAGATGGTATTACCTGGTACAATCATGATATGGGACCTATGTTTGTTGACTATATTGTATAGTTGTGTGAGACATGATGGGAGTTTGGTGTAGGTACATTGGGTAGTGATCATGGTTTCATGGATATTTCTTGTTTGTTTAGGATATTGGCATGACATGTATGTTTTGTAGTTGCAGTTTTGGTGGTGTTGGATTGATTCAGGTTTATAGGTTTTTTTCATCTTCTTGGTTTGGAGATTATGGTTTACTTGACCTTTTGGGAGCTGTTTTCATTATAGTGGGATTCTTTGATTATGTTGGGACTAGGGATGATCTTCATTTAGGATATGGTTATCATGATTTCATGGATAGCTTAATTACATGATTTATTGGGAGCTTTTGACAATGATGGTTTAATGTTTATCTTGTTGCCATGTACAGCTTGGTATCATAGTTTAGTAAGAGCTTTGGCAGGATTTTGTTATCTTCATGTGATTTGGAGATGTTGACATCTTGGTACCATGGATGACTCTTGGAGTCTTTGGCTGAGGTGTTGGTTATGGTTTCTTAGTTTTGATAGGTGATCCTTGCTTACAAGATGGATGGTATTGTGTCTTGGTTTACTCTTGATTGCACATTAGAGTGTTGGCATGATACAGGTGCTCTTTGGAGTAGGATATGTTCTTATGAGACATAGATCTTATTTTGAGGAGATGATTAGATCATGATTTCATGATGTGTTCCTAGGTTATGTAGACGTGTAGTGGGAGCTTTGACAATGATCTTATTGGTTCTCTTGGTATTGAGTACATTGGGCATTTTATTTTAGAGTTTAGCATGGATTAATCATGGAGGTTCTCATGGATACTTAGAGACTTAGGTGAGGCTTGAGTTCTCTTGGGATTAGAGACATGTGTTGAGATGGTTACTCTTTGATGAGGATTTCAGTAGCAAGACTAAGGAGCCTACACCTTGGTTGGATGTGAGTTCAACATGGACATGTTGAGGAGATTGTTCTTAGAGAGAGTCTTTGAGGTTTGGTGCATCCTAGAGGAGCAATCTCATCCCCACCCTTGGTCCACTTAGTGGTGAATGATTTGATAGGTATGGCCCACTTGATTTTCAAATGCATTCTTTCTTTGTATCTTATCTTCTAATGCTTGAGTATTGAGCTATGGATTATGGTTGTGAGGACTTTTTTGAGGAATAAATGCATGGATATGATTAGTTATCTCCTTATGTTTGATCCTGAGTTGTTATGAGATCATTGTGTGTAATGGAGATGGTTAGTGGCTTTGGGCTTATTCCTATTTTGGGATGGCTATGAGTTTGATCTACTTTTGGTTTGAGAGGCTTGCATCTTAATTTGTTGGATGTTAAGGAGACTTCTTTCTTTTGGAGTTGCAAAGGAGATCATACTTTTCACAGCTATAACACATTAGTGTGGATAGAAGGACATGATTATGATTTGCAGGTTCTCTCTTGTTGGTCTTATGCTTCTTCCTAGATATTTGTGTTCACATGACATTGGAGTCGATATTCATATGGAGCTAATGGGACTCTTTTGATCTCTTTCTCTTATAATGTGGAGAATTTGGGAGAGATATGGGCTTGAGGTGAGAGTTATGTTGCAGCTATTTAGTTTGCATATTTTGCATATCTATGTGTGTTCTTTGACACTATGTGATAGAGGATTTAACCACATCTTCTATGTGAGTGCTATTAGTGGATCTTTGGATTCCTTTATCTAGTTTCATATTTGACATTTACTTATTCAGTGGGAGTTCCAAGATGTATATGATTCCTTTGTTGGATGTTCTCATTATACTACGGTATGGAGGATCTTGAGGTTTGTTGTCACATGCTTTGTGTTGTTACCTTGGAGACTTCTTTATGCAAGATTGAGAATATACAAGGACTTGTTATCATTGTGATTTGAGTTGGATATGTTGATGGCATAAGGTCTACTTGTTATCATTTGTATACCTTGGTATGAAGTTATGGTTAGTTGATGTGTTAGCAACTAGACGTGGTTGCTATTTTAGCTATGTTGATTGATTCTTATCAACTACCCGAGCCTATTTGTTACCATTAGATTCGGTGTTTGTGTTTAGATATCAGTTGATGTAGGTTTCTTGATTCTATGTAATAGTTTAGTGTGGCATCTCTTTGGAGGATCTTATCCTTCATGGTTTGGCATGATGGAGGATGAGGGGATTCTTGCTTGAGATGATGGACACCTTAATTATTGTTGTAGGTATCTTGGAGCACATGGAGCACATGGAGCACATGAATGTTTATATGGTACATGTTGGGGATATGAATGGTTCCCTTGATGTTTTGAGTTTACTTGTTGATCCCTTATGCAATGTATACAACAAGTGGGAGAATGTTGGAATAGGTGTGTTGTACACCTTGCATAACATTAGTATTATTTATTTATGTAAAATAAATATTTATTTGTGGTGCATCCATGTGATGTGTTTATCCACATTAAATATTTATTTGGTGCCACTTGTAACCGTTGTAACATTGGGTTAATTATTTTATGTGTGTGTGACACATAGAGTAATTAATTAATTATTTGTAATTATTTAATTATTGAGAAAAATTAGTACCAATAATTAAACGTGGGGGTCAATGGTTTTGTAGACTTATGGTTTTGGAATAGATGGTTTTACCATACTACATCTAGTTTTTGTGTGAGCTTATCTTTATAAAAGCAAACACGGGTAGTTTTTGAGGTTGGCTGGTTGGCTGTTGGTTGGGTTTGGCTTGTTTGAGCATCTCTTTCTGGTTGCATGTGTGAGGAGGAAGCATGGCATGGGATGTTGATTACATTCTTGTTCACATGGAGTGCATGCAGAGATTTTGATGCTTTAGGGGTATTCATGGAGACTCTGCATATGTATTGTAATGTTTATTGCCGAATAATACATGAGAGATGGATGCTTTTAGAGGTTGGGTTTTTCTCTCATGGAGGGTTTTCCCAAAGTATATCTTGTGTCACCTTTGATGGTATGATTGTCTATTCTTTTGCATATGGATTTTTAGTTATTGTTTGCATATTAATCTCTCATAGGGATGAGGAATAATCTATATGGCTGCATATTTCCACCATAATCTTCCCTATATCTACATTTGGTTGGGATTCTTTCCAACCTAGCACAGGTGTCCAAATGATTGAAGGGTACCACTTCAAGTCAATCCACCAAATACCTTCTCCTTCACACCCCTTATATATTGTCTTGCTCTTGTAATAGCTAGCTAAAAATTTGGATAGCCTAAGGGCTCTTTTCTTTTCAATCTAGGTGTGAGCTCATCCAATCGATCCTTACAATGGTCTCTAGTATTTTTGGTATATAGTAACATTCCTTCAGCTACCTCAACCACTTTATCCTTCACACCCTACATAATCTCCATGGTTTCTTTATTATAAGTAAATTTGTATAGATTATAAAACACTTCCCTCACCAGAATATGTTCCCCTCTTATCATAATTTTTGCATCTCTCTCCATGTTGTAATACCTCTTCTTCTCCAACCCTCTTTCTATTTATTCTTGGACAAAAGAACAAAATGCTCTCAGCTGAACATCTCCCACATACAAATTGGGATTCCAGTCTTTATCGTTAGTTAAAATAAAGTCATGTAAATACAACTTGCATAGCAGATTCTTTTCTATCTCAGCTTCACTTCCTAAATAAGATTCACAAAATGCTATAGGTGTTGTAGACATCTGAAAATGACACAACCCACATTACCACTCCTTGAAATGCTTGCACTAATTCATCCCTTTCCTCAATTAATTAAATAAAATCAATTTATTTAATTAATTCAACTATTCCCTATAGTCCATTGTTCATAATTAATTAAATAAATGTCACAATTTATTTAATTGATTAGTCCATCCTCTATCACTAACCTACATTAATTAAATACAATACTTTTATTTAATTAATCACCCTAGCCCATGACTAAGCCTAGGCTAATTAAATAAATATCATTTATTTAATAAGCTGTCATACGCTACCTAGCCCCTAAACCCAAATTAATTAAGTAAACCCTCAATTAATTTATGTGACTAATTAACCCATCTCCTAATTTCTAACAGCTATATTAATTAACTTAATCACTTAATTAATTAGCTTAACCCCTCATTATCCCATCTCCCCACACTTGATTAAAAAATTAACATTTTTAATTAAGAGGAGTCACATGTGTCTCCACCTCATCTTTCCTCATTCATGCAAGAGCATTATTTAAATAATAAAGCTCACACATCTCCATCTCACCTTTCCAAATCCATGCATGTGTCAATACTCAACCCATTCATCCATAAATTTCAATTTTTAATTCATTCTCCCCCACACAAATGATTTTTTAATTCATTTGTAAGTCATTATCCTAATTAATGCAAAGCCTTCCCAAGAATGAAATTTAAATTTCTAAAATATTGTGAGCCCTTTAATTTTGATGATGCAACCCTAGCCATTGATTTCACTATGAAATCTCCACCATTGGATCTCCACTTCAAACCTCCACCATTGATAAAAAATCCTCCAAAATTCTATAAATACAAGCCATCTCCAAGCATTTCAATAACAAGTCTTCAAGCATCCAATTTATGCCAAAATCTTAGCCAAAATCCTCTCATTCCATTGCTAAATCCTTCCCTTCACTTGTGCTGGTTGGAATAGAGCAATCAACATTCATTTTGTCTTGGATATAGCTAGGAATTGCTTCTCGGGTGCATGCATTCCTCCATCCTATCAAGGAGAATGGATTGTGTGAAGATTTGAGTTATAATATTTATTTTTGTGCTTCTTTTATGATTTATTGTCTTCTAACATTTCCATGATCTTCAGGTGTATCCAGGTTTTTTGATGATCCTTCAATCACCCTTTTTATCTATAGCTTGTGAAATTATTCCTGTAGACATAATACATGCACTCTCGTAGGGGGCCTACTCTGTAGTATTTTACTCTCAAGCATTGAAATTAATTGAATTATGTCCCTCAAAACCCTATTTTCCTCATTTATCTTTTCATTTTCTAAATTTTTCTTTCTCAATTGCTACAATTTCTCCTTTCGATTGGTATATGTAATGAACCAATCATTTTTTAATTTCTATAGTTTGCTCTCATGTTCTTTTACAAGATGTGTTTCTTTATCCTTTACCTGCATTATAGTAACTTCTAATTATGTAACTTTGTTTTTAAGAGCCCTTATCTCATCTTCTTGTTTCCTAATCAACTCACATGCCTTCTCTAATTCCATCAGACCTATAAAAGACTCATTAAACCCTGCTATAGGCCCATCTTGTTTAATATATTCAGTAACAAGATCAATAAGTTCTCCCTGTTCTACCATAATTGCCTTTGCTACATGTATCACTAATTCAAGTTCTCTTAGAATAGAGCCTTCTGCTACAGATATTTATGTTGCAGGTGTTCTTCTCTTTCATTTAGTTGCTTCATGACACTGTTTCCTCCAAAATCTTCACCTCCAAATTAGATTGAGCTTGTTTCTCTAATCCTGTAACATTTTTACTGGCCATGGCTGCTAAATTCTTAAGTCTCACAAATGACCTTACATTCAGCTTTGGAGTAGGAGTTTTGCATGTTGTTCATCCCCATGTTTAGATTTTCTGTCCAAATATGTTATCTCATTCTCTTTATAGTATATCATGTTGCAGTTGTAGAGGGCCCTACTTTATCTTTTGGATCCATAATTGTAAGGGGTATATTACTTGTTTCAATATGTGCATCTTAGATAGGAGCATGATCATCTTCTTTTGTAACATCCTCTCCTTGTGCGGCATGTGTTGCAACAAACACTTCCCAAGTTAATTGGGGATGCCTTCATTTCAAGGCCTCTGTTACCACCAACTTAATTAACCCATGATGCGTCAGGTATTTGACTTTTCCATTTTACACTTCTAGAGACATCTTTCTCAAGGATTTGAATAAAAAATAAGGAACATTCATGATTCTTTGATGTTTCAAATGCACCATTAAATGAAAATGAGAACTATAGATAAATGAGTACCTTCCCTTGTAAGTCACATATTGAATGAGAGCATACGCCACCTCTGACCATAGCTCTAATAGTGAGGTCTGCAAGATGCCTTGACTAGGCACCATTTGAGTTTGCTCTCCCAGCTTCAAAAACTCCTTGTGAATGCTTTTTAAATCTAGCCTACCAATGGAAAATATTGCTCCCTAGTGTTAGGCAACCCAATAGAAGCTGTGACCAACTCCACATCAAAAGGAAAATCAATGCCCTTCATTATGATTTTATCCTCCTAGCATCCCATGCTAAAATCCAAGACAACTTGGTTGTCAAATCCTTGCAATCGTTCGAACAATTTAATCCAACCCGCCACCTAAAAAATGCAAAAAATTTCTAGCTTTTCCTTCAACTAGTCAACACCTCACGAATCTCTTCGATTATGTCCACCACCCATTGTGTTCAAATCTCTAGCCCTTGGTACCTTGCCCTTTGTAACCCTACTTGCTTAATGTGGTTCCACACCATGCCACTGTTATTATTTGTTATCAGACACATCATAAAAAATAACAAAAAGAAACATGTGTAAGGTGTCTACGTTGGGATTGAACAACTAACAACTATCAGAATAATTTAGTAACTTGACAGGATGAGTCATAAGTACATGGTACTTTCCCCAAAAGTTAAAGAGTTTCACAAGCTTTTATCATTTTTTTTGTAACTCCAATCTTGCATCGTACACATGTTGATTGTTGAAGATTAAGTGTACCACCTCATTTAATATTGTGTTATGTGTGATCTTTTCTTATAATCTCAAGTCATAATGAACTCTGCTGCCTTATTCCTAATTTTTGGGAGGAGTTATGACAATCCATTATCACGACTGACGTTTGTAGTGTAAGATTCATTCATTGTGTTCATCTCAAGGTTTTAAAGCCTCCCAAATGGACATAAATGTATTTTGGGTACTTGAAGGACTTTTTAATATAATTATCAGTGTTTACACATGTTATAAAAAAAGAAAAAAAGAAATGAATACATGTACAAATATAAATTATAATAATATTCATGCTAATTGATTGAGTTGGCAATTATAAAAAGCAAATACATATTTCAAATTTTGGAGAAACTATCCGTAACAAAGTTTATTAATAAAGCTCATGAATTTTCCAAATATTTGTGTTGCTTGTGTTTGACATTGGTTGGGAATCATTTTCCTATTCTTTGTCCTATGGTTCAACCAACTCCTCTAAAACCCTATTTGAATTCTCTGGTTGGTCCCCTTCTGACTGAGACAAAATATTTGTCACACCTCTTCTCTCACAAGTGGACTTCCAAATTGCAATAGCTCTATCAAATAGAAATGTGTGAACATTGTATCTGGTTGTATAAAGCCTCAAACAATTTTCCAATTTTTTTTTTCAAGTTTGTTTCATAACTTTGACTTCAAAAATGATAAGGTTTTGAAAACTCATTAATCCTCCACTAAACCCAGAATCATTGTTTGGCACAAATCTGCAAGTGTGAAATATTCTAAAATAGAATATCGTAGAATTTTGCTCAAACTTAATTATTTCCATAACCTGGTTATTGATCCATGTTCCAAAGGATGGTCAAAGAATTTATACTGTTCAATCATTATTGATGCGAACTGAGCAGATTGTTCTACCAACTTTGTCTTATCTATTATTCCTTTTATCTATACTCCATTTATTTCTACCATTCTACTAAAATGATAGGCCAAGTACCTCACCTTACCCTAAAAATCCCATGGTGAACTAACAAAGGACATGCTAATGTTATTCCAATATTGAGGATAAACTATAGCCATTGCTTCTAGAAGTTCATCTTGAGAAAAGCACTCTCTTATCTTAGAAGACAAACTTTTCATAATTTCTTGCAATGTATCTTTTATAGAAGACACGAGATCTTTAAAATCCTCCCTTCTAACACTTTTTTGTCTGACCTGAGAGTTCCGTCCAACTTTACTGAAGTAGTGTAATTCTATCATATACTAATGCACTGATGTGCATAAACACCTACATCATTGTACTCCAAAAACTTTTCCAGGTGTTCAATGTTTGTAGTTATTTTCTAGCTTACAAAATTTGGACCCATAAATGCTTTAGATTGATTGATATATAGATTGTCTAGATTAAGACATACTAGTTTCTGTAGATTTGAGTATTTTGTAATGTACATTGTTCTATCTCGTGCCTTCTTTGATAGAGCATTCATTTCTTCCAACAAGGGAAGAATCGCAGATAGAGTCAATAGTATAGATTGACATCAATGAATAGTGCCAACATATTTGCCTGATATGTACAGTTTTCATAGAACAAGCCTAACAATGACCGGTACTCTTCGAACAATCTATTTGTTGGTCTATGTAACGATATCCACTTAGTATCCACATCCTTAAGTATCTTGTTACCTGGAGCAAGTCCTTCAGCAAATATTTGATACTCTAAAAATCCTTTTGGACTTCTACAAAAATATGTATACACCTCGCACATAAGATCTTCAACTTTGGAAATAGATTGAAACTGGCTTACAATTTTAAAAGACATTCATTCTATGGGCCATGTAGTGAATTCTGATCATGTACAGTGAACATGATGTATACAAATTAACAATAAGCTCATTTCTATGACCCTGCATGACTGATGCCCCATCACACCAATGCAGACCAACTTCCTTGCGATTTCTAAATCATCAGGCCTCCAATATCGATCAAAGTATTTTTGACTATTTCCATAAGGTTAGCAAGTAGAATTTTCTTTCATTTTACAAACTACAAGTAGATGAGGTCAGTGAATATGATTTTCTACAATATAAACATACATTCACACCTAAGAAGTATTGTCAATGGTCATCATTTCATCTAGAGACAAGGAAAAAAAGTCACCTGACTCAATTTCTCCTTTATATCCTACCTCTACACCATAGCTAGACATTGAACCCATTCCCAACCACTGTTGATAGACCAATGGGAGAGTGGAAAGGTGGGCACTCCAATAAATTGCATTAAATTCCTATATTCCAGAAAGTCTGTCAATGACAGGCCTCTATTTAAATATGGAATATAATTGTGAGTTGTATAGTTTTGGATAAATGACTTAGTTCCATGACCTTTCCAAATAAAGCAGATATGGTACCTCCAATAGTGGCAAGCTTTGCCTGTGATTGCATATATTCTTCATACTCAGCTGCATTTTTTTTAATGTAAAAACCTAGTTTTAAGGTCCAGGAACTATTGAACAGCCAAAGCTATACTCTGTATTGCAGGTCAATCAGCCTGAAATCTGACACCTATCACATTACTACTTCTAAAATAATATAAACAAAGTACAAAGAATAACATCAACCCCATTAATAGGGTGTACTTGGCTGCATTTTGATCATGAGCGCATTCATCTTTCATTTTCCAGTGCATCACTGACTTCAACTCTCCATTTACATTTAATTTTTCATAAACTTTACCTACATGCTTCTCAATAGTGTCTAGTTTCAATTGCAATATCTTGTCTTTCTTTAATTTCCAGCTACAAATCATATAATGATATAGTTTTGGCATGCCCTCTCCATCTTAATTCTTCACAGTTTTAATGAACAAACACTTAGAAACCCATTTGAGCTAAAAATTTCTTGACATGTCCCACTGACGTGCTTTACATTTGTTCAAAAGGCTTTCAGACTCAGGTTCATCACCACTGGTACCATGGATATTTTCCCCATGTGTGATCAACATCACATTATTCATGCTTTCACTATTAGATTGAACCACATCATTGCTACCTCCTTCACAATTTTATTTAACACCTCTTCATTCTCAAGGTCATTCCAATAGAATTCTTCAATCTTAGGTAAATTTTCCTCATTATTTAATCTTGATGGACCGTCACCCACTGCAGAATATCATTATTGTTGATTAAAATAGGACTTTATGGTGTCCTTCTTTCTCTTTAATGGGCCTTCTCTCACTCTTAAGTATTCTAGATTTGAGGATGTCATCTTTCTTTGACAGTGTTAAAAAATGTTAAAGCAGTGTTCTTGAAGTTGCAAATTCAAAATATTTATGTTATGCGTATGTGAATCACTACTAAATGAAATGAAGAAAATTGAACTACTTATAGAGAAAGAGAAGAAGATGACACATGTATTTTCATATTTAATCGCTATCACATAGAATCAAAGTATTAATTTAATCATTTACATTTAATTAAAAATCCTTCATGCACAGACAATGCCACATCATCTTTTTTACCAATGGCGTGGTCTCCTACTTTGACTATCTTCATTTTATGCTTGGAGCACCATGAGCTGTCAATGTGGTTTGATCACATGCTACAGAATAAATAAAACTTTCGATATTTTTTTAATACTACGGACGCCTAAAAATAATCAAAATTTAGGGAAGTAATTATAAAACAATAAATAATGAACATATGCTTATATAAAATAATTAAAAAATATATAATAAAGAACATTTAATTTAATATGAAATTATTGTGGGACATGACATATGACATGTCACTTTTTCTAATGAATGGCGTCGTCCCCAACTCTGACCATCTTTATTTTTCTCATTGGAGCCTCGCGAGTCATTGATACAGTTTGATCCGATGGTTCTGAATAAATAAAAATGTGGCTTTAGTTGATTATTACAAGTTGATTATGAATGACCGACACAAAGAAATCTTTACAAGTGGGGCCTAGTAGCTATGACAAATATACCAGATACTGCGGGCCCACCAAATGACACATCAACTTTTCTAGCTAGCGACACTGTTTCTTGCTTGCATAATCTTCATTTTAACATTTGAGCTCCACTAGGCATTGATTTAGCTTGATCTGATGGCTGAAAATAAATAAAATATGTTCATTTATGTTGAACACACTAGGATACTGAGAGGGGGGTGAATCAGTATCTAAACAAACCTCAAATCCTCTGAAGTAGATTAAAACTTAATTATTACAGCATTAACATAAACATGAAAGATCAACACAATGCACATCAACACATAACTCCAGATATACGTGGAAAAGCCAAGAAGGGAAAAACCACGGTGAGGATTAAATCATAATAAATGAAGCTCAAAATAACAACTTTGTTTTAGGGCTACAACCCAAGGAAGCTATTACTCCTTATTGACTTTGATTTAGGGTCACTCCCAAGGAAGCTACAACTCCTTGCAGACTTTGTTTTATGGGTACAACCCAAGGAAGCAACTGCTCCCTAAACTGAGAATGAACCCAAGAAAGATTACAGCATGATCATCCTTCTACTGTCTGAAAACTAACATTGAAGCTCACACCTTTGATGATTGCAATTCTTCCACTTCACACTTTCTTTTGATGATTGGATCAGTTAGGCACACTCTTCACTGCCCTCTTGTCACAAAAATATCTTCAAGATGAATTAGGATAGCCTTTAACATTTCTGCTCTTTCTCCTTCAGTCGGACAACACAATGCATATGATTTTCTTATTCTACTCTTCACACACTCATATGTTCATCTTCACAATCATACCTCACCTAGAACAACTAGGTTTACAATATATACATGTCATTACATTGATTTCAATACAAGTCGACCAATACAACAAGAATATTACATTTTATAGGTTGACCAAAGATCACAACACATGAAACATGCATAGGGCAAGCCCTATCATGAACATGCTACTCTAGAAGGAAACACACACCTTGAGGAATCCCAATTCATGCTTAGTCCAGTCCTAAACATCATTCACAACATCATTCTTCAAGGGATAACATCCACACGTTACACAATTTTGAATTAGGTCTCCCTTAAGCAAGAAAACATGAATCAAGTAGCACATTGGTCTTCACAATCTTGGCGGTACTCATGAATGATTAAATATTGCTTGCTCTTCTTCCAGATGAGTCGGCAGGACCTATACAATATCTTCAAACACTTCTTGAACTCCACATAGCAACAACAAGGTGGCGTATACCTTCAACATTCTCTAGTCGGCCAGACAGAGGCATAGCTTGGCAAAATCATCATTCCAAACCACAACCAATACCGAAGAGAGCAGAAAAACATCTTGTGGAGCAATTGGAGACAACATAAGATCATTAGGACCATCTTCCCTCAATCAATGTATCATTTCAAGCCACAACAAGCTGGTGCACATCATCAACATATGTCTTGAGAATAACTAGGCATCCTAAATAATCTCTATCACAACTCTCAACTGAAAACAAGGCTTGCAGACATCCAAAACACCTGAAACTCCTATGGATGCACTCATACCCTTCTGTGAAAATGTCTCCAAAACCGTACAACCACATCTATCACTATGGAGAAATGCAGAGCATTTTTAAATAGTCTTCTTCATTACTTACTTTTGCCAGAGCATAGACCAGAACTTTGTCTCTCATAACTTTCACTGTGGAGGGACAAAAGATATAAAACTTTAGATTTAGCACCTTCACATCACACTTAACTTAAGTTTTGAACTGCATGACCATATCTTCAAATGCAGAGGAATGGATAGCATTTTACCAGATAGTCTTTCAGGCACCTCTCTGTGGCAGAAACCTTCACCAACTTCTGGAAGCCAAAATCTTCATATAACTGCACATACATCCTTGGAAATAATAGGAAGGATCATAAAACATGCCACAGGTCCTCAACAACATCTTCTCATCCTCAACATAGCTTAATGTATCATCATTCATTTGCTTCTAATTCCTATCTTAATATTTCATCATGAAAACATCTTTTGCTGACCAACAATTTGACTTGACACTGATAAGGACATGACATCCAACCATGAACCATATTTTCTTTGTTGGATAAGACATGCCATCCAACCATGAACTTCTAATTCCCATCTTAATATATCTTCTATGTTGTCATTAGATAAGACATGACATCTAACCATGAACATTAGGAACATCATTGCATCTCATTGATTTGTTGACCTCACACATGCTCAATACACCTTGTTTTGACATTAATTTGGGGATGACATGCAACCATGAACATCAACAACCCACTATGAACCTCAAGAATATCACTGAATATCAACAACCCTAAACATTAGCATCAACACTGTATCCCACTACATCTCTGTATCTCATTGGTGTATCATCATCACAATTTGAGTGCTGACCTTACTTTAAGTGTTGAAATCAATGACAACACATATTGCCAATAGTTTAGATATACAGTACCTTAATAATGTTGGGATAAGTTTCCATTTACTTGCAATCCTAACCAATTCATGTGTCTCCAAAGTTTTTGGAATGTGTTCCCCAACACATTAAGACTTTGAGAGATTAATTATTCATTAATTATATCACTTTGACTTTTGCAATTAAGTTCTAAATGGATAATGCCAAACTTGGGTGCCCACTTTGAGATGGGAGCCATGAAGACCTTGATGACTTCTCCTAAGTCTAAATTTAGAGTTTGATAACTCCTAGTGAGTGGGAGTTAGACTTGGGACTTATATTTAGACTTGGAGTTGTATTTTTTTTATGTACATGAGTGGATAATGTTGAGACACCTTACATGGATATAATGTTGGAGTTAACTACAATGTTAGAGATGCATGAATTGAATATTGCTTGCATGTGGTCAGAATAGCTTGTATGGACTTGCATATTTTTGCATGTAGCTTGCATGTTGTTGCATGTTACTTGCATGTAATTGTATGTTGTTGCATGTTGCCCATATGGACTTGCATGTTGTTGCATGTCACTTGCATGTGCTTGCATGTTGTTGCATGTCACTCCTATGGACTTGTATGACCTTGCATGTTGTTGCATGCCACTTGCATGTTGTTGCATGTCATTCCTATGGACTTGTATGACCTTGCATGTTAGTTATATGACCTTGCATGTAGTTGCACATCAATTTTGTGAGATTACTTGCAGAACACTCCAACTCTAGAAACTTGCAGGATGGTACATCTCAGTGATTCAGGAAATGCATATCAGTTGCATGTTGTTGAAAATGCTTGCATGTCAGATTTAAGATATTACTTGCATGACACTCCAACTCCTAAAAGTTGTAGGATGGTACATCTAAGTGTTTCAGGTAATGGGTATCAGTTGCATGTTGGATCTAGTGTTTGCATGTCACTTGCATGTACAGAACAAGATATTTTAGAATAACCTTGGAGACATCAATATTGCATGTTGTTTGCATGAAATTTATGTGTAGTGGTCACTTCAATTATCAGAAACTCATTGGGCAAATATGGACGCCCAAATGGAAGAGTTTTTGATGTTGCTTTTATTTGGTGATAAGTTTGATGTTGGGACAACTATATTTAGCGATCTTGGGTGCCCACATCATGAAGGGGAAGATAACTCAAAGCTTGGACTTTGTTTAAGTTCAGTCTTCTCAATTTAAGTGTGCTTGGTTTTTGCATGAGCTTTGGAAGCGATGTTCTCAACTACAATTTATTGTAATTTGAGTTTCAAGATTTTAAATTAAGAAGCTTTTGAATTAAAAGAAGCTTTTGATTTAATTGTAAACCCCATACATTTTCCAGAGAGTTGATTTGAGGAAAAAAGACTTAGAAGAAATAAGCAAAAGTTTTTGTAAAAGACTTAGAGAAAAAAAAGCAAGAAGCTTTTTTGTGAAGTGCATCAAGGACTTAGAGAAATTTCAGTATTGAATGTAATCTTTTCCAAAGAGATTTAATACAAGTAGGAAACATCTTTGAGTGTGGAGTTTTTTCCCGAAAGGGTTTCTCCACGTAAATACTGTGCAAGTTTTTTCTCCTCTCTTCTCTTCTCTTCTACATTGGATTGAATGTGCAAATCAATTGTTCATTAATTGTTATAGATTAATCTTTATTTCAGCTTTGCATACACAAAATTTTAAAGTTTATAGCAGCAATTCTACCTTCATTTTCAACAAATAAATGTATACACCTTTAGCTTCTACGTATACACTTGTAGGTATGACCTATACACCTGTAACGATGATCAATACCCTAATATTGTGGGCTTGACTACTGACACATCACCTTTTCTAGCTAATGATGATGTCTACGGCTTGTATAATCTTCTTTTCTACATTTGAGCCTCGTGAGGCGTTGATGCAATTTGATCCGATGACTTGGGACAAATAAAATACATATGTTTACTATGATGAGAAGTTAATAAATTTATACAAGTACCCAATAGCTAAGACCCATACACCTATAGCTATGACCTATATGTAGGAATACACACAACACTAAGAGGGGGGGTGAATCAGTGTTGTTAACAATTTTAACACCTTTTACTACTTTTGATTAATCTAATTTCACAATTTAGAATTCTTCAGAAGGAACAAAGTAAATATGCAGAGTATCAACACACAGATTTGACACAAGAAATTTCCCGAGTGGAAAACCCTCCTGGGGTATAAAAACCACTCAACTGCCTCACTGGCTTAACACAAAATTCAGATTACAATTGTCTCACTGACATTACAATTCTGCCTCACTGGCAAATTTTATCTCTCTGCATGTCTCACTGACATCATCAACATTCAATGAAAAATTATAACTCAGGGGATTTCCCTGTTTCAATAAAAACCAAAACCTTATTTCTCCCTTTTAAGATAAACAAAATAAATTTTTCAATTAACCTTTAACTGTCTTCAACTCCTACAGTCAATCAATTTTGATCTTCAATATATTTCATACCTCTGCAACACAATTTCAAACTAATTCACCATTTTGAGCTTTCTCTCTCTGCAAACTGAACAATTTATCTTCTCTGAAAAATTATAGTCTTTAATCACCTTCACTTTCTCTGACACCTTCACTTTCTCTGAACAAACATTACTCCATCATGATCATTGAAGAATCTCAACATAAATCCCTGAAAAATGATTCTCCATTCCTGCAAAAATTACATAACAATTCCATTCTCCAAAAGAACTTCTTCAAAAATTCTCATACCTTATCTCTCATCTGCAACTCTTCTTATATCTGCCATTCAAACAAAATCTCTATATGCAAAAAGAATTTCAATCAAAAACCAAAATCTTCAAAAACCGGTTCAACTTCAACATTACATTTCTTCTCAAACTTCTCATCTTCTCTCTTACCAAAAACAAATAAACATAAAACAAAAAAAATGAAATCCCTTCGTAGAATTCTGCCTTTTCATCTTCTTATCATTTAGAAACCTTCTAAAAACTTACTCTTTCCTTTACACAAAAAAAACTTCAGTGCCCCTTGAATTTCGGTTAGAAAGGCTAAGACAAACATGTTTTATTGCCTTTTTAACAACAGTAAACGTCAATTTTAACGGGACAAGCTAACCGTTTGGAGATACTTTCTATTTAAAAACCAACCTTTCGATCTTCGGTGCCCGCCAACTGAGGATTCAAATATAATCATTGATTTTGTGTTTCCCGCGGACCACACAATGCATTGACTGGTTACCGGGCACCCTAGGCAATGGGGCCGGTAAAACCGACGAGCTTCATACCCTTACATTGCAACTTAAGGCCCGATGACCTTCTCGACCGGTCAGTTTGAGTTTATAACATAAAGTGCATGACGGGCAATAAGGTAATGTTGAACACAAAGTTTATGACTTGTTAAGTGTTAAGGAAAAAACATATTTACCACTTACATTTTTCTAAACCTCAACACACCTCAACACATATTTAAACCTCAACCTTGTAAACCAAGCTTCAACTGATCTGCCACTGTCATCAAGTTAATATGATGCAAGTTAACTTTTATTAAATGACATAAACCCTTCTCCTGATTCAATATTGTTGCAATGAGTGTCATCTTCTGAAATGACTAAGTCAGAACAAACTCACATAGAATCAACACTGATGTGTCACTGATGTCATTACCATGAAGGACCACTTGTAAGAGTTTTACAACTTGAAAACTGAGAAGGTACCAAACCACTGTGATTACAACAAGTCACATTCAAAAGTGTGTCATAATTGCATGAAGACCACTCATAATGCCAACCTTAGCCACTTTCACTGAAAGCATAACTTAAACTTTCCTATGAAGAATCCTTCTGAAATATAATGTGATCAACACATCTGTCAACTGCATCTTCTGAAATATAATGTGATCAACACATCTGTCAACTGCATCTTGTGAAAACTGTGTAATGCAACATCCTGATTTCCTGATATTTTGACATCAATGAAAAGACAATATACTCAACTGTGAAATGTGCTACACTATACACCTATAGATAGGACCTATACACCTAAAACTGTGAGGCTGATGACTGACACATCACTTTTTCTATCCAATGGCACCATCTCCTAGTTGGATAACCTTCATTACCACCTTTGAGCCCTGAAAACTGTCAAACTCCATTATTAACCAATACATTAGTGCATAAAGGGCATGCACACTACTCAATAGACCAACAAATCCTATATCAAGCAACCTACTAGTTATATAATGTGTTACATTTACATTGTCAAACCAAGGAATCATAATCTTCTTGGATGATGCAAGTACTATGTGCACAGTTAAGGATTCCTGAATTTTTGTCTAGAGGTTGTGTAAGGGAACTAAATAAAGAAAACACAATTATGATTGTAAGGATTTATAATACTCTAAGTAGACAGGAATGATAGAAAATAACTAAGTTTATTAAACACAACAGTAATCAAATGATCCTATGTAACTTCTAGATAAGAGAGCAACTAACAATTGGTTCAGTCGGTGATCACCTTGACTCAATACGACATATAACATAGATTACAAAAGTCTAACTATTTCTAATTACTCATTACAACATACATCAATCACACACACATATATATATACATACAATTATAAACTAAACATATAAACAAAGTGGAGAGACATAGTACCTCAAGTGGCTTGCTTGAGTAACTATGATCCCACAAAATCTAGCTAAATCTTTACTGTAGCTTTGTAGTCATTGAAAGAATTCAAAACATATATTCCTTTATTGAATGTTGAAGCGAAAAGATACAACAAAAAAAATTGATACTATATCTCTGTCTAATCTGTATGAAGCAAAATCTAAGATCTCTCTAGACGAGATTAACATTGTCTATTTGAATAAAGCTACTGAACAATAAATGCTATAATTGTCCATTATCCAACAACGTAGGAAAATGACTTTATTACAAAGCAAACTAGAAATAGGAAACTAAACTGACATGAAGGTGGCATAGCTAGTACAGTCCTACTATAACTCTATCTCTCTAGTATCCATGAAGAACAATCAAGACTAGAAACAAAACATAGAGCATGATCTAAGATTCCTTCATTATTTAAGACTGCATCATTTGTTGAAGGATAACCATCATAGAGTCATGGATGATTCATCCCAATCAATTCAGGGTCTTCTTCATTTGGCTATAGGTGCCTGTATCATCTACTATGAATATCAACATTTCCATTGGTTGTGGGTTGTCCAGTGATCTTCATGATATGAAGCCATGCGTTTGCTGCATGAGGAGTTAGTATGTCACATGGTATCTATGCATTACTATCACTAAAATCAACATAAAGTACTAACATATTTCATGAGCAATCAACCATTCACACATAATTAATTAACAACATATTATATACCCATCTTCATGCTTCAGTGTCTTAAGGATAATCATAGACATATTTAGTGTATATAGAAGTCTGGAAATGTCTTAGGAAATAGGTACTTAAAGAAAGAAAAATAAGACAAAACATGGCCTCATCACACCCCCAACTAATCATGTTCATGGTCCTCCAGCAACCAAGGTCTTAGATTGCACTGAAGAGCTATCTCTTTGTAGTCTATAGGTTCTTCTACTCTTCTATCTTGTTTGAGGTAGAAGCCCTTCTATTCTGCCAACTTATTCCACCCGGCTTGTTCTGCTGCCCGGTTCGTCCTCTGCCCCATCCAATGTGGAATAGGATAAAGAAGCAGGGGAGAATGGAATACTAATGGTAACCAAGTTATCCCATGTTCATTGGCTGATCTTATATATCTCTGTGCCCCGTTGATTGCTGCTGAGAGGTTAAATACTGAATGAGGCTCTTTCCTCTGCAGTGCTGGTGTCAATTCTTTCCATCTACCTTATGAGAAACCCCAAGCTTCCTTACCAATTCCTTTGGCCAATTCCCTAAATTTCTTGTAATCCATGGCTCTACATTCACGGATTTTATTTTCTACCTCTTGATGTTCAATCAGGTTCACCCATTCCTCCACAATCTTTAGGGGAGTTGGAGATTCTAAGGGCAGTTGGAGATTTTGCCCTTAATTTGAGAGGAAGTGACTTCTCTCTTTCATTATACTGTTGTAGTAACTCTCCCCTTCTGTGCTCATTTTGAATGAATGAGGCCAAGGCCTTCAATTGTACATCCCCGATTACAACTAAGGGATTCCAGTGAGTGTCATATGGAATGGCAAGTTCATGTAGGTGGAATTCACATAGTTGGTTTTGCATTTCAGGGGTAGCTCTTTGGTAAGCTGTTAGAAATAAGGTAGGTGTAAAAAGGGAGACAGGGGCATCACTGTAAAGTTGGCTAAACTGAAATCTCAGATACTGCTCCTATAGATAGAGGGCATAAACCCTAGCAGGTGGCCTACATCTCATCAATTGAATAGTCATGTCTGCCATTCTGTCTACTTTGAATTTCAACCTCTTTATTTCTGTGTTTTTCATCTCTATTTCCTTGCTATGTTTCTCATCCAGTTCACCTTGTTCTTTCACTAATTTATCTATCTCATTCCATAGTTGCAAGGTAACTATAAATAAGGTGGTTGGAGCAGGTTCCTCATACTTCTCTTCTAACTACACAAGCTCTTGATTCCTTCTATTGATCTCTATGATGGCCAATTGGGCCAAATGTTCAAGTCCTGACCCCTATTTCTAGAAGACATGTAACTGATCTTCTAACTTCTTTAACCTAATCATTCAACCCTGTTTCTTTTTGTTAATAATCCCCCAATTGCTTCTCCAATCCTACAATTTTCTATAGGGCTAGTTGTAACTCATCCTTCTCACCCTCTGCTGTGCCTTTATAATCTAACAACAGTTCATGTATTTCATCTTGAGGCACTGAGAAATTTGGTTCTTTAGTTTTAGGGGGAGGTTTATGACTTTTTTTGGTTGTATATAAATCTTCCTCCTCAGACTCTGCATCAGACTCTAGGACAAGTGTATAACCCAATTTTTTTTGCTTTCTATCAATAAACAAGTGCTCCCTTTCAAAGTCTGTATTAGTCTGAATATCAACTACATTCCTCTTTTCAGGTTTTCCTGAAAGTTCTTTTTCCTTTAGGTGACCTGAATGCCTACATGATTGAGTAGGGATTACTTGTTTCTTCTTAACTCTGGAAGAAGAAGAGGATGATTTCCTTTTCTTGGTGGCTTTTGAAACAGAAGGGGTTTCACATGCAGTTTTAGGTGCTGCGGGTAGTGAGCTAGAAGCTACAGGCTACAGTTTTCATTTTGACTTTTTCTTTTTGTGGCTAGAAGTTTGTGAGGATACATGTTCTGGCAAGGGGGTTGAAACTGGTGAGACTATAGGTGTAGAAGAACTAGCAAGTTTTTCAATAGGTTCATCAAAGTTTAGAGCTGGATGCTCCTCAACAGTTGCATGGCAATGGGTAGGTGAAGCTTCTGGGTGAGAAGAGGTTGTAGGCGATTCCTCTTTTTCCCCTATTTGTAAATTTTCTACCCGTGCCTCCTCTTCTCTCTCCAGTTCAACACCAACAGGCCCCTCATTAACATGATTGACTTCAAGAAACCATTCCCAAGAAAACTCAAGGTACTTGATAGATAAACTCCTCTTTACTAATAGCATAATCAAACCATGATGAGATAGTGAAGATCGACAATTTTTCTTTTTATATTCAACATACATCCTTTTTAACAAATTGAACAAAAAATTTGGGACATTTACTACCCTTCTACGATGGAGATGGATTAGAAGTTTAAAATGCACAGTGTAGAGTAAAGATTGCCTCCCATCACAGGTAATATATTTAATAATATAGGTAGCCACAGAGGCCCATAACCAGGGTAAATAGAGTCATTTGGTACCTTGAGATGTTAATTCCATCCTTTCACTTGGTTGTATGAACTTAGCTCTTGCAGAAATGGCATTTTCTCTTACAGGGAATTCTTCTCCAGCTACCTGTAGCCCTATAACTTCATCTATAACAGCTATAGTCACATCAACCCATAAGCCTTTTACTGTAGCTTCCTCATTATGGAATGTCTGTGCAAACTACTGGGTAATGTCTTCATCATATTCTATTATCCTAAGAAAATATTGCAACCATCCTGCCTATTGAAAAATGGGCAAGCACTCCCTGTTGGCTAATAGTGCTGAGTGAACAGTAGGCTCTCTTCTAATCATGTCACCACCCATCATGATATCTCATGAAAATACTCAATCCCTTGTTCGTAATCCCCTATTTGTTGTCCAATTCTACTCATCAGGAGCTTATTACCAGTTGCTTGGTTTGTTTGGCTTGTATGTTATGTGACATATGGTAATAATTATGGAGTAAGTGATTAATAAGTTTGAATGTATGTAAAATAATTTAGTATCCCCCCAAATATAAGTTCATTTGTCCCCAAATGAGAAGACAGGCCAGTCGTATGGAGGAACGAGTTTAAAGCATGCCGAAGTGTTGTAATATGTGAAATTAATGATGTGTGAATAATGAAAGTCATAAAATAAGTAGCAATAAATGTTAATTAAAGCAATTAGTGAGATAAATACCATTGAGTTGATGTTGAAATTGGAATTGTTGCATGGAAAAATGATTGCATGGCAGATTGAGTTGATGTGCTTGACGAACAAGCTAGAGAAAATCACAATGATGTGATAGTGAAAAGGTGTGTTGATGGAATGTGCAGTAGATGGGTGACACATAGCAGGAAAGTACAATCTAGCAGAAGATGGCAGCATGTGGATGCCATGATAAAAGGTGCTACATGCAGTAGTGGCTGCATGCACGCAAGCAAAACATAAAATGAACAGGTCCCATGTGCATTGGCTATAGGAGGAGCTTTGACAGGTCCCAAGTGAATGACAACCCTTGGTTGCAGGTGCAACAAATACAGGTCCCATGGAACAACAGATTACCTTTGACTAAAGGTCCCTTCAGTGAAGTGGTAGAATGCTAAAGGACAACTCTAATGTATAATGGTAACTGAAGTGATGGAGTTTGAACTTTGATTGGAAGATCACCTTGTTTTATTGCTATTGCTATGTGATGTGTGTGCTTTGTGTTTTTTTAATTTATGTACAAAGTTTGTAGAACACAAACTTACTATAGAACTTAAATCAAGCTGGCAGCTTGATCTATTGATAGAATAGTGTGATCAGCTGCTACTTGGTTGGAAGCCTCACCTAAGGAAGAGGGTTGTGGAACTTCAATCAAAATGGTAGCTTGATCTATTGCTGGAACATTGTTTTCAGCTGCTACCTGGCTGGACCTCACCTAAGGAAGGAAGCTGTTGAACTTCATTATCCATATCTGCCTTTAATTGCTAGAGAAATGTAGCTTTACTCAAAGGCTTCTTATACAATTTCAATCGATGTCCATTAACCATCAGTGAGAATCTAACTTGGTTAATCGTAGTTAATTGGACTACACCATTTGGGAAAACTTCCTTGATCTCATAAGGGCCTAACCACTTGGTCTACAATTTGCGCTTATGATCTTTATACCTAGAGTCATAGAGAAGTGCCCAATCACCTACCTGAAAGTCCTTAGTTTTGATATACTAATCATGCCATTTGATCTTTGGTTTTGTACTAATTTAGTGTGATGAACTGCTTCCATTCTTAACTCCTCGAAGGCTTTAAGCTGATGCAGTCTTTCCTTTTGAGCTATTGATAGGTCCATACTAAGTTGGACAATGGTTCTCAGTGTTTTATATTCAAACTCAATAGGAAGGATGACTTTCTTTCCATAAACTAACTCATAAGGTGTGTACCTTGTTGTTGTTTTCCATGTAGTTCTATATGCCCAAACTACTTCAGAGAGTCTTGTTGCCCAATCTTTCTTATGTAATGCAACTGTCTTTGTCAATATTGCCTCAAGCTCTCTATTGGTGACCTCAACTTGACCATTTGACTATGGATGGCAGGGAGAGGACTTTTTATGTTTGATTTCATACTCTTGAATAAGGCTAGCAATCAGTGCAAATGTAAACTATGGCCCTTGATCTGTGACTATTTCCTTTGGGACACCATACCTGTTGGATCTAGGGCATACAACTGAGAGGGGGGGGTGAATCAGTTGTATAAAACTTCTTCTCATTCAAACACTTAATTCACTGTTGTTAGTTAGCAGCATATCAAATAATCATCCATGGAAGCATAATACATAAACACAAGAGCAGATAAGCATCAACACATTGAACACCAAGATTTTAACGTGGAAAACCCGGTTAAGGGAAAAACCACGGGGTGATTAACCCAAGAATTATTCTCTGTTAGAAGAATAAAGAAAAATGAATGGCACATGCCAATAAGGGCTCACTGCCCGAGCACACTGCTCACAAAGAGGCCCACTGCCTACAAGGAGACACACTGTCTACAAAGTGATGAAAATCACAGTCTTGAACTGGAGAATGACATCTCTACCATGTCCGGATCAGTTCCAATTAATCCCAACAATCTCTGCTCTGCCTTTTGCACGTTCCTTCGCTATGCCATACTCATCCACACACCACACCTTGAAATGAACTCACAAACCGTTATTTATACAAGACATCGACTCAGGAACAAACATCTAAGTCGGCAAACAACCATAGGAGTATCCGCAAGATGAATAACACATCCGGTCGGCCATCACAAGAACATTCGCAGGATGAACAACTCATCCGGTCGGCTAAACAGAGCAAGAACTTCATTCGGAAGAATAACTTCAATTCCGGGCTCTACCATCAATGCGGACCAACAACACAACCTAAACATGATCCAAGAACCTTCACAAGCCTGTCTGAATGTCCGGATACATCCGCACTTCCTCTACTTACTGGGATCTCTTGTCTTCCTCATCCGGAACTTCAAGAACACAGTCTGTTGCCACTGTCATAATGCAAGAGGTACTTCCGGACCTCCAAATCATACTCAAATCAGGATGACACATCACAAGGACATCCCAAACACTCCGTCCAATCCGCAGATTAGGATGATACAATTCCGGACCTCACCGGACCTTTTTGTGATCCTCTGTCACCTCTGGATACTTGCCGGACCCGGTTCTATACCGGCAGCCACAACTCCTTCAGATCTTCATGTGGACCTCTTAAATCTTAACTGTAGCATCTCAAGACTCATATCTACTAACCCTTTAATCCGCATCCTCCGGTTCTCATCCTATACAGTTCATTTACCTTCTTCTCATCACTGTTCTTCACTGTTCCTGACTGAGGCTAATTTTCTCAATATCCTCAGCATACAGCTCATCAAATCCTTCTTGTCAATGCAAAATGAGTATGTTGACATCAATGACAACAATGGCTCACCTCATACTTGCAACAATCTCCCCCTTTGTCATTGATGGCAACATATGATGTGAAAAACCATTAAGACAAGAACTTCAACTTTTCATATGTCTTCTCTTCCTTTACTGCTCCCCCTTTGATCATCAACCACTTGTTTTTCACATGTCTTCTCTCCCCCTTTGACATCAATGGCAAAGGGCTCATACTTGCAATTCTCATACATCAGAATCATACCAGCTGCTCCCCCTTAGTTGCAGCTCCCCATTAGTCCGGATCACAAGATATGACTGTGATAGCCACCGGACTGATGCACATCAGTGCATCTTAGTTCATCACCGGAGGGGCCATGACCCCTAACTTCTCCCGGAGATATTCAAAAGAGTCCTTGGGAAGAGGTTTTGTAAAGATATCTGCGATCTGATCCTTGGAGGGAACATACTCCAATCTGACTTCTTCCTTGTTTACTTGTTCTCTCAAAAAGTGAAATTTGATAGACATGTGCTTAGTCTTAGAATGCAATACCGGATTCTTGGAAATATTAATTGCACTTGAATTATCACAGAAAATTGTGATAGGCTTCTCATATTCAACTTTGATATCTCTTAGCATCTGCTTCATCCATAAGATTTGAGTGCAACTACCTGCTGCTGCAATGTATTCTGCTTCAGTTGTAGACAGAGATATTGCATCTTGTTTCTTGCTTAGCCAAGAAACCAATCTCTTCCCCAAAAAGAATGCTCCACCACTAGTGCTCTTCCGGTCATCCACATCTCCTGCCCAATCTGCATCTGTGTAAGCATGAAGAGAGAAGTCCGGATCTCTAGGATACCATAGACCATACTCAACTGTTCCTTTCAAGTATCTAAAAATTCTTTTGATTGCCATAACATGAGATTCTCTAGGGTTAGCCTGGAATCTTGCCACAAGACCAACAGCCTGCATTATATCTGGTCTAGTTTGAGTGAGATACAACAATCCACCAATCATTGATCTATACTTTGTCTGATCTGCTTTTGGAGAATCATCATCTTTGCTTAACTTACATCCGGTTGCCATAGGAGTGTTCATTGGCTTTGAGTCTTCCATACCAAATTTCCTTAACAATTCTTTCACATATTTGGTCTGAGAAATGAAGATCCCTTCTTTTGTTTGAGTAATTTGCAGTCCCAAGAAGAAATTCATTTCACCAAGCATAGACATTTCAAACTCACTTTTCATCTGATTAGCAAAAGTTTTGCACATACTATCTCTTCCTCCAAAAATGATATCATCCACAAACACTTCAACAATCAGAATGTTTTCATGATCAATTTTGAAATATAAGTTACTGTCAGCAGTACCTTTGTTGAATCCAATCTGCACAAGATGCTTATCCAACCTTTCATACCATGCTCTTGGGGCTTGCTTCAATCCATACAAAGCTTTCTTCAACTTGCAGACCATATCATTATTATCAGACAATTGAAATCCATCCGGTTGTTCAATGTAGACTTCTTCTTCCAGATCACCATTTAGGAAGGCAGACTTGACATCCATCTGATATACCTTGAAGTCTTTGAAGGCAGCAAATGCAAGAAGTAATCTGACTGCTTCAATTCTTGCCACCGGAGCAAAAGTCTCTTCAAAGTCAATTCCTTCTATTTGAGAGTAGCCTTTGCAGACCAATCTAGCTTTGTTTCTGATTACTTCACCAGCTTCATTTAGTTTGTTCCGGAAGACCCACTTGGTTCCAATTACATTCCTGTCTCTAGGTCTGGGAACAAGATCCCAAGTATGATTTTTCTCAATTTGCATCAATTCATCTTCCATTGCTTTGGTCCAGTTTTCATCATTGCAGGCTTCATTTACTGTTTTAGGTTCAATCTTTGAAATCAGACAGCATTCATCCTGACTTTGAGCAATATTCCTTCTAGTTTGTACACCTTTGCTTCTGTCACCTATGATCTGATCTTCAGAGTGGTTCAGTCTTACATACCTTGGAATTTTGGGAGTATCCAGCACTGTTGTTTCTTGATCAGGCTCATTCAGACCTATCTCTTCTTCCTGATTAACCGGATCAGGCTGACTCTGTCTCACCGGAGAGGATTGAGGTCCTTGAACACTGTCTTGGTCATCTTCATCAAACTCATAAAATCTTGAAGGCTTCTCAATTCCTTCATCAACCTTTACATTGGTGCTTTCTATCATCTTCCTCAATCTCTTATTGTAACACCGGTATGCTTTGCTTTGAGTGGAGTAGCCCAAGAAAATTCCTTCATCACTTCTAGCATCAAACTTCCCTAGATCTTCATCTCTTTTAATATAACACTTGCTACCAAATACTCTGAAATATTTCACAGTAGGAGTGATGCCAAACCAGAGTTCATAGGGGGTCTTACCGGTGTTGTTTCTGATTTGAACTCGATTGAGAGTGTAGACTGCAGTGCTGATAGCTTCTTTCCAAAACATTTGAGGAACATTTGCTTCCAACATCATTGTCCTAGCAGCTTCCTGGATGGTCCGGTTCTTTCTCTCAACTACTCCATTCTGCTGTGGAGTCTTAGGAGCAGACAACTGTCTCCTTATACCCTGTTTCTCACAAAAGTCAATGAATTCACCAGATGTAAATTCACCACCTCTATCAGACCTTAGACACTTCAGTTTCAATCCGGTTTGATTCTCCACCATAGCTTTGAAGATTTTGAACTTCTCAAAAGCTTCTGATTTTTCTTTTAGAAAGGTAACCCACATCATCCGGGAATGATCATCAATTAACAACATGAAATATCTATCACCCTGCAGACTCTTGATTCTTGTCGGACCACATAGATCAGTATGTACTAATTCCAACAATCCGGTAGAAGACTGATCTTTGCTTTTGAAAGAGACTCTGCTTTGTTTACCTAACTGACATTCTTTACACACACTATTTGTGGGTTTCATCAATTTTGGAAGATCTCTCACAGCCTGAGTATTGCTTATCTTGATGATGTTATCAAAATTTACATGACACATTCTTCTATGCCATAACCAACTCTGATCAATTTGAACAAACAAACAACTTTTATTTGAACCAACCAGATGAAAGATGTTACCTTTTGTCTGAGTACCGGATGCAATTTCAGTTTCGGAGCTTGTAAAGATTCTGCATTTTCCATTCTTGAACCGGAGATCATAGCCTTTGTCCACTAACTGACCAACACTGAGAAGATTGTGCTTCAATCCTTCAACATACAGTACATTTCCTGTTTTGCTCTTACCATCAAAGGAAATAGTTCCCCTACCTCTGATTCTGCCAGCAGAATTGTCACCAAACTTTACCATTCCTCCTTCATATCTTTCCAAATCTAAAAACTTATTCTTGTCACCAGTCATATGGTGAGAACATCCACTGTCAATAACCCAATCATCCTTTTCTTCCACTTGAGCAGCCAAGGCTTTTTCAACAACTTTGTGATTGACAGATTCAGAGAGTATGGAATCTTCTTCCTTGATGGCTATAAACACCCACTCATTTCCGGATTTGCTTCCTAGTTCTGATTCATCATCTGTTACTCCTTCATTGTCATCTTCTTCATGAACATAATAGCAATTCTTTTGAAACCTTTGTCTGTGAGTATTAGATCTTGCAGATCTCTCCGGACATCTTGAGGCAAAATGACCAATCTTATTGCAGTTAAAACACTTAAAGGGTAATTTTCCTTCATACTTACCGGATCCTCTTGGCAGTCTTTTTGCAATGAGGGCTTCAAGTTGAGCTGTTTCTGCTTCTTCTTCTTCCATGTCTCTTCTTGCTTGATCATACCATGACATTTTCCTTGATGAGTTTTCATCCGGATCAAATCTCTGTTTGCCTTTCACATAGGCACTGGCTTTGAAAGCAGATTCAGTCTTGGGAGGATCATCTCCAAACTCGGTCATTTCAAATGCAGCTAGTTTGCCAGCCAGTTGTTCTCTTGTGACAGTTGTGTGGGCTCTGAATTCATCAATGGCAGCAACTTTGATTTTGTAGGCAGCAGGAAGGGATCTTAGGATTTTGCAGACAATCTCATTTTCATCTAAAGTTCCACCAGCATTTCTGATTCCACATACCAGCTCATTTACTCTTGGCATAAAGGTAGTGATGTTTTCATCATCTCTCATTTTCAATCTTTCAAATTTCCCTTTCAGACTTTGCAACCTTGCACTTTTGACAAACTCATCTCCTTCATACAGAAGTTCCAGTTTAGTTAGGATCTCATATGCAGTTGGTAGGTCAATGACATTCGAGAGATCTGAGTCATTCAATGCGCTTAGAAGAGCTTCCTTGGTCCGCAGATTGTTTTCAGCTTCTGTGATTTCATTCAGAGTTGTCGGACCACCTTGTGGGGGTATATATGGTTTTGAAATCATAGCCAAGTATGCTTTTCCCATACATTCCAAATGACACTTCATGCGACCTTTCCAGAGAGTGAAGTTGGTTCCATCGAACTTCGGACTATCCTTCTTGTATGACGACATCCTGGATCTCCTCAAGCGGTTAAGCTCCTATCAGAGGAACTTAGCTCTGATACCAATTGTTGGATCTAGGGCATACAACTGAGAGGGGGGGGGGTGAATCAGTTGTATAAAACTTCTTCTCATTCAAACACTTAATTCATTGTTGTTAGTTAGCAGCATATCAAATAATCATCCATGGAAGCATAATACATAAACACAAGAGCAGATAAGCATCAACACATTGAACACCAAGATTTTGATGTGGAAAACCCGGTTAAGGGAAAAACCACGGGGTGATTAACCCAAGAATTATTCTCTGTTAGAAGAATAAAGAAAAATGAATGGCACATGCCAATAAGGGCTCACTGCCCGAGCACACTGCTCACAAAGCGGCCCACTGCCTACAAGGAGACACACTGTCTACAAAGTGATGAAAATCACAGTCTTGAACTGGAGAATGACATCTCTACCATGTCCGGATCAGTTCCAATTAAGCCCAACAATCTCTGCTCTACCTTTCGCACGTTCCTTCGCTATGCCATACTCATCCACACACCACACCTTGAAATGAACTCACAAACCGTTATTTATACAAGACATCGACTCAGGAACAAACATCTAAGTCGGCAAACAACCATAGGAGTATCCGCAAGATGAATAACACATCCGGTCGGCCATCACAAGAACATTCGCAGGATGAACAACTCATCTGGTCGGCTAAACAGAGCAAGAACTTCATCCGGAAGAATAACTTCAATTCCGGGCTCTACCATCAATGCGAACCAACAACACAACCTAAACATGATCCAAGAACCTTCACAAGCCTGTCTGAATGTCCGGATACATCCGCACTTCCTCTACTTACTGGGATCTCTTGTCTTCCTCATCCGGAACTTCAAGAACACAGTCTGTCGCCACTGTCATAATGCAAGAGGTACTTCCGGACCTCCAAATCATACTCAAATCAGGATGACACATCACAAGGACATCCCAAACACTCCGTCCAATCCACAGATTAGGATGATACAATTCCGGACCTCACCGGACCTTTTTGTGATCCTCTGTCACCTCTGGATACTTGCCGGACCCGGTTCTATACCGGCAGCCACAACTCCTTCAGATCTTCATGTGGACCTCTTAAATCTTAACTGTAGCATCTCAAGACTCATATCTACTAACCCTTTAATCCGCATCCTCCGGTTCTCATCCTATACAGTTCATTTACCTTCTTCTCATCACTGTTCTTCACTGTTCCTGACTGAGGCTAATTTTCTCAATATCCTCAGCATACAGCTCATCAAATCCTTCTTGTCAATGCAAAATGAGTATGTTGACATCAATGACAACAATGGCTCACCTCATACTTGCAACAATACCTTGTAAATATTTCCTCATAGAGGAATGTAGCAACCTTACTATCTATGGCTATTGTCAAGGCTTTCACTTCTACCCATTTTGTAAGGTAATCAAAGTAAACAAGTATATATTCCTTATGGTTAGAAGGTGGATTTATGGGTCCAATAAAATCAATGCCCCATTTGTCAAATGGTGTGACCACTAGTTGTGGTTGTAGAGGCATTTCATCACTTCTTGTAGGTCTGCCCATTCTTTGACATTAGTCACATCTTCTTGTATAAAGAGCTGTATCTTTATGCAATGTTGGCCAATAGTATCTAGTATTTAGGATTTTGACTATTGTCCTCTTGGCTATAAAGTGTCCACCACAAGGTTTATTTGACATGCTATGAGAATGTCATACACTTCATCTTCTCTAATACACCTTCTCATAATATGATCATGTCCTATATAGAAGAGGTAACCAGATACCCATGAATAAGGAAAGCTATTCTTCACAAGGTGATGCCTCTGTCTTGGGGAGAGGTGTGGAGGTGTTTTTCCTGTGACAAGATAATTTGCTATATCTAGATACCAAAGAGTTTGTACATTAGTGCAAATAAGTGTTCATCTGGAAAATAATCATCAATGATTGGGTCCTCATTACAAGTAGGGAGCCTTGAGAGGAAGTCGACAACAACATTGGCCTTCCCTGGCCTATCCACAATGGTGATATCAAATTCCTGAAGGAGCAGCAACCATCTAACCAATCTGCCACTTACCATTGGTTTATTCATAAGACATCTTATTGCTGCATGGTCAGTGTGAATGAAAACAAGATACCCAATGATATAATGCCTGAACTTATTAATTGCATAAATAACAACTAACATTTCTTTCTCAATAATAGTATAGTTAAGCTCAGATGTTGAAGATTCTTGCTGATGTAGTAAATTTCATATTCCACATTCCCTTCTTTCTGTCCTAACACAACTCCCATAGCAAAATCAGAAGCATCTGTATGTATATGAAAAGGTATTTCCCAATTAGGTCCTCTGAGTACAGGTGTCTTTGTTAATGACTCTTTGAGATGGTCAAAGGATAACTAACAGTCAGCTGTCCAACTAAATTCTGCATCTTTAGAAAGTAAGACAAACAAAGGAGCAACAATTTTACAGAAGTCCTTTATAAATATTCTATAATACCCTGCATGGCCTAGAAAACTTCTAACATCTTTCTATTTTTGAGGAACATGGAAGGTTGAAATGATTTCAATTTTGTGTGGATCCACTTGAATTCCTGCTTTGGACACAAAGTGGCCAAGCACTACTCCTTCTTGCATCATCATGAAACATTTTTCATGACTAAGGGACATGTTATGATCTTGACATCTATGTAGTACTTTTTCAAGGTTCTTCAAGGCCTCCTCATAAGACTCTCCATAAGTGGTAAAATCATCCATATAAACTACCATAGAGTCATGGACAAGGTTAGCAAAGATGCTTAAAACAACTCTCTAAAATGTGGCAGGTGCATTATAGAGTCCAAATGGAAGGATGAAATAGGCTTATGTCCCCCATGGGCATCTGAATGTGGTCTTATCCTAGTCCTCAAAGGCTATCTTGATCTGGTTATATCCATTGAATCCATAAAGGAAAGAAAAACACTTTTTACCAGCCAAGGAGTCTAGGGCCTGGTCAATGAAAGGAAGAGGGAAATGATCTACATAGTCTTGCCACTTACCTCCTTGCTTTGGTACTATCACTAGTGGAGAGACCCATTGGCTATCTGGTATTGGATATCTGAATCCCGCATCCAACAATTTCTGCAACTCATTCTTCACTATGTCTCTTACTGCAGGGTTCATCCTTCTTTGAGGTTACCTAACTGGTCTACATCCTTCATTAATGTATATCCTATGCATGCAAAGGTTAGGGTCAATTCCCTTCATATCATGATAGTCCCATGCAAATGTTGTTTTGCGAATTTGCAACATTTTTATTACTTCAGTCTTCTGGACAAATGTCAATTCATTGTTGATGTTAAGTGTCCTGCCTAGTGTAATGTCAACTGGTGTTTCCATGGCCATTACAGAGGCAATATCCAACCCTGATAAGTTGAGGCTACAACTATGAGGCAGTAACTGATGAAACATACTGCTGGTGGAAGCATAGGCTAGAGTATTGATTGTAGGTAGAATATTGTGAAGGGAACAGACCATACATATCAAACATGGGTCTTGCTGTATATCTGTTCCATAATTCTTTTGTATAACATTGGAAAGCACTTCATCTTCATCATGGATAGCTAGTAGTGGGTCTCTTTCAATTGTCATTAACGTCTGAAGGGAATATTGGTCAGCATCTCGTAGGTTTGGCCAAATAAATTACTCCATATCAGCAAAAGGTTGAGTAGGTGGATAAAGGGCCAACTTATTTCTTACATTCCCATTGGAAATTATCATATTTCTTGACCGACATCCTATGAAGGCATCTGTTATTGCTAGCTAGGGTCTCCCTAGGACGAGTGGATATCCCTCTAGGCTAGCCTTGGGCTACAAGACCATGAAGTCTATAGGGTATTCCCATGAATCCAATGTGATTACAAGATCTTCAATAACCCCTTCTAGCTTGATTGTGGACCTATCTACCAGCTGGAGTATTGTGGGAGTAGGTCTAAGGTTATCTAACTGAAGGTTACTCATTGTTTCCTTTGTCATTACATTGATGGTTGCACCTAAGTCAATTAAGGTGTTTTTGATAAGGGTACCATTGATGTTTACATCAACCATAGGGCTTCTAGGATCTGCATATTTTGGAACAACCAAGTTACCTAACATGATATCAACACATTGTCTTATAATATGGACTATCTGAGGATCTTTTCTCTTCCTTCATAGCTTCTTAAGGCATAACTCCCTTATAGCCTTGGTATATATGGGCACATCCTTGATGGCTTGGATGAGGGGAATTTTAACACATACATTTTTTAGTTGCCCGATAAAATCAAAATCAGGTTCAAATGGAGTTGGTGGAAGGTGCATTTTTAATCTTTCTAGAAATGGAGGGCTTCTGGTAATGGTTTCTTCTTGCAAAGAGATTTGATCAGAAGGCTTCTACTGGTTATTAAGATGGTTGTTAGTGACGGAGGGTTGTTCCTCATTAGGAAGTTTTGTGATGAGTGGTGATGGTGGTCCAACAAGCATCTTTCCTGAGTGCAAGTGCACATCACTAACTTCAATCATATAGGTTGGGTATTGGATGGCCTCATTAGTATAGGCCTGCTGAACAGGCTTGTTGTTAGGGTTAGGTGTAGGTTGTGCCAGTAATTGAGTAGCTCTAGGTGGGACAGGGGTAGGTGAGGTTGTATTTGGCATAAGGGCAGGTTGTTGAGGCAGGGATTGTTGTGGCTGTGGGTAGTTCATATTTGGATTTTGCCAAGGTTGATTCCCATGCCACTATTATGGCCATGCGTTTTGATTGGCCTACCATTGTGGAGTATAATTTGAAGATTGGGATGGCTGTTGCGGCCATGCCCCCTACTACTGGGTCCAACTAGGTGGTATGGTTGCCCATTGTTTTTGTGGCCAATTATACCAAGGCACATTGTTCCAATTATGAGGATATGAAATAGATGGTGCAAATGACATGGAATTGGTCAAGGGGTCCTGAGGCATACCTTATCTTTGCTTCCATGGCCTTCATTGTGCAATGTAGAATAATTAACCTTCTTCATCTTCTATGGCTCTAAAATCTGCTTTCTCGTTCTTTCCCTCAGAAATACTAGCAAGTCCCTTGCATCAGCAATTGGCCTTCTTCTGTCAACAATGTGGATAGTATTCACTCAAAGCTACCTCTGATGCCTCTTGTTTCTTGTTTATGTGCAGTGTCTAGTTGTGTTACCAGATGGCTTATTATATCCTCTTTCATGTTTGATAGGAGATTACTGAGCTCTACCCCGGAGACTCTAGTGGATGATTTACTTGAAGTCAGGGTTCTAAAACCTCTATTTTTCTTTAAAGTAGAGTATGAATAGTTTCAACAGATTTGACAAATTTCATTAAATCCAACTTGAGAGATATCTCCTGCTGCAATTAGATTGAGTGCATCCATACATTCTTTGTTCACACCTCTTAGGAAGACTAGCTTGAGTGACTCTAGAGAGAGCCTATTCTATCTTGACTCCTTGAGGCAAAACTGAAATCTCTCAACATAATCTTCTAGGGGCTCATCTTCTTTTTGTGACATCCTAAAGATGTCACCCCCCTTCATATCTCTGCCATGACAATAATCTGGATATTTTTGTAGAAACTTCTCCTTCATGGTGGCCCAAGTAGTTACAAAATTCTCACCCAGACCCATAAACCATCGTAATGCAGCATCCTTCAGGGTGGTTGGGAAGAGATTGAGCTTGTATGCATCTATAGTGTAATCATAACTCCTACAGATACATCAAACTTAAAGAGAAATGTATCAGGGTCTTCAGTGATTAGCCCATGAAATTTTGGTAGAGCTAAAGGAGGAATATTTTTCAAGGTGTCAGCTCTCACCTAGTTTGAAATAGGAAAGGCAAAGGAAATTGGAGCTAGGTTTTCTATTGCTTTTTCTACCATGATGCCTTGGTTCCAATCTACAATATCCTTAAAATACTCAATGTTCTCCAGACCAAGGGATAATTCAAAGTGTTCTTCTTCTATTGAACTAGTTGGAAGAAACCTCCCTCCATGGTCTCTTGGCTGCCGTATAAAATAATGTATAAGCTAATGGCTCTGTTCTTGCACCATGTTAGTGAATTGTTTGGAGATGGATTGAATATCTAAGTGATCCTATATGCTGAAAATATATATATATATATATATATATATATATAAAAATTCCTAGCAAAGCAAGTACAAGTGTAAATCAACAAAAACTCAGAAACTTGAAACCTTAGTACCATCCTCGGCAACAATGCCAAAAATGTTGAACTCCATTATTAACCAATACATTGATATAGAAAGGGCATGTACACTACTCAACGGACCAACATATCCTATATCAAGCAACCTACTAGTTATATAATATGTTACATTTACATTGTCAAACTAGGGAATCATAATCTTCTTGGATGATGCATGTACTGTGTGTACGGTTAAGGATTCCTGAGTTTTAGTATAGAGGTTGTGTAAGGGAACTAAATAAATAAAACCCAATTCCAATTGTAAGGATTGACAATACTCTAAGTAAACAGGAATGATAGAAAATAACTAAGTTTATTCAACACAGCAATAATCAAATGATCCTATGTAACTTCTAGATAAGAGAGCAACTAATAGTTGGTTCGGTCGGTGATCACTTTGACTCAATAAGACGTATAACATAGATTACCAAAGTCTAACTATTTCTCATTACTCATTACAACATACATCAATCGCACACATATATAAACATATAATTATAAACTGAACATATAAACAAAATGGAGAGACACATTACCTCAATTGGCCTGCTTGAGTAACCGTGATCCCACTAAATCTAGCTAAATCTTTACTGTATCTTTGTAGTCATTAACATAACTCAAAACATATATTCCTTTATTGAATGTTGAAGCAAAAAGATACAACAACAAAATCTAATACTATATCTCTGTCTAATCTGTATGAAGTAAAATCTAAGATCTCTCTAGATGAGATCAACATTGTCTATTTGAATAAAGCTACTGAACAATAAATGCTATAACTGTACAAAGCAAACTAGAAATAGGAAACTAAATTGACATGAAGGTGGCATAGATAGTACAGTCCTACTGTAACTCTATCTCTCTAGTATCTATGAAGAACAATCAAGACTAGAAACAACACATACAGCACAATCTAAGATTCCTCCATTATTTAAGACTACATCATTTGTTGAAGGATAATCATAGAGTCATGGATGACTCATCCCAATCAATTCGGGGTCTTCTTCATTCAGCTGCAAGTGCCTATATCATCTACTGTGAATATCATCATTTCCTTCAGTTGCGGGTTATCTAGTGATCTTCACGATATGAAGCCACACTTTTTGCTGCATGAGGAGTTAGTACATCACATGGTATCTATGCATTACTATCACTAAAATCAACATAAAGTACTAACATATTTCATGAGCAATCAACCATTCACACATAATTAATTAACAACATATTATATACCCACCTTTATGCTTTAGTGTCTTAAGGATAATCATAGACATAATTAGTATATATAGAAGTCTGGAAATGTCTTAGGAAATAGGTACTTAAAGCAAGGAAAACAAGACAAAACATGGCCTCATCAACAACCATTGATGCAGTTTGATTTGATGGCTCGAGATAAATAAAACATGTGGGTTTAGTACTACATGCTCTTAATAAATTTATACATGTGGACCCCAGCAATGCATTCAAGTCTGCAGACCTTTAAAATAAAATGACTGTACACCCCCAACTAACACGTAAGCTTTTCTGACCAATGACAGTGCCTCCTTATCTTTGCATATTTATTTTTTTCCTATAACCCCACAAATTGTTGATTTGGTTTCATCCAATGATGTGGGTTAACTAAAATATGTGCCTTTCACCTTTCTACAAAAAGGAGGCAATGGACACAGAGGAAAAATCATCGACATATATTTATTTAGAAGGAAATACAATGGGGACCATTGATATAGTTTATGTAAAAATGAAATATAGAACTAATTGTAAAAAATAAACATTTTAATCAAGATAAACACATGACAAATATGTAGGACCGTAGGTGCACATGAGAAGTAGAACTACTATTATAAAGATTAATAATATAATATACAATACAAAATGTGATGTAAATTGAAAAATATTTTTTTGTTACTCACCAAGAATGGAAGAATGAAGTCGAGTTGCAGCTTGTCTATTCCCTAACTTTTTAGCAGCTCACAATGGATTGATCAAATGCCACTCTAGAGGACCAAGAATTGCAAATTTATAATGTTGTATGTGTTAGACTTAGGACACACAACTGAGAGGGGGGGTGAATCGGTTGTGCAAAACTTTCTCTTAATTAAACACTTAATTCCACTTTGCAATTAGCAGTCTAATAATAAATCAATCATGGAAACACAATGCAACAAATTAAGAGCAGAAACATATCAACACATGAGACACCAAGATTTTGACGTGGAAAACTCGGTTAAGGGAAAAACCATGGGGTGATTAACCCAAGATTATATTCTCTGTTAGAAGAATAGAAAGAACAAAATGGCACATGCCAATTAGGGCTCATTGCTTGAGCACATTGCTCACAAGAGGCTCACTGCCTACAAGAGACACACTGTCTATAAAGAAATAAGTATCACCTACTTGAACTAGAAAATAGCATCTTCACCATGCTTGAATCAGTTCCATTTAAGCCTAATACTTCTGCTTTGCCTTTCATTGTCCTCCTTGCTACCACACACTCATCTCTACACAAACACACCTTTGAAATGACTTTGCAATCCCTTATTTATACAAGACATCAACTTAGGAATAATCATCTAAGTCGGCAAACATCTACCAGAACATCCGCAAGATGTGTAACTTATCCGGTCGGCCAGTCTCAGGAAGAACATCATCATCTGGAGGTTATTCTTCAATAGCAAGCTTCAACTCCAATGCAGACCACTAACACACGCTGGACACAATACAAAGTCCTTCACAAGGTTTCCTGAATCACCAAGAACATCTGCACTTCATTTGCATACTGAAATCCTTCTCTCTTTCATCCAGAGCCTCAAGAACACAGTCTGTCACCACTGTCACCAAAGAATGGATACTTATGAACCTTCAATTCATGAACCAATTGAGTTGACACATCATAAGGACTTCCTCAACACTACCTCAAATCCGCAGATCAGGAAACTATACTTCCAGATCTCACCGGACCTGTCTGTGTCGCTTTGTTACCTCTGAATACCTACCAGAACTGGTTTTACTTGAGCGGCCACAACTTCTTCATATCTTCATGTGGACCTTTGAAATCTCTACTGGATCACTTCAAGACACATATCTACAAACCCTTTAATCCACATGCTCTGATCCTCTTCCTATCTTGGACTTTTACCTTATTGTCATCACTGATCTTCACTGTTCCTGATTGAGACTAATTTTCTCAATATCCTCAGCACACAGCTCATCCAATCCTTATCATTAATGCAACAGGAGTGTGTTGACATCAATGACAACATAGGTTAGGCCTATACTTGCAACAGTATGAAATGGGTGAGTCCAAAATTGAATGCTGAAAGAGTGAATGGAGTATTGGTTTACATAAATACCACTCCATACTACATTGTCATACTATGTTTTGTAATGGGAGGTTAAACACATTAACCCTAAAAGACTTATAATTGCAAGGTGATGGGCCACACTTTATAAGAACCACTTATAATTCAATGGATATGATAAATGTTTTCCCAAATATACCTATTATTGCATGGTGATATTACATGTTTCCCTAAATTCACTATAATATCATTGGCAAATACATCATCATTTTCCCTCAATTGAGTATAATTTCATTAGCAATTGCGCCCCCTTTTCCATAATTCCTTATAATTTCATTGGCGATCGCACCACCTTATGGTTGTAATTTATGCAAAAGGGCAGGCAATTAAAACCTAATTAAAAGCTACCTCTATAATATGTCGGTGATCAAGACCAAACTGCAATAAACAGTATGGTGATCTAATGCTATTCTAGGATTTTAAAATATCAATTCGCAAGAAATCTAAAGCTACAGGCCCAAAATACAATCAAATTTGGGTGAAAGCATATACTACCAAAGCCAATAATATTTGCCATTTTCAACTCCCCAAAAGTAAAAAAATTGCCATTTGGTTGTTGCAAGTATGTGCCTAACCGGTGTTGTCATTGGTGTCAACTATGCTCTTATTTTGATGCTTGCTTGTTTGCCTATGTAACTATTGAAGATAATGAGTAAGTAGTTCTGATATAAAGTTTCCAAGTGCTTTTGAGAAAAAATGCTCTCCCAGTGGAAATAGTGTGTTGAAGAGTATCTCTATTTACTAAAGAACAGTCCTGTAGATTGTTCCACATTTCTTGTAGATTAAATAGCTTTGTCTGAGGATTGGAAGTTATTTAGAGGCATGTCTAAAGATGCTATGTTCTAAGTTTGAGCCTCCAGTATGAAGTTTTGAGTGAGTTATGTTCACCACAGTGAAAACTACTTTTTCTGTACATTTGGTGGTGATAGGGAGAATGTATTCTGCTCTGCATTCCTTCGCATTTAAGTATTTTGGTCTGCAGTTATGAAATTAAGTTTGTAATGTTTTTATGTGACTTCAACTCTAATGGTTCATGATTTGGTGGTCCACAAGTGATCTTTTTCTTATGACAGTGGCTGATAGTTATGTTAATGTGCTCCAATTTGAAGAATCTTATGAATAAAGTGATTAGAGGTTGTGTGGATGTTCCTAGTGATTACAATGTGCTTGTGGATGTCTCCTGATCATGTTCCTACCTTTGGATTGGTCTGCAGAGAGAAATTTGGATCATGGATTAAGACCATTCTTAGAAGACTTAGTGTTAACACCAGTCTTGGCCAACCTGGTTGTTTTCACTACTTGCGAAGATGCATTGAAGATTGAGGAAGCATGTTGTGGCGTGGAAGATTGCATTTGAGTCCTAGCTAAGGCATAATGTGATCCGCATACATCTTTTCCTTAGCTAATTTTGTTTAGGTCCAGACCTATTTCTATGTATGTTTGTAATGCCAACCTTGGAGATTGTTCCAATGGTTGATGAATGTAATGCTGACCTTGATGTACATTCCAAGGTTGATGAATTGTATAAAAACATGTAATGAAGTTGTGAAAAATATGTCCTTGAGTGAAAATGTGAAGATAAGTGAAAATGTGTAAGAAGAGTAGAGCAGAGGAGTTATACTGCGCTTCAATGGAACTGAACCCAGGCATGGAGTAGATGCTATCAAATCAGTTCACCAACCCTTGGTAGTGAGCCGATCTTGGCAGTGAGCCCTAACTTTTGCAGTGAGTATTTTGGGCAGCGAGCCTCTGCTTTTTAGTATTTCTATAACATATTTATTTTTGTGGGCTAACACCTGTTGGGCCTAAAAAATGTAGGTTGTGGATTCTAAGGGGATGCCAAGCCCTATGGTCAAATCTACAACATTTTTGAGCCAATGACTGGAGTTTGACCTTAACGATCAAATTCTCCCTGCGTTTTAGGTCCTACTACAACCTAGGCGGGTGAACCTTTGATTATCAAAGCAGGTTGTATGATTAAATCAATGTTGGTTTGCTGCTAGTTTATCCAATTACAATGGCATACTTGTAAATTAGATGAGATATTGTAAAACTATTTCTAAAGAAAGCAAATGATTTAATCTAAATTCTAACAGAAATAAATAACAAATAACATGAAATGAATCTAAACTATAACGATAAAACAGAGTAAAGATTTTAAACATAAAATGAATCAATAGTTAGACTGGTGCTTTGTCCATTTGGGCAACGGAGTCAGGATGTCAAAAACAAATAACTTGTATCAGGTAATAACTCGATCTGATTGGCACATATAACTGTTTGCAACTTGTACAAACGTGCAAGGAAGAAATTATTAATTCATTCTCAATAATCCAAAGGACATAATTGTATTAAATGCAAAATATTAAAAGGATTTTAATCTTTCCGGAAAGAACCAATTTAACTTTGCAAAATAATAAATTAGATCAACTCTGGAGACAAATTAATAACCCTAATCAATTAATCGTACTTAGTAATCCATTCAACATTCTAAGATTACTATAATTGATGAGAAAGGATTTAATTCTCTTTGAGAAACCAATCAAATCAACTATACTGAATTAGAAAATGTAACCAGACAATTTGAACATATCCTTAACACATTCAAATTGAATAATCAGAAAATGAATGACATGGAGATAATTAAATTGATTGAATTAAAAACAACAAACAGATGATACCGTCACAATGTATTTCGAATTTGAATCCTCAACCGCTGCTTCAGAATGTATCATGCACCATAGCCTTTATCAGAACGAAATTGCATAGGAGGATCAAATTTGCATCAGATTGAATCAAATCTAACCTAATCTAATCCTAAAATATTTCAATTGTCTTTTTATAAAAATCCCTATTTCTAATCTAATTCTAACCTAATTCTAACTCCCTATTCCGGGTCCTGGGATCTCTATTTAAAGAGATGCAACAAGCCTCAGACCCGTTACATTCATTTTGCAGTTTAAATAATTAATATAACAGATATATGGTTTCACTTGATAAGAAAATAATTAATCATCCGGCTGCATTCTTTCATCTCCGGCTTGAAACATTTTGTCTTCCATTAATTCAATCCTCTTCTTGAAATCACTTTATTATCATAATCATAATCCTGCAAAAAAAAACAAATTAATCATTAGATAATATATAAACATATAATTTGTATAGATGTGAACCTTAGGATTCGTGTCGTGAGGTATCATTCCATTATTTCCATTGTATATTCTATCATTGACGTGTATTTAGGGTTTTCTGTCACTCATTATCACTTTATCATACCCAAATGTTTATAATAATTTGCCTTGATATTTCCTTTTAAGGCTCTAATAATTTAACAAATCTTTTGGCGTGACTTTTGGTTTGATTAATTTTAACATTAATCTTTTGCCATCACAAAATATTCTCTTTGCTGCTTGGTACGTTCTTTAGTACAACTCTTTATTTAATTCATTCTCGGTAAAATAAAATACTTGCCTTTGCCAAATTAAATATTTAAATTAACCTTTGTCATCAAAATATTTAATCTCATTCCATAATAAACTTTAATCCTTACTCCACTTCTCAACTATATTCACTGCATAAGTTTTCACTTCTATTTGACAAAAATATTTATTTGGGTGAAAATGATTACCCTTTCTTTATTCACTCGGTGAAAATATCCTCTGGCCATTGTATACTCTTCCAAAATATTTTCCAGGTAAAATAATCACCTATTCAATTAATTCCTCTTTTAGGATGCAAATATCAAGAATCTTTCCTACATTGAATGGTTCCTATAATATTGTGTTTGTAGTTTAAAACTCCATGACTATAGCTAGATGTGCCCCGATTGATCACATAAGCATAAAGATGGCACTTTGTTTTGATATTGTTGTGTCTTGGATTTGAATGTTGGTTGCTATGACTTGGATGAGCTTTATCATTATACAAGAGGTGACCTTCAACTAATAGTGGTGTCATATATTTTAACGTTGATCCTTGTGTTTAGATGCCTACACACTTGTATAGGCTGCGCCATGTGAGCTTATGGTTGCGCCTTATTTTATGGACTGTGCACCATTCACTTAGAGTTGCACCTGAAACTTAATATCTAAGGCCCGAGCCCTGGTTTTTAATGATGTGCCATCTCGTTCATTGTTGAACACATTCAATGGATGGGGCTGAGCCTTTTACTTGATGATTTGTTTGAAAAATCTGCCCCCTGCATCTTTGCCCGTTGTAATGGTCGTCTACACACCATCTGTGCACCTGCCACCTGCAACATCAAGAAGAGACCCTAATAGATGATTCAACAAATATGACTTTCTGCTACTTTGCTTTCCCATGGAAGATATAACCTTAATCTTGCCCTTCCAACTACTAAGAACTGCATCATAGAACCTAAAGCATATAGAGTTAGCAAGTGAAACGCTGTCAATGTAACTAACATCAGGTGGTATTTGAAGTCCATCCTTAAGAGCTACCATTGCATTGTTTTTTGCACGAGCTATTTGGATGGGAACAATGCAAACAAGCTTGTGAACCCACATTCCCATCTTCACCTATGTCTGTTGCTCTGCTGCAGCTGTAATTATGTAATTATCTATATCATCCACTTGAAATTAAATCTTAATACTTGAGAAATCTTTATCTTTTCCAGCCTTAAGTTGCCTAATAAGTGCTTCTAAATATGTGAGACATGCCTCAGAATTCCAGCGATCTGATCTGCTCCTTTCCACTACTACTTTGAATGTAATGCATTTCTTAGCATCTGGAAACAGCTTAGATGTTGTTGAAGTTCTCACACCATTGTTAAATTTGAAGGATATTGCAAGCTCATCCTTCAATTATCAAGCGTTACAGTCACAATGCCCTAGTCATCAATTATCACACATTTCTAATGGAAATGAAATGTCTTCAAGGGATGGGTATGTAAAAGCCACTGCCAACGGCTCTCATTTGTCTCCCCATAACCAATCTTTGAAACAAAATGGTAAATCATAAACAACTAGACTTTGCTTTTCTAACATTTCTTCTTGAATTTGTACCATTAACTAAAACTGCTAAGCCTCATACTTCCACAACTTTCTAAAGAAAAGCAGTGTGGTCTTGTGAGGCTTGAGTGTCTCTCTTCATGGCTCTCTAATTTTTAATAACCCATTTGTGGAGATATTTATTAATCAAGTTCAGCTACTCCAAGAAGTCAATGGCCATGTTACATGACTGTCAAAACTACTTACCCATATATTATCAGGGAAAAGTTTGGTGCAGGCTGTTTCTATTTTTGTTTCTATTGAGACTTGAAATCCAGGTATATTACATCTTTGATTTGACTTTGAGTAAGACTATCTGGGCGCTGAAGCATTTTGGGTGGAATATGTCGGAGGCAAGTTAGTTTGGGGACTATCTTGAAGTTCTTTGGAGATATGTTAGACAACAAAGTGGTTTCTATCTAAAGATGTATATTTCTTGTTTTTGCAGATACATTTCAGATTGTAATTTTTTAGCAGCTAGGGTTTCCGCAACAAAATATTTCCAATATCTGGCAGAATTTCATGTTTTTGCATCGTTAGGTGGATAAGGGAAATGGTTCAATGTCCCCTTGTTTCCTCAAGGGGTTTGATCTCATATGTCAAAACAATTTATGCTGGAACCTAAAATATCTGTGTATTGTTAATATGTTTTATCAAAATTGGATCAGTATAGCTGGGCACTATTGATAGAAGCCTTATTTTGTTGAACTCATAGCCACATGGGATATCCAAACAACCACTTCCTACAGCCCCTATGGACAAGAGCAAAAGAACTTAGAATATGGTGAAATCATAACCCACTACAATAAGGGAGAGCACAATTTCAATCGGTAGTGGCGTTATTTATGATAACCAATCTTTGCAAGCGAACACCATGAGACATTAAGTCAAAATGGAGAAATCTACTGTAGACCTTCATGAGCCTATGAAAGAAATACATGATGGATTCTGAGCAAGAATACAAACCATTTCTTTAAGAAAATTTACAAGATGATACATGTAGAAAACCAGTGGTTACTTGTCGAATCAGCTGTTTTATTTCATGTTCATTACTATTAATTAAAAAAGAATTTCTCAGTTAATTGCAAATTGCAGGTATACATGGATCCAGCTATAAGAAAAATTTATTCATTCTATTGAAATTCTAATGGTAAGTTACCTGTTTGGTTCACTCACTCGCCATTTTGTTTATTTTTTTATGCCTTTGTTTAAAATTAATGGCATTTAATTCCTTGGGGTTCAAAATCAATTCTCTAATATTTCTTCTTCTTCAAAATGACTACTTTCTTTGTACCATTATAGGATTTGTTGTCATTGTGCTTTATGGTCTAATTTGGCCCAAAGATCTTGCAATATGATATAACGACAAGCAAGGAGTCAAGATAGGCGATCAAGCACTGTATCAATGTCTTCAATTACCGCCCAATTATTCCAAATCATGTCTTGTGACACTTGATTCCTTTTAGCTTCTTCACGAACATGCTCTCGTACAAAGAGGTCCCACAAATATTTTAAGTTCCTTGCAAAATCGATCTCACATTCCTGATTTGTATTCACTACTTTGTTGATCGGTCATCCCATTTATTTTGCCATCATTTTAATGTCTTCACCAATAAGTATTGACCGATGTTTCCTTTCAATCACCTTTTGATGACCCAGTTTACGAAGGTAATGGCACCAAAATGTTTGCTATTGATTCTACACTATCAAATTGCAACAACATATAAAATGACAATAGTAATAGCAATTTACACAATGAATGCCAAATAATCAGATGTTCTCATAAAGGTAGTTTCTATACAATTGTTCGGTACAGGGAGGCCCCAAACTCAGCATACCTTCCTTGACATAGACTTGATTTTTAAATGACAATGCATACAGTTATTATATACTTCGTGAGTTGTATGACACACATCAACTAAGAAACTAATAGCAGGAAAGCATACACCAAAGATGATCTTTCATGTATCATCACATCGCTTGACAATTTTTACCTCTACATCGGAAATGAACCAGCAATCTTACACATGCATTCCTAACTGTTCCGGAAATTTTGCACTCAGTTGGGTAAAATAATCTTGAAGTGCATATAAAGTAAGCATTTTCTAAAAAATATTGACTGAAAATTTCCAGTTCCAACAACACCCATCATGGTTTTTCCCTTATAGGGTTTTCCATGTAAAAAATTTGGTGTCTCATGTGTTGATTATGTTATTGTGTTGAGTTTCTTATTTCACGCCTTCATGATTAAATCTGAATAATAGTGAACAAGTGTTTGATGTGTTAATGTTCATAAGTGGTCAAAGTTTTGGAGACAACTGATTCACCCCCCCTCTCAGTTGTTTGGTGCATTTCAACAATTGGTATGAGATCCAAGTTCCTCAGAAGTAAGCCTAACAATTTGAGGTAGATCCAAGATGTCTTATAGGAAGGAAGCTCCATAATTTGATGGAACAAATTATGCTCTCTAGAAGGTACGAATGAAAAGACATCTCCTTTTTCTTGGTTATAGAGTGTGTAAAGTGACAGAGACAAAGTATACCATGCCTCAGAATGGTTTAACAACTGAAGATGAAATCAAAGAATATGAGTTAAATATAAAAGCTAGAGATACTCTATTAAGTGCCTTGTCTAACACCGAGTTAATAAAGGTCATGGATTTGGAAACTGCTTATGAAGTCTGGGAAAAGCTAAAAAATCTATACGAAGGAGATGAGTCTATAAAGAGCGCCAAATTGTAGGGCCTGATAGAGAAATATGAGGGTTTAAAGATGAGTGAAGATGAAAACATAACAATGTAGATGCAAAAGGTTGATGAGGATGTTAATGGAATAAAAGGTATGGGAGGAACTATTGGTGAGAAGGAAGTTGTGATGAAAATTCTTAGGTCATTACCTAAGTCCTACAGTCACAAGGTAGCTGCAATTGAAGAAGTAATGACTGTGCAAGAAGTCACTAAGGATCAGTTGCTAGGAAAGCTTACAGATTTTGAGATGAGAGAGTTTGGTGATGCTCTACCAAAGATTGAGATTGCCTTCAAAGCTAGTATTTCAGGGAAGATCTCCAGAGCTGAGAAGTACAAGGTGGAACCTGATGATGAGCTTGATGAAATTGAAGCCAACTTTGTTGACATACTGCAAAGAGGTTCCGGTAAGTTTAAAGGCAAATTACCTTTCAAATGTTTTACATGTGGTAAGGCTGGTCACTATGCTTTTAAGTGTCCTAAAAGAATTGAAAGGAAATGAAAAACATTTGAGAACATACATAGGGTTCCAAAGAAATGCTACTATGTTAGAGATCTTGATGATGAAGGTGTGACGGATGATGAATCTGATGATGCTAGTACTAGTGCAAATGAATGCTTGTTTATTTCCATTAAAGAAGAACCCGTGTCTACTAATCCTGCTAGTTGTGTGAAGGAAGAAAAACCAGTGGAAGAAAGTGCTTTGGTTGTTCAAGTTGAGAAAGATAAGGATGAATGGATTATTGACAGTGGATGCTCACATCACATGACTGGTGACAAAAGTAAGTTTGTGAGTTTAGAAAAGTATGATGGAGGTCTGGTTAGGTTTGGAGATAATGCAGTTGGTAAGATTTATGGAAAAGGATCTATTTCTTTTGATGGAAAGCACAACACTGATGATGTCCTATATGTGAAGGGTTTAAAGCATAATCTTTTGAGTGTTGGTCAGATGTGTGACAAAGGTTATGATATGAGATTCAAAGATAATGGGTGCAAGATCATGGAAAGCTCCAGAATAGTGATTGCTACAAGTAAGAAGACTAGAGGTAATATTTACCATTTAAGAGGAACTAATGATTATTGTTTATTGGCTCAGACAAATGAGAGTTGGTTGTGGCATAGAAGGATGTGTCATATCAATTTTGATAATTTCGTGAAGATAAGTTTAGGACAGGTTGTGAGAGATTTACTAAAGCTTGTGAAACCTGCCAATACCATTTGTAAGGAATGTCAGTTGGAGAAGAAGACAAGAAAAAGTTTCAAGAGCAAAGAGCAATTTTCTATTGGTTTGCTAGATCTAGCGCATACAGATTTGTGTGGTCCCACAAGGGTGAGAAGTCTATAAGGAGACAGGTTCTTCATGTTGCTTATTGATGATTATTCTAGAATGACTTGGGTCACTTTTCTAAGAGACAAATCAGAAGCCCTAGAAAATTTCAAATTCTTCAATGCAATGGTTGAGAATGAGATAGAACTAAAAATTAAATGCTTGAGGTCTGATAGAGGAGGTGAGTTCACATCAAATGAATTCAACATTTTCTATGAAGAGCATGGGATAAAGAGACAATTGTCTGCACCTAGGACTCCTCAACAAAATGGAGTTGTTGAAAGATAGAACATGACAGTTCAAGAGGCTGCTAGAACCATGATGAAGGAAGCTGATCTACTGGAAGTTTACTAGAAAGTAGCTATACATACTGCTATCTACATTCAAAACAAAGTTCAAGTCAAAGGTAATGGTACTAAAACTCCTTATGAGTTGTGGTATTGAAGAATTCCTATAGTGAAATATTTCAAAGTTTTTGGAAGCAAATGTTTTATCAGAAGGGAAGAAGATCTAGGCAAGTTTGATGCTAGGTGTGATGAAGTAATCTTCCTTGGATACTCTACCAAGAGTAAGGCCTACCGGTGCTACAACAAAAGGCTAAAAATGATTGTTGAGAGTGCTAATATGAAGGTGATGAAGATAAGGAAAGAACATTAGATTTGAGTGGTTATGAATCAGATGAACCTGTTGTCACAGTAAATGAGAAGAAAGATGAACAAGAAGAGTCAAGATGAAGAAGAAAAGGCTCTAGAAAATGTAGTTAAGACTCCCAAGTATGTAAGGATCAATCATTTTGAAGATCAAATTAATGGAGACAAAAGCAAAGGGGTATTGACAAGGAAAAGAGCTGTAGAAGAACAAGTGAATTACTATTTGCTTTCAAAAGTTGAACCCAAAACTATGAATGAAGCTTGCAATAATGAAAATTGGGTAAAGGCCATGGAAGAAGAGCTGATGTAGATAGAGAAGAATCAAACTTTGGAATTGGTTCCTAGACATGCTGATAAGAATGTGATTGGAACTAAATGGGTATTCAGAAATAAGCTGAATGAGAATGGAGTAGTTAGAAACAAAGTAAGGCTAGTATGTAAAGGATATTCTTAGGTTGAAAGGATAGATTTTGAGGAGACCTATGCTCCTGTGGCAAGAATTGATGCAATCAAAATGTTTTTGGCATTTGCAGCATTCAAAGATTTCAAAGTGTATCAGATGGATGGTAAGTTTGCATTCTTGAATGGTGAGTTGGAAGAAGAAGTCTACATTGAACAACTAGAAGGATTTAAGCTATCAGACCAAGATGACATGGTGTGTAGATTGAAGAAGGCCTTGTATGGACTGAAGCAAGCCCCCAGAGCCTGGTATGCAAGGTTAGATAAGTATTTGTTACAATTAGGGTTAAGTAAAGGCACTGCAGATAGTAATCTCTATTTCAAAATCAATAATAATCAAATCCTGATTGTTGTAGTCTTTGTTGATGACATTATCTTTGGAGGCAATGAAGGTATGTGCATGAAATTTATAGGGGAAATGCAAAATGAGTTTGAGATGTCTATGTTTGGTGAAATGAATTTCTTTTTGGGTCTGTAAATTACTCAATCAGATAATGGAATCTTCATTTCTCAGTCTAAGTATGTGAAAGAGTTGTTGAAGAAGTTTGGGATGGAGGACTCCAAGCCAGTATGTACTCCCATGGTGACTGGCTGCAAGTTGAGCAAAACTGATGAATCACCTAAGACTGATCAGAAAAGGTATAGATCTATGATTGGAGGATTACTTTATCTAACCCAAACCATACCTGATATAATGAATGCAATTTGTCTTGTAGAAAGATTTCAAGAAGATCCAAGAGAATCACATGTGATGGCAGTTAAGAGAATCTTAAGGTACTTGAAAGGTACATCAGATCATGGCTTATGGTATCCAAAAGATAATGATTTCACTCTCAGTGCTTATATAGATGTAGATTGGGCTAGAGATGTTGATGACAGAAAAAGTACAAGTGGAGGTGCCTTCTTCTTGGGAAATATATTAATTTCATGGTTGAGAAAGAAGCAAGATTCAATCTCCTTGTCTACTGTAGAAGCAGAGTATATTGCAACAACATGTTGCACTCAAGTGTTATGGATGAAGCAGACTTTGAAGGACATAAGAGTTGTGTATGAATATCCAATTGCAATCTTTTGTGACAATACAAGTGCTATAAACATTTCAAAGAACCCAGTGATGCACTTAAGAACAAAGCATATATCTATAAGGTATCACTTTTTGAGAGAAAAGGTGACAAAGAATGAAGTAAAGATGGAATATATGTCTACAAAGGATCAGATTGTATATATTTTCACCAAGCCTCTGCCTAAGGATACTTTTGAGTATCTTAGAGAAAAGTTTGGGGTTATTACCCCTCTTGCTCTGAACTAAGATGCATAGGAATGCATCAATCTAGTGGAGCCTAGAGCCTCATTCATTAATCTAGATTGATGTTTTGAGAGATACCTCTCAAGGGGAGTAGCTAGATGTTACTGACATGAGTTCTTGATAATAAGTAGTAAGTATTTTCAGTTTGATCAGAGCAACAAAGTGCAAGTATGTGCCCTTTGCCATTGATACAAAAGGGGGAGAGAAATCATGTGAAAAACTCAGGGGGAGAAAGAGTACAGATGTATAAAGAGAAAGCGGGAGAATCTTGTCTTGATGGTCTTTACAGTTTTATAATTTTTCACATCATATGTTTCCATCAATGACAAAGGGGGAGATTGTTGCAAGTATGTGCCTAACCAGTGTTGTCATTGATGTCAACTTATCAGTGTTTGTCATTGGTGTCAACTGTTCTCTTGTTTTGATGCTTTCTTGTTTGCCTATGTAACTATTGGAGATAATGAGTAAGTAATTCTGATATTAAGTTTCCAAGTGCTTTTGAGAAAATTTGCTCTCCCAGTGGAAACAGTGTGTTGAAGAGTATCTCTATTTACTGAAGAACAGTCTAGAAGATTGCTCCATATTTATTGTAGATTAAATATCTTTGTCTATGGATTGAAAGTTATTTTGAGGCATGTTTGAAGATGCTATGTTCCAAGTTTGAGCCTCCGGTATGAAGTTTTGAGTGAGTTATGTTCACCAGAGTGAAACTACGTTTTCTAGACATTTGGTGGTGATAGGGAGAATGTATTCTTCTCCGCATTTAATTATTTTGGTCTGCAGTTCTAAAATTAAGTTTGTAATGTTGTTATGTGCCTTCAACTCTAATGGTTCATGATTTGGTGGTCCGCAATCTTTTTCTTATGACAGTGGCTGACAATTATATTAATGTGCTCCGGTTTGAAGAATCTTATGAGTAAAGTGATTAGAGGTTGTGCGGATGTTCCTAGTGATTACAATGTGCTTGTGGATGTCTCCTAATCATGTTCCTACCTTTGGATTGGTCTGTAGAGAGAAATTTGGATCGTGGATGAAGACTGTTCTTAGAAGACTTAGTGTTAACACCAGTCTTGGCCGACCTGGTTGTTTTCACTACTTGCAAAGATGCATTGAAGATTGAGGAAGCATGTTGTGGCATGGAAGATTGCATTTGAGTCCTAGCTAAGGCATAATGTGATCCGCATACATCTTTTCCTTAGCTAATTTTGTTTAGGTCCAGACCTATTTCTATGTATGTTTGTAATGTCGACCTTGGAGATTCTTCCAATGGTTGATGAATGTAATGCCGACCTTGATGTACATTCCAAGGTTGATGAATTGTGTAAAAACATGTCCTTGAGTGAAAATGCGAAGATAAGTTAAAAGGTGTAAGAAGAGTAGAGCAGAGGAGTTATACTGCGCTTTAATGGAACCGAACCTAGGCATGGAGTAGATGCTATCAAATCAGTTTACCAACCCTTGGCAATGAGCCGCTCTTGGCAGTGAGCATTTTGGGCAGTAAGCCGTAAGGAAATGAGACTCTATTTTTTTGTATTGCTATAACATATTTATTTTTGTGGGCTAACACCCACCGTGGTTTTTCCCTTATAGGGTTTTCCACGTAAAAAATCTGGTGTCTCATGTGTTGATTATGTTATTGTGTTGAGTTTCTTATTTCATGCCTTCATGATTAAATCTGAATAATAGTGAACAAGTGTTTGATGTGTTAATGTTCATAAGTGGTCAAATTTTTGGAGACAATTGATTCACCCCCCCTCTCAGTTGTCTGGTGCATTTCAACATTGGCAACCAATTGCCACTAAAATTTTCCCTGGTCTTTCATGTGAGGACTATGCATATTGAGATCAAATACCACAATGTTCATGAATATTGGAGCTTTAAAATATTTTGATTGGCTATGTTGGAACAAAGGACTAAGTGGCAAAAATATTCACCAATCCATTTATTGAGAGTAATTTCATCAAGTTTCAAGAGTAGTTGTGCCTTAAAGAGCTTGTTATGAAGGGAGGATTATCATCGTGACACTCTCTTACTTGTTTTTATATTGTTTGTGTTACACTAAATATGTTATAGATCCTCCAATTTCACATTAAACAAGGATGTTGGAATGATAATATTGCACTATGAGGATTTACCCCACATGCATAACATAATGTTGTAATAGTACATTGTGTGAATTTATCCCACATTGGTTGTATCTCTAAGGTCAATGTCTAGTGACACTTTATAAGGAGGTTGTGCAATTTGTAATCATCAAGTTATTAAGTGAGTAATGAAGTAAAGGTACGTGTTAGTATAGGTTTTTATTTTCCTAGTTGGGTTATTTATTTTCCTATATTCCTAGGTTCTTCCTACACATGTTATTAAGCTTGCTTAGAGTTAATTGAGTATTAGTGTGATTGGGTGCAAGGTGTTAGAATCATCCATGGAGTTACACTTGCCTATTTTAGGCTATTTTGGTGGACTCTTCCCATTGGTCATATTTTCTACCTCTCCCCTCTCTCATAGTCTATTTATACTCATCTCCTAGCTTGTATTTTTCATCTTGAATGCATTGTCTAGTTACTCTGTCATTCTCTTTGTATGGAACTTTGAGCTCTTAATGCAATTCTCTTGAAATCGTTGGTTTGCTTCTATTTTGCATTTTAGTTTATGTAGCTTTGAATCTCTCTCATAAAGTTCTTGGGTTATCAACCTTGTTCAAGATATATAACATGGTATCAAAGCTTTTGTTTTGAGATTTTTGAGTTCATAGATTCCTAATTGAGAGATTGAGAGATTGAGTTCTTTGTGAAATCTTGAAAATCATGTATGCTCTTCTCTTGTGTTTTTTGAACGATCTGGAGAATCAGAAAGGATTTATCAAGACCCATTAACCCCTTTATTTTGCATGTGTGTTTTATGAGATTTTGGTGATTACAACATCTCTGGTTATACTAGAAGCATTTTTGGCTATTCCAACGCATCGAGGAGGCTCAAGAAAGTCAAGATTGGATTTCATTTGATTTGATTTGGAGATCATCTGACATAGTTGCGGAACATGGGGTTTCAAACTCAAATCTAAAAGGTCAGCTTTTGTTTAGAGCATTTCTACCCCAAAAGGACCCTATCTTTATGTCTAGGAGGCTTCACAGATAAATCTTCATATGTAATTCACCCAGTTTTAGTGCCAGGAGTCAGAAAGGCAAAAAAAATTGTTGGAAGGCCATTTTAGCCCCCCAGCACGCAAATCAGAGCAGTTTATTTGCAAATTTTTGAAAAATTTGTTCTGCATTATTTACAAAATTCCTTCAAATTATGCAAGCCTTTGTATTTGAATTGGAAAATTTCAAAAAATTTAAAAATAATAAAAAGTATTAAGGTATGCAGTACCTGTGCAGGTCGTACGACCCTTACACAGGCCCTGCAACCTTTGAGAGAGGCTATAGTCTCTTGAAAGGAGGCTACAAACCTCATAGAGGTCATAGCCTCTTTAATAAAGGTTTGTAGACCTCATTGAGGCTGCAACCCCTCTCCTCATGTGGGGTGTGGGGTGGTTTTGCAGCCCCCCTCCCACTTGTTTTTTTAGCAAAAAAATATTTTTTTGCCTATCTCCTCCTACAATGCTCTTTGCCCTTGTACCAGTAGTTTGACCTTCAAGGCCTTTTTTTAATATTTTTCTATGTTTTAGCCTTCATGCCTCAAACTTGGCCTTTGTGTGTCAAACTTGGCCTTTGTTCCAAATTTGGAGATACCTTTGGCAACACTTGTCATTTAGCAAAGTTCTATTTTTGGCTAGAGAATCTCTATTGTTTGCGGGGTTTTAGTTTTATCTGTAGGTGTTTTAAATTTGGCAATTTTTCTAAGTCTGGCAGCAGTTCCACTAAATTTTGCAGAGGATATTTTGTTGCACTCAAACCCCCTTCCGTTGGAGTTTTTGTTTTGGATGATAAACTTCGAAGACTGATAATTTGAGCTCATGACCTTCATTTTCAGTGTAATTTTTTATTTGAGCTAATTTTTCGCGCTCTACGCACTGGTGCTAACAAGTTGTGATTTTCGTTTTCTCAAAATTTTAGATTCTCATAGGTGACATTGTACAGTTCCCATTTTTGGAACTTCGGATTCTCATAACTTTCACATATGACCTCGGATTGAGGTACTTCCTTTTTTGAAAGTGGACGTTTTTTATTAGATCAGAGTGGTGTTTTTAGTTTCACTTGTATTGTACTTTCAACATACACCTATTTGTTGAGGATTTTGTAAAGCATTGAGATCAAGTCCACTAAGTATTTCTTGCTAGTGGCAATTGTAAACGCACTAAATATAAAGTGCCAAATCATCTTTGCTTGGGGGGTTCTTTGATTGAAGGAAAAAGGGGAGGTTATCCCATTTGTGTTCTCTTCTTTTTAGCACTTCATTTCTTTATTTCTTTATCATGGATCAAACAATAGTGCCCAAATTAACTCCTTACAACTACTTGGAGTGAAAATCACGCATGAAAATCTACTTAAGGAAAGCTAGATTGCATAGGATAACAATGGGACTATAAACTGAACCTGCTAAAGATGAAGATAAGCCTAAGTGGTTTAACAAATGTGATGAGGTCTATAAAATCTACTTAAGGAAAGTTGGATTGCATAGGATAAAAATGGGACTATAAAATGAACCTACTAAAGATGAAGATAAGCCTAAGTGGTTTAAAAAATGCGATGAGGCCTATGGAACATTGTGTTTGTTTGTTTCTCCTGATTTGCTCATTTACATTGAGTCTTTGAACTCACCAAATAAAAATTAGACAAAGATAGAAACACTATTTGGCACATAGGATTCAATGAGGGGCCATATGTTTGAAAATGAACAAATTAGTTTAAGTCTAGGGAACTTCAACACAATTCAGGATTTTTTCACAAAATTGAAATCACTAAGGTTGCAGTTAAAATAGCATGGAATTGAAAAGAAAGATGAACAACTGATTCTTAGTATTCTCTCTAAGCTAAGTTCATAATATTATGTATTTGTTTCTACCTTCTATGCTACTAAGGGTGCACTTGGTACTCAATGCACCATGCCATCTTTGGATGACTTTGTTATTTCTATCACATAAGAGAAGGATAGGCTAATCCAAATGGGCACTCAAAAATCCTCTAAGTCACATTCCCTAGCTACCAACCAAGGCATAAGACAACATAAAGGACAAAGTAGTAACAATAAGGATAAGAAACAAAAGAATAGAAAGGAGAAGAAGGATTAGAAACAAGCTTCCCCAAAAGAAATTAATGAGACCCAATCTTCTAATGGCGACAAGCCTAAGAAAGAGGTCAAATGTGCCTATTGTAAAAGACCAGGTTGAACATAAATGTTTGAAGAAACAAATTGATCACTTGACTCATTCTTGAGAAGAATAATATCAGTGTTCCTGAATCTATAAAATAGAGTTCTAATGAGGGGTCTAACAAGGCAAAAGATAACAAGGGAAAAGGAAAGGGAAAGGCCCTTGTAGTAGTTGCTTCATGATGCGGAGCATCATGCCTACAATTTTGGTTTTTCTTGCTTTTGCTTTTTGTTTTTTAGTTTTGTTTGCTTTCCTTGTTTTTGGTGGTGTTTTCTTTCTTTTTTCCTTGTCTTATAACTCCTTCATTGTGAAACTGAAATCTCATCAATGAGTTCCTGTCGCCTTGTTATTTCTGCTCCTGTCGCTTGCTGGGAATGAAGCCTCCTGTCGCCTAAGTGTAGAGCTGTTATTTATCTAGGTTAAACTGTTGTAAGCCTTTCTGCAGATCAACAGATGGTGTATTTGGGAATAGTTGCTAAGTCATTTCATTACCTACAAAGAGTCCCTTAACACCTTTGAATGAATCCTGAGCATGATAGTAAAGAACCTTCCATGCATGCGACGGTTGAAACAAATACTAAGAGCAGTTCGCAGAAAATCATAGCAACGTTGGAGCCTGAGTAGAAGCTTCTAGAATTGACCCAGCTGAGCATAAAAAGTTTGCATAAAAAAATTGCAGAAGGAGGTGGACGACAGTAGTAGAAGAAAAAGGACGTGAGTTAGAGATAGTTTAGGAGTCATTTTTAGTTTCTGCATATTGAAGACCAACTGTGAAGGCTGATTTTTGTCTACAATGAACATGTGCTAATCAAAACAGAGTTTAGTAATTAGACTATTATATTTGTGCATAATCTCTCTTTCCCTCCTATCATTTTTGGTATTAATTTGTTGTAGAAGATACTTTGCAATTCCTGTCATTCTCTCTACATATTTTCTTTGTTGAATCTCCAGAAAGTGGTTTAGTTTTATCGGTGACTAGCTTGACTCCATCAGATTGGTATTAGAGCCTGAGTTATATTGGGCATTCGTGAAGGGTCAAGATGCCTTTGAGAAGAATGGGTAGATGAGGAGGCCGAGGTCATGGCAGATGAGACCAAGGAGACCCTGAGTTGTTGTAGAATTTAGTTGCAAGGATGGAAGCTCTTGAGAGAGCGCAGAGGAGAGGAAACCCTGATGTTGAGGATTTAAGTGATATGGAAGAAGAACCAAAGAGAGAAGAGAATGAGGAAGGATAGGTAGATCAAGAAGAAGACTTTGGTGACAAGTTACTGAAGTTAGTCATAAGCCTGGGTTCAAAACCCAAGATAGAGGTGTCAACATATGCTGAAAGCCTCAATGGCAAAGATTTGATCGATTGGATCAATGACCTGGATAAATACTTTGAGTATGAAGGTGTAGTAGAGGAGAAAAGAGTGAAGTTTTCCTGCACCAGATTGAAGGGCCACACTGCTATGTGGTGGGACTTTGTCCAAGCTGAGAGGAGAAGAAGAAATAAGGAGAAGATTAACTCCTGGGATTGAATGGTGGCCAAGTTGAAGGCAAAATTTCTGCCAAGTGATTACCAAGATAACCTCTTTAAGAGATTGCAAAATTTGAAGAAAAGGGATATGTATGTGAAAGATTATACAGAGGAATTTTACAAGTTAATAATCAGATCTGGGCATGATGAAGAGGATGTGGAGAAGATAGCCCAATATGTAAATGGTCTCAAATACAGTTTGCAAGATGAAATAAGTCTCTTGTCCCCAAGGAGCCTAGAAGAGGCTTACCAACTTGCTCTTAAGGCAAAAGAGAAGCTACAAAAGGAAGCAAAGTTAGCAAGAGAAGAAGAGAGGAAGATGTTTTAGAGGAAGGGGACAACAAACAAGTACAGGACAACAACACCATCAAAGTGAAGAAGCTGGGAGTTCTAGTGGGATAGCCCACAATGATAGAGGTGGTTTCAAAATAGAGGAGGAAGATCTTATGGAAGATGTGGTTCACAAGGTAGAGGAAGAGGATTTTCCAAAAAATGTTTCAAGTGCAATCAATTTGGACACAAGAGCTGGGAATGCTCTGAATCATCTCAAGGAGGCGATTCAAAATTTGAGAGAAGCAATCAAGTTATTCATGCTGATCAAGAGAGTGTGGGATCTCCGGTGCATCACAAGGATGATGCAGAATCGGGAGAGTCTTTAATGCTTAAGAGGGTGCTATTAAAGCCACAAAAAGAGAGTCAAGAGCCGGTTCAAAGGAGAGCATTGTTTAAAACCAAGTGTAAGTCACAAGGTAAATGTTGTAAGCTGAATATAGATAGTGGTAGCACTGATAATATTGTTGCAACTGATATGGTAGAAAAGTTGAATCTTAAAAGGATTAAACACCCTACTCCATATAAAGTGACTTGGTTACAAAAAGGCCATCAAATATTGGTTAGTGAGCAGGCCTATGTTGATTTTCAGATTGGTAGCTAAAAGGATTGTGTTTTGTCTGATATAATGCCTATGGATGTGTGCCATGTTTTGCTTGGGAGACCATGGCAATTTGACAAGAAATCGGTGCATGATGGAAAGGAGAATACATATACCATTGAGAAAGATGGAGAGAAGCATACCTTGCTGCCCATAAAGGAGAAAAAAGAGGACAACATCAGCAACAGTAGTAAGGTAATGTTGGTAAGTGGTAAAGAGTTCTTAAGTGATTTGAAAAATGGAGAAATTGGTTATGCTTTGGTGCCTAAGCCTAAATGTCTAATGACTTCTACAAAGTTGGATGATTTGCCTGTTGAAGTACAATATATTTTGAATGAAAATATGGACATTGTTGCAAATGATTTGCCTAATGAATTGCCTCCTATTAGAAGCATTAGTCATCACATGGATTTGATTCCAGGTGCTAGCCTTCCAAACAAGGCTGCATATAAGTTAACACCTATGGAAAATGAGGAGATAAGGAAGCAAGTGGAGGATCTTTTAAAGAAGGGATTGATAAGGGAAAGTCTAAGCCCTTGTGCTATTCCTACAGTGTTGGTTCCAAAGAAAGGAGGGGAATGGCGCATGTGTATTGATTCAAGGGTAATAAATAAAATCACAATAAGATATAGATTTCCCATACCTAGGATTGGAGATTTAATGGATTGCTTGAGTGGTTCTATGTATTTTTCTAAGATAAATTTGAAAATTGGTTATCATCAAATAAGAATTAGACCTGGGGATGAATGGAAAACAACCTATAACACTAGTGATGGGTTGTATGAATGGTTGGTTATGCCTTTTGGGTTGTCTAATGCTCCTAGTACTTTTATGTGGTTATCTAAAATTCAGAGGAAAGTTGTCAATCTGGTGGCAACTTCTCCAACTGTTGGTACTATTTGTTCTTCTTCTTGGGCATCTTGAGTCATTTTCTGTATTTATTCTCGAAGGACAAATCTCTCCACCAACAGATTTTTGGCGACTCTACTGGGGATCGGAAAGAGTGGTGCTGCATCCTTATTCTCCAGTAAATTGAAGATACCTCATCGAATGAGTGAGGTTGGTGACTTTGTTTTATATGAAGATCTTAGAAAATGGTTCGATGCCAGGCAAGCCAAAGAAATCAGTTTAAAGCCAGAAGAAGACCTATGCCAACAATTGAAGAGATACAATCTAAAAATGATGAAATACTTCATTTATTATGGAATAACCTCAAAGCCAGCATCTCTGAAGGAGAGAAGAGGAAGTTGCACCCATCTAAAGATTATAAATTTGCATCACTGCTTAGAAGTTTGCACGATAGGTTTTATTCTCTCAAAGACTTTAAACAAAAGATTCATGAGGATTAGGTTTCTTATAACTTCTCTATTTTTAATGATCAAGATTTTGTGCAAGTGTTTGTTGAACCCAAAGATTTGTTGTTGTCACGAAATCACAATATGCAACAAGAAAGAGTTTTAAGCTAGATTGAAAATAAACCCAATGTCACTCTTATTCCAAACTAGTGTCTGGAGAAATCAAATGATGAATTCTTATGTGGAATCTTGGATGGAGATAATTGCATTACGAAAATTGAAATGGATGTAGCCAGAGATGTCTCTAACGATATGAAAGAAGGTATGAATGATTCTATATTTTCTCCTAAATCAAAAATATTTAATTTTGACATGGATGAAAAAGACCAAATAATAGAAAGTGTTTCATACAAAGCTAAGAAAGAGTTCTTAAATTAAAAATGGAAGTCTTTGTTTTTGGCGATGCTGATTTAATATTGGAAGAGATGAAACAATCAAATCTTTGCACTTCTCCTGAATACTCAGCATTTGAATTTCTTTATGAAGAAGATGGAAAGTCACAAGAAGAGGTAGGGGACATTTCACAAGCTCATATGGTCTCATTTCAATTTCCTATTACCTATGATGCTGATTCAATAAATGTGATGTATGCATGCAAAAGTGGGGCTGAAAATTTTGATAATGTGATGATCAAGCCTAGTGAAGGTATGGACAAATTGCATTCTTGATTTGTTTGTGCTCTCTATGATGATTTTATTTGTACGAATAATGAAGAAGTTGTTGTTTTTAGATTTGATCCCATGATTGTAGAATATGAGATTCAGAAAACACAATCAGTAGTGACCTACCTAGAGGTTAATTTAGATTTTCAACCTCATTCATTTACAGTTTTTCATGAGACACATACAACTGATGATAGTTCTTCTAGTGGTTCAATTGGTTGTTTTCAGGATTGGGATATCAATTTACATGCTGCAGAGAGAGGTAATCATATACAAAAAAGTGTTGGGGCAGCTAGAGAAGGTTCCATGTCTTATGGTGTTTGTGTGGGTTGTCCAATTTAGGGACTGATTTCTACATGTTTGCAAAATTAGATGCATTCTGATATTATACATGAGGCCAATGTTTAGACAAATGCTGGTAATTATGTATTGGACAATGCTGACATGAGTCATCTTATTGCAAAAGTATATGATGAGGAGTGACTTTTTGAGTATCAAGTCACATTTGGAGGGCTTTATGTGAAGTCATTCTCATCACGATGGTTTCCAACTGGCCATTGGTGGTGCACAAGCTATTATTTCTCCCAGCCCGTCAATGGATTCACCTAACGACTCTGAAGTCTCTGGAGGCAGGGTCTTCATGACCATGTAAATGTTAGGAGTTTTGGTGTACTGGTAGTGTAGTTATTTCCTTTTACTATCTTGTTCTATTTTTGGCCTTGCTTAAGTCTTCTATTTTTCCCCTTAACTCTATTGGCCCAATGGATAAGGCACTGGTCTTGGCTTGAGATTCTAGATTCCTTGCTTTGTCCTTTTGCAGTCCTCGTCCCACATCAGAGCCAACGTTACCCTTCTATTTACCCTTATTTGATTTTTCATAATCCTTCCTCAAGCAAGCATTGATGTACCATTTTCCTTTATTGGTCTATATGTTCACTCCTGAAGTCATCCCATTTTTATTAAAGATCATTCGCCTGTTGTCTTGGTGTACGAAGGAATTTGTAATCTTGAATCTCTGAACTTGAACCTTTTTCAAAATTCAATGGTTCATGGGTTCAAAGTTCACTGTTCTATGCTCTTGAAAAAGCCACTCACCCTTGGTCTCTCATGCAACACGATTTGTAATTTTTGAACCTTCCAATTGAACTTCTATACCTTTTCTTCGTTCAAGTACAAAAAGTTCATTATGTATGGATTGTAATACTGGCAAAATATTCCCAAAATGAATGTGCAGAGCATATGGAGACAAAGTTTATAAGCTACCTTTTTCCCCAAACCTTCTCAACCAGACATACTGCTGTGGCGATTGCTAGCCTCCTTCAATCTCTGAATATTATTAAAGCCTCCTGTCTGAGCGTATTCACTAATGCCGATGATATTAGAAGGAATGCCATGATTGCAGACTATATGAAAGATAAATATAATGAAACGGTTTTAGGAACTCTCATGCAATGAAAGGATATGTGTGAAATGGTTTTGTTGAAAAGATTTTAGAAACTTCCAAATGCAAATGCCTCACCAAATTCCTCCGCCAGCACCTTCTGAGTCGTTGCTAAGAGTTTTCAAGCAGGTTGTAGGCATGACAATTTTTATCAAATTTTATGGGTTTGAATGCTCTGGTAGACATATATGTAGAACGTTGAAGCACATAATAGGCACCTAAACAGTTTGGGCTTGATGCCTCAAAATGAACGCAGGATATTCACCAAATGTCTATTGAAAACAATGCAATCTTTTTAAATGCTTTGGTGTATTGGTACGCAAATTATGGAATGAATAGACAAGACACGTAAACTGTTTACATAGTGCCTTAGAGAAATGCGGTATCATGGAGTCCAATGACTGCAACACACACATAAAATGGATTTTTTGAAAAAAGGCTTTATAAACTCTCAAGTAAATGCAGTTTGTAATGTGAAGCCCATTTCCACCATCTGCATTAGTTTTCTCTAGCCAACGCCCAAATGGGAGTTTTGGAACAACATATAGACAATTGCTTGTTTCTAACTGATATTTGAAGATTGAAAGCTATGTGGGAATCGATGTGAAGGTTACTCTGGTAATGAACCAACTAGAAAATCTTGATCCTGCTATGTTGCATCCTGGAAGAATGTTTAAGTGTTTCCAATCAATTATAAAATGAATACTAACTGCTGAAAATAATGACTTGGCCATATGAGTTGTGAAGGAGAATATTAAGGAAAGAAGGATTATAAGGCATATAGGTCTACTGAATGGAAAACATGTTAGGAATCTACGCAATCATATTGGGAATAATAGAATTGTTTCTAAGATGGAGTTAATTGATGAAGACTATTGGGTGGAGACCACTTTACAAATTATATAATGAATAAAATAAAGAAATCAAGTGCCACAAAAAGAGGGAAGGTTACTATAAAGAAACCAAAGTGTTCTCAAAAGGAAATGTGAAAGGCTAGTCTTTTAATGCAGCTGTTACAAAAAAGGAGGAGTTTTTCTTGGTAACAAACTTTCAAGAAAATTATTATGAAAAAAAGAGAATTCAGTTGTAATTGACCTTGCAAGAAGTGGTTACGAAGAGGAGGCTTTTAAAGACTCATCAGAGGCCCATTTGGGGGATCTTTTCTTTTATCTTTTTGAGCTCAGAAATAGGGGAAGGAAAAGGAAGTAGATTTTTCTTTTCCAAGCACAGTTTGCTATATTAGATGTAGAGTCTTTGAACCTATATGTTGGAGAAATAAGGGGATTATTTTTGAATCTTTGAATTTATCAATACTCTCTTTAATTGTCGATGTCCTTTGTGTCTCTGTGATGGTTCTCCAATATTATATTTGTTATGTCAGATTGTGTAATTTTTATTTTTGAATTTGTGAATTCACGATAAAATCATCTCTTGAAAATGTTCTACTATTCGTCTTCTCTTGTTTATCGATTGGGCTTGTAGGGTAGGTGAACTATGAGTCATTTAACCTGCATCTCCTTCATTTTAGTTTTAATCTTTCACATATACTTTCATGGTTATGTGTATATGTTAGTGAGCCTTTCCTGCTTTTTGGTCAAAAGCATACCCTGCATTTTAATTCGTTGCATATCATAAGAGGGAGATGTATCTCTAAAATTCAGAGGAAAGTTATTAATCTGGTGGCAACTTCTCCAATTGTTAGTACTATTTGTTCTTCTTCTCGGGCATCTTGAGTCATTTTCTACATTTATTCCTGAAGGACAAATCTGTCCACCAACAGATTTTTGGCGACTCTGCTGGGGATCAAAAAGAGTGGTGTTGCATCCTTATTCTCCAGTAAATTGAAGATATCTCATCAAATGAGTGAGGTTGGCGACTCTGTTTTATATGAATATCTTAGAAAATGGTTCAATGCCAGGCAAGCCAAAGAAATCAATTTAAAGCCAGAAGAAGACCTATGCCAACAATTGAAGAGATACTATCTGAAAATGATGAAATACTTCATTTATTATGGAATAACCTCAAAGCCAGCATCTCTGAAGTAGAGAAGAGGAAGTTGCACCCATCTAAAGATTATAAATTTGCATCATTGCTTAGAAGTTTGCACGATAGGTTTTATTCTCTCAAAGACTTTAAACAAAAGATTCATGAGGATCATGTTTCTTATAACTTCTCTATTTTTAATGATCAAGATTTTGTGCAAGTGTTTGTTGAACCCAAAGATTTGTTGTTGTCACGAAATCACAATCTGTAACAAGAAAGAGTTTTAAGCTAGAATGAAAATAAACCCAATGTCACTCTTATTCCAAACTAGTGTCTGGAGAAATCAAATGATGAATTCTTATGTGGAATCTTGGATGGAGATGATCGCATTACGGACATTAAAATGGATGCAGCCAGAGATGTCTCCAACGATATGAAAGAAGGTATGAATGATTCTATATTTTCTCCTGAATCAAAAATATTTAATTTTGACATGGATGAAAAAGACCAAATAATAGAAAGTGTTTCATATGAAGCTAAGAAGGAGTTCTTAAATTCAAACATGGAAGTATTTGTTTTTGATGATGCTGATTTAACATTGGAAGAGATGAAACAATCAAATCTTTGCACTTCTCCTGAATACTCAGCATTTGAATTTCTTTATGAAGATGGAAAGTCACAAGAAGAGGTAGAGGACATTTCACAAGCTCATATGGTCTCATTTCAATTTTCTATTACCTATGATGCTGATTCAATAAATGGGATGTATGCATGCAAAAGTGGGGCCGAACATTTTGATAATGTGATGATCAAGCCTGGTGAAGGTATGGATAAATTGTATTCTTGATCTGTTTGTGCTCTCAGTGATGATTTTATTTGTACGAATAATGAAGAAGTTGTTTTTAGATTTGATCCCATTATTGTAGAATATGAGATCCAGAAAACACAATCAGTAGTGAACTACCCAGAGGTTAATTTAGATTTTCAGCATCATCCATTTATAGTTTTTCATGAGACACATACGGATGATGATAATTCTTCCATTGGTTCAATCGGTTGTTTTCAGGCTTGGGATATCAATTTACATGCTGTAGAGAGAGGTAATCATATATAGAAAAGTGTTGGAGAAACTAGAGAAGGTTCTATATCTTATGGTGTTTGTGTGGGTTGTCCAATCCGGGGACTGATTTCTACATGTTTGCAAAATCAGATGCATTCTAATATTATACATGAGGCCAATGTTCAGACAGATGTTGGTAATTATGTACTGGACAATGCTGACATGAGTTGTCTTATTGCAGAAGTATATGATAAGGAGTGGCTTTTTAAGTATCAAGTCACATCTGGAGGGCTTTTATGTGAAGTCATTCTCATCATGATGGTTGCCAGTTGGCCATAGGTGGTGTGCGTACTTCTAATTCATCCATCATTATTCCACATAGGCTATTATTTCTCCCAGCTCGTCAATGGATTCGCATGATGACTCTGAAGTCTTTGGAGGTAGGGTCTTCATGACCATGTACATATCAGGAGTTTTTGTGTGCTAGTAGTGTAGTTGTTTCCTTTTACTATCTTGTTCTATTTTTGGCCTTGCTTAAGTCTCCTATTTTTCCCCTTGACTCTATTGGCCCAATGGATAAGGCACTGGTCTTGGCTTGAGATTCTGGATTCCTTGCCTTGTTCTTTTGCAGTCCTCGTCCCCAGTTAGAGCTAATGTTACCCTTCTATTTACCCTTATTCAATTTTTCATAATCCTTCCTCGAGCAAGCATTGATGTACCATTTTCCTTTATTGGTCAATATGTTCACTCCTCAATTCATAGCATTGTTATTAAAGATCATTCGCTTGTTGTCTTGGTGTATGAAGGAATTTGTAATCTTGAATCTTCAAACTTGAACCTTTTTCAAAATACAGTGGTTCATGGATTCAAAGTTCACTATTCTATGCTCTTGAAAAAGCCACTCACCTTTGGTCTCTCATGTAACATGATTTGTAATGTTTGAACCTTCCAATTGAACCTCTGTACCTTTTCTTGGTTCAAGTATAAAAAGTTTATTATGTATGAATTGTAATACTGGCAGAATATTCACAAAATGAATGTGTTGAGCATATGGAGACAAAGTTTATAAGTTGTCTTTTTCCCCAAACCTTCTCAGTCAGACATACTACTGTGGCGATTGCTAGTCTCCTTCAATCTCTGAATATTATTAAAGTCTCCTCTCTGAGCATATTCATTGATGCCGATGATATTAGAAGGAACACCATGATTGTAGAGTATATGCAAGATAAATATAATGAAACGGTTTTAGGAACTCTCGTGCAATGAAAGGATATGTGTGAAATGGTTCTGTCTAAAAGATTTTAGAAACTTCCAAATGCAAATACCTCACTAAATTCCTCTGCCAGCACCTTCCGAGCCATTGCTAAGAGTTTTCAAGCAGGTTGTAGGCATGACAATTTTTATCAAATTTTATGGGTTTGAATGCTCTGGTAAACATATATGCAGAACGTTGAAGCATAGAATAGGCACCTAAATATTGTGGGCTTGACGCCTCAAAATGAATGTAGGATATTCACCAAATGTGTGTTGAAAACAATGCAATCTTTAGGCAAGACATGTAAATTGTTTACATAGTGCCTTAGAGAAATGCGGTCTCATGGAGTCCAATGACCGCAAGACACACATAAAATGGATTTTTTGAAAAAAAGGCTTTATAAACTCTCAAGTAAGTGCAGTTTGCAATGTGAAGCCCATTTCCATGATTTGCATCAGTTTTCTCTAACCGACATCCAAATGGGAATTTTGGAACACCATATAGACAGTTGCTTGTTTCCAACTGATATTTGAAGCTTGAAAGCTATGTGGGAATCAATGTTAAGGTAACTCTGGTAACGAACCAACTAGAAATCTTGATCCTGCTGTGTTGCATCCTGGAAGAATGTTTAAGTGTTTGCAATCAATTATAAAAGGAATACTAACTGTTGAAAATAATGACTTGGCCATACGAGCTGTGAAGGAGCATAGTAAGGAAAGAAGGATTATAACGCATATAGGCTGATTGAATGGAAAACATGTTAGGAATCTGCACAATCATATTGGGAATAATAGAATTGTTTCCAGGATGGAGTTAATTGATGAAGACTATGCAGTGGGGACCACTTTACAAATTATATAATGAATAAAATAAAGAAATCAAGTGCCACAAAAAGAGGGAAGGTTACTATAAAGAAACCGAAGTGTTCTCAAAAGGAAATGTGAAAGGCTAGTCTTTTAAAGCAGCTGTTACAAAAAGTGAGGAGTTTTTCTTGGTAACGAACTTTCAAGAAAATTATTATGAAGAAAAAGAGAATTCAGTTGTAACTGACCTTGCAAGAAGTGGTTATGAAGAGGAGGCTTTTAAAGACTCATCGGAGGCCCATTTGGGGGATCTTTTCTTTTATCTTTTTGAGCTCAGAAATAGGGGAAGGAAGAGGAAGAAGATTTTTCTTTTTCAAGCACAGTTTGTTATATTAGATGTAGAGTCTTTGAACCTATATGTTGGAGAAATAAGGGGATTATTTTTGAATCTTTGAATTTATCAATACTCTCTTTAATTTCCAATGTCCTTTGTGTCTCTGTGATGGTTCTCTAATATTATATTTATTATGCCAGATTGTGTAATCTTTATTTCTGAATCTGTGAATTCTTGATAAAATCATCTCTTGAAAATGTTCTGCTATTCGTCTTCTCTTGTTTATCGATTGGGGTTGTAGGGTAGGTGAACTGTGAGTCATTTAACCTACATCTCCATTTCAATTTTAATCTTTCGCATATACTTTCATGGTTATGTGTATATGTTAGTGAGCCTTTCCTTCTTTCTGGTCAAAAGCATACCCCACATTTTGATTCGTTGCATATCATAAGAAGGAGCTATACCTCTAAAATTTAGAGGAAAGTTGTCAATCTAGTGGCAACTTCTCCAACTGTAGGTACTATTTTTTCTTCTTCTCCAGCATCTTGAGTCATTTTTTGCATTTATTCCCGAAGGACAAATCTGTCCACCAACAGATTTTTGGTGACTCTGCTGGGGATCGAAAAGAGTGGTGTTGTATCCTTATTCTCGAGTAAATTGAAGATACCTCATCGAATGAGTGACGTTGGTGACTCTATTTTATATGAAGATCTTAGAAAATGGTTCGATGCCAGGCAAGCCAAAGAAATCAATTTAAAGCTAGAAGAAGACCTATGCCAACAATTGAAGAGATACTATCTAAAAATGATGAAATACTTCATTTATTATGGAATAACCTCAAAGCCAGCATCTCTGAAGTAGAGAAGAGGAAGTTGCACCCATCTAAAGATTATAAATCTGGATCACTGCTCAGAAGTTTGCATGATAGGTTTTATTCTCTCAAAGACTTTAAACAAAAGTTTCATGAGGATCAAATTTCTTATAACTTTTTTGTTTTTAATGATCAAGATTTTTGTGCAAGTGTTTGTTGAACCCAAAGATTTGTTGTTGTCACGAAATCACAATCTGCAACAAGAAAGAGTTTTAAGCCAGATTGAAAATAAACCCAATGTCACTCTTATTCCAAACTAGTGTTTGGGGAAATCAAATGATGAATTCTTATGTGGAATCTTGGATGGAGATGATCGCATTACAGAAATTGAAATGGATGCAGCCAGAGATGTCTCCAACGATATGAAAGAAGGTATGAATGATTCTATATTTTCTCCTGAATCAGAAATATTTAATTTTGACATGGATGAAAAAGACCAAATAATAGAAAGTGTTTCATATGAAGCTAAGAAAGAGTTCTTAAATTCAAACATGGAAGTCTTTGTTTTTGACGATGCTGATTTAACATTGGAAGAGATGAAACAATCAAATCTTTGCACTTCTCCTGAATACTCAGCATTTGAATTTCTTTATGAAGAAGACAGAAAGTCACAAGAAGAGGTAGGGGACATTGCACAAGCTCATATGATCTCATTTCAATTTCCTATTACCTATGATGCTGATTCAATAAATGGGATGTATGCATGCAAAAGTGGGGCTGAAAATTTTGATAATGTGATGATCAAGCCTAGTGAAGGTATGGACAAATTGCATTCTCGATATGTTTTTGCTCTCAATGATGAATTTATTTGTACGAATAATGAAGAAGTTGTTTTTAGATTTGATCCCATGATTGTCGAATATGAGATCCAGGAAACACAATCAGTAGTGAACTGCCCAGAGGTTAATTCAGATTTTTAGCCTCATCCATTTATAGTTTTTCATGAGACACATACGGCTGATGATAGTTCTTCCAGTGGTTCAATTGGTTGTTTTTAGGCTTGGGATATCAATTTACATGCTGCAGAGAGAGGTAATCATATACAAAAAAGTGTTGGGGTAGCCAGAGAAGGTTCTATATCTTATGGTGTTTGTGTGGGTTGTCCAATCCGGGGACTAATTTCTACATGTTTACAAAATTAGATGCATTTTGATATTATACATGAGGCCAATGTTCAGACAAATGTTGGTAATTATGTACTAGACAATGCTAACATGAGTTGTCTTATTGCAAAAGTATATGATGAGGAGTGGCTTTTTGAGTATCAAGTCACATCTGGAGGGATTTTATGTGAAGTCATTCTCATCATGATGGTTTCCAGCTGGCCATTGGTGGTGGGCATACTTCTAGTTCATCCATCATTATTTCGCACATGCTGTTATTTCTCCCAGCTCGTCAACGGATTCGCATGACGACTTTGAAGTCTCTAGAGGTAGGGTCTTCATGACCATGTACATATCAGGAGTTTTGGTGTGCTGGTAGTGTAGTTCTTTCCTTTTACTATCTTATTCTATATTTTGCCTTGCTTAAGTCTCCTATTTTTCCCCTTGACTCTATTGGCCCAATGGATAAGGCACTGGTCTTGGCTTGAGATTCTGGATTCCTTGCTTCGTCCTTTTGCAGTCCTCGTCCCTAGTCAGAGCCAATGTTACCCTTCTATTTACCCTTATTTGATTTTTCATAATCCTTCCTTGAGCAAGCATTGATGTACCATTTTCCTTTATTGGTTAGTATGTTCACTACTCAAGTCATCCCATTGTTATTAAAGATCATTCGCCTATTTTCTTGGTGTACGAAGGAATTTGTAATCTTGAATCTCTGAACTTGAACCTTTTTCAAAATTCAATGGTTCATGGGTTCAAAGTTCACTGTTCTATGCTCTTGAAAAAGCCACTCACCTTTGGTCTCTCATGTAACACGATTTGTAATTTTTGAACCTGCCAATTGAACCTCTGTACCTTTTCTTGGTTCAAGTACAAAAAGTTCATTATGTATGGATTGTAATACTAGCAGAATATTCACAAAATGAATGTGCAGAGCATATGGAGACAAAGTTTATAAGCTACCTTTTTCCCCAAACCTTCTCAGTCAGACATACTGTTGTGGTGATTGCTAGTCTCCTTCAATCTCTGAATATTATTAAAGCCTCCTCTCTGAGCGTATTCACTAATGTCGATGATATTAGAAGGAATGCCATGATTGCAAACTATATGCAAGATAAATATAATGAAATAGTTTTAGGAACTCTCGTGCAATGAAAGGATATGTGCGAAATGGTTTTGTTGAAAAGATTTTAGAAACTTCCAAATGCAAATGCCTCACCAAATTCCTCCGCCAGCACTTTCTGAGCCGTTGCTAAGAGTTTTCAAGCAGGTTGTAGGCAAGATTTTTTTTAATCAAATTTTATGGGTTTGAATGCTCTGGCAGACATATATGCAGAACGTTGAAGCACAAAATAGGCACCTAAATAGTTTAGACTTGACGCCTCAAAATGAACACAGGATATTCACCAAATGTATGTTGAAAACAATGCAATATTTTTAAATGCTTTGGTATATTGGTACACAAATTATGGAATGCATAGACAAGACACGTAAACTATTTACATAGTGCCTTAGAGAAATGCGGTATCATGGAGTCCAATGACCGCAACACACATAAAATGGATTTTTTGAAAAAAGGCTTTATAAACTCTCAAGTAAATGCAGTTTACAATGTGAAGCCCATTTCCACGATCTGCATCAGTTTTCTCTAGCCAGCGCCCAAATGGGAATTTTGGAACAACGTATAGATAGCTTCTTGTTTCCAACTGATAGTTGAAGCTTGAAAGCTATGTGGGAATCAATGTGAAGGTTACTCTGGTAATGAACCAACTAGAAAATCTTGATCCTACTATGTTGCATCATGGAAGAATGTTTAAGTGTTTGCAATCAATTATAAAAGGAATACTAATTGCCAAAAATGATGACTTGGCCATACGAGCTATGAAGGAGCATATTAAGGGAAGACGGATTATAATGCATACAAGCCCACTGGATGGAAAGCATGTTAGGAATCTGTGCAATCATATTGGGAATAATAGAATTGTTACCAAGATGGAGTTAATTGATGAAGACTATGCGGTGGGGACCACTTTACAAATTAAATAATGAATAAAATAAAGAAATCAAGTGCCACAAAAAGAGGGAAGGGTACTATAAAGAAACTGAAGTGTTCTCAAAAGGAAATTTGAAAGGCTAGTATTTTAAAGCAGCTGTTAGAAAAAGTGAGGAGTTTTTCTTGGTAATGAACTTTCAAGAATATTATTATAAAAAAAAGAGAATTCAGTTGTAATTGACCTTGCAAGAAGTGGTTATGAAGAGGAGGCTTTTAAAGACTCATCGGAGGCCCATTTGGGGGATCTTTTCTTTTATCTTTTTGAGCTTAGAAATAGGGGAAGGAAGAGGAAGAAGATTTTTCTTTTTCAAGCACAATTGTTATATTAGATGTAGAGTCTTTGAGCCTATATGTTGGAGAAATAATGGGATTATTTTTGAATCTTTGAATTTATCAATACTCTCTTTAATTACCGATTTCCTTTGTGTCTCTGTGATGGTTCTCCAATATTATATTTGTTATGTCATATTGTGTAATTTTTATTTCTAAATTTGTGAATTCATGATAAAATCATCTCTTGAAAATGTTCTGCTATTCGTCTTCTCTTGTTTATCGATTGGGGTTGTAGGGTAGGTGAACTGTGAGTTATTTAACCTTCATCTCCTTCATTTCAGTTTTAATCTTTCGCATATACTTTCATGGTTATGTGTATATGTTAGTGAGCCTTTCCTACTTTCTGGTCAAAAGCATACCCTGCATTTTAATTCATTGCGTATCATAAGAGGGAGTTGTACCTCTAAAATTCAGAGGAAAGTTGTCAATCTGGTGGTAACTTCTCCAACTGTTGGTACTGTTTGTTCTTCTTCTCGGGCATCTTGAGTCATTTTCTACATTTATTCCCGAAGGACAAATCTGTCCACCAACACTCAGGACACTTGAATGTTGGGTGTCCAAACTCATTGCAATTATAACACCTACTTGAAAATATATTTGAACTTCTACCTCTACCAAATCTACCTCTTGTACCTCTAAAGCCACCTCTAGAATCAACAACTTGATCTTTGCCCTTGTTTGTGTCTTCTTGTCTTTCAAAGGATTGTTGTGATGTAGGGAATGCTCCTCTCCCTCTTGCATTGCTACCTCTTCCTCTAACTGATTTGTCTAGCCTCCTTTTAATCTTTTCCTCCACTCTAACTGCCATTTGATAACATTCTTCAACACTTCTCGGGTTAGCCAAAACCAATTCATCTTGTATGTTCAATCTCAAACCACCCAAATATCTAGCAACTTTTTCAGCCTCATTCTCATGATGACCAGACCTCATACTTAATTTATAAAATTCCTTAGTATATGATTTCACATCCATTTCCTTTTGTCTTAAACTTTGAAGCTTTTTAAATATTTGAACTTCATAGTGTTTTGGTAAGAACTTACCTTTGATTTTTGGCACCATCTTGTCCCATAAAGAAATCTTTGACTTTCCTTTCTTTATCCTCTTTGATTCTAGATAATCCCACCATACCAAAGCATGACCTTTCAATTTATTCTTTACGATCTTTAATCTCTGCTCCTTAGGAACCTCATCACATTCAAGGTGATTATCCAAAGCTACAATCTAGACAAGCAACTCTTTATCATTTAGACTTCCTCCATACTTTTGCACATCTATTTTCACCTTGGGTTTGTCCTCTTTTACTACCTTCAACAATTTGGCCATTCTCTGATCCTCAGGGTCGAACTCTCCTTCTACATCCTCATATCCTTCATCTTCTTCCTCTGACTCACTCTCTTCCACATCTCTTCTTTTGTTTGTCTTCAAGGTTTCAATTCTTTCCTCCAACTCTTTCATCTCTCTAGCATGTCTATCCTTCAACTCCTACAACTCTCTAACAGTAACACTATTCTTTGGAGGCATCCTTGCAACTTTGCCTTTTCACCTTCCACTTGTCAATCCTTCAACCTGCAACAAGTTTCAACTTTTTCTCAAACAAATCAGAACCTAGGCTTTGATACCACTTTGATGCAATACAAATATCACCAACTCACCACTATGGGGCTTATTTCACAACAATGGGTTCAGTTGAGCAATTTCACCCAGTTTCACCTATCCTCTTCACAAGGCAAACTCCCTTCTACAAGGCTCAATTTGGGTTTTTTTGGAATTACCAAGCCCAACAATTTGACCAATTCCACTCTTGGCTGCCCAAATCCTAGTAGCCCTCAAAACGGATCTGTCAGACCATATTTTTTGATCCTGAACTCAAATCAATACTATGAAAGGATTTTTGGATACCCATTAAGGGGTTTTAAAACATATCTCAAAATTGGTGTGGGTTACTTTGTAACAAATTGCTCAAAAACTGGCTGTCCCCTGTGTTTGCCTAGGCCAATTAGGCCACTTTTGCAAAGGAAGTACCCTAAAAACAACCAATTAACCCCAAAAATCAATAAACAGTCCTTAGATAGGTTTAAAAACTTCCAAATCCATGTTCATACTCAGGTGTCATGACCATTTAGACAATAAACTAAGAAAACCTCACTTTTAGGCTAAATACCCATGGGTTTATTGAAAATCCATGTTCAACACTTTAAGCCACCTTACAATCATGTCAATCATGTCACAATAGGTCTGCTCATGCTACAAGAACCTTCACCCAACCTTTCACATTGTCTTTTCACCAAAACTCAATTGGTAGCCACCATTCTTGGCTCCAAATATGCATGGAAACACCTAGGGCATCACCTCCAAACACATCAAATCACCACCCCTACTTCTAACAAACACACAAGCAAAAAACATATATCTAATTGAGCCATTCCACCAAGTTATAGCATGACACAATAGGTGGAATGGTTTACAAATCCATTTTACACTCTCAAACCCTTGAAATTCAGTTTTACACAGGTAGTTTTAGAAAAATGATGAAAAAAACCACAAAACTCAATGAAAAATCCTCAAACCAAGTGCATTTGAAAGTTAACTTATGCCTCTATCAAATTCCTATCATTAGGTGCACGTGTTTGTTTGTACAAGTTGTACAAAAGGGCTGTAACAACAGTAAAAATAGAAAATTGCAGGAAAAATAGGGATTTCTTTATTATTTTCTCTTCCCAACTCCTTCAACAACCTTCTCAAATGTCTACATGTGTTTAAAAAGCCTTCTCCAACTTTCCAAACCAAACATAACCAACTTTTGAACTTCCCACAAAAAAAATGACTCTTGAAACTTTCATTTTGTCTTCTTACAAGTTTAGCAATTTTTGCACTTTTTGCACAAAATGACTCCAATAACTTAACCCCATGACAAAATGACCTTATGAGGCCCACATAAGACTCAAACTACATTATTAAGACTCACATTACATTAATAATGGTCTATTTAGACCTTATTTAATGAAAAATGACTCAAAACATGACAAGACGCTCTAAACTAAACATTTAACCATATAAAACCAACCTGTTCAATTGGTGCCCCTGCACCAGTATATAAGAAGTTCTCACAGGAAATAGACAATCAAATTCAGGTTAGATTTTGTGAGAGATCTAGATCCAGCTAAAATTAATCCAGCACTGCCAGCATTCATGGCATATAGTAATAGGGAAGCAGAAAATAATAAAGTTGACTTAGATGGGAATGAGTAGCAAGATGGTCTAGTCAGCACATAAAATCTCGTCATTTTGCATAGGCACTCATTTCTACATGTCACGTGACTTCCTTTTGACTTCCTTTTGCCTTGGAAATTGACTCTTCCTTCTAAACAACCAAATGGGTACTCATTTTGTCTAGATTCAATGTATTTAAAAGATGTATTTTGTCTTTTTCTGTCAAGACAAAAACAAATCCGAGAATGTAACAAATTCCTGCACCTTATTAAATGTAATGTAAATCTGGACCGTTGGTGTTAAGATGATCTCCACCATCCATGAAAAACTTGGTATGATTGTTCCTCTATATAAAGGATAGTCATTTTCTCTCTTGTAAGTAAGATTTGATAGTGAATCACTGAGACTTTGTCAAAATTTGATCAATACAAAGCAAGTTTTGTAGGTTGCTATAAATTTGTGTTTCTGTATTGTCTTATTTTGGAATTCATGGTTCATTTCAATCTGAAATTAGTTAATGTGCAATTGCAATGATGGATAAATGTTTGGATATGTAATTAATGCCCTGGTTCATACCATTTGTACTTGCTGACTGTAAGTTACTTTGCATGGTTAGTCTGAACCTCCATTAATGAATTTAGTTCGATTGCATTTCAATAGTTAAACTGTGCCATCAGCTGGGTGTTTAATGAATGAATGTGATTTCAAAATTATAAGATTCCTTTGAAGATTGCATCATTTCCTACAATATTGTGGTTTCTTAACCTGGTTAAATAGGAGGTGGGCTATTGGGGGTATTTTGTCTATCCACAACATATTATCCAATTGTGATTTGTCACCTAGGTATCAATATCTCTCTTTACCATTTCATCTTTTGCATTTTCTTTATCAACATTTGTTAGAACTAGGTATCAAGGAAAACTATATTGTTCATCTACCGGTAATTTAAGGCTTTAATAGTCAGCATTATTGAAGGGGTTGTTGCACACTTTGCTGTAATAGTTTCATAAACCATTTAGTTGCATGTTAACTCCCCTTGGTTGGAATAGCAAAACACATCCACTGAGTTATCCTATTAGCTAAGACCTAGCTGTATAAACCTTCGGGCAATCCCATTCTGAATTTTCTGGGATATGGTTCCTTTCAAGAGAGGCGAAATATCATGTATCTTATCTATGTTGCTGCGTGCTAAAAACACCATCAACAGATAGGAGATTAGTTGACAAAGATGGAACACAAAGAACATCATGATATGTTGCTTCACTCACGTCAACAAACCCTCTCCCATGCACTTCAGTAGGAGTGTCATCACCCATGAGTATAGATAACATAGAATATGGCTCCTAAGAGCAAAAACCATCTTGTGACAAAGCCACGTGGTGCAGAGCACCTAAGTCAATGATCCAGGTATTAGGCTATGAAGTAATAGCAACTAGGGCATTGCCTTTTCTTTTCCCCTTTCTTTTATCTGTGTTCTTTGAAAATTCCTAAGATGAACTTTGTTTGACTAAATCAGGCACCCTAATATTGTTCTTCTCAAGAAGATGTGTTAGGTGATCAATCTACTTCTTAAGACACTTATGTTCATCATGACCAAGTTTCTTTCAATAGGCACACTTATCCTTCTCCTTCTTAGGCTTGTCGCCTTTGGAAGAAGAGGCCTGATTAGTTGCTTTTGGAGTAGCCAGTTTCTGATCTTGTTTCTTTTCTCCTTGATTCTGTTGTTTCTAATTCTGCTTACCAAATCCTTTCTGATCTTTAGTGCCCTGATTTGTAGCCAAGGCATGAGATTTAGAGGGATTAATTGTGCCCATTTGAACTAGTTTATCTTGCTCCTTTGTTGAGTTCATTTGCATAATCATCAAGAGAAGGCATTGTCTAATTGGTTCCTAAGGCACTTTTAGTGGCATGAAATGTAGAAACAAACACAAAATAGCTAGGACCAAGCTTAGAAAGAATACTTAAGATCAATTGAGAATCTTTCTTCTCAACCCCACATTGTCTCAACTATAGTCTTATGGCCTTTATCTTAGTGAAGAAATATTGAATAGTATCAAAACTGGTAGGACTTAACCCTATGAGCTCATTTTCCAGTAGATGTCCTCTTATTTCATCCTGCTTACCAAAGAGATTTTCCAAAGTGGTCCATACGTCATTTGGTGTAGAAACAAATTCGATGTGAAAAAGAAAATCTAGAGATATGAACATACACAAGGTTCCAAAAGCTTCATCCAACTTATTAAACCATTTTGGCTTTTCTGCAAGCAACGATGGTCCAGTTTCAAGACCCATAGTTACTCTATACAACCATTACCTCTTTATATAGGTTTTCATTTTAGATTTCCAATCAAAGTAGTTGTAGGGTGTGATATTGGTACTGTTGTTTGATCCATTTTATGGAGAAAAGAAGATTGTTTGTTGTAGTTGTCCAGAAAAAGAGAATGCAGAAACTCAAAGAAAGCAGGCAAGACACCCCCCCTTTTCACTCAATCAAAGAACCCCCCAAGAAAATATGATTTGACACTTTATATTTAGTGTGATTTCAATTTCCACTAGTAAGAAACACTGAGTGGACTTGATCTCAATGCTTTACAAATTCTCAATCAAATGAGTGTATGCTAAAAGTATGATCTTGGAACCAAACCAAGAGAAACTAATAGCACCACTATAAAGTACTCGAAAAATAATGCACTTTCAAAAAAGAATCACCTTGATCCGAGGTTGTATGCAAAAGTTATGAGTCTCTGAAGTTCTTAAAACAAGAACTATGCAAGTCACCTGTGAGAATCCACAATTTATGGAAAATTTGTACACCGAAACCAAAAAATGCTTATACCAGCACATAGAGTGACAAAAATTATCCCAAATAAAAAACTTCTCAGTGAAAGGAGGTCTTGAGCCCAAGATATTAGCCTGCAAAGATTGCCTTCAAAGTCACGCCTACCAACAGAGAGGGGGTATGGTTGCAAAAGTGATCCTCCACCAAATTTGGTGGAATTTCCACCAGAATAAGAGGCCCACCAAGTGTAGAAAATCACTAGATGGTTTTAACCCTCTGCTAAATTAGTCAACTCTAGATAAAATTAGTTAGGGCCAATTATAACAAAATCCACCAATTATAGGAAAAACCAACAAATATAGTTGATTCTACCAAATATAGGTTTTGACCAAATATAGTGGCATGCAGGCCAGATTGGAGTTGGACAGAAGAGTTTTATAGGCGAATGAGTTTAACGGCCAAAGGCTAAATTAAAAGTTTTAAACAGGCCTCTAAAAATGTCGAATGCAAGTATGGGGTCAGGGGCAAATGCCTCACTCGATCCCCTTTTGAATATCATAAGGATCATATTGGTTTTGAACTTCTATGGGAGGTAATTCATGTTGTTGAAATATGATATTTGATGTTGTCACATGCATACAACTAAACAAAGATGCTGCATCATTTGGTCTAATAGAAGGTGGGACAACTACCTTTTGTAGGGCCTCTTGGAGTATTTCGTGGTATGCAGGTGATGTTTGTATTAAGTCCCATAGAGAGATCTTAGCTGGAGTAGCCCAGAGCTGCTCAACAAGATCATATTCTCTACCAACATGTTGAGGAAGACGAGGAGGAGGGGGAAGAAAAGGATGAGAAGGTGGAAAATAAGTGGGCACACTCAGTTCTTGCTTACTTTTCTTGTTAATAAGGGTGTTGTGTGTGTTAACAACCACATGATTATGAGGTTGTTGCGACACAATTTGAACACCTTGATTCCTTTGAGTAATCTGCTTTGCAAAATTAAGAATGTAACTAGGAGGTTGAGATAGTTTTGGAACACCTTGAACTATAATCACGGGTTTAGAGAAAGGAGGAGGATTAGGTGCCTTATCAACAATGATTTTAGGAATGTTTTGAACACTAATGTACTTATTCACATCCCCTTAGTGAGCAAAATAAGTCTATTAATGATGATGGAATTGACATTGTTGTCTTTTTGAAAAATACAAGATTTAGGAGGATGAGATGAATGCCCAATATCTACCCATGGGGGTCCATTATGAGAGAAGGCTCTTCATCCACTAATGCTTCATCTTTTGAAGGGGGAGCATTAGAATGAAGAGAGGGTAGAGTTGTGTTTAGAAATGTATCAATGATCTCATCCTCTTGCGCCAAAATATCCTCGCAAATAGGGAATAATTTTGGGAGAGGGATCCAGAGCATAGGGTAATGTAGGTGAAGCTAAGTCACCATCATATGCTTTAGATGTGATATAAATGGTATTATCATGGGTTTTAGTAGAAGAACTTTCACCATCATCTGTCTCATAACCATTCATGGAGACGAATTTAGTAAAATCTTCTAATATTGATAAAAATAAATCAAATTTAGACATGACTTGAGTATCACCAAGATCTAAAATGAGATTGCAATTAATGTCCTACAAGTGGAAGATAAGCGGGGCTTTTCAAAAATGTGATGTTCTTGGTAACTACAACAACTAAATCTTTCCAATGTAAGATGTGTAGTATGTGCAAATGATTTTCCTAAGTAAACACAAGATGGATTTAGAAAACTTTGCTTTAAATGAAGATGCATAAGTTTCAAATAAGGTATGTCGCTAGATAGTTTTCTTTATGCCACCGCTCTCAAATTTTAAAGATAAGATGAATGCATGAATGTTCTTGCTTTCTAAATTAAAAAAATATGACAAATATGATGAGTTACATCAACTTAAAATTAGATTTAGCAATTAGCCAGTATAGCAAAGATCTTAAAATAAGATTTCAAATATAACCACTAAATGCAAGACTATTTAGGGTTTACCATCGAACCCTAGATCTTATTCCCTAATCCAAAATGTAGTGATGCAAGAATGCTTTTTTATTCTTAAACACAAATTATAATTATGATGTGCTACAACAATGATAAATCAGATTTGAACAACTAATCAACATCACCAAGATTTGAAATAAGATTCTACTCAATAACCCTAGGTGCAAGACTTGCTAGGTTTTCTAAAAATGCAATATTTTTGAAAACCCTAATAATGAAGAAGTGCAAATGTTGTGGAAAGACCGGGGGTCAGCTGAGTCAGCATTTGGAATGCCACGCTAGAAGGAACTTACCCCTCTAAGAAGTTGATCAAGTGCCTACTAGATGTCATGTCAAATGTTTATTGCTATTTTCATTGATTGTGGAGCACACTCAAGCAAATTTGTGGAGTTGGACAGTCATTTCAAAGCATGTCGATAATCATGAGTAGTTAACTTGGCTTTAGACTTTGGACATGCTATCTAGAAAGTTCATCGGTTGTGAGGGGGCTTGAATGGGATTATAGTGGGTGTCTCTTTTTTCATTCCTCATTTGCAACTCCAACATAAGTTTCGTCTCCTCTGCACCTTGGCTTCAATGGTAGGAAGAATGAGGTTTGTGGTCTGAGTGGTGATTGAAGGTATGGTGAATTTGGGGATGGATACTGCAATACAATTAGAAAGCTTAGTCAGACAAATGGCATTCAAAGGGAAGATAACTAGCCAAAGGCCAAAGCGTGTCATGCGAATCAATTACAAGCTTACCATAGTTGTAGTGAAGGTAATTCTTGGTAAAGGTTTTGTTGATGGAGGTGAATTATATAGGGTGGATACCAGCATTGTCTCCCAGTTCTTAGCTACTATTATGGATGCCAACACTCCCAAGAAGATCTCAAAGCAGTTGGCAAGAAATCTCTTCAAAGGTGATTTATTTATTGGTCTGAAAGATGTCCTTGATGCATCTTCTCTAGGGTTGGGGATTCCTCGGCCAAGGGATTTTCCCCGTCTATAGGATCCTGACGAAGTGATAAAGTTTTTTTCCTTTCTTTTGGATCTGAAAAGAATGGCCCTTCTAGAACATAGAGAACAAGTTGGGGTCAGGGTGATTTTTTTGAAGAAGCTATTGCACATGGAGTCGGTGGGGGGTCAGTTTGATTGGTTCCTTGAGTTCCAAACCTTTGCCTCCAATCTGGGTTTCATGTAATTTCGAGCAACAAGCATCCTCTGGCTCTCGGGTAATCTTAATAATTTTTTGATGGGTGTCATGTATAGTCCATTCTATCATTCAAAAGTTTGTCTTAATTTCTCATATCAATGTTTTGTCCTCCTGCTTGGTCTGGCTCGATGTTGGGTCTATAAATAATCCAGTTCAGGTTGGGGTAAATAATTAAGGGCCCTGCGTTGTCAATTCCAACTGGTTGTTATGGCCTTGCATGGCCTTTTGATATTCAATTTTGGATCCTGTGTGGTATGGTCGGATGATATAAGGTTTTAGGTAGTTCTTTCAGTTAGGGGCTCTGGTTGAAGACATATGCCTGAATGGCACTACAAGTTGTAATTTTTTGAATCAGTTTAATATACAATAGACATCTCTTATATTGAAACAAAAAAATAATGAAGAAGTGCAAATGCAAAATATGCAACTAAGAAATGATTAATTAATGCAATACTAATCAAATCTGATGCAAAAATCAGAAAGTTGTGAAATGTAAGATGAGTTGGGTTCACCAAAATGTTATGCTGAAAAAGGTGACTTAGCTTATAAATCCTAAACTAGGTCAAATCCTCTTCTACATGAACATTTTAAACACAAATTGAGGAGACTTAATACTCAGCTACAGTCCTCAAAGGAGAGTTGAGAGGTCTCTTGATTGGTCCCTTTATATTCAAGGAGAGAGATCTTATGACTAATTATCAAATCTAGGGTTTCTAGGGCTAAAATAGAGAAAACAAGAGTTATGGACCTGAAACTGTCAAAAACCTAGAAAGTTGTGGCAAGGGAGGGGCTAAACGGAGCTATAAGAACCTAATTCCAAAAGGTTTTTGTCATCTGAACAAGGAGGTCAAATACACTGGGCGCCTTGGTTCCTGTTATGGAGTAAAAAGTGGACACATGCATTTTTACCTCCTAGTTTAGCTCCTAGGTCCTATTTATCTCACTATGCATTATAATTGATCATCTTGGAGAAAAGAGCCTAACACCCATGGGAATTTAGGACATTGGGCCTTTCATTTAACTTATCCCTGACCTAAATTGGGCCCCTAGACTTGGGCGCCAACTACCTTAGTCCTCCCTGATTGGTGAGGGTGAATTAATGTTATGTCAGCCTGGGACCTTTAAAAATGTTCCTCTTGTTGGGAATTAAGGTGTCTCAACCTTGGTAATTCCTTGTATTTATTTATTTATTGCCTGTTGTATAATTAGGATGCAAATCCTATGTTGTCATATTGTGGGAGTTGGCACGGTGATGTGTCATCTTACAAGGCATGACCACATGTAATTTTGTCCTCACATGAGGAGATAGGCGTCCCACTTAGTGGTAGGAATATTTTTCCATGTGTCAGCATCTTGGAATGTGTGTAAGGGAATATTGACCGAAACGGTCATGACAAATTCCTATGACAAAGTTATGACATGTAAGAGTCAGAAATAGAAGATACTATGATAGGTATGGACATGTGTCGAGGAGCACCTTTGAAAAAGGCATCTTTGGGCACCCCAAGGTGGATTATGACATGTAAGAGAATATGCTATTTATAGCCTATGTATGACAGATTCTCTTACAGCTATAAGTTATGACAACTATGACAGATTCTATGACGGTTGTAAGAGTTGTAAGATCATCTGTCATAGCCCATTTTGGAAATAGGCAACCTCCTTGGGATGGGGTGACTTGACAAGTGTTAGGAACATCCTACAATGTTGGACAAGTGTCCATAGGCATGGCTTTTGGGCCATGAGGCCATGTTGGACGCCCATCTCAATGTGGAGCTATTTTTGCCTTGTATTTGTTATATAAACAGGTGCTTTGGAGAGGTGATGCATTATGTGATTGACAGGTATTGTTATGCTGCCGGATCATCTCCAGATATGAGTGTCAAAGACTCTTGCAAGAGCATTGGCTCTATGTCTATATTGTAAGCTTCATTGTTTATGTAATACATTTGAGCAGTGTTTTGGAGTGTGGGGTTTTTCACCCGTAAGGGTTTTCCCCACGTATATCTTGTGTCTCTCTTCTTCTGTCTCACTTTTTTGTGTATGGGTTTGCTGCAATATCTCTATTAGTGGGTTAACATAATTTGTAGTTGTAAGGATAAAATTGAATTTGCACTCTCCTCCCCTCATTAGATTAGTGTAGGAAACGATTTCCGCATACCTAGCTTCCTTTCACCTTTTTGTTAGATTTTGTGATTTAATTTCATGAATGATAAAAATCTTGGTTAAATCTCATCTTTCCATAGCAAATTAGGAGCACAAGATCTGTAGTTGAGTCCACCTTCTCCTTGGTTGTGATTTAGCTCAATCTTGTCCTTGAATGTTATTATGGAAGAGGGTTTTGGATCTTGTTTATACATGCATGCATTCAACCCCCTTTTTTCCACTTAACATTTTGGTGAACCTATAGTAGTGAATAATTGCATCTTGTTGAGTGTTGAAATCAGTCTTTGCATTAATTCATATCATATCTATCATTTTACATTGGAAAATCTTGCACAAATTTGAAAAAAATTAGAAAAAATAAGCATTCTAGGCTTGCATAAAGGCATAGTTTTGCATTATTTCATTGCATATCATTGGAAACACTGGATTTTCTAATTTTTTTGTTAGATCTGAAACAAATCATAGAAATTAATCATTTCATGGTATCACATCTTTTATTTCAAGATCTCATTTGTTAAGGTTTTGTTAAAAATTTGCGATTTTCATATAACCTAGTTTTTTTGCAAAAGCTAGGGTTGGTAGTCAAAATATTTTTTCAGATTTTGCTGCTCCTTTACGCACTCATTCAAATCTGACTTATTGCTTCATTGTGTGTTCTTGCATTAACATTTCAAATTTTGCAATTGCACAGTGTGTATTTCAACATTAAGGGTTTTACACACTTTCTTCACAATTATTTGAGCAAATTTTATAATCATTCATATTGCCTTGTTGTGAAGCACCATTCACATCATCCTTACTTTGTTGTAGTGAAATTCATGTGTTTTTGATTTCTAAAAACTTGATTTCCTCTCACTAGTGCTTTGGTGTGAAACAATCTCACATACATGGCCTCTCATCAAAACAAGGGTGGTATGGTCCCTCCTCAAGTTTATAAAAAGAGGAAGACTCCTTAAATTGAAATAACCTTTACACCACATGACAGAACAATTAGAAACATTGAGGGACCTCTTTATATTACTATACGTATAAGTGGATATCTTACAAGAGGGGTCCTTATTAATCCTAATTGTATAACAAATGTGATTACTGAAGAGTTCCTCTACATGCATGATTTGATATAGGAATCTTATGAACCCACAAAGAGGATGGTAAAAACACATAATGGGGATTTCCTCCCGGCTATGGGGAAGATCACATTATTGATTAAAGTAGTTGAGAAAGCTCTGGAACAATCATTCGACATCATTCCTACTTCTGACCTATTTCATGTGAAACCACGCCATCCATGGCTTAAGTCCATGAAAGCGTTCCCCTCTACAATTCATATGTGTCTAAAATTTCCTCATCAAGGTAGAGTGCATGTTGTCCACCATAGTAGATGGAAACCTATGGTTACTCGTGGAAACTTCAGCCTAGACTACTTTTAGCCACAACCTACTGAGCCTTCTCAACCATGAGAAGATCACTTCTTCTTGGCATACCAAAGATACAAAGTAAAGTTAATAACAAAATTGACTGGACCTCCTATTGAATAAGTAGAAAGTGAAGAGCAACTTGAATTGAAAGAAATCCCTCGACCACAAGGTAAAGGAGTCTTTGTTGAAGTTCCTCCTCCACCATCCTTACACGGATCAGGAGATAACTACAAAGAACAAAGAAGTCTATCACAAAAGATCAATTTGGTACCATCTTCCTCCTTGGAGATGTCAAAGACTATGGAAAATCATGAGAATCCTTTTGCAAACATCACTAATAAAACACGAAGGAATAGGCAAGAAAGAGAAAGAAGGAGGAAGAGACAAGCCTTAGCTTGACAAGCAACACCTCAACAAGAAAACATTCCACAATCTGATATTGAATCAAAGAAAGAAGAGCTAAGGTTAAAGAGTTAAAGGACAATGATTTGAGTTGGGTAATAGTACTTTATGTACCTCTTTCTTCCAACATTTGAGATTGGGAGGAAGATGATTTGCTTGAAGATAACCGCTAGGTAACTATTTCTAACCTTCTTTAGCCATCTTTGATTTAGCACCTCTTTGAGTTGCTCTCTTACGTGACATCCTCTTATGTGTTGTGTTGTGTTCCCTCGCGTTGTGTTAAATGTTGTTTAGGTCTCTTTGAATGACCCTTGATACTCTTGTAAAGTCAAGGGTATAAGGAGAATGCCTCTGTTGTGACCATTCTTCTATTTGTCTCTATATTCTTCTACTTTTCTCTCCTCTACTTTAACGTTGTGTGTGGTTCCTTGGAGGCATAACTTGTGGAGGATGTCTTGGGGGCATCTTCCTGTGTTGTAAACCCAAGTCACTCTTGTCTCCTCTCTCATTTTTACTATTTACATTCTTCAGTGGCTCTACTAGCCGGCGGATGACAAAAACAAATAAATACTGATAAGGACCATGTGTCCCTTCAGCAAGAAAGCAAAAATGGACCTAGTCCATATATGAAGATGGGGTTGATATATTACTGACGCTTGACTAGTAGAATCACTTTGTGTTGTGATTCTATTGTGAAATTTTTGTTTAACAAACCTTTGCAATACTCTAAATCTGCTTCTATGCACTTTGGATTATTTTGTATCTCACCTTGTAGTTACTCTTGGTTCTGAGATACATGCAGTATAAATTAACAACTATACTCGGTACTGAACCTGACAGTGTAGCCTTGGTCTCTTATGTGATATGATTTTAGCTTAGCTTTAATGATTTGATTTGGTTATCTTAGAGTAAGATTTTCTAACCAATGCTTATCTCTTGTTGATTATCTTAGAAAATGATATCGATGTGTTTGTGGGAACATTTGAAGATCATGGCACATGTCACTTTGGGGCACGGGATTTGTGAAAGCTCTTGTTCCTTTACGTGTTTTCACTTTACCTTAATGTGCTTGATATTGGCAAGCGGGATCAACCAGTTTAAGGTGGGGGCATATATAATGGTAACTACTTGATTACTCTCTTTACATTGACAAAGCATGTTTGAAAGCCCTCGTCGTGAGACAAGATGGCGTATCTCTTAAGCTAGTGCACATCCTTTTAAGCTGAAAGCCCTCATCGCGAGGCGGGGTAGTGTATCTCTTGATCTAGTGCACACCCTTTTTGAACAAAGCCCTCATCATGAGGTGGGATGGTGTATCTCTTGAGCTAGTGCACATCCTTTTAAACAAAGTTCTCATTGCGAGGCGGGGTTGGATCTTGAGTCATTCACCCTTAAGCGTGTCTTTGGCAGTTGTGGTAGTGTAGCTCAATCGTCAGGTACGTTTGGCATGTTTTAGATAGCGGAGTAGTGATGAGCTCCTCCCTATTGCTCGTGTCTACTGTGTATAAGACGTATAGTGTGTCGATGACATACTATATGACTCTCATGTATTTCATGTGTCTTCCATGTGTTTTATGTGTCTTCCATGTGTTTTATGTGTCTTCCCTGCATGTCTTGCATGTTTGTGGCAGGGTCTAAAGACGTGTGGCGATGAGCCCCTCCATGCTAACTATGTTTTGTGTGTTTTATTTACTTTAGTTAGCATTATATATAGATATATGTAATTTCTTAATCATGTCTTCTCTTCATGTATACTTTGTGTATTATGTGACTGTATTCATGTCTTCTTTGTGTATTGCATTCTTTCACTATCTTCTCCATGTATTACGTGCTTCCTTACTATATTCATTATGTCATGTGTGACTGTTCAACGTTTTCTTATGTTTTCCTAAGCTTGGGGGCTGTAAATAGTCTTTCAAACTTAGGGTGTGTCTTTGCTCTTGTGTTTGATGTGTCTGATGTGCTCTGACCGTACTTTAATACATGTATGGATCGTAAGACCATACAGACATTAAAGTGGGGACTAAATGTTATTAAGTAAAAAGTGGACACATGCCTTTTTACCTCCTACTTTAGCTCCTAGGTCCTATTTATCTCACTATGCATTATAATTGATCATCTCAGAGAAAAGAGCCTGACACCCATGTGAATTTGGGACCTTGGGACCTTCATTTAACTTACCCCTAACCTAAATTGGGCCCTTGGACTTGGGTGCCAACTGCCCAAGTCCTCCCTGATTGGTCGGGGTGAATTAATGTTATGTCAGCTTGGGACCTTTAAAAATGTTCCTCTTTGTCGGCTTTTGTGATTTAATTTCATGAATGTTAGTGGGAAAGCATATAAAAGTGTGTTTTTGATTTCATATGAACCTAGAGGGATATTGTGAACTTATGATATTGGAGCTAAGAGCATTCAAGGCATTCGTTGTGTTATTGTTGCAGATTTGGAATCATCATCCATCTTCTTATGAATTGAAGTGCTTTCATCCTCCTAAAGACTTCACCTTTGAGGTAACATCATTGCTATTTGAATCATTTCATCACTTGGATTATCTTCAGCCTCTATCTTGCAAGGACACACTCTCTCTAACAATAGTGTTGGGAAAGCTTAAATGCTAACTCAAGATTTGATTGAGAAAAATCCCTAAACACCACAACCCTTAAGCCCCTCTCTTGTTGTCTTGTGTGCAGGTTACAGGTATAGGTTTCAATAAAAGTGGAGTTGCAGGAAGCAAGTGCAGGAATTAAGGTTTCAGGATCTGAAAACAGTTCCAGATTATCTCTCCAAAAAGACTTGGGTGGTTGGCTTCCTAGTCTATAGGGCTTTCAGGCTTTGGATCTGGTTTCTAAGCATCATTTGCAGCATATTCTTAGTTTTGACTTCAGGAGATTCTCACTTCTAGACTTGGGCGGTTACCGAATTTATCCTTCAACATCTATGCTTTTAGGAGATAGGTTCTGACATCTCACTAATCATCTCTGTACTTTTAGATTCTAGTTTGTTGTCATTTGTTTGTTTCAAGTTGATTATCTCATAACTAGGGTTTTATTCATGCTTAACCTAGGGTTTGATAAAAATATTGATTAAATCTCATCTTTCCATAACAAATCAGGAGCACAAAATTTGTAGCTGAGTCCACCTTCTCCTTGGTTGTGATTTAGCTCAATCTTGTTCTTGAATGTTATTATGGAAGAGGGTTTTGGATATAGTTTATACATGCATGCATTTAACCCCCTTTTCTCCACTTAATAGTCCCAAATTAGAGTTCTGCAGAATGTTATAATTTGGGTGTCTTTGCTTGTCTACCTTCTTGCTTCTATCACATGTTGTCATCTGATTGTGTCAAATGTGACCTACACACATGAAACAAGGAAGAATGTTGGGTGTTGTTTAGGAGCTTACCTAAGTCAAGCCTTGTGAATGGTGTTACCACCTCCACAATAGCAATGATAAGAGATCAAAGGGTATGTGCCCTAGGAGGGCAGAGGCAAATCTAAAGTAGATTGAAATGCTATAATAAAACATGAAGGAAAGGAGTCACCATGAGCATGCAAACCCTAGATTTATTGATGCATCGTCACAAATTGACTCAATAAGTTGGTGTAGCCCCAAAGAAGTAGAGAGATCTTCACAAGACCTGCAAGAAGTTAGTACAACAACAATAATTCACCATAGAGAGATTCATAGAAGAATAGAGAGCATGAGAGAGAGAGAGAGTGCTAGAGTTCTTAGAATCATTAGTTGTTCAAATGAATAGAGAAACTTCCTTTTATATAAATTCTCGTTGATTGTTAGGGAATTAAACCAAATGAGGCTGACATGAATAAACAATATAGATGTCAAAAGATGACATAACCTTAATTTAGCCCCAAGATAAAGGAGCGACCAGGGCACTTGATGTCCTTGTCCTTTATCTCCCAAAACTTTGAGATGAGCTCAATTAAGTGTGTTTAGTCCCATTCTAAAGTCACTTGTCGAGGTTCATGTTGGCAAGAGACACATTGTAGATTCATAAGTTTTGTCATTGATGGCAACAAAGTTCATCCCACCCATCTGCAGGACATGGTGTGTCTATACCGGAAGTCAGATTGTAGAGTAACTTGGTCTGGTGACCAAGAATAGAGTATGTAGCAAGGTCCAACAATCAGGTCCGGATCTCTCAGAGGAAGTATCTATGTAAAGTGCGGACTTGAGGAAGTCAAGAGGAGTACCTTGACTGATAGATTCCATGGATTGAGCCTCCGGTGATGAAAGAATGAAGAGATATAAGCACCTAAGTATTGGGTTCCGGTCTGGCAGAGTAAACAGAGGAAGAACTGATCGGCAGAGCATCAAACCTTGATCCGGATGAGTTATTGATGGTAATCAAGTTTCTTAAGGTATCATTCATGATTGGCTGACATGATTGATGACTTCTATAAGCATCTCTTTGATACGCATCACTTGATAAGCAAGGATTCAGCCCACAGACTAAGAGTTTGTAAAATAGTAAGTATTCTGGATGCTAACTAGAAAGTGGATGAAATCCTCGGTGCGGATATATTTACTAGATTGATTTTGGTATGAAGGTGCATGTTGTGTGTTGGTGTGTATGAATAAAAGTAGAAGTGTAGTGTGGAAGTAGTAAGGCAGGTCCGGTATGTGACAGGACAACAGTACCAAAGAAGAGGAAGAATGAAGTGCAGCAGATCAGTGTATTAAGCCTAACCGGAACTGAACCTCAACATATTTGGATGCTTCTCATCAGTTCAAGTATCTAGTTTCCTTGTATAAACTATTATAGGCAGTGAGCCTCTTGTGAGCAGTGTGCTCAGGTAGTGAGCCCTAATTGGCAAGTGCCATTTTGTATTTCTATTCTTCTAACAGAGAATACATTCTTGGGTTAGTCACCCTGTGGTTTTTCCCTTAACAGGGTTTTCCATGTCAAAATTATTGTGTTATATGTGTTGACTTTGTTTTTGCTTTCATGGATGCTTATTTGCTTTACTAGTTGAACAAAAAGTTAAATTAATTAAAATAACTGATTCACCCCCCTCTCAGTTATTAACAATTGGTATCAGAGCCAAATTCCTCCAAACAAAGCCTAACAACTTGAGGAAGATCTGGGAATTCAAATGGATGTGTATGGTATGAGGGAACAACTTCAGTCTGCCCTAGATGATCTTGAGCAATCTAACTCTGAAGTCAATGAATTGAAGGAAAGACTCAAACAGGCTGATGATTTCATAAATGAACTAAAAGGGAAATTGAGTCTCTCTATGAAAAAGAGAAAGGATCTACTTCAACAATTAGCAAGTCAAGGTGAAGCCAATGATACAAATGAAGACCTGAAGGAGAAAACCAAGCTATGTAAAAAATTGTCAAAAGATGCCATTATGGTAAGACATGAAATCGAATTAGGAGTTATGAAATTCACCCAAAAAATTGAAGAGAAAAGAAAAACTGAAGATGATCTAAGACAATCCCTCAAGGATAAATTAGAAGACTGCCATAAAATGGATAGAATAATCAGACATCTGGAATCTGACTTTGAAGAAGCAAGAGATAATGAAGATCAACTTGAGAAACAGATTGACACTCTTAAAAGGGATCTTCAAACAACAAATGAATACAAAGAGAAATTCAAGATAAGCTCTGCTCAACTTGAAGTTCTTCTTCAAAGCTAGAAGAGTGTAGATGACAAACAAGGCTTGGGGTATGAGAAAGGTGAAAGCTCTGGATCCGGTCAAAAGAACTCTGGATCAGGAAATCCAAGGAATAGACCTAGAAGACCTCTGGTAAGACAACCAAATGCTCAAAGATATCCATCCTTCAATGGATATTGCTACAATTGCAATAACTTTGGTCATAAAGCAAATCAGTGTAGAAGAAGAATGAATCAAACTAATTCATCCTTCTCCGGACAGTGTTTCAATTGCAAAAGGTATGGTCACAAATCCCATGAGTGTAGAAATATGCAAATGAACAATTCATTCAATGGTAGATGTTTTACATGCAATAGAATGGGACATATGGCTAATCAATGTAGATCAAGAGGATATCAGTCAAATATGCAAAGAAATGTTGTTTGCTACAATTGCAATAGATCTGGTCATATTGCCAAATTCTACAGAAGTAAGAATCAGAACAATAAGGGTCTGGTACATCATAATCAAAACCAAGACAAAGGAAAAGGAAAAGTGAATGCGGATGAAATTCAAAGGGAGATGAAAAAGATATGGGTAAAGAGAAGTACAGAAAATGATGGGGATGGATCGGCACCAGAATCTAGTGTTGATATTCCTTCTGGAAATTAAATAGATGAGCTTTGGCTCAGGGGGAGTTACAAAAGAAAATATTTTCCCCCAGCCAGTCAAGTGGTGCCTGAAATTGGCACATGAAAGGTTGTGGACTAAAAGGGCTCTCAAAGAAACTTCTAAATAAGTTTTGGTAAAGATATGAAAGATCTGCAAGAAGTTTAGAAGAGGTTAATCTTCTAAAGATTGATCTGGCTTAACAGTCATCCAGTAAGAGGCAGGTCTTTCACAATAAGATCTGGTACAATTCAAAATTGAGGAATCTTGATCTGCGGATAGATCAAATGACTGAGAAAAGAAAGATAGATTGTCAATAATCACCAAGAATAACTCGAAGCATATCTCAGTGATCTGGAAAAGATCTTTCTCAGAATAAGGAGAACAAGGCAACCAGAATGACTTGGGTTGCGCATTTATTGCAATGTGAAATTAGGGTTTGCTCAGTGATAAAAGGGTTCATTTTCTCTTCATTTGCACATTTGCATTAAGTGAAATAGATAAGAAGAGCTCTACAAACTAGTTTGCCTCATCTCTATCAAGGATCAATCACAAAATTCAATTAGCTGGTGATCTCTTCGGCTCATTCCATGAACCCTAAAAGTGTAAAAGGTATTTTTCCGTTCTTGATCAAACTCTCTTTGAATCTTTAAGATGACTACTCTGAATGTTGTGAAGATTACTGATAGGCTGCCCCCTAAATTTAAGAAACATCCCTACAAATCTTTAGAAGTGGATCCCTTAGGAGTATTTTCCAACATTCCGCATGGGGTTTTGCATGTTGAAGACATTAGGGCATACATTCATGCAAACATTGAAGAATTTGGGGAATCCAGGTTGATGGATATCTACCACAAGGAACTAATAGATGATTCATTTGATCTCAAACCCCAATACAAGGTCATCAGGGATAAACATTTCAGTTAGTACATCCATTTCCCCTATTTTACTGAAGATGAATGGGTCCGGTATGTTTTGAGTAGAATGCATGACAACTTCATGTGGTTGAACAGGCCGTTTAAGATCACTAAGGATGCCATTAGGGCAGTAACCAGACTACACTCAATCGGTGGGATGCCTACTCTCAAATTTGTCAAAAACCAAATTGTAAGTGAGGCTACCAGATCAAAATATGATAAAAGAGCAATGACAATTGAGGATATCATAGATCCAGATATCAAGTTTGCATCAATGATAATTGGATATAAGATATATCACTCCAGCAGGGAGAATTCAGTATCCAAAACTGCTGTATATACTGCTTATAAAATGTTAAGGAAGAATGCAGACTATGATCTTTGTGAGCTCCTTCTGAACCAACTTTTGGAGAATCTATAGAAGATAAAGAGGGATAAGAAGAATTCTTTCAAATACGGTGGTTTGATACTCTGCCTATTCTTTTACTACATGAATGAGCTACCCAGATCCAATGGATGGGTATGGCAGAATAACAGACCGGTTGCAATTCAGATCAAAGATTACTTGCATGGGCTTGGTGATGCCAAGGCACAAAACACAGCGCTATGGGGCTACTTCAAAAACTTCCAATGCATGATGCAAGCTAGAGAAAGAATCCCCCAATCTCTAGTTGAGAAGTACAAAGATACAATGTGCTTTATGGTAGAAACTGATCAGTGCCTAATGGAGGCTGTGGAGCCAAGAACAGTGTGGATCATGCCAATGGGGTATGAAGTGGATGAGAAAATTGTAGAGTTGCATGTTCAGCACATGCTAAGTCAGCCCAAGGATCCCAAGGCAGAAAGGTTTGGAACCTTTGAAGAATTGAGTATAAAGATTCATGTGGAACTAAGACAACTGGAGATGAAGAGAAAAGTGAGAAAAGAAGTAGAGAATGTTGCCAAAAGATATGGCATCTCAAAAGAGGCACTTGATGCACATAGAGAAAAGATGGAAAGGATGGAAAAAGAAAAGGAAGAGGCAGAAAAAGAAAGTGCTCCAGTAGAAGCCCCCTCCTGGGCCAGATCCTCTAAGAGCTCTGCATCTGCCACTGCTAAGAGCTCAAAGGCATCAAAACCGGAAGCAAAATCATCCGGTAAAGGAGAAAAGAGAACAAAGAAAAAGGCAACAAGGTCTTATATCAGTCAGAAGGATGAAGAAGAGACAGAATCTGATGAAGAGATCAAGAAGATGAAGAAGAAGAAGAAAGTATCCGGTGAAGACAAGGAGGCAGAGGCAGAAGAGTTTGTTGAAAGGCCCACTTTGTCCTTAGATGATGTAGTTAAAGCAGTTACTATGGATGGGAACCTGCAACCAATAACATAATTCTATGATGCATATAATGATGCAGATAGAAAGATCTTGGAGGAAGCCACAATTAAGTACTTGAACATATACAATAAAACATTTATTGAAATAATTTCTCTAATTCCTAAAAGTTTAGAAAAGGAACTTGAAATGAGAAAAGAAAATGCCAAGGTTAAGGACTTAGAGATTAGAGAACAGACAGCTATTCAGCTCTATCCTTCAATTACTCCAAAACAAATGGATATGATCTTCAAAGATTGCAAGGATGAGTTCCAGACTAAGGCTAGAATGAATCAGCTCATGCTTGGAGAAAATGATAAAGTGGCAAAAGAAATAGAAGAAATCCTCCGGAATGCCTATAAAAGATTCAATATTCATGTTATAGAGGATTTAGGTAATGATCCCTTGGGAATGGATAACAAAGAAGAATCTACTGAGATTGTAGTAGAAGAGGTAAAGGAGACAGGTGAAAAGAAAGATGAGGACTTAGAATCCTCTGCTCCGAAAGAGGAGATCCATGAACAAGCAAACATCTCTCCTCCGGTTTCCACTGCTGACTCCGGATCTAAAGAAGAAGAAAGAGTAGAAGAGAAGATCAGTCAAGAAGCAGAGGAGAAGGAAAAAGAAGATGACAGTAATAAGGGTACAGAAGGAGAGAAAACTCCAACAGAAAAGACCATAGATGATAGTGGTAAATCTGCAAAAGGGGACAAAACCCTGTCACCGGCAAGAGACACAGCAGAAGCAGTCGAGGAATTCTTAACCAAGGAAATGATGGAATTTGATGCACTGGAACTTCTTCAAGGACCGTTCAATTTTGACTCCCTCTCCCCGGTTCAAACCATGAAGCTAGTATCCTTTACTTCAGCAAAGGCAAAAGAAAAACTTCTGAAGTCTCACATGGAAGACTGCAAGCTCATAGAAACTGCATCCAGTGTATTGGAGAAGATCATGCCATCTTTTCAAAAGGATTCCTTAGCCTCTTCATCCGGTAATCTCAAATCTCTAGTAAATAGTGTTAGCACACATTTTGATTCCTTAGAGAAGTCAGCAGAAGATAAAGTCTGGAAGGAGTTTGTGGAAAAGAGATTCTCTGAAGTACAAGGACTAATAACCAATGATAGGAGAAATATGGATATAGGGATAAAGAGCTTAGAAAATGCTCTTAAAGATGGCAGGGAAATGTATAAATTTTGTCTATCATGGTCCAAAGTAATAGTGGAGATTGAGAAGAAAGTGAAAGAACAGGAGGATAAACTAACACGACTATCTTAGAATTTTGATCCTCTTACCACTTCCATAATAAATCAAGAATGTCAGACTATTGCAGTCTTGAATGAAATTAAGAAGCTTGAGAAGGAGAAGAAAAATATAATAAGTAGGTTGAGTGAACTTAGAAGGATAATTATCCCTAAGTTAGAGGCCATGCATGAAGCCTTAAATGATGCATCAGAATTAATAATTAATTGTTTTAGGTTCACCCGGGGGTTAAACTAGATGTAAAATGGCAAGAGTAAACAATTTACTCCATAAAAATTTTGAACATTAATGAACCATGTAAGCCATCACATTTAGTTGCTCTTGTGCTAGGGTAAATCAGGTTTACATGCAGAAACAACAAACTATCAAACCCTAACTACAATGAAGAGCAATCTAGCCTATAAAATCATCAAACAAACATGAAAATAAACTAAAATCTAAGCTAGCTATTGACTAATCTTCATTGCTCTCCTCTATCTTGCCTTATTGTTCTTAGATTTGCAAGTTTTGCACAATCGTGAGAAGCTCATGTATGTGGGCAACAAGACATTAGAGATAGTATATCAGATGCAGAGCTAGAAAAAATGTCTTCTAAGAGGTGAAAATGGAGCTAAATGAGGTGTTTTATAGAAGAGGGATTTTGAATGAAGGGACCAGATTGCATGTTGACTTGGAGCCAAAATGAAGGGCTAGGATGAGTTAGGGTTTTCCTCCACAAGAGGACAAAATAGAATTTTAAATTGAGGTAAATGGTGAGGTGGGAAATGAGATTTAAATTAAATAAATTTGCCCAATTTATTTAATTTATGTGAAAGAGATGCATATGAAAGGGGATAATTAGGTGATGAAATTTGATTTATTTGCTTGAATAAATCAAATGAAGGGAACTTTAGGGAAACGAATGATTAAGTAATTAATTAATTAAAATCAATTATTTAACCATGGAGGCAAATTAGGGAAAATCAAGAGAATGCGGAAGTGATTAGGGTTTTTGCGAGGGATGGACACTTTTAGGTGTCTACATTTTGCCCTTCTTTGAGATGATGTTGCAACCAAGTAACATCATTTCAAAGAAGCTAAGGAAATGGATAGAGGAAAAGGATGATGATGCTCCCTCGAAAGGATAGGCGGGTTGGGCAAACATGGGTAGGCTCTCGAAATGAAAGGGATTGGTCCAGGAAGAAAGATAGAGAAATGGATAGAAGAAATAAATGATACGTTAAGTTGCAGTAAAGGTGGAGGAATGAAGATGCAAGAGAGAGATGGTGGAGGAATAAAAGATTGGCTAGAAGAATGGAAATGATATCTTGCTTTGATAGATTTTGAGCTTCTCACTTGCAATTTTTTCTGCTTATCATCATAGAACTTATTATGTCAAAGGACGACAATCATTGTGGCATGTCAAAGGCCAAAGTGGAAAGTGTAGTCCCTATTGAAACAAGCACATGATAGACAAGGAATGCCTGACTCAGACTAGTAACTATGATACCTTGTCAGAACATGCAATGCGATAACTGTGAGGTGTGTAAGTCCTGATGCAAGGAAGCATTTATTCTTTCCAATGCATAGGATGTCTTTAGTTCACACCCAATGGGATCCCGATCACACGCAAGGCACCAAGTTGCCCTAGTTATTTTGCCAAGGCAAACTGCAAACAACAATCAAAGAAAAGGGTCTCGCCCTATCCTCGCTTCTCTTCATCACTTAGGGATTTCCTTGAGAAGCATAAGAATGAGACTACAAAAAAATAATCCAGTAAAATAAGATAGACTAGACCAACAGCGAGTTGGACCTTTTGCCAAGTGATATGTGCTTGATTGATTGTGATACGTTGAATGATGGAGGCCTAGTTTTAGGATAGAAACATGTCGTATAAGATGCCTGGTCTGGTTTTGACAATGCCCCTACTTGTCTAAGTCAAGTGATTGATTGATTGACACTAGTGTTGTTGGCCATGCGAGCATCACCAGGGTTTGATTGATGATTAATTGGATGATTGATTGATGTCATAAATGACGCATGTTGTATAAGGCGTAGAGTCCTAGTTTCGATGATGCCCCATTCTGTTTGAGAATTTGATGGTTGATAAGGATAGTTTGATGGCAATTGATTGATTTGGTTGATTGGATAGCTTGTCTTTGTTGATTTTGGGATTGGTTTTAGGTGTGTGTTGCTATGAAAGATTGACTGTCTGATTAAAGTGTCCATTTCACGAAAGGACAACTTATTATGATGGATGATAGGAAGGGCTTTAAGGGACTGACCTAATGCCTCAGGGGTGCATCAAAGATGGCCTTGCCTATGTGAAAGCTTACAGGCGACGTAGTTCAACCATGCAGATTGTGGATGATTGGAAGAAATGATTCGAAAGATATGATGATGTGACTGATGGAAGGAGATGAATGGATCAATCAAGAGATTTGATTGAGTGATTTGGTTGAAGAATTGAATGATTTGAAGAATTGATTGAAGGATTGATTTGGTTGGAATGATGTGATGAATCGAATTGGTTTGAATGAGTGGATTGAATGATTTAGTGGATGGATAGGATGAGTTGACCAATTTTATGCTTGGATTATTTTGTAGGATATTCGATTTCTTTGAATTTTGGGGAATATTTTGATTTTTTGTGATTTTGATATGTTTTAATTTTTTTGGATTTTTGGAATGTTGCGATTTTTTGGATTTTGAAGATGTTTCGATTTTTTTTGGATTTTTGAAATGTTATGATTTTTTTAGATTTTTGACAATATTTTGGTTTTTTGGGATTTTGACATGTTTTGATTTTTTTGGGTTTTTGGAATATTTGGTTTTTTGGTGTTTTTGAAAATATTTGTTTTTTTTTGTATTTTTGGATTGTTTTGGGGAATGGCATTGGGTTGCAATTTTGAGTAGCCTTTATGCTAGATACGAATGACAAGGGGAAACCAAGTCTAGGTGCAAGGATGAATGAATGGGATTGGATGAAAAGGTGGGCGATAAGGAATGAAATGGATGTATGTGTAAGAGGGAAAGGATGTGATCTCCAAGGACTATGGTGCATCAGAATAACACGCCCCATTGCATGTAGTATGCTTGGGATTTGACATGGCAAAGCTTATGATGAAAGATGATGATAGGATGGATTGTTTAGAAAGGATGAGGTATATCAAGAGATAACCAAAGCATTTGTCAACATGTTGCCCCCAATCTTTATCAAGATCAAAAGAGGAAAGGAGGATGGATGGACTCGATAGGCTAAGTATATGTGTGTGGATGGATGAAAATGGCATGATAAGATAAGATAGGAAATGATAGGATTAAAATGATAGTGTGGTATGGATGGGACAATGTGCCCCCAAGTGTAGGTGACATAGAAGATCAACTTACACATGACGCCTATTTGCCAGGTTTTCATCATGGTACTTATCCAAGGTGCCACCAAGGGTGGTTTTCATCATTGGACAAAAGGATTTATCTTTACTTTTTTTTAATGTTTTTTTGACTTTTTGACTTTTTGACTTTTTTGAATGGGATAGGCAGAATATGGACGAGAGGGACTCAAATGTCCAGTGCCATGAAAGGTGATAGTCCCATTGGAGAAATATGTCATTGTATGGACCACGTCAAACACTCATAGATGTTGGTAAGAGGATTGCATGAAAGTGAAATGGAGTAGGTAGATAGTGCATTATGAAAGGAATGATAATGGATTATGATGTGGATTATGTAGAAAATGAAAGTGGATTATGATGTGGATTATGTGGGATTTATGTAAGGATGGATGAATGACTTATGCCAAAGCATGGACCATAGGGAGATGAGGTGTGAAATATGTAGGAAAATGAATGAATGATGGGGTGATGTAGGTATGAAAAAGAATCATGACCAATGGTTGCACACACCGTGTTAAACATGGAAGCTTGTGATTGGATGGAGGTGTAGGAAGCAATGGTGATGTTTGCTTAGATGGATGCTGTAGGACTTTTGGTACCCACTTAGTGTTTTTATGATTTTTGTTTTGCTTGTGGGATGAAGGAATTTGATATTTTTGGATGGAATGGATGGAAGAGGATGGTTGGGATTTTTGAGAGGTGGATGCCTCACTTGACTTGATTTTTTGTTTAGGGACCCATACCATTTTAGTTTTTAACTTTTGTTGTGAAGGTATGGGTTTGGATGGATTTTTGAATGTACCTTTCTTTGAATTTTTGAATTGATTTCCTAAGGTATTAGACCCTTAGGATTTTTGGCTTTATGTAAGGAGGCATCCAAATGTTTATTTTTAAATCCCATGTGGTGGGTGAAATGAGTGGAAGCTCCTTGTTTAGACAATGTGTGCATTTGTTGGTCATGACTAGGATATGTAGGTTATTTATGAATGATTGGGATGTTAGGTGTTGGAAGCAAAGGTGGCAAAGTGGATGGTGGGAAGTTAGGGGTTGGAAGTAGCGGAGGTAAATTGGAAGGAGGGAGGTGTATGGTCACATGCTTTTGACATTTGTAGGAAGATGGAGGTGGAATGGTGACATATGTTTTAGGAATATGATAGGATGTGCGATGGAAAGTGGACTTAGGAGGAATGGAGGTGGTACCAACATCGTTAGATTGTTGACCTTGGGGTGTGTAGCCAAGGCCATATGAGCGAGGGGGGACTTTGACATGTATCAGCTCCATAATACCTTGTTCGTGAAGGCCTAGGCCTTTGCCTTGGTAGTTCATGTTTTAGAGCAAGCGATTGGCAATGGGACTAGGTGTAGTTTTGATTATTTGATGGAGAAGGTAGAGTGGATAAAGGTAGTTACGTTCTTAAGGAGGAACATTCATGGATGAGGGTGGTAAGACCAATAGGATATGATGGTGGACTTGAAGTGGGGATCGATAGTGGATGAAGAAGGATCGTTAGGATATTGATTATCATTGTGCTTGCTAAGATCCAATTTATTTGTTTGATCTTCTATGTTTATGTGTTCTTGGGAGGCACATGTCTCATCATGACAAGTGGAAGTTTGTGGATCATGGATAGGTGTGGTGGCAAGGTTTTGACCATGGAATAAATAGAGTTGGCTAAGTGGATTATCATGGTCTTCTTGATCATGGAGGGGATCGTGAGAATGGGATCAAGTGTGTTATGGATAGGTTGAATGGAAGTGGTTTGATCTTGATTAGAATTAGGTGCTAATGGTTCTGCATGCTTTGGATTAGACACTTAACATATCTCTTGACTTGGAATGGAAATGGAAGTGGAAGTGGATGACTCATGAATGAGCTTAATGGTTTGTGGACCACATGATGGGGTCAAAGGAATGGACATGGCATTTGAAGCTCTTTGGTAGACTCAGGCATATGTGTTGGGTGACATGGAGATAGTTGATCCCTTTCTAGTAACCTTGGATCACATCCATTTATAGGTGTAGGGGTGGAAGGTGTTGGCTTAGGGTTTTGATTTTGATTAGGTGGAGGATCAAATGGATGAGATGAAGTGAACATGGACAAACCCTTAGGCTTTCTTTTGTAATGTTTGATTCTAGGATGTGAGGTTGATGTAGGATTAAATGGTAGAAGGTACTTATAGGGTGGATGAGGTAGACTTATGTTTCCCTTGTCAAAGGTGGCATTGGAATTTGAAGGCTCTTTGTCTTGTTGCCAAGGTGGACTTGGATAATCTTGTGAATAGGCTTGGGGTGCTAGAACCTTGTTTTCTAGGATTGTCATGGAATGATGCATGTCTTCATATCATTGTATGTCTTCTTGTGGGATTAGGACCATGTTATGCTTGACTAGGATGAATGATGATGTGGATGGAATGACTAGGATGAATGAGATGTGATAGAGTGTGGGATTGATTGGATGATTAGATGCGTGATTAGGGATGATTAGGGTATGGTTAGGGTAGTGATTAGGATGACTTGGAAATGATTTGGAGAATGATTAGGGGTGATGTCGATTGGATGATGTGTTGGAGGGAATGTTTAGAATTTTTGGAATGAGGGATGACTTAGGATAATCTATTCCCTTTCTCTTCTTTGTGCAACCGTGTCTCTACCAAATGGGACTTACAAATTGTGGGATGCTATGTAGATGTCAATACAAGGTGATGAGGCTCAGACTATGATAGAGGCTGATGATATTAGTCTTCAAAAAGTCTAGCTCCAAGAGGTTACTCTCGTCTACTAATGACCTTGTCAAAGTATAAATTGGATTTATCAAGACCTTGAGATGTGGAAGAAATGATTGATTAAAGTGAACCCATGAGTTTCAAAATTCACTTTGAATGATGGACTTAAACTAGCCTTGGATTATTAAGCCCAAGTTGTGATTGATTTGAAAAAGATGTCAAGGTGTCTTGGTCCACAGATTTGTACTTGTGATACAGTCAAGCTTCGACAGTTTCTCCCTATGTTTCAACCTTAGGAAGACTAAGTTTGGGAACCTCTATTGATGTCAAGGGTTGAATGCTAATGAAATGTTGCAATGAAATGTGATAGTAAAGGGATGGAATTGGATTTGTAATGGGTGAACATAACTAATAGGTCTATAAGGTTTCGACACGATTGCAATCAGATTTGATAGGAAGAGTAGATACTCAAAGTTTTTCCCTACAGTTATGGTGTATTGTGATTGGGAATGAAATGGATTGGATTGGAATGAATGGTTGGATATGATTAAGATGTGATCTATTGGATTAGAATGAAGATTATGGTGTGTAGTGATGAGATGAAGATGATTTGGAAATGATTAGGATTATGTTGATTAGATTATGAATGATGATGATTATGGTTTTGACTAGGATGAATGATGATGTGGAATGGATAGGGTTTGATGAATAGGATATGATTGATTGGATGAGGATGAAAACTTTGATATGATTAGAAGAATGATGATGATGACTTTGATATGTTTAGGTATGTGATAGTGCTATGATGTGGAATGATAATATGAAATTGATTGGATTCGAATGGCGAGGATGATGAATTGTAATGATTATGATTTGATTGGGATTTGATTGAAGAAGGTGACAAGGGATTATTAAGGTTTGAATTATGATGACTTAAGTATGATATGGAATGATTAGGATGATGTTAATTAGATGAGGATGGCGATATGGAATGAAAGAATGATGATTAGGACATGATTAGGATGTGGTGGAATGATTTGGGATGATGAGTAAAACATGATTAGGATATGGTTGAATGATGTGAAATGATTAGGAAAGATGACTTGGATGGATTAGGATGATGTGGATTAGATGAATGAGGTGATTAGGGTTTAATAAGGATGACTTGGATATGATTGTGATTAGATGAACAAGGTGATTAGGATGAGTTGGAAATGGTTAGAGTATGATTAGGAAAATGACTAGGATGATGTTGGTTGGATGAAGATGTCGATGTGTAATGATTAGGATTGATGGATAGGATGTGATTAGGATATGGTGAGTTGATGAAGACGTGATGAATAGGATGTGGTGTGATTGGATGAGGATAACAATGTCTAATGATTAGGGATGATGACTTGGATGGATAGAATATGATGATTAGGAATGATAAGATGTGATTATGATATGGTAAGAATGCGATTAGGATGTGGTTGAATGATTAGAAATAGTGAAGAGGATATGATTATGATGAGGTGTAATGATGATTAGGATAGTTTGAGTTAGAATGATGAATATGATATGATGTGAAATAGATGTGATGATTAGGAATGAATAGGGTAAAATTATGATGAGGTGGCACAAAGAAGATATGTGATTGTAGATACCTAAAAAGGTCTTCATCATCGAATCAACTTACGACCTCCCTAAACATACCTATTTCCTTCCTAAATAGTTAATTAAATTTTTATTTAATTAATTATCCCTCCATCACCCAATTTTTCATCATTTTATCCCCAACAATTAGATTAATTTTATTAATTCAATAGTTCAACTTTAGCCAATTAATTAAATAAATATGCAATATTTATTTGGTTAATTTTCCCCTTCTCACTAAAACTAATTAATTAGTTAAATCGGGTTTAACTAATTAATTCAGCCTATTAATTAACCTATCCCTACCCTAGGTAATTAAATAGTCATTATTTAATTGCCTACCCTAGCCTATATCATCCTAGCCTGAGGATTAATTAAATAAAACCTTATTTAATTAATCTTAACCTTCTATTAACCCATTCCCTAATTTTTTCTAGCCATATTAATTAGGCTAATCACCCTAATTAAAATGGTCAATCCTCATTTAATACCTCTTACACCCATTACACATGTCATAACTCATTAATATCCACTCTTCCCTAAATGAATTTTTAATTCATTTTACTCTTCCCCATGTGAATTTTTAAGTCACAAATAATCCATCTCACCCAACCTCATTTAATTCACCCCTTTTCCAAGATGAATATAAAATTCATCTTTATTCCTAGCCCTCCATTTTTCAAGATCAAATCTAGGCCCTCCACATCATCTTCATCCTCCACCATTGATCTCCCAAATCAATCTCAACCATTGGATCAAAATCACTCCAAAATGCCTATAAATACAACATCCTCCAAGCCATTTGATCATCTAATTTCTAAGTAATGTTACCATGCCAAAATATCCCTTGAGCAAAGTAATTTCTTGAGTTGCATTTGTAAGCTTAAGAGAATTTCACATCTCCTTTGAGTATTGAGGGTATATCTTGGAGCATTTGGGTGCAAGCTCCTTCACCCTTATGAGATTGGGTCTTCATATCAAGGTATAACTTCTTGTTTTGCATGCATTTGGTTTACATTTTTACCTCGATTTGGATTTCCTAATGACAGTAATTATAAGTGATTAAGATTGATGTTGTTTGGATATGATAGGATGATGTGTAAGGATAATGGGATTAGGCATGTGGTTGAATGATGAGGAATGGGATGATTAGGATGTTTGAGGAAGGACAAGAATAATGACTAGGATGAATTAAGGTGAAATGGAAGTGACTTGGAATGAGGATGATAAAGTGTAATGATGTTGTTAGGTGATTTGGATGGATTAAGATAATGATTAGGATAGTGATGAGGATATGCGGGGTGACAAGGATGATGATTAGGATATGGTTTGACTTGGAATGGTGTTGATTGGATTAGAAAGAGGATGACATGGAAGGATGATAATGTAGATATGATGTGATTAGGATAGGACAAGTGGGATGATTAAGATGGTTGGTTGGATGATGTGATTAGGTATGATTAGGGTATGGTAGGATGTGATTAGGATGATGTGGAATGACAAGGAGGATATGGTTAGGAAGAGTGATAAGGATGATGACTTGGGATGAATGGATGATGATAGGACAATGATATGAATGATGCTAATTGGATTAGAAAAAGGATGACGTGGAATGATGATAATTTAATTAGGATGTGATTAGGATAATGATTATGTTGAAGTGTAATGATTAGGATGAAATTGGTTGGCTTAGGGGGGTGACTAGGATACGAAGGTTGAATGATAAGGATATTGTATGAATGTGATGATGATTTGATGACTTGGAATGGATGTGTGGAAAGAATGTCGAGGGCGATGATTAAGCAAGCACACACATCAATCATAGAAGACACTTGGCAATCAATTGGCTATTTTGATGACTCGTGATGTTTTGCAAACACTTGTAGACATGCACAATCCTAGGCTAGTCAAGGACAATACTTGCTGAGTACCCACTTGGTTTTACCCAGCTGTGCCTACTTATGGTGTATAGCTCCACGAACTTGGGGCACAGGCTCCCCCTTATAATGTACTCACTTCTCAAGCACACCAAGTTCCAGGTCCTAGGATGCGCAGATCTTGAGGTACCTTGCTATCTCTACCACAAGCCGCAAAAAATGTGGGACGACTATCAGAGTTTCCTCCTATATCAACAAGTAGAGGGTTTTGGCCACTAAACAAGGGATTCTAGTGAATATTCAGGGGATTGGCACCCCATGAGCATCCGGCAAGCCAATAAAGTCTCTAACTAACCCTATTAGGAGTTTAATATACACTAAGGTATGCCTCCTTTCGAGCTAGCATTGTATGGTGAATACTCATACCGGTTAGACTTGGCTTTCACCTTATCCTCAATTTATATAGCAGACTGGAGGAAAGTACTGCTTGGTGTCTCAAGTGAGTTCTCCTTTCAAATGTGTCTCAAGAGTATGCCCACTCTAAGGCTAACAAAAGCAAGACAAGTTGACATGTTTTTGATCCCCAGGCTCGCACTAAGTTGCAAGGGGAGAGCATACACATGTGAACTTGTTCACACTCACACATGTTCATTGACCTTAGAAAATAGATGTGTGGTGTGATTATGCAAATTTTGTGAAGTTTTTTGATTCCCAATATCGCATAAAGCACAAGGGAAGAGCATACACACTTCACAACATAAACATAATCACCAAGCATAGCAGACAGTTGTTCATTTTAAGCCCCCAAAAGATGTGTGAAAACAACAAGTTATGTTCATTTTATGCACCAAAACCAAATGTGCCTATGATAACCAACACACATGCATATGAAAGAAATTGAATCATTGCATCAAATGTGTTAGTAGATTCAATTTTTAGTCTTCAGCCCATGAATGCCACATGCTGCAAATCAGAAATTAGTAGTAGAAAATCATCCAAGACAATGTGAAAAAATAAGAGGCATCAAGTAAACATTTTGTTTCGCAAGCCTCGAAGTCAAAAAGGTCAAAAAATGAATCTACAAAATACCTAAAAAAAATGATTAGTGACAGAAAAATAGATTGCAGAATCAAAAAATTTAGGAAATTTTAAGCAGTTTGAATTTTTTTTTGCCAAAATCTGCCAAAAAATGCTCAAGATATTCACGTTTGAAGTTTAAATAAAGCATTGACTTTGACCAGAAAAATATGACAAAACAACATCATCACCTGTCCAAACCTATACCATTGGGAAGTTTGCTATGTTAGCTTTCCGATGCCATAAATTTTGTGAAATTTTGACTTCGTATGCAAAAGTTGTGAAAATTTGAAAAAAATAACCTATTTAGGCATGTGGGGGCAAAAGGGCAAGTCCTAATTGTTTGCACAAACCACTGGCGGTTAGGAAAATTTGGTCACATGACTGTTGGATTGCCAGGGGTTAAGGTCTGTATTGGCGGTTTGGGCTTAAATTGGTGGTTAGTATTGTAACTGTGCCCTTAGTCATTCAAATGACCTAGGGCGAATAACGGCAAAAAGAAACAAGAGGGGTTGAGGAATGCAAACCCCCTCCCCGATTACCTGGCTGACTAAATATTAAAAAAAAAAAACTAAACCCTAAAATATTTTGGATCCCGCCATTGTTGTGGTTTCGTTTGAACTTTAAGCCTTAAGCCCTAAATTGGATACAAATGTGGACAGTTTGGACACAGACGTGGGCAGTTTTAAGCTTGCATGGTTAACATTTAGGGATACGTCGACAGAGTTCAGAGGGCTACTACAGAAGCGAGTGATATTCAAATGGGCAGCGACTAAGCTAATAGTGGCAACGGGGAGGAAAGACGACAGTTGACAGGAGCCTGAAGATACTGACCACGGTTGCAGGTGGAGGTGAGGGTTTGTTTGCAGGTTCAATTATGATGACGGAGGTCAACGAAGTTCGAGCGGGAGTTAGGGACCCAACCTTGGGCGGTGGCGTTGAATGTCTGAGAAGTGGCGATAAAAAACTGCAGCGGCTGATGGATGGTGTTAGGGTTTTTTTCGTAGAGAGCATGAGTGGCGACCAATGGATCGGTAGGCTGCGACATGCTTTAGAAGTGGTGGAGGGGTACCTATGCAGAGATGACCAGGTTGTAGGGATCATCTAGGGCATAGGTTTAACAGGCTTGCAGAGATGGGATCTTGACCAGCGACAGGTAAATGGTTAGCGAGCGGTGACTATTCAATAGGCAGTGGTGACGATGTTGTTTGTGAGCAGCAAGAAACGACGGGAGTCTAAACAGTGGTCGGGTGGAGCTTTGAGGATTAGGCAGCGGTGGAACAAAGGTCTTCGATTGTGGATTATGGTCGTCATTTGCAGCGGCGACGATGGCAACAAAAACCCTAAGGAGAATGCCGACGGGTAAGGGTCGAATGGTGGTAACAATCTTTACACAGGTGGTGACAGGGAGTTGACTGGGTGGTGGTCGATTGTATGTGTTAGTTTGGAGCTTTGACCAGACTGTAGGGTTTGTGGGTACGGCGAAGGAGTTCCCAAGCTGTGACAGGATGCAAGGGCGCAGGGGGAGGAAATGGTGGCGACCAAGTCAGTTGCCACTACTGACGACGACTATAGGGGTCTTCATGAGTAGGGAAGATGGTGATTAAAGGGTGTTCCTAACAGTGCAGGTCAACAGGGATTTCAACGCCGACCAAAGGGTTAGGGTTTCAAATCCCAGACAGTGGGAGTCTTGAAAATCAGCCAATTTTTCCTACAAACATTAAAAATTAAACCTGCAAGCATGAAAAATTAAACCTACAAACATAAAGACTATCAGCGACCTAGAAAGTGCGATGGACTGTGTAGGGCCAATAGGGTACAGAAACTATCATACGATACAGATCCGTACTGTATGATCAATAGTATATGGTACTATACCCTGTCAGACCCTAAAAACAATTTTCAAAAAATTTTAAGTAGCCAAAAGTGGCAAATTTTATATGCTTCCTAGAGTTTTTGGCCACCTGGACTCAATGGTGAGGTCTGATTTGACCTAGGAAGCCATCTGCAACACTCAATCACTAAAACTCAATAGAAATGGCAAATTAATAAGCATTTCACGTCGGGTTCACCATTTTGTGCTAGGGTAAATCAGATTTACATGTAGAAACAACAAACTATCAAACCCTAACTACAATGAAGAGCAATCTAGCCTAGAAAATCATTAAACAAACATGAAAATAAACTAAAATCTAAGTTAGCTATTGACTAATCTTCATTGCTCTCCTCCATCTTGCCTCATTGTTCTCAGATTTGTAGGTTTTGCACAATCCTGAGAAGCTCATGTATGTGGGTAGCAAGACATTGGAGATAGTATATCAGATGCATCTGATAGAGCTAGAAAAATGTCTTCTAAGAGGTGAAAATGGAGCTAAATGAGGTGTTTTATAGAAGAGGGGTTTTGAATGAAGGGCCCAGATTGCATGTTGACTTGGAGCCAAAATGAAGGGCTAGGATGAGTTAGGGTTTTCCTCCACAAGAGGACAAAATAGAATTTTAAATTGAGGTAAATGGTGAGGTGGGAAATGGGATTTAAATTAAATAAAGTTGCCCAATTTATTTAATTTATGTGAAAGGGATGCATATGAAAGGGGATAATTAGGTGATGAAATTTGATTTAATTGCTTGAATAAATCAAATGAAGGGAACTTTAGGGAAATAAATGATTAAGTAATTAAAATCAATTATTTAACCATGGAGGCAAATTAAGGAAAAACAGGAGAATGCGGAAGTGATTAGGGTTTTTGCGAGGGATGGATACTTTTAGGTGTCTACAGCTCTAACCAAGGCTTTCCAAGTGACATAGCAAATCTATTTGATGAAGGAATGATATGAAATAATGATTCCACTTCCTTAATGCCCACTTGGAGCTAGGGAATTTGATGTTTCTTAAAGTGTGCACAAGGATGTCAATAGTCATCCTTAATGCAACACACGAATGTGAATATCTATTTTGTGCTAGATTACAATCATATAGTTTTTTTATGCACATATTATATTGAATGGCTGGATCAATGATAATACCCTCACATGGATGGCCATGGAGGAAGCCTTGAACATAAAGTGCATCATAATAGTTGTTTTGAGGATTCTCCTTATCATAAAATGAAATAACTAGATGTATTTGAGAGGAAATATTAATATGAGTTATAGAGGAAATATTAGTATGAGTTATACCCATAAATGTATCTATAGGGGTGTGGGGGGATGAACCATCATGATATATATCCATAGGATCTTTAGTCATATATGTAGGAGCCATAGAAGTAACAAGATGTTGAAGCACCTATTGAAAATCAATAGCGTTAGATTAAGAATGTGAAGGAAATGAATTTGTATAAATTTACAAATTCTAATTAGGTGGAGTGACCGAATGATTGTCCCCATCCTTAACACCATCCACATGTATTTAACATTATTATCAATGAGGTCTTGGACCTTATGTTTGAAATCCATACAAATCTATGTGTGATGACCATTGAGCCGATAATATTTGCAAAAAACATGTTCATTATAGCCCTTAGGTAATCCTCTAGATGGATCTAATGGACAAACTAGAGGAAGAGGAATGAAATTAGTATTCATCAAAATTTGTAGAACATTATCTAGAGGATCACTTAGCTTTGCAAATTTTCTAGGAGTTTGAGGCTTGAAATAAAGAACATTATAAGTGATGGCCACATAAGTAGTATTAAGTTCTCTTTCTCTCTTATCATTTCCCTTTTGAAATTATTTATCTTTGAAAATTTTGAAGGATAACTAGATCATGCAGAATGGGTGTGGGAGGATCTATACTTCAAGCCAATAGAAGAAAGTAATTTAAACTCAACATTATTAACATGAGCACAAAGGTCCATGAAATAAGCATAGCTATTTAAATAGACATAACCTCAAAGGGGAGGTGATAGGCTCCTAACAAAAATTCTTAGAGTTCATCATCTAGAAGTGGATGCTTTATTTTAGCATAAAGGGATTGGAACTATATAACATATGAATTCTTTTATGTGTTCATTAGATCCTTTGACATGTTCAAATAAATTTGAATGGTAGTTTTAGGCCTATATTCACTTGGAAATGGTTGAGAAATGTTGTAGCTAAGTGTTCAAAAGAATGGATAAATCCAAGCTCCAAAAATAAAACCATTGAATAACACAATCTCTAAGGGTACAAGGGAATAATTTAGCCAAGATCTTGTCATCATAGACATAATCTAAACATGTTGCACTAAATGCTTGTAAATGAGTATTAGGATCACCTTTATTGTGGTATAATTCAAAGCAAGGTGCCACAAGCCCCACGGGCAATGGATAAGTCACAACCTTAAATGTAAGAGGTTTACGATGTGCTAGAGTGTATGTAATATCATGTTCATTATTAGGTATGGAATGAATTGCCTTTTCAACTCTATCTAGCTTCAATAATGGTGCATCAAGGGTAGAGGTGGGGATAGTGGTGGGAGAAGTGGTATGAGTAATAGTAGAAGGATTATAAAGGGTATGAAAATAGGAGTTAAAGATGTAGCACTATGAGGGTGGTAGGGAAAGATGTGAGGAAAATAGGTAGGGGTGGCTAGAAATGGCCCACTAATGGATGAAGGGATAAACTAGTGGAAGTAGAGGTAGTAATGATATTATAAGGCATGCTAGAAGTGGTAGTATGGAAAGTAGGAACAATGAGGGATCTACCTCAAGATGAGAGGAAGAAGATTGTTAGAAGAGGAAGGGTGAGTGTGTGAGAAGGGGGATGCATTATGCATAGAATAGCATTATATCATAAAATATTCCACATATAAAAACATTTAAACTAATGACCTAGACAACTTGTAAAAGATGTTTATGTCTACCATATTTGAAGAAAAAAATATTAAAATAGCAAGAAACTTCTTATAAAAATCTACAACTAAAATGCAAACTTTCATAAATAATAAAGAAACAATAATTCAACAAGAAAAATGAACTTTTATAAGGAAAAAAATAACAATAATTCAAACTAAAATTTTAACTTTTGACACTATATCCCTTCTTTTATTCTACTTTTTATTCCTAACATTCCCTAAACTATTTTAATCTCGTAAAGGTTACTAAAATCCCTATCAAGAACTAAATAAAATCCCTGGTATAGCCGGTTGAATGGATGCGAACAAGGCGGGTAGAAAAGTCCGCAAGTGAGGGAGTCATACGCTCTAGAGAATTATATAGGCAATGAAAATGAAACCCGCGAAACGACCGGTCATATAATGGCTCGACCCGGCCCGCGATCTCCTTGCAGTTTGAAAGAGGTGATAAAAGACAAAATTCTTTTCCTTCCCTTCTAGAATGGAAGTCCCTTTCTTTTAATCAGTCAATGGTGGCTGTAGGCATACTGCATCTTCCCTTGAATTAAACCTCGACAAAGTCTATTACCTTCCTTGAAACCTCGACAAAGTCTATTTTTTTCTCTTCCCTTGAATGAAACCGGACTTTAAACGTATCATTGTGTCATTGTCCGTACAAGATACCTTTGGAAACGGACAATGATCTTCTACCATTATGGAGAAATTGTCTTCCACTCAGTTTCCAAAAGGTTTCCTTTTTCAGATGGAATAAACAATCAGACTTTTCAATGGTTAAAAGTCAATAGTTGTCTTTTTTTATGGGTCAAAATTTACCTTTGATTATTAAACTGAATGGTACTTAAGGATATCCACATACTTATATAATCTCATTATGATAACGTTCTCTTCTATCATGCTCTGTGGCTCAGATCCTAAATACTGCTTAGTTTAATTTTAGGTATCAAATTATTGTTTCTTTTGGTTCTTTTATAAAGTTTCATCTATTTACATTTGTTTAAAATATAATCTATGTACTGGTATAGATATCTTAATTTATGATATATATTCTTCTTCTATGGTATACTGTGAATTTTAGGTATCAAATTATTGTTTTTTCTTTGGTTCTTTTATGAAGTTTCATCTATTTACATTTGTTTAAAATATAATCTATGTACTGGTATAGATATCTTAAATTATGATACATCTTCTTCTATCATGCAGTGTGGCTTAGATCCTTAATACAACTCAATTCAATTTTAGGTATCAAATTGTTGTTTTTTCTTTGATTCTTTTATAAAGTTTCATCTATTTACATTTGTTTAAAATATAATCTATATACTAATATAGATATCTTAAATACATTTATTTAAAAAACATGGAGAGATATGAAACTATTTTATTTGCTTGAGAGTTATTTTATTTTACTTTAGAAATATTTTATTTACTACATGAATACATAAATTTTAAATTTTTGTTTAAGAATTATTTTATTTTATTATATTGTTTGTTTTATTTTAATTTTAGTCTTGAAAAACACCATTCATTATTTCCTTAATTCTTTAGTTTTGTTTTTACTTTGAAAAACTAAATACTTATATGTTACTTTTTAAAATTATGTTTATTATTAAATTAATTATTTGATGTGTAAGTGGCTGCCAAATTTAAGTGACGAGGTTTTTATGTACAAAAATATAAGATTCCTTACTGCCACTGTAGAAAGCCTCTTAACATATTTATATATAATTTTGATAAAAACATTTATATTATAATTTTCTTTATAATTAATTTTATTTTAAATTTAGAGTTTATTGAAACTCTCTCCACTTATTGCACTAAACCTTATGTTCAGTTCCATTATCCTTTCATTATTTGTGAACAATAATAATTTAAATTTAATATGCTATCCATGTGGCTACAGGTGAATCCACTAAATTTCTAGGATGGAGAGATACTTGAGGGTGATCTGCTTGTTTACTGCCCTGGCATGGTGTTGGGTGATGGGCGGTCGCAGTGTTGTGTGTTTCAGGAAGGAAAGAGATGCCCTTGTCGCTTTCAAGAATGAGATATTTCCTGCACTTAGATTTAGTTCGTGGACTGGACTTAATTGTTGTGAGTGGCGTGGCGTTGGATGCAGCAGAGCGACATTCCATGTCATCGAACTTCATCTTTCTAACTATTCTCAGTTTTCATTAGAGAACTACGAAGATTATCAGACAAGTGGTAGACTTTCTCCAGCTTTGTTCAAATTAAAACATCTGGAGCATTTGGATTTGAGTTCCAATTACTTGAGTGGCGTTATACCCACAAGTAAGATATGTAGCATTGATTTGTTTTCTAATTTGAGCTTTTACCTCATTATAATGCAAATTTTTCCCGGTGTATAACATTCAGATCTTTTTGGCTTACAACGACTGAAGCATCTGGATCTCAGCTGCAATTATTTCGAAGGTAAGATTCTGGAGGGTGTTGCCTCCTTACATCACTTGACTTACCTCAATTTGTCCTGTACTGGTGGTGGTCTGAAGGATAGCATTCCATTGCAGCTGGGAAATCTTTCCCAACTCCAAGTTGTAGATCTTTCAAGCTGGCATCTCATGGACTCTGAATATTCTATTTCTGGTCACTACTGTGGACCTGTGTACAGTTCCAGATTGGAGTGGACAAAGAATCTGCAGGGGTTAAGGCATTTGTCACTTCAAGGGGTCGACCTAAATATGACGGGGAAGCAATTGGAAGCTCCACTTTCTCGGCTCCATAATCTTCACCACCTCAACCTCAAATACTGTAAACTGTCTCGGCACTCTGGGCACATCCCCAATGCTTTACAAAACCTCACCTCCCTCTCCCATCTCCAACTTAGTTTGAACCATTTTACTTCCAGTGTGCCCACATGGTTCGGAAATATGACTGATTTAATCTCCATTCGGCTTGATCACTGTTATCTTACAGGTCCATTCCCTTTAAGTCTCTCCCGTTTGCCTCATCTGAAAGAGCTTATGTTGGCTGACAAACGAAATAACTGGAAATAATATAAGTCAAATATTGTCATGTGAATCGTGGCCCCAGCTTACCAGATTTGCTCTGTCGGATTCCAATGTTACAGGAAGTTTGCCAGCTTGCATTGGAAATCTTTCTGCTCTTCAGTACCGTGATCTTCAAGCCAACTCATTGAACGGACAGATTCCAGCTTCACTTGGTTTGCTTTCATCCTTGATTTATCTTAGGCTCTCTCATAATCTGCTGAGCGGCAATCTGCCTTCTGAGTTGGCTGTGATTTCCTCTTTGGAAGTGCTCTATCTAGACAACAATCAGCTTAACGGTAGCATTCCCATTTCTCTTAGATATCTGAGTCGAATTTCTAGAATTAATCTCTCTAACAACAATTTAGAAGGCTACATTCTTCTCCATTTCTTTGAAAATGTTAAGAGGCTTGTTGAGCTCGAACTTTCCAACAACAAATTGACTGTTCAAATTGAACCTGAATGGACACCTCAAATGCAGTTTGAAGAATTGGGCTTGCGTTCCTGTAATATTGGGGGTCTCATTCCTGCATTCCTTTCAACACAACTTCGCTTGCGGGAGTTGGATCTCTCCAACAACAGTCTTAGTGGAAACATTCCAGCTTGGCTTGGGAACCTTTCCTCATTGAGAGTTCTTTTCTTGTCAGAAAATAACTTGCACGGTGAAATCCCCTCCAGCTTTGATATAAGTTACTATGTGCAGATAGATTTGCATAATAATATGTTGATGGGTTCTCTTCCCATTCCTTCTGTGCCTGCATCAGATTTGGGCCTCTTGGACCTGTCCCAGAATAGATTCACCGGTGTTATCCCAGTGGAGATTGGTTCGCTTCTTCCTGTTATTGAGTTCTTGTTGTACTCTCAAAATAATTTAAGAGGTGGTATTCCTACTTCCTTTGGTCTTCTGCAAGATCTACAGGATTTGGATCTATCAGAAAATAACTTTCTAGGCAAAATACCATCAAGCATTACCAACTGCTCAGCTTTGACAAGATTAAATCTGGCAAACAATAATTTGAGTGGAGAGATTCCATCCAGGATAGGAAACTCGAAAGGTTTCATCTTAGTGATAACATGCTTACGGGAAACTTGCCATCTGGTGTCCAAAACTGTTGGAAGTTGCAGGTTTTAGATGTGGCCAATAATTCCTTGTCTGGGAACATACCTCTTTGGTTAGGACAGCTTTCTGAATTGATGATACTTGTTTTGAGATAAAACAAATTCCATGGGTGGATTCCACATGCATTAGGCAATCTTTCAAATCTCCAAGTTTTAGATATCTCCCACAATAATTTGGCAGGTGCTATCCCACCAGAGTTAGGGAAGTTGACAGCTTTGATGGATGGACAAACTATGATGGATGGATCTGATGTCTTACATGGTCGTTCTGATTATTATACGGACAAGATCAGCAAGACCAATAAAGAATTGTACCGATCCTATGTGGATTCTGTTGTTTTACTTAAAACTGCCATTGATCTTTCTTCAAATAAACTTTCAGGTGTCATTCCTTCAGAAATTGGAAAGCTTAAACATTTGTATGTCCTGAATTTGTCAGGTAATAGTCTTACAGGAGAGATTCCAATGAGTTTTTGCTTGCTAGAGCAGTTAGAGTCATTGGACCTTTCAAATAATAAATTACATGGAAGGATCCCAGGTTAGATGCTACAAGTTACCTTTTTAGTTTCTTCATTGCATCAAACAACATGCTTTGTGGAACAATCCCACCAAGGGCGTCAATTCTCCTCATTTAATTCCACCTACTTTTCAGGGAACCCTGGTTTGTGCGGGTTTCCAGTTGATAACAGATCATGTAATTGTGAACACAACCCATTTGCAAGTATGACAGCAGTTTCCCAAGATGAAGAGGAGGAAGAGAGAAGTGAAATCCCATGGTATTGGTTTGTGGGTTGGCAAGCTATGTTGTTGGATTTTGGGGACTGTTTGGAGTCCTTATCCTGAAAAATGAATGGCGAAAAATATATGATCAAGCCATAGATGGATATGTCATGGGTGTAGTACATAGATTGTCACTAAGCAAATAATATCGTACTGTGAAAAGGCATTTCCTGTGATATGCATTTCTTTATGGTGGGTAGACTCTGCAAATAATATTGGAGTGTAGACAAGCATTTCTTATGTTATGGGTGTGGTCTGGTGTATTGATTGTCATGAAGTGTATAACTGTATTCGGCCATTGGCTAAGACTTTTCTTAATATATTCACATCTAATTTGTGTGGGATGGTTTATTCATGATGTTCATTATCTTTAGTTATTTGAATATGTTTGTATAACTTCTTTAAGCTATTTTTAATTAATATACTTTAACTACAGCCCCATTTCACTTAATTTACAATTTTGGTTAAAATAATATAAATTTTTAAGCTTCTCCCAATGGTAGATTTAAGGTTGAACATTCACCCTTTTTTAATTGAAATGACTTGTATTATTGACAAAATTTAAAACTAATTATACTATGTGGAATGCATTTAATATGATTTTTTATATGTAAAAATTATTATGATTTTTTAAAAATATATTAAAAAATTATAATATAAAATAAATTTGTATTGATATAAAAATGATTGTTTTTATAAATTGAAATTTTTATATCAACAAAAATAATTAAAATTTAAATATAAATAATAAGTGTATTGATTACACTCTTATTTTTATTTTTTAATTTAAGCCTTCCACACATATCTTTCATAAAATTAAATCTGTTAATTTAATTATAACAATTTTTAGAAAAAAACCATATTATTAACTATAAAATAAGTTATATCAACTTTGTGTGCATTTTCATTTCCCATTTCATCAAACATATATAATGACAATGTAACTACCCTTAAATAATGGTTTGTAAGTGACGTTCTTAAGGAAAAGTAATAGGTACACAAGTTTTTATAATGCTTCAATGTTACCTAAGCTCTTCAATCTAAAATTCAAAAATTATAAAATATTAATATTATTTATTACTTGTTATCATAAATGAAGTTTTTTTTTAAGAGAATGAATATTGTGAGAAAAATATAAATGAGACTTGTAATAATTTACATAAAACTCAAATATAATTATGCTCTTTATTTCTACTTATATTCTTTGAATAATTGAACACCTTTTACAATCTTATTCTTATTTTTTCAACAAAATAAATTATGTTTAAGCTTAAAAATCTACTTCCTTTTATAGTTTTATGTGAACAAGAAGGTTGTCTTAGGCCCTAGAAGAATTCACCCGTGCATAGGAAGTGAAAACACCACACTTTCAGTTGAGATTTTGAATTTGAAGCCCTCATTGTCATTGGACACTATTGTAGTCATGGGACAAGTTGCTAATGTGATTGTAGTCACATCTAATTGTGTTTTCTTTTTGAACTATCTTTGTACCTAATTCAATTTACAATTTGGGTGACAACACAATAGTGTGTCTCAATTTTTATTTCAAATAAAAAAAATTCATAATTATAAAGTTTGAAGATAATATAAACTAATAATTTATGAGATTTTTTATAAACAAATTATTTGTAATTCTATATAATTTTGCTGCTTTTAAAAAGTAATTTTTTGATAATGTATAATTCAACTCTAAATAAAATATTTTCATAATATATTAAACTATAATATGAGACATACATATTTGTCATTATTAATTTTTATAAAGATGATAATTATATTATTATAATTTACATACATATTTTTTTTAACATATAGCTCCTTTTGTATATACCCAAATTATTATTTTTTTGAAAGAAAGACATCAATACAAAAAGGTGACTTTTTTTATTGTTTCTATTTTCTGTTGGAAATATGTAGCCATATAGATTAATTCCTCATAACCCAATAAGAGATTAATGTGCAACAATAACTAGAAATCCACAAACAAAAGAAATAGAAAATCATACCATCAATGGTGACACAAGATATACCTTGGGAAAACCCTCCATGAGGGAAAAACCCATCCTCCAAAAACATCTTTCTCTCATGTATTATTCTGTTACATCCCCTTTTTGGATTCAATATTACTATTTACTTTTTCTTAAATAGTATAGTTATCTAGATATGTTTTTAACATCATAGGAACTGATGATATAAATAGAGAAGATTAATTTTATGAAATTATGGAATCTATTTGATTATGATTAATATAATGTTATGAATTAGAATGTCTTTTCGATATGAAAATGAAATGATTTGATATAAATGTGTTTTGAGTAGAATATTGGTGCTTTGACCACAAAATTGTATGTGTGATTGTCAATGACAGGAATAGATGGAACATATTAGCTAGGAAGAAAGAAGAAGAGAAAGTATCTTTGAGAAAGAGAGAATAGACTCTGGAATAACCCAAGGGTGCTTGCCACTGAAAACACAAATCAGGTAGACAAACCTAGATGCTTTGAGTTCGCGCTAAGTCAATTTTAGTTGAGATATCGACGTTTGTTAGAATAGGTCTTTCTCCTTTCGTAAGTCATTGTTTAGAGTATGGGAAATCGGCATCAGTGTCGTAATACTCTGAATCGTGTCATCAAATATGAACGATTGATATATTGTTTATATGTATATACTTATGGTTGAGTTGTAAGTCGTGTCTTGTTATTTGTTTGGTGCAAAAGATGGAAGTTGTGCGTAAGTCGATCTCAAGTCTTGTTCTGCGTTTGCACTCAAATCATCGTTATTGTCGTAAAGTGCTACGAGCGTATGACGTAAACGTCTCCTTATGAAATTTGATGGATGTTGAATTGTTCTTTATTGGGCTATTATCGATTACTAAAGGGTTTAAATAATGTTTAAATCTAGAGACCATGGTGTGTAGTACCCTTGGTCGTATGATATTGGAACATGTAATATTTTGTTAGTGTCATTTTGAGATAAATTCCTTTATTCTTTAGTGATGTTGATAATTGGGTAGAAGCTCGAGAGGAACACACTTAAGCTTTTATAAAGAGGTCTTTTATTTTGAATAGTCTTTTACTTTCATGCTTTAAACCTCAAGATAGTTGTCAGCCTAGCCTTTATTATTATGTTTGCATTTGTTTTATACTGTTAACTATTTTGAGTAGTGGGATAAGTTGTTAAGTTTGGTAATCGCCACCTCGCCAAACATAGGAACTCCACTATGGAGAATAATCGCAGAGGAGTGGATTGGCAAAACCATTTTTCTGGTTGTGGTCGCGTTTAGAGGAAAACATTTTTGCATGACCAGTTAGATTCCCTTATCGATAGACATGGTCGAGTTAGTGGAGGAGACAGTTATTCCTTTGCAGTGAACGGGGGAGATATAGAGTAGTGAGAGTTAGTTTTGGGGAGAGAACACGGAGGAGAAGCGAAACAAGACTGAGCAAGGAGCATCAAGGGGAACGGCTGAGAGAATAGCAAGTGTCGTGGACCAGTTTGTAAGTGAACTCAAGAGACTAATTGACAGGTTCTCTTCCTCTCTTCGCTGCGCAGTCATAGTTTCCTTGTTATGAGTAATGTCTTAAGTAGCTTTTCGATGGAACATAGAATTTGCCTGAAGATACAAAGTGTTATTTGTTAATAACTGTAGCCTGTGTGTTTTGTCATCATCAAAACAAGAGCAATGTTTATGTCTTCTACACGGCACTACACCGCACCAAAGATGTGAAACCTACAGTTTGTTGTATTGTCTGACGAAGGTCGAGAATAATTGTATAGTCATTGGTTTAACCTTAGAAGGTTTATAGTTATGTGTAGGGTGCAAATCTGAGTATGTGTTGGTCGTAAAACATTTCACCACTATTACAAACCACAGAGGTAAAACCTTCGATGACATAGACTGAGATCATTTTTGGACAATCAAATGCTATTGTTTAGCTCTGTCAAGTTTAAAGGTCAGCTTGTATTAGAGTAAAGAATTGTTTGTGCCAACCATCGACAGATGGTTATCAATAGTGAAGAGGTGCAAGTCGTAACATGCAAGACTTCACTGTTATCCTCTTTTTCTGAGTTTAAAACTAGTCGGTCGACCATGGAAAAATTATTAACCTAGCTGTGAATAATAACAAGCTTTAAACTATTTACTTTTGAAGGTGATTCTTTTGCTATTGAAGTATTTAAACTATTGTTTTTCCAAGAGAAGACCTTTCACTCATACAAATTAATATTATGAAGTTTGTACAAACAATGGAATGAGTCTTTTGTCAAGTCTCAAGTTTATCCTTGCATACGATTTTATTGCTAGTAGAAACTATGTGATAGCCTGGTTTTCTAATGTTTAGTTTGACAAAGTTTTAAGCTATGTCGAAGTTTTCGACAAGTTGAAGTAGAATCTTTGAGTGCTAAATTTTTTAACGTGGGGTCTTCGAACCTTGTATACTTTAAGTGGCTTTTAGAGAAACCCTTCCAAAACAACAAAGATGAGTTTAGCGACCACTCTTAAGTGGATAAATTAAATAGTGGGCTAGCTTAGAGAACATTGAAATAACTTTTAGAATTATCTGAAAAATTGATATGCTTGGAAACCATTCTTTTATCATGAAGACGGAGAGGTTTCCATGAGCTTGTAGAAAGAGAGCAAACCTCAATGCCATGCGTTAATGCATGATGAATTTCAAACACCTTGAGGTTATCGAGGTTGTTATACAAAACTTATAAATAGGTAACTGTAGGATTGCGATTAATTCGAGTCGAGTGGGGTGGGTGAACTTATTACATGTGTTGATACAACGCTAATTATATTCAAATCCTTTAGCCAAGGTAATGCATGATCCTCAAGTGCATTGATTGTTCACTGTGATTGGATGGCGTAACTTGTGGAGTGGTTATGCTTGACTAGAGGGTATCTAGGGGATTGCATGATAGCAAGTCACGTAGGTCACAACACCAGAGCTCAGATGGAAAACACCATTGGTTATCCTAAGTCTATCCTCTTGAGTAGGGTAGGGCCACTTCCGGAAAGGAAGGAGTGTGGGAGACCGACGGTCTGTGGTTGGAGGTTAAGCTCCTTGAAGATACTTTCTCTTCTATATTCTTGAGGATTACCGAGACTTGAATTTGGATGGTCAACAATCGAGATGCAGTGACATTGGTAAGTTCCTATTTTGGATTTGTTCTATGTAACTTTTAACAACATATTGTTTAAATGTTATGGATGGTTATTTCCTTTTGTTTTAAGTTATATATTCATGATTATTGTAAGTCGATGGATGTTCTTCTTGGTTATAAGAATTGGAAACAAACTAATTTTCTATTTTAAACTTTTAAAAAAAAATTATTACCTTTGGTTAAAACTTAGTTTTTAGGGTGAAATCAGAATTGGGTGTTACATATGGTATCAGATCTAACCAGGTTCAACACTAGGGCTAATGAGTCCACTAACCTGATTAGGAATCAACATTATGTGGGTAGCTAATGATTTGATTTACTGTGCCACGATGGTAAGTATCAAGAAAACTGCAAAGAAATCTTTCACTGGTAAGGAACGTTATTTGCAAGCTAAGAAGAAATGACTTGTGTTGATCAAGACTATTGAGAAAATGAATGATGAAAATCACATTTGGATAGATGATGTGGAAACTTTTGCCAATGCTCTGTCACAACTCAAATGAATGAAAAAAGAACTCCTAGAGATAGCTAGGAGGGTAGCTTGAATCATGGTCAATTGCTACCCTATTAGTGTACCAATGATCACTAGGGATCCCCGTATACCACCTAGAGCTGAAATCATTGTACTATCATCTGATAGCGAGTCTGAGGGTTATACACCTCGCGAATATGTGTCAGACAATGAATCTAAAGGTTGCACCCCACTTGTAAATACTGAGTGAAACATGAGATATGTCTATCCTTAAAGAATGTATATACAGTTTTGCAAAGTATAATAAAGACAAATTTTGGTTTGAGAATAATTATGGTTATGAGCAATTGTTATGTTTTGATAATATACAAAATGATAAATCATAGAACTAATTAGTACTTGCTTAATCAGGTGAGAAGACAAACAATCATGGATCAATCAGAGTTTAATGAGAGAGAAGATCAGGAAGGTCACAACTCTCAGGAAAACTCCACCGATAAATTAGACATAATTCTTAATATGCTTACTGAAACTAAGGAAAGGTTGGGCAAATTGGAAAAGAAAGTGAATGAAATCGGGAATACGGAGGGTGAAAATGAGAATTCTAATAATGCAAGTAAAAGTAAACAACAAGATTTTGGCACATCAAGTGAAAACCAAGATGATAGCGAAACTTAGAGGGAGACAAAAGACAAACTTGCACTGGAACTATCTAAGGATATGAAAAAGATTATCCTTCCCAAATTTGACAGAACAAAAACCGGTGATGCAGCAGAAGCATGGTTAACAGAAATGGAGAAATATTTTGAAATCAGTTCAATTACTTTGAGATTACAAAGGCAGTGTGGGGAGCATATCAGTTATCTAGAGAAGCATCCACTTGGTGGATGAATAAGAAAATGGAACTGGAATTAAGTCCCTTGAAGGTGACATGGAATGAATTTGTAGAACTTTTCTGAAAGAGGTGGTTACCACAGCTATATTTTGATCAAAAGCTAACAGATTTCCAAAACCTCAGGCAAGGTGATCTGTCTGTGGTTGAATATGCAGAAAAATTTACTAGATTGTTGAAGTATGTTCCTCACTATCAAAAGGATGAAAGATTTCGGATAAGAAAATTTATCATGGGACTCAATCCTTAGATTGGCGGTGAGGTGGAGGTGCATGGTCCAAACACAATGGACCAGGTGTATGAGAAAGCAATTAAGAAGGAACAGAAGATCAAATCCATTTCTGCTTACCGTGAAAAGAAACGTAAGAGATTTGATAAGAACTACAATGATCAGACATATAAAAGGAAGAATGAAAAATGATACGGAAATAGGAGGTTCGATAAAGGAAATCAGAAAAACAAAGGGGGATTTGGTAATGAGCGTAGAAATGAAGACTATAAGAAAAATGACAATTTTAAGAAGAATGATGATGCTTTGAGTAGACCATCCGAGAAAAGAGGACCAATTGGAGGATGTTTTTCTTGTGGTGGAGATCATTATGCTAACTGTTGTCCTAATAAAAAGTAGAATGGGCAGCCTAGGTATACGGTACTTCCTTCGCAGTAGGAAGCGTTTCAACAAAGGATTCATGCCGCCCTTGACAATCGACAAGATGAGTATCAGGTTACTCCCATTGAGATGATAGGTACATTATTTGGAGTTCCTATTTCTATTCTGTTTGATACTGGTGCAACAAAATTTTTTGTGTCATCTAGAGTCTTAAGTAAATTTCCTAGAAGAGCCGGTTTTATGTCAAAACCGTGGACAGTTGAGTATGCAACTCACTCAAAGGATCAGGTAGAGCAATGTTTGTTCGAAGCTAAGATTGATATTTCAAACTTCTCCACTAAGGTAAAATTATATGTAGCCCCTTTAGGGTCCTACGATGTCATCTTAGGAATGAATTGGTTGTGGAGACATAGGGCCAAGGTAGATTGTTTTCATAAAATAATTGAGTGTCTGGATGATAAAGGAAATACAGTAAATTTTTAAGGTATTCAAAGGGAAATAAGGATCAGAACTATTTCTTCAAAGAAATTAAAGTGGGCTAGGAGTAAGGGATGTCAACTTTTTGCAGTCAAAATGGATCTGTGAGGAAAAATATCCATATCTTTGCAATTTCAGTGATGTATTTCCTGAGGAACTGCCAGGCTCGCCTCCAAAAAGAACCTTTGATTTTGCCATAGCTATTAAACCAGGATCTAAGACAGTATCTAAAGCTCCATATCGTATGACCACTACTGAACTTATGGAATTGAAGGCTCAATAGCAGGAACTATTGTCTAAAGATTTAATTAGGCCAAGTGTATCACCATGGGGAACTCCGGTTATTTTCATCAAGAAGAAGGATGAAACCCTTAGACTATGTATAGATTATCGGATGCTAAATAAGGCAACAATAAAGAATAAGTATCCATTGCCATGTATTGATGATTTATTTGACCAAATGCATGGTGCATCAATCTTTTCTATGATATATTTGAGATTTGGATACCATCAGTTGAGGTTGAAAGATGAAGATATTCACAAGACTGCATTTAGAACAAGATATGGTCATTATGAGTTTACTGTGTTGCCATTTGGATTAACCAATGCACCTGCTGCTTTCATGAATCTCATGAATAGTGTTTTCAGAGATTGCCTTGATAAATTTGTCCTAGTTTTCATAGATGATATTCTGATATATTCTAAAAATGAGGAGAAGCATAGACAACATCTTCAAATTGTTTTGCAACGATTAAGAGAACACAAATTATATGCGAAACTCTCAAAATGCACTTTCTTTCAAAAAGAAGTGCAGTATTTGGGACATACAATATCAGCTGAAGGGATATTAGTTGACCCAACTAAAATTAAAGCAATTATAGAATGGCCTGTACCTTCCAATGTTTCAGAGGTACAAAGTTTTATGGGATTGGCCGGATATTACAGAAAATTTGTTTTGAATTTCTCAAGTATTGCTAGCCCAATTACTTCCTTACAGAGAAAAGGAAAACGGTTTGTTTGGACTGAAGAATGTCAAAAGGAATTTGATTTGTTAAAAGAAAAGTTAACAACATCACCAATCTTGAAAGTCCTTGATCCTGAAGGATAATTTGAGGTTATTACTGATGCCTCGGGGGAAGGGTTAGGAGGTGTGCTTATGCAAGATGGACGTGTAATAGCCTATGAATCAAGAAAGTTAAAAAATTATGAGCAGATTTACGCTCCTCATGACTTAGAACTAGCAGCAGTGATTCACGCCCTTCAGATGTGGTGACATTATGTGTTGGGAAAGACTTTTATACTAAAATCAGATCATCAAAGTCTTCGTTACATATTTACACAATCTCATCTCAATGCAAGACAAAGGAGATGGTTAGAATTAATATCAGATTATGACTTTGAGATTTCTTATATCAAAGGTAAAGAAAACTAAGTAGCTGATGCTTTAAGCAAAATAAGACACATAGCTTCTATAATCTCAATTCATGCTAATTTTAAAGATTTAGTATTGCAAAGTTTATCTGGAGATGAATATTATGAGCAGGTGAAACAAGCTCTACAATTAAACCCTAAGGATCCAAGATATGACGGATTCTATTTTGAGTCAGATGGATTGATGAGATTTAAGGGAAGAATCTACATTCCTAATTCTGTAGAACTTAGAAACCTTGTGTGGAAGGAAGTTCATTGTGCACCTTATTCCAGACACCCAGGAGTAACAAAACTTTTAGCTGATGTCAAGTCGCTATATTTCTGGAAAGGAATGAAAAGCGACACTGCAAGGTTTGTAGCAAGTTGTTTGGAGTGTCAGAGAGTGAAGGAAGAATGCCAACATCCTACTGGATTGTTATACCCACATGATATTCCAGAATGGAAATGGTAGGTTGTGAGTATAGATTTTGTTCAAGGGTTACCAATGTCTAAGAATAGACATGATGCAATATTGGTTGTTGTAGATAAACTAACCAAGGTAGCACATTTTATATCGGAGAATTTGACAGATGGAGCTCATATTTTGGCTTAGAAATTTGTGCAAGAAATATTTAGATTGCATGGGGTACCTGAAAAGATTATATCCAATAGAGATGCTTGAATAACCTCTCAGTTTTGGCAAACTTTATTTTCAACACTAGGGACTAAACTCAATGTAAGCACCGCTTATCATCCTGAAACCGATGGACAAAAAGAAAGGGTTAATCAGGTCTTAGAAGATCTTTTAAGAATGTATTGCATGGATCAGCAATACAGATGGGAGGAATATTTACCTCTTATTAAATTTGCCTATAACAATTCCTATCATTCTGCCATTAAGATGGCACCATTTGAAGCATTATATGGAAGGAAATGCAGAACTCCTATAAGCTAGGATAAGATGGAAGATAGGATAAGCATTGGACCTGAAATGCTTGCGGATATGGAAGAAAAAGTGAAAATGATTAGGAAGAGGTTGGCAAAAGCCAACGACAGGCAAAAAAGTTATGCAGATCGCAAACGGGTGCCTAGACATTTCTCTGTTGGTGAGAAAGTTCTTTTGTGAGTGAAACCCCTTAAAAGCTCAATCAAATTTGGTAAATCATCAAAGTTGGCTCCTCGATATGTCAGACCTTTTGAAGTCCTTGAGATTATCAATCCAGTGGCCTACAAAGTTGCTCTATCTCCAGTCTTGTCCAAAATGCATAATGTCTTTCATGTTTCATACCTAAAGAAATATTTTGTAGGTATTGACCACATTCTTAAATGGAATTCTTTATAGATACAAGAGCTAGGAGTGGTTGTGATTAAGCCACTCAAGGTGCTCAAAATGCGTAAACTTCATTTACATAATCGAGAGGCTTTGCAATGCAAAATTCAGTGGGACCAATATGGCGAGGATAGCGCCACTTGGGAAGACTATAATGACATCTACCAAAGATTTCCTTATCTTTTCAAAAACATTAATGTTAAACTATAAAAGTTTGTTTTATGTTAAAATTTTGCTTGGTAAACTCAATCATCGGGGACGATGATTCTATAGGTGAAAGCTATGTTACATCCCCTTTTTGGATTCAATATTACTATTTACTTTTTCTTAAATAGTACAGTTATCTGGATATGTTTTTAACATCACAGGAATTGATGATATAAACAGAGAAGGTTAATTTTATGAAATTATGGAATCTATTTGATTATGATCAATATGATGTTATGAATTAGAATGTCTTTTCGATATGAAAATGAAATGATTTGATATAAAAGTGTTTTGAGTAGAATATTGGTGCTTTGACCACAAAATTGTATGTGAGATTGTCAATGACAGGAATAGATGGAACATATTCGCCAAGAAGAAAGAAGAAGAGAAAGTATCTTTGAGAAAGAGAGAATAGACTTTGGAATAACCCATGGGTGCTTGCCACTGAAAATGCAAATCAGGTAGACAAACCTAGATTCTTTGAGTTCGGGCTAAGTCAATTTTAGTTGAGATATCGACGTCTGTTAGAATAGGTCTTTCTCCTTTCGTAAGTCATCATTTAGAGTATGGGAAATCGACATCAGTGTCATAATACTCTGAATTGTGTCATCAAATAAGAACGACTGATATATTGTTTATATGTAAATATATGTATATACTTATGGTCGAGTTGTAAGTCGTGTCTTGTTATTTGTTCAGCACAAAAGAGGGAAGTTGTGCGTAAGTCGATCTCAAGTCTTGTTCTGCGTTTGCGCTCAAATTGTCATTATCATTGTAAAGTGCTACGAGCGTATGACGTAAACATCTCCTTGCAAAATTTGATGGATGTTGAATTGTTCTTTATTGGGCTATTATCGATTACTAAAGGGTTTAAATAATGTTTAAATCTAGAGACCATGGTGTGTAGCACCCTTGGTCGTATGATATTGGAACATGTAATACTTTGTTAGTGTCATTTTGAGATAAACTCCTTTATTCTTTAGTGATGTCGATAATCGGGTAGAAGCTCGAGAGGAACACACTTAAGCTTTTATAAAGAGGTCTTTTATTTCAAATAGTCTTTTGCTTTCATGCTTTAAACCTCAAGATAGTCATTAGCCTAGCCTTTATTATTATGTTTGCATTTGTTTTATACTGTTAACTATTTTGAGTAGTGGGACGGGTTGTTAAGTCTGGTAACTGCCACCTCGCCAAACATAGGAACTCCACTATGGAGAATAATTGCAGAGGAGTGGATTGGAAAAACCATTTTTCTGGTTGTGGTCGCGTTTAGAGGAAAACATTTTTGCATGACTGGTTAGACTCCCTTATCGATAGGCATGGTTGGGTTAGTGGAGGAGACAGTTATTCCTTTGCAGTGAATGGGGGAGATATAGAGTAGTAAGAGTCAGTTTTGAGGAGAGAACACGGAGGAGAAGCGAAACAAGACTGAGAAAGGAGCATTAAGGGGAACGACTGAGAGAATAGCAAGTGCTGTGGACCAGTTTGTAAGCAAACTCAAGAGACTAATTGACAGGTTCTCTTTCTCTCTTCGCTGCCCAGTCATAGTTTCCTTGTTATGAGTAATGTTTTAACTAGCTTTTCGATGGAACATAGAATTTTCCTGAAGATACAAAGTATTATTTGTTAATAACTGTAGCTTGTGTGTTTTGTCATCATCAAAACGAGAGCAATATTTATGTCTTCTACACTGCACTACACCACACCAAAGATGTGAAACCTACAGTTTGTTGTATTGTCCGGTGAAGGTCGAGAATAATTGTATAGTCATTGGTTTAACCTTAGAAGGTTTATAGTTATGTGTAGGGTGCAAATCTGAGTATGTGTTGGTCGTAAAACATTTCACCACTATTACAAACTACAGAGGCAAAGCCTTCAATGACATAGACTGAGATCATTTTTGGATAGTCAAATGCTATTGTTTGACTCTGTCAAGTTTAAATGTCAGCTTGTATTAGAGTAAAGAATTGTTTGTGCCAACCATTGATAGAGGGTTATCAATAGTGAAGAGGTGCAAGTCATAACATGCAAGACTTCACTGTGATCCTCTTTTTCTGAGTTTAAAATTGGTCAGTCGACCATGGAAAAATTATTAACCTAGCTACGAATAATAACAAGCTTTAAACTATTTGCCTTTGAAGGTGATTCTTTTTCTTTTGAAGTATTTAAACTATTGTTTTTCCGAGAGAAGACCTTTCAGTCATACAAATTAATATTATGAAGTTTGTACAAACAATGTAATGAGTCTTTTGTCAAGTCTCAAGTTTATCCTTGCATGCGATTTTATTGCTAGTAGAAACTATGTGATAGGGTTTTCTAATGTTTAGTTTGACAAAGTTTTAAGCTATGTCAAAGTTTTTGACAAGTCAAAGTAGAATCTTTGAGTGCTAAATTTTTTAACGTGGGGTCTTCAAACCTTGTATACTTTAAGTGGCTTTTAGAGAAACCCTTCCAAAACAACAAAGATGAGTTTAGCGACCACTCTTAAGTGGATAAATTAAGCAATGGGCTAGCTTAGAGAACATTGAAATAACTTTTAGAATTATTTGAAAAATTAATATGCTTGGAAACCATTCTTTTATCATGAAGACGGAGAGGTTTCCATGAGCTTGTAGAAAGAGAGCAAACATCAATGCCATGCATTAATGCATGATGAATTTCAAACACCTTGAGGTTATCGAGGTTGTTATACAAAACTTATAAATAGGTAACTCTAGGATTGCGATTAATTCGAGTCGAGTGGGGTGGGTGAACTTATTACATGCGTTGATACAACACTAATTATATTTAAATCCTTTGTCCAAGGTAATGCATGATCCTCAAGTGCATTGATTGTTCACTGTGGCTAGATGACGTAACTTGTGGAGTGGTCATGCTTGAATAGAGGGTATCTAGGGGATTGCATGATAGCAAGTCACGTAGGTTACAACACCAGAGCTCAGATGGCAAACACCATTGCTTATCCTAAGTCTATCCTCTTGAGTAGGGTAGGGCCACTTCCAGAAAGGAAGGAGTGTGGGAGACCGACGGTCTGTGGTTGGAGGTTAAGCTCCTTGAAGATACTTTCTCTTCTATATTCTTGAGGATTGCCGAGACTTGAATTTGGATGGTCGACAATCGAGATGTAGTGACATTGGTAAGTTTCTATTTTGGATTTGTTCTATGTAACTTTTAACAACATATTGTTTAAATGTTATGGATGATTATTTCCTTTTGTTTTAAGTTATATATTCATGATTCTTGTAAGTTGATGGATGTTCTTCTTGGTTATAAGAATTGGAAACAAACTACTTTTCTATTTTAAACTTAATTTTTTTTTATTACATTTGGTTAAAACTTAGTTTTTAGGGTGAAATCAAAACTGGGTGTTTCATATTCAACAAGAAGGATTACAATACATATGCAAAGATCATCTCTAAAATATCAAGCTCTCTCTACTTGCACTCCATGTGAATAAGCATGTAACCATACATCAAATGTCATGCTTCAAACCCTCACAAATGCAAATTGCAAGAGATGCTCAAACAAGATAAACCTAGTCAACAAGCTCACAAGCTAAAACAACCAACCTCTACAACTACATGTGTGTTTTCTTTTATAAACATAAGCTCACACAAATATAACATGTGGTATGGTAAAACCATCTTTCCCAAAACCGTGAGTCTACAAAACCATTGACCCCACATTTAATTATTGGTTCTAAGTTTTCCCAATAATTAAGTAATCACAAATAAATAATTAATTACTCTATGTGTCCCACACACATAAAATAATTAATCCAATGTTACATAAAACTTTTACAAGTGGCACCAAATAAATATTTATTGTAGATAAACACATCATCCATGATGCACCACAAATAAATATTTATTTTACATAATAAAACAATACCAATGTTATGCAAAGTGTACAACACACCTACTCCAACATTCTCCCACTTCCTGTATACATTGCATAAGGGATCAACAAGTAAACTCAAAACATCAAGGGAAACCATCCATATGCCCAACATGTACCATATAAACATCCATGTGCTCCAAGATACCTGCAACAATAATCAAGGTGTTCACCATCTCAAACAAGAATCTCCTCATCCTCCATCATGTAACTATGAAGGATAAGATCCTCCAAAGAGATGCCGCACTAAACTATCATGTAGAAGAAAGAAACCTACATCAACTGATATCCAAACACAAACACCAAATCCAATGGTAACAAAAAGGTTCGAGTAGCTGATAAGAATAAATCACCATAGCTGAAATAGCAACCACAACTAGTTGCTAATGCGTCAACTAACCATACCTCCAAACCAAGGTATACAAAAGATAACAAGTAGACCTTATAACATCAACATATCCAACTCAAATCACAATGATAACAAGTCCCTGTGTATACTTAATCCTTCATAAAGAAGTCCTCCAAAGTAACAACACAAAGCATGTGATAAAAAACATCAAGACCCTCCATACCGCAACATAATGCGAACATCCAACAAAGGAATCATGTATACATTCTAAAACTCCCACTGCATGAGTAAATGTCAAATATGAAAATATATCAAGGCATCCAAAGATCCACTAATAGCACTCACATAGAAGATTTGGTTGAATCCTCTATCACATAGTGTCAAAGAACACACACATAGATATGCAAAATCTACAAACTAAATAGCTGCAACATAACTCTCACCTCAAGTCCATATCTCTCCCAAATCCTCCACATCATTAGAGAAAGAAGTAAAAGAGACTCAAAATCTCAATACACATCTCAACTCCAATGTTATGTGAACACAAATATCTAGGAAGAAGAATAAGACCAATCTTGAGAGAGAACCTACAAATCATAACCATGTCCTTCTATCCACACTAATGTGCTATAACTGTGGAAAGTATGATCTCCTTTACAACCTCAAAACAAGAAGCCTCCTCAACATCCAACAAATCAAGATGCAAGCCTCTCAAACCAAAGGTAGATCAAACTCATAACCATCCCAAAGTAGGAATAGACCCAAAGCCACTAACCATCTCCATTACACACAATGATCTCATAACAAATCAGGATCAAACACAATGAGATAACTAATCATATCCATGCATCTACTCCTCAAACAAGTCCTCGCAACCATAATCCATAGCTCAATACTCAAGCACAAAAAGATAAGATACAAAGAAAAGAATGCATTTGAATAATAGGTGGGCATACCTATCAAATCATTCACCACTAAGTGGACCAAGAGTGGGGATGAGATTGCTCCTCCAAGATGCACCAAGTCTCAAAGACTCTCTCAAAGAACAATCCCCTCAATAGGTCATGTATGCTTAAAATCATGACTTCGGTTGCCTGGGGCTATTGGGTTGGATTTAGACACGCACAAAGACCCTTCCCTTGTTGCCATAAGGTGATCCACCACGTCAGTTTCACTCACGTGGAAGTAGCTAGTTGAGAGGAGGCGAGACACGGTGGGGGTTTGGCTTGTTGGAGAGCTGGACTTCATGGAGAGGGGTCGGCAAGTCTTGTGGCCTTTATTGTTGTGTGCTAAGTTAGATGTTTCGTTCGATTGTAGTTGTTGTTGAGATAACCCTATGACCCAAAGGGTCACTAGTTTCTCTTCTCCTGTTGGGGTTTCTTAGATTCCACCTCTTTGTGGATAAGCGGTTTCTTTTATTTATCTCCTCTTGTCTCTCAATGCATTGAATGAGTTCTTGTTGTATTTGGAGTTGTCTGGTTTTTTTTAATAATAAGAGGATGACTAGGTCTCCTTGTGGTAGAACAAATATTTCTTATTGTGGTCTTGGAGTGATCTCTTTGATCTTGTCACAGATAGCCCTCACTCACTCTCCTCTCACTCCTTGGCACATTTGTGAGCCAAGATAGAGGTAGTTGTGTGATTTCTAACCTTAACTAGATTTAGGGATTTGACCTAGGGTTTGACTACATTTTTACCTCGTGATGGTATTGAGGGTTTGATTGGATCATTTAATTGTGGTTACCTCGTGATGGAATCGAGGGTTTGCAAGTTTGTCTATTCTAGGATTTCTACATGCATGCAAAGCTAAATTATATGCAAAATATTTTTTTGTGCTTTTTTAGTATTTTGGAAATGAAAAGTGCTTTTTAATCTATAAAAGGGAAATATGTATGTAGTCTAATATGATTTTTCCTAATGCAATCCTAATCTATGTTTTTGGGCTTTTGATAGTTTTGAAGTAATCTAATCTAAAAAGAGGAAATTTCTTCTTCTAATAATCTAGATCTAGAAATATGAAAACAACTATTCTAACATGCAAGATCTAATTATCAAGGAAAAAGTAGTGTTTCACTGTTCCCAAGAGAAAATTTGGTTTTCTAATTACTATAAATTGAACAAAACAATGAAGGAAATTGAGAGAAATAGAGATTTGTGTGACTCCACTACCCTCAGAAATCCTTGATATTGGCAACCTCGAGTCGTTTTGTGGCAGTGGGAGATCCTCTTGATGACAAAACAACACAAAGAAGCAAAAAGAATCTTTGATGAAGCTTGATTGAGTTCAATGAGAGCTTTGGTTGAGCACAATGGTATATAATGAAGCAATGTAATGATGCTTGGTTGAACAAATAAAGAAAAAGGCACCTTCGTCCTGTGAGAGCATTTGAATGCTAAGTTGGAGAGCAAAAACTGGCAGGAGTTGTTTGCACAATGAATTTGCCTCCCTTTGTGCTTGAGGGAGGGGGGTATTTATAGGTTTGAGAAATGGGATTGATTGAGAAGTTAATTCATTTGATTGATGAGTTAACAAGGATTGATTGGGGAGTTCACAAGGTTGATTATGTTGGAAACAAGGTAGATAACTGAGAGGGGGGGTGAATCAGTTATCTCAAATATCTTAACTTTCTTTTCTTCTTTAATAATTAGTGCAACATCAAAACATATAAGCATGCATGATCATAAGAACAGAAATAAAATCATCACACATAACACAAGGATTTTTACATGGAAAACCATGTTAAGGGAAAAACCATGGGGTGACTAACCCAAGATTGTATTATCTGTTAAAAGAATAAGAAGTACAAAATGGCACTTGCCAATTAGGGCTCACTACCCGAGCACACTGCTCACAAGAGGCACACTGCCTACAAGAGACTCATTCTCTACAAAGTTTATAGAAGGTAACCAGTGTTTGAACTGATGAGAGGCATCTACAAATGCTGAAGTTCAGTTCCGGTGAGGCTCAATATACTGATCTAATGCACTTCATTCTTCCTCTGCTCTAGTGCTGCTACTCTGTCACATACTAGACTTGTATTGCAACTTACACACTTATCTCTGCCTTTCCTCGCACCTTATTTCATCACACCTATACACACACACCCTTCATACTGGAATCCATCTGGTATATATATCCGTACCAAGGATTTCAACAATTTTCTAGTCGGCAACCAGAATACTCAAGATATTTACAAGATACTGATCTGTCGGCTGAATCCATACTTGATTTGTGATGCATATCAAAAACATAGACATAGAAGTCATCAATCATGCCAGCCAACATTGTATGATTCCTCAAATAGCTTGATCAACATCAATTACTCATCCGGATTGAAGTCTGATACTCTTCCGATCCGTTCTTCCTCAATTTGCTCTGCCTGTCAGGAACCCAACGCTTAGAAGCTCATATCTTTTCCATGTTTTTATCACCGGAGGCTCAATTTCTGGAATATAGTAGTCATGATACTCCTCTTGACCTGTCTAAGTCTATAACTTGCTGAGTTACACCATCTGAGAGATCCGGACTTGATTGTTAGACCTTGCTGCATGCTCTGTTCTTGTTCACCAGACCAAAACAATCTTCAATCTGACTTCCGGTATAGACATACTATGTGCTACGGATGTGTGGGATAGACTTTGTTTCCATTAATGACAACACTCATGAAGCCACACAACGTCTCTTGCCAACAATCTCCCCCTTTGGCATTGATGGCAACACTTAGTGAAAAATGACTAAGTGTCGTAGCAAACTCCCCGTTGGCTGATGCTCTGTCTTGTGCACTGTTTTACCGGAGCTCCCCCTTAGATGGATTCCACATTTTTCACTACTCCTCACTCCCCCTTTGACATCAATGGCAAAGGGAAGAATCCGCACACCAAAATTTGCAAAAATTAACCCATGCATAGCCGCATAAGTATATATACATGTTATACTTACATGTACTTAAGTATATCCGCAAAAGTGGCCTTTAACTGTACAAACTCTGTGGCCCAGCTCTACTTTATCCTATCCAAAATGGAGATGTGACCACTCAACAAAAATGCATATGCTTCTGCCCTTCTTAGATCTGTTAGATCACTAGTCTGGGCTGTGGTCTGAGCATCTATTAAGGCCTCATGCATTGCCTCTAATTTAGGGATAATTATCCCTCTGAATTCACTCATCCTGTTTATTATATTCTTCTTTTCTTTCTCCAGCCTCTTTATTTCATTTATAATGACAATGGCCTGTCATTCTTGATTCATTAAGGATGTAGTGAGGGGATCAAAATTTTGAGATAAACTTGACAGTTTACCTTCTTTCTCTTTCACCTTCTTTTCAATATCGTCTGTCACTTTGGGCCAAGATAGACAAAATTTGTACATGTCCCCACCATCTTTAAGAGCATTTTCAAGGCTCTTTATCCCAATATCTAGGGTTCTGGACTATCATTAGTAATGAGTCCTTGTATTTCAGTGAATCTTTTTCCCAAAAACTCTTTCTGGACCTTTTCTTCTGCCGATTTCTCTAAAGAATCAAAATGAGCGCTGACAGAGTTTACCAGAGATTTTAAGTTACCAGATGGAGAGGCCGAAGGATCCTTTTGAAAGGATGGCATGATCTTCTCCAGCATCCTGGATGCAATCTCTAATAGCTCACAGTCTTCCATGTGAGATTTCAGAAGTTTTTCTTTTTCTTTAGCTTGGGCAAAAGATGCTATTTTCATTGTTTGGACCGGAGAGAGGGAATCAAAATTTAGTGGTCCTTGGAATAGTTTCGATTCATCTATCTCCATCATCTCTTTGTTCAAGAAATTCTTCATTGCCTCTGTAGTGTCTCTTGCCGGAGACTAAGTCTTCTTTTCTTTTAGAATCTCTGAACTATCATCAGAGATCTTCTCTGTTTGTTCTTCTTCTTTTCCCTTTACCTCCTCTTCTTGACTCACTTTCTCATATTTTCTTCCTTCTCCTTTAGTTCTTGGATCTAGAATGTCTGCAGTGGGATTCAGAGGAGAGATGTTAACTACTTCATGAACTTCCTCTTCTAGAATGGAGGAATCCAAGTCCTTAGACTTCTCTTCATCTACCTCTTTTGACCCTTCTACATTTTTGTTAGAAGATTCTTCATTTGATGGATTTAATCCTTCAACATCCATGGTAGAAGGTTCTTCATCTATTTCCTCTATAATAGGAAGATTGAATCTTTTGAAGGCATTTCAGAGGATGTCTTCTATTTCTCTTGCTACTTGATCAGTTTCTCCAAGCATAAGTTTGTTCATTCTTGCTTTGCTCTGGAACTCATCCTTACAGTCCTTAAAGATCATGTCCATTTGCTTTGGAGTAATAGAAGGATAGAGTTGAATTGCAATCTATTCTCGGATCTCTAAGTCTTTTGCCTTTGCATTCTCTTTTTTGAGTTCAAGTACCTTCTCTAGACTTTTGGGAATTAATGAAATAATTTCAATGAATGCTTTATTATAAATATTTAGATATCTGACTATAGCTTCTTCCAGAATTCTTTTGTCAGTATCACTGTATTTATCATAGAATTCTGTTATTGGTTGCAGATTCCCATCCACTGTGACTGCCTTGATGATATTATCAATAGAAAGAGTGGGCTTTTCAACAAATTCTTCTGCCTTTTCTTCTTTGTTTTTACCAGCAGAGGATTCCCTGGATGTTTTCTTCTTCTTCTTCATTTTCTTAACTTCCTCATCAAACTTTGTTTCTTCATCATCCTTTTGACTTATGTAAGACCTTGTGGCTTTTGTTTTCATTCTCTTTTCTCCCTTTTCAAATGTCTTGGCTTCTGGTTTGGTGGCTCTTGAGCTCTTAGGGGTGGCAAGTGCAGAGCTCTTGGAGGATCTAGTCTAGGAGGAGGCTTGTATCGGAACACTTCCTTTTTCTTCTTGTTTTTCTTTCTCAGCTCTTTCTATTTTCTCTCTGTTTGGATCAACTGCCTCTTTTGATATGCCATATCTTTTGGCAACTTCCTCTACTTCCCTTCTCACTTTCCTTTTTATCTCCGGTTGTCTCACCTCAACACGTATCTTTACACTTAATTCTTGAAAGGTTCCAAACCTTTCTGCCTTAGGGTCCTTTGGCTGGCTCAATAGGTGTTGAACGTGTAGCTCCAAGATTTTCTCATCTACTTTGTAACCCATTGGCATTATCCACACTGTTCTAGGTTCAACTGCCTCCATTAGGCATTGATCAGTGTCAACCATGAAGCACACTGTATCCTTGTATTTTTCAACTATGGATTGAGGAATTCTTTATCTGGCTTGCATCATACTTTAGAAGTTCTTAATGTATCCCCAGAGTGCTATGCTTTGAGCTTTAGCATCACCAAGTCCATACATATAGTCTCTGATTTGTATTGCAACCGGTTTGTCATTTTGCCAAACCCAACCACTTGATTTGGGTAGCTCATTCATATAGTAAAAGAACAGACATAGTATTAGATAGTTGTATTTGAAGGAATTCTTCTTATCCTTTTTGATCTTTTGCAAGTTTTCTAATAGTTGATTCAGGAGAAGGTCGCATAGATCATAATCTACATTTTCCCTTAACATCTGATATGCTGTATATATTGGAGTTCCAGACACAGAGTTCTCCCTGCTAGAATGATAGATCTTATATCCAATTATCATTGAAGCAAACTTGACATCCGGATCTGTGATGTCATCAATTGTCATTGCTCTTTTGTCAAACTTAGATCCGGTAACTTCAATAACTGCCTGGTTCTTGACAGATTTGACTGCAAGTAACCCACCGAATGAGTGCAGTCTAGTTACTGCCCTAATGGCATCTTTTGTTATCTTGAAGGGCTTCATTAACCACATGAAATTGTCATGTATTCTCCTAAGAACATACCGGACCTAATCATCTTCTACAAAATAGGGAAAGTGGATGCAATGTCCAAAGTGCTTATCCCAGAGGGCCCTTTATTGAGGTTTGAGTTCAAAACTTTCATCTAGATTACCTGTTTATGATAGATGTCCATCAACTTAGATTCTCCAAATTCCTCAATATTGGCGTGGATGTAAACCCTAACATCTTCTACGTGTAGTACCCCATGCGGAATGCTAGAAAAAGCACCTAATGGATCAACTTCTAGGGATTTATAGGGGTGATTCTTGAATTTTGGGTGCAGCCTATCAGTGATCTTAACAACCATTGGAGTAGCCATTTTGCAAAAGATTTAGAGAGAGATTTTTAGAACGGAAGTACTTTTTTGCGCTTCAGGTTTCAAAATAAGAGCCAGAACAAATCGCTGGTTGAATTGGATTTTGTAGTTGATCTTTGAGAGAGTTGTAGACACTTTGATGCATAGCTCTTCTTTTCTTCTCGAAATCAAATGTGCAAATAATAAGTGAATGAACCCTTTTATCTCTGCACAAACCTTAATTTCCTTCTGCAATAAATGCACAACTTAAGTTATTCGGTTGCCTTGTTCTGAGAGAGATCTTTTCGAATCACAGAGATGCACTTAGAATCATTTTCAGTGATAACTGACAATGTATCTTCTTTCCTCCAATCATGCCATGAATCCATAGATCAAGATATTTCAATTTTGAATCATATCAGATTTATCTATGAAGATCCTGCTTTACCGGATGGCTGTCAAACCGGATCAATCTTGGATGATTAAACTTTTGCAAAACTCCATACGGATCTTTCATATTTTTACTGAGGGTTATTTGGATATTTCTCTAAGAACCCTTTAATCCGCAACATTCCATGTGCCAAATTTAGGCACCAATTGACTGGCTGGGGGAAATTATTTTTCTTTGACTCCCCCTGAGCCAGAGCTCATTTGTTTAGTTTTCGGAAGGAATATCAGCACCAGATTCTGGTGCGGATCTATCCCCAACATTTTTTGTACTCTTCTTCACCCAAATCTTGCTCATCTCCCTTTGAACTTCATCTACATTCACTTTGCCTTTTCCCTTATCTTGATTTTGATTATGATGCACCGGACCCTTTTTATCCTAATTTTTACTTTTGCAGAATTTGGCAATATGATCGGATCTATTGCAATTGTAGCAAATAACATTTCTTTACATTTTTGACTGATATCCTCTTGATCAGCATTGATTAGCCAAATTTCTCATTCTATTGCATGCAAAGCATCTACCATTGAATGAATTGTTTATTTGCATATTTCTGCATTCATGAGATTTGTGACCATACCTTTTACAGTTGAAACATTGTCTAGAGAAGGATGGATTAGTCTGATTCATTCTCCTTCTGCACTGAGTTGCTTTATGACCGAAGTTGTTGCAATTGAAGCAGTATCCATTGAAGGATGGATATCTCTAAGCATTTGGTTGCCTTACCAGAGGTCTTCTAGGCCTGTTTCTTTGATTTCCTGATCCAAAGTTCTTTTGATCGGATCCAGAGCTTTCACCTTTCTCATATCCCAAGCCACACTTGTCATCTACCCTCTTTTGGCTTTCAAGAAGAACTTCAAGTTGAGCTGAGCTTATCTTTAATTTCTCTTTGTATTCATTTGCTGTTTGAAGATCTTGTTTAAGAGTGTCTATCTGATTCTCAAGTTGTTCTTCATTATCTCTAGCTTCTTCAAGATCAGATTCAAGATGCCTAATTATTCTGTCCATTTTGTGGTAGTCCTCTGTCTTCTCCTTAAGGGATTGTTTTAGATTATCTTCAATTTTCCTTTTCTCTTCAATTTCTTGGGTGAATCTCATAACCCCTGATTCCATCTCATGCCTTACCATAATGACCTCTTTTGATAGCTTCTCACATAGCTTGTTTTTCTCATTCAGATCTTCATTAGTATCATTAGCTTCACTTTGACTCGCTAATTTTTGAAGTAGTTACTTTCTCTTTTTCACAGAGACGCTCAGTTTTTCTTTTAGCTCATTTATGAAATCATCATCTTGTTTGAGTCTTTCTCTCAAGTTATTGACTTCAGAGTGAGATTGCTCAAGATCATCTAGGGTAGACTGTAGTTGTTCCTTCATACCATACATATCCATTAAGATTCCCAGATCTTCCTCAAGCTGTTAGGCTTTGTTTAGAGGAACTTAGCTCTGATACCAATTGTTGGAAACAAGGCAGATAACTGAGAGGGGGGGTGAATCAGTTATCTCAAATATCTTAACTTTCTTTTCTTCTTTAATAATTAGTGCAGCATCAAAACATATAAGCATGCATGATCATAAGAACATAAATAAAATCATCACACATAACACAAGGATTTTTATGTGGAAAACCCTATTAAGAGAAAAACCACAGGGTGACAAACCTAAGATTGTATTCTCTATTAAAAGAATAAGAAGTACAAAATGGCACTTGCCAATTAGGGCTCACTGCTCGAGCACACTGCTCACAAGAGGCACACTACCTACAAGAGATTCATTGTCTACAAAGTTTATAGAAGGTAACCAGGTGTTTGAACTGATGAGAGGCATCTACAAATCCTAAAGTTCAATTCCAGCTAGGCTCAATATACTGATCTAATGCACTTCATTCTTCCTCTACTCTAGTGCTGCTGCTCTGTCACATACTAGACTTGTATTTATGTTTCCACACTTATCTCTGCCTTTCCTCACACCTTATTTCATCACACCTATACACGCACACCCTTCATACTGGAATCCATCTGGTATATATATATATATCTGCACCAAGGATATCAACAACTTTCTAGTCGGCAACCAGAATACTTAAGATATTTACAAGATACTGATTTGTTAGTTGAATCCATACTTGATTTGTGATGCGTATCAAAAACATAGACATAGAAGTCATCAATCATGTCAGCCAACATTGTATGATCCCTCAAATAGCTTGATCAACATCAATTACTCATCTGGATTGAAGTCTGATACTCTGCCAGTCAATTCTTCCTTAGTCTGCTCTGCCTGTCAGGAACCCAACATTCAGATGCTCATATATTTTCCATGTTTTATCACCAGAGGTTCAATCTCTAGAATATAGTAGTCATGATACTCCTCTTAACTTGTCCAAGTCCACAACTTGCTGAGTTACAGCATATGAGAGATCCAAACCTGATTGTCAGACCTTGCTGCATGCTTTGTTCTTGTTCACCGGACCAAAACAATCTTCAATCTAACTTTCGGTATAGGCATACTATGTGCTGTGGATGTCTAGGATAGATTTTGTTGCCATCAATGACAACACTCATGAAGTCACACAGTGTCTCTTGCCAATAGATTACCCAAGGAATTGAGCTAACAATGGAGTGATAAATCAATTATAGCTTATCACTGAAGAGAAATTAGAGATGAGAAAATGCATGAGATTGATTGAGAAGTTAATTATAGATCAAATAGAGTTAATTATGCATGTGTGGGTGCATGAAATAGTGAACTCCATATTACGTATCAAAAATCATGCAAACTAGAAGAAAAACATGCGAAAACAGAGCTAAAATGAGTGAGAAACTCAAGTTTTTCCGCAGTTGTAAACATGGTAGGGTCACCCCTTTTTCTAGTTGGATCATCAGGGGGCGACCTTGGGTCGCTTGGGGGAGATCTGGGCTAGACAAGGTTTTCTGAAGAACTGCAGGGGGAGATGAAAGAAAAGAAGAAAAGGAGGGGTTCTGCCTCCAAAAATAGGTCAGTCATGTCCGAGAATCCAAATCTCTACTTGCACCTGTAGGATCTCCCAGGGGAGATCTAGAAATAATAGGGGGAGATTTGGATTGGTTGAGCGAAACTGAAAACTAAAAGTGCAAGATGGATAGGGGGACCTCTAGAAGGCTTCTAGGAGGCGCAGAAGATGAAAAACATAGGGGAAAGGTGAAAACTAACCTACAAAATGCTTACAAGGCTTAGGAGCAATGTTGAAAGCTCATAAAATGCAAATCGACAAGTGTCACAAAAAGTGTCAAAAAGCGTCGCAAACAGGGAGAGAGAGAAATCGACAAAGAAGAAACAACACAAGACAAGAAAGAAGACACGTCAACAAGAGCTTTGCTGCTTAAAGGACAATATTTCATGCTTACATGTATGTGACAAGGATTAAAATCATCATAGGGGTCCTTGTGGAGGCTATGCATGATTTTTGTGCTTACAGGTCCATGTTGGATTCACATCCAACCAAGGTATAGGCTCCTCGATCTTGTTGCTGGAATCCTCATCAAAGAGTAACCATCTCAACACATGTCTCTAATCCCAAGAGAATTCAAGCCTCACCTAACTCTCCATGTATCCATGAGTACCTCCATGATCAATCCATGCTAAACTCCAAATGCAAAATTGCACCATCATGAAGCTCCCAAGCACATGACTAATGCACCCAATACCAAGAGAACCAACAAGATCATAGTCAAAGCTCCCACTGCATGTCTGCATAACCTAGGAGCACATCATGACATCATGATCTACTCATCTTCTCAAAGGAAGATCTATGTCTCATAAGAACATATCCTGCTCTAAAGAGCACTTGTATCATGCAACCACTCTAACACATGGTTAAGAGTAAATCAAGACACAATACCAACCATCCTGTAAGCAAGGATCACCTGTCAAAACTAACAAACCATAACCAACACCTCAACCAAAGATTCCAAGAGTCCTCCATGGTACCAAGATGTCAACATCTCCAAAGCACATGAAGATAACCATATCCTTCCAAAGCTCCCACTGAACCATGATACTGATCTATACATGGAAACATCAAACCATCACTGTCAAAATCTCCCACTTATTATGTCAGAAAATGTCCCCTTGGGGGCTTTTTCCCTTTTAAGGTTTAGCTCCCGAGTCCTTAGAATTCATTATAAACATCTTGCATGTTAATTTTGAATCCCGATGAGAAAACCCCTGAGGGTTATGGCAAATAGAACCTAGGGGATGCTATTTTTATGACCCCTGACTCAAAATGGGAGGGTGGATTTGGGTGCTAGCGCCCTAGTTCTACCCCATTTTAGGTCAGCCCTAAATTCAAATGTCAGTTTTATGACCGTTACTTAGGTCCTATACTGACATCTCAAGTTTGAATTGTAAAATTCTTAGCAGGAATTCGTGCAGTTGCATATATAATCATGTTTAGTGTTTCATTTGAAAACTATAAGCTAACTAGAAGATGATTATGAACTTTTGGCAAACATGTGATTTTAGAGCATCCATGATATTATTTTTGCAGAGCAGAGCATTGTTATTGTGTTTATGATTGCAGATTTAGCTTCATCTTCTCATGTGATTGAAGAGCCTTCATTTATGTGAGATCTACACTTCCAATGTGATATCTATTTATGTTTGAATCATTCATCAATTTGTTTTTGTGTCTATCCCATAGGGATACTCACTCTTTATCTGATAATGGTGTTCAGAAGACATGAATGTCTCTCTGGGGCTTGACCGAGGCAAGCCTCTAAACACCACAACCCCCAACCACTCTCCTTTGTGATTACATGTTACATGTGTCACATCTTGATGGAGTGGAGTTGTAAGGAAAAGTAAGATAGTGTGCAGATTCTAAATCCCTGAAGAAAAGGACTGCTTGGAGATGGGCATTAGTGGCAGTGTCCTCTGAGGTTGTAAACATAGAAATAATTTGGACAGTAATAATTAGAATCCAAAGAGCTTCTAACATCCTGAAAAACATTTGGCCTTGGACTTGGGTGCTAGTGGAGATGTCCCCCACATCTTCCGAGGTAGAAACAAAAAATACAATGATCATCAGTGTCGGGAGGAGATTAGGATAGGGGCATTAGTGGTAGTGTCCCTGACTATTCCACATTCCAAACTTTGAAAAATGTTCAGTTATTAATCTCTTCCTATTACCTTAGTCTGTAAGGATTTGTCGTAATTCATCAATTTGCTTACTGTTTTGCATACTTAGGGTTTTAAGGGTACTTGAGCATTAAATTGATACATTAGTTGATAACATTTGAGCTTCAACATTGTTCCAAGTGATAGCCTAACCTGTAGGTAAGTCCTCTTGCAAAAGTGTGATTCAACTTAGTTAATATGTCCTTGAATGTTTGTATTGAAAGGAGGATTTAACCCTTGTAACTATTAAATCCCATCATCCCTCTTTTCACATAAAACATTTTGGTGAACCCATTTTTATTTAAATTTTGCACCTTGCTGAGTGTTGTGTTTTAGATTTGCATTCATTCATCTTATTGCATTTGAAAAATTACAAAAAAATTTAAAAATTATGAAAAATTTGGCATCTTAGGCTTGCATTTTGGCATAATTTGAATTATTTGGCATTTAATTTCATTTAATTTCTGTCATTTTCATTAGATTTGATTTAAATTGCAGAAATTCATCTTATTTTAATCAATTTCATTGCATTTTCATGTTTGATTTGTTAAAAAATTCTTGGAATTGTGCATTTTGCATAAAAACCTAGTTTTGCATTGGCTAGGGTTTGTAGTTAAAATCTTGTTTCAGAATTTACTACCATTTTCAAACACTCATTTAGGATTGATTTCTATTTGTAGTGTTGCATCATAGTGTCCTCTTTGGAAAAATTCATGACTAGGGTTTGAAAACCTTGTATTTTCACTAGATTTGGTCTTATTGTCTCTCTAGAATTACATCATAGGTGTGTTGTGAAGTATATTGTTGCATTATTGGATTGATATTGAGCTTATTCTTTTCTGCCCCTCATAAAATTCTTCACAACACCTCTTCTTTTAGTCATTTGCATTGAAAAAGGTGAAAAAAGTGAACATTTTAGGTGCATAAACAAGCATAATTTGTCTTCTTTCATTGCATTCAAATCTAAATATATAAAACCAGCAATTGGGCCTTGTTGTGTTGCACTATTTTCCTCCTATCCATTGTGTTTTTTGTGAACTTGGTCCATCCTTTTATCCCTTTTCCTTAAACAAGGGCTTAGGAGTAGTCACACATCTAGGGTGTATCAAGTAACATAAAACTTTGCATGTCTTGTTTTACTAGATCTTATTGGACATTGATGTTACAAGATATTTCATTATGGCATCTAAATCTCATCGCTCTTTGGTATCTTTACATGCATATATCAAAAACTTTGAGAATTTCTACAAATTTCTTAATATGAATCCTCATGTTCTCACTTATATACAAGCTATGTATCATAAGGATATATTTAAATGCTCTTCATTTGAAATCCTTGACTATGTATCTAATTTTGACAACTTCATATCTCTCATAAATGTACATACCCTTTGGTAGTAGAAGATTTAACAAAACACATTGAGCATGATGAGTGTGAAATTTCTCTTAATGCTTTAGAATTAATAGCTAAAACATATAATGATGATGATGATTCCATAAGTTATCCTACTTCTCCTATAGTTGAATGTCCAAGAACCTTAATTGAGAAGACTATGGATAGTTCTATTAATGATACAATACCTAACCTTCCTAACAACACTTTACCTTTCTTTCATTCCAATTCTCTTCCTAGCCAAGATGTAGCATTAGTGGATGAGAAAAGGTCTCTCACATTATAGACGTTGGGTATAATAAAGAAGGAAACAATGTTAATTCAATATTCACTAATTTAGACTTTGTAGCAATGTTCCTAAGATGATCGTGTGAGGGGCACCTAGTGCACCTTCTTGCTTAAAACTAGTGATTATGGTTCAAGGAGATCGAAGACCACTTAGATCTCCTGATCGCATCTTAAACTATGCAAGACAAATCACTCAAAGAAACCAAGGTGTTCAAAATGTGTCACAACAACCACATCACAACATGATTACTCACACATACAACACCCATAATAACAAGCAAAATAAGAAAGCACCTCATGTGCTTATCTCCCTCTCAGATTCTCAACCTATGCTTCCTCCACCACCTCATCTTACTCATAAAAGTAGTCAAGAATATGATCTTGTTGAGTAGCTTCGCACTACTTTGGCTAATATTTCTCTTTGGGATTTAATACAAACATCAGCTACATACCATGGAATGCTCCAAGAAGCTTTACAAAAGGTGATTGTCCTACCTACGACTAAGATGAATGATGTAGCAACTATATTAAATAGCATGCATGTGACAAAAATGGATATTCTCTTTCAACCACATGAATTACCGTCAATTGAAGTTCATAACCAATATGATCCACTTATAATATTTGCCATTATAACTACAAAGTTGGTAAAGTGAGTTATGGTTGACAATGGATCATCTCTCAGTGTTTGTGGTATTGATTTGTTACATAAGATTAAGGTGTATACCTCTTTAATTAAACCAAATATAATTAGCATATGCGGCTTTGATAATGTTGGTAGACAATCTGTGGGTACTATAACTTTACTCATAAAGGTTGGACCCGTGATATTATCTACCCTTTTTCATGTCATGCCCAGTTCACTTTCATATAATATGATTCTTGGTGGACTGTGGATTCATGTCATGGGGGTAGTGAGCACCATACATCCATGGTTACTGTACCTGCATCTTCTATGGTACCTAATCCATATCAGTATTTGTCACAGTTTTCCATTGGCTTAGAGATCCTTGAGTAGCATTTGGACGAGGCATCCTTGTCTTCAGAGGAGATATCTTCTTCTTTGGATCCTTTTCTATTTCAGTTTCCACTTGGTTCTAGTTTGTCACTTTCATTAGTTAGGCTTAGGGTTCATTGAGTAGAATAATATTTCAAATATAACCACTAAATGCAAGACTAGCTAGGGTTTACCATCGAACCCTAGATCTTATTCCCTAATCCAAAATGTAGCAATGAAAGAATGCTTTTTTCTTCTTGAATGCAAATGATAATTATTATGTGCCACAACAATGCTAAATCATATTTGAGCAACTAATCAACATCACTAAGATTTGAAATAAGATTCTACTCAATGAACCCTATGTGTAAGACTTGCTAGGTTTTCTAATAATATAATATTTTTGAAAACCCTAATAATGAAGAAGTGCAAATGCAAAATATGCAACTAAGAAATGATTAGTTAATGCAATACTAATAAGATCTGATGCAAAAATAAGAAATTTGTCAAATGTACTTGATGAGTCGGGTTCACCAAAATGTTATGTTGAAAAAGGTGATATCTTATAAATCCTAAACTTGGTCAAACCCTCTTCTACATGAACATTGGAACACAAATCAAGGAGACTCAATACTAAGCTATAGTCCTCAAAGGAGAGTTGAGAGTTCTCTTGATTGGTCCCTTTATATCCAAGGAGAGATCTTATGACTAATTATCAAATCTAGGGTTTCTAGGGCTAAAATAGAGAAAACAAGAGCTATGAACCTGAAACCGTCAAAAACCTAGAAAGCTGTGGTAGGGAGGGGCTGAACAGAGTTGTGAGAACTTGATTCCAAAAGGTTTTGGTCATCTAAACAAGGGGTCAAGAATGCTAGGTGCCCTAGTCCCAAATTAGGGTTTACAGAATGTTTTGATCAGGGTGTCTTCACCTATCTAGCTTCTTGCTTCTTGTCACATGTTGTCATCTAATTGCATGTTGAATGTGACCTGCACACATGAAACAAGGAAGAATGTTGGGTTCTATATAGGAGCTTACCTAAGTCAAGCCCTGTGAATGGTGTTTTCATCTCCACAATAGCAATGATAAGAGATCAAAGAGTGCGTGCCCTAGCTATAATAAAACATGAAGGAAAGGAGTCACCATGAGCACGTAAACCCTAGCTTTCTTGATTTGGCATCACAACTTGACTCAATAGGTTGGTGTAGCCCCAAAGAAGTAGAGAGATCTACACAAGACATGCAAAAGTTAGTACAACAATAATCCACCATAGAGAGCTTTAGAGAAGAATATAGAGCATGAGAGAGAGTGCTAGAGTGCTTAAAATCATTAGTTGTTCAAATTAATAGAGAAACCTCCCTTTTATATGCATTCCCATCAATTGTCAGGGAATTAAACCAAATGAGGCCAACATGAATAAACATTAGACATGTCAAAATCTGACATAACCTTAATTTAGCCCCAAGCTAAAAGAGGGACCGGGGAACTCAGTGCCCTTGTCCTTAAGCCCCAAAAACTCTGGGATAAGCTCAATTAAGTGTGCTTAGTCCCATTCTAAAGTCACTTGTTGGGGTTCAAGCATTATAATTATTAATTAATTGTTTTAGGTCCACCCAGGTGCTAAACTAGGTGTAAAATGGCAAGGGTAAACATTTTACTCCATAACAATTTTGAACATTAACGAACCATATAAGCCACCACATTTAGTTTCTCTAACCAAGGCTTTCCAAGTGACATAGAAAATCTATTTGATGAAGGAATGATATGAAATAATGCTTCCACTTCTTTAATCCCCCCTTGGAGCTAGGGAATTTGATGTTTCTTAAAGTGTCCACAAGGATGTCAATGGTCATCTTTAATGCAACACATGAATGTGAATATCAATCTTGTGCTAGATTACAATCATATAATTTTTTTATGCACATATTATATTGAATGGCTAGATCAATGATAATACCCTCACATGGATGGGCATGGAGGAAGCCTTGAACATAAAGTGCATCATAATAGTTATTTTGAGGAATATCCTTATCATAAAATAAAATAAATAGATGTATGTGAGAGGAAATATTAGTATGAGTTATACCCATAAATGTATCTATGGGGGTGTGGGGGGATGAACCATCATGCTATATATCCATATGATCTTTAGTCATATATGTAGGAGCCATAGAAGTAACAAGATGTTCAAGCACCTATTGAAAATCAATAGTGTTAGATTAAGAATGTGAAGGAAATGAGAATTTTTATAAATTTACAAATTCTCATTAGGTGGGAGTGACTGAATGATTGTCCCCATCATTAACACCATACACATGTACTTAACATTATTATCAATGAGGTCTTGGACCTTATGTTTGAAAGCCATACAAATTTATGTGTGATGACCATTGAGCCTATAATATTTTAAAAAAACATGTTCATTATAGCCCTTAGGTAATCCTCTAGATGGATCTAATGAACAAACTAAAGGAAGATGAATGAAATTAGTATTCATCAAAATTTGTAGAACATTATCTAGAGGATCACTTAGCTTTCTAAAATTTCTAGGAGATTGAGGCTTGAAAGAAAGAGCATTACAAGTGATGGCCACATAAGTAGTATTAGTTTTTATTTCTTTCTTATCATTTCCCTTTTCAATTTATTTAAGTTTGAAAAATTTGAAGGATAAGTGCAGATCATGTGGGATGGGTGTGGGAGGATCTATACTTCAAGCCAATAGAAGAAAGTAATTTAAACTCAACATTATTAACATGAGCACAAAGGTCCATGAAATAAGCATAGCTATTTAAATAGACATAACCTCAAAGGGGAGGTGATAGGATCTTAACAAAAATGCTTGGAGTTCATCATCTAGAAGTGGATGCTTTATTTTAGCATAAAGGGATTAGAACTATATAACATATGAATTCATTAATGTGCTCATTAGATCCTTTGACATATTCAAATAAATTTGAATGGTAGTTTTAGGCCTATATTCACTTGGAAATGGTTGAGAAATGGTGTGGCTAAGTGTTCAAAAGAATGGATAAATCCAGGCTCCAAAAACAAAACCATTGAATAGCACAATCTCTAAGAGTGCAATAGCCAAGATGTTGTCATTAGAGACATAATCTAAACATGTTGCACTAAATGCTTGTAAATGAGTATTAGGATCACCTTTATTGTTGTATAGTTCAAAGTAAGGTGCCACAAGTCCCATGGGCAATGGATAGGTCACAACCTTTACATTTGTAAGAGGTTTACGATGTGTTAGAGTGTATGTAATATGATGTTCATTATTAGGTATGGAATCAATTATATTTTCAACTCTATCTAGCTTCAATAATAGTGCATCAAGGGTAGAGGTGGGGATAGTGGTGGGAGAAGTGGTATGAGTAATAGTAGAAGGATTATAAAGGGTATGAAAATAGGAGTTAAAGATGTGGTACTATGAGAGTGGCAAGGAAAGATGTGAGGAAAAGAGGTAGGGGTGGCTAGAAATGGCCCACTAATGGATGAAGGGATGAAACTAGTGGAAGTAGAGGTAATAATGATATTATAAGTAGGATTGTAAAAAGTAACATGCATGCTAGAAGTGGTAGCATGGAAAGTAGGAAGAATGAGGGATCTACGACAAGATGAGAGGAAGAAGATTGATAGAAGAGGAAGGGTGAGTGTGTGAAGGGGGGATGTATTATGCATAGAATAACATTATATCATAAAATACTCCACATATAAAAACATTTAAACTAATGACCTAAACAACTTGTAGAAGACGTTTATGTCTACCATATTTGAACAAAAAAAATTAAAACAACAAGAAACTTCTTATAAAAATCTACAACTAAAATACAAACTTTCATAAATAATAAAGAAAGAATAATTCAACAAGAAAAATGTTTTATAAGGAAAAAAATAACAAGAATTCAAACTAAAATTAAATTTTTGACAATATCTCCTTTCTTTAATTCTAATTTTTATTCCTAAAATTCCCTAAACTATTGTAAAATCCCTATCAACAACTAAATAAATTCCCTGGTATAGCCGGTTGAATGGATGCGGACAAGGCGGGTAGACCGCTAGTGAGGGAGTCATACGCTCTAGAGAAATATATACGCAATGAAAATGAAACCCGCGAAACGACCGGTCGTATAATGGATGTCTCGACCCAGCCCAACCCGCGATCTCCTTGCAGTTTGAAAGAGGTGATAAAAGACAAATTCCTTCACTTCCCTTCTAGAATGGAAGTCCCTTTCTTTTAATCAGTCAATGGTGGCGAAATATATAGGCATACTGCATCTTCCCTTGAATGAAACCTCGACAAAAGTCTATTACTTACCTACCTCGAAGCCTCATATTTTTCTCTCTTCCCTTGAATGAAACCGGACTTCAAACGTATCATTGTGTCATTGTGCGTGCCGTACAAGATACATTTGTTAAACGGACAATGATCTTCTACCATTATGGAGAAACTATCTTCTACCCAGTTTCCAAAACGTTTAGAATAAACAATCAGACTTTTCAATGGTTAAAGTCAAGAGTTCTCCTATTTTTATGGGTCAAATTTTACCTTTGATCATTGAACTTAATGGTATTTAAGAATAGCAGATATCCACATATTTACACAATCTTATTATGATAACATTTTTTTCTATCATGCACTATGGCTCAGATCCTAAATACAGCTCAGTTCAATTTTAAGTATCAAATTATTGTTTTTTTGGTTCTTTTATAAAGTTTCATCTTTTACATTTGTTTACAATATAATCTATGTACTAGTATAGATATCTTAAATAAATTATGATATATCTTCTTCTATCATGCACCGTGGCTTAGATCTTTAATGCAACTTAATTCAATTTTAGGTATTAAATTATTGTTTTCTTTGGTTCTTTTATAAAGTTTCATCTATCTACATTTGTTTACAATATAATTTATGTATTGGCATAGATATCTTAAATTATGATATATCTTCTTCTATCATGCACTCTGGCTTAGATCCTTAATGCAACCCAGTTCAATGTTAGGTATCAAATTATTGTTTTCTTTGGTTCTTTTATAAAGTTTCATCTATTTACATTTGTTTACAATATAATCTATGTATTGGTATAGATATCTTAAATTATGATATATCTTCTTCTATCATGGAGTGTGGCTTAGATCCTTAATGCAACTCTATTCAATTTTAGGTATCAAATTATTGTTTTTTTTTTGTTCTTTTATAAAGTTTCATCTATTTACATTTGTTTAAAATATAATCTATGTATTGGTATAGATATCTTAAATTATGATATATCTTCTTCTATCATACACTGTGACTTAGATCCTTAATGCAACTCAGTTCAATTTTAGGTATCAAATTATTGCTTTTTCTTTAGTTTTTTTTATAAAGTTTCATGTATTTACATTTGTTTAAAGTATAATCTATATACAAGTAGAGATATCTTAAATACATTTATCTAAAAGACATGGAGAGATGGAACTATTTTATTTACTTGAGAGTTATTTTATCTTACTTTAGAAGTATTTTATTTAGGTACTACATGAACACCTTAATTTTAATTTTTGTTTAAGAATTATTTTATTTTATTATATTGTTTGTTTTATTTTTATTTAAAGAGCTATTCCTAAATTTTAATTTTAGTCTTGAAAACCACCATTCATTATTTCCTTAATTCTTTTGTTTTGTTTTTACTTTGAAAAACTAAATACTTATATGTTACTTTTTATTAAATATTAATTATTTGATGTATAAATGGCTGTCAAATTTAAGTTACGAAGTTTTTATATACAAAGGTATGAGATTCCTTACTGCCATGTAGAAGGTGTCTAACATATTTATATATAATTTTGATAAAAGCATTTATATTATAAATTTCTTTATAATTAATTTTATTTTAAATTTTTAGAGTTTATTGAAACTCTCTCCACTTATTGCACTAAACTTTATGTTCAGTTCCATTATCCTTTCATTATTTGTGAACAATAATAATTTAAATTTAACATGCTATCCATGTGGCTGCAGGTGAATCCACTAATTTTTTAGGACGGAGAGATACTTGAGGGTGATCTGTTTGTTTACTGCCCTCACATGGTGTTGGGTGATGGTCAGTTGCAGTGTTGTGTGTTTAAGGGAGGAAAGAGATGCCCTTGTTGCTTTCAAGAATGAGATATTTCCTGCACTTAGATTTAGTTCGTGGAATGGACTTAATTGTTGTGAGTGGCGTGGCGTTGGATGCAGCAGAGAGACATTCCATGTCATCGAACTTCATCTTTCCAACTATTCTCAGTTTTCATTAGAGAACTACGAAGATTATCAGACAAGTGGTAGAATTTCTCCAGCTTTGTTCAAATTAAAACATCTGGAGCATTTGGATTTGAGTTCCAATTACTTGAGTGGCGTTATACCCACAAGTAAGATACTTAAATAATGTGGCATTGATTTATTTTCTAATTTGAGCTTTTACCTCATTATAATGCAAAATGTTTCCCGGTGTATGACATTCAGATCTTTTTGGCTTACAACGACTGAAGCATCTGGATCTCAGCTTCAATTATTTCGAAGGTAAGATTCTTGAGGGTGTTGCCTCTTTACATCACTTGATTTTGTTAATTTTAGTAGCTTGGACAGCTGTTTGTCCTCACCCGAATATAGCAACATTAGTTATGGGTAGTTTGGACAGTTGCTCGTCCTGGCCTAGAATTTAGAAAATGGTTGTTTTTGTCAAACAAATATTGTTAGGATAAAAACAATTGCTATTTAATATTGACTTCTTTTATGTGACACCTCATAACCAAGGTTGTTAATGGTTATTGAGTTGTCTTAATCTCAGTCGTTCATTTGTATTAATCTCGGCCGTTGATTTTCAACGAGAGTAGTATATAAGGGGGTCATTGGGTCATTTGTGATAAGGAAGTTTTTAGAGAAACTTGCAGTGTTAGCAAGTAGTCTTGTAGTGTTAGCAAGGGCGCAGTGATAGTGTTGGGGATAGCAGTGGAGGAATATCAGCAGGAGGATTAGGAGATTGTCAGAGCTCTGCCAGTAAGAGGCAAGCAGTATTTGTATCTCTTGATTTGCTGAAGTTTAATATATTTCTCATCTGTAGTACTGGTTTTCCCTACGGGGTTTTTCCAGGGACAATTATCCGAAAATATTGTGTTCACCTTGTTGGGTATTTTTATGTGTTTGTATTTGTGAAGTTACAGTTGTGTTATTTTCCAATATTTGTTGATCAAATAATCTTACAAGATAGAAGGTTAATAATCAGTAACTGTAATAGATTTTTCACATGGTATCAGAGCTAAGTTCGGGTAGAAGAGATTTACCCTAGGTGAAAGAAAGTGAGGGTTTATAAAACCCAGTTTGACCTCTTTAAAATTATTATTATTATTTTCTTTTAAGATGGCCTCAGCAGGTTTAAGAGATCAGGACAGATTGGATGGAGCCTCGAATTTTGGTGTCTGGAAAACCAGAATTTCTCTATTGCTGGAAGAGAATGGTATCAAGAAATATGTGACCACTGTTGTACCTGTACTTACAGATGCAACACAGCTCTTAGCATATAAGAAGGAAGATGCCAAGGCGAGGAGGCTGATTCTTGACGGTGTTAAGGATCATATTGTTCCGCATATTGCAGAGTTAGATACAGCGAAGACGATGTGGGATGCCATTATGAATCTGTACCAGAATGCTACCACTAACCGGAAGCTGATTCTCAGAGAAAAGTTGAGGAATACCCGGATGAATAAGGGAGAAGACGTCACAAGTTACCTCACTAGACTTAGACTTGTCAAGGATGAATTGGCAGCTGTTGGAGACAAACCAAAGGATGATGAGCTAGTACGAATAGCCCTAAATGGGTTTACTAAGCAGTGGGATGTCTTTGTTCAAGTCATCAATGGACAAGACACCTTACCGAGTTGGGATCGACTATGGAGTGACTTCACTCAGGAGGAGCTTAGACTAAGTCTTGTCAATGGAGCCAACAATAAGAGTTAGAAAAGTGAGGTGGAACAGGAAAATGTTGCCCTAGCGGGTAAAGGGAAAGCAAAGAAGGGGTCTAGTAAAGGATCAAATTCACAAGGTGAAAAGAAGAAGAAAGATTCTTCGAAGATCAAGTGCTATGGCTGTCACGAGTTTGGCCACTATGTCAGCGATTGCCCAGAAAGGAAGAAGAATGAAAAGAAAGGCAAGAAGCAAGTTGCAGCTTCAGCAAGTGCAGATGAGCTCTCTAGTAGAATGGAAGATGAGTTTGCACTCATAGCATGTATGGTTAGCTCAACCTCATAGAGTGTTTGGTACATAGATAGTGGGGCGTCATATCATATGATAGGAGTTAGAGAATACTTCTCCAGTTATAAGGAGGAGAGCACCAGAATCCAGATCTCTATGGGGAACATGTCCAAACTCAACTCAGTTGGGAAAGGGACTATTCAGTTTCAGAGGGAGAGTGGTAAGATGATTCCCCTTCATGATGTGTTGCATGTTCCAGGCTTAGGGATGAATTTGATTTCTGTATCTGTCCTTCAGGACAAAGGGTACAATGTACTCTTTAGAGGGGCATATGTGTTGATCAAGCACAAGGATTGGAAATCACCCATAGCTATTGGAGTTAAGAGTGGTCGGCTTTATAGGCTGCAGTTTGATATTCCTAAGGCACTCATGAGCAACAGTAATCTTAGAGATCAGGGAGAGCTATGGCATAGAAGGATGGGCCATATCCATCATGGAGCTCTTAAATTACTTCATGAGACAGTGACAGGTGTTCCTGAGGTGAGCACAAAGCACGATGATGTATGTAAGGGATGCGTGTTGGGGAAGTTTGCTAAAGCATCTTTTCCAAGGAGTGACACCAGATCCAAGGGCATTCTTGATCTAGTACATTCAGATGTATGTGGACCAATGTCGACGAAGTCTCTTAGAGGGTATGAGTACTTTGTTACTTTTATTGATGATTTCTCTAGGAAGACATGGATATACTTCTTGAAGACCAAGGATGAGATTTTCAGTCGCTTCCAAGAGTTCAAAGCTCTTGTGGAGAATTCGACAGGAAGGAAGATAAAAGTTCTTCGGTCAGACAATGGAGGCGAATACAAAAGCAATGAGTTCCAGGAGTTCTGTACCAGAGAAGGAATCAAGAGAGAGTGGACTGTTCCTTACAATCCGCAACAGAATGGAGTTGCTGAGAGGAAGAATCAGTCTATAACGGAGGCATCAAGGGCTATGTTGCATGACCAGGATATACCCCGTTATCTGTGGGCAGAGGCATGCAGTACAGCAGTATACATACAGAATAGAGTTCCACATAAGGTACTAGGGAAGATGACACCAGAGGAAGCATTCACTGGGAAGAAGCCAGATGTCAGTCACTTCAGGATCTTTGGGAGTTTGGCATATTGTCACATTCCTAAGGATACACGTACCAAGTTAGATCAGACTGCGGAGAGAGGGTACTTTGTGGGGTACAGTGAAACCTCAAAGGCATATCGGATATTCATTCCGGGGACCAGGAGGATTAATGTTCGACGTGATGTCAAGTTCATGGAGGACAAGGCATTCAGAAGGTCTAGAGATTTGCCAGTAGATGATCAGAGTGAGCAGCCAACAGAAGCTCCAAGGATCACTCAATCGAGTCAAGGGCAGCAAAGCTTGAGTACAGTTACTAGTACAAGCATAGACTCAGGAGGAGAGAGTTTTCAGAGTATGGAGCAACAGGTGCAAGAAGAGATGCATCAAGAAGACATGGAGGTTGATATTTCATCCTCTACAGTTGGCAGCAGGAACCGTGAGGTTCAACAGACACAAAAGAATACTCAGGAGTTAGTGGGTACTCCTAGGAGGAGTAGTAGACAACGGAAACCACCAGCCAGGTATGATGACTATGTTGCATTAGTTAGTAAGTTGGTAGATAGTGAACCTTCTAGCTATCAGGAGGCTGCACAACATCAAGTGTGGCAAGAAGCAATGGTTGAGGAGTATACTTCAATTATGCAGAATGATGTGTGGGAGGTAGTGCCTAGACCAACAGATAGGGCAGTGGTTGGATCACGTTGGATCTATAAGATCAAGCATGGTGTAGATGGTAGCATCGAGAAATACAAGGCAAGGTTCGTGGCAAAGGGGTTCTCTCAGAAAGAGGGAATAGACTACGAGGAGACATTTGCTCCGGTTGCCAGGTATACTTCTATACGAGCTGTAATCTCAATTTCAGCACAGATGGGATGGCAGATCCATCAAATGGATGTCAAGACAACGTTTCTTAATGGTGAGTTGAAAGAGGAGGTATACATAGAACAACCAGAAGGCTTTGTAGCACACAGCAAAGAGACCCACGTGTGTAGATTGAAGAGAGCATTGTACGGACTCAAGCAGGCTCCCAGAGCGTGGTATGAGCGCATTGATAGATACTTGCAGGAAATGGGCTTTGTGAAGAGTGAGGCAGATGCTAATCTCTACTACTTGGTAGTTGGAGGTGAGATTCTCATTCTTGTCCTATATGTGGATGACTTGTTTCTTACAGGTTCACTGGGGCTCATAGAAGAATGCAAGAGGGACCTTGCAGCAGAGTTCGAGATGAAGGATTTGGGACTTATGCACTACTTTCTAGGCATGGAGGTATGGCAGAAAGATGGAGAGATTTTCCTTGGGCAAGGGAAATATTGCATGGAAATCTTGAAAAGGTTCAGGATGGAAGATTGCAAAGCCATGTCTACACCCATGATCACGAATTGGAGGAAGGTAGACACATCTAGGGAGAAGGATGTAGACCCCACCTTATATAGGCAGTTGATTGGTTCTCTCATGTATTTGGTCAATACCAGGCCAGATATAGCTTTTGCAGTTAACTCTCTTAGTCAGTTCATGGTTGAGCCTAAGAGAGTGCATTGGACTGCGGCAAAGCATGTGATGCGTTATTTGCGAGGTACAATCGAGTATGGAATTAGATATGCTCGAGGTGAAGGAATCAGGTTGATGGGCTATACTGACGCAGATTGGGCAGGTAGTACAACGGACAAGAGGAGCACTTCAGGGTGTTGTTTCAGTCTTGGATCAGGAGTTGTATCTTGGTTCAGCAGGAAGCAGAAGTCTGTGGCTCTGAGTTCAGCAGAGTCAGAGTACATAGCAGCTAGCATGGCAACATGTGAAGCTATATGGCTTCGGAAGTTGCTAGTAGCTTTGTTTGGTCAGAAGGTTGAGACTACGGTGATACACTGTGACAATTAGAGTTGCATCAAGTTGACTGAGAATCCGGTGTTTCATGATAGGTCGAAACATATAGACATCAGGTATCACTTCATCAGAGATTGTGTACAGCGTAGGGTTGTTGAGCTACAGTTTGTACCTACAGATCAGCAGGTAGCAGACATTCTGACAAAGGCATTGGGGAAGGCAAAATTTATTTTCTTCAGAGAGATGTTGGGTGTCATGCAGAACAGCTTCCTCGCTAAGAGGGAGTGTTAATTTTAGTAGCTTGGACAGCTGTTTGTCCTCACCCGAATATAGCAACATTAGTTATGGGTAGTTTGGACAGCTGCTCGTCCTGGCCTAGAATTTAGAAAATGGTTGTTTTTGTCAAACAACTATTGTTAGGATAAAAACAATTGTTATTTAATATTGACTTCTTTTATGTGACACCTCATAACCAAGGTTGTTAATGGTTATTGAGTTGTCTTAATCTCAGCCGTTCATTTGTATTAATCTCGGCCGTTGATTTTCAACGAGAGTAGTATATAAGGGGGTCATTGGGTCATTTGTGATAAGGAAGTTTTTAGAGAAACTTGCAGTGTTAGCAAGTAGTCTTGCAGTGTTAGCAAGGGCGCAGTGATAGCGTTGGGGATAGTAGTGGAGGAATATCAGCAGGAGGATTAGGAGATTGTCGGAGCTCTGCCAGTAAGAGGCAAGCAGTATTTGTATCTCTTGATTTGCTGAAGTTTAATATATTTCTCATCTGTAGTACTGGTTTTCCCTACGGGGTTTTTCCAGGGACAATTGTCCGAAAATATTGTGTTCACCTTGTTGGGTATTTTTATGTGTTTGTATTTGTGAAGTTACAGTTGTGTTATTTTCCAATATTTGTTGATCAAATAATCTTACAAGATAGAAGGTTAATAATCAGTAACTGTAATAGATTTTTCACAGACTTACCTCAATTTGTCCTATGCTGGTGGTGGTCTGGATGATAGAATTCCATTGCAGCTGGGAAATCTTTCGCAACTCGAAGTTGTAGATCTTTCAAGCTGGCATCTCATGGACTCCGAATATTCTTTTTCTGGTCGTTACTGTGGACCTGTGTACAGTTCCGGATTGGAGTGGACAAAGAATCTGCAGGGGTTAAGGCATTTGTCACTTCAAGGGGTCGACCTGAGTATGACGGGGGAGCAATTGGAAAAGATTAAATCTGGCAAACAATAATTTGAGTGGAGAGATTCCATCCTAGATAGGAGGGCTAAGCCAACTCGAAAAGCTTCATCTCAGTGACAACATGCTTAAGGGAAACTTGCCATCTGGTGTCCAAAACTGTTGGAAGTTGCAGATTTTAGATGTGGCCAATAATTCCTTGTCTGGGAACATACCTCTTTGGTTAGGACAGCTTTCTGAATTGGTGATACTTGTTTTGAGATCAAACAAATTCCATGGGTGGATTCCACATGCATTAGGCAATCTTTCAAGTCTCCTTGTTTTAGATATCTCCCACAATAATTTGGCAGGTGCTATCCCACCAGAGTTAGGGAAGTTGACAGCTTTGATGGATGGACAAGCTATGATGGATGGATCTGATGTCTTACATGGTCGTTCTGATTATTATACGGACAAGATCAACGTGACCAACAAAGGATTGAACCTACCCTATGTGAATTCTGTTGTTTTACTTAAAACTGTCATTGATCTTTCTTCTAATAAACTTTCAGGTGTCATTCCTTCAGAAATTGGAAAGCTTAAACATTTGTATGTCCTGAATTTGTCAGGTAATAGCCTTACAGGAGAGATTCCAATGAGTTTTGGCTTGCTAGAGCAGTTAGAGTCATTGGACCTTTCAAATAATAAATTACGTGGAAGGATCCCAGGTTAGATGGTACAAGTTACCTTTTTTGACTTTCTTCATTGTATCCACCAACATGCTTTGTGGAACAATCCCACCAAGGGCGTCAATTCTCCACATTTAATTCCACCAACTTTTGAGGGAACCGTGGTTTGTGCGGGTTTCCAGTTGATAATAGATCATGTAGTTGTGAACACAACCCATCTGCAAGTATGACACCAGTTTTCCAAGATGAAGAGGAGGAAGACAGAAGTGAAATCCCATGGTATTGGTATGTGAGTTGGATGGCAAGCTATGTTGTTGGATTTTGGGGACTGTTTGGAGTCCTTATCCTGAAAAAGGAATGGCGAAAAATATATAATCAAGCCATAGATGGATATGTCATGGGTGTAGTACATAGATTGTCACTAAGAAAATAATATCGTAGTGTGAAGAGGCATTTCCTGTGATATGCATTTCTTTATGGTGGGTAGACACTGCAAATAATATTGGAGTGTGGAGAAGCATTTCTTATGATATGGGTGTGGTCTGGTGTATTGATTGTCATGAAGTGTATAAATGTATTCGTCCATTGGCTAAGAGTTTTCTTGATATATTCACATCTAATTTGTGTGGGATGGTTTATCGATGTCTTTAGTTGTTTGAATATGTTTGTATAACTTCTTTAAGCTAGCTTTAATTAATATAATTTTTCCAAGTCCCATTTCATTTAATTTACAATTTTAGTTAAAATAATATAATTTTTTAAGTTTCTCTCTTCCAATGGTAGATTTAAGGCTGAACATTCACCCTTTTTTAATTGAAATGATGTGTATTATTGACAAAATTTAAAATTTAATAATATATGTGGAATGGAATTAATATAATTTTTTATATGTAAAATTTATTTATTTTACTTTCTTAAAAATATATTAAAAAATTTACAATATAAAATAAATTGGTATTGATATAAAAATGATTGTTTTAATAAACTATAATTTTTATATCAACAAAAATAATTAAACTTTAAATGTAAATAATAAGTGTATTGGTTACACTCTTATTTTTATTTTTTAATTTAAACCTTCAACACATATCTTTCACATCATATAGACTTTTAAAAGAGAACTAAATGTACTAAAATTAATTATAACTATTTTTAGAAGAAAACCACATTATTAATATCAATTTTGTATGCATTTCCATTTCCTCTTTAACCAAACTCACCATTATGGCATATAATGACAATGTAACTCCCCTTGGATAATGGTTTGTAAGTGACCTTTTTTAGGAAAAAGTGTTAGTGTATATTTTACCTCACATGGGTAAAATACACGTGTCCTAAGCCTACTTAAGTGGGTTGTTTGTCGACTTGGAGAGTTCGACACAACTCTCCAAAGACACATGTCCACATAGTTTTGACACTTGGTTGAAACCTTCTTCCACCTCTAATTGAATGTTGAAGTCGTAGTTTATCTATTGAAATTCTTATTGCTTCCACTCAGATTTGATGCTAGTTTTCAGCTTTGTCATCTTTCGATCTTATATGGTATCAGAGCTAATCTAAGCTCGATTGCTGGCTCTTTTTTGAGGCATTTTGTGTGGAAGCCTAGTTTGCTGGGTGAATTTGCATTTCACGTGATGCGGAGTTGCCCCATGTCAGGAAGGTCTGCGGTGGAAATTCCAGAACCTCGGGAAGCTCTATTTTGTCCAAGATTTGCATGCCGAAGCCCAATGATATGGACACTGTCTAGTTGCGCTATCTGTCGTAGCAGATGTTCTGCTCCGGGTCCACCTTGACGGTCTTCATCAGGTGCCACAGTTCATCCGCTCTGTTCATGTTGGGAAAATCGGTGCCACGCTGTCCAAACTATAGGAGAGATTGGAGCGGACATTCAAGGGTTTGAAGGGCCGCACCCTACCTTGTTTAAGGCTGCTGACCCTGTTTAAGGTGTCATCCCTGTTGAAGGTTGCCAGCCTGTGAGGATAGGCCGTAGGCCTCTGTGAAGAAAGGTCGCAGGCAACAAAACGTCTTAGGCGTCAAGACACGGCCACATGCCTATGAAGTAAGGCCACGAGACTCAAAAAAAGTGTCACGAACCTCCACAAAAGGCATTCGAATCAAATCCAGACTCCAACAACGTTTTGGGAAAACCCTGTTTGGATGCAGCTTGCTGAGGTCTGATTTCGTGTGAAGCAGTGTGAAGGACAAAAGAGGGATTTTATTTGTGGCTCGGGTAGTTTTTGTGATAGAGGTGTGATCATTGGCGGGTTGCAGCCTGGCAAGAAAGGCCGATGGATTGCATAAAAGGACTGCGACCTACTTAGGATGTTGATGCCCTCTTCCCACACATAGGCGTGCCCTCTTCTCTACGTGGAATCCTGATCATTCAACCTTGCAGCTGTGAAGAGCAAAATCAACCCCAAATACCTTTGTTCACCTCCGTCCTCCTGCCTGGCTGCCATAACCCTGTTTTCCCCAGCTTGGCCTTCCATTTTTTTGACGTCCCTACATAAAATTGCCCTAATCTTTTTGGGTGTGAGATTTTTCTCATTTTCCCCCAAGTTTGTTTTTCAAAACAACATACATGTTTGTTTTCTTTTCTTAATGCTAAAATAGGCATATAATGTATTCAAAAATTGCGCATGCAATCTTAGGGGTAATTTAAATTAGGGGAAAAATTGTTTTGGAGAATTTGTTAAGGTTCTTTTAAAAATTGTTAGTGTTAAATTGCATTTTTTTGTAAAAAGGTTAAGTATTAGGGCTTGATTATATCGACCTACTTAGACCTATAGCACAACATGATAAAGTGCCAAAAATTGACGGGGTATACATGCACTCCACTATAAAGTGCCACAAATTTAGGGGGGTCTCATAGAATTTTCTCTTTCCATACTTCTAAGTTTGCAAAATACATCTCTTCTACATAGTTTTATAAGTGTGATCAAGTCTATTTCAAAGAACTTTTGTTCATATTGTGACCTTGAAAACACCCAATGGGAAGGTCAACGAACAAAGAAGTCACAAGCTAAGACCTCATAAGTATAAGTCCAAGAGACTCTAATACTATAGAGGATTATGTCACATAATTTAACTCAATGAGGTTACAACTAAAAGAAGGCACGGAATTGAGAAATAGGTGGATCAATTGATTCTTATGAACACATTTCAAATTGATAGCCTATGGTAAATGATCCATAATCTTGCAACAGATTCACATCGGTTCACATCTTACATTGAGAGCCTATGGTAAATGAACCTGAATTTTGCATCAGATCACATCTCAAATTTGGTTAATGTTCTTGAATCTTCATGATACTAGCTTCTATGGAGTCATTTCAGTCACAATTTAGCATCGACATCAAGGCACACAAGAAGCGTCCAAGATTCATGCATCTTTTTTCTCTTTTGGAGGGTAGTTTTTTTCCCACAAGGTTTCCTACCTTATCTCCATTTCATGAGAGATTTTCATTGTATATGGGTACCTGATCATGCCTAGTTGCCGGGACCCATCCTCATTTGTGCCCACCTAAGCTATGCTAGGGGGTGTTAGTGTATATTTTACCTCACATGGGTAAAATACATGTGTCATAAGCCTACTTAAGTGGGTTGTTTGTCAAATGAACCTAGATAGATTTGCTTGTGTTATTGCTTTATGATTTTAAAGAGAAGATGAATGCATGAATGTTCTTGCTTTCTAATTTAAACAAATATGACACATATGATGAGTTACATCAACCTAAATCATATTTAGCAATCCTACAACATAACAAAGATATAAAAATAAGATTGGACAAATATAACAACTAAATGCAAGACTAGCTAGGGTTTCACTATCAAACCCTAGATCTTAAATGATTCTTCCCTAAACCAAAATTCTTTGATCAAGAATGCTTTTTATTCGTAATTTGAACACAAATGATACTTATGATGTGCTACATCAATGCTAAATCAAATTTGAACAACTAATCAACATCACCAAGATTTGAAATAAGATTGTACTCAATAAACCCTAGGTGCAAGACTAGCTAGATTTTCCAAATTTATGTAAAATTTTTGAAAACCCTAATAATGAATAAGTGAAAATGCCAAATATACCACTAGAAAATAATGTATTAGATTTAAGTAAAATCAGATTTGAAATGCAAATGTCATTAGCAAAATCTGAAACAAGATATCAATTTACAAACCCTAGGTTTCAAATTAACTAGGTTTTGCAACAACTTTTGAAAACAACCCTAACAATGAAGAGGTTCAAATGAAAGATATAGCACTATGAAATGATTACTTACTGCAATACCAATTGGCTCTGATGCAAAAATTAGAAATTTATATCATGCTATAATGATCTAAACTCATGAAATATAGACAATGTGATAAGTATGCTTTTTCTACACTTAAATCCAATGCTTGATTTTCAAATTTCAAATGTCAAAATGCAAGAATGTTGTAAAAGCAAGGGAAGATAAGCTACAACAAATGAAATCAATTCAATCTACCAAATAATATCACCAAGATATGAAATAACACACTAATCTACAAACCCTAGGTTCAAGACTAGCTAGATTTTCTAAAAATGCAAGGTTTTTGTAAACCCTAATAATGAAATAATGCAAAATTAAGCTATGAAAGTATGCCAAATGATGAATGAATGTAATCGAATTAAATCTAGGGTAGAAAATAACTCAGATCTGAAGCAAGGAGGATGCCAAAGTGCAAGAAACGATGAGTTTACTAGAATGTTAGATAGAAAAGAGAGACTAGCTCAAGAGATTAAACTAGGTCAAATCCTCTTCCATCCAACATTAGAACACAAGCTGAGCTTGGATTCTTCCCTTGAAGGAGAGACAAACTATAGGGGCTTTGTCCCTTTGTTGTATAGAGAAGAATCAACCAAATCCAACCAATCAAACTAGGGCAAAACATGAAACCCTAATGGAGCAAGATTAGAGCATAACAAACTGTCAAAAATAGATACAGACAATGCGAAAGAACAATAGAGGCCAGTGAATAGAGAAGTATCTGGATCTAAGTTTGGGAGCCAGAAACACCAGGGCACTGGGTGCCCTAAACCTAATTTAGGGTTTTACAAAAGATCTGAGCTTCGCCACACCTGTACCTGCAAAACCTTCCTTCTTCTCGGATCTTGTCTCCCAAAACCTACTACTTCAACCCGCACACATAAAAGAAGGAAAGAGGATTGGTGTTATTTAGGAGCTTACTTAAATCAAGCTCTGTGAATGGTGTTCCCACCTCCACAATAGCAATGATGAGAGATAAAGAGAGTGTGCCCTAGGAGGGCATAGGCAAATCTGAAGTAGAATGGAATGCTATCACAAAGCACAAAGGAAAGGAGTCACCATGAGCATGGAAACCCTAGCTTTCTTGATGCAACATCACAACTTGACTTAAGAAGTTAGTGTAGCATAAAGAAGTAGATATATCTTCACAAGTCTTGCAAGAAGTTAGTGCCACAACAATAATCCACCATAGAGAGCTTTAGAGAAGAATAGAGAGCATGAGAGAGTGCAAGTGTGCCTAGAATGCTTAGATGCTTAAATGAATAAACTAACTTGCTTTTATATGCATTCTCACTCACCAATAATGAATAAAACTAAATGAGACTGGCAAGGATAAGCTAAGGAGACGTTCAAAGCCGACACCACAAAAATAGGGTTGGGGCTAACATCCAAGATTAGGGCACTAGGTGCCCTAGTCCTTTAGGCCCACAAACTTTAGAGAGTGTCCATTTAAGTGGGCTTAGACCAGCCCTAATTTTATTTTTTCAGGTTTATTCATCAATACTTTCCAAGCGCAGAGAGAAGCACCACCATTAATACCCTGTGATAAGTGGCGAAGAGTCTCGCCAAGACTTCCATCACTTTGACTTTGCTCCATTATTCCCACTTACATTATGTGGAAATGCTTTGAAGAAAGCTTTACTATTTTCTTCTTCACCATTTCACAAGCCTCCTGATTTGACGAGGAGCATAGATCGTAACATGTCAATAGGAAGGCAAGTGTTTCTTTGCCCACCAGGAAGGTGGATGACTAGTCTGCCAACACTCGATTAACATTCACTAATCTACTATCGCAGTCGAATAATTCGGTGGACACTGAATGCTTGTACATACTATTCATGTGCTTTATGGTCCTGAACCTTTCTGTGCATACTAGTAGAGGGTTTACCTCCTTTATTTCTTCCCAATGCTTTATTAGCATGGGGCTTTCTTTGATATCTAACATGAGCAAGCTCTTCAATTCAACCTTCTGGTCCACTGCCTTTCCTTCCAATAGAGGATACCCTGACGCCTCTATTGCAGCCACACATGTCAACGATCCGAAACCATCACTAAGGCTTTGCAGACTTTTGCAACAAGAAATCTTCAAATATTCTAAAGACTTTAGCTGTCCAAAATTATTAGGAAGACTCGACAACTTTGGACCATTTTCTACAAGCAAATCCTTCAATTTGCTCAGCTGACCAAAACTCTCTAGCAAGGAAATGAAGTCTATAAATCTGGACAAACTTAAGCGGCGCAGAGACTTAAGTTGACCAAAGCTCTATGGAAGTGTTCTCATATAACGGTTAGCTTGTCTTAAATCTAGCTCTTCCAGATCAGGTTTATACCCATAAATGTATCTATAGGGGTGTGGGGGGGATGAACTTGTTAGAATCATACACATCCAAGAATTTAGAATGCACAGTAAAAACTCAAATCAAGCATGGAACAAGAACACAATCACAACACAATGATTTACCCTAGAAAAACTCAAATTGGGGAAAAACTAGCAATGAAGATCTTCATATTAACCCTCAGCCTCAACTGGGCTAAGCTTGGAGGCTTCAACCAGCCACACATACAATGGAGTCACCAAGCCATTATATAGACTTCTATACATGAAAAACCATGGGCTTAAAACCTTGAGCTCCAAAACCATGGACCAATACAACTAGCACAAAACCATGTGCTAAAGACCACTAATTGTTAATCCATTAACTCTAACCCAAGAAAGAGTTTAACCCAACAATCCCCCCTTTAAACTTGGTCTTGGGGTTAGCACCAAACCCCCCTTCCACAAGCACCAAGTGCAATGCCCTCTCTGTCAACGAGATCAACATCAAACTAGGAATCCACATGACTCTAAGCCCGCCCTTACCACTTGGGAGAACTCCTCTCTTGCCAGGACTTTCCTTTCAGGGATTAAGAAAGCCATATCGGGTCTTACAGCCATCAGCCCAAATACATGTATTAAATCTTACATACAAATCCATTACAATCTTATTCTTGCTACAACTAGCCTTGGCTACTAGCAACTTTGCTACGAGTACATGCAGCAACTGCATACAATGAGTTTGACTAGGCAACATGCCTACAGAAACAACCACAACCAGTCTTACATATACCTGCTCAACCTTCTTTCGGGAGCCAAAGCGCTAAGGCACATGCTCAAACCTTTTGTTGTAGCAAGAATACCAGATCAAAAAATAAATGCTGCCTTATCTCCACACGCTATGAGATGCATTACTCCTCTACAGACACGAACGTTAGAGCTTGAAGCTCAAGCTCTGATACCAATTGTTAGAAACATACATAGGCAAGAATTCAGAATGCACAACAGAAACTCAAATCAAGCATGGAACAAGAACACAATCACAACACAATGATTCACCTTGGAAAACCCCAAACCAGGGAAAAACCAACAATGAATATCTTCATATTAACCCTTAGCCCCAACCGAGCTAAGCCTAAAGGCTTCAACCGGCCACACATACAATGGAGTCACCAAGCCATTATATAGACTTCCATACATGCAAAACCATGGGCTCAAAACCATGAGCTCCAAAACCATGGACCAATACAACTAGCACAAAACCATGTGCTAAAGACCACTAATGGTTAATCCACTAACTCTAATCCAAGAACTAGTTTAACCCAACATAACCATCATGCTATATATACATAGGATCTTTAGTCATATATGTAGGAGCCATAGAAGTAACAAGATGTGAATAAGCACCTATTAAAAATCAATAGTGTTAGATTAAGAATGTGAAGGAAATGAATTTGTATAAACTTACAAATTCTAATTAGTTGGAGTGATTGAATGATTGTCCCCATCATTAACACCATCCACATGTATTTAACATTATTATCGATGAGGTCTTGGACCTTATGTGTGAAATCCATACAAATCTATGTGTAATGACCATTGTGTTGGAGTACAATACCACTGAGAGGGGGGGGTGAATCAGTGGTATACTAGTTTAAAATGACCTTGAATAAATCTTTCACAACTTTGAACATATAAAATGCAAGTTTCAGAACATTTCAACTATCATGTGTTGCATCATACATGTAAAGCTATCAAGCTTGATTGAACATAAAGAACATAAGCAAATCATAAAAGTTGAAGACACCATAGAAACTCAAATGCTAAAAGATACACAATACTGAATGTTTGAACATATAGACCAAGTAGACCACAAATAATGAGAAACCATAACACAATGATTTATGAGTGGAAAACCCTCATAGGGATAAAAACCCACTTAGGAAAAATTGCCTCACTAGATTAATAAAATCTCATTGATCACAAAGCCTCACTAGCTACTCAACATGCCTCACTAGCAAATACAACTACCTCACTGGAAAATCACCATGCCTCACTAGTAAAACATAATATCTATCTCACTGACATGAACTTGATTGCATCAAGGGTTAAAACAAATTCAGAGGGACACTCTAATTCTCTAGCATACATTACACTTCACAACCTTATATCACGTGTTGTCTACAATCAATGCAATCTTCTTCAAACACAAGTCTCTCAAACACAATTTATCAAAGATAACTTAACACATAAAGCTTCAATATCCCTTGCAGACAAAATCATACAAACACCTCTTTCATACTGTAGATGCACCCACAATCCCCTGTTATACATCAAAACAAACTTCAATCTATTTCCATTTCAAAAATTGCAAAACTGCATCAAAACATAAGCATTAAACCAATCATCATGTTTGTACTTCTGTATAGAATCCAAAACTTCAACTTGCATCACATAGAATTAGTTACCAAATTTTTTGGCCCATCTAGCTGTTAAAAAGCTACCAAAAAATAGTTAAGGGCTTCATATACTCCAATTGCCCATCAAATTTGATGTAGGGGAACTGAACCGTTGGAATTCAAAAAGTTGTTTAAAATTATGCCTTCGATGTCACTTTTTGTGTCTTTATAACTTTTAATTATAACCTTTGATTCCTTTTTGCTTGCTCGAACACTTACCACTTATCATTGCTTCTGGTAAGTCCTAGTAGGCAGGGCCAGTTACCAAATGTTGTAAAAGCCCTCCAACCGGTAAAGGTTAAGTGACTTACCTGTCATAGCAAGTTAACTAAGATTTATAACAAAAGTGACTTGGATGGTGTGATGGTTTCTTTAGTGTTTAAGTCTTTAGGAAGGGCTTTAATACTTAGGGTTTAGTTTAGGGTTTTAGAGATTTATAAGAGTTGGATGTTTGAATAAAACCCTAGATTTATTGTGGAAGATAAGATCTTAGACTTTGCCCCAGTTGCAGAGAACACATCAGAAACACAAGGTGAACTTTGCTTTGACAAACTCCAAAAGGCATAACTTAGACTTAGGGTTTTAGTTATTAAGTTATAGAATGCAAAACCCTAAACCTGCAGATCAATGAAGTCCCCTGCTCCTGTCAACCAACTAGCATGACATGAAGCATTAACATGGAGCAAGAAGGTTCTTGAAAAAAATAACAAATGAATCTAACCTTATCACCTGACAATGAACCAAGTGAACAAATGTGAACTCTTCAAAGGAACCAACATGATAAAGACTATCTCCTCAAATATCTTTGTATGCTCTGACATATCAACAACTTATCTTGACAAAAGTGATGACATTATGAGATCACTGGTATGCATAATCCAAACTATATATCACAAAATCTGAAAAGAGCACATATCTTCTCATACTGCAATCAACTCAATCCAACACCAAGTATGCATAATCCAAACTGTATATCACAAAATATGACAAGGGCACATATCTTCTTATACTGCAATCAACTCAATCCAACACCAAAGTATGAATGCTATGATATGATCACAACTCAACTCAACTCCTGATGACCATATGAATATGATCATGAGTACGCATATCAACCTTTGACATCAATGACAAAATCAATGCCAATTCAACAAACTCCCCCTTTGGCATTGATGTCAACTTCCCTGTGACAAACAATTTCTCCCCCTTTAACAACAATGACTAAGGGTAGCTCCAAACTGGGATTGAAAGATGTGAAATAGATAGTCATGTCCAAACACAGTGCAAGAAGATACACTCACTATTATTGCAAACTATTACTCAAGGCAAATCACCACCATGTTGTGACAGATAATAAAACTCCCCCTGTCTCCAAGGCATCAACAAACAACTATCAAAGCAAACAAGTTTTATTCAACTCTAAGCACACACACCACAGAAGGACAAATGATCACTATCATTGATTGATACCACTTGTGGCTTAACCTTTGACTGTCATTGTCCTCTAGACTTTGTCAAATAAAAATGGGATCATGACTCAGTGACCTAGATCAATGTCACCTATTGCAAAATACAAATACATTGTCAAAGATGAAGTATTTCTGCAACATCACAAATTTACTGTCAAATAAAGAACTAGTTCACCATTATTCTGCAAATGTGCTACTATGAAAAGATCATTCTATCATACCATAGATAAACTAATAAGCAGAGACCAAACCAAGATAATTACTATCAAGCAATGGACAACACACTGTTATGATACTTCAGCCCTCCATCAAACATATCAAATGTATAAATGACTCACAAGACTATTGCAACACCTTGTAATGTTCTGCCCCTTGAGCATTTTGAAAGATCATTGCCACTGCAACAAACATGATCCATTTATCACTTACAATTGTAACACTGTCTATCATTACTGCATTACCCCAAATATTGTGAAAGCAAACACTAAACATTGAAAGATCACTATCAAAGGGAAATGAATGATCACTGTGTTAGAGATGAATAAGCAATTTTATCACTGTGATAGCTAATAGCAAAGCCACTATTACTGTTGAAGAACAAAGATGCAACATTGTAATAGTCCATTCAACAATCTATTGTCATCATTTTGTTGATTGAAACTAACCACTGTTCCAATAAGTCAATTTGCATATCCTAACAATGGAAAGAAGCACTAAGCAAGAATTATGACTGTCACCAACATACAATTAACACTGTCATGAGTAAGAGCATTGCTATAAAATCACTAATCACTGAAGAATAAGAGTACTGTCATGTGAAAAAGCATTGCCAATTGTACCCTTGTAATTCGCACTGCAAGTCAAGAACACACAAAGTCACTTGGATCAAGGAAAGATGAAAATAATGTTCATGCAAGGTACTGTATTGTGAATAGAAGTCTTTCAAATGAAGGTATGCAATAAACATCACTTCAAATTAACTGTAAACAATTGCTTACTATTACTTTCAACACTGACAAGAGTTCCTTAAGAGGGATGTGAATGAACTGATATTAAAAAAACATTGCCAAGAACAAATATATCTCCAAGGAATTATCACAATTGTTAGTTCTATCAACTGTAAAGGTCACTGTCCAAGAAAATGTTCAAACACTGTCACTTGAGTCATGATGTTACTGTCATTGTCACTATTTTATATTTTGTCACTACTCATGTTCAATTCAAATTCAAGCACCAAGCATCAAGTGTCCACTGTCAAGTGTGAGATACTCAATGTAAAAATAGCAAATCAACGTTACCACATCAAAATGACATTTCAAAAAATCACAGTAAATGTTACTGTCAAATGTATTTGCTACAAGCTAATGTTGTTGAGTCAATGTCAACTAGAACAGTCAAATGAATAGAACTTTGTTTACTACCACTTCACTTTGATCACTGTACACTTATCACTGACCACAAACAAATGATCCAAGTTGAGACAAAGGAATATGAAGAATGCAAAGATATTCAAATATTCAACTTATAGTGTTGTATTAACTTTCAAGCATCATTCATTCCACTTTGTGCAACTGTCAAGCATTCACTGTACTATCAGCACCAAGTAATGTGTTGTTAGATGAAATGTCTCACTGTTATATCTCCCCCAAGACTATCCACCACAAAGCTCCAAGTATGAAACACAAGTCATCAACTGTCCTCAAAAACTTAATTTACTCTGCAAATGTGCTGTCACACTATCAAAACCAAATGAACTGTCTATACAAGCACAAAGCAACTATTTTCAAACAAAATGTCAAGACCACAAACACCATCCAAATACTGTTATGACTTGTGCATACAAGATACCATCAGAACAAGCATAGTAATGTCATGACATGACTATTACCAACATCGATGACATGAGTGTTATATTTTTACCATAAGGGGTATCATCATTGTCATTGCATTAAGACTATCACTAACATTAATGGCATGCTTTTATCACTGTTACTATCTAGAAACTTCCACTATTAGTAGAGTCATCACAGAACATGGATTAGATCCCTTGAAAAGATCACCTTGAAAGATCATGTGAAAGTTACTATGAATTTGAATGAAAACCTTGTCACTTCTTATTGTCTCAAAGCTCTTGCTATACTACTATCACTTTTGATAGGCAAACATGATGAATGCTCACATAACATCACTGTGACACATATGCATGACTGCAGACTGTGTATCAACAAGTATCTTATTCATCAATTGGTAGATCACATTATATTATAACCAAGATGGCCTTATGTAACTGTGATAAAACTCCTGGTGATCATGAACAACATACTACTTACATTATAAGCATGAGTTCCTAATTAACATAAGGATATGAACTCTGTCATTTGAACCTCATGAGATAATTGACATCAAACTTTCTTCATACAGTGACAAAGCTTCTAGAACTTCTTGGGGGTAAGAGATAGAACATTTGATGACTCCCCCTAACTTCATGATGCATCTCATGCAATTGATGATGTGTCTTGTGCAACATGCATAGGTTCTTTCTTCTTTTTCTCTTGAACTTGCCTCCTCCTCCAAACTTTAATAGGTTCCTTCTTTTGTTTTTTTGACATGTTTGACTTCTTAATGTTATTAAGCAGCTTCACAGAGTTTCTTTTGCAATAATGTGTTGTGTGTCCAAGATTTTTACACCTATAGCATATGATATTGCTATCTAGACCAAATAGATGACAATTTCTTGATATTCCAAGAGTACATCCATGCACCCAACAATTTCTTGCTATATGACCAATTTTATTATAGTTATAACAAACATTGTTATAGTCCTGATTTGACAAACTATAAGAATTCTTATCCTTATTCCATCCAAAGCCATTTCTTGAATGAGTTCTACAATCTCTAGCTCTATGACCATAAACATGACATGAATAGCAATAACCATGAAACTAAGAGTAGTTGTACCTTATTGAATAGTATTACCTGATAGATGGAGGTCTTGAGAACCTGTTTGTCCTTCTTCCTTTATCAACAATTTTATCTTCACTCTTCTTCTTGTCCTCAGGAGCAGCAACATGATATCCTAGATCAATTTTCTTTCTAGGAGCATTTCTAGCTTTAGAGCACTATCCTTCTTCATAACCTAGACCAATAGTGTCCTTGTGATGCTTTTGCTTGCTCAACATGTCATTCAAGCAATCAGTACTCTTTTCAAACTGAAGATTCTTGTGCAACTTAGAAGATGCCTTTTCCAATTCCTTTCTCAAAGAAACTATTTCTAACTCTAGTTTTAGGCATTCATTAGTTTTGACTTCAAGATCAGATTTTGTAAAATTAAATACCCTTTTTGCTTCTTCTATCTCTATCTTTAGGCTAATAATCAATTTGTCAGATTCATCAACTTGACTATTTAAGTCTACAATCAGATTTCTCGCCTCTTCAGGTTCTAAAGAAACTTTTGCAAAATTTGAGGGTAAGTGCAAGAAGATGGGGGGCCAAAAAGTGGCCAAATTAATTTAAAAAAAAAAAGGGTCAAAATGCGAGCGCGTTATAATGCGCTCGCGTTATAACGCGCTCGCGTTATAACGCGCTCGCGTTATAACGCGCTCGCGTTATTCTTTTCTTTGGATTTTTCCTTCTCCACAAAAGTTTGTGCTATTTTTCATGTTTTAAATAACGCGAGCGCGTTATGTTAAACTTAAATTTTTTTATGTTTAAGGCTATTAATCATGTATGTATGTATGCTTGTATGTATGTATGTATGTATGTATGTATGTATGTATGCCTATATGTATGTATGTATCTATGTATGCCTATATGTATGTATGTATCTATGTATGCCTATATGTATGTATGTATAGTGTCGAGGGTAGAGGAGGGTAGAGATGGGAGTGAGCCAGATAGGGGAGGAGAGGGGTGGATAAGGATTGAGTGATTAAGGTTTAAGGTTAAGGGTTGAGCATTTAGGGATAGGATTTAGAGTTTAGGGATAAGGGATTAAAGTTTAGGACCTTGAGGGATTAGGGTTTAGGGTTGAGGCTTTAGGGATAGCGTTTAGGGTTAAGGGTCGAGGGATTAGGGTTAAGGTAGAGTGTTGAGGGTAGAGGGATTAGGGATAGGGTTTAGGGTTGAAAGTTTAGGGTTGAGGGATTAGGGTTTAAGGTATAGTTTAGTAGTTCTTGTGGATAGAGCCAGTAAACAATGGGAGATTATTTGCCTATTTCATAACAATATACCTCCCCCTTAAACCCTGAACCCTAATCCCTCAACCCTCAACCCTAATCCATCATCCCTCAACTCTAATCCCTCATCCCTAAACCCTAAATGCTATCCCTATTCGTAAACCCTCAACAGACTCGATACTATACCTTAAACCCTAATCCCTTATCCCTAAACCCTCCAACCCTATCCCTAATCCTTACACCCTCCACACTCTACTTTAACCCTAATCCCTTGAACCTCAACCCTATCTGTAAACCCTTGACCCTCGGACCTCAACCCTCAACCCTCGACATCAAACCCTAATCCCTCAACCCTTAACTTTGATCCCTCAACTCTCAACCCTAACCCTAAACCCTAAACACTAAATCCTCAACCCTTAACGTCAAATCCTAATCCCTCAACCCTTCACTCTAATCCCTCAACCCTAAACCCTATCCCTAAACCCTCAACACTATACCTTAAACCCTAATCCCTCAACCCTAACCCTAAACCTTGTCCCTAAACCCTAATCTGTCAACCCTCAACCCTAATCCATCATCCGTCATCCCTTAACTCTAATCCCTCATCCCTAAACCCTAAATGCTATCCCTATTCCTAGACCCTCAACAGGCTCAATACTATACCTTAAACCCTAATCCCTCTACCCTTGACACTCTTATTTAACCCTAATCCGTTGACCATTAACCCTATCCCTCAACCTCAACCCTCAACCCTCAACCCTTAACTCTCAACATTAAACCCTAATTCATCAACCCTAAACCCTAATCCCTCAAACCTAAACCCTATCCCTAAACCATCAACCCTCAACACTATACCTTAAGCCCTAATCCCTATCCCTCAACCCTTAACCCTTAAAACTTAAAACCTATCCCTACACCCTCAACACTTGACACTATATCTTAAGCCTTAAACCCTCATCCTTAAAGCCTCAACCCTTAATCCTTAAACCTTCAACCCTAAACCCTATCCCTAATCCCTCTACCCTTGACACTCTAACCCTAACCTTGACATTAAATGCTAACCTGTCAACCCTAAATTCTAATCCTAAACCCTCAACCCTCAAAACTATACCTTAAACCCTAATCCCTCAACCCTCAACCCTAAACCTTATCCCTAAACCCTAATCCCTCAACCCTCAACCCTAATCCATCATCCCTCAACTCTAATCCCTCATCCCTAAACCCTAAATGCTATCCCTATTCCTAAACCCTCAACAGACTCGATACTATACCTTAAACCCTAATCCCTTATCCCTCAACCCTCTAACCCTATCCCTAATCTTTACACCCTCCACACTCTACTTTAACCCTAATCCCTTGAACCTCAACCCTATCCCTAAACCCTTGACCCTCAAACCTCAACCCTCAACCCTCGACGTCAAACCCTAATCCCTCAACCCTTAACTCTGATCCCTCAACTCTCAACCCTAACCCTAAACCCTAAACCCTAAACCCTCAACCCTCAACCCTCAACATCAAATCCTAATCCCTCAACCCTTCACTCTAATCCCTCAACCCTAAACCCTATCCCTAAACGCTCAACACTATACTTTAAACCCTAATCCCTCAACCTGAACCCTAAACCTTATCCCTAAACCCTAATCCCTCAACCCTCAATCCTAATCCGTCATCCGTCATCCCTCAACTCTAATCCCTCATCCCTAAACCCTAAATGCTATCCCTATTCCTAGACCCTCAATAGGCTCAATACTATACCTTAAACCCTAATCCCTCTACCCTCGACACTCTTATTTAACCCTAATCCCTTGACCATTAACCCTATCCCTCAACCTCAACCCTCAACCGTCAACCCTCAACCCTCAACACTCAACTCTAAACATTAAACCCTAATTCATCAACTGTAAACCCTAATCCCTCAAACCTAAACCCTATCCCTAAATCATCAACCCTCAACACTATACCTTAAACCCTAATCCCTATCCCTTAACCCTTAAAACTTAAACCCTATCCCTATACCCTCAACACTTGACACTATATCTTAGGCCTTAAACCCTCATCCCTAAAGCCTCAACCCTCAATTCTTAAACCTTCAACCCTAAACCCTATCCCTAATTCCTCTACCCTCGACACTCTAACCCTAACCTTGACATTAAACACTAATCTGTCAACCCTAAACCCTAATCTGTCAACCCTAAACCCTCAACCCTCAACACTATACCTTAAACCCTAATCCATCAACCCTAAAACCTAATCCATCAACCCTCAACCCTAAACACTATTAATAAACCCTCAACCCTTGACACTATACCTTAAACCCTAATCCCTCAACCCTCAACCCTAATACCTCAACCCTAATCCCTCATCTCCAAACCCTAAACTCTATCCCTATTCCTAAACCCTCAACCCTCGATACTATACCTTAAACCCTAATCCCTTATCCCTAAACCCTAAAGACTATCCCTCAACCCTTAACCCTTAAAAATTAAACCCTAAAACCTATCCATAAACCCTCGATGCTCAACACTATATTTTAAAACCCAATCCCTTAACCCTCAGCCATAAAGCCTCAACCCTCAATCGTTAAACTTTCAACCCTAAACCCTATCCCTAATCCCTCTACCCTCAACATTCTACTTTAACCCTAATTCCTTGACCATCAACCCTATCCCTAAACCCTCAACCCTCAACTCTCAACATTAAACCCTAATCTGTCAACCCTAAACCCTAATCCGTCAACCCTAAACCCTAATCCCTCAACCCTAAATCCTATCCCTAAACCCTAAACCCTCAACACTATACCTTAAACCATAATCCCTCAACCCTAAACCCTAACCCTTATCCCTAAACCCTCAACCCTCAACATCAATCCTAATCCCTCAACCCTTCACTCTAATCCCTCAACCCTAAACCCTATCCCTAAACCCTCAACACTATACCTTAAACCCTAATCCCTCAACCCGAACCCTAAACCTTGTCCCTAAACCCTAATCCCTCAACCCTCAACCCTAATCTGTCATCCATCATCCCTCAACTCTAATCCCTCATCCCTAAACCCTAAATGCTATCCCTATTCCTAGACCCTCAATAGGCTCGATACTATACCTTAAACCCTAATCCCTCTACCCTCGACACTCTTATTTAACCCTAATCCCTTGACCATTAACCCTATCCCTCAACCTCAACCCTCAACTGTCAACCCTCAACCCTCAACACTCAACTCTAAACATTAAACCCTAATTCATCAACCGTAAACCCTAATCCCTCAAACCTAAACCCTATCCCTAAATCATCAACCCTCAACACTATACCTTAAACCCTAATCCCTATCCCTTAACTCTTAAAACTTAAACCCTATCCATACACCCTCAACACTTGACACTATATCTTAAGCCTTAAACCCTCATCCCTAAAGCCTCAACCCTCAATTCTTAAACCTTCAACCTTCAACCCTATCTCTAATCCCTCTACCCTTGACACTCTAACCCTAACCTTGACATTAAACACTAATCTGTCAACCCTAAACCCTAATCTATCAACCCTAAACCCTTAACCCTCAACACTATACCTTAAACCCTAATCCATCAACCCTCAACCCTAAACACTATTAATAAACCCTCAACCCTTGACACTATACTTTAAACCCTAATCCCTCAACCCTCAACCCTAATACCTCAACCCTCAACCCTAATCCCTCATCCCTAAACCCTAAACTCTATCCCTATTCCTAAACCCTCAACCCTCGACACTATACCTTAAACCCTAATCCCTTATCTCTAAACCCTAAAGACTATCCCTCAAGCCTTAACCCTTAAAAATTAAACCCTAAAACCTATCCATAAACCCTTGACGCTCAACACTATATTTTAAACCCCAATCCCTTAACCCTCAGCCCTAAAGCCTCAACCCTCAATCGTTAAACCTTCAACCCTAAACCCTATCCCTAATCCCTCTACCCTCAACACTCTACTTTAACCCTAATCCCTTGACCATCAACCCTATCCCTAAACCCTCAACTCTCAACATTAAACCCTAATATGTCAACCCTAAACCCTAATCTGTCAACCCTAAACCCTAATCCCTCAACTCTAAATCCTATCCCTAAACCCTCAACTCTCAACACTATACCTTAAACCATAATCCCTCAACCCTAAACCCTAAACCCTCAACCCTAAACCCTATCCCTAAACCCTCAACACTATACCTTAAACCCTAATCCCTCAACCCTAACCCTAAACCTTGTCCCTAAACCCTAATCCCTCAACCCTCTACCCTAATCCGTCATCTGTCATCCCTCAACTTGAATCCCTCATCCCTAAACCCTAAACGCTATCCCTATTCCTAGACCCTCAATAGGCTCAATACTATACCTTAAACCCTAATCCCTCTACCCTCGACACTCTTATTTAACCCTAATCCCTTGACCATTAACCCTATCCCTCAACCTCAACCTCAACCCTCAACCCTCAACCCTCAACACTCAACTCTAAACATTAAACCCTAATTCATCAACCATAAAGCCTAATCCCTCAAACCTAAACCCTATCCCTAAACCATCAACCCTCAACACTATACCTTAAACCCTAATCCCTATCCCTTAACCCTTAAAACTTAAACCCTATCCCTATACCCTCAACACTTGACACTATATCTTAAGCCTTAAACCCTCATCCCTAAAGCCTCAACCCTCAATTCTTAAACCTTCAACCCTAAACCCTATCCCTAATCCCTTTACCCGCGACACTCTAACCCTAACCTTGACATTAAACACTAATCTGCCAACCCTAAACCCTAATCTGTCAACCCTAAACCCTCAACACTCAACACTATACATTAAACCCTAATCCATCAACCCTCAACCCTAAACACTATTAATAAACCCTCAACCCTTGAAACTATACCTTAAACCCTAATCCCTCAACCCTCAACCCTAATACCTCAACCCTCAACCCTAATCCCTCATCCCTAAACCCTAAACTCTATCCCTATTCCTAAACCCTCAACCCTCGACACTATACCTTAAACCCTAATCCCTTATCCCTAAACCCTAAACACTATCCCTCAACCCTTAACCCTTAAAAATTAAACCCTAAAACCTATCCATAAACCCTCGACGCTCAACACTATATTTTAAACCCCAATCCCTTAACCCTCAGCCCTAAAGCCTCAACCCTCAATCGTTAAACCTTCAACCCTAAACCCTATCCCTAATCCCTCTACCCTCAACACTCTACTTTAACCCTAATCCCTTGACCATCAACCCTATCCCTAAACCCTCAACCCTCAACCCTCAACTCTGAACATTAAACCCTAATCCGTCAACCCTAAACCCTAATCCCTCAACCCTAAATCATATCCCTAAACCCTCAACCCTCAACACTATACCTTAAACCATAATCCCTAAACCCTAATCCCTCAACCCTAAACCATAAACCCTATCCCTAAACCCAACAAAACTACTTTGCCTTATGTTAGGTTGTTAAACCGATCATTTTTGACACTCTTCTCTTAAAGATATTTGAGTTGCAAGAATATGTCAGAAAAATGGCTATGAACTTTTTTAATGTTAGTAATGTTATATGGCATGTTTTTCTGGCCCATTTGGGGTTCATTATGCCAATAGGTGTACACACTATGAGAAAAGCTTTGCATATGGTACATCCACAGTGAGTAATTAACAGTTGAAATCAGAAGGATGATCATTATGAGAAAAGCTTTGCATTGGGGTACATCTATGTTTCTTGCTGTGCACCCCGCACTTAGGGGAGGTATATTGTTATGAAACAAGCAAATAATCTCCCATTGTTTACTGGCTCTATCCACAAGAACTACTAAACTATACCTTAAACACTAATCCCTCAACCCTAAACTTTCAACCCTAAACCCTATCCCTAATCCCTCTACCCTCAACAGTCTACCTTAACTCTAATCCCTCGGCCTTTAACCCTAAATGCTATCCCTAAAGCCTCAACCCTAAACCCTAATCCCTCAAGGTCCTAAACTCTAATCCCTTATCCCTAAGCTCCAAATCCTATCCCTAAATGCTCAACCCTTAACCTTAAACCTTAATCACTCAATCCTTATCCACCCCTCTCCTCCCCTATCTGGCTCACTCCCATCTCTACCCTCCTCTACCGTCAACACTATACATACATACATATAGGCATACCTACATACATGATTAATAGCCTTAAACATAAAAAAATTTAAGTTTAACATAACGCGCTCGCGTTATTTAAAACATGAAAAACAGCACAAACTTTTGTTGTAAAGGAAAAATGCAAAGAAAATAATAATGCGAGCGCGTTATAACGAGAGCGCGTTATAACGCACTCGCGCTATGTCTTGCTTTGGGAATCCCAAGCCTTGGGCTTGGGATTTGCTTTGGATTTCCAACCCAAAGGCTTGGAGTGCCTTATGAACAGTAACAGACGTGTTTTTCCATATTCTTCAAGATTTTAGATAATTTTGTTCGTGCTAACCCTCAGATTTGCACGTGTTTCAAGGTCAAACAAATCAAACACTTGGGTAATGTTAGGCTTTCTCTTAGCTATCTGACGATGTAATTTTTTTCACATTTTAACAATGTTAAGCCTTTCATCTTTAATTTTTTTTGTTTGTGTGTCCGTTTTTGGGCAAAAACCACTGTTTGGTCTTTTTTTCATTGTAAATTAACTATTCATTGAAATTTCAAAAAAATTACATATTTAGAAACTAGACTCCATTCTACAAATATTAAAAAAAGAAAAAAATTATTTTTGATTATTTTTCAAAATTTATAGGGGTAGCACGGCCAAAATTCTATTTTTTAGGATGTGTCCACTTTGAAAATTAGTAAAAAATCAAATATTCATCAAATAATTATCAGAAAAATCGGGCATAAACTACATGCTATTAGCTAATTTCTCACTGAAGCAATTTTAAAAATACCAAAAAAAAGTTGACCTTTTGAGGGAGCCACAAAACATGCTATGTTATGTTTTTTTGACAGAAACAACACCAATTTCTGTGGCTCCCTCTTTTGAACCCCTTAATCTATGCCATTTTCAAAAAATAATAGTAGTTTAGAAAGTAGACTCGGAGCACTACGAACATTGTTTTGGTTGCATCTCCAAATTTTGAGTGTAACTATGCTCAATTTCTCATCCAAGGCCAGTATTTCCTGATTTCAGAAAAAAAGTGGCCACTTAAGACCCCTTTTTGGCCCCCCATCTTCCTGCACTTACCCTTGAAAGTACCTTGTCCTTGGAATCTTTTTTTTTTTATGAAGTTGGTCTTCTAGTCTCTGATTCTCTTTTCTAAGTTGCTTGATTGTATCTAGAGCACACAAGAGTTCACCTTCTATATCAACCTCACACTCATGTTCATCATACTCTTGTTCATAGTCATCTTCACCCACAAGGAGATCTTCATGTGAATGTCTCCTTTCGTTGTCACTTTTCTCAAACACCAAGCTATCCTCTCCTTCAAGTGCATCACTTTGATGGATTCCAATCAACTCCTTCCACACATCCAGAGCTATTTCATAGTGCATAACTTCACAAGAAACTTCATTAGATGATCCGAACAGAATAGCCTTCTTTGCTATATGATTGCATTAATAAGCCTCTTTGTTACTTGTAGTATTAGGTGATTGAGAGGAAATAGAATACCCATTCTCAATTGACATCCACACACCATACCCTAAAGAAGATAGATAGGTTTACATTCTAATATACTAAATAGAGAAATCTGAACCATCAAATAAAGGAACCCCAGAAAACTCTTCCTCTAATTTTATACCCGACTCAACTTGTGAGACATTTCTATCAACCGATTCTAGATCACGATTTGAGTTTGGTATAGACGGTACCTTTTGATCAGTATGTGGCTTGGCATTTCTCCTATCCTTATTTCTTCTACACTTTCCCATAGTAGTCCACTATTAGGATCTCCTAAGTTGATTAAACTTTGAACAAGGAAACTTGCTCTGATACCACTTGTTGGAGTACAATACCACTGAGAGGGGGGTGAATCAGTGGTATACTAGTTTAAAATGACCTTGAATAAATCTTTCACAACTTTGAACATATAAAATGCAAGTTTCAGAATAGTTCAACTATCATGTGTTGCATCATACATGTAAAGCTATCAAGCTTGGTTGAACATAAAGAACATAAGCAAATCATAAAAGATGAAGACACCATAGAAACTCAAATTCTAAAAGATACACAAGACTTAATGTTTGAACATATAGACCAAGTAGACCACAAATAATGAGAAACCATAACACAGTGATTTATGAGTGGAAAACCCTCATAGGGATAAAAAACTACTTGGGAAAAATTGCCTCACTGGTTTAATAAAATCCCATTGAACACAAAGCCTCACTGGCTACTCAAAATGCCTCACTAGCAAATACAACTACCTCACTGGAAAATCACCATGCCTCACTGGAAAAACATAATATCTATCTCACTGACATGAACCTGATTGCATCAAGGGTTAAAAAAAATTAAGAGGGACACTCTGATTCTCTAGCATACATTACACTTCACAACCTTATATCACCTTTTGTCTATAATCAATACAATCTTCTTCAAACACAAGCATCTCAAACACAATTTATCAAAGATAACTTAACACATAAAGCTTCAATATCCCCTATAGACAAAATTATACAAAAACCTCTTTCATACTATAGGTGCCACACTCACAATCCCCTGTTATACATCAAAACAAATTTCATTCTATTTCCCTTTCAAAAATTGCAGAATTGCATCAAAACATAAGCATTAAACTAATGATCATGTTCGTACTTCTGTATAGAATCCAAAACTTCAACTTGCATCATTATAACTATCGTACATAATTAGTTACCAATTTTTTTGGCCCATCTAGTTGTTAAAAAGCTGCCAAAAAATAGTTAAGGGCTTCATATACTCCAACTGCCCGTCAAATTCAATGTAGGGGAACTGAACCATTGGATTTCAAAAAGCTATTTAAACTTCTGCCTTCGATGTCACTTTTCATGCCTTTATAACTTTTAATTATAACCTTTGATTCCTTTTTGCCTGCTCGAACACTTAACACTTACCATTACATCTGGTAAGTCCTAGTAGGTAGGTCCGATTACCAAATGTTATAAAATCCCTCCAACCGATAAAGGTTAAGTGACTTACCTATCATAGCAAGTCAACTAAGATTTATAACAAAAGTGACTTGGATGGTATGACGGTTTCTTTAGTGTTTATGTCTTTAGTAAGGACTTTAATACTTAGGGTTTAGTTTAGGGTTTTAGAGATTTATAAGAGTTGGATGTTTGAATAAAACCCTAGATTTATTGTGTAAGACAACATCTTAGACTCTGCCCCAGTTGCAGAGAACACATAAAAAAACACAAGGTGAACTTTACTTTGACAAACTCCAACAGGCATAGACTTAGACTTAGGGTTTTAGTTATTAGGTTATAGAATGCAAAACCCTAACCCTGCAGATCAATGAAGTCCCTTGCTCCTGACAACCAACTAGTATAACATGAAGCATTAACATGGAGCAAGAATGTTCTTAAAAAAAATAACAAATGACTCTAACCTTACCACCTACAATGAACCAAGTGAACAAATGTGAACTCTTCAAAAGAACCAATATGATAAAAACTATCTCCTCAAATATCTTTGTATGCTCTGACATATCAACAACTTATCCTGACAAAAGTGATGACATTATGAGATCACTGGTGTGCATAATCCAAAGTGTATATCACAAAATTTGACAAGGGCACATATCTTCTCATACTGCAATCAACTCAATCCAACACCAAACTATGAATGCTATGATATGATCACAACTCAACTCAACTCCTGATGACCATATGAATATGATCATGAGTCTGCATATCAACCTTTGACATCAATGACAAAATGCCAATTCAACACATTGAGCCTATAATAATTGCAAAAAATATATTCATTATAGCCCTTAGGTAATCATCTAGATGGATCTAATGGTCAAACTAGAGAAAGAGGAATGAAATTAGTATTCATCAAAATTTGTAGAACATTATCTAGTGGATTACTTAGCTTTGTAAATTTTCTAGAAGTTTGAGGCTTGAAAGAAAGAACATTATAAGTGATGGCCACATAAGTAATATTAAGTTTTCTCTATTTCTTATCATTTCCCTTTTGAAATTATTGATCTTTGAAAAATTTGAAGGATAAGAAGATCATGTGGAATGGGTGTGGGAGGATCTATACTTCAAGCCAATAGAAGGAAGTAATTTAAACTCAACATTATTAACATGAGTACAAAAGTCCATGAAATAAGCATAGCTATTTAAATAGACATAACCTCAAAGGGGAGGTAATAGGCTCTTAACAAAAATGCTTGGCGTTCATCATCTAGAAGATCATCTAGAAGTGGATGCTTTATTTTAGCATAAAGGGATTGGAACTATATAACATATAAATTCATTAATGTGTTTATTAGATCCTTTGACATATTCAAATAAATTTGAATGGTAGTTTTAGGCCTATATCCACTTGGAAATGGTTGAGAAATGTTGTGGCTAAGTGTTCAAAAGAATGGATAAATCTAGGCTCCAAAAATAAAACCATTGAATAGCACAATCTCTAAGAGTGCAAGGGAATAATTTAGCCAAGATCTTGTCATCATAGACATAATCTAAACATGTTGCACTAAATGCTTGTAAATGACTATTAGGATCACCTTTATTGTGGTATAATTCAAAGCAAGGTGCGACAAGACCCATGGGCAATGGATAGGTCACAACCTTAAATGTAAGAGGTTTACGATGTGCTAGAGTGTATGTAATATCATATGCAATATTAGATATGGAATCAATTGTCTTTTCAACTCTATCTAGCTTCAATAATAGTGCATCAAAGGCAGAGGTGGGGATAGTGGTGGGAGAAGTGGTATGAGTAATATTAGAAGGATTATAAAAGGTATGAAAATAGGAGTTAAAGATGTGACAGGGAAAGATGTGAGGAAAAGAGGTAAGGGTGCCTAGAAATGGTCCACTAATGGATGAAGGGATGAAACTAGTGGAAGCAGAGGTAGTAATGATATTAGAAGTAGGAATGTAAAAAGTAACATGCATGTTAGAAGTGGTAGCATGGGAAGTAGGAACACTGAGGGATCTACCTCAAGATGAGAGGAAGAAGATTGTTAGAAGAGAAAGGGTGAGTGTGTGAGAGAAGGGATGCATTATGTATAGAATAACATTATATCATAAAATATTCCACATATAAAAACATTTAAACTAATGACCTAGACAACTTGTAGAAGACGTTTATGCCTACCATATTTGGAGGAAAAAAATATTAAAATAGCAAGAAACTTCTTATAAAAATCTACAACTAAAATACAAACTTTCATAAATAATAAAAGAACAATAATTCAACAGGACAAAATGAACTTTTATAAGAAAAAAATACCAATAATTCAAACTAAAATTTAACTTTTGACAATATCTCCCTTCTTTAATTCTAATTTTTATTCCTAAAATTCCCTAAACTATTTTAATCTCGTATAAGGTTACTAAAATCCCTATCAACAACTAAATAAATTCCCTGGTATAGCCGGTTGAATGGATGCGAACAAGGCGGGTAGAAAAGTCCGCAAGTGAGGGAGTCAATACGCTCTAGAGAATATTGCTATTGGCAAATGAAAATGAAACCCGCGAAACGACCGGTCATATAATGGATTGCTCGAACCGGCCCAACCCGCGATCTCCTTGCAGTTTGAAAGAGGTGATAAATGACAAATTCCTTTCCTTCTCTTCTAGAATGGAAGTCCCTTTCTTTTAATCAGTCAATGGTGGCTCCAGGCATACTGCATCTTCCCTTGAAAGAAACCTCGACAAAGTTTATTACCTACCTACCTTGAAGCCTCATATTTTTCTCTCTTCCCTTGAATGAAACCGGACTTCAAACGTGGCATTGTGCGTGCCGTACAAGATACCTTTGGAAACGGACAATGATCTTCTACCATTATGGAGAAACTATCTTTCTTCCATTCAGTTTCCAAAACATTTGGAATAAACAATCAGACTTTTCAATGTTTAAAGTCAAGAGTTGTCCTGTTTTTATGGGTCAAATTTTACCTTTGATCATTAAATTTGATGGTATTTAAGAATAGCAGATATCAACATATTTACATAATTTCATTATGATAACCTTCTTTTCTATCATGCACTATGGCTCAGATCCTAAATACAGCTCAGTTCAATTTGAGGTATCAAATTATTGTTTTTTTGTTCTTTTATAAAATTTCATCTATGTGCATTTGTTTAAAATATAATCCATGTACTGGTATAGATATCTTAAATTATGATATATCTTCTTCTATCATGCACTGTGGCTTAGATCCTTAATGCAACTCAGTTCAATTTTAAGTATCAAATTATTATTTTTTCTTTGGTTCTTTTATGAAGTTTCATCTATTTACGTTTGTTTAAAATATAATCTATATACTAGTATAGATATCTTAAATTATGACATGTTATCTTCTATCATGCACTGTGGCTTAGATCCTTAATACAACTCAATTTAATTTTAAGTATCAAATTATTATTTTTTCTTTGATTCTTTTATAAAGTTTCATCTATTTACATTTGTTTAAAATATAATCTATATACTAGTATAGATATCTTAAATACATTTATTTAAAAAATATGGAGAGATATGAAACTATTTTATTTACTTCAGAGTTATTTTATTTTACTTTAGAAGTATTTTATTTACTATAAGAACACATAAATTTTAATTTTTGTTTAAGAATTATTTTATTTTATTTTATTATATTGTTTGTTTTATTTTAATTTTAGTCTTGAAAAACGCCATTCATTATTTCTTTAATTCTTTAGTTTTGTTTTTACTTTGAAAAACTAAATACTTATATGTTACTTTTTAAAATTATGTTTATTATTAAATTAATTATTTGATGTGTAAATGACTGCCAAATTTAAGTTAGGAGATTTTTATGTACAAAGATATGAGATTCCTCACTGCCACTATAGAAGGCCTTGAACATATTTATATATAATTTTTATAAAAACATTTATATTATAAATTTCTTTATAATTAATTTTATTTTAAATTTTGAATTTATTGAAACTCTCTCCACTTGTTGCACTAAACTTTATGTCCAGTTCCATTATCATTTCATTATTTATGAACAATAATAATTTAAATTTAATATGCTATCCATGTGGCTGCAGGTGAATCCACTAAGTTTTTAGGATGGAGAGATACTTGAGGGTGATCTGTTTGTTTACTGCCCTCACATGGTGTTGGGTGATGGTCAGTTGCAGTGTTGTGTGTTTAAGGGAGGAAAGAGATGCCCTTGTTGCTTTCAAGAATGAGATATTTCCTGCACTTAGATTTAGTTCGTGGAATGGACTTAATTGTTGTGAGTGGCGTGGCGTTGGATGCAGCAGAGAGACATTCCATGTCATCGAACTTCATCTTTCCAACTATTCGCAGTTTTCATTAGAGAACTACGAAGATTATCAGACAAGTGGTAGACTTTCTCCAGCTTTGTTCAAATTAAAACATCTGGAGCATTTGGATTTGAGTTCCAATTACTTGAGTGGCGTTATACCCACAAGTAAGATACTTAAATAATGTGGCATTGATTTGTTTTCTAATTTGAGCTTTTACCTCATTATAATGCAAAATGTTTCCCGGTGTATGACATTCAGATCTTTTTGGCTTACAACGACTGAAGCATCTGGATCTCAGCTTCAATTATTTCGAAGGTAAGATTCTTGAGGGTGTTGCCTCTTTACATCACTTGACTTACCTCAATTTGTCCTGTGCTGGTGGTGGTCTGCATGATAGAATTCCATTGCAGCTGGGAAATCTTTCCCAACTCGAAGTTGTAGATCTTTCAAGCTGGCATCTCATGGACTCCGAATATTCTTTTTCTGGTCGTTACTGTGGACCTGTGTACAGTTCCGGATTGGAGTGGACAAAGAATCTGCAGGGGTTAAGGCATTTGTCACTTCAAGGGGTCGACCTGAGTATGACGGGGGAGCAATTGGAAGCTCCACTTTCTGGGCTCCATAATCTCCACCACCTCAACTTCAAATACTGTAAACTGTCTGGGCAAATCCCCAATGCTTTACAAAACCTCAGCTCCCTCTCCCATCTCCAACTTAGTTTGAACCATTTTAATTCCACAGTGCCATCGTGGTTGGGAAATATGACAACTTTAGTCTCCATTTGTCTTGATCGCTGTCATCTAACAGGTCCATTTCCCCCAAGTCTTTCCCGTTTGCCTCACCTGGAAGAGCTTAAGTTGGCTCACAACAAAATAACTGGAAATATAAGTCAAATATTGTCATGTGAATCGTGGCCCCAGCTTACCAAATTTGCTCTGTCGGGTTCCAATGTTACAGGAAGTTTGCCACCTTGCATTGGAAATCTTTCTGCACTTCAATACCTTGATCTTAATAACAACTCATTGAACAGACAGATTCCAGCTTCACTTGGTTTGCTTTCATCCTTGATTTATCTTAGGCTCTCTCATAATCTGCTGAGCGGTAATTTGCCTTCTGAGTTGGGTGTGATTTCCTCTTTGGAAGTGCTCTATCTAGACAACAATCAGCTTAATGGTAGCATTCCTACTTCTCTTGGATTTCTGAGTCGACTTTCTAGAGTTAATCTGGCTTATAACAATTTAGAAGGCTACATTTTTCTTCATTTCTTTGAAAATGCTAAGAGGCTTGTTGAGCTCGACCTTTCCAGCAATAAATTGACTGTTCACATTGAGCCCGAATGGACACCTCCAATGCAGTTTGAAGAATTGGGCTTGCGTTCTTGTAACATTGGGGGTCTCATTCCTGCATTCCTTTCAACACAACTTCGCTTGCAGGAGTTGGATCTCTCCAACAACAGTCTTAGTGGAAACATTCCAGCTTGGCTTGGGAACCTTTCCTCATTGAGAGTTCTTTTCTTGTCAGAAAATAACTTGCACGGTGAAATCCCCTCCAGCTTTGATATAAGTTACTATGTGCAGATAGATTTGCATAATAATATGTTGATGGGTTCTCTTCCCATTCCTTCAGTGCCTGCCTCAGATTTGGGCCTCTTGGACCTGTCCCAGAATAGATTCACCGGTGTTATCCCAGTGGAGATTGGTTCGCTTCTTCCTGTTATTGAGTTCTTGTTGTACTCTCAAAATAATTTAAGAGGTGGTATTCCTACTTCCTTTGGTCTTCTGCAAGATCTACAGGATTTGGATCTATCAGAAAATAACTTTGTAGGCAAAATACCATCAAGCATTACCAACTGCTCAGCTTTGACAAGATTAAATCTGGCAAACAATAATTTGAGTGGAGAGATTCCATCCAAGATAGGAAGGCTACGCCAACTCGAAAAGCTTCATCTCAGTGACAACATGCTTAAGGGAAACTTGCCATCTGGTGTCCAAAACTGTTGGAAGTTGCAGATTTTAGATGTGGCCTATAATTTCTTGTCTGGGAACATACCTCTTTGGTTAGGACAGCTTTCGGACTTGATGATACTTGTTTTGAGGTCAAACAAATTCCATGGGTGGATTCCACATGTATTAGGCAATCTTTCAAATCTCCATGTTTTAGATATCTCCCATAATAATTTGACAGGTGCTATCCCACCAGAGTTGGGCAAGTTGACAGCTATGATGGATGGAGAAGCGGGAAGATCAAATATCTTACATGGTCACTCCTATAATGGCCGTTCTTATTATTATAAGGAAAATGTCAAACTGACCAACAAAGGATTGAAGCTGTCCTATGTGGATTCTGTTCTTTTACTTATAACTTCCATTGATCTTTCTTCAAATAAACTTTCAGGTGTCATTCCTTCGGAAATTGGAAAGCTTAAACATTTGCATGTCCTGAATTTGTCCGGTAATAGTCTTACAGGAGAGATTCCAATAAGTTTTAGCTTGCTAGAGCAGTTAGAGTCATTGGATCTTTCAAATAATAAATTACATGGAAGGATCCCAGGTCAGATGCTACAAGCTACCTTTTTGAGTTTCTTCATTGTATCCAACAACATGCTTTGTGGAACAATCCCACCAGGGCGTCAATTCTCCACATTTAATTCCACTTACTTTTCAGGGAACCCTGGTTTGTGTGGGTTTCCAGTTGATAACAGATCATGTAGTTGTGAACACAACACATCTGCAAGTATGACACCAGTTTTCCAAGATGAAGAGGAGGAAGACAGAAGTGAAATCCCATGGTATTGGTATGTGAGTTGGATGGCAAGCTATGTTGTTGGATTTTCCGGACTGTTTGGAATCCTTATCCTGAAAAAGGAATGGCAAAAAATATATGATCAATCCATAGATGGATATGTCATGGGTGTAGTACATAGATTGTCACTAAGAAAATAATATCGTAGTGTGAAGAGGCATTTCCTGTGATATGCATTTCTTTATGGTGGGTAGACTCTGCAAATAATATTGGAGTGTGGTCTGCTGTATAGATTGTCATGAAGTGTATAAATGTATTCTGCCATTGACTAAGAGTTTTTTAATATATTCACATGTAATTTGTGGGAGATGGTTTATTCATGTTGTTCATTATCTTTAGTTATTTGAATATGTTTGTATAACTTATTTAAGCTAATTTTAATTAATATACTTTTTCCAGCCCCACTTCATTTAATTTACAATTTTTTTTTATTGTTTCTATTTTCCATGTGTGTTGAATATAAATTTTTGTTTTTTATGGACCAATGTTGATTAGAAAATAAAAATAAATATAATAATAAAATAAAGTTTAGAAAATAAAATAAGTATAATTAATAAAAAAATATAAAAAATCTATATTTTTTAGAAATCTCATTGCAAAGGTTACACTTATTCAAAATTTCATGTTAAGATGACTTCATTTGATCAATAAAAATATGATTTGAATTAACAATTTATGTTTAATGAAATCCTTCTATGTGGATTGGAGGGAAAAAGATACCATAGAGAGTGTTTAATGGACACACATATGCTTGTCAAAAATGTCACTACAATGAGCTTAATTTATTTTCCTTGTGTTGCAAGATTGTGGTATACTATTTTTAAAAAATTATTAAATCAACATGTGGCCCACGAGTGGGACACACTATTATGATTCAACCAATTCAAAATTTTGTTTCTCATACATTTTCCAAATCTAATATGGATCACACCTCCATTATTAGGGAGATTTTCATCCCACAAATGCTTAATGAGACTATTGTTGTGGGAAGGGTTCTCCCACTCTTTCTTTGAAATACCACTTTTCTTAATTTACCTTTTGATCCTTGAATCCTATTTTCCATGTTTCTTAGACTATAATCCTAGATTCCCTTAAATTTTCTTTTCTAGCACCACATCCTCTATGAGTATTGCTCTTCCTTCCACACATCTAAGGAGAGTAATACTTGTTCTTCTTCATTAAGCATGGAGGGTTCATAAATCTACATGTACTCATAGTTAAGAACATAGTGCATCTTCATAAAAAGAGGGAGATCAAGTTTGAATGCATTTTCAATTGTGGCCTTCAAAATTTTGAAAGGTCCAACCTTAATGGATTGATTTTCTTTGCTTGTCTATATAGCCTTTCCTTGCCCAAGGAAAGTCAAATGGTGTCCCCTACCTTAAGTTTGTGCTACTACCTATGTTGATCATGTCCTTGTTCATACAATTATCATGTTCTTTCCAAATGATCATTCACTTTGAATTGGATTTGTAAAATCTTCTCAATAAATGTTGTTGCCTCAGTCACCTCATTATTTATCCCAACTTGTTCATTTTTCTTATCAAAAGCTATATCAAGTCGACTAGAAGGCAAACATTGCAAGCACGTGTCAAATGGTCATTTATTAATAAAAGAATGTAATGCACAAGTATAAGAATATTGCATGCAAGGAGTGATTCATCCCATATTTTGGGACACTTATTATTTTACCCCCTAATTAGCTGCACAAAAGTCTTGTTAATTATTTCTATTTGACCATCTATTTATGGATGAAATATTGTACTTTTCTTTAGATTTGTGTCAACTCCATAATGTGCATACTAAAACTTACTAACAAACCTTGTATCTCTATCTCAAATAATGGGAATAGGAAGTCCAAAGTGTACCCATATAGTAGTAAATAACATCTTAGCTACCTATTTCTTGTGATATGTTTTTTACAAGTAATTAGAATACACATTTTATTAAGCCTATCAACTACCACAAACAAGAAACCATGTCCAAGTATACTCATAGGAAAACCTCCAACAATGTCCATGGAAACAATTTCCCATGGCCTTATGGGGATTGGCAAAGGCAAATATATTCCCTCTTTTCTTGTCTTGGATTTGCTTCTTACAACATAATTTACAACTTTTAACAAATATTTCTACTTCTTGTTGCATTTTAGACCAAAGCACATACATTTGCAAATGAGATATTATTTTATTGACATTGAAGTGGCCTGCCACTTTGGAGGTAAGTTCCTTCCACATCAGTATCATAGCCTTTGTGCCCTTGGAAAACACAACTTTCTTACTATTGGGAAAAAGAAAGGATCAACAAGTAAGAATAATACCACAAAGCTATTTTCCACACAATATGCCAAATTACATTGCCAAAAGATGAATGAAATGTACATAAGAGCCTTGCTTAAGTAGGAAAGCATGAGGGAGTGAGAAGCTCATACACAATGACTGAGCAACCCTCCAAAGGTACAACACTTGTCTACTCAAATGACACATGTTTGAGTAAGTGGCAAGTTTGCATGAAGTAGGTGTCTCACAAAGGTGAGTACACATGTCTTCACCACATGAGGTGAAACAAAAAGATAAGAAGCCCAAAGTTGGACTTAATCAAGTGTGAATATAAATCTCGTAGACATGCTAAAGCTAATTAGATAGATAATGTAACTTTTCACACTAATGTCCCCCTTAAGTGCAACTTAGAGAGTAGTGAAACAATGATGGGCCCCGACAACTAGGCTTGATCAGGTACCCATGTACAAATGCATCTTTCATAAAGTGGAGAAAGAAAGAAAACCTTGTAGGAAAAAACTTTCCTCCAAAAAGAGAGAAATCAAGAAAGTGTACTAGACACTGTACAAAATACCCAAAGGTGATAATCTTGTTTTGAAGAATCTCTGGAATCCTTATGTGAAGCAACTTTGAACTTTGATGTAGCAACAGGTGATGATGGCGGTGATACTAGGTTCCAGAATCAGGAATCTATGTTCCAAACTTAGAGACTGCAGATGCAAAAAGAGTAAACCTAAATGTTTCTGGTGTTGTATCTAGTTTCGATGATGACTCTTGATTAGATTCAGGATCCTTTATATTATGCTTTTCAAGAAGATTGGTAAGATGATTGATCTTCTTCTTCAAACATTTCTGCCCAGTATGCCCAGTTTTACTGCAATATGTACACTTAGATTTTTCTTTGCCTTGATCTGGAAAACTTTGAGCATTTCATTTTGAAGATTCAACTTTCTTATCTTTCTTGATTTCTTTGTCCTTTTATTTTTCTCCTTTGTTATTTTTCCAATTTCCAGCAACAAGAGCACGTGGTTTGTAATTCTTCATGGTACCCATCTGTATCAATTTATCTTGTTCCCTTGTTAAGTCAACAATGAATTCATCCAAAATAGGTATTTTCCATGTAGCACTAAAAGCCCTTTTGGTGGTATAAAAAGAAGATACAAAGACAAAATATTTAGGACCTAGTCTGGAAAGCATAGAAAGTTGATCTTCTTTTTTATCTATCCCACATTCTTTTAATTGCAATTTCAATGATCTAAACTTTGTGAAATAATCTTCTAAGGTATCAAAATCTCTAGGGCTCAAACTGAGGAGCTTATTTTCTAACTCATGACTTTTTAATTCATCAAACTTACCAAAGAGTTTTTCTAAGGCTAGCCATACCTCATTGGGTGTTTTTCAGGTTTTCAACATGAAACAAAAGTTTAGGAGCTAGATTTAGACATAAGAACCTGAAGGCTTGATCACATTTACTGAACCATTTTTTTTTATCTTTGACAACATAAATGGCTTTTTTTCTGTGCCCATAGTCACTCTATATAACCCTTTATCCTTTAGTATAATTTTAATACTAATTTTCCAATCATGATAGTTAAAGGGTGTTAGAGGTTTGATAGGATGATTTGGCTCCATGCTTTACTTAGATTGTTTGCAGATTTGTTTTGAGATGTGGAGAAAAATATTGAGGCAGAAATGGAAGTGCACACAAGACACGTCTCTAGATACCCCCCTGTTACTCAATATATTAATCCACCCCTGAATTTGGCACTTTATAATGATAGTGCGTTAAACAAGTCTAATTGGAATGAAAAAAGACACTTTATAATAGCAGTGCAAAATTATTTCCATTAGATCACTCTCAAAAAAATATTCACTTTCTAAAAAAACAACACTCAATTTTGAGTTGCCAATCAAAAGATACAATTGTTTTTCGAGTTGTTTAACTAGCTGTACAAAGAAGGAAAATTTTTGAGAAAAATGGGACAATTCCTAAATTGTCTCAATGCAGCTTTGTCAATGCTTGAACCAGCTTCCCATCGACTATAAATTTGCCCAATTTCGCCTTCATGGGTGAAAGTTACGGAAAATTTTAAAAAAGCCCCTCTTTGCACAAACCTATACAAGATTGGAGTCTTTCGAGGATTTTTTTTTTTAGCAAATTCAACTTTTAATGATTGCTTAGCAAGTTGAATGTTCCAGTTACAATTGTTTGTAACATAGAACTTTGAATCATATATGTAACATTAAATGTTATTATTATGATGTTACAATTTCAAGAAAGAGATTGTTTAATAGACTCCTACTTGCATACTACAATGGAAATGTTCTTTCTTGCAACAAAGCTTATATTTACTCAGCCATGGGACCAAAAAATACAAACGTTACCAAGATCTACTCACGGACACTATAAACATGGAAATAATTTGCAAAGCAACACCTATTTGGATGCCATGGCACATTCCCAAGCCAATTTTCACACCAAATTGGACACCTGCAACGAGTATTAAGGGAAGCTTAACAAGTGTAGAAACAAAAACGAAACGTCAACCTTGAATAGTAGAACTGGAGAGTTCAAACCGTAGAAGTTGGATGAGGAGTCCGAGTAATGTAGAGTAGTTGGCCGGCCTGAGGAAGTCCAAAAAAGAATGCAGAAAACTGCCTTTCTACTATCAACCTCAGAAACGACGGCTCTTCCTGCACAGTGGAAGTCAATTTGCAATAGAGGAAACTGCAACCTGAATTTGATGAATACGCCTACCAAGGTTGGAAGATTTCAGCCTTGCAGAATACTGATCTGCACAGCAACTCCTTGAAACCGCAAACTCAGAGTAATGCGAAGTCCACGGTGGGCAGTGTCCAGCATATAGTGACCCAACTTCAAAAACCTGAGAGGTTGGCTGAAGTCCTCGATGAGCAGGCGGATGAATGGCAACCGTGGCGCTGCTTGCAAGCCGTTGAAGAAGACTTGAATTTTAACTGCAATTGAACCTCAAAAGGTGACCAAACTGCGCTTACAGCTACCAAGCTTGAGAGAAAATGCTCCAGCAGAGGTATTGAAGGGTCAAAGCTCCTAGCAGCGAATGATGGTCAGGAACTTTGCAAGACTTTGTATGGCGACTTCAAATATACTGAAAAACACAACCTTACATGAAACCAGAGACCGGTGAGAGAAAGGCAACTGCACTTTTGCTCAGCTAGTGATCAATCCCTAGGCCGTTGTGGGAATGGTACCCGTGAGTGAGTTGAATGCCCAACGACCAGAAATGTCTTAAAATCCACCGATGACCTCGACCATGAATGGGAGAACAATGGTGACCTTAAGCACAAAATATGATCTTGAAGATTGTTGCCACGAACCAGAAACAACTTAGAAGATGAAAAAACTCTTGATCCAGACGATTAAAAATCGTCCACAACCTAGAAGATGCAAGGGCCAGAGGCCAAAAAAAAAAAATCGACCAAAAACCAGATTCGGGCGAAAAACAGAAATTTTGCCCAAAGTGAGATTTTTCTTAAGACATTTTGCTTTTTCGACAAAAAAATCTTTAACTCTATGAGGATCTTTCGACTTGGCTAAGTGCAAGATTTGCTATAATGGCAAAATTTTGCAAGGAATGCTTTGATACCATGTTGGGAAAAGCAAGGATCAACAAGCAAGAATAAAACCACAAAGTTACTTTCCACACGATATGCGAAATTGCATTTCCAAAAGATGAATGAAATGTACATAGGAGCCTTGGTTAAGTAGGCAAGCATGAGGGAGTGAGAAGCTCATATACACAATCACTGAGCAACCCTCCAAAGGTGCACCACTTGTCTACTCCAATGCCACATGTTTGAGTAAGTGGCAAATTTGCATGAAGTAGCTGTCTCACAAAGGTGAGTACACATGTCTTCAACATATGAGGTGAGACAAAAAAGTAAGAAGCCCAAAGTTGGACTTAAAATCAAGTGTGAATATAAATCTCCTAGACATGCTAAAAGCTAACTCGATAGATAATGTAACTTTTCACACTAACACTTACATTATAGAGTAAAGCATCTTTGAGATAGAAGCCTTCTTTAGTTTTTAGAATTATCTATGATAGAAGATCATAACATTTCTTCCCAAAGTCCTTAAATTATGTGCATATTATTCAATGTAAGGATCTTTTGTGAAAGTCTTCAAGTGAGATAACATATCTCACTGAAATGGATGGCTTGGATAACATATTGACCACAACATTGTTAGTTCCCTTTTTATATTTATTCATCAAATGAAACCATTGTAGACATTCCATCCATTCATATTAATCTCATGCTTCTTGTAATTTGTTTTGTTCATGTAAATATTTGGTGCAGGAGCACCAAGAGATTTTGTCTTGTTTTGACCTCCATTTTGTTTTGTTTTGTTCAATAAGGTCCTAGAGACCATTCTCATGATGTAATAAGGTTGAGATGTCATGTTGTAAAGGACCTTGTCCAAAACCATCTATTGCTGTCATAAACACATAGAGGACAGTCATGTAGTCTTCATGTTTTAAGCCTTGTTAAGGCATGCTCCAAAAAGGCTAAGGCATATTGGAAGAGCCTAAGGCATGTTCAAAGCCTAATTTCAATTGTAAACTTGTTTAGAGGCTGTGTTAAGTCTGAACAAAAGATGTAATGCTGCCCAACAATGATGATTAGTTGCTGCAATTAGAAACAGTGAAGAAGTTCGATGGTTGGGGCAGATCCATCGACCCCAACCACTCTCAAACTACTTCATTCGAATGTAGAGGGCTTCTTTTAAGCCTGCCAACATTCATTGAAGGGGGAGAGACATTTGTGGATTGAAATAAATAACAAAAACCTTAATTTTCTGCCTTTTTCCTGTATCATTCGCTGTAGCAGGCCATACTATACTCCTGTATGGAACAATCATGGTCTCAATTCATGTGGCACATGTAGAAGGATGAGATAACTCTCTAATAAATTTGGTTTGAAGTCTTGACAGTAGATATAAGGAGAGATATTCATATTTTCCTTAGACTGCCTTTGTGATGACTATTTTCTGAATTTGTTCATTGCAACAGTCCGTACTATGCAGAGGTACGGGGTTGACCTCTTCCTTGCATAAGTTGATCAATTAGATTGAGATGTTAGCTTTCTTTTGAGATTGGTTTGAAGCTTTGAAACTCATATAGAAGGAAGTTGTAAAGATTTCTTTAAACTTGGTTTGATAAAGCCCTAACTTAGGTTTTGGTTGAAATTCATACTTCCACCACCATTCCACTGATGTAAGGCTTCAAAAGTTAGTGGAATGAAATGTAATGATGCTATTTTCATGTTTTTTTGTAAGAGCTTGGGCAGGAGAGGTGTTTTGAGGCAATTTTTGTGAAAACCCTAGCAAAACCATGTGCTAGGAAGCTTGAAAAAGGCAATAGTAGTAAGGAATTGGAGAACAATCAATCATAACAGCAAATAAATAGTGGATTCTATGGTTTTGGGATGCCATTGACATGTCTGAGGGGTCAAGGGAGTTACAAGCCACCATTTGAGAGTACTTGCTTCACAAAATAGGCCTATTTGGGGCTAAAAACCACTAGGAGGGTTATTGGTTAGGGCATACTTTGCAAAACAACCCAAACTCATTCTAGAGTATGTTGTGGGGAAGCATAAATGGTATCTTCCAATTGTCTAAGATTTGCATTTGGGTGTCTGTGCAAGAAGATATTAGGACTGTTCTCTGTTTTTAGGGCTACAAGCCATTTTTGAGGTTTGTGAAGGAACTACTAATTAGAAGTTTGATCCACCTTTGCCAATGGATGGGATGGGTTCTAGTACATGTCTAAACACCATTTCCAAGAAGAATTCAAGAGCCTTAACTGATATTCCCACTTTTCCATGAAGATCCTTGTTTTTGGGCTTTTGGGGTGAATAGAACCTTGTCTTGTTTGTCCTTCTTCTTGTATCCAATTTGCCTCTACATCAATATTGTAGAGGTTAGTGGTTAGTGTCCACAATAGTTTATTTACCAAATAAGTAATGCCTCCATTTTTAATTACCTAAACCAGTGCATACAATTCCTTATCGTACACCAAATATATTGAAGTACAAACCTTTGTTCATGATAACAAATAGGGCAACCACCTTGAAGCATGATGAAACCAATAATATATTCACTTGTAATTGTTTCTACCTAAATGAATTTTATAAATTAGGAAAATAAAGAATAAGGGCATGACATATATCATACTCTAATGTTTCAAATTCATAATCATTTTCTTTTGCTAATGAAAGTTCCTTCTCTTAGACACAATTTGATGTAATGGTGTAGCTATTGAGGAAAAATAAGGTCCATAACCTCTCTCATAAATTTTTAAGCCACTAAAAAACTATTTGATGTGGGGCAACTTAGAATTTCTTCAATTATATATGGGTTTACTCTTAGTTCTCTTCCTCCTACCACATGCCCCAAATAAGATAATGTTTCTTTGCTAAGCTCACATACATTTAGAATGCATAGTAGTTGTTTTTATTTTAACCTTTACAAGACTTGCTTTTTATAGATACAATGCTCTTCCCCAAGTTCCACTAAAAATTAGGGTGTCATCTAAATAAACTATAAAAAAATTATATATGAAATCACTTAAAACATCATTCATCAATCTCATGAAAATTATAGGTGCATTACTCAAACCAAAAAGAAGTACTAATCATTCATATGTTAGGAATTAGAATCACATAACATTTGAACAATAATATAAAATACTTACATCTTGACAGATATATGAACACACAAAATAATTAAAATTGTATTATATGAGGATTGTTAATACAAGGCAAGATCACGGGCTTATAAATCCATTCCTTATAGATCTCATGTATAACATCCCAAGAGCAATAACTTCCCATCACCAACCACCCACTAACAATGCATTACTAATATAACATTTAATCATATAACAAAGTTTACAATGTAAAACTAAAACAAGATATAAGACCTTAGAAACCCATACTCAAAACACTTTTGGATCACATGAATCCAACAAACCCCCTTTTATCCAAATGGGTTTAGAAGATTATCCGGAGCATGTGGCAATGAAGTCATCTGATAGTCTCTACCACACTATATGTCCTAATGCCAATCAACTAATACCGCTGTGGATGCATAATCTTTCTACCACACAAGTTGTGACATGAATGATCAACATCCTCTTGTCATGCTCATCTCCTTTGACCATTCCATACCCATACTACAGTATAAGCACAATCATTGTTTTCTCAACTACATCAACTTTAATGTCTCAGTGACTATTCAATATCTTTATTCCCAACAATATTGACATATGTCTTGATGCCCAACAATACTGACATCATGTTTCTCAAAACTACTAGTGCTAGAAACCCTTGTCAACTTGTACAATCATTGACAATTGATTGAATGCCAATATAGTCTCTTCCCCCATTGTAACATGTCATCTCATATTACCTATAAATTACATTCCCATTTTACCATCAAGTAAAATAAAATCATGATTATCATAAACATATGTTTAACAAACACTAATCATTTGCATAATGATTACATAAAAAAGCATATTCTTTTTTTTTCAATATTTTCAAACTGAAAATGTATAACATGTTCAAAGATAGCATGTTAGTGAGTTCCTTCACTTTACAATCATAATGTTTTGCTCCTAGCAATAATGTTAAGTTTACATAGAAATTGACTGTCAAGTCATATAATAGAATATACTGCACATCTGGATTATTGATATCTTTCTTCATAAGTCTCGACTTTGTTGAAATACACAGAACAACTCAGAGGGGCGCGGTGAATCAGTTGTCACCAAAACTTAACTTCTTATAAACATCAATACATCAATCAATTAATCACTGTAATTATGATTTAACCATGAAAGCATGAAATCTGAAACTTAAGAACAAACACACATTCAACACATGAGACACCATATTTTTTACATGGAAAACCCTATAAGGGAAAACCATGGTGAGTGTTAGCTCATAAAATAAATATGTTATAGCAATATCGAAAATCAGAGGCTCACTGCCAAAGGTTTGTGAACTGATTTGATAGCATCTACTCCATGCCTGAATTTAGTTCCATTGAGGCGCAATACAACTCTTCTACTCTGCTCTTTTTACTCTTCTTCACTTATCTTCACATTTTTGCACAAGGACCTCTTTTCCATGATTTCATTACAAGTATTTATACAATTCATCAACCTTGGAATGTACATCAAGGTCGACATTACATTCATCAACCATTGGAATAATCTCCAAGGTCAGCATTACAAACATACATAGAAATAGGTTTGGACCTAAACAAAATTAGCTAAGGAAAAGATATGGCAGATCACGTTATGCCTTAGTTGGGACTCAAATGCAATCTTCCACGCCACAACACACTTCCACAATCTTCAATGCATCTCCGCAAGTAGTGAAAACAACCAGGTTGGCCAAGACTTGGAGTTAACACTAAGTCTTTTAGGAATAGTCTTCATCTACGAACCAAATTACTCTTTGTAGACCAATCAGAAGGTAGGAACATGATCCAGGGACATCCACAAGCACATTGTAATCACCAGGAACATCCGCACAACCTCTAACCACTTTGTCAAGAAGATTTTTCAAATTCGAGCACTTAAACAACACTGTCAGCTACTGTCATAAAGAAAAGATCACTTGCGGACCACCAAATCATGAACCATTTGAGTTGAAGGCACATAACATCATTCCAGACTTAAATCTAGAACCATAGACCATAATACTTCAATGCGGAGGAATACGAAGCAAAATACTTTCTCCCTGTCACCACTGAATGCACAAAAAACCAGTTCTTACTCTGGTGAACAAAACTTTCTTAAATCTTTATATCAAAGGCTCAAACTTGGAATATAGCATATTTAGACATTCCTCTAAATGACTTCCAATCCACAAATAAAGATATTCATTGTACAAGAAATGCGGAGCATATTACTGGATTGTTCTGTTGTAAACAAAGATACTCTTCAACACCCTGTTTCCACTGGGAAAGCAAATTTTCTCAAAAGAACTTGGAAACTTAATAACAGGATCACTTACTCATTATATTCAACACTTATATAGGCCAGTATAAAGCAACTAATTTAATACAAGAAAGCAACAAAACAAGATCACAATTGACACCAATGACAACATAGATATGTTGACATCAATGACAACACCGGTTAGGCACATACTTGCAACAATCTCCCCCTTTGTCATTGATGGCAATATATGATGTGAAAAACCATCAAGAAAAGATTCTACATTAATTGCCTTCTCCCCCTTTCTCTTTATACATATGCACTCTTTCTCCCCTTAAGTTTTTCACACGATTTCTCTCCACCATTGACATCAATGACAAAGGGCACATACTTGCACTCTACTGCTTTGATCAAACTGAAATTGTTCTTTCATCAACCTCTAATACTTGTCAAGAACACATATCAGCAACATCTAGTTACTCCCCTTGAGAGGTCTAGCCTTTAAAACATCAATCCAGATCAAAGAATGAGGCTTTGGACACCATTGGACTGATGCATTCCTATGCATCTTAGTTCAGAGCAAGAGGGGTAATAACCTCTAACTTTTCTCTGAGATACTCAAAATTATCCTTAGGCAAAGGCTTGGTAAAAATATTTGCAATCTGATCCTTTGTAGACACATATTCCATCTTTACTTCATTCTCTATCAACTTTTCTCTTAGAAAATGATACCTTATAGATATATGCTTTATTCTTGAGTGCATCATTGGATTCTTTGAAATGTTCATAGCACTTGTATTGTCACAAAAGATTGCAATTAGATCTTCATACACAACTCTTATGTCCTTCAATGTCTGCTTCATCCATAACACTTGAGTGCAACAACATGCTGATGCAATATACTCTGCTTCTGCAGTAGACAAAGAGATTGAATCTTACTTCTTTCTCAACCATGAAACCAATCTATTACCTAAGAAGAAAGCACCACCACTTGTACTTTTTCTGTCATCAACATCTTTGACCTAATCTGCATTTGTATAAGAACTGAGAGTGAAATCATTATCCTTTGGATACCATAATCCATGATCTGATGTGCCTTTTAAATATCTCAAGATTCTCTTGACTGCCATCACATGTGACTCTCTAGGATCTTATTGAAATCTTGCCACAAGACAAACTGCATGCATTATATCAGGTCTGGTTTGTGTTAGATAAAGTAATCCTCCAATCATGGATCTGTACCTTTTCTAATCAGTCTTAGGTGATTCATCAATTTTGCTTAACTTGCAACCAGTCACCATGGGAGTACATACCGGTTTAGAGTCCTCCATCCCAATTTTATTCAACAACTCTTTCACATACTTAGACTGAGAAATGAAGATTCCTTTATCTAATTGAGTAATTTGTAGACCTAGAAAGAAATTCATTTCACCAAACATAGACATCTCAAACTCATTTTACATTTCCCCTACAAATTTCATGCACATGTTACCTTCATTGCCTCCAAAGATAATATCATCAACAAAGACTACAACAATCAGGATTTGATTATCATTAATTTTGAAATAGAGATTACTGTCTACAGTGCCTTTACTGAACCCTAATTGCAACAGATACTTGTCTAACCCTTGCATACCAGCCTCTAGGGGCTTACTTCAGTCCATACAAGGCCTTCTTCAATCTACACACGATGTCATCTTGGTCTGATAACTTAAATCCTTTTGGTTGTTCAATGTAGACCTCTTCTTCCAACTCACCATTCAAGAATGCAAACTTAACATCCATCTGATACACTTTGAAATCTTTGAATGCTGCAAATGCCAAAAACATTCTGATTGCTTCAATTCTTGCCACAGGAGCATAGGTCTCCTCAAAATCTATCCCTTCAACTTGAAAATATCCTTTGCATACCAACCTTCCTTTGTTTCTAACTACTTCTCCATTCTCATTCAACTTGTTCCTGAAAACCCATTTAGTTCCAATCACATTCTTATCAGTAGGTTTAGGAACCAATTCCCAAGTTTGATTCTTCTCTATTTGCATTAGCTCTTCTTCCATAGCCTTCGCCCAATTTTCATCATTGCAAGCTTCAATTACAGTTTTAGGTTCAATCTTTGAAAGTAAATAGTAGTTCATCTGTTCTTCTGCAACCCTTTTCCTTGTCAATACTCCTTTTCTTTTATCACCAATTATCTGATCTTCAGAATGATTGATCCTTACATACTTGGGAGTCTTAACTGCACTTTCCGGAGCCTTTTCTTCTTCATCTTGACTGTCCTCTTGTTCAACTTTCTTTTCATTTGTTGTGGTAATAGGTTCATCTGATTCATAGCCATTCAGATATGATAGTCTTTCCTTGTCTTCAACCACCTTTACATTATTACTCTCAATAATCTTTTTCAGCCTTTTGTTGTAGCACCGGTAGGCCTTACTCTTGGTAGAATATCCAAGAAAGATTCCTTCATCAATCCTAGCATCAAACTTGCCTAGTTCTTCTTCTCTTCTGATATAACATTTGCTTCCAAAAAAATTGAAATATTTCACTGTAGGAACTCTTCCATACCACAATTCATAAGGAGTTTTAGTACTGTTACCTTTAACTTGAACTCTTTTTTGGATGTACATAGCAGTATGTATAGCTTCTCTCCAATACACTTCTGGCAGGTCATCTTCCTTCATCATAGTCCTGACAACTTCTTGAACTGTCCTGTTTTCCTTTCAACAACTCCATTTTGCTGAGGAGTCCTTGGTGCAGACAATTGTCTTTTTATCCCTTGTTCTTCATAGAAAATATTAAATTCATTTGATGTGAACTCACCTCCTTTATTAGACCTTAAGTACTTGATTCTTAGGTCTATCTCACTCTCAACCATTACCTTGAAGGATTTGCATTTTTCTAGGGCTTCTAATTTATCTTTTAGAAAAGTGACCCAAGTCATTCTAGAATAATCATCAATAGAAACATAAAGTACTTGTCTCCTTGTAGACTTCTTATCCTTGTAGGACCACACAAATCTGTGTGCACTAGATCTAGCAATTTGACAGAAAATTCGTCTTTGCTTTTGAAACTTGTTCTTGTCTGCTTTCCCAACTGACATTCATTGCAAATAGTATTAGTAGGATTTACAAGCTTAGGAAAATCTCTCACAGCCTATACTGAACTTATCTTCACCAAGTTGTCAAAATTGATATGACACATCCTTCTATGCCACAACCAACTCTCATCTATCTGAGTCAACAAACAATAATCATTAATTCCTCTTAATTGATAAATATTACCTCTGGTCTTCTTTTCAGTTGCAATCACTGTTCTGGAGCTTTCCATGATCTTGCATCCATTATCCTTAAACCTCAGATCATAACCTTTTTTACATATTTGACCAACACTCAAAAGATTATGCTTTAAACCCTTCACATATAGTACATCATCTGTATTGTTCTTTCCATCAAAAGAAATAAATCCTTTTCCACAAATCTTACCAGATGCATTATCTCCAAACCTAACCAGTCCTCCATCATTCTTTTCCAGACTTACAAACTTACTTTTATCATTGATCATGTGATGTGAGCATCCACTGTTAATAATCCATTAATCCTTAGCTTTCTCCACCTGAACAGACAAAGCACTTTCTTCCACTAGTTTTTCTTCCTTCACACAGCTAGTAGGATTAGTAGATAGAAGTTCTTCCTTAATAGCAATAAACAAGCATTCATTTGCACTAGTACTAGCATCATCAGACTCATCATCTGTTACACCATCATCATCAAGATCTCTGACAATATAACATTTCTTTACAGCCCTAGGTTTACTTTCAAATTTCTTTCTACCTCTTTCAATTCTCTCTAGACACCTAGAAGCATAGTGACCGATCTTATCACATGAAAAGTATTTGAATGGTAATTTGCCTTTGTACTTGCCGGTACCTCTTTGCATTTTATCTACAAAGTTGGCTTCAAACTCCTCAAGGTCATCATCAGGTTCCACAACATACTTCTCAGCTCTTGAAGTCTTCTCTGAAGTACTAGTTTTGAAAGCAGTCTCTATTTTAGGTAGGGCATCACCAAACTCTCTCATCTCAAAGACTGTAAGTTTTCCAAGCAACTGATCTTTTGAAACATCTTTCATAGTCATGATTTCTTCAATTGCAGATACTTTGTGAGTGTAGGATTTAGGAAATGACCTAAGTATTTTCAACACAACCTGTTTATCATCAACAGTTCCTCTAAGACCTTTGATTCCATTGACAATTTCATCAACCTTTTGTCAATAGGCTGTTATGTTCTCATCTTCACTCATTTTCAAACTTTCATACTTAGCTTTTAGGTTCTACAATTTGGCTCCTTGTACAGAATCATCTCCTTCATATAAATTCTTCAACTTTTCCTAGATTTCATGAGCTATTTCTAGATCCATGACTTTTACTAACTCAGTGTTGGACAAGGCACTTAATAGAGCATATCTAGCTTTTCCATTTAACTCATATTGTTGGATTTCATCATCACATGATGGACCATTATGAGGAATAGTATATTTTGATTATGTCGTCTTCCAAACACTATAACCAAGACAAATGAGATGGCTTTTCATTCGTACCTTCCAAAAAACATAATCAATTCCATCAAACTGCGGAGCATCCTTCTTGTGCAACATCTTGGATCTTCCTCAATCTGTTAGACTTTCTTTCGAGGAACCTTGCTCTGATACCAATTGTTGAAATATGCAGGACAACTGAGAGGGGGGGTGAATTAGTTGTCACCAAAACTTAACTTCTTATAAACATCAATACATCAATCAATTAATCACTGTAATTATGATTTAACAATGAAAGCATGAAATCTAAAACTTAAGCACAAACACACATTCAACACATGAGACACCATATTTTTTACGTGGAAAACCCTATAAGGGAAAAACCACGGTGAGTGTTAGCTCACAAAATAAATATGTTATAGCAATACCAAAAATCAAAGGCTCACTACCTTAGGGCTCACTGCCCAAAATGCTCACTACAAAAGTTAGGGTTCACTACCAAGGGGTGGCTCACTGCCAAAGGTTTGTGAACTGATTTGATAGAATCTACTTTATGCCTGAATTTAGTTCCATTGAGGTGCAATACAACTCGTCTGCTTTGCTCTTTTACTCTTCTTTGCTTATCTTTGCATTTTCACAGAAGGATCTCTTTTCCATGATTTCATTATAAGTATTTATATAATTCATCAACCTTGGAATGTACATCAAGGTCGACATTACATTCATCAACCATTGGAACAATCTTCAAGGTCGGCATTACAAACATACATAGAAATAGGTTTGGACCTAAACAAAATTAGCTAAGGAAAAGATATATGCGGATCACGTTATGCCTTATATGGGACTCAAATGCAATCTTCCATGCCACAACACACTTCCACAATCTTCAATGCATCTCCGCAAGTAGTGAAAACAACCAGGTCAGCCAAGACTTGGAGTTAACACTAAGTTTTTTTAGAACAGTCTTCATCTACGATCTAAATTACTCTTTGCAGACTAATCAGAAGGTAGGAACATGATTAGGGGACATCCACAAGCACATTGTAATCACAGGAACATCCACACAACCTCTAACCACTTTGTTAAGAAGATTCTTCAAACTGGAGCATTTAAACAACACTGTCAGCTACTGTCATATAGAAAAGTTGCTTGCAGACCACCAAATCATGAACCATTTGAGTTGAAGGCACATAACATCATTCCAGACTTAACTCTAGAACCATAGACCATAATACTTCAATGCGGAGGAATGCAAAGCAAAATACTTTCTCCTTGTCACCACTGAATGCACATAAAACTAGTTCTTACTTTGGTGAACAAAAATTTCTCAAATCTTCATATCAAAGGCTCAAACTTGGAATATATGGTAAGTGCAAGAAGATGGGGGGCCAAAAATGGGTCTTAAATGGCCACTTTTTTTTTCTGAAATCAGGAAATACTACCTTTGAATGAGAAATTGAGCATAGTTACACTCACAATTTTAAGATGCAACAAAAACAATGTTCGTAGTGCTCCGAGTCTACTTTCTAAACTACTATTTTTTTTTAGAAAATGGTATAGATTAAGGGGTTCAAAAAGAGGGAGCCACAGAAATTGGTGTTGTTTCTGTGAAAAAAACATAACATAGTGTGTTTTGTGGCTCCCTCAAAAGGTTAACTTTTTTTGGTATTTTTAAAATTGCGTCGGTGAGAAATTAGCTAACAACATGTAGTTTATGCCCAATTTTTTTGATAATTTTTTAATGAATATTTGATTTTTTACTAATTTTCAAAGTGGACACATCCTAAAAAATAGAATTTTGGCCGTGCTACCCTTGTAAATTTTGAAAACTAATTGAATTTTTTTTTTTTTAATATGTGTAGAATGGAGTCTAATTTATAAAAATGTTATTTATTTGAAATTTCAGCAAATTGTTAATTTATAATGAAAAAAAAGACCAAACACTGGTTTTTGACAAAAAATAGACACACAAACAAAAGAAATTAAAGATGAAAGGCTTAACATTGTCAAAATATGAAAAAAAATAAATAGTTAAATAGCTAAGAGAAAGCCTAACATTACCTAGGTGTTTGATTTGTTGGACCTTGAAACACATGCAAATCTAAGGGTTAGCATGAGAAAAATTATGTGAAATCCTATAGAATATGCAAAAACACGTCTTTGGATGTTGGGAAGGCCCTCCAAGCCTTTGGGTTGGAAATCCAAAGCAAATCCCAAGCCTAAGGCTTTGGATTCTTATAACTCACTCACGTTATGTTTTGCTTTTTTTTTTCATTTTTGTAGGTTTGCCCGATGTTTGCCTAGTTCAACATAATGCAAGCACGTTATAACGTGCTTGCATTATATCTTACTTGGAAGGATTTATGTTGAAGGTTCCTAAGTATGTTTGATGTATGTATATATGTATGCTTGTATGTATGTATGGTTGTATGTATTTATGTACATGTATCCATGCTTGTATGTATGCATATATGTATGCATGTTTGTATGTAATGTATGCACATGTATGTATGTATGTAAGGGTTTTGGGTTTAGGGTATATAAGAACATGAGCCTGTATAGATTTTAGGGTTGAGGGTTGAGTTTTTTGGGTTTAGGGTTTAAGGTATAGGGTTGAGGTTTGAGGGATTAGGGCTTAAGTAATAGGTAGAGGGTAGAGGGTAGAGGTTAGAGGGTTGAGGGTTACAGTTGAGGGTTAATATTTAGCTTGTTGAGTTTATAAGATTAAGTGTGTAAGGCATGGGGATTAGGGTTTAGGGTTTAAGATATGGATTGAGGGTATATAAGGCATACGGGGACTTGGGTTGAGAGTGTATGGCTTAGGTTTAATTTAAGTATAGGGTTGAGGCACAATATTTAGGCTTTAGGGTATAAGGGTGAGGTTATAGGGTATAGGGATGAGGGTTTGTGGGTGTAGGCTTCAGGGTTTAAGGTATAGGGTTGAAGATTGAGGGATTAGGGCTTAAGTATATGGTTGAGGGTTGAGAGTTTATAATTGAGGGATAATGTTCAAGGTTGAGAGAGGTGGAGAGGAAGGGAAATATCTAGAGAGTTGTGAGAGATATACAATTGAGAGACCTACAACCTAGGGAGAGAGGGGTGAGAGAGATATGGGAGAGATGGGGGTAAGGCAGATAGGGGAGGAGAGGGGTGGATAAGGGTTGAGGGTTTAAGGGTCAAGGGTTTAGGTTTTACGGGTTAAGGGTTAAAGGGTTGAGGTATTAAGGGTTTAAGGGTTGAGGGATTAGGGTTTAAGGTATAGTGTCGAGGGTTAAGGGTTTCGAGATAGGGTTTAAGATTTAAGGCTTAAGGGTTGAGGGTTGAGGCTTTAAGGATAAGGGTTTAGGGATAAGGTAAAGGGTTAAGGTATAGTGTCGAGGGTTAAGGGTTTAGGGATAGGGTTTAGGATTTAAGGTATAAGGTTTGAGGCGTTAGGGATCGGGTTTAAGGTTTAGGGTACTACAACAAAACAGACAATTAGCACCTAAAATAGTGCCAAAATTTAGTGCATTTGAGTTCATGAATTAGACACTTCTGCCGGCGCAAAACTCGGCATCAAACTACATGTTCTCTTCAGTGCCATTTTTTGCGCTAGATTTTGCGCCAGATTTAACATTAGATTTTGTACCGAAAAAGTAGCACAAGCAATAGCGCCTCCTTTAGCACCTGGAATAGCGTCGAGAATAGCACTAGGAAGCATGACCAATTTAATGTCAGAAATAGCGCCTAAATTAGTGCCCAAGTTGGCTTCTAGATTTGCTTCCATGTCTGCTCCCATTTTTGCTTCTAGTTTTGCTCCCAGTCGTGCTTCCTATTTTGCTTCTGGTATGGTGTCAAAAATAGCTTCTTTTTTGGCTTCCTAATTCATGCCAAGTTTTGCTTCCATTATGATGTCCTTTGTTGCTTCCAGTTTTGCTTCCATTATGACGTCTTTTGTTGCTTCCAGTTTGGCTTTCGATTTTGCTTCTTGTGTTGCTTCCAATTTTTCTTCCAGGTTTGCTTCTGATTTTGCTTCCAATTTTACTTTCATTTTTGCTTCCAATTTTGCTTCTGGTTTTGCTTCTATATTTGCTTCTGATATAATGTCATTTGTTGCATCTAGATTTGCTTCCATTTTTGCGTCTTTGTTCCAAAAAAGGTGAGTGGGCCAATCTTTCTTTCTAACCACCCCATCTTTCACCTTATAGCCTAGCTTAACCTGATACTCCCTAGTTTTTGAGCAGCTCCATCTTATTCTATCCTCTTTGTGAGACAAGCTCAGAGACTTGTTTGATAGAATACTCTCTAACTCATTGACCTGCGCTCCATCCACCTGAAGACCCCTGAAGCATTTGAAATATTTTATAGGATAACATTTATAAAGAATTTTTAGGAAAATGAACATCGAAACAAATTAACAACATCATTATACTTATTAAATCTCCATCAAAGTAAAATCTACAACAATATCCAGTATATATAAAATAACAAGATAATTATTATAACATTATCATCATCTATAATTAAAACAAGTGAGTCAAATATCTATAATTTAATTGAATTTGACAAAATCCATCATGAGCAGTGAATTAAAATCATCACACATAATAAATATCCATCCAAAAATCATTGACCACTTTCATTATATATAAATTGACAAGTTAATACTAATAAGATCATCATCATATATAACTAAAACAAGTGAAAGTCAAATATGCCAGTAGATCAATAACATGTCAAAATGATACATGTCCAATAGTTGACATAAGTCAAAATGATACAAGTACAAATGATATAAGTAAAAATGATAAATTATGTAACTCAAAATGATACAAGTCAAGATGATACATGTCCAAATGATATAAGTCAAAATGATACATGTCAAAATGATACAACTCAATAATATGGTACTGCAGGCTGTGAAAATGATACATATGATAGTAACCATGAAAAGAGGCATCATAACGATATATCAGCAATGATCCATGATGCAGTCTATATGATCATGAATGTCATTGGCTACTACTAGCAACTGCCTCATCATCATCATCACCATCATGATCATCATTGTTGTCATCATCATCGTCATCAGCCTCGGTGTCTTCTGTATCTGCATCATCATCATCCTCTACCATGTGATCTATACTAGAACCAAAATATTCTGGATCTATATCATGAGGATCATCTTGATCTTCTGGAAGACCCGTGTTCTGCAAAAAAAACATTTAAAATGAAAAGTTATTATTTATTTCATGCAATAATTTATTTTTCTGTTATATATCTAATATTACAACATATGAAACGAAACCATAATCATAATACATCATATCAAAGTGCACATACCATAATAAAATTTCAAAAAAGTTACAGCGAATATGTCATTCCAATGATGTAAAACATGCAACAATTCTAATAAACGTTAGTAAAGATCATAAAAAATTTTGTTATACAATTTAACTATCAACTGTAAATTCTATTACATAACCTTAAGTGCCAACCCTCTACATTTTGTGCTATATATGATTATGTTTGCATTGAAGATCCTTTGAGAGTTAATTGTTTTGTATATCTTCTTCTCCTATACCTCAGACGAGGAACATATTGAACATGATGAAAGGCTAGAGTCCATCCTGACTCTAACTCAAATACAACTTCTTCGGCCCAACAAGAAGTGTCTCGTAATAAGAGGTGTAGAGATTTAAGGCAAGAGCTCATCCATATGCCAAAAAACCTTGCAAATCAAATTATCAATATTATGAATGCTACTTCCAGGGCAGGTTTGCAAGCATTGGGGATAAATGACAGGTCAACTATTATATTGGATGCTCAGAGACTTATTGGAAAGCATCAGATAATGGAAAGTGTGCAAAATAAGGTAGATGAAATTCTAAAGAAAGTGGTAGGTTTCAAGGCTTGATTCACTAATCTATTTAAGAAAGGTTTGCCATCATTTTGGGATGATCATCAGTATTTGATTCCTCACAATCAATATTTGGAATTACTAGCCAAATGCAGAAGTGAAGACTCCAAATTTGAAGATCTCAGCAAATCACTGAAGGGGTAGTCTATAGTAGATAAGTTGAAAGATGATTTTGATCTCTTAACTGAGTTCAAATTATTAGTGCACTACTTGTCTCCATTTTCATATGCTCAATATAATGACCTAGAGTTTTCAACTAGTGAAATGATAGCTTATAATTTCCCAAGTGCTTCTCAATGGGCCATCATTATTAAATATGGAATGAAGATTCACCTACCTTCTAGAAGATAAGCAACATGACTTATTCTATGGAACTGTCCACCAATTTTTGAGCAACGGTCCAAATATCTTGTAGCAGTTCCAACAAACAAACCAGAATCTTTGCAGCAGTTTTAAATATTTATGTTTGATTTTAATTAGAGCATAAAGTTAGTTTGATGAGCTAATAATGGCTCAAAGTTTGTGTTGGATCAAAATTTTAAAACTCAAAATTTTTTCCATTTCCCGCCATAAGTCCAAATAAGCTATTTCACTTAACTTAAAAAACACCACTATTTTATTGTTTACCCTAAATTCCTTCACCTTCACCATGTAGTATTAAAAGATCACTATGATTTCAAGATCATAATAAATATCAGCAAGATGATACTATGTTAGGAAGACTCAATATGTAGTCTCTTCGATGGCCCAAAGGCATAAAAGGACGAGATCTTAACTTAACAATATAAAAGGTCACACCAATAAAAAAGTCACACTAGTCGAAAAGGTCCCTATGTTTTAAAAGGTCATACCAATAAAAAAAAGTTAAGAAATCGAAGAGATGAGGCATATTGGTGAGAGTCACTCAGCAGTCTTATCAATATCTCGAATGCATCGAAGAGACAAGCCATATTGGTGTGACACCAAAACGTGTCACACCGATCAAACAAAAAGTATCAAAAATAATTTGTAAGGGGAGTTCAGGATGTCAGAGTGATATGGTTTAGAGTCCCACCATGAAAGGAGTCTCACCGATAAAAGGACAATATAAAAGGTATTAATAGATTTTCAAAATGACTCTACTATATCGAAGAGAATGATTTTTTAGTCTCTTCAAAAAGGCGATAAAATAAAAACTATAAACATCAAAAGGATGATGGAATATCGACGGGACTTCTATTTCGAAGAGACTTAAGTTATCGATGTGATGCCATTTGGGGTCACATTGAAATCCCGAACAAGTATAAAAGTGAAATAAATGAAATTGAAAAACACATCATCCCAAAAATAGAGTGACAAGACATAATGGTGGTGATCCAATAGCCTCAATTCAAAAAATTAAATGTCCTTCCGATAATGTGAAAATACAAGTGAGATGCCATTAATTGCACCAGAGTTAAGTTTTACAAGTCTTGAGGATATTGTAAAGAGCGATCGTAGGGTGCGGTGGGATAGTAATCCAGAACCAGAATGATTGATAAAGTAAGTAATTTTGACTGGTTTTATTCTACTTTCATGACTGGATTTAAGGTATAAGGGTTGAGGCTTTAGGGACAGGGTTTAGGGTTTAGGGCACTACAACAAAACAGGCAATTAGCACCTAAAATAGCGACAAAATTTAGTGCATTTGAGTTCATGAATTAGACACTTCTGTCGGCGCAAAACTCAGCGTCAAACTGCATGTTCTCTTCGGTGCCTTTTTTGCGCTAGATTTTGCGCCAAATTTAACATCAGATTTTGTACCAAAAAAGTAGCACAAGCAATAGCACCTCCTTTATCACCTAGAATAGCATCGGGAATAGCACTAGGAAGCATGACCAATTTAATGTTAGAAATCTCACCTAAATTAGTGCCCAATTTGGCTTCCAGTTTTGCTTCCATGTCTGCTCCCATTTTTGCTTCTAGTTTCGGTCCCAGTCGTGCTTCCTATTTTGCTTTTGGTATGGTGTCAAAAATAGCTTCTTTTTTGGCTTCCTAATTCATGCCAAGTTTTGTTTCCATTATGATGTCCTTTGTTGCTTCTAGTTTTTCTTGCATTATGACATCTTTTGTTTCTTCCAGTTTGGCTTCTGATTTTTCTTCTAGTTTTGCTTCTTGTATTGCTTCCAATTTTTCTTCCAGGTTTGCTTCTGGTTTTGCTTCCAGTTTCGCTTCCAATTTTGCTTCTGGTTTTGCTTCTATATTTGCTTCCAATTTTGCTTCCGATATAATGTCGCTTGTTGCATCTAGATTTGCTTCCATTTTTGTGTCTTTGTTCCAAAAAAGGTGAGTGGGCCAATCTTTCTTTCTAACCACCCCATCTTTCACCTTATAGCCTAGATTAACCTGATACTCCCCAGTTTTTGAGCAGCTCCATCTTATTCTATCCTCTTTGTGAGACAAGCTCAGAGACTTGTTTGATAGAATACTCTCTAACTCACTGATCTGTGCTCCATCCACTTGAGGACCCCTGAAGCATTTGAAATATTTTATAGGATAACATTTATAAAGAATTTTTAGGGAAATGGACATCCAAACGAATTAACAACATCATTATACTTATTAAATCTCCATCAAAGTAAAATCTACAACAATATCCAGTATATATAAAATAACAAGATAATTATTATAACGTTATCATCATCTATAATTAAAACAAGTGAGTCAAATATCTATAATTTAATTGAATTTGACAAAATCCATCCTGAGCAGTAAATTAAAATCATCACACATAATAAATATCTATCCAAAAATCATCGACCACTTTCATTATATATAAATTGACAAGTCAATACTGATAAGATCATCATCATATATAACTAAAACAAGTGAAAGTCAAATATGCTAGTAGATCAATAACATGTCAAAATGATACATGTACAAATGATATAAGTAAAAATGATAAATTATGTAACTCAAAATGATACAAGTCAAGATGATACATGTCCAAATGATATAAGTCAAAATGATACATGCCAAAATGATACAACTAAAGGGTAAAAGCAAGAAGTTGGGTCCACATATAGGGGAAGTGTCGTGCAAAAAAAAAATCTCGACAGAAATGGGTACCCGTTTTAAAGAAAATGGGTACCCGTTTAGGAACGGGCACCCAAGCCTAGAACGGGTACCCGTTTTAAAACGGGTACTTGTTCTAAAAATAGTAAAAAATAATAGTAAAAAATAAAAACAGGTACCCGTTTTTATTTTTTACTATTTTTAGAAACGGGTACCCATTTTTTTTTACTATTTTAGAAATGGGTACCCGTTTTAAAACGGGTACCCGCTTTAAAACAGGTACCCGTTTCTAAAATTTTGAATTTCATACCCACGCTTTTGGTTTTTTTTTAGGCTCGGGAAAGGCATGGGTAGCCGACCTTGAGCCTTGGACCTGCAAGTATTTCTCTAAGTACAGAACCAGAGGAAAGACTGACTTCACCTATATGGCTGATGACATTTTTTTCTGAATTTTTTTACGAAATTAAAACCCATTACAGACCGTAGTGTCTAGTTTTTAAATATGTAATTTTTTTTGGATTGGACTTGTTTTTCTATTTATTATTTAATTTATGAGCAAACTGGTCTAAAAACTTGAAATGACAGGTGTTTGTATTTTTTTAATAACTTTTAATTTTTAAATTTTTTTAAAAAAAATTATACGTCATCAATCTACACATCATTCTTTACACAATGAAAAAAAAAATTTAATTTTATGATTTTTTTTGCTCAAATTATGTTGGCCGTACACGAGGGGTTTTCAAAAGCAGCAATTAGGCCTAATAAAAAATTAATAAAAAAAAATTATTTGGAAAAAAATTATAAAAAAATATCCTCATCAAACTTCACTGTACTACACATCTTTTTCCAAAAGGATTTTGAAAAATAATTTTATTTAGGTCAAATTATGTTGGCCGTACACGTGCATGGTATGGTTAAAAAAAAGTGACTTTTAAATAGTAGTTTTTAGAAATGCCTATTGAAAATCAATTTGTATCATCTGGGTATTGAAAAGAATTACATATTTGGCAACTAGACTCCGAGTACTACATTTTATATTTAGTGACTTTTTTAAAGATTCCATCTCTAAGTGCTTCAAATTTTAAGGTCAAATGTGACAAATTCTGAAAATAAGGGAAAACACTTCCACTTTTTGGCCAAAAAGTGGACCCAACTTGCACTTACCCTCAATAATATGGTACTGCAGGCTGTGAAAATGATACATATGATAGTAACCATGAAAAGAGACATCATAATGATATATCAACAATGATCCATGATGTAGTCTATATGATCATGAATGTCACTAGCTACTACGAACAACTGCCTCATCATCATCATCATCAGCCTCAGTGTCTTCTGTATCTGCATCATCATCATCCTCTACCATGCGATCTGTACCAGAACCAACATATTCTAGATTTATATCATGAGGATCATCTTGATCTTCTGGAAGACCCGTGTTCTGCAAAAAAATATTTAAAATAAAAAGTTATTATTTATTTCATGCAATAATTTATTTTTCTGTTATATATCTAATATTACAACATATGAAACGAAACCATAATCATATTACATCATATCAAAGTGCACATACCATAATAAAATTTCAAAAAAGTTACAGCGAATATGTCATTCCAATGATGTAAAACATGCAACAATTCTAATAAACATTAGTAAAGATCATAAAAATTTTGTTATACAATTTAACTATCAACTGTAAATTCTATTACATAACCTTAAGGGCCAACCCTCTGCATTTTGTGCTATATATGATTATGTTTACCTTGAAGATCCTTCGAGAGTTAATTGGTCTATATATCTTCTTCTCCTATATCTTAGACGAGGAACATATTGAACATGATGAAAGGCTAGAGTCCATCCTGACTCTAACTCAAATACAACTTCTTCGGCCCAACAAGAAGTGTCTAGTAATCAGACGTGTAGAGATTTAAGACAAGAGCTCATCCATATGCCAAAAGACCTTGCAAATCAAATTATCAATATTATGAATGCTACTTCCAGGGTAGGTTTGCAAGCATTGGGGATAAATGACAGGTCAGCTATTATATTGGATGCTCGGAGACTTACTGGAAAACATCAGATAATGGAAAGTGTGCAAAATAAGGTAGATGAAATTCTAAAGAAAGTGGTAAGTTTCAAGGCTTGATTCACTAATCTATTTAAGAAAGGTTTGCCATCATTTTGGGATGATCATCAGTATTTGATTCCTCACAATCAATATTTGGAATTACTATCCCAATGCCGAAGTGAAGACTCCAAATTTGAAGATCTCAACAAATCACTGAAGGGGCAGTCTATAGTAGATAAGTTGAAAGACAATTTTGATCTCTTAACTGAGTTCAAGTTATTAGTGCACTACTTGTCTCCATTTTCATATGCTCAATATAATGACCTAGAGTTTTCAACTAGTGAAATGATAGCTTATAATTTCCCAAGTGCTTCTCAATGGGCCATCATTATTAAATATGGAACGAAGATTCACCTACCTTCTAGAAGATAAGCAACATGACTTATTCTGTGGAACTGTCTATCAATTTCTGAGCAACGGTCCAAATATCTTGTAGCAGTTCCAACAAACAAACCAGAATCTTTGCAGCAGTTTTAAATATTTATGTTTGATTTTAATTAGAGCATAAAGTTAGTTTGATGAGAAAATGGAAGTGACAATTCAAAGCCCTAAGAGTAAAAGGCAAAAAATGGGAGATAGGAAGTTGAACCAAGATTTGTTAGATCAATGCCCTGGGTCGGGACAAAAATCTAGAAGGAATACTCAATTAAACCTGCATGCAGAAAAATTAGATGATTTATACAAACATCTAGGGGACATATGGACACCAGTTCAAGGATATGATCTTTTTATTTATCATTATAGAAAGATGCATAGACAAAAGCCCGTTTCCAACCCTTGGAGACTAAATTTGGGCAAACTAGTAGTGCCAAATGTGTTTGTTAATGTCTAATTGTTAAAACTCTTCACAGAAAAATATAACCCTGAGACTTGCTTGATTGAATTTGATGACGGGACTGGTTTCTTTCCCATTACTAGAGATTATATTGCAATAGTATTTCAAATAGACTCAAGCTTGGATAAGAAATTTAGAATCAAGGACTTGTTGACTGAGTACTGTAATATGAGCAACAATTATAAGAGATGGAATTACCCCTGAATAGACCACGTGATGAAAACAACAAACTCAAGGTGTTTTTAGGGGTTGAAGACCCGCCCTATTCGATTGAACTATTTGAAGATTATTTTAAAAACACATATTACTCTGTTTGCCAAATATTAGGTGTAGAAGCCTCTATGTTCATGGAGATTGCACCCATGGTTTTAACTGTAGATATACAGAGTCACGATGCACAATATTTTGATTATGCTGAATATCTAGCAAATAACCTAGACAACATGATCTAATATCTTTGAAGAATGGAGGAAATAAGTTCAGACATTATTCCCTGTTTATGCATATGGTACTATATGAAGGATAGAATATGTGCTTATGGGACAAAAATCTAAGGGTGAGAGATCTGGACAACCAAGGAGATATAAAACCTATGTAAATGTAGACTACTATCTGGGATAGTAGATGTGATAAGTCCCATTACTTATACTTTGAGGACTTCTTTGTGAAACCTGTATACAAATGACTAGGTCGTCCCTGCAATTGCAACTTATCAATAGAAATACATAGATTTCTGAGGTCAAAGGATAAATATGAGGAAGGAAAGTTTAGTCATAATTCAGGTGATTGGTATGCTTTTCATGACTGCACCATGATAAGTGTTGCAAATATGTGCCTAATCGATGTTGTCATTGATGTCAACATATCCTTGTTGTCATTGATGTCAATTATATCCTATTTTGTTGCCTGTTTAGAAGATTGAAATGTTGAGGATATTGAGAAACTTAATGAAGATCAATGTATGTAGACCATATGGATGTGTAGAGGATTGTCTGAAGTAGCTCCAGTTAAGATTTGAGAGGTCCGCATGAAGATTTGAAGAAGCTATGGCCATCTGAGTAGAACCAGGTTTTGCTGTGTTCAGAAGAGACAGAGTAACAGTAAATTCATCCAGATTGCTCCGCATTGAAATATTATGATTTACAAATCTCAAGGCATGTTGGGAAGTTAGTGTGTATCATCAACTCTAGTGGTTTGTGGTTTGGAGGTCCGCAAGCAATCTTTCTAGTGTGACAGTCATGGAAGATAGTGTTCTTGAGGTTCTGGATGAAGATACAAGTGATTCTAATGATTTAAAGGAGTGCAGATGTTTTTGTTGAATTCAATGTGCTTGTGGAGGTCTCTGGATCATGTGACTACTGTATTGGAGGTCGGCATTGAAGATTGAGCTCGTTGTTGAAGATTTCTTCCTAGATGTTACTATTTTTCCTAGTCTTCACCAATAGGATTATTCAAGCATGTTGTAGATGATCTTAGAGCAATTCTCTAGAGTGTGGCATGTTGTTCAAGGAGGATTCAAGCCCCAGCTATGTTTGGCCAATGGCATAGTGATCCGCTTTAAGTCAAGCTAACCTTGATGTTCATTCCAAGGTTGATGAAGTGTATAAATACTTGTTGATGAGTTGTGGAAATGTGTCCTTGTGCGAAAATGATAAAATCATAAGAAAGGTACAGAGGTAGAGCAGAAGAGAGGAGAAGCAAATGAACAAGAGCAGTATAGGATGAAGAGATAGTGAAGAAGTGTTTGGGGGCAGAGCATAAGTTTTTGTGAGCTTTCAATGAGACTGAACTAGGCATGATGAAGATGCTATGTTTCAGTTAAATCTTTCTGTATTAAACATAAATTCCAGTAGGCAGTGAGCCTCTTTGAGCAGTGAGCTCTGGGTAGTGTGCCCAAAGCCAAGTGCCTTCCCATTTCTTTCAAGTACTTTTAACAGGGTACAAATCTTGTGGGTTAACCCCCATCGTGGTTTTCCCTTAATTGGGTTTCCACGTTAAAAATCTTGGTGTCAAGTGTGTTCACTTTGTTTCTGCTCATGTGTTGTTTATTCATGCTTTAATGTTTACATCATTAATCTATTTGTAAGTTGTGAAAGAAGATTAAAGTCAAAAAAGGTTAATTGGTTGGACAACTGATTCATCCCCCCCTCTCAGTTGTCTGGCCTAATTCCAACCTTAGGAGTGTTCGGATATGAAGGACTACCCTGCTTGCTACCCAAGACATGCCCATATAGGGTTGCATACTTAGAAATTGTCATGCAATTGGCTTGCTCAGATTTCATGCACCTCAAGAATCACAACAAGCAGTCATTTATGCCTGGAACTCTATGCTTTGGGGATTTCACAATTCTTTCTGACAAAGATTATTAGTTGATTGACAAGAAATTAGGACAATTCAAATTACCTTCTGGACATGCTAGAGAGAATTTTGATTCAGAACATTTTATAAATAGTGTGAAAGCCAAACAAATGTCTTATTTGTTGATGAAGACTTAATCAAGAGTTGTGATGAAAACACAATAGTGGAAAGGAGAAGTTTATACCATAAAGCAATGTTAGTAGAGGCTTGGAGGGTAGCCAAAAACCCCACTTACACCAAATCTTTTCAAAATGTTGATGATCCTATTGAAAGGTTGGATTTGATGATTGCACATGCATCAGAGTTGATCATGAATGTCCCCCCTATGTGTTTGACAAATAAGGAAAACAACTTAAGGAAGCACAAGATGAATATGAAACTACCCTTAGTCACCTATCACCTCAGCCCACACCATACACAAGTTTCTCTGCAGATACAAGCATTGTAGAAGGAGAGGAAGAATCTAAGGAAGGAGTGCAGAGCTATGACCCAACCATCAAGGGGTATGAACCTCCTGAAGACAGAAAAGTTGTCACCATGGAAGCACTAGATGATTTATCAGGAGACATAAGGCATCTGGACAACAACAAATTTATCTCAAATGATGATTTCATTAAAACCCCTAAATTTAAAGCTTTCTTGTACATGAGTACAAGGGTAAGTAGGCCAGAGAAAAAAATGAAAGATATCACTCCTGAAATACAAGATGAAGTATTACTAGAGCTTCAGAAGGAAATTGACAAAGAATTAGAAATAATGACTCCAGAAAGGGGAAGGACACTATTACAAGAAGCAGGTGTAATGTTGATTCATGGATGGGATATTGCCTCAACTATTGTATTTGACACTTTCAATAGGAATCATGCCAAAAAGTTGCAACTCAGTATGGAAGCATTGGATGACATCAAAAGAGGATCAAGATATAACCCTGACAAGAGAACATTAATGATATGGGCATTGTATCCTCCTAATAAGAGACCTCATATCATTGACGATCCAAATAAAGCATTTGGTCATCTCCTGATAGAAAGGATTGAGGATACTGATCCCATGGAAACTGCTGACTTAAATGTTAATGTTGCAAGGTTCACAAGGCACAAATTGAAAAATTGATCAAAGATAATGATACATATAATAAAGAAAATGCCATGTTGAGACAAGAGATTGCCACCTACAGAGATAAATTGCCTTCATCTAGGAGTTATTCACCATACCTTGAAGCTAATAAGAGGGTTATAGAAGCTAAAGCAGAGAAATTTCAAAAGAGAAGTGAACAGTTGGAAACTAAATTGAAAATGGTTAAAGACAATATGGCTTCCGAATTGATTCAAAGAAGATTTGAAAAAATGATGGAAAATAGTGATAAGGTTTGGGATTTGAATAAAAGAACTCACTAGATGTATCAAGAACACAAAAGGATACATCTTAGGATGTTGGAAACAAAAGAGAAATTGAGTGTTAAATCTAATGTTGAAGAACAAGTGTTCAGGGAGTATGATGACCTGATCAGTGAACATGAAAGATTTAATGGTATACTAATAGAAGATTTGGATGACTTTGACCAACATCCTGACATGGCATTTCAAAAAAAATTCAATACTGATGGGAATTTGTGAGATAAGGACATCTGGAAAGGTGAATTGAATAGATTATTGCCATCACTTCTTGAAAATATAAACAATGAGGATATGGTGATAGGAAACACATATATATGTTTGGGAAAGATATTCTCACTAGAGTTAATCATGACTAATATAATTTCAACAGATACCTGCACTAATCAAAATTACATCGATCATATTGGCAGGATAAATTTGTTCATATCTAGGGAAGTGTAAAGAAGTGGTTACAGTACAATTTTGTCATGCAACAAGCAATGCAGGTATATCAATCTATATATCATGGAGATGAGGACGATCTTGCCAGACCTATGGGTCATGGGTCAATCTACAATGATTAATGGAGCCAGAACTTGATCACTGCATATGCTTCTATTTCTCTTTATGTTTCCTAATTATGCATTAGTTAGTTAGAAGGATGTAATTATGAAATGACACAATGTTTTGGGCCTGAAGCTTGTATGCATCCTATAAAAAAGGATACCAAGGCCATTTTGAAGGAGAATCATCTTATCTATTTTATAAACATATATGCAATATAAAAACAATACTTGAAGAATCTACTTATATCCATCTATGCTTTCAAACCAGTATGAATTTCTGAATTAATAAGAAGAATTAGAGTTATTTGGTGGATCATAAAATTGATTTTCAATTGTTGTGTTGAATTTAATATTTATGGGCTACATGGTTGTCTCCAAAATGGTTTTCCAAGTTGTTTAAATTAATATATCAAGGATATAGTTAATTTGTTAGTACACGTTTTCTGTTTCTGTATGGTCAATGTGATTGGTTTATGTGGGGAGTTGATTTAAGTCCTGTTGAGTAGTCTATGTTTATTGGTCTCTGCCCAGGGTTAAAATCCTTTGAACAAGTTATCTTAGTTGGTTTCCTTCCTAAAAGAATTAAAATCCTTTCTCTTGGTTATAGCAATTTGGAGAAATATCATTGGGATTTTATAAGAACCTTGCATCTCAACATTCTTGCACATCTGTACAAGATACAGATTTACACAAGTGCCTAACAATTTGAGTTAAGTCAAATCTAAAGGTCCACATACTAGTAACTCTTGATCTCTTCACCCAATAGATAAAGCACTGGTCTTATTCATTATCAATTTTCATACATTACTTATATTTGCAAACCTTAGTCTTAGCAATACTTTCAAACTTTACATCTACTTCACACCCATTTGCCACCGTGAAGGTCAAACAAGTCCACACTAACAATTAAGGTACACCCACCTAGGTCTGGCAGAGCCTGAAGTGAAGGGGGTTTTAGACATATTTGCCCCGTGTCATTAGCCAAAAATGTTAAGAGAGCCTAGCAACCTCTTAGGGTTAATAACCTGCGTTTTGTGACCTAATAGTTTGTAATTATCTATATAAACTATGTAAATTCAAAGACAAGGGGTTCCAAACTGTTTTGTTACACTTGGACTCTATTATTTAGAAGGTGTATTTGATAGCTATATATAATTTAATACAAAAGTGTTGAAAGGCCTATGTTTTTATCTCAATGAATTCCTGTAGTTTTCAGTATCAGTTCGTTCCCTATCATGTTTGTGCTTCTAGTTGCTATATTCTGTTCTAAATGTTGATGTATATAGTGAATGTGATTTACTGTTTTTAGGAATGATAGAATAATTACAAGATCCATGGTGATATACTGTGATGCCTATTTTCTTAAGACATTGACATATTATGTATAAGTTTCTACTGCAAATTATATGAGATTAGTTCATGGAGCACTTGGTCTCCATTGGCTCACACATGTTCGTTCATCACTTTTTGACATAGATCGACCTTCTCATCACCACACATGGGACTTGATTTGGCATTGGCACATATGTTGAGGCATGATAGAGATGACATAGCACCCTTGCACACATGTTGAGGCATCATGGAGATTGTTTATTGGCTCTTGCATGGATTATTTGGTCTACTTGACCCACATGAGATACTTTATTACTTTTCTATGTGGAGTGGCCCTTCATCTTCCATAGGTGTGGAGTTGATCTAGCATTTGGGCACACATGTTCATGCATGAGAGGACTATTTTATGGGTTTTTGGTGCTTGGAGTCTAGTGCCATCCCCTCTCTCTATAGGACTTAGGTTTGGCTTTTACACCAAACACTCTCTCTATAAGACCTATGTGGTGGTTCAAGGCCCTGTGCCACATCACCCATGGGTCCTAGAAGTGGATGTTACAACAAAAGTGCCTAGTTTTCAACCCTGAAACATAGCCTAAACCTCAAGAGGAGTTAGACAATTAACTTCTAGGAACACTAAATGGTACCCTTCCATCAGCCTCAAGGGTTCAGTAAAAAACATTGTGCCCCTAGTTAGCAGGTTGTATGGGAAGAAGGATGCTTCCCATTTTCAAGAATCCTAAGTCTCATTGCTACATATGTTGCTTAAAGAAGGGTCAATTTTAAACTAGGTAGTTGTTTTGTCACTCACTTTGTGCAATGAAATAACAAGAGTCGAGTCTCCTCCAGTGGGCACAAAGCCAAAATTCTATACAACCTCTTACTTGTGTTATATTATTTGTGTAGCTAATAAATTCTTTGGGGATGAATTATACATGGAGCATCCCATGTCGTTTTGTCCATGTTTATTGCTAGGACTGATGGGAGCACAAATGTTCATCCAAATATGAGCACATCTGTGACTGATTCTTTGCTCCCTTGCATGAGCTATTATTTGAGAAAAGGTTCCCTAGGTTGTCTGAAGACATGATCAGAATCTTGGAGAACCTAAAAGATTACTCCCTATATGAGTTGTTAACATATAGGAAGATCTATGGCACCGAAAAGGCACCACATACTTTTCCCAAGCATGTAACTAACATGTTGTTGATCAAGAAGTTACATGTCATACTATACTCTTGAGATTTAATGAAGCCATGGAAGCCATGGTAATGGATGTAGATGATATGGATCTAGTGGCTAGGGCTATGACTAGGGTCGCCACAACACAAGAAAATGAATCAAACATCCTTAAAATGACATGATAAATGGAAGGGCATAAGAAGGAAATTGAGTACTTGAAACATTAAGTGGAATACTACAAGGCTGTAAGGTATGACATAGGTGATTTCATGGAATATGCATTAGAAATCCATGATGACTTGACCTTGGTGCTAAAGGAGTTCTACAAGGATGTGTTAGATCTATAGGATGCTTACCAAGATGCATCAAAACATTCTTACATGTTAAAAGAATGGTAGCATCGTGAGTAAGGATGGCAAAGATGCATGTGGATCACTTAGTAGAATGGAAACATGAATTCAAGGAAGCACTCCTTGAGATACCAAGGTGGTGCAGGGCACCTGGGTCTTAATGTAAAAATTGCAGAGTGTTAGTATTTTGGTGTGGTGAAGTCATTTTATTTGTAATAACATCTGTAAGACCATGTTTTATGTCTTTGTGTGTCGGTTGGGTCATTTTGGAGTCAATTTGGTGAAATTTGTAAAAGTTGCAAAAAGTTGTCAAAGCAACTTTTGCATTTTTGCATTTTTGGGGAAGTTGAACGATTAGGCTTTGGTTTTTGGTGGGAAAATGATTGGTTATGCTTGGGAATGTTTTAAAAGCACTTGTGTACATTGGAACAAGAGTTAGAAGTTGTAAAAATTTGAATTTTGAATAACGAGGTGCCATGTTTTTACATTTTGGAAGCCTAATTTGCTGCTAAACTGTACTGTATGGCTCTGCATGACCTGGAACTAGTCAAAAATCAATTGGAATTAATGGTGCCTTGAATCCTTGTTCTTTGCAATTGATTTCATTAAGTTTGAAGCGAGTTAGGGCAGATTTACTGAAAGTGGTTTGAAACCCTTACAAGGGTTTGCTTTGACTGAAAATAATGCATTTCTCTCCATTTCACTGGTGAAAAGGCCTCCAACTTGGTGGAATGGATGTAGGTAGTGTGTATTTCATGTTCATAATGTTGCAGGAGCTAGGGATGGTGTTATGTGCAAAATTGGTGATGCCCTAGTCCATTTAACCCCATGTATTTGGCATAGAAGTGCATAGGATTTAGGGTTTGAAGTAGAACTCTTAAATAATGGTTGGAATTGCATGGAATGGTGTTGATAGAAGTCATAAGACATGTCTAAGAAATTGGCATGAAGTTTGGAAACTGAGGGGTTGAAGACCTTGTGGCGACCTAGTTGAACAAGCCTAATTAGACCTTTTGTCAAACAGGACAGTCAATTTTAGAGCCTTGTGTTACAAAACAATCATACCTAAGTTTTGGATATGTTCAAGAACTCCCAAAAGGGTACTCAAAATAGTTTTTAGATTGTGGGTTTGAGGTCTTCTTTGCAAGTTATGTCAAAAAAGGCCAATTTACTATCCTACTTAGCCTAGAGTCAATTTGGCAAGAGAACAATTGAAATTTGCTAGCCGTAAGTTCTTGTGCATTCCTAACACTTATTGTTTGTCATCCTCATTCCATTGAGATTCATCCTAGTGTTGATTTACCTATTGAATCATAAATGACCCATTAGGGGTTGAAACCTAGTTTGCATCCACTGAAGGTTATGAGCAAGAAAACACCAAATCTTGTTGTGAGATGTTGAAATCTTGAAACCACCCCTGCTCTGGATCAAATTGGTATCATAGCATAGGTTGGTCTATAATAAGGAAAGTGTGAAGTAAAGATAGAATAAGATGCCTCCAAAAGGTGACCCTATGGCTAGGGAAATGAGTGAAATGAAAGAGAAGATTGCAAAAGAAATTAGGAAATTGAAAGAGTTGCAAGATATGATGGTAGCCAGGCTTGAGGTTGTTGAAACCAGTCAGGGGAGAGGTATGGTCATAGGTGATGTGAGTGGCCAAAAGGAAGAGGGTGAGAATGAGAGTCATCTAGGAGGATCCCAAGAAGAAGAGTTGGATCCTGATGAGCAGAAGATGGCCAAGCTACTGAAGGCAGTCAAGGGAGATAGTCACAAGGTAAAGATGGATTTACCTATGTATAGAGGGAACTTGAATGATGAATAGCTTTTGGATTAGATTGTAGCACTTGATAATTATTTTGAATGTGAATATATACTAGAGGAACAAAGGGTGATGTTGGCAAAAACAAAATTGAAAGGTCATGCCCTACTTTGGTGGGATTATGAGCAAACAGAAAGGAGTAAGAAAGGCAAGTCCAAAATTGTTTCTTGGGACATAATGGTAGCCAAACTCAAGGGTAAGTTCTTATCGGGTGATTATGCAATTCAACTATACAAGAAACTTCAAAATCTTAAACAAAGAGATATGGATGTCAAAGCCTATACTGATGAGTTCTATAAGCTGAGTATAAGGGTAGGTCACATGGAGGATGATGTGGAGAAAGTGGCTAGATATCTCAATAGGTTAAGATTTAACCTCCAAGATGAGTTAAGTTTGACAAACATAAGGACGGTAGAGGAATGCTACCAATTGGCAATCAAGGCTAAAGAAAAACTAAAGAGAAGGCAAGACAAACAAAACAGGGGTAGAGGCAGTAGTTCCAGAGGAAGAGGGTCATTTCCTGATCCAAGGTAGTCATATGAGGGCCAAGAAGATACAAGAAAAGTCCAAGATAAAGGGATAGATCAGAGAGGTGGATTTAGAGGAGGTAGATCAGGCTTTAGAGGCTAATTTGGAGGTTAAGGAAGAGGATCTAGTGGGTTCACAGTAAGGTGTTACCAATGCAACAAGTTTGGACATCGAGCATGGCAATGCAATGAAAGTCAGACCACTACTTCAGTTGGAGGAGAGAGGAGAAATTAGATTGTTCAAGGAGATGACTATGAAAGTGTAAACTTATCATCACAACATGCTAGTCCAGAAGTTGGAGAATCACTTATGGTAAGGAGAGCCCTCATCAAGGTACCAGTGGAAAAGGAACCACTACAAAGGAGGACTCTCTTTAGGACAACTTGTAAGTGCTTGGGTAAGGTTTCTAAAGTTGTAATTGATTTAGATAGTCAAGATAATATGGTTTCAGTTGAGATGGTTGAAAAACTTAAGTTGGAAAGAATACCACATGCTACTCCCTACAAAGTCTCTTGATTAAATGAGTGTCAACATGTTTTGGTGAATGAACAAAGTTGGGTGGTATTTCATATAGGAGGATACAAAGACAAAATTCTATGTGACATAATACCCATGGATGTGTGCCATGTTTTTTCTAGGGAGGCCTTGGCAATTTGATATGTATGGTAAGTATGATGGAAGGAGGAATACTTATGAGATAGAAAAATATGGGGTCTCCTATAACTTGACACCATTGAAAGAGGAGGATAAAGGACAAACCATGGGATCTAATGTGATGATGGTAGGTAGAAAGGAGTTCATAAAGGTAGAAGAAGAGGAGCACATGAACCTTGCAGCCACTCCTAAACCTGGAGATATTATGACAACAAACATGAAGAATGACTTGATTTTGGAGATCCAAGATTGGTTTAAGAAGTATGTTGCTATGATGGTAGAAGGGGTGTTCCACTCGTTTCCTTCAAAGGGGGAGATTGGTCATTCCATTTCTTTCATGCTAGAGGTTAGTATGCTTGATCAAGAAGTAGTTACATGGACACAACAACAGATGCAAAAGATGAGAAGCAAAGGTGTAGATCTCAAGGGTAAACTACAAGGGAATGTGGACAAGTCCAAGCACACAATTGAAGTGAAGAAGAATGAAGTTCATTAAAAGGAAGGAGGAGATGTGGTTATAGGTGATGATTCAGATTTAACAACATTCTCAGATGAGGAAGGAGTCAAAGATCATCCATTAAGTAGGCCTCTGAAGTTGAAGCATATCTTAGGTGCCAAGGAACTCAAAAAGACAAGGGATAATGCCTACTTTTGGTATTTAGTCCATTGGAAGGGTTTGCCAAATGAGTATACCACTTGGGGTAAGAGAATGACATGATCAAGCATGAATCTACTATTGCAGCACTATCCTCAATGGGACTTAAGTCTATTTTTCCCGGGGAGTATGGTGCAGGTCACTTGGGTCTTAATGTAAAAATTGCAGAGTGTTAGTATTTTGGTGTGGCAAAGTCATTTTGTTTGTAATAAGGTCTTTAAGACCATTTTTTATGTCTTTGTATGTTGGTTGGGTCATTTTGGAGTTAATTTGGTGAAATTTGTAAAAGTTGTCAAAGCAACTTTTGCATTTTTGCATTTTTGGGGAAGTTGAATAGTTAGGCCTTGGTTGTTGGTGGGAAAATGATTGGTTATTCTTGGGAATGTTTTAAAAGCACTTGTGTACATTGGAACAAGAGTTAGAAGTTGTAAAAATTTGAATTTTGAATAACAAGGTGCCATGTTTCTACATTTTTGAAGCCTAATTTATTGCTAAAATGTACTGTACGGCTCTGTATAGCCTGGAAGTAGTCAAAATTTGATTTGAATTAATGGTGCCTTGAATACTTGTTCTTTGCAATTGATTTCATTAAGTTTGAAGTGAGTTAGGGTAGAGTTACTGAAAGTGGTTTGAAACTCTTACAAGGGTGTGCTTTGACTGAAAATAATGCATTTCTCTCCATTTCACCAGTGAAAAGGCCTCCAACTTGGTGGAATGGATGTAGGTAGCATGTATTTCATGTTCACAATCTTGCAGGAGTAGGGGATGGTGTTATGTGCAAATTCGGTGATGCCCTAGTCCATTTAACCTCATGTATTTGGCATAGAAGTGCATAGGAGTTAGGGTTTGAAGTAGAACTCTTAAAAAGTGGTTGGAATTACTTGGAATGGTGTTGATAGACATCATAAGACATGTCTGAGCCATTGGCATGAAGTTTGGAAACTAAAGGGTTGAAGACCTTGTGGTAACCTAGTTGAACAAGCCTAATTAGACCTTTTGTCAAACGAGACAGTCAATTTTAGAGCCTTGTGTTACAAAATAACCATACCTAAGTTTTGAATATGTTTAAGAAATCCCAAAAGGGTACTCAAAATAATTTTTAGATTGTGGGTTTGAGGCCTTCTCTGCAAGTTATGTCAGAAAAAGCCAATTTGCTGTTGTACTTGGCCTAGAGTCAATTTGGCAAGAGAACAACTGAAGTTTGCTAGCCCTAAGTTCTTGTGCATTCCTAACACTTATTGTTTGTCATTATAATTACATTGGGAGTCATCCTAGTGTTGATTTACCTATTGAAGCATAAATGACCCATTAGGGGTTGAAACCTAGTTTGCATCCACTGAAGGTTATGAGTAAGAAAACACCAAACCTTGTTGTGAGATGTTGAAATCTTGAAACTACCCCTGCTCTGCATCACAAAGAAGCACTCCTTGAGATACCATGTTTGAGAGACAAGAAGATAAATTAAATCAACATGGGACTAAGTTACTCAAATGATACAACTCATAACTTAAATGAGGACACTTAAGAGATATTAAAAGATCATGGTCATTAATTAAAAGATGTGATGAAAATAAGGCATGAATGTCACCGACTGCCCTTTAAGGCAAACAATATTTTTTCCTCAACATGAAATAATTGACAATTGAGTGGGATCTAGGGCCAACAGAGAAGCACTTTAGAACTCATCCTACGCATCAATAAACAACTCAACACTAGAAATGCAAATTGACATATTAACACAACAATATCCAACTAAGTTATTGAAAGTCAACTATTGATGCCTCGTTCTCCATCCAGATTACAAAAGCAGTCCACTTTTTGCTTTGTAACATTTCCTTTTCAAATTGTGTTCGATGTTAGCCATATTTCTCCTCTTATCAAAACATGGCACATGGACTAGTTAAACTAATTAATATACAATCATTTACTTTTTCCTAGTAAATAAAAAAAATATCATTTAACATATTAAATATACTTACAAATGTACAGATCAAGGCCTGTAAACCTTTCTGGTCATTGTGATGCGTGGCATGAAGTTTGTCAAGCCTAGCCTTGTAGGCCTTGTCCTGAAACATATACTAATTCAATTTAACTATGCAAAAATAAAATTTAAAAATCGTTTAATAAATTTGATATAATCTTATGAGAAAATTCAAATACCTGCGTACTCTCCTCACCAAACTTCCTCCGTGCATTAGACTTCTCATATGCTTTTACAAGTTCTTTCCATACTTTCACACTTACATCAATTGGCCTTTTTTTGAGCCTTAGCTTGGGAGGGAGTTTTTTATATTCTTTGTTTGGTTGCACCGAAATCTCTTGCAGTTTTGAGACATTCATAGCTTTATCTTCTTTACAAACCAACCTATGCCAAATTTAGTCTCCATGTCATGGATAACTACTTTTTACAGGTGCATGGGTATCTTTGAGAATGGAAAATGTAGATGGTCTTTGAACCACTGAAGGCATGATTCCTTCAACCTATTCACAAATATTTTTCCAACATCTGTCATTCGGACTTCCCCTAAAACCACATCATATTCTATCTTGGTATCATAGCTACCAATGCAAGATGCCAAACATGGTGTGGTGGAAGAAGTCTGTGTCCTAGGAGTGGCTGGGAAATTGGAAGTCTCTGCTCCCTGTTCCACATTCTTAGAGTTTATTGTTAATGATTTCCTCCTAGATCTTTTGCTCGATCTAGGATTGGTTGGGGAATCAATTGATTCCCTTTGACATGGTTGATTTGGTTGCAATGTTTTAGGGGCTTTACTAGATCATTTTTCTATGTCTCTGGCAAGAATTGTCAAGTCCACACCATCCAATTTGTTCATTGCCTCTACCCCCAGTATGGAAGCCAATGCCTCTTTATCTTTGTCAGTCTCATGTCCCTATATATATAATAAATTTCTTCTTTTAAATTTAGAAATAAAAAACTAAAAACTAAAAATCAAAGAAACAATGGAAACATTTACAAATCTATAAATTGACAATGAATTACCTCATTATGGCCAGAGTATGCTCCCTTTGCTCCCTTCCCTCTATTGCTTGACATTTTGAGGTGACCTAGGGCAAATTATTTTCGTCTAGTCTGTGGAGGCAAATGAAGTACACACTACCAGGTATGAAAGTTTTCATCCAGTTTATGGTATGAAAGTTTTGTTTTGTGGTATGAAAGCAATCCACCAATCAAAAAATTTAAAAGAAATGGGTGATTAATGAGCAAGATTTACCTTGAATGACTCTCTTTCTGGAATTTCTTCTTCAACTTGAGGGAATTTGTTTGCTTGCAGCATATTGTTTTCCAGAAATAAACATTCAATGGTTTCATAATTCTATACAAAACAATTGTTTAGGCATGAGATGGACTACAAAAGGTAGGGGAAAGGCTATAAAAAGAAGAAATGTGTGCTAAAATTGAACCTTTATTGCAAAGAGGAAGTCACGAGCGTGAAATGCAGTGTCAAATTGCAGCGCAAATTTTGATCTCTCAAAACCCTAAAGGAAATAATAAATTCATCCAAAACTTAATACATCGCATCAATTTCCACTCAAGTTAAAGCATTGAATTTTAAATGTTCCATATTAAAGATTATGCTCGAATTTTTTTGGAGGAAACTAAAGAAAAATTTTCACTGCTTTCCTTTAATTTTGTAAATAAACGAAGGTTTGGCTTTCAAATGCAAAGGATATATGGAGATTTAGAGATTAAAAGGATAATGAAGTTTAGGCTTTTAACGCAGGTGTGAAGTTTTAATGCAGGCGGGAACTTTTAATTTTCTATTTTTGATTCATTAGTCGGCGTAGTTAATGCCGACTTTAGCGTCAACTTTCAGCCCTAAATGTAATCTCTTTGGGGCGCCAAAGGCAGTGCAAAGTGCACCTAATTTAGCACCTAGTTGTGCCAAACCAAAATGTTCCTCATGCAAACATTTCGAATTGAGGTAAATGTTTAAGTAGTAAGGGTTTTATAACATTGGAATCTAGTGTGACAAAATACCACCAACTAGCTTGGAAAAAAATGGATACATCCTAGAAACTTTTCATAATAAAAACATAATTTTATGGAACTTATAAAAAGTTGTATTATGTTTTAGTAACTTGAAAACCAAACTCTTTTACCTATCAAACAAATAAATTCAGATCTCATGCCTTCTCTTGGTTAATGAAGATATACATTCTAGCTAAATCAATCAAGATGTCAAAGGTTTTAGCTAGTGGCTAGACTTCCATGCAATACTAATTATGAAAACATAACATATTAGGCTACAAATATGATTTCCATACAACATAAAGTAGGTCATGCTATGTATCAATCTTTCATTAAAGTTGTAGTAAATTGTTAAGTCTTATATGGGTTGAGCCATTTGTAAATATTTGTTGGCTTTTATTTGATGAGGTGATTTCTACATAACCAAGCCAACTACTTTCACCATGGCCTCTATGGAGGATAAACATCAATCATGAAAAATAAAAAATCAAGAATTAAAGTTTTGGCTCTTATCTAAGATAAATATTCTCACACTATCCAATGTAAAGTAGGTTTGAATCAAGAATAAGGAATCCAATCTCTAGTTTTCAAAGAGAAAATATCTACTATTTTAATGAATTTGTGAAAGAAGTGTAAGGTAGAGAATTGGCTAAAATTATTAGTAATAGGTTTTCTTTCATCTAGGATAACAAGGGATTATGGAAGGGATGTTCAGCTAAAATTATTAGTAATAGGTTTTATTTGTAGTAAGCTTGTAAATAAATGTCTTTTTGATGTGAATATGAAGTCATCTTATAATCATAAGATTTGAGCTCTAGTTGTCAAGATTTCGTGTGTAAACTTTTTGTGAAGAGAAAAATGTTGCAATGTCCTATTTTGTTTTTCATAGTGCGTCTTAATGAAAAGTGAGTGTATTAACAAGATAATTTCAACAATATTCTCTTGGTGCACAGTTGTTATGTGACTATTGTCATTGTTGTGTATTACAGGATCCAGAGAAGGCCATGGAGAGAGGACGTGGATTGCGTAGAACTACTAAATCACAGAGAGGAAAGTGGGTGGAAATAGATATGACAATAGAATCTGTAGATACAATAGAGGTAAGAAGAGAAAGAAACCTCAACCAAAGGAGGAAGGTGTTTATGAATTCACAAATGCTACAACATAGAGGAGATAAAGTCATTTTTTGTCCATGAGGCCTCTGAGGTCAAACTTATTGGTTGAAAATGCACAGGAATGGTGATTAAATGTGATTCTATGATCAAGGGACAAGTTTGAAAATTAGGATGGCCAAAACATGATATCAATATGTCAAATATATAACTAAAGTGAGGTTTTGTGTTGGATAGCATATTCGTTGAAATGATATAATTGGTGTACTAAACATTATTTACTATGTTGTGTATTATAGAGGCCAGACGAGGCCATGACAACAGATCGTGTCATATCAAATGAGGACACAACAGATGAAGCATGACATCAGGTACTCAAATTTTGACTTAACTTAGGAAAAAATGATCTGATGGCATTTTGTGATACGTCCATCTTTTTTCACAATATTATTGAAATTTATAATGTATTATCCAATCTTGACATTGTTGGGAATTAAGGTGTCTCAACCTTTGCAAATTCCTAGCATTATTTATTTATTTGTATATTAATTTATTGCGTAATTTAATAATTACTTGCACATTTAGTTTGGTCACCTAGTTGAGGTGGAACGGTGGGGTCATCCCACAATAATGGGTTACACTTTTTGGCCAAACTTGACATTGAAATCAACATTTTGAACTAAATCTTCACTTTCTGACACCTATAGCCACTAAACCGTTAGGAATTTGAAGATGATACGGACTAGTGATTTGTAAGATTTTGTTTGTAGATTCTAAATATATTTTTGTTTAAAAATTTGGAGTTAAATTGTAAATTTTTTTTGCATCTCCTTTGATAATTAGTTTTTAATAGTAAACAACATTTTTTAAAGTGATGTGTATTCCGTAGCACATAATTTTTTTTCTACAAAGGATAAAATTATGATTCTTTTGAATTTAGATTGGTAATGCTGATATATAGGGCATGCATTTGGTTTCATAATGTTTTGTTGAATGTTTTTTTTAATTAAGTTTTGAAGTCAAACCAATTATAATTTAGACATAGGCGTATTCCGTAAAACACGACTTTTTCTATATGTATCAAAATTCAGTTTTTCTTTTTTTGTTGAAACAAGGACATCAATACATAGGGCATAGATATTTTTTAGAATTTTGTTTCACTAATTTACCAATTTTCCATGTGTGTAGAACAGAGAACTTGATGTTCGGTGAAAAACTTACATTCACAAGAAATAAAAAATAAATATAATAATCAAATTAAATATATTTAAAATTATACTTTTTGGGAAGATTATAATAAGGACTACATACTTACAAAACATAAATTTTAAATGAATTCATTTTGTCTCCCAAAAGGTAAATCAAAAGTGGTTTTTTATCAGCATTTTGATAGGTGTAGAGGAGACTCTATTATAGGTATGGTTTAAAACTAGTGGGGTTCTATCCAAGGGGGTTTGAATATAAGGGAGTTTGATCAAACCCTCTTCAATTGAAATCATTTAAATGGAACCTTTCAAGGCTTAAATCATTATATTTTCTAAAAATATGTGATTTCAACAAAAATTAGGATGTCCCAGAAAGTGTAACCGATTATTGTGGCAGCACCCGATGACATGTCATCTTACTTGGAATGTGACTTGGATGGTCAAGTCAAACCTACATGGATTTGGGCATCCCATTTGAGGTTGCACTATTATGCCATGTGTCAGCATCTTATGGTATGTGGAAGAGGATATTCCATATGATAGAATCTATGACGCGCAAGAGCCAAGTTTGGAGATTCCTATGACAAGTGATGACAAGTGTTGGTGAGGATTTTTGCATGAGGGAAAGACATCTTTGGGTGCCCAAGTTGGGCCATGACATGTTGTAAGAGGAATATGCTATATTTAGCATTGTATGATAGTTCTCTTACAACATTAAAGGTTGTTATCTTGGGAAAATCTATGACAACTGTAAGATGCATAAGAGCATCTGTCATAGTCTATTTTTAGCTTGGAGCGCTCCATATTGGGAAAGTCAAATCTGCCATGTATGATAGATGTAAGGGATGTATTTGCATCAAGGACAAGTTTCCTTTGATGCAAGATAATGGCCATGTGGCCAAGGTGGACGCCTATCCCAAAATGCTTCCAATAGTTGCCATGTAATCTCTATATATTGCATAGTTTGGAGTTGTAGTTGCATAGTGTTTTTACAGATACTATTATGCTACCAGAATAACTCCAGATTTGACATTTGAAGACTCTTGGAAGAACTTGCATTGCAAGTGTATTGTAAATGGTAATTGTTTCAGATAGTACATTGTGTAGGTTTTAGAGTGTGGGGTTTTTCACCTGAGAAGGTTTTCCCCACAATACATCTTGTGTCTACTTCTTTCTATCTACATTCTTGTTTTGTGTTTTTTGCTATAACATCTCTTATATAAGTTTAATATTGCTGCAACTATAAAGGTTAAAATGAATTTACGTACCTCTCCTCTCATTAGATTAGTTTAGGAAGCAATTTTCGCACACCTAGCTTCCTTTCAGTTCGTATCAAAGCCTGGCCAGTTTTGGTCCTAGTTGTTGGGTAGGGGTTTTTTGTACTAATCTTAGATTGAGTGGGAGTCTGTGCAGAGTATTCTGTAACCCTGTTGTAGGAAGGAGATGACAGGCACACCCAAAAGAATAGAGGTTGAAAAGTTTAATGGCAACAATTTTGAGTTATGGAAACTCAAAATGGAAGACATGCTCGTTGATAGAGACCTATGGGAAGCAATTTATGGTGTAAAACTAGTGGCAATGTCCCAAGATGATTGGGATCACAAAGATCGTAAAGCCAAGGGTCTTGTGAGACTCTATTTGGTTGATTTCGTCCTATTAAATGTTCATGAAGAGAAAAATGCAAAGGAGCTGTGGAAGAAACTTGGTGATGTTTATCAGGCTAAATCCCTGGTAAACAAGTTATTCCTATGGAAGAAGCTATATTCTTTAAGGATGGAAGATGGAGGATCTGTTGTTGATCACATGAATACTTTTAATATGTTAGTTGCACAATTGACATCTGTTGGTGTAAAGATGGAGGAGGAGGATTGGTGTATGACCCTACTTTGTTCTTTACCAAATTTGTGGGATCATCTTGTTATGGCCATTGGGATTACCACATCCACTTTCAAAATGGATGAAGTGGTGTCTTTACTATTATCTGAAGAGATGCGGAGAAAGTCATCCGAGTCAGCCAAAGAAGCTCTTGCAGTTCGTGGAAGACCCAAGGAGAAAGGGAAAAATAAAGACAAGAAAGATGAGAAGGGTAGATCCAAATCTTGTGGGAGATCCAAATCTCCTAGAAATTCCAAGGCACTGTGTTGGAACTATGGGAAAACTGGACATTTCGGAAAGGAATACAAAGAGGAGAAAAATAAGAATATCCCAGATTCAGAATCTGACAAGTCACAAGATGATGTTTATGCCTTCATTGCAGCCTTAGCCACCCATGCATCTGATGATGTGTGGCTGATTGATTCTAGTGCCTCTTTCCACATGACCTCACATTAAGATTGGTTTACAACGTATGAAGAGTTTGATGGTGGAAGAGTGTACCTGGGTGATGATTCTCATCTGAAGATACTTGGCCGTGGAAGACTCACAATCTGAATCCCTGATGGATGAGTGAAGGGGATCTCAGGGGTTATGGACATCCCAGGCTTGGTACGAAACCTACTTTCTTTAAGTAAATTGAATGATGCAGATGTGCAAGTTGTCTTCTCGAAAGAAGGATGCAAGATGATTAGAGGATCTATGGTGCTTGTGAAGGGTACTCGAAGAGGAACTCTATTTCAGCTGGAGGCATGCATTTCACAATACAATAGTTCTTTTGACTCGAAGAAAAGAGTTGCAGTCACTTCATCCCCACCATTGAAACCAGAAACTAAAAGATCTGTTGTATCAAATTTTGATGGTAGTACATTTTGGGTACCTAAGGGTGCTCATGCTTTGGAAGTTAAGCTTCCTACTGAGAAGACAATGTTATGGCATAAGAGACTTGGCCACATTGGTGAGAAGGGTCTTAGAACCCTAAAAAATAAAAAACTTGTTGAGGGGTTAGATGATTGTAATCTCAATTTTGACTTTTGTGAACATTGTATATATGGAAAACAAAACCGTGTTCAGTTTTACTCAATTTCTCATAAGTCTTCTGGTGTATTGGATCTTATTCATTCTGATGTGTTTGGTCCAGTTAATGTTCCTTCAATCTTTAAATCTATATATTTTGTATCTTTCATAGATGATTATAGTAGAAGGACATGGATTTATTTTCTCAAAAGCAAATCTAAAGTCTTTAGTCGGTTCAAAGAGTTTAAAGCTTTTGTTGAGAATTAGACTAGTAAAAAGATTAAGTGTTTGAGAACTAACAACAGTGGTGAGTTTTGTTCCATAGAATTTGATAAGTTCTGCAAAGAACATGGGATTGAAAGAAATAAGACAACTCCATACACCCCGTAGTAAAATGGAGTTGCAGAGAGGATGAATAGGACATTGATGGAGAAGGATAGGAGTATGCTTAGTAGAGCTGGCCTCAAACATAAGTTTTGGGCTGAAGTTGTTGCCACTTCTTGCTACCTAGTAAGCAGGTCTTCTACATCATCTTTGTTGGTAAGACACCCATGGAGGTTGTTGCAAGTATGGGCCTAACCGGTGTTGTCATTGATGTCAACATACTCCTGTTGCATTGATGTCAAGGATTGGATGAGATGTGTGTTGAGGATATTGAGAAAATTAGTCCTCTCAGAAACAAAGAAAAATAGTGAAGCTCTATGAAGTGAAGATCCTAGATAGATGAAGATCAAAGAATGCGTATCAAAGGGTTTGTAGATATGTGTCTAAAGATGATCCAGTCACGATTTGAGAGGTCCGAATGAAGATTTGGAGAAGTTATGGCCATATGAGTAAAACTGGTTTTGGCAGCTATTCAGAGGTGACAGAGTGACACAAATAGGTCCAGTGAGATCCAAAAATGTAATATCTTATTCTACAGATTTGGTGGAATGTTTAGGAAGATAATGTGAATTGACAACTCAATTGGTTCATGGTCTGGAGGTCCGCAAGCATTTATTCTAATGTGACAGTGATGACAGACTGTGTTCTTGAGGTTCCAGATGAAGATTCAAATGATTTCAGTAAGAAGTGGTGTGGATGCTCTTGGTGATTCAGGTAAGTTTGTGGGTGTCTCTAGATTGTCTCCAGTTCGTGTTGGTGGTCTGCATTGAAGATTGAGATCGTAATTGAAGATTTACTCTTGAGTGATGGTGTTCTCTCTAATCATGGCCGATCAGATGTTTTACACATCTTGTGGATGATCTTGATGATGTTCTGCAAAGCATGGCGTGATCCTCAAAGAAGATTGAAGTTTGAGATATGTGTGGCCGATAGTGTGGTGATATGCATGAAGTTTTGTAATAAGTCAAGTTGTACTTGTGTAATTGCTCTGTAATAAAATGAAGTATGTGTTGTGCTGACTTGGATGTTTATCCCAAAGTCGATGTCTTGTATAAATAAGATTTGTGAAGTCATTTCAAAGTATCCTCAGCGAAGATGAGAGAGTGGTAGAGAGGAGAAGAGAGAAAAGTAGAGCAGAAGTGTTGAGCTTAAATGGAACTGTCTCAAGCATGGTGAAGATGTTAATTTCCAGTTCAAGTATGTAATATTTATATTATTATTCTATAGATAGTGTGTCTCCTGTAGGCAGTGGGCCTCTTGTGAGCAGTGTGCTTAGGAAGTGAGCCCTAATTGGCAAGTGCCATTTTGTTCTTCTTATTCTTTTAACAGAGAATACAATCTTGGGTTAGTCACCCCATGGTTTTTCCCTTAACCAGGTTTTCCATGTTAAAATTTTGGTGTCATATGTGTTAATATGTTTCTGCTCTTGAATTATTACATTATGCTTCCATGATAGAATTATTGTTATGCTGTTGAAACACAAGAAGGATTTAAGTGTTTAAAGAAAAGAAAGTTTTGTGACAACTGATTCACCCCCCTCTCAGTTGTCTTTCGTAAAACCAACAATTGGTATCAGAGCAAGGTTCCTCTATAAGGAGCTTAATCACTTGAGGAGAACCAGGATGTCTTCCTACAAGAAGGATAGTTCAAGGTTTGATGGAACTAATTACACTCTTTGGAAAAGCTACATGGAATGTCACTTGTAATGTATGGGAATGCAATATTGGACCATAACTTCAAAGAAGTATGTTCCTCCAAAGAATGGTCTGACAAATGTAGATGAAATTAGAGATGCTGAAGATAATCTTCAAGACAAAGAAGCCTTACTAAGTGCCTTATCTGATTCAGAGCTGACAAATGTTATGGATTTAAAAACTGCATATGACATTTGGGCAAAGCTGGAACTTCTACATGAAGGAGATAAATACATTAAATGTGCCAAGCTATAGAGTTTGAAAGGAAAATTCAAAAACCTGAAGATGAATGAAGATGAGAATATCACTACATTTATGCCAAAAGTAAATGAGCTTGTTTGTGGCATTAGGTGTGCTGGTGGAACCTTGGATGAAGATGAGATTGTCGCCAAAGTTCTCAGATCCCTACCTCCTGCTTACAAACACAAGGTTGCTGCTATTGAAGAATTCAGATCTTTATCAAATATCACAAGAGATCAATTGATTGGAAAATTAGCTGCATTTGAATTGGCTGAGTTTGGAGATGTACCCCCAAGACTGAATCTGCATTCAAAGCTAGTGCCTTTGTAAAAGGTAAACAAAGGTATGATCCAGGAGAGAACTCCGAAAAGAAACTATCATGGTATTAAAAAGAAAAGAAAAGATTTGGAATAAGATGAGGTAGAAGCTGCTCAACTTTAAGCCCTGATTGCAAAAATACTACCAAGAAGATCTGGTAAGTATGAAAGAAAATTACCCTTCAAATGTTTCAACTGCAACAAGATTGGTCATTTTGCTTCAAAGTGTCCAAAAAGATTTTCAAGGACAAATCCAAATAGATCAAGATCCCAAAAGAAATGTTACTATGTTCATGAAGATGATGATGATGGAGTAACATATGATGAATTAGAGAGGAAACAAATCCAGAACTGACTGGGTGTTTATTGCCATCAAGGAAGAAGATCCAATGCCCACTAAATTTGTCAATCATAAATAGGTAGAAAGAGCTCTAGCTGCTCAAGTTGAAGAAAATGATGAATGGGTCATTGATAGTGGATGCTCCCACCATATGACTGGTGACAAAAATAAGTTCATAGATCTGGAAAGATATGAAGGAGAAGTTGTAAAATTTGGTGATAATTCTGCTGGCAGAATCAGAGGCAGAGGAACTATTTATTTTGATGGAAAGAATAAAACTAGTGATGTACTATATGTTGAAGGCCTGAAGCACAATCTTCTTAGTGTTGGGCAGTTGGTGGACAAAAGCTATGATCTTTGATTCAAAAATAGAAAATGTAAAATGTTTGAAAGTTCTGGAACAAAGATTGCATCCGGTACTCAAACAAAAGGTAACATCTTCCACTTGGTTGGTATTGGCAAAAGTTGTTTATTTGTTCAAATAGATCAGAGTTGGTTGTGGCATAGGAGAATGTGTCATGTAAATTTTGATAACAGCATCAAGATAAGAAATACTCAGGCTATAAAAGATCTTCCAAGACTGGTGAAACCTACTAATAGTTTGTGCAAATAATGTCAGTTGGGTAAGTAGAGTAGAGTCACATTCAAAAGTAAGGAACAATCTTCTACTAGATTGTTGGACTTAGTACATACTAATCTATGTGGATCGGTAAGAATCAAGAGTTTGCAAGGTGATAGATATTTCATGTTACTAATTGATGACTATTCCCGGATGATGTGGGTGACTTTCCTGAAAGAGAAATCTGAGGCACTTCAGAAATTCAAAATATTCAAGGCTATGGTAGAGAATGAAACTGGGTTAAACATAAAATGTCTTAGGTCTGATAAAGCTGGAGAATTCACATTCGGAGAGTTCATAGAATTCTGTGAGAAACATGGGATAAAAAGACAGTTATCTGCTCCAAGGACTCCACAGCAAAATGGAGCAGTGGAGAGAAAGAACCAGACCATCCAGGAAGCATCTAGAACCATGATGATGGAGAAAAATGTTCCTCAGATCTACTAGAGAGAAGCTGTAAGCACTGCTATCTATACTCTTAATCAAGTACAAATCAAAAGCAATACTGGTAAGATTCCTTATGAACTCTGGTTTGGCATCACTCCTACTATGAAGTATTTCAAAGTTTTTGGTAGCAAATGTTACATTAAAAGAGATGAAGACCTTGAAAGTTTTGATGCTAGAAGTGATGAAGGAATATTCTTGGGTTATTCTACTCAAAGCAAAGCATATCAATGCTATAACAAGAGATTGAGAAAGATTATAGAAAGTACAAATGTGAAAGTTGATGAAAGCATTGAAAAACCCTCAAGGTTTTATGAATATGAAGAAGATGATTAGAATGATGATTTGGTTCAAGAAGTTCAAGCCCCTCCTAAAATTTAGATACAGACTGATCTGGAGAATCTTGAAATACAGGAAGAAGAGAAAAGCTTGAATGAACCTGTCCAAGAAATAAAAGTACAAGAAATTCCTAAAACTCTCAGGTAAGTAAGACTGAATCATTCTGAAGATGAGATCATAGGTGATAGACGTAAAGGTGTTCAGACAAGAAGAAAGATTGCTCAAGATTCAGAAAAGTATTGTCTGATTTCAAAGATTGAACCAAAAATAGTAAGTGAAGCATGCAATGATGAAAGCTGGGCCAAAGCAATGGAGGAAGAGTTGATACAGATTGAGAAAAATCACACTGGGGATCTTGTTCCCAGACCTAGAAACAAAAATGTGATTGGAACCAAATGGGTCTTCTGGAACAAACTGAATGAAGATGGTGAAGTAGTCAGAAACAAAGCCAGATTGGTCTGCAAGGGTTATTCTCAAGTATAAGGAGTTGATTTTGAAGAAACTTTTTCTCCGGTGGCAAGAATTGAAGTAGTCAGATTATTTCTTGCTTTTGTTGCCTTCAAGGATTTCAAAGTATATCAGATGGATGTCAAGTCTACCTTTGTGAATGGTGACTTGGAAGAAGAAGTATACATTGAGTAACTAGATGGATTTTAGTTGTCTAGTCATGGTGATATGGTTTGCAAGTTGAAGAAAGCACTGTATGGACTCAAACAAGCCCCAAGGGCCTGGTATGAAAGACTGGATAAACATCTTTTGAAGATTGGTTTCAACAAAGGTACTGCTGATAGTAACTTATATTTCAAGATTGAACATGAAAATATCTTGATTGTTGAAGTATTTGTTGATGATATCATTTTTGGAGGAAGAGATAGTATGTGCAAGACTTTTGCAAATCAAATGAAAAGTGAATTTGAGATGTCTATGTTTGGGGAAATGAATTTCTTCTTGGGTCTGCAAATCACTCAAACAAAGAAAGGAATCTTCATATCTCAGACCAAATATATGAAAGAATTGTTAAAGAAATTTGGGATGGAAGATTCAAAACCAATGAATACTCCCATGGCAACTGGATGTAAACTAAGCAGAGATGATGAATCTCCTAATGCTGATCAGAAAAAGTACAAGTCAATGATTGGAGGACTACTGTATCTTACTCAAACTAGACTTGATGTTATGAATGCTATTGGTCTTGTTGCTAGATTCCAAGCTGATCCTAGAGAATTTCATGTCATGGCAATCAAGAGAATTCTCAGATATCTAAAGGGAATAGTTGAGTATGGTTTATGGTATCCTAGGGATCATGATTTCTCTCTTCATGCATATACAAATGTAGATTGGGCAGGAGATGTGGATGACTGGAAGAGTACCAGTGGTGGTGCATTCTTATTGGGGAAAAGATTGGTTTCTTGGCTGAGCAAGAAATAAGAGGCAATATCTCTGTCCACTGCAGAAGCAAAATATATTGTAGTAGTAGGTAGTTGCACTCAAGTATTGTGGATGAAGCAAATGCTAAGAGACATCAGAGTGGAGTATGAGGAACCTATCACAATCTTCTGTGATAACTCAAGTGTAATAAATATATAAAAAAATCTGGTGTTTCATTCAAAGACAAAACATATATCCATCAAATTTCACTTTTTGAGAGAGTAGGTGAACAAGAATGAAGTCAGATTGGAGTTTGTACCCTCTAAGGATCAGATTGCAAACATTTTTACTAAACCTCTACCTAAGGACTCTATTGAGTATCTTAGGGAGAAGTTAGGGGTCACCACCCCTCTGGTTCTGAATTAAGATGCACTGATGTGCATCAGTCTGGTGGATCTCACAGTCATATCTTGTGGTCCAGATTGATGATAGGAAGCTGCTACTTAGGGGGAGCAGTCTGTATGATTTTGATTGATGCAAGTATGTGCCCTTTTCCATTGATGTCAAAGGGGGAGAGAAGACATGTGAAAAACAAACATGGTTGCTAATCAAAGGGGGAGCAATTGCTGTTGATAGGGGGAGCTATGTCAGTAAGGAGAAGTTCTTGTCTTGATGGTTAAAATAGTTTTTCACATCATATGTTTCCATTAATGATAAAGGGGGAGATTGTTGCAAGTATGGACCTAACCGGTGTTGTCATTGATGTCAACATACTCCTGTTGCATTGATGTCAAGGATTGGATGAGCTGTTGAGGATATTGAGAAAATTAGTCCTATTAGAAATAATGAAGAACAGTGAAGCTCTATGAAGTGAAGATCCCAGATAGATGAAGATCAGAGAATGCGTATCAAAGGGTTTGTAGATATGTGTCTAAAGATGATCCAGTCAAGATTTGAGAGGTTCGCATGAAGATTTGAAGAATTTATGGCCATATGAGTAAAACTGGTTCTGGCAATTGTTTAGAGGTGATAGAGTGACACAAATAGGTCTGGTGAGATCCAGAAATGCAATATCTTAATCTACAGATTTGGTGGAATGTTTAGGAAGATAATGTGAATTGACAACTCAATTGGTTCGTGGTCTAGAGGTCTACAAGGATTTATTCTAATGTGACAGTGATGACAGACTATGTTCTTGAGGTTTCAGATGAAGATGTGAATGATTTCAGTAAGAAGAAGTGGTGTGGATGCTCTTGGTGATTTAGGCAAGTTTGTGGGAGTCTATAGACTGTCTCTAGTTCATGTTGGTGGTCCGCATTGAAGATTGAGCTTATAATTGAAGATTTACTCTTGGGTGATGGTGTTCTCTCTAATCATGGCCGATTGGATGTTTTACACATCTTGCGGATGATCTTGAAGATGTACGAAGCATGGTGTGATCCTCAAAGAAGATTGAAGTCCGAGATATGTGTGGCCGACAGTGTGGTGATACGCATGAAGTTTTGTAATAAGTCAAGTTGTACTTGTGTAATTGCTTTGTAATAAAATGAAGTATGTGTTGTGTCAACTTGGATGTTTATCCCAAAGTCAATGTCTTGTATAAATAAGATTTGTGAAGTCACTTCAAAGTATCCCTAGTGAAGATGAGAGAGTGGTAGAGAGGAGAAGAGCAAAAAGCAGAGCAGAAGTGTTGAGCTTAAATGGAACTATCTCAAGCATGGTGAAGATGCTAATTTCCAGTTCAAGTATGTAATATTTATATTATTATTCTGTAGATAGTGTGTCTCTTGTAGGCAGTGGGCCTCTTGTGAACAGTGTGCTTAGGCAGTGAGCCCTAATTGGCAAGTGCCATTTTGTTCTTCTTATTCTTTTAACAGAGAATACAATCTTGGGTTAGTCACCCAGTGGTTTTCCCCTTAATCAGGTTTTCCACGTTAAAATTTTGGTGTCATATGTGTTAATATGTTTTTGCTCTTGAATTATTACATTGTGCTTCCATGATAGAATTATTGTTATGCTGTTGAAACACAAGAAGGATTTAAGTGTTTAAAGAAAAGAAAGTTTTGTGACAACTGATTCACCCCCCCTCTCAGTTATCTGTCATAAAACCAATAGAGGTGTGGTCTGGTAAGAATCCTTCAATAAGACATCTTCATGTTTTTGGTTCTGAGGCATATGCTCATGTGCCTAGGGAGAAGAGGTCAAAATTGGAGAACAAGGCTATTAAGTGTATCTTTATTAGCTATGGTGTCGGTGTGAAAGGATACAAGTTTTGGGATCCTGTGGTCAAAAAAGTGTTGTATAGCAGAAGTGTTATATTCAGAGAGCTAACACCTTCTTCCATTGTTCTACATCCAGAAAAGAAAGAAAAGAAAGAGGATGTGGTTCAGTTTCCCACTACCCCTAAGAAGACTAAACCGACAGACCTTGTGAGACCTGATGATGAGGAGAGCTCTAGCAACTCTAAAAGCTCAGAAGAAGAAGCAAAACCTCAACCTCAGCCTTTAAGGAGGTCCACACAAAATAGGAAACAACATGAGAGGTTTGGTTATACATTACTTGATTCTAGTTGTGCTTTTGCTTTGCTTACTAATGTTAATGATCCTAGAACTGTGACAGAGGCTATGGGCATGAAAGATGCAGGTTCCTGGAAGGAGGCCATGGAAGATGAGATGGCTTCTTTGAAAAAGAATAAAACTTGGGACTTGGTGCCTTTGCCTGATGGATGGAAACCTGTTGGATGCAAATGGGTTTTCAAGAAGAAATTTGGTGCAGATGGCAGTGTTGAGAAGTATAAGGCTAGATTGGTTGCGAAGGGGTACTCACAAGTAGAGGGAATTGATTATGGTGAAATTTTCTCTCCCGTTGCAAAGCTGACATCTATTCGGTTCTTGTTATCTCTTGCAGAAGCTTATGATTTAGAAGTGGAACAAATGGATGTGAAGACAACTTTCCTTCATGGTGACTTGGAGGAAGAGATTTATATGTCACGACTAGAGCATTACATAGAAAGAGGTAAAGAAAATTTGGTTTGCAAGTTAAAGAAGTCTTTGTATGGTTTGAAGAAATCTCCTAGGATGTGGTACATGAAATTTGATGCCTTTGTGTTGTCGATTGGATAGCTGAGATCGAAATTAGATCATTGTGTGTATTATAAGCTTGACAATGATCGTATTCTCATTATTGCATTATATGTTGATGATATGTTGCTGATTGGGAATGGTAAGGATATGATTTCTAATTTGAAGTCTCAGTTGTCAACATAATTTGAGATGAAAAACTTAGGGGTAGCCAGGTACATTCTAGGAATGGAAATTAGAAGAGACAGAGCAAACAAAAAACTTTGGTTAAGCCAGAGTATGTGAAGACCATGTTGGATAGATTCAGCATGGCAGATTGTAGACCATTGATTGTTCCTATTTCATTGGGGACAAAGTTATCTATTAATGATTGTCCAAAGTCTCCTTCTGAGATGGAGGATATGAGCAGAGTACCTTATGCTAGTGTTGTTGGTAGCTTGATGTATGATATGGTCTATACAAGACCAGACATTGCCCAAGCAGTGGGAGGCCTCAGTCGATTTATGGCTAATCTTGGATGGGTACACTGGGATGGAGTAAAGCGAGTGTTTAGATATTTGTAGGCTACTTCTGAGTATTCCCTATGTTATCATGGTCATCCTACAGGATGTCCACATTCTATATGCATTCATGGATTTGTGGATTTTGATTAGGTAGGTGACATTGACAGCAGGAGATCCACCAGTGCTTATGTGTTTACTATGTTCAGTGGTGCAATTAGTTGGATAAGCAATAACTTATGGTCACTTTGTCCACGTACAGAAGTTGAGTATATGGCAACAATTCATACTTGTAAGGAATCCATTTGGCTTAAGAGGTTGTGTTCAAATATTGGTGTTGATACAGGACAGATTACTATCTGTTGTGACAGTCAGAGTGCAATTTGCTTAGCAAAGAATCTAAATTTCCATGCCAAAACAAAGCATATTGATGTGTAGTTTCATTTTGTGTGAGACATGGTAGAGGATGGGAAGGTGATATTGGAGAAAGTAGTCACTTTAAAGAATGTTGCAGATGCATTAACGAAACTAGTGGGCATAGAGAAGTTCAGATGGTGTTTGGAGTCTATGGGCCTCTTGGCCCCTAGCAGTTAAATATTATCATTTATTTTGGCTCTTACAAGGTGTTTGACAAGTGGGAGAATATTGGGAATTAAGGTGTCTCAACCTTTGCAAATTCCTAGCATTATTTATTTATTTATATATTAATTTATTAAATAATGTTGTAATTACTTGCACATTTAGTTTGGTCACTTAGTTGAAGTGGCATAGTGACATGTCATCTTACTTGGAGTGTGACTTGGATGGTCAAGTCAAACCTACATGGATTTGGGTGTCCCATTTGAGGTGGCACTATTATTCCATGTGTCGGCATCTTGTGGTATGTGGAAGAGGATATTCCATATGACAGGATCTATGACGCGTAAGAGCTAAGTTTGGAGATTCCTATGACAAGTGATGACAAGTGTCGGTGAGGATCTTTGCATGAGGGAAAGGCATCTTTGGGTGCCCAAGTTGGGCCATGACATGTTGTAAGAGGAATATGCTATATTTAGCATTGTATGATAGATTCTCTTACAACATTAAAGGTTGTTATCTTGGGAAAATATATGACAGTTTTGTAAGATGTGTAAGAGCATCCGTCATGGTCTATTTTTAGCTTGGAGTGCTCCATATTGGGAAAGTTAAATCTGCCATGTATGACAGATGTAAGGGATGGATTTGTAGTAAGGACAAGTGTCCTTTGATGCAGGATAATGGCCATGTGGCCAAGGTGGATGCCTATCCCAAGATGCTTCTAATATTTGTTGTGTAATCTCTATATATTGCAAAGTTTGGAGTTGTAGTTGCATAGTGTTTTTACAGGTACTATTATGCTGCCGAAATAGTTACAGTGTATTGTAAACTATAACTATTTCAGATAATACATTGTGCAGGTTTTAGAGTGTGGGGTTTTTCACTTGAGAAGTTTTTCCCCACGATACATCTTATGTCTACTTCTCTCTGTCTACATTCTTGTTTTGTGTTTGCTGCTATAATATCTTTGATATAAGTTTAATATTGCTGCAACTGTAAAGGTTAAAATGAATTTGCATACCTCTCCCCTCATTAGATTAGTTTAGGAAGTGATTTACACACACCTAGCTTCCTTTTAGACATAATGGAGATTGGAGAAATTGCATAGCCTGAGCATTCAACTAGCAAAAGAACAAGATATGTACGTGGACGTGGACCTAAAACTGTTAAATCACGTAGAGGAAAATGGGTGGAAGAGGCTATGACAATGGATCTTGCAGACACAACAAATGATTGCACTGAATAAGAGATTGGTTAGGACTATAGTACATGGGATGAATACTTTGAGAAAATTATTGTTTGTGGATGTTCTGTATGTCATGGAAAGAAATAATTCAAATGAGCGATTGTACAAAGACATTACATATATGATGAGCTTCCAGTTGGTAGTATGCCTCCTACAATCGATTCAAATCCAATAGGAATTGTGGTAAGAAATTTTCCAATTTGATATAAATAACATGTATACTTCATTTAAACATTGTTTTATATTATTTAAATAACTAATTTTTTTCTTAGTGGATACTTGCAGGATAAAGTTCTTGGTTTAAAGTTTTTTGGATCACTGACTTCCAGCCTAGAGGGAAATGATCATTTATCAAATGATACATCTAACAAAAATATGTGCCAATATACTAGCTCGAAAGATGAGGAATTGATGAAAACAAGTAACAGAACAAGAACCAGTTTAAAGATGCATAATTTGCTTAAAGACAAGGGGAAGGTGGACTACATACGCTATGAGAATGAATGTGATGGAGATGATGACTTGCCCTTGAGTTTGAGATCAATTTACAAAGAGACATTTGATCGTCGACTATATTGCACTTGGCCTAGTGATCAACAACTACCTAGAGTGTACGAGGTGTTTCAATTTTGGGGATACAACTACATGATACGACCCTCCAATATTCATGGACTGAATCTAGGCCTCTTTATTGTCCAAAATGTACATGTGGGATCTAAACATAGAAACAATTTAGATCAAACCACTAGGAGATTAATGCCATATTATGGTCCATCATATTACAGTGGTGAATGGAGAAGGCTAGCAAAATATAAGCCTAGCATGTCAGCATATGGTCTAAATTTGAATATGTATACACACCGTCTCCAATTGGAAAGTGGAAAAGAAATGAATAGAGGTTATCTTATGTATATAGATGGACATGCATACACACACAAAAATATTGCAGGATTTATAAATAGTAGTAGGGGAAGGGACCCTACTGTAAGACTGAATTGTCAGTTTGTTGAGGTTATAAATGATAAAGATGGAGATATGGAAAGAGAGGTTAATAGATTGATAATGGTTGAGGCTATTATGGACCTTACCATTGGGGATGAGTTATTGATTGATTACCCCTTCTTAAAACACACTCCTGCATGAAAGAAAAGAGAAGAACAAGGTCTCCCTAAGGATGTTCTTAAAGGCGGAAAACCAAAGAATAATAAATGAGTGTGGAATGATGTTTTATAAACTATGTTGTCAAAATTGTGTTTTATTTAAATTACTGTATAAAAAGGTAGTCTATAAAATAATGTTCCATTATTCAATTGATGTCTATATGTTCATACAATTTATATTTTATTTTTTAAGCCATATTTGATTATATTTCTTTGAAATTGATGTACATTTATGATTTATCTAATTGTTGCCAAACATTAAATAATGCTTGTGTTTGTTGATAGGTAGAAGATGTTGATGAAACACATACTAATACCCAAGATCCAAATGGATTATTAAGATTTGGACGGGATGATCCAAACTATCCTTTAAATAATACCAGGGTGAAAAGAGCAACATTGAAGAGAATATTACCAGCTGAGAAATTTGAAGAGCTGATGAGATCCGCATACACTGATGACATGCCACCTAGCCTTAATGATGATGATCATAATAGTGAAAATGTAGTGCATGAAGAAGGATTGAATGAAATGCTTACAGGTTTCTTTGGGGATGGAAACAATGATGACAATAATGATCATATGGTTGACAGTAATGATGATAGCAGGGGTGGAATGTAATGTTGATGATAACAACCTAAAAGACTCCATCAAGCAAGCAACGAAGACACCTGTGTTCAAATCGGGTGCAAGTAGAACATCAAAACTGGCATGCACATTAATATTATTAGAAATCAAGTCACTATTTGGTTGGTTAGAAAAAGGATTCACTACCCTATTGAAGTGAGTTGAAATCTATTTCTTACTTTGCATTGTCAATTGGTGTACATAATTCGTAAACATTCATCAACTTCGTTTATATTTCTTTAAGGGGATTTTAAAACCATATATTGTATATAAACAGTCCTAATATAGATTGACATATCAAACATGTTCATCATAAGTCAAACATTCAATTGATTTAATCTCTAGCAATCTTACAGAACACTAAAAACTAAAATATTCCCTGAAGAGAATGTGTTGCCATCAACTTGCAGAGAGGTGCATCTGTTGTTGGTTGAGTTGGGGATTGAATATAAGTAAATTCATTCATGTAAAAATGATTGCATTTTATATAGAGATGAACATCAAGACAAGGTAGAATGCCCTATATGCAAAGAGAAGAGATATCGTACAGATGTACAAGGTCCTACAGTTCCAAAGAAGGTTTTACGTTACATGCCAATTATACCTAGACTTCAACGAATGTTTCGTTGCAAGTCACTTGCACAATTGATGGATTGACATGCATAGAATAGGAGTAAAGATGGATTCATGTGAATTTTGGCTGACTCCAAAGCAATGAAACACATAGACCTGAAAAATGGCTAAGAAAATTCAAAGATGAACCCCGTAGTATCAGGTTTGGTCTTGCAGTTGATGGACTGTGCCCATTCTCTTTCTTGAGCTCAAATTATAGTGTTTGTCCAGTTGAATTGATAGTATACAATATTCCCCCATGGATGAGCATTAGAAAGGAGCACCTTATGATGACTCTCATTGTTCCAGGAAAACATCAAGTTAAAAACATGGATGTTTATCTTGCGCCTTTTATTGATGAGATGCAACTGCTATGGAAAAGCATAAGAATGTATGACATAACACGTTCTCCATCAAATAGGTCCTTCATGTTGTATGGTATGCTATTTTGGACTATTCATGATTTCCCAAGACTTTGTGTTTGTTCTGGTAAGATAAAATATTTACGTATTTACACTCATAATTTATTTTCATTCCAACTTTCATACTTAGTTTTATACTATTTTTTGATGTTATTAACATTACTTATTGAATTGCAGGGCTTCAAAAAAAGGGGATATTTGCATGTCCAAGATGTGTAGAACAATTTCAAGGGTGGTATTCTAAAGATCTACATAAATTTATTTACGCAAACAACAGGGTTTTTCTACCACTAGATCATAAGTTTAGAAATCACCTAAAGAATCAATTTGATGGAAAAGTTGAAAATAGAGGCCCTCCCATGATTATGGGTCTAGGTGATTGGCTTAAGAAGTATGAAGATGCTGAATTGAAATCTTAGGAGGATTTTTTTGATCGGGGTGATTCAATTGAAGAATTAGAATAAGTTGTAGTTAATATGTCAGAAGGAATGAAAAGGAAATCCATATTTTATGAGCTCCCTTATGATAGCACGCAAATGGGAATCATGCACTAAAACCCAAATCAAACAACAAGTGAGAATCAAGTCTTTGCCCATCTAAAAGGGCTTTCACATAACTTCTGTCATTAGAGTGACAGGAATGAGAACAACAACATAAAAGATTTAAACCAAGTCATATGCAACACAGATATACCATCATATCAATGGGTGACAGGAGATAGGTAAATACTCAGATTTAAACATTCATTTCATACATCTACTGTAAGTTCTATTACAATATAACAAAACTCTGCAAATTATAGATAATTTAACAACCCTTATTCCAAATGGCCTATCGAGGAACTCTTCCTATCCTCCTCTATCATTAACCTTTTTTATTGGTCTCCCACTATTTGACCTCTTCCTATTACTGTCATTCTTCCTCCAACTCTCCTATGCTGTCCTCAACTGTGTTCCTTTTTAGAACTCTTATCGTATTCTTTTATCTCCCATGATGGCTTTTCTCTCTTTACTCCTATTCTCATTGCACCATCAACCTATCATAAATCGGCCTCACCTCTTCTGCAGTTCTAGCCATCGGTTGTCCATCTACATCCATGTCGTCCTCCTTATCCTATCGGCCTCTTTCTCAAACTTATTCATCCTCATACTGTCTTGGCCTTCTCCTTTCCATTTGGCCTCTCCTATCTTTGTTTCCTATCGGCCTCCCTCTCATACGTGTCGCTTGCCCTCTATATCTACGGCCTCTTCCAGAATATATGTGGCCTCCTCTATTCTTTTCTGCCACCTCCCATTCGTCCTGTGTTATGATCGACCTCTGTATTTTATATCGGCCTCCCTATATTTTGCATATGCGGCCTATTTCATTATCTTCTGCCGCTAAGTCTATTCTTCCCGTCATGGCCGCCACCCTTTATTAATAACTGTCGCCTCCTTATTATATGTGGCTTCCATTAATTCATGACCTCTCCTTTAAAATCAGCCACCCACTACTTGCTACCAGCCTCTCTATTTGGCCTGACAGTTATCCTTCTTTGCCATCCCATTTCTATTTTGAGCCATGCCTTTAATTGACCTTTTCTCTGCAACTACTCGGTTGCCCACTTCACATATGCATGCAGCCTGATTTTATCTTTCCTCTGTCGCTTTGTCTATTTTTAGTCTTTCTACCTTTCCACTATCAGTCACTACCCACCTTTGGTTAAATATAGAATCTCAACAATAGTCTTATGTCTGTTAAGACATTATGGCCGACATCTCCTCATCATAGCTATTGAACCCTTCATGTTACCAATTTCCTCAAAATCACTGATTAATATTCACCATCTTCTCCATTATTCAACTTTCTAGAATTAATAATTAATTATTATTGTTCATGTCACCTTGGCAACAGGAGCCTCCTTCCTCAGCTTCTGTCACTTACTTGACACATAAACCACAAATCTAAAAAATTGATAGGATGCCCCTGCATCACCTTACTAGAAGGATCTATTAATATCCCACCTATTAGATCCTATGCACATCTTCAAAAATGTGCCAGATTCTATATTTCAACATATATCAGGCAAAGAGGACACCTTGTCTTTGAGGAGAGATATTGCTCTTTCACGTACCGAAATTGATAGAAAACATTTGTGGCCAAACAGGGAAAATCAAACATATGCAGAAGCTCCATGGATTTTGAAAAAAAAAGGAGCTAGACCAACTAAAAAATGTCATCCATTTAATAAGGACACCTACTGGCTATGGGTCATCATTGGCTAAAACTTTTATAGTTGATGGACATATCACAGGATTTAAAACACATGATTTTCATAATTTTATGAAGGTATTAGATATCATCATTTAACATTTACTGGTAACATTGATTAAGTACTAAATATATTTTGATATTTTGTTGTGTGAGAAAAAATTACTAATGACCTTTTCATAAATGTGTTTGATAGCATATCATGTCATTGGCAATTGGGGGGGATTCCTGTCTTACAGTTGACTTAAGGAATGCCATAAGTTGATTGTCAGCATTTACAAGTGTAAGGGTAAAATGTGGATTAATCAATTGAATATTAAAAACCCAAACATCAATAGAATATGAAGGAGAAAAGGAGATTTAAATAACAAAACAAATGATACTCACAACCTTTGACCTTTTGTCTTCCATTGCTCGCCTTTTCTATCTTGATCTTGATGGAGATGAATATGGCCCTCAGGAAGCTTGCTTCCTTGCTTCAAAGTCCTCAAGATGACAAGATGAAGTTGGCTATGATACTTTGTGTGATTGAAGATGAGCTTCAACACACTATTGATGGATGATAGATGATATGGAGATGGGGGTGCTAAAGGCACGCTTGTGTTTCTGCAGCATAAGTTTACTCAAACGATGGATATGAAATGAAGAAGAAGAGGGTTGCATTTACAGAAATATGTGAGAGCAGATCAACAGTTGAGAAGAAATATGAAGATCAAAGGTTGAGAATGGTTGAGGAATGTGCGCGAATAGAAAGAGGACAAGTGTCCAAGATCCATCATATAACAGGGGAGTTAATAAAATTGATTGAATAGTTAATAGAATAAACTAACCAGTTAAGTGAATTGATTGGGGAGTTGACTGAATTGATTGATCGGTGAACTCGAATGATTAATTAGTTAACAGACTTGATTAATGAGTTAACTAATTTTGACTAGAGAATAAATAGGACATGTGGGTGAGGGAATATTAGCTAATTAAATATTTAAAATATTTAATTACATGTGCAACATGGTGAGGTGGAAAAGGTGAGGTGGAAAGATGAGGTGGATTGATGAGGTGGAATTATGAAATTAGGACTTAGGATAGAGAGATTTTGGATTAATTAAATAATGTAGGATTATTTAATTTATGTGAGACATTAGAAGAATTTAAGAAATTTAATTAAATAAAATGACTTTATTTAAGTATGGGATAATGAACCAATCAAATAAACTTATAATATTTATTTAATTGACAGAAGAAAATAAGAATTAAGATAAATATTAAAATATTTACTTAATTCAGCATGAGCCAATTTTAGGTGTATACAACAAGGTATGTGGTTATATGAAATGTTCATGTGTGAGAGATATAGAGATATTATATTGCATTTTAATTTTTGACTAAAGGTTCATACTAGTTTACTAATCTTATATTAGGTGGGTGACCTCCAAGGAGATCCACGAATGTGAAGTGCCAAAATGGAAGAAGGAAATTATAGAAATTGTATGTGTATTTGGGAAGGAGCTCTTTACAAGTTTCATGGACCTACAAGTCCATTTACTTATACAACTAGTCGATGACATTGAATTGGTGGGTATCTTATCAATGAGGTGGATGCTTTTCTTCGAGAGGTATATGAAAAAATCTAAAAAGATATGTGTGATAAAAGGCACATCCAGAGGGTTGCATGGCTGAAGGGTATGTATTGAATGAAGCATTTTTCATCCTATGTGAATTCCTTGGTAAGGATTTTGAAGATGGGCCACGCTTCTGGGATGAAGAATGAGAATAAGATATTATTGATGGAGAAAAATCAGAATCTAATGGTGTTCAAGTAGAAATAAGTAAGTAAATTCATGATCAGTGTGGTTGTTTTTCTTACAATCATTAATTTACTATGTAATTTATTTGTCAAATTAACAACATGACATTTGGATTTTGAAATAAACATGTTGACATGTAATAGGTGTAAACGAAACTGCTATACTCGACAAGTTCATTTTGTACCACATGGACTTTATGAACAAATGGATTGATCTGTATGATAAAAAGAGAGAAGAAGTGTTAGAAGCAAGGAGACTATTTAAGAGATCGAACCCAAGGAATACTTCACTTCCCATTGATCTACTTGGGGAATGGGGCAAAGATTACACACTAGAATGGGTTATTGGACAAATTCAAAATCAAATAGAAGATGCAGGTATAGATTCAAACATAACAGAAGATGAAATCAACATGTCTAGAGGATGTGAAAGAAAGGTACAGTTGGAATTTTACAAAATGTTGTTTCCTTATAGTTTTGACACTATTAACTATATTAGTATTCATCATTATATTTGTTTCACTAAAATAAATGGTCTTTCACAGGCGAGAAAATATCCAACAATGTGGGCATATGGTCGACATTATCATGTAGAAAGTGTAGACATAAAGAGACGATCCTTCGATTGTGGCATCATGGTTGACATCAAGAAATCCATTCAATCAAGCTCAAAAGATAAGAATATAATTGAAGGGAATCTACAATATGTTGGGCAAATACAAGAAATTATTGAGTTGGATTACCGCTCTTTTAAATGTTGTATTTTTAAGTGTAGATGGTATGAAGCATTTGAGAGGACATGAAGACATGATACCCATAGTGGATTGTTTTCTATAGATTCCTCATGGTTCCTACCGGAGGATAAGGAGCCTTATGTTCTACCAATTCATTGTGAGCAGGTATTTCCTTAACTCAGACAAGAAGTGGTAGTGATCATTAATCTATTAATTCATAGTTTATTGCGAATATATACATGTGTTTATTAATCAATAAAATTGTTATAACATACATCTAATATATGTATGTCATTCAATTGCAAGTATTTTTCTATGAAGATATTTTGGACCCGAAATGGATATTTGTCATTCATTATGATCCAAGATTAAGGCATGTATTTGATGATGCATTAGTGGATACTAAGAAAAACAATGATGGCCAACAAAATAAGAGAGAAGGATTAGAGAACATCAAAGAAATTGACATCCATGATGATGTTGAAGTGGTTATGTTTAGGCACAAGAAGACAACAATCTAGAGTTAGATGATGTTATGGAAGACAACAATATGGATGTTATAGAAAATGATGATCCAAATACATCTGGTAACAATATAGATGGTCTACAGTAAAATTTCAATGATGATGAAGATGATGCAGGTCAAGACGAGGATGATGATAATATTAAATACTTGAAAGAGCATATGAACATTGACAATGATACACTGGATGACATTGTAGCAGACAATAATGTTAATGACCGAGACTTCTAAATTTTTAGAATTATTTGCAATCCATGTTTAAAAAAGGATGATTCTTATAGCCTAAACTTTGAAATGCTTCAGTAATATTATTTGTGTTGATACAAATTACCTATTGCAATATCCTTAAATTGTTTAATCTTTGGTATGAATTGTTGGCAGAAAAAATTAGGATTACTTGGATACTTCTTCCATTCATTTTGTATCAACATATGTTCGTGAAGACACAAAAGTTAATAAAATATTAATGCATGTAACTCACAATTATTTAAATAAGCAACTTTGTTAACTTTATTATTTTTAAATAGTTTCTATTTTTATGTTGAACATAATTTTGAACATGTAACTGAAAACATCCATAGTAAATGCTTTATTGTATTACCATATTCATTCACATAAGCACAATATTGAGGCTCAATAACTAATATTCATTCAAATGTAAGAAGAAATAAGTATGGCAAACATATGAAAAATACAGAATGATAACACAATCATGGAGAATATCTGATAATAAGATGTTCTATTTCATTCATAAGCTCAAAAGTTACACCAGCAGAGTTTTGGTACTCCCTTCCACTCATACCTTTATTATTTTTTATCAAAGTTTATATAGAGATTACATAATATCAACCATAATCCATAAGCCATTAACCATTAAACTACCTAACCCCTAAGCCCCACATCCCTTATCTTTTGACTCTTAATCCATTAAACCCTAACCCCTAATCCCTTAACCCTTAATCCCTACTAAATTAGAATAATTAGGCACTAAAGCAGGCTCTAAAGTAGGTGCTAATTTAGGTGCTAATCTGGGTGCTAATTTGGGTGCTAATTTGCGCCTAATTTGGCACTTACTTGTTCTGATCGGCATAAAAAATGCCAAAAATAGTGCCATCTTGATAAATACAGCCAACTTTTTCAAAAAATTGGAGAAAAATACATTAAAATAGTGGGCGGAAGCAAAAAAGGGAGCTAATCATAGGGATTTGTTGTAGTGGAGATAAGGGATTAGGGTTTAGGGTTGAGGGATAATTGTTTAAGGTATAGTGTTTAGGGTTGAGGGTTTAGGGATAAGGCTTAGGATTTAAGGTTTAAGGATTGAGGGTTGAGGCTTTAGGGATAGCATTTATGGTTTAGGGATAAGGGATTAGGGTTTAGGGTTGAGGGATTAGGGTTTAAGGTATAGTATTGAGGGTTGAGGGTTTAGGGATAGGGTTTAGGGTTGAGGGTTAAGGGTTGAGGGATTAGGGTTTAGGGTTGAGGGATTAGGGTTTAAGGTTGAGGGTTGAGGGTTGAGGGTTTAGGGATAAGGTTTAGGGTTGAGGGATTAGGGTTTAGGGTTGACAGATTAGGGTTTAAGGTTGAGGGTTGAGGGTTGAGGGATAGGGTTGAGTTTTGAGAGATTAGGGTTAAGGCAGGGTGTTAAGGTTTAACGATTGAGGGTTGAGGCTTTAGGGCTGAGGGTTAAGGGATTAGGGTTTAAGATATAGTGTCGAGGGTTTAGGGATAGGATTTAGGATTTAAGGTTTAAGGGTTGAGGGTTGAGGGTTGAGGGATAGGGTTTAGGGTTTAGAGATAAGGGATTAGGGTTTAAGGTATAGTGTTGAGGGTTGAGGATTTAGGAATAGGGATAGTGTTTAGGGTTTAGGGATAAGGGATTAGGGTTTAGGGTTGAGGGTTGAGGGATTAAGATTAGGGTTTAAGGTATAGTGTTGAGCGTTGAGGCTTTAGGGATGGGGTTTAGGGTTTAGGGTTGAGAGATTAGGGTTTAAGGTATAGTTTTGAAGGTTGAGGGTTTAGGGATAAGGGATTAGGGTTTAACGTATAGTGTCGAGGGTTGATGGTTTAGGAATAGGGATATCATTTAGGGTTTGGGGTTGAGGGATTAGGGTTTAGGGTTTAGGGATAAGGGATTAGGGTTTAGGGTTGAGGGATTAAGGTTTAGGGTTGAGGGATTAAGGTTTAGGTTGAGGGTTGAGGGATAGGGTTTAGAGTTTAGGGATAAGGGATTAGGGTTTAGGACCTTAAGTGATTAGGGTTTAGGGTTGAGGCTTCAGGGATAGCATTTAGGGTTGATGGGAATAGGGTTAATGGTTAAGGGATTAGGGTTGAGGGATAGGGTTTAGGGATAAGGGATTAGGGTTTAACCTGTATAGTGTCGAGGGTTGAGGGTTTAGGAATAGGGATAGCATTTAGGGTTTAGGGATAAAGGATTAGGGTTTAGAGTTGAGGGACTAGGGATTAGGGTTTAAGGTATAGTGTTGAGGATTGAGGCTTTAGGTATAGGGTTTAGGGTTTAGGGATAAGGGATTAGGGTTGAGGGATTAGGGTTTAGGGTTGAGGGATAAGGGATTAGGGTTTAGGGTTGAGGGATTAAGGTTTAGGGTTGAGGGATTAAGGTTTAAGGTTGAGGGTTGAGGGTTTAGGGATAGGGTTTAGAGTTTAGGGATAAGGGATTAGGGTTTAGGACCTTGAGGGATTGGGGTTTAGGGTTGAGGCTTTAGGGATAGCAATTAGGGTTGAGGGTCGAGGGATTAGGGTTAAGGTAGAGTGTCAAGGGTAGAGGTTCGATTAGGGATATGGTTTAGGGTTGAAGGTTTAAGGATTGAGGGTTGAGGCTTTAGGCTAGGGTTAAGCGATTAGGGTTTAAGATATAGTGTTGAGCGTTGAGGGTTTAGTGATAGGGTGTGTTGACTTTTTCCCAGACTGGACAAGGTTATTCCCAGATATCCCTACAAGGTAGCCATCAGTGATCAACAGGAGCTCTGGGCCAGGGGGTCAACAGTATAGGAGATAGACTCTATATTTTATCTCCTCTTCTTCTTCAGGCTCTGCAAGACCTAGGGGGGTATTCCCTACTCAACATCTACGAGGATATGCATGCAAGGCTGGGATGTTGACAGAAAGCAGATAGTCCTCCTGTAAGTAGACCAAAACTGAAAGATAAGGGCAAAGGGGCTAGCTTTGGGCCTATTTGCAGTTGTAGACAGAGGACTGAGGTTCCTAAAACTAACTCTAATGTCCTAATGTTGGTTTTAGATTTTGCTTTGGAGTTTAAGTGTGGATGCAAAGCTGGATATGGTTATAACACAAAGCGAAGCATGATTGGTGCCTATCCAGGGCCTGGAGTCAATAGACATACACCTGTGAATGATCAGCATAAACAACTAAAACTGGATTTCAAGGGGATCTATGTGATACCTGCCTTACAGGCATCTCCCAATACAAAGTGTTAGGTTATCTCTACTTATGGTATCCCTATTGCAGTATACCCTTCCCAATGTTCAATCTGAAAACAGTTTAATCTACCCCTTGAGTAGAAGTTAAAAGATCAGACAGTCAACATAGGAATTCTATGCTCTAGAATCTAAACATTACTAAACATCCAGATTCAGAAGAAGAATACATGCAATACTGGAGACAGAATTAACACAACACATGCCAAACAGCATTTCTCATATAAGTTTAATCATGAAATCAGTGGGTTCATGCCAAAAACAAACAACAGGAGATACATAAACTCACAGGTAAGCTGTACAGAGCAACCAGATCAGCTTGTCATGCATTACAGAGCCAAAATCATCAACTTTTCAACAACATCATCAGGATGATGTTAACCAAGATCACCCGATGATAAAAATATCACCCCAGCGAAACATCATGAAGGCAGAAAATATGATGACCTCCACAAGCAGCAGGATGATAACTGGAAATATGATGATGACGAACACGACCCTTAGGAAAAAACAAGTTAGGTCGAGCAATTCAAAGAATAAGCAACATCATCATCATGCTCGCGCAAGGTGATAAATGGAAGATCACCGGGGACTTTGAAACATCACCCTTGCAAGCAGATGCGGGTGCACTGTAGCTTGGCAGCATCATCATGATAAAAACCAAACATCACCCGATGACTGAATATGATGATGACGATGAAAAACCCAGTCGACGAAGAACATGATGATGTAGACCAACGAAGACAAGATGATGATGACGACCTCCTCCTCAGGAAAACATGATGCTGCAGTTGAAAAATGCTAAGGAGGTCCAACACTTAGAAAAAATGGGCAAGAAGATAAAGGCTTCAAATGAAGAAACCTCCTGATCATGACAAATCAACCCCTGGTCAAAATGAGTGTCAACAGTGGCTCCGAATGGGGACGTGCAGGTGAAAACCTGCAGCGAGAACCAGATCTCCGGGCAGACCTGACAAAAAGCCCAAAAAACGCGAGCTGTACAAGGCATCTACACTACATACATATTTTACAAATGTGCACAGCAACCAGATATTCATGTAAAATAGAACTTGAGGAATTGGCCATGCACAGGCAATTCCAGAATTTCACCATCTAGGGCCTGGAGGAAATAAGAATCCTCCCCATGAGTATTGCAAACCTGATATGGGCCCATCCATAAGGGCTGAAATTTGCCATGTTTACCCTTTTCCTGATCTTTAGCATTCCAAATGAGCACCAGATCATTTACTTGAAACTTCCTTTTTGTAGCTCTCCTGTCAAACTGATATTTCATCCCTTGTTGTCTTTTGAGATTGATCTGGTGGGCTCTCCTCCTGTCTTCATCCAATGCAACCAGCTGATTCACCCTTTCTGTCATGGGATCTTCAATGTCCTCATCATTTTCCTGGATGAACCTGTAAACTAGTAGGAGATTGTTTATGGGCAGTCTAGCTGATGTACCATATACCAGCTCAAAAGGTGACTTCCCAATAGCCCTTTTCACAGTCACTCTGTCAGCCCATACTGCTAAATTCAACTTTGAATCCCAAGCCCTCTTGTTCTTGTCCAGTATCCTCTTGACAATTTTCATGATGCTCCTATTGCTTGATTCTGCTTGACCATTTCCTTGTGGGTGATATGGTGATGTATATGACAGGCTTATCCCATACCTGTTGCAAAAGTCAACAAACTCACCTGATCTGAAGCACATAGCATTATCAGTGATTATTTTAGATGGTACTCCAAACCTGATGATGATGTTCTCTAGTATGAAGTCTGTCACCACCTTACTTGTAGCTCTTTTAGTTGGAATGGCCTCAATCCATTTGGTAAAGTAGTCAGTTGCCACCAAAATCCAACTGTGTCCCCCACTTGATTTGTCTGCAATTTCCCCTATAAAATCAATTCCCCATTGCTGGAATGGAGCATCCACAGGTGCAGTTCTGAGGGGTAAAGCACCATGATATTTTAGCTTTCCTGAGAATCTCTGGCAAGGGTCACACTTTCTTACTAACCTCTGTGCATCTGAAAAGAGAGTGGGCCACCAATATCCTGCCCTGAGAATTTTATGAGCTGTTGTTTGGGCAGTATAATGGCCACCACACAATCCCTTATGCATGTCAATCAAAATATTGTTAGCCATATTCTTATCCACACATCTCAGCAGCACACCATCAGGATTCTTCCAGTACAACTCACCTTGAACAATGACATACCTGATTGCATGTAGCTTTAGAGTCCTCTTTTGATTATCACTGAAATGGGAAGGACAATTCAGATTTTGCAAATAATAGACAATGTCCTTATACCATTCAGATCCTGATGCACTTACATTCTCATCTTGGACTGCATTAACTTGGCATGCTTCCAAGTTTGACTGTGCCATCATCTTGGCTAGTCCTTGTCCTCTTATCAATTTAGTAACTTGTATGTCTATGTTGAATTCCTGCAGTTTGTTTATCCATCTGCACCTTCTTCCAGTCACCTCCTGCTGAGTGAATATGTCTTTGACTGCAGCATGAGGTACATATGCGATTATATGTGACCCTACCAAGTATGGTCTGAAACTTTTAATGGCTCTAACAAGTGCATATGCCTGCTTCTCCATAATATCATATTTCAACTCAGAGGCCTGCAGGGACATACTGAAGAAAGCAATGGGCTGTTCAAAACCATCTTCATTTTTCTGTAACAAACATGCAGCTACAGTATGAAAGGAAGCAAATGAGAACACCTGGAATGGCCTAGAAAAATCAGGAGATTTAAGAACAGGGGCCATCTTAATTGCCTCTTTGATATTCTGAAATGATTCTGTTGCTTCCCTTTCCCAGTTGACGGTTGCATCCTTCTTCATCATCTTGGAAATGTTCCTTGTGATCTCTGCAAAGTTGGGAACAAATCTTCTGACAAAGTTTACCTGTCCAAAGAAGGACTGAACTCCTTTCACAGTTTTTGGCATTTGGATCCTGTCAATGGCTGCCACTCTCTCTGGATCTATCCTGACTCCATCCTTGGAAACAATGTGTCCCAGAAGCTTTCCTTCAACTACTCCAAAGGCACACTTCTTTGGGTTTAAAGAAATACCATATTCTAATGCTCTTATGAAGATCTGCTCCAGATGCATGCAATGCTGCTCCTCTTTCTTTGAGTAGGCAGTCAGGTCATCCTGATATACTGCCAGGATTGAATCAATTAGCCCTGCAAAAGCAACATCCATTGCTCTTTGAAATGTAGCACCTGCATTTGTTAGTCCAAATGGCATTCTAACATACACATATGTCCCCCATGGAGTGGTAAAGGCAGTCTTATACTGTTCTGATTCTTTTACCTTTACCTGATTATATCCTGAAAATCCATCCATCATGGATAGGAGTTCACAACCAGTCACTCTCTGCAACATAGCTTCCATATTAGGCAATGGATAGTTATCCTTCAAAGAGGATACATTCAAGTTCCTGAAATCCACACAAAGCCTAATATCACCATTCTTTTTCCTGACTGGGACAAGGTTAGACACCCAAGTTGAGTGTCTGATGGGCACAATTATTCCAGCATCCCTGAGCCTTTTGAGTTCTTCCTGCATCTTGGGAGCTAAGGTAGGATTTATAGGCCTTTGCCTCTGTCTAAATGGCTTAGCTTCAGGCTTCAGTGGGATCTCATGCTGGAATAAGTCTTCTCTATAAGCTTTTAGGTCCTCATATGACCAAGCAAAAACATGTTTATACCTTTTTAGCAATGCAATCAGCATACTTCTTATGTGTGGTTTGAGCTGTTTGCCAATATATACCTTCTGAGGGGCCTGAGATGTCCCCAAATTTATTTCTTCTAAATCCTCCTTATTTGTGGGGGATGTCCTTGTGACCATTTTGTCTCTACTGTCAAAGGCTCTTTCCAAAGCCACTAACCCTCTAGGGATCTTGTTAGTCTTCAACTGGATGATCTCCTTCCCTACAAGAGTCTCTTTTCCATCTACAGTTTCTACAAAAGCTTGGAAATCAATCTGTTGGTTCTCATACTCATCTATGCAGTGCAAAAATTTCAGCAAATCCCTATCATCATTAAAAACTTGCCAACTGCATATGTTTTCTGGTATGGCAGGCCTAATTTTAACTTCTACATCTGTGACACCTGACAGAGTGATGTCATCCGGCCTTATTGCAACATTGGCTAAGAAATCAGCCATAACATTTTTTGACCTTTCTACCCAGCCAATTGAAAATGCATCAAATAACTCAATAGTATCCCAAACAGCATGCTTGTATTGTTTCAGTCTTTTATTCTTTGCAGCATACTTATTTCTGATTTGGGATACAATCAGCTCAGAGTCTCCAAATACTCTTAACAACTTAATTCCATGTTTGAGAGCAATATTCAGGCCTAAAAGTAAAGCCTCATATTCTGCAATATTATTTGTGCAATCAAACCTCAGCAAGAAAGAGGATTTGAGGAGCTTACCAGTTGGAGACAGGAAAACAACTCCAGCTCCAGAGCCTTCTTTTGCACAAGCTCCATCAAAAAACATGGTCCACAATCCTTGCTGATCCAGCTCTTCAGTGCAGACATTTTTCTTTTCATCTTCTGTATCATCTGAGACAACCCTGAAGTTATCACAGTCAGTGTCCACAAAGCATACCTGTTCATTTGCTTCGTGGTCTTCCACTGTCTCTGATGATCTCTGCTCTCTGATTAACTTGACATCCCTGCCATTCATTGGAATCATGGCATATGACAGGTCCAGCTGCATACTTCCACCAATTAGTGCTGCCCATCTTCTTGACAGCAGCATACCATACTGTGGCTTGATGTCAACCACTGTTATATTCATCTTATATTTCTTTTCAGGAAATGCTGCCAGTTTGAAATCTACATCCTTCATGATTCCAATAACTGGTACCTCTCTGGCATCCATTGCATAGCATTTTCCACATGCCTTGTCAATTTTTAATCCTGTTTGTTGCATGATAGCCAAAGGCATGACATTTGTGGATGCTCCAGAGTCAAGCATACAATTTCTAATTATTTTACCATTTATAACCAGGGAAACATAAAATGGTTCCACCTGTGAAGGACACTTTGTCATGGTCATTCCTAAATAGACTTCAGGAGTCTCATCCTCTTCATTGCACATGACCTGTTTCTCACCCTGGGTCTGATCATTTTGCTTAACTTGAAAAGGTACCCCTGAGATTAGGGATATTGTTCTATTCTTGATCTCTTCCACTTTCATGAGTTCCATAAGTGGAACAGAGACCTTTACCTGAGTGAGGATCTGGGCTATATCAAATGGAGCACTGTTTTGTACAGCAGTTGTAGCTTGCTCCACAATCTTGCTTTTATCCTGAGCTGACTTAGCTTTCATTCTCATAGTTCCCTGATCATCATTCCTGTCTTGGGAACCTCTACTTTGATCTTCAGCCTGAGGGGTTTTGTTTTCTGGTCCTTGGAAATCATGACCTGTTCTGTATCTAAGGTTCTGCTTGTTATTTACCCACTGCCTTTTTTGTGGTTCAGTTCCTTTATGACCATGCATCTGCTGACCTGCAGAAATATCCTCTGGCTGATGTGGGCTGCCAACCTGATGTTTACCTCTGAGATTGTAGTTGCTCTTGACCTGAGCAACTGCTGCAGCTGTGAAGGCTCTGATTTCCTCATCAGAAGGTCGGTGTAAGCTACTCAGAAAATTGTGTGAGTTCTGAGCATACACATAATTATCCTCATGATCTTCATCATATGGGGACTGTTGGCAGGCCTGAACCTGATCATCTATCTTCTCATCAGCACCATATAGAGTATATCCATTACCTATGGACATCATGTTAACATCATCATCCTGCACATGATGTGGCTCATTGCACTCATTACAAGATGTAGCATTATCATACAAAGATTGGGCAATCATGCACTGTGACTGTGAATGTGGCATCTGACAGATTATACACCACGGAGCATCATCAGCAATATTTATAGTTTTCTTTAGGGGATCAGGAGTTTCCTTGGCATGTTGAGCCCTCTGATTTGTGTTGTTACGTGAATATACAGGCTTACCATCATGCCAATTGGTGTTATAAGGCATATCATGTAATGATGGCCTCTTTTCCTGTCTTTGATAGACTTGCCTATCAGGACCCATCCCTTTTTCACTTCTAGCTAATCTATAGCTCAGGTCCTTAACAACATTTGCCAGTTTGTCTATCTTATCTTCAGGAGCAGATGTACTACCTTGAGTGTTCTGAGGCTTATTTGGATTCTGCAGAATTTTTACATCATCCCTTCTATTTGTCTTGCCTGATGCTTTCCTATTGTTTTCAATATTTACTGCAATCCTGAAAGCATCCCTGAGAGTGGCAGGACCTTTATCTCTCAGTCCATATGCAGTCTTTGCATCAAAGGCATTGATGTACAAAATTATGCACATAGGTTCATTTGGCCTCATATGATGTGGCAATTTGTTCAACACTTTAGTAAATCTTGCATTAAAGTCTGCAACCTGCTCATTTGACCCTTTGGTGATGCCGGTGAACTCATTTACAAAGAAGCTAGGGTCAGTTTTATCACCATATTGCTCCTTGAACATCCTCTTAAAATCATCCCATGATGATATACTCCGGTCAGGCAGATTCCTGTACCATTCTCTTGCCTCATCTATTAAGGATTGCATGAATGACTTCATGAAAACATCCTCATGCTCAACCTCAAAATTGTCCATGACATTTTGGAAGGCCTTTAGATGATCTTCTCCTGACACTGTATTGTTTCCTGAAAACTTAGGCACTTGCAGTCTCAGATGCTTATCAATGGGGTTAGGATACCCAGGAATACCATCAAACACCAGCTGTCTGAATCTGTCCAACTGCATAGGCTGTCTGTTTGGCTGATTAACATTAACATTTCTATTTGCATTTTGATTTCCTGCATTGTTCAGTGGTATCCTAGCATCATTCACATTTTGTCTGTCATCATGATGCTGATGTTGCATTTCATATCTTTGCTGATGTCTTTGCATATTTGCATTTTCTAAGGTAGGAACTGAATTATTTTGGGCAGTTCTCAAGGCTTGCACTTTCTGCTGTATATCATCTCTGATTTTCATGGCTTGTAGGTATTCTAGTTCTGCTCTTAGGCTTTTGATTTCTTCAGCCAGCTGTTCATCCTTAGGTCTGGAGGTAGATGGTCTCATGCCATTCTGGTCATCATCCTCATCATCCCTCAGAGACTCTGCCTCTTCAAACCTCTCACTTGGGTCTAGAAAAGGGCGTTCTTGGAACACCTCTGACCTCATTCTGATACTACCACCCTGTTGCCTCTCATATGCACCTTGGATATCTGCTTCTGCACTTGAAAAATAAGGAGCATGCTGTCCTGATGGCCTAGGGTTATCTTGTATCTCATCACTTTTTCTGGGGGAGCTCTCATGACTAGCTGAGACAGTTCCCTTTCTTCTATACATCATTCTTTTTGTTAATGGTAACTCTTCAAATAGAGGATTTTGTTGGGATCTTCTCCCCTGCATATAAATTTACTTTGACCGGTTGGGAGATTACTTCGGAGTCGCCACCTATTGCTAGGAACTGTTTTCTTCTGAAAACCAGGGTTCTTTCACAAGACTCCCCAGCGGAATTTTCTTCTGTTGGTGACTCGGATGGGTCACAAGCATTATTCTTTATTTTATCAATCTTTCCCCAGCGGAGTCGCCAATTTCTGTTGACTTTTTCCCAGACTGGACAAGGTTATTCCCAGATATCCCTACAAGGTAGCCATCAGTGATCAACAGGAGCTCTGGGCCAGGGGGTCAACAGTATAGGAGATAGACTCTATATTTTATCTCCTCTTCTTCTTCAGGCTCTGCAAGACCTAGGGGGGTATTCCCTACTCAACATCTACGAGGATATGCATGCAAGGCTGGGATGTTGACAGAAAGCAGATAGTCCTCCTGTAAGTAGACCAAAACTGAAAGATAAGGGCAAAGGGGCTAGCTTTGGGCCTATTTGCAGTTGTAGACAGAGGACTGAGGTTCCTAAAACTAACTCTAATGTCCTAATGTTGGTTTTAGATTTTGCTTTGGAGTTTAAGTGTGGATGCAAAGCTGGATATGGTTATAACACAAAGCGAAGCATGATTGGTGCCTATCCAGGGCCTGGAGTCAATAGACATACACCTGTGAATGATCAGCATAAACAACTAAAACTGGATTTCAAGGGGATCTATGTGATACCTGCCTTACAGGCATCTCCCAATACAAAGTGTTAGGTTATCTCTACTTATGGTATCCCTATTGCAGTATACCCTTCCCAATGTTCAATCTGAAAACAGTTTAATCTACCCCTTGAGTAGAAGTTAAAAGATCAGACAGTCAACATAGGAATTCTATGCTCTAGAATCTAAACATTACTAAACATCCAGATTCAGAAGAAGAATACATGCAATACTGGAGACAGAATTAACACAACACATGCCAAACAGCATTTCTCATATAAGTTTAATCATGAAATCAGTGGGTTCATGCCAAAAACAAACAACAGGAGATACATAAACTCACAGGTAAGCTGTACAGAGCAACCAGATCAGCTTGTCATGCATTACAGAGCCAAAATCATCAACTTTTCAACAACATCATCAGGATGATGTTAACCAAGATCACCCGATGATAAAAATATCACCCCAGCGAAACATCATGAAGGCAGAAAATATGATGACCTCCACAAGCAGCAGGATGATAACTGGAAATATGATGATGACGAACACGACCCTTAGGAAAAAACAAGTTAGGTCGAGCAATTCAAAGAATAAGCAACATCATCATCATGCTCGCGCAAGGTGATAAATGGAAGATCACCGGGGACTTTGAAACATCACCCTTGCAAGCAGATGCGGGTGCACTGTAGCTTGGCAGCATCATCATGATAAAAACCAAACATCACCCGATGACTGAATATGATGATGACGATGAAAAACCCAGTCGACGAAGAACATGATGATGTAGACCAACGAAGACAAGATGATGATGACGACCTCCTCCTCAGGAAAACATGATGCTGCAGTTGAAAAATGCTAAGGAGGTCCAACACTTAGAAAAAATGGGCAAGAAGATAAAGGCTTCAAATGAAGAAACCTCCTGATCATGACAAATCAACCCCTGGTCAAAATGAGTGTCAACAGGGTGTAGGGTTTAGGGTTGAGGGATTAGGGTTTGGGGTTGAGGAAATAGGGTTTAAGGTAGTGTTGAAGGTTTAGGGATAAGGTTTAAGGGTTGAGGCTTTAGAGTTTAGGGTTAAGTCAGAGACCTAGATGGCTAAGGATGGATGGAGAGGTAGATAAAGAGTGTTTGAGAGACATAGAGAGGGGAGAGGTAGAGAGGTGAGGGGGAGAGATATGTGAGAGATATAATAAATACATGGAGAAGTGAATAATATAGATTTTTCTATAGCAGGTCAAAATGCGAGCGTTTTATAACGTGAGCACATTTTGGATTGCTATACAAATAGTACAAAGGCCTGGACCCCCGTGATCTAGGCCCACATACTCTGTTTTGTTATGTTTATGTGAGTTTTCCGACAAAAAAAAAGTGTTTTCATGCTATTGGGAAGTTCACATGCACATTTTTCACATTCTACTACCTTTGCATGAACTTTCCACCACCTTTTTCTACTTTGCCAACTTAAGGAGGAAATAACATAGTTTTCACATCGAATTTGATATATATCAATTCAAGTTTCAATTTATGTAGTGTTGCAATGTTAATTGTGATTAAATTGTAGCAATTTAACATTATAGATTGGTTAATAGGGTTAAGTGTAAGAATATGGGGGGCCAAAAAGGGGTCTTAAGTGGCCACTTTTTTTTTAAATCAGGAAATGCTAGCCTTGGATGAGAAATTGAGCATAGTTACACTCAAAACTTAGAGATGCAACCAAAACAATGTTCGTAGTGCTCCGAGTCTACTTTCTAAACTACTATTTTTTTTTGAAAATGGCATAGATTAAGGGGTTCAAAAGAGGGAGCCACAGTAATTGGTGTTGTTTCTGTCAAAAAAACATAACATAGCATGTTTTGTGGCTCCCTCAAAAGGTCAACTTTTTTTTGGTATTTTTAAAATTGCTTCAGTGAGAAATTAGCTAATAGCATGTAGTCATGATATTTCCATAGTCCATAATATGAGAAATCAGTAGCTTCTGGTAAAAACTGTGTAGTGCTTTTTTTGGATGGACGTTTCGGATCACACTCTGTGATCCATCATCAGGACAAAAAAGATGAGAAAGAAATGAGTTAAACTGCAGAGAGACTTCCTTTAAAAAGAGAGAGAGGGGTTGAGTGAGGGGTATAACTCAAGGTTAAGAAATAGTAGAGGGTAGGAAAAAGACTAAAATAATCTGAGTAAAGTTAGAACAAACCAAAAGGAAGGATAGTTAGGAAAAGGAAAAAGAATTAAAGGAAAACAAGAAATTAAAAGAAAACAAAAGAGAAATAAAAAGAAAAGGATGAGAATGTGAAAACCCCAAAAAAAGAATGAAAAATGAAAGGGATTAAACCCTAGGGTGACCCGACCCTCAGCAAACAAAGTCTAGGAACGAAAAAAGTAGAGAAAAATAAAAAGATACAACTACCAAGAACGAAAAAGTTATATGACTCAAAAAAATAAGGAAATGAAATATATAAATATAAATATCTTTTAATAAATTACGATAAAATTTAGATCAAAGATGTGTTACACATAATTAAAAAACAAACACAACATAACAGGAAGGTTATAAAGAAAAATAGAAAGGGAACGAACGAACAATAAAAGAAAAAAGAAAAAAGTCAAGAAGAAGCAAAGAAAGTATATATATATATATATATATATATATACATACTTTCTTTGTTTCTTCTAAATAAATAAATATAAGGAGCAAGGGACAAAAAGAGAAAACCAATAAAAGAGGATAAATAAGACTACGAAAATGAGTAAAAAGATAGGGAGAAGGGAGTGGATAAGGGGGAGAAGTAAAAGAAAAAGAAAAATGTCCCTATATATGTGTGTGAATCCATAGATAGGGAGAAGCAAGAAAAGACAAGAGGAGAAACACAAACCCACAAAAAGAAAACCAACAAGATAGAGGAAAAGGCTGAGGAATAAAGGAGAAATGCTATGAGGTAGGAAGACAAAGGAGAGGTGGAAGGGTAGGAGGGAGGGAGGGAGGAGGCGAAAGAGGGAAAAAAACACTGGCAAATGGATAAAGGGGTTGAAATCAATGGGCGAGAGAAAAAAAGGAGGGGAGGAATAGGCAAGAAACCAAATGATAGGCAAGCGGAGTGGAGAGGCAAGGAGTGGGTTAAAAGAAGAAGGAAAATGAGAGGAAGAGCGAGGAAGCAAGGAACACAAGGGGAAAAAGACAAGGCCAAACAAAAGGGGCAGAGAGATGAGGAAAGAGAGATCAAGTGGGAGGAGGGTGGTTTTTAAGGGAATTCAATAGAGGATTCCAAGAGTGGCTCAGACACCAACCATCATCTCTATTTAGGTTGGTGGGGTTATTCCCGATGAAGATAGCCTCTTTGAGTTTTCTCTTAAAGAAGTTGTCCTCCTTGGCAAGGACTAGGGTATCCTCAAGGTGTATGTGGTGCTTGGTGCTAGATGAGTGATTTGCTAGGGCCGATTTCGTGAGACGTTTTTCTTTTTCTTTTACTTCTCCCCCTTATCCATTCCCTTCTCCCTATCTTTTTACTCATTTTCATAGTCTTATTTATCCTCTTTTATTGGTTTTCTCTTTTTGTCCCTTGTTCCTTACTTATATTTATTTATTAGAAGAAACAAAGAAAGTATATATATATATATATATATATATATATATATATATATATATACTTTCTTTGCTTCTTCTTGACTTTTTTCTTTTTTCTTTTAATTTTTTTCTTTTATTGTTCATTCGTTTCCTTTCGATTTTTCTTTATAACCTTCCTATTATGTTGTGTTTGTTTTTTAATTATGTGTAACACATCTTTGATCTAAATTTTATTGTAATTTATTAAAAGATATTTATATTTATATATTTCATTTCCTTATTTTTTTGGGTCATATAACTTTTTCGTTCTTGGTAGTTGCATCTTTTTATTTTTCTCTACTTTTTTCATTCCTAGACTTTGTTTGCTGAGGGTCGGGTCACCCTAGGGTTTAATCCCTTTCATTTTTCATTCTTTTTTTGAGGTTTTCACATTCTCATCCTTGTCTTTTTATTTCTCTTTTGTTTTCTTTTAATTTCTTGTTTTCCTTTAATTCTTTATCCTTTTCCTAACTGTCCTTCCTTTTGGTTTGTTCTAACTTTACTCAGATTATTTTAGTCTTTTTCCTACCCTCTGTCATGCCCACTTTTTACGAGTGGCCACGACACGAGAACACACATGTCATGCCCACATACCGATGTGGTCATGACATGAACCACCAAAAATTTTCCACCTGCCCCTAAAACCCTGACTCATAAGGCGGGGAAGGAAGACAAGGCGTGGATAAAACATCCCAAACGCATAAACAAACAAACAACAAGAGAGAGAGATTCAATTCCCCACCTAACTAAAGATGAATTAAGTCGCTCACAAGTAAAGAGGTGAAATATGACCTACCCATCAAATACGATGTTGTGAGTGTTTCAAGACAACAATTGTGTTAATAAATTACACTACCCACCAAGGTTGCATAACAAGGGAAGGAAGATTTCAACGTTTGGTCTAAACAAGTCCAACTTTAAAAAGTGAAACAAAAGAACGTTAAATTTTCTCCTTTACATCAATAGAGGTACATTTATATTAAATATTTTCCTTTACATCGATGGAATAAATAATAGTAGCCATTGTCCTTGCAACATTAGAGATAACTACACATTAATATTATTTCCTATACATTCATAGATTAAAATGAACAATAATTATTTATCCTGAATACATCGACAGAGGTAAATTTACCTTAATTACTTTTCCTGTATATATGATTAGAATAAAAATAACATTAATTACTTTCCTACATACATCCAAGGAGAACATTATACATTAATTGCTTTTTCAAAACAACATTAGAAGTAAATACGTTAATCATTTTTCCAAATACCTCAAAGAGATAAATATCCATTATTTAAGTTTCCTATATATATCAATAGAATAGATAATCGATAATGATTTTACCTGAATACATCAAAAGAGATAATTATACATTACTTATTTTCCTATATATCATTTGAAATAATAACAATATTTAACCTTCCGTGTACATCAAGGAGATAACATACATTAGTTACTTTCCTGTACATTAAAAATAAATAAATAATCAATTTTTAGATTGCCGAGTACATCAATATACATCCATTATTATCCTACACATCAATTGAGATAATTAAACAATATTTAATTTTTTTTTGAGTACATAAAGGAGATAATTATACATTAATTATTTCTCTGAAATATAAAGATAACCAAAATAAACACGATTATCATTTTTGCTTTACAACAATAGAGACAAGTAACCATAAGGTAATTAACCATCGAGGTCAGAGTACATCAAAATGATACAACACAATAATCTCGTCGATTCACCAGTAGGACGCCAGAATGGGACCAATGGGAGATGTTACTCTCCTCCCAACCATATTGCCATCGTCGAGCGCAATGGATGTCCATTACGCACTAGGCAACCCCCGAGATACGGAGAGAGGAGATCATGGGACCACTCTCAACAAGACTAAACATGCACCTAACAGGGCCTCAAGGAGGACAGCAGGGTCGTCCACATAACATAAGACATGAGCCACACATGTCCACCACACCAACAAGGGAGACATAAAAGGACAAGGGAACTCAACACTCTACAAACACACAGGTATAGTTCCAAACCAGCATTGAACCATAAGGACACTCATATCCAAACAAATAGGAGGAGGAGGAAGAAAGTCACAAAGGACCACAATAAGGTGCTAAATTCATATCGCTCATTCTTCCCAAAACGTTGCCCAATCGAAAAGATTTCATTTAATGAGAGAAAGGACAACACCCAATTTAAAATGTAGCCAACCATTTATGCACGCTAGCTAACGTTATGGCACAAGGGGTTACTACTAAAATTACTAAGGTAATTCATTAGCATGCCACACATACCTTCATATAACAATAAAATGATAAAACAATATCTTAGGTTTGTACCCTCAACCTAAAACTAAGGCAACAAATATGGCCATTAGGGATTAAACAAGTGCAACAATTTTCTTATCGTCTTAATTAATTCTTTACTACACACCTTAGAGAAAAACTCATTTATCTAAGTTTAATATTCAACATGATGATTTTATTTATTTATTTATTTTTTTGGTTAAAAGTTATGAGCTCATGTTCAAAAATAAAGGAACGATCTTTTGAATTACTAACACTTCCTAAATAAAGAAAGTTAGGCCCCTAATAACATAATTATTATTAAACTATATATCATCATTATAATTTATTTTATTTATTTATTTTATTCTATTCTTAAAAGAAACGTACAATCATAACTTTAATAGAAGTACAAGCTTCGGAATGCTAATTTATAACTCTCAAATGTGCTTATTATTACCTGATAACCCGCCTATGAATTATATGTGAGTATTCTCATAGCCTAACGATATCATAACAAAAGAGTCAATGCAAAACTTAATGAGAAGTCAGCTCAAAAGAACTTTCCTACAACTACGAACTCAGTAAGAAAAATTATAATAACTTTGTTCTCCCTTATTTTGAGGTCCCAAATGACATTGAAGGCACGCAAAAGTTTCTCATGGTCATCAAAAAACATATTTTAAAGGAACATTCACCTGATTTATGTCCTAAGGCAGGGGCAACTGCAGAGGAGACTGAGATCGATAGGGAGAATAGAGGACGACCCATGAGGAGATCGAGCCTCATGAGGGCACACCTCTAGCACCAAAAGATGCACCTATTGTAGGGAATCTTCACCCTACTACCGGGCCTATGCCCCTCCTATATTGCAACCCCCTCATCACTAGGCTACAGCTGCAAATAAAGAAAATATTATCTCTGGCTTTCTAATGCCCAGCAAAACTTACGACGCTTGCATCAACTGTTATTTTGCTAAGGTTCACTGTGCCCTCAGAGGGTCTATATGTTGTGCCACTGCTAAGCTTGCCACCATAATCACAACTTTAAATACTACTCATTAAAAAAAAAGTGAACTTGCAAAACTGTAGTGCCTCATTGTTTCCACCATGTTTATTTTCTACTCATTGTTTTAAATCTATTTTGCTTGGTCTGGGTTTCATACTATTTTAAAACCTCCCTACTTCTTTGCGTCTCTTAAGAATCTACTCTAGTTTACTCTTGGTTTAAAACCCAACTCAGACCAGGGAGCCGTTTATCTCCATCGCCATTTAAATCATTTCTCACAGTATAAAAGATAAGCACCTATCGAAGGTGGAGACCCAGTCTAACAAACTCAATACCAGCAAGAGATTTACATTCATAAGACATGGATAAAATAAATGAAAATAGGGGAGTACCTTTTTAGCTCTGAGATCTAGCATTGGGCTCATTTCCTGTGTACTTTGTGAGAAGATGGCGACACAGGGGAAACACCGTGAATGATGACACTCCATACTTCCTCCCCTCTCCATGGTTGCCAACACCCGCCGTGTCCCTGCTCCCCCCACTTCCCCTGAAATCCCCCTTTTTCTTTATTTTTTTTATTTTCCCCCATCCAAGAGGCGACCCCTTTCCCCAATGGTGGCTCCCCCTTTTTCCTTTCCCCAAAACTTTTTCCCACCCTCAAAAAAAATGTTATCGACCAACCCTAAGTTTCTTTAAAAAAAATAATAAAAAAAAATACAATCCAAAACATCCGAGTCATTTTATTGACTCCCTAAACAACTATATTAAATCTGAACATCAAGTGTTCAAATCCCCTAGTGATGTTGATCCTTAATAAAAATAAATATTGTCATCAGAGCAGAAGTCTTCGTAGTCAAAGCCTTCAAGTTGAGTGAACATTCCATTTACACTCTTCCAAAAAGGGTTGTTATCAAAACCACCTACGTTGTGCTGGGCCTAGAAAATTCACTTGCATCCTATGGTTCCCTCTCCTATAGAAGTTGGTCAAACTTAACGATTTGTTCTACAATAAAACAGTTATAAATTACGAGTCATACCTACAATACTATTTACATTGATTTAAACATTGCTTCTTTAGCCGTGGAAGGCTCTGCCAAATTCCAATTACGGACATCAAAAGCAAGTTGTTTCACTTTTAGATCTTTGATATTTTTAAAGAACACTTGTGTCAAGTCTAGTGTCCTTTGTAGAGTATCCTTGGACAACTGAAACATTCCAAACTCGAGGGCACCCCACATAAATTTATTTTGAAGAGGACCTAGTTTAACATAATTCAGTAAATCACAAAGTATGATTAAAAGATGATATCTGCTCTATTACAATCATCAATATAAAATCCTCACAAGGCATGATGTATGAGGTACAATCAATGGATAAATCCATATGATTTAATATTAGCTAAATAACCATAACATCATTATAGTGATGATCAAGATAGTAAAAGTTAGGATGTAGAGGCCCCAATAAAAAAAAAGAAGCATCATGGTGCAAATCTAAAATAATGTGGAGAATGCACAAATGTCGACCCATCGAAAGTATCAAAAGATATGAGTGTAGACAAAAGGTGGGAATTGAAGGGTTTGGCCAATCAAGTCAACTGTTTTAACTTTTGCTCTTCAATAGTGGTGCCACGCAAGAATGGAATTGTCCTAGTATTTTAAGGCACCCTAGAATGGTTATTTGCCATAACGGAAGTGCTTGACCAGCAAGGTTGACTAACGAACTTAGCTCCGCAAGCTACCTTAAGATCACATCCTAACTAATTTCCAATATGTAAAATTTAAACAAAAATCTATCTAATTGATCAAAACTCAAACCACCATTTACTCTTGCTAGTATTCTCGTAAGTTACAACATCATAACTACAATGCAAGGCACATCACACAAAGGTTGCAACTAAATCAACCCACATAAAAAAATACCAAACCATCCTACTGAGAAGATAGACAAGCTAAGATACCTTGCCTCAAAACAAGAATGTTACTTGCGACATCTAAAAAGGTAAGCCAATCAGAGAACCAATGACGTGGAGAAGAAATAACAAACAAGGTTACACACACATGAACGTAAAACACAATACTACAAGGGTTTACACACACCACAAAGATCCCAAAGAGAATCATAAGTGATCTCGGTTAAAGGCAAATAGGTTGAACATAAGCACTACTCATCGATTCACATGTAAGTAGGGTGAGGTAAACAATAGACATACCACAATAAACATGGGGTCCATTACTCGACTGAAGGACTGGGTAGGGTGAATGAACTAGTAGTTCAGTGATCCCATGTCTCCCCCTCCACATCCATCCATTGGTCAAACACCTATATAAGAATATCCTGCACACTCCATTCAAAACATCAAATCCAACAATACCATCATAGCCGAAGCAATACTAAAAGACCAAATAAGGATGTGTAACTAATCACAACTTATATTCATCTTGCAACTATATTATAGAATAATCAATCATTTTATCATTTAATCTAGAACTATAAGAGTACTAGGGTACGCACCAATTAGACAAGGGCAGGCCTTACACCCTCTACTATTTCTTAACCTTGAGTTATACCCCTCACTCAACCCCTCTCTCTCTTTTTAAAGGAAGTCTCTCTGCAGTTTAACTCATTTCTTTCTCATCTTTTTTGTCTTGATGATGGATCATGGAGTGTGATCCAAAACGTCGATCCAAAAAATGCACTACACTATTTTTACCAAAAGCTACTGATTTCTAATAGCATGTAGTTTATGCCCAATTTTTTTGATAATTTTTTGATGAATATTTGATTTTTTACTAATTTTCAAAGTGGACACATCCTAAAAAACATAATTTTGGCCATGCTACCACTATAAATTTTGAAAACTAATTGAAAATCATTTTTTTCTTTTTTTAATGTGTAGAATAGAGTCTAGTTTCTAAATATGTAATTTTTTTGAAATTTCAATGAATAGTTAATTTACAATGAAAAAAAGACCAAACAATGGTTTTTGCCCAAAAACGGACACACAAACAAAATAAATTAAAGATGAAAGGCTTAACATCATTAAAATGTGAAAAAAAACACATTGTCAAATAGCTAAGAGAAAGCCTAACATTACCCAAGTGTTTGATTTGTTTGACCTTGAAACACGTGCAAATCTGAGGGTTAGCATGAACGAAATTATGTGAAATCTTGAAGAATATGGAAAAACACGTCTGTGGATGTTGAAAAGGCACTCCAAGCCTTTGGGTTGGAAATCCAAAGCAAATCCCAAGCCCAAGGATTGGGATTCCCAAAGAAAAACATAACGTGAGCGCATTATAATGCGCTCACATCATTTTTTGCTTTGCATTTTCCCTTTTCCACAAAAGTTTGTGTTGTTTGTCATGTTTGAAATAACATGAGCGCATTATAACGTGCTCGCGTTATGTTCCCCTTGAATTTTTTATGTTCAAGGTTATTAATCATGTATGTATGCCTATATGTATGTATGTATGTATGTATGTATGTATGTATGCCTATATGTATGTATGTATCTATTTATGCCTATATGTATGTATGTATAGTGTCGAGGGTAGAGGAGGGTAGAGATGGGAGTGAGCCAGATAGGGGAGGAGAGGGGTGGATAAGGATTGAGTGATTGAGGTTTAATGTTGAGGGTTGAGCATTTAGGGATAGGATTTAGAGTTTAGGGATAAGGGATTAGAGTTTAGGACCTTGAGGGATTAGGGTTTAGGGTTGAGGCTTTAGGGATAGCGTTTAGGGTTAAGGGTCGAGGGATTAGGGTTAAGGTAGAGTGTTGAGGGTAGAGGGATTAGGGATAGGGTTTAGGGTTGAAAGTTTAGGGTTGAGGGATTAGGGTTTAAGGTATAGTTTAGTAGTTCTTGTGGATAGAGCCAGTAAACAATGGGAGATTATTTGCCTATTTCATAACAATATACCTCCCCTAAGTGCGGGGTGGACAGCAAGAAACATAGATATACCCCAATGCAAATCTTTTCTCATAATGATCATCCTTCTGATTTCAACTGTTAATTACTCACAGTGGATGTACCATACGCAAAGATTTTCTCATAGTGTGTACACCTATTGGCATAATGAACCCCAGATGGGCCAGAAAAATATGCCATATAACATTACTAACATTAAAAAAGTTCATAGCCATTTTTTTGACATATTCTTGCAACTCAAATATCTTTAAGAGAAGAGTGTCAAAAATGATGGGTTTAACAACCTAACATAAGGCAAAGCAGTTTTGTTGGGTTTAGGGATAGGGTTTAGGGTTTAGGGTTGAGGGATTAGGGTTTAGGGTTGAGGGATTATGGTTTAAGGTATAGTCTTGAGGGTTGAGGGTTTATGGATAGGGTTGAAGGATTAGGGTTTAGGGTTGACGGATTAGGGTTTAATGTTGAGAGTTAAGGGTTAAGGGTTGAGGGTTTAGGGATAGGGTTGATGGTCAAGGGATTAGGGTTAAAGTAGAGTGTTGAGGGTAGAGGGATTAGGGATAGGGTTTAGGGTTGAAAGTTTAATGATTGAGGGTTGAGGCTTTAGGGCTGAGGGTTAAGGGATTGGGGTTTAAAATATAGTGTTGAGTGTCGAGGGTTTATGGATAGGTTTTAGGGTTTAATTTTTAAGGGTTAAGGGTTGAGGGATAGGGTTTAGGGTTTAGGCATAATGTATTAGGGTTTAAGGTATACTATCGAGGGTTAAGGGTTTATGAATAGGGATAGCGTTTAGGGTTTAGGGATGAGGGATTAGGGTTGAGGGTTAAGGGATTAGGGTTTAAGGTGTAGTGTCGAGGGTTGAGGGTTTATTGATAGTGTTTAGGGTTGAGGGTTGAGGGATTAGGTTTTAGGGTTGATGGATTAGGGTTTAAGGTATAGTGTTGAGGGTTGAGGGTTTAGGGATAGGTTTTAGGGTTGACGGATTAGGGTTTAGGGTTGACGGATTAGCGTTTAATGTTAAGGTTAGGGTTAGAGTGTCGAGGGTAGAGGGATTAGGGATGGGGTTTAGGGTTGAAGGTTTAAGGATTGAGGGTTGTGGCTTTAGGGATGAGGGTTTAAGGCTTAAGATATAGTGTCAAATGTTGAGGGTGTAGGGATAGGGTTTAAGTTTTAAGGGTTAAGGGTTAAGGGATAGGGATTAGGGTTTAAGTTATAGTGTTGAGGGTTGATGGTTTAGGGATAGGGTTTAGGTTTGAGGGATTAGAGTTTAGGGTTGATGAATTAGGGTTTAATGTTGAGAGTTGAGGGTTGAGGGTTGAGGGTTGAGGGATAGGGTTAATGGTCAAGAGATTAGGGTTAAATAAGAGTGTCGAGGGTAGAGGGATTAGGGATAGGGTTTAGGGTTTAAGGTTTGAGGATTTAGGGTTGAGGCTTTAGGGATGACAATTAAGGGATTAGGGTTTAAGATATAGTGTCAAGTGTCGAGTGTGTAGGGATAGGTTATAGGGTTCAAGTTTTAAGGGTTAATGGTCGAGGGATCAGAGTTAAGGGTTGAGGGATTAGGGTTTGACATTGAGGGTTGAGTACATTGAGGTTCGAGGGTTAAGGGTTTCGGGTTAGGGTTGAGGATTGAGGGATTAAGGTTAAAGTAGAGTGTCGAGGGTATAAGGATTAGGGATAGGGTTGGAGGGTTTAGGGATTAGGGATTAGGGTTTAAGGTATAGTATCGAGCCTGTTGAGGGTTTAGGAATAGGGATAGCATTTAGGGTTTAGGGATGAGGGATTAGAGTTGAGGGATGACAGATTAGGGTTGAGGGTTGAGGGATTAGGGTTTAGGGATAAGGTTTAGGGTTGAGGGTTGAGGGATTAGGGTTTAAGGTATAGTGTTGAGGGTTTAGGGATAGGGTTTAGGGTTGAGAGATTAGAGTGAAGGGTTGAGGGATTGGGATTTGACGTTGAGGGTTGAGGGTTGAGGCTTTAGGGTTTAGGTTTTAGGGATAGGGTTGACAATCGAGGGATCAGAGTTAAGGGTTGAGGGATTAGGGTTTGATGTTGAGGGTTGAGTACATTGAGGTTTGAGGGTTAAGGGTTTCAAGATAGGGTTGAGGGTCGAGGGATTAGGGTTAAAGTAGAGTGTCAAGGGTATAAGGATTAGGGATAGGGTTGGAGGGTGTAGGGATAAGGGATTAGGGTTTAAGGTATAGTATTGAGCTCGTTGAGGGTTTAGGAATAGGGATAGCATTTAGGGTTTAGGGATGGTGGATTAGAGTTGAGGGATGGTGGATTAGAGTTGAGGGTTGAGGGATTAGGGTTTAGGGATAAGGTTTAGGGTTGAGTGTTGAGGGATTAGGGTTTAGGGATAAGGTTTAGGGTTGAGGGTTGAGGGATTAGGGTTTAAGGTATAGTGTTGAGGGTTTAGGGATAGGGTTTAGGGTTGAGGGATTAGAGTGAAGGGTTGAGGGATTAGGATTTGACATTGAGGGTTGAGGGTTGAGGCTTTAGGGTTTAGGGTTTAGGGATAGGGTTGAGGGTCGAGGGATCAGAGTTAAGGGTCGAGGGATTAGGGTTTGACGTTAAGGGTTGAGGGTTGAGGTTCGAGGGTCGAGGGTTTCAGGATAGGGTTGAGGGTTGAGGGATTAGGGTTAAAGTAGAGTATCAAGGGTATAAGGATTAGGGATAGGGTTGGAGGGTTTAGGGATAAGGGATTAGTGTTTAAGGTAGAATATCAAGCCCGTTGATAGTTTAGGAATAGGGATAGCATTTAGGGTTTAGGGATGAGGGATTAGAGTTGAGGGATGACTTATTAGGGTTGAGGGTTGAGGGATTAGGGTTTAGGGATAAGGTTTAGGGTTGAGGGTTGAGGGGTTAGGGTTTAAGGTATAGTGTTGAGGGTTTAGGGATAGGGTTTAGGGTTGAGGGATTAGAGTAAAGGGTTGAGAGATTAGGATTTGATGTTGAGGGTTGAGGGTTGAGGCTTTAGGGTTTAGGGTCTAGGGATAGGGTTGAGGGTCAAGGGATCAGAGTTAAGGGTTGAAGGATTAGGGTTTGACATTGAGGGTTAAGGGTTGAGGTTCAAGGGTCGAGGGTTTAGGGATAGGGTTGAGGGTTGAGGGATTAGGGTTAAAGTAGAGTGTCGAGGTTCTAAGGATTAGGGATAGGGCTGGAGGGTTTAGGGATAATGGATTAGGGTTTAAGGTATAGTATCAAGCTCGTTGAGGGTTTAGGAATAGGGATAGCATTTAGGGTTTAGGGATGAGGGATTAGAGTTGAGGGATGATGTATTAGGGTTGAGGGATTAGGGTTTAGGGATAAGGTTTAGGGTTGAGGGTTGAGGGGTTAGGGTTTAAGGTATAGTGTTGAGGGTTTAGGGACAGGGTTTAGGGTTGAGGGATTTATGTGAAGGGTTGAGGGATTAGGATTTGACATTGAGGGTTGAGCGTTGAGGCTTTAGGCTTTAGGGTTTAGGGATAGGGTTGAGAGTCGAGGGATTAGAGTTAAGGGTTGAGGGATTAGGGTTTGACGTTGAGGGTTGAGTACATTAAAGTTTGAGGGTTAAGGGTTTAGGGATAGGGTTGAGGGTCAAGGGATTAGGGTTAAAGTAGAGTGTCGAGGGTATAAGGATTAGGGATAGGGTTGAAGGGTTTAGGGATAAGGTATTAGGGTTTAAGGTATAGTATCAAGCCCGTTGAGGGTCTAGGAATAGGGATAGCGTTTAGGGTTTAGGGATGAGGGATTAGAGTTGAGGGATGACGTATTAGGGTTGAGGGTTAAGGGATTAGGGTTTAGGGATAAGGTTTAGGGTTGAGGGTTGAGGGTTGAGGGATTAGGGTTTAAGGTATAGTGTTGAGGGTTTAGAGATAGGGTTTAGGGTTAAGGGATTAGAGTGAAGGGTTGAGGGATTAGGATTTGATGTTGAGGGTTGAGGGTTGAGGCTTTAGGGTTTAGGGTTTAGGGATAGGGTTGAGGGTCAAGGGATTAGAGTTAAGGGTTGAGGGATTAGGTTTTGACATTGAGGGTTGAGATTCGAGTGTCGAGGGTTTAGGGATAGGGTTGAGGGTCAAGAAATTAGGGTTAAGGTAGACAAGGAGTGATTGAGAGACATAGAGAGGGGAGAGGTAGAGAGGTAGAGAGGTGAGGGGGACAGATAAGTGAGATATGAGCTAATGGAACTAGAGGTGAAATATTGTAAAGGTCCTATCGAAGGTGAGATAGGTACAAATATTTATGGATCAATCTATAGCAGGACAAAACACGAGTTCGTTATAATGCACTCACATTTTGTCCTGCTATAGAAATAGTAAAAAAGTGTTGACCCCCATGATCCAGGCCCACATGCTCTATTTTCATACTGATTATGTGCGTGCTCTGACAAAAAAGAAGTGCTTTCATGCTATTGGGAAGTTCACATGCACATTTCACACATTCTACCACCTTTGCATGATCTTTCCACCACCTTTTTTGCTTTGCCAACTTGAGAAGGAGGAAATAACATAGTTTTCACACCAAGTTTGATATATATCTATTCAAGTTTCAATTTTTGTAGTGTTACAATGTTAATTGTGATTCAATTTTAGGAATTTAACATTATAGATTGGTTAATAGTATTGTTGTTAGTAATTATATTTGAGTGTTATTCAATTTAACATTGAAAAGGAAGCAAGTGGTGAAAAACTCAAATTGTTGAGGAGTTTGATGCAATAAGAAAAAACACTACATAATTGGGTACTCTCTCCATTTGAATCTTCATTTTTTAGGTATGTCAAGTCTTTACATGCATGTTCTTTACATTTTCCTTAATTCTATTTGAATTACTTTATCATGCTTTATCATACATGTTTAAAATAGACACATTCCCAATCAAGAAAGCAACCTACAATCTCACATGATGCCATGTATATTTTCTACACTTGGGCTCTTTAATAATTATGTGTAATAAACAGACCTTAACATACCATGATGTTAAACTATACAAGAATAAATCCTTACAATATAATAAAAATACAATCCCACTATTATCTTGTATTCATTTCTTAGGAACTAATATTGGTCTCTTTATCATGCTACAGACAAATTCTTTGTCATGCCGAGGAAACGATCAAAATTAAACCAACACAGGAAGAGATAGAAGCTAAGAATGCAAAGAAAGCAGTGGCTATGAGTGAACTTCGTGAGAAGAGGAAATTGGACATGATAAATGAAGACATGCCAATTGAAGAGGAACCACAACCATCACAAAGAGATATGGTATTGGCAGCACAAAGAGAATGAATGCAAAAGCTTCATGCTACGAGAGATTTGAATACCATAGTTGGAGACACATCCTCTACCGCAAGTCAACATGTAGGGACACCATCTACCACATCTCAAGTTAAGAGTACATCATCACTCACATGTGATGAAGGAGGTACGCCATTGTTCCCACCTCAACCTCAAGGTATGTCATCTATTCCATCTTCGATCGAAGGTATGCCATCTAGCCCATCTCATTTAAATATTGATGAAATTCCTAATGTTGAGATGAATTTACCTAACTTAACACCACCTAGAATTTTGCATAGAAAGCCAAAGTATTTGATTGATATTGATGAGAATATTTTGCATCCAATGGAAGGTAAGATTCCAAAATGCACTTGTAGAAGATATGCTCATAAGATTTAGAGATTGTTCTTTGAAAAGTTAAATGAGACTGCAAGATGTCAACTATTCATTGAAATGATGCGAAGTATAAAGTATAGGTCCATCATAAAGATTCTTGGGTTGAGAACATCAGAGGCTTCAAGTGAAAAATCTATTGTCAAGAATCTAATGAGTGTGTATGAGAGTGTGGGTAACACCTCACGTACAAAAGATAGTAATGCAACACGGCGTGTGATTACATCGACTATAGTAAGTAGTCAAACGAGGAAATCTCATCTCATTAGAAAGATGAGTCAAGAATTGAGAATTAATAGGAAAACTTTATCAAGAGCTGTTGGAAGACACCAAAGAATTGAGGACACTAATGCCAATGAATTATCGGCATTCTCGGGGAGACTACCATGAAAAAATAAACCAATTGTTGAAGCATTGAGATCACTAATTGAAGACTTTTGGAAGAATTACACAAGGGTATCTCCGAATCAAAGGGATGTGGTAAGAAGGAGAATTAGTAGTCAGAACTGTGAACCACATCCAAAGCATTTTTGGATGAGACTCAAACACAGTTTTATGGTAAATTTCTAGAGAAGTATCCTCAAATTAAAATTTGTCAAAGATATTTTGAAATGCTAAAACCTTTCTATGTCAAGATAAATCACACATGTACTACTTGTTGTTGTAGATTACATATTGAATTTCCTAACCATTTTGATGTTTATAGGTCTATATGTTTAGATATGCATGCTAACAATGTTTTGTAGGGTTGTGCCATACATGCCCCACCAACATATTCAAGAGACTTCATATCAAGAATTTTATGTGAAAGAGAGGAAGGTCAAATATTTGACAAGAAATTATGCTTAGATGGTACATGTCATCATTGTGGTGGCTTGCAACATTTGCCAATATGTGAACATATGGAAAGAACACATGCAGTTGGAAAAGAACTAGTAGAGTTTGGCAAGTATAAAAAAATGGCATACAATACAAAAGATGGTAAAGAAGCAAAGAGGTGTGAATTGGTTATTGAAAAGATTCCAGTGTATCAGTTTATGCCTATATTTCATGACAACATAGTGTATGAGTATGCAAGACATGCCCATAGAGCTCGATGGTTGGACTTGCAATTCAAGTTATGCAAGGACACATTTCCAGTTGGTAGCATTGTTTCAGTCGTTGACTTTGTAGAGAACTATAGTCTACAGCCATAGCGTGAGGTGCAATCAAATTTTTACAACTCCACACAGGTTTCTATATTTGTGCACATCACATTCATTCATGCGAATGATAGTACAGAGGATGATAGAAAGATCATAAGGGAGTATAATTTCTATATTAGTGATGATCGCATGCATTCTATGGAGTTCGTGCAAGGTTGCTTTCAGGTGTTCTACAATGATTTAGATAGAAGGGGCATATCGTTCAGTCAGCATATCATATGGTCAAATAACTGTGCGTCACAATTCAAGAACTCACAGAATATCTATTAGCTAAGTAGGAGGCATAATTTTATAGGTATTCAGCATATGTGGAACTTTTGTGAGGCCAGGCATGGAAAGGGGGAGCATGATGGTGCAGGAGCATGTATCAAAAGAGCCATAGCACGAGAAGAGTTAAAGTATAAAGACAATGCAAAGTTGACATATGCAAAATTGATTGTTGAGTGGTGTAATGCTTCCATGGGTCTAGGTAATGAAGGTAAGTCTTCAATTCATAGATTTTTTTGGTTGATAGATGATACTAACATTGCACCATATGAGGACTGTTCTACACTGACAGGATCAAATGAGATGCACTCTTTTAGAAGCTCAATTACAGATTCATGGAGTATCTATATGCGAAAGATGTCATGCTTTTGTTCTTCCTATACAATTCAAGCCTGGGATGAGTGTGAGTCAAAGGAGTGGTTTAACAAATGGCAGTTAAGTTATCTTAGCCCACTTGACACGTATCGACCCCCGACGGCACTGGAACTAACACAGATGGAATCATCAGTTGACTTTGACCACATATCAGATCTAGTTCAACCAGGTAATATAGGGCACGTAAATGCATCTAATTTCATCTAGTTCAACCAAGTAATGCCATCTTACTTTGTAGTGTTTTTGTAATGTTGACTAATTTCATCTAATTTGCTACACATATCAATGTAGGGCACGTATATGCAGATGAAGATAATGAAGAGGGAATGGATTATTACTTATGTCATTGTGATGAGGCCAAAAAGAAATTGGAGGCCCCAGTTACAGATGGAGAAAACATCAAATACCCTATAGGCTCAGTGGTTATTATTGGAACATGGCTTAGAAGGTATCCACATAAGAGTGTTAATGTTTGGCTGTTTTAGGACTTTGACATGCATCGAAAGATTCTTCATTACTCGAACCTTGTCGTGGCATTTGATAAAGTATCGAGGTAGACCTTTGAACAAAATCTTGTGGAAGGTGCGTGAGTCTGACCATGAAGCAATACTTGACACAATAAAGAGTAGAGAAGACCCAGATGGTTCATTAGATTAATTTGTAAGTATTCACATTGATTTTGTAAAGTCATGTTACATTGAGTTGTAAGTATGCACATTAATTTGTAAGGTTTGTCTTTTTTTATTTCCTGTTGCATTTTTACACATTTTTACATCATCATGTTATGCATTTTTGGTGTCCTGCTCCTGATGCGACCAAACTGATAGTTCCAACACATCCAGATGGGTATGTTTAGGCCAGGCATTGTTCTATTTTTCACCCAAACATGTTGAAACAGTTTGAGCTGCATTGTACCGACGATATCCCTGAAAAGTCCAAAGTGCAAAAAGGAAGCAATCTTTGACGAGATGTTACTCAAACACCGTGTCACTTAGAAACATTTTGTCTGAGGCAACACGATCATGTAGAGTGCCTCTACAATAACCTCTCTCAGTTTTTTATATCATTGAGGCATTTGCCCGTGGTGAAAGCTTTTCTGTTGCCCCAAAAATTGTCAGGAGGCAGTGTAAAGTTGCAAAGGGGTGTAACTTTTGTTCTTCTCCTTGTGTGGCCAAACTGACAATTCCAACGCATCTGGATGGGTATGTTTACACTAGGCATGGTCCTATTTTTCACCCAAACATGTTGAAACAGTCTGAGCTACATTGTACTGACGATATCCTTGAAGAGTCCAAAGTGTAAAAAGGCAGCAATCTTTGACGAGATGTTACTTGAAAATCGTGTCACTTAGAAATATTCCATCTGAGAAAACATGATCATGTAGAGTGCCTCTACAATAACCTCTCTCAGTTTTTATATCTTTGAGGCATTTTCCCATGGTGAAAAGTTTTTTGCTACCCCAAAAATAATCAGAAAGAGGCAGTGTAAAGTTGCAAAGGGGTGTAACTTTCATCCTGCTCCTGATGTGACCAAAATGACTATTCCAATGCATTTAGATGGGTATATTTACCGTAGGCATGGTCTTATTTTTCACCCAAACATGTTGAAATAGTCCGAGCTACATTGTACTGATGATATCCCTGAAGAGTCCAAAGTGCAAAAAGGCAACAATCTTTGACGAGATGTTACTCAAAAATTATCACTTAGAAACATTCTATCTGAGGCAACGTGATCACATAGAGTGCCTCTACAATAACCTCTCTAATTTTTTTATATCTCTCAGGCATTTACCCGTGGTGAAAGGTTTTCTGCTGCCCCAAAAATCGTCATAAGGAGGTAGTGTAAAGTTGCAAAGGGGTGTAACTTTCATCCTGCTCCTGATGTGACCAAACTAACTATTCCAATATGTCCAGATGGGTACATTTACGTTAGGCATGGTCCTATTTTTCACCCAAACATGTCGAAACAGTCTGAGCTACATTGTACCGACAATATCCCTGAAGAGTCCAAAGTGCAAAAAGGAAGCAATCTTTGATGAGATGTTACTCAAAAACTATGTCACTTAGAAATATTTTGTCTAAGGCAACAAAATCACATAGAGTGCCTCTACAATAACCTCTCTTATTTTTTATATCTCTAAGGTGTTTGCCCATGGTGAAAGTTTTTTTGCTGCCCCAAAAATCGTCAGGAGGCAGTGTAAAGTTGCAAAGGGGTGTAACTTTTGTTCTTCTCCTCATGTGGCCAAACTGACAGTTCCAACACATCTAGGTGCCAATGTGAGGTTGTTTTGATGGCAAAGGGCACCTTGATTCATGATGTTGAATCTCCTTCTTCCTAGGTGCCAAAATGGATAGTTTAGACAAGAAAAGGTGCCTTAGTATACTTAGCTCATTTCTTGGCAATTTGATGGCTTCCATCACTTGTTCAAACCTATAGGAGACCATTTTACACTTAGGTGCTAGATCTTAGGATATAGAACATCTTCCTTCAAGGTGCCAAAATGAGGTTATTTAGACACAAAAGTGTACCTCAATACAAGATGCTTATTCTCCTTCCACTTAGGCGCTCATTCATGATGATCCAAATGACAATAGGTGCCTAGACTTCCTTTGGTAAGATTTAGTCATTTTGAATGTTCTAACACTAGGCGCTACAGTTGGAAGTGATTTGAAGTTCATTTTCCTCTAGGCACCCAAAATGGATGGTGGAGACAAGAAAAGGTGCTTAGGCTTCTTTTGACAATTTTCAAAGTCTTCCTAAGTTATATTATGTTATATTGACCCTTAGGCGCAAATGGATGATCTAGGATGACTCTAGGCGTATATCCAAGGTGATATCTTTCTAGGCGCAATCTTCACTAAGTTTAGACTTCACTTTACATCAAGGTGCCAAAATGGATAGTTTAGTGAGAGGCAAAAATGTGCCTAGAGGTATGATGCTCAGTTTGATGTGTTTGATCAACTTTGATAATCAAGATGAATTGCCTCCCTTAAGGCACCCTCCTTTATACTTTGAAACATCCTTTCAATATCAAGGCACAATTTTGAGGTTGTTTGGACGATGAAAGGTGCCTTGAGTTCTAGGCGGAGTTTTGAGGTTGTGCAAGTAGAGAAATGCACCTAAGGTCTTAAAGTAAATTTGTGCCTAAAACTGAAAATCCCTGAGGTATGACTTATGGAAGCCTATAGCCCCAATGTTATGTTACATACTAAAATTAGGTAAGACTCAATGTAATCTCATAACCTCGCCTTATATGCAAGAGGAATTACATTTAATAACCACAATGGTCATCAGATGCTCATAAGCATATGATTTTGACTATCTTATTCAAAACAACAAACATACTCTTTGCATCCCAATATGGTATAATAACAAGAAATTAAGAAATATTTTTCAATTGATCAACTCATAAAGAATATGGATCAGCATACTCATTTGAATATTTTCAATTGAGCAACTCATAAAAAATATTAATATTTTCTGTTCAACATGATGATTCATTTTTTTTTAAATACAACTTTTATCTTTTAGTTCCAAAATGAGGTTTAGGTGATACTTGAATAACAATAGCTAGCTTATTGGATCAACAAACATCCTATGTAATACAATTGGACTTTAAATATTTGAAGTAGCCATCTATAAATATCCATTCAAACGTGGATTTATAATGCAAGTATGGATGCCATCAATAAGAAAGATTTGTATTAACCAAATATCCATATAGGCATACATCAATATCTGTCAATATAAGTATAACATATATAAAAAATAGCCACATAGGCTTACAAGAATGCCATATAGGCATACAATGTCAACTATATGCAATACAAAATATATGTCCACAAATGCCATATAGGCATACAACAAAGGAACACAATAAAAAGTCATTCCCCTCTGGTTGATGAAGAGAATAGATCACAGGTAGCCTTTGATCTTCTAGGGGATGGAGACACGCATGTGGGTGGTCTACTACGAACCCGAGGGCTGCTCCTCCTATTTAGTTCTTCCTGCATCTTTAGTTGTTACAATAAAAAGTATAGACATTAATATATAGAAATTACATGTTATAAAAAATGAAACATTTAACAAAATAATCACTTACCACTACCATATAATCTGTCTCCTCACTTGCCTTAGTAGCAGGAATAGGTCATGGTGATGTCATGTCCTATAGAACCCATCCAGATAGAAATTAAACTTCAAATCAATAATCTTTTGATTTTTAAAAAATAAACAACTATAACAATGAATGTAAATTAAAATTTACTAATTTGCCTCATACCCCTGTCAATGCCATGGAGCTATGAATCGTAGAGGTCGCACCATGCTCCATTGCCCTATGAACATCAGGAGGTGTTTCCACAGCCTGCATCATCTGGAAATAAAATAACATTATTCAATTACATAAACTATAATAGTGATGCAAATCATGGCTCTTAACATACACACACATTCATCTAAACATGGAAGTACACACAATAAAGCACACAAGGCACATACAAAAATCTAGTAAGTACAATTCATTCATTAAACTATTTATTTTATTACCTCAGTGAAGCTTTGAAGTCCACCACCGCTGGCAGGTGTTGGCATGAAATCTCTAATATTAACCTATTCAACATCTAAAATCAGACATTAGAATACCATTCATATACCGATGCTATTTACATGTAATATTTATAATTGTTTACTAGTTACATACCCCGACAGTAGATGATCTAGTGTAATATGTAGGTGGAGAACCACTGAAAACTGCATCAACTCTATGACCATAAAATTTCATTAAAATCATCAAACTAAATTAGTTAATCTTGCATTTTAAAAATAAAATTTAATAAAATAAATTCAATAAACTTGTTAATATTTACCTGAGTATCAAGGCTGAAAGTCTCACTTAGGAGGGTATCTGTCATCACCATTTGCTCAGTTGCAGATGTAGCCTGTGCACCTGCGTCCTGACTATCCATGGGGTCATAACCACAGGTTGACCCGCAAGTCTGACAAGCATGGGGTGGGACCCTACTCCTCACACTATCTCCCAACCTACTATGTGATGCAGGACTGGCATACTCTATGATGCTCTGGGTCAAGACACTAATGGACTGAAGTGTATCGACCTCAACACTCTCCTTCACAATGGAAGGGATAGAAACATGCTCATGGGCTGGTCTGCTAATTACTCATCTCACTACCCGCTGTGGGTCAACACGTGCCCCTAGTCTATCTTGTGCTGACCCCCCACCTCTACTCTGGAAGTCCTGCATATCAAAATAGTTTAGCACTTTATTGAGGACAAACTCGCAGTGGAGTTTCCTCAAAAAGTATTGCGGGACCTCATTATTATTGCATGGAGGATGGTCAAAAACCATCCACCACCTCTGCCCAAAATTGTCCCTTATCACTTGGTTGTTGCACCAATGGATAGGGAACCTCTTGCATGTAATGGGTGGAGGTTGATTTGTTTGTGGGTTTGTGAAAATCGAACACAAGTCTAAGTTTATAATTTGTAATTTTTTCACATCTTGGTATGACAGCTTGTCTGCATAATAGTCTCTAAACTCTCTCCTTTTATCCATCCAACTAGATATTTGCTTGCTAATTGAATCTACATTTGATAACATAGATTCAAGAGATTCAAAAAGCGTTGACCTATGCAAGGTTGAAGTGGAAGGATCTTTCAACCTTGCAATTATATCTTCAATTTCTTTTTTGTTGTTTTCAATTAACCCCATTATATTTTCTTGTGTTCTAGGGGCATGTCGAGGAATGGATGGAGGAGGTTGTTGTTTCACAGGTATTTCCTCCTCAGGATTTTGTGGATTTTGAGGAGGAGGAGGAGGTGCATTAAAATTTCTTGACAATTAACGAAATATACATCAAAAATCAACTCAAGACTACCTATTTAGAAATAAATTCAAACAAAAAATAAATAAAACTCACTCCTTTGGCGTGCTCGATGTCGTGGCGGCATTTTGGCGACGAATCAACAAGATTTTGGTGTTGAATTGATTTTCCCAAAACGCGAGCATGCTTCCTAGGGTTTGCAGGCCACGGGTATAGAGGAGAAAAAAGAAATGAAATGAGATGATTAGCTTTTATTTATTTATAATAATTCATAACGTGCTCGCGTTATGTATTAATTTTTTTTTAAAACAATTTGGCCACTTTTTGGCCCCCCATCTTTTTGCACTTACCCATAGTATTGTTGTTACTAACTCTATTTGAGTGTTATTCAATTTAATGTTGAAAATGGAGTAAGTGGTGAAAAACTCAAATTGTTGAGGAGTTTGATGCAAGAAGAAAAAAAACACTACATAATTGGGTACTCTCTCCATTTGAATCTCTATTTTTTAGGTATGTCAAGTCTGTACATGCATGTTCTTTACATTTTCCTTAATTCTATTTGAATTACTTTATCATGCTTTATCATACATGTTTATATTGCTTGTATGGTTTACATATTTTGTGTATATATCAGTCTCACTTTTTTGATTTTATAGTTCATCTGCCTTGTCTATGCTTCCACATTTTGCATACATGTCTTACATTTTGCATTTATAGTTCATCATAGTTTTTACTACCCAAAGAGCTTAGTCATCACACACAAATGTCCTTATAATAGACTATGTTTTAAATCAGTTCATGGTATGCATAATAAAAGATATCTCAAAGGTCAACATTAATTAAAATAGACACAATCTCGATATCATTGTTAAGTCCCTTTGCATAATGAACCTTATAAAAAAAAATCATTAATATCTATCTAATGAGATTCAACCTAAAGGACCTCATGCAAAATTCCATCATGTGTGTTTCCTTTAAACCTACATAGATAGCCTTAAGTTAAATCTCTAGATTTTATTACTCAAGAATCCATAAGGTCAGCCTACAATCTCACATGGTGCCATGTATATTTTCTACACTTGGGCTCTTTAATAAGTATGTGCAATAATGTTCAATTAAACAGACCTTAACATACCATGATGTCAAATTATACAAGAATAAATCCTTACAACATATAAATATACAATCCCTTAAGCATAATGAAAAGCTATTATCTTGTCATAACAAGTTAAAATACAAATGAATAGGTGCCAAGATCATACAAGTAAATCCCAATAGGCTTAATCCAATCGTGATCCATGCTATGCTACATTATTCTTCATGTTGATAGTTCATACAAACCTTGTATACCAAATGTTTCTATTCCCATATCTATGACAATGTACCAAGTTAAATACTACAAATCAGTCACATTGCCATGGAATTGATATAGGGTCTCAAGATAGTTCAGTCACATCAAAGTGCAAAGTTCAACATGAGTGTCTCCATGAAAATCATAAGACTTAAGGCTGATCCTCTTGGTTGTCACAACATGATAATGTGAAGATAAGGGATTGTTGTCACACATAAAAAAATTAGTCCTTACCTCATGCCCTAGTGTGATGTCTCCCACAATCTCAATCATCTCTCCTTTCATGACTAGATGGTTATCAACAAGTGTTGGCCCACGAGACGTCTCCAAGTGAAAATCAATTGTATCATGTGTCCTAAATTCTATCCCATGGCTACAAGCTGAATATTCATGTGTGAGGAGATGATCTCTATCCACAAGTAAGTGTAGGTAGTTTGATGCCATTAGCACCAAGGCCCCCCTCACATCTTCAACCTTGTAGTCAACATGAAGTCCTATGCACTCTTCACTTGTAGCCTCAATAGGTGACTCTCCTTTGTTCTTATCCTCATAGGACTGAAGTGAACTTTGTACCATAATGCTTTGTATGGATGCAATAATTTTGTGTATGCTTTGTACCTATTTTGGTTGAGTGACATTTACTCTTCTACATGATGATTGTATGTAATTTTTGTATGAAGGGTTGAGTGACATATATTTTAGTTATTTTTATGGATTCATTTATTAGGAACTAATATTTGTCTCTTTATCATGCCACAGATAAATTCTCTGTCATGCTGAGGAAATGATCAAGAATTAAACCAACACAGGAAGAGAAAGAAGCTAAGATTGCAAAGAAAGCAGTGGCTATGAGGGAACTTCATGAGAAGAGGAAATTGGACAGATTGTCGAAGACATGCCAATTGAAGAGGAACCTCAACCATCAACAAGAGATATGGTATTGGTGGCACAAAGGGAACAAATGCAAAATCTTCGTGCTATGAGAGATTTGAATACCACAATTGGAGACACATCCTCTACTGCAAGTCAAGATGGAGGGACACCATCTACCGCATCTCAAGTTGAGAGTACATCATCACTCACATGTGAGGAAGGAGGTATGCCATGGTTCCCACCTTAACCTCAAGGTATGTCATCTATTCCATCTTCGATCAAAGGTATACCATCTAGCCCATCTCATTTAAATATTAATGAAATTCCTAATATTGAGATGAATTTACGTATCTTAACACCACCTAGAATTTTGCATAGAAAGCCAAAGTATTTGATTGATATTGATGAGAATATTTTGCAGCCAATGGAAGGTAAGATTCTAAAATGCACTTGTAGAAGATATGCTCATAAGATTTAGAGATTGTTCTTTGAAAAGTTAAATGAGACCGCAAGATGTCAACTATTCATTGAAATGATGCAAAGTATAAAGCATAGGTCCATCATGAAGATTCTTCGATTGAGAACATTAGAGGCTTCAAGTGAAAAATCTATTGTCAAGAATCTAATGAGTGCATATGAGAGTGTGGGTAACACCTCATATGCAAAAGATAGTAATGCAACATGGTGTGTCATTACATTGACTATAGTAAGTAGCCAAACGAGGAAAGATCGTCTCATTAGAAAGACGAGTCAAGCATTTAGAATTAATAGGAAAAATTTGTCAAGAGCCATTGGAAGGCGCCAAAGAATTGAGGACACCAATGCCAATGAATTATGGATGTTCTCGAGGAGACTACCATGAAAAGATAAACCAATTGTTGAAGCATTGAGATCACTAATTAAAGACTTTTGGAAGAATTACACAAGGATATCTCTGAATCAAAGGGATGTGGTAAAAAGGAGAATCGGTAGTTGGAACCGTGAGCCACATCCAAAGCATTTTTTGGATATGACTCAAACATAGTTTTTTCATAAATTTCTAGAGATGTATCCTTAAATTAAAATTTGTCAAAGATATTTTGAAATGCTAAAACCTTTCTATGTCAAGATAAATCACACACACACACTAGTTGTTGTTGTAGATTAATATTGAATTTTCTAACCATTTTGATGTTTATCAGTCTATATGTTTAGATTTGCATACTAACAATGTTATGCAGGATTGTGGCATACATGCCCCACCACCATCTTCAAGAGGCTTCATATCAACAATTTTATGTGAAAGAGAGAAAGATCAAATATTCTATAGGAAATTATGCTTGGATGGTATATGTTAGCATTGTGGTGGCTTGTAACGTATGCCAATATGTGAACATATGGAAAGAACACATGTAGTTGGAAACAAACTAGTAGAGTTCAGCAAGTATAAAACAATGGCCTACAATACAAAAGATGGTAAAGAAGAAAAGAGGTGTGATTTGGTTATTGAAAAGATTCCAGTGTATCAGTTTATGTCTGCATTTCATTACAGTATAGTGTGAGTATGCAAGGCATACCCATAGAGCTTGATGGTTGGAGTTGCAATTCAAGTCATGCAAGGAAACATTTCCAGTTGGTAGCATTGTTTCAGTCATCAACTTTGCAGAGAACTACAGTCTACAGCCACAATGTGAGGTGCAATCACAATATTACAACTCCACACATGTTTCTATATTTGTTCACATCGCATTCATTCATGCAAATGATAGTATGGAGGATGATAGAAAGATCATAAGGGAGTATCATTTTTATATTAGTGATGATCACACGCATTCTACAAAGTTCGTGTAAGGTTGCTTTCAGATGTTCTACAATGATTTAGCTAGAAGGGGCATATCATTCAGTCAGCATATCATATGGTTGAATAACTGTGCATCACAATTCAAGAACTCATATAATTTCTATTGGCTGAGCAAGAGGCATAATATTATAGCTGTTCAACATATGTGGAACTTTTGTGAGGCTAGGCATGGAAAGGGGGAGCATGATGGTGCAGGAGCATGTATCAAAAGAGCCATAACACGAGAAGAGTTAAAGTATAAAGACAATGCAAAGTTGATAGATACAAAATCAATTATTGAGTGGTGTAATGCTTCGATGGGTCCAGGTAATGAAGGTAAGTCTTCAGTTTGTATATTTTTTTGGTTGATAGATGATACTAACATTGCACCATATGAGGACTGTAGTACACTGACAGGATCAAGTGAGCTACACTCTTTCAGAAGGTCAATTACAGGTTCATGGAGTATCCATACACAGAAGATGGCATGCTTTTGTTCTTCATGTACAATTCAAGCCTAGAATGAGTGCAAGACAAAGGAGTGGGTTGATGAATAGTGGTTAAGATATCTTAGCCCACTTGACACGTATCGGCCCTCAACGACATTGGAACTAACATAGATGGAATCATTGGTTGACTTTGACCACATATTAGATCTAGTTCAACCAGGTAATATATCTACTTGCATAGTTTTTGAAATTCTTAATGTTATCTTACTTTGTAGTGTTTTTGTAATGTTGACTAATTTCATCCAATTTGCTGCACATATCATTGTAGGGCATGTTTATGTAGTTATTACAAATGAAGATAACGAAGAGGGAATAGATTATTACTTATATCATTATGTTGAGGCCAAAAAGAAATTGGAGGCCCTGGTTACAAATGGAGAAAACATCAAATACCCTACAGGCTCAATGGTTGTTACTAGAACATGGCTTAGAAGGTACCCACATAAGAGTGTTAATGTTTGGCTGTTTCGAGACTTTGACATGCATCAGAAGATTCTTCATTACTCGAACCTTGTTGTGGCATCCAATGTTCATTTGATACACTTTCAGGGTAGACCTTTGAAAAAGACCTTGTGGAAGGTGCGTGAGTTTGATCATGAGACAATACTTGACACAATAAAGAGTAGAGCAGACCTAGATGGTTCGTTGGATTAATTTGTAAGTATTCACATTGATTTTGTAAAGTCATGTTACATTGATTTGTGAGTATACACATTAATTTGTAAGTTTATAATGGTTTGTCTTTTTTTATTTGCTGCTACATTTTTACACATATATAGTGAATATTGTGATGAATACGTTTGCCATTGATGTCAATGTGCTTGGATGTTACTAATTGAGTAAGGAATGCATAATTGTACAGGTCTATTGGTTATCTATTGTTTGATGATACCATTACACTTTCAGGATATGTTGTTGGGTTTTGTGATATAAAGACACTTGCTTCTTCATAGAGTATGTGATGTGATGCACAGAGTTGTAGTGCTTCAAGACAAGGCATGAACTTGAATAGTGAAGATCTCACTCAAGCAGTGGTATGAACTTGACAAGCAATGGTATGAACTTGAGCAGTGAAGGCCTCATGATTGGTTTGATTTGTTTGCTATGGTATACATTTGATGTTTGCATCATTATCATGTTATGCTTCATGGGGTTAGATCTAAGTGATGGATGAAGTTGATCCTTATTGGTCTTAATCCTGTTCACTCATGTTTTACTCATGTCATATCAAGATTGATGTCACAGGGTTTGGATGTTAGTTCATAACATTCATGTTTATCATGTTACAATAGCAGGACATAGTTGCTTATGTCATTGGTTCATGCCATTGGATCATTGGATTTGGTTGTGGTTCTTCATCATAACATGTCATGCTTTAAGGAGTTGGACTGGGTTGTGGTTCTTCCTCATGACAGAAGTTTGTTCATGTCTTCATCATTCTTTGTGCTCCATGTCTTCAGTGTCCTCAGTGTCTTCATTTGTAAAAGATTTCTTTAGTGTCCTCATGATGTTGATCTTGATCACAAAATATGGTGTTAAGGTCATGATGTTGATTGATGAGTTGTGGTTGTTGTTGGAAGTTTTGGAAGTCTAAAGGATGTCATAGTGGCAGTGTTCATATCACAACTGCAGAGGTTTCAACATTCAAAACTAGTTAGGGTTTTTCAGTTAAAGTTTTTAGTTATGTTTTAAACCCTAAGTGTATTATCTTTAAAGACCTAGTTTGGTAAGTTTTGTTTGTGTTATACTCTCTGTTTAATCTGTCTCAGATAACCTTCTGTGTTCTTCATGTGGTCTTCAGCACTTAGGTTGTATTATGTTTAGGGTTATCTAGTCCTCAACCGCGTAAAAACTCTAGTCTTTACTTTGCTCTAAAATCTAAGTTAATACTTTACACCCGTACTGGCGATATTGTACCAGCGATATCCCTGAAGAGTCCAAAGTGCAAAAAGGCAGCAACCTTTGATGAGCTGTTACTCAGAAACCATGACACTTATAAATATTCTATTTGAGGCAACGTGATCACATGGAATACCTCTACAATAAACTCTCTTAGCTTTTGATATCTCTAAGGCGTTTTCCCGTGGTGAAAGGTTTTCTGTTGCCCCAAAAAATTGTTAGAAGGAGGTAGTGTAAAGTTTCAAATGGGTCTAACTTTCTTTTTTCTCCTGATGCGACCAAGACAACAATTCCAACGTGTTCGTATGGGTACATTTAGGCTAGGCATGGTTTTGTTTTGCACCCAAACATGCTGAAATAGTTTGAGCTACATTATACCGGTGATATCCCTGAAGAGTCCAAAGTGCAAAAAGGTAACAATCTTTGATGAGATGTTACTTGGAAAACATGATACTTAGAAATATTTCATCTGTGGCAACACGATCATGTAGAACCCCTCTACAAAAACCTCTCTCAGGTTTTGATATCTCTAAGGCATTTTCCCGTGGTGAAAAGTTTTTTGCTGCCCCAAAAAATGTCAGAAGGAGGTAGTGTAAAGTTGCAAAGGGGTGTAATTTCCATCCTGCTCCTGATGCAACCAAACTGATAGTTCCAACACGTCTAGATGGGTATGTTTAGGCTCGGCATGATCCTATTTCACACCCAAACATGCTGAAATAGTTTGAGCTACATTGTACCAGCGATATCCCTCAAGAGTCTAAAGTGCAAAAAGGCAACAATCTTTGACGAGCTGTTACTCGAAAACCATGACACTTAGAAACATTTCATCTGAGGCAACACGATCATGTAGAATCTCTCTACAATAACCTCTCTCAGTTTTGATATCTTTGAGGTGTTTGCCTATGGCGAAAGGTTTTCTGTTGCCCCAAAAATCATCAGAAGGAGGTAGTATAAAGTTGCAAAGGGGTATAACTTTCATCCTACTCCTGATACGACCAAACTGACAGTTCTAGGTATGTTTAGGCTAGGCATGGTCCTTTTTTGTACCCAAACATGCTGAAACAGTTTGAGCTACATTGTATTGACAATATCCCTAAAGAGTCTAAAGTGTAAAAAGGTAGCAATCTTTGACGAGCTATTACTCAGAAACCATGACACTTAGAAATATTTTGTCTAAGGCAACGCAATCATGTAGAACCCCTCTACAATAATCTCTCTCATTTTTTGATATCTCTGAGGCGTTTGGCTGTGGTGAAAGGTTTTCTGCTGCCCCAAAAATCGTCAGAAGGAGGTAGTGTAAAGTTGCAAAGGGGTGTAACTTTCATCCTGCTCCTAACGTGACCAAATAGACAGTTCCATCACATTTGAATGGGTACGTTTAGGCTAGGCATGGTCCTATTTTGCACCCAAAAATGCCAAAATAGTTTGAGCTACATTATACCAGCGATATCCCTGAAGAGTCCAAAGTGCAAAAAGGCAGCAATATTTGACGAGCTATTACTCAAAAACCATGACAGTTAAAAATATTCTATCTAAGGTAACGCGATCACATAGAATCCCTCTACAATAACCTCTCTCAATTTTTGATATCTCTGAGGTGTTTGCCCATGGTGAAAGGTTTTCTGCTGCCCCAAAAATCATCAGAAGGAGGTAGTGTAAAGTTGCAAAGGGGTGTAACTTTCATCCTGCTCCTAATGTGACCAAACTGACAGTTCTAATGCATCCAAATGGGTACATTTAGGCTAGGCATTGTCCTATTTTGCACCCAAACATGCCGAAATAGTTTGAGCGACATTGTACCAGTGATATCTCTGAAGAGTCTAAAGTGTAAAAGGCATCAATCTTTGATGAGCTGTTACATGGAAACCATGACACTTAGAAATATTCCGTCTAAGGCAACGCGATCATGTAGAGCCCCTCTACAATAACCTCTCTCAGTTTTTGATATCTCTAAGGCATTTTCCTGTGGTGAAAGGTTTTCTGTTGCCCCAAAAATTGTCAGAAGAATGTAGTGTAAAGTTGCATGGTAGGCTACTTTTTGTTTTGTTCTTTGTGGGGCCAAACCGTTAGCTCCAACATGTCCAGTTGGGCACATATACGCTACACATGGTCACTGCCCTTCATTATAAAAGGGTCATAGTCTTTTCTATTCGAAGGGTCACAACTTTTCACCTTTGAAGTGTCATTAGTATTTGTTAGAACATCAAGATAACACTTTCTGCAAATGTCCTCCATCCATTATCATCCTTTTTGTTTCTCACCCCAATAAATTAGGTTGTTTTCAACATCAATGCATCAATCATTCATGTAGCACAAGGTTTAAAGCATCAACCATTCATGGGCACTAATAATCCATAAAGCACAAGGTTTAAAGATCAATAAAGCAACAATTGATATTAGAAATGCAAATTGTCAGGATCTTACATTCAGAGCAATGTCATTAGTTGTGGCAAATCTTGGCCAGAAGTAGTTGTAGAGAGGATGTGAATAGTTGTTATTTCAACTCGGAAGTGACATGATAGAGCTTTATGGTGGTGACCTTATATGAACAATGGTGAAAATGCACCAACTAGCACCCATAAATGTCAATAAAGTGGCATGTATGCTTGATAGTATTATTTCACCATTCAATCTAGCTATTTTGATGAGGAGGATATGGCTCCAAATTCTAGTAAACATGTCATAAATGGTCATTCAATCCCTTTGAAAACCCTCACATATTCTAAGTAGAGATTATTCCACATATACCATGGAGAGTGATTGTGACATCATACAATATTGAGATAAGAAAGCCCCAATCTATTGTGCATGTAGGACTAAGCTTCAATCTCACTATTTGTCTATTACATGGGGAGAAATTAGCATACTTGTTTGATGCCACTTCCACTATATTAAATTCACCACACAACCCAATTTTTTATGACTTTAATATACATTCTCGTGTTGATATTCAACATGATGATTCATTTTTATTTTAAATACAACTTTTATCTTTTAGTTCTAGAATGAGGTTTAGGTGATACTTGAATAACAATAGCTAGCTTATTGGATCAACAAACATTCTATGTAATACAATTGGACTTTAAATATTTGAAGTAAACCATCTACAAATATCCATTTAAATGTGGATTTATAATGCAAATATGGATGCCATCAACAAAAAAGATTTGTATTAACCAAATATCCATATAGGCATACATCAATATCTATCAATATAAGTATAAAATATATACAAAATAGCCATATAGGCTTACAAGAATGCCATATAGGCATACAATGTCAACTATATGCAATACAAAATATATGTCCACAAATTCCATACATGCATACAACAAAGGAACACAATAAAAAGTCATTCCCTTATGTCCGGTGAAGATAATAGATCACATGCAGTCTTTGATCTTTGAGGGGATGGAGAAGTGTATGAGGGTGGTCTACTACAAACCTGGGGGCTCCTCCTCCTATTTAGTTGTTCATGGATATGTAATTGTTACAATAAAAGTATAGACATTAATATATAGAAATTACATTATAAAAAATGAAACATTTAACAAAATAATCACTTACTGCTACCATATAATCTGTCTCCTCATTTGTCTTAGTACTAGGACCAGTCTATGGTGTTGTAATGTCTTATAAAAACCATCTAGATAGAAATTAAACTTCAAATCAATAATCTTTTGATTTTTCAAAATTAAAAAACTATAACAACGAATGTAATTTGAAATTTACTAATCTGCCTCATACCCCCGTCAAAGGCATGGACCTATGAATCACAGAGGACACACCATGCTCCATTTCCCTATGAACATTGGGAGGTGTCTCTACAACCTGCATCATCTGAAAATAAAACAACATTATTCAATTATGAAAACTATAAAAGTGATGCAAGTCATGGCTCCTAACATACACACACGTTCTGTCACGTCTCATTTTTATGGCCTATATTATTATTCTAGATTAGTGAACATTTACCATGATTGTTTTACTTTGATTAAGTTCCACGTGTGTGAAGGTAATTATCATGACGATATATTACATAAATTAGAAAGTTGATTTAAATATTAAATATTATCGGTATGATTATGATGTTTTGTTTTGGCTAGTTTTTGGGCACTAACCTATTGACATCAAGTTGAGTGCGAATGAATGTAGGTACTTGTCGAAGATGAGAACATGGTTGAGGTAGAGGTGTTCTAGCCACTTGGCAAGAACTGTTTGGGATGGTTAACTCTGATGCAATCACACACTCACATAGTCTCATATTGCATTTGAATGATTCAATTTTTATGCATCATTGTGTAGATAATAAATGGGATGGATGGTTAGATACTTAGAAAATATTGTGTTTTAATTGCTATAATAAGTTTATTTTAAATGCATTATTTTATTTAATATTAAATATTGTGTTGATTAAATTTAAATGGTGTATTTTAAATTAGTGTAACTAAATTATTTAAATAATAAAATAGATAAGTGCTTTCCTATTTATATAAATATGGATGTTTGGAAGACAATATCTAAATTAGATTTAAACAATTATATTTAAATTCCAATAGGTATATATAATGTTATTTTAAATATTATTTAAATACTTCTTGATTGATTTAAAGTGTTTATGTGTTATTAAAGATAAATAAATTATATTAATAATAACTATTATATTTAGAAAATTAACTATAGGAATTAAAAGAAATGGTTACTACATATTTTAAATTAGATAAATTACATTATTTTGTGATTATCATATTTAGAAATCTAAATTAAACAATTTAAAAAGAGAGTTTTCTATCATGCAAGTTTTAGAAATAAATAAAGTTTATTTTAATGTATTTTCAAAAAGAAATGGTTATTATTTATTTAAAGTTAGATAAATTGCTTTATTATTATGAATATTATATTTAGAAATCTAATAATAAATCTATCATGCAAGATTAAAATAAGTTTATTTTTATTATTTTTTTGGAGGCTTTTGAAGGCCAAATTTCATGCAAACATAAACATGACTTCAGTTATTAAAAAAAAAAAAAACTTAAATCAATCACCAAAAATAAGAGATGATTTTTGGGGAATAAAAGAAAAAGGTCTCAGTAGAGAAAAAGAACCATGAATTTGGCAGAAGAGAATAAAAAAGTGTTTTCATAAAACAGTCAAGAACAACGATAGTAAAACAACGATTTGTCATATCAAAACGAAATTTGAAACCGTAAAATGTTTCAGAAAGTTGGGGAAGAGAAGAACAAAATTCAGAAATACTTTGAAGCGATTCACATTATTTAGTGAACATTTTAGCAAAAGAATGTGACGTGGATTTTGTTTTGGCAGTGACAAGAAAAACTTGATCAGCGACTGCAGCAAAGAATAGATCCTTCCCTTTGGCAAGCGAATCTGGGTATTTTACTAGTTTTTCATTGCAATATATATGGGGGATTAAAATTATTAAACATAGATTTATTTTGGCTTGTGAAACTATTACTTTCTGGTCTATTTTGTCCTATGATTGGCCTGTTTTTCTTCCTGCCACTAGATGCCTTTGTCCTCTGTATTTGCTGTGGGCGTTGACCTGTGTTTCCTTAGCCGCTGTTTGTGGTTATTATTATTATTTTACTTACCTTATCATGGTCACTGTTTATTTATTCCTATCACCAGAATTCAGACCTCTATGATATGATTTTAGTAATCGGCCTGCTGTTGATTATCTTAAGAATTAGTTTATAAACTGCTAAAAACTACCCCTTGTGATCACTGAAATCTATTAAAACATGCTTGCTGAATCTTCATCTTATTGTTCTTTATCTTATTTCACCCTGTAGTAGTCTTTTACTAGCTCCTGTAGCTGTCTTTATCTATTTTATTGCTGTCAGATCTGCACAGTTCCTGTTGCCAGTGTTAATAGTTCTTGTCGCCAGTGTTAACAGTTCCTCTCACCAGTGTTAATAGTTCCTATTGCCAGCATTGTAAAGTTACTGTAACTTCTCTAAAACACTCTTAAACCAACTATATCAATACTCATAACATAAATAGTAGGTTTTTCTGATATTTACCTATGGTCTTAAATTTAGTTGTGAGATGCTGAAATAATTATATATATTATTATCAACTCTTATACAAATGAATTGCTTGAAACTTAAACTGGAATTGAATGGAAAGAGTTAAACATTGATTTTCTTCAACCTTTTGACAACCAATTACTGATAAGGGTTATAATCAGATTTTAGACACCCAAATTATACTTAACTAAATGAATGAATAGATTGATGTTAAAATTATCTTTCTTTATATGTTAGAATGATGGAGTAAAATTTGTGGTGTAAGTATCATTGTCTTATTAAAACTTCTTGAAGGGAATTAGTAAACTTGAATTGAATGATTTAGAAAACTTAATATATTATGGAATTTGAATTGAATATGAATTAGGAAATAAACCCAGTTTGACAACCTTTAGATGCAATTGTATGAACAAATGATGGTTTATTGCTTGAAAGGTGTATTTTCATGATTGATTCATGGAAAAGGGATTAGAAATGGTCATAGGTGATTTTGGATTTATTTATTTTATTTATTCATTGATTTATTTATTATTTATTTACTCATTTATTTGGGGAAAGAAGGTAGATTTTTATCTAGGAATGTGTTTGGGTTACTTTCTGGGCAAAGATGTTGAATGTGGATTATCAGAGATGGCTTTTCCTCTTTTCGGGAATTGAACTAGAATACAATGTTTAAAGGTTTAGATCTAAATGAGCTGATATTGAAAAAGATGTTTATTTTGTCTAGTAAACTTATTTATATATATCTCTGCCACATCTTATTGTGAGACAATCTGTATTTCATTATTTAGAATTACACATTCAGACATCAGGGTTGCATCGGGTGTTCCCTCCTGCCAGTTGTTTCCAGGTAGCTAGAAATTTCGTGCAGGGTTGGGTTTCCTTCGTTTCATGAAGGGATCTGAGGAAGTGTAATTACTTCATGGTTGCGTGGAAAAGCACCTGGGCCATTTTCCCGTCTCTCGGCTCACAAGTAGAGAACCACTTGGTTCGTGCGACTGATCAGTGTATTGATTTATTTGTTCTTGTTATACATGATCATTGTAACTTGTATTCAGATGTATTATGGCATGAATGCCAATGGACTTTGCATATGATTTTATAGTGCTTTTACCTGGGATGAGCACGTGAATTGTAAGATTTAATGACTTTATTTGATTTATATTGATGAGATCATCTTTTCCAAGATTTAATGATTCTTATGGAATCTTGTGTATGAGGTTTTTCTTTTGTGAAGATTTATTAACTTCATTGAATCTTATTTATGAGACTTATCTTTTACTTGTGATATTGTAATTAAGCAGATTAATTACACCTTTTTATCTTTTGCGGATTGACTACATCATTTTACTTTTGTTTCTTGTGATGTTGTATTTAAGTGGATTATTACTTCATTTTACTTTTGTCATGGTTTTGAGGGCTTTTACATGTTCACGTAAACATGGAAGTACACACAATAAAGTACACAAGTCACATGCATATATACAAATTAGATGAAGATTCATGACTATTGTGTGGTGTAAGGGTCAACAAAGGAGGGACCATAGTAGCATCAAATTTTAGGTTTAAGAAGTCAGAGAGGGAGTGAAGGTGTTAGTTTAGGTTTAGCTTGGTGTTAGGGTGGGATAGGGTTGTGCTCAAATTTTTGTTTGGTTGGTAGTCATGGAGATAGGACAATGCCTAAGATAGAGTTTGTGGGTTTACAGGACAATGCCTAAACTAGAAATCACATAGACATTAGGTAAGTTTATGGGTTTACAGGAAGGATGAATATCAAGAGTTTGTGGGATAATAGGAGGGAGGAAAGATACTGGATAGGAGAAGAAAAACCTTATTTGAAAAATTTCTTATCATTTTCTTTGTCTTGAGGTTTGTCAGGAGGTGGGTTGGAAGAAAACTAGGTCTGTGATGTCTGATAGGGGTATATTAGGAAATAGGTAGGGTAGATATGGGTTGGTTAGTAGGTTGGGTGTAGTGTTGGGGAAGTTTCTTAGGCCTACTTTTAGAAGTGGATGGGGGAAAGGTCCTACACTTTTTCTTTTACTTTATCTTGGAGGGGTGTTAGAGGGGAGAAAGAAGTCAATGAGGAAGGTGAAGTAGTAATAGGTGGATATATGGTGGGGAAGATAGGGGTATAGCTAGTGGAGTAGGTGAAGTAATAGAAAGAGGTTGTGGGGTTGGGGTAGCAATACGTTTAGAGACATAAGATAGGTAAAGGAGAAAGAGGGAATTGGTATGAGGTTGAGGTGGACCAGAAGGGGTTGACAAAAAATAATCTAAGGAGAAGTGTCTTAAGGTAACAACTAGTTTGTATGGGCTATGAGAAATGGTGAAGACATTACCATCATGGGGAATTTAAGGCACTAGTGTATGATAGTTTAGGGACAACCCACATTGCAATGAACCAAGGATGACCTAAGAGAATAGATAGTGCTATGAGATGGGGATGATATGACATGATACATCTAGGCATTTAGGTCCTACCTATATTAGTAGGGTGAGGGAGCCAAAAGTAGGTATAGAAGTGTCATTATGTGTACACTAGGATATATCTGAGGGGGATAAGAATCTCTTTGCAACCTAGTGATGTATAAGTGTTCCTCTATAATTGCATTAATTCCACCTTGATGTATAAGTGTTCCACCTTGATTCAACTATTATTTTATACTGTACTTGTGCATCAATCTACAGAGGATTGTTATAATCATCAGTAGGCACATTGTCAAGTAAGAAGGTGATGGCAAGTGTAAGAGTGGGTTGAATAAAGAAATTATAAGGTTGAATGTCTAATGTGCCTATCATCTCAAAGAATATAGTAGTATTAAAGGAAAGGTCCTCATTAGACTTAGGTGGGTTAGATGTAGGATCAAAAGTAGGGATAGAAGAATTTGAGCTAATAGGATTGACATAGTTTGTAGGGGAATGGGTTAGTGTAGATTCATTAATCAATGCAATCAATGATATGAACATAAACTACAAAAATCTAGTAAGTACAATTCATTAGTTAAACTATTTATTTTATTACCTGAGTGAAGCTTTCAACTTCACCACCACTACGAGGTGTTGCTGTGAAATCTCCAAGATTAACCTATTCAACATCCAAAATCACATATTAGAATACCATTCGTATAACAATGCTATTCACATGTAATATTTATAATTGTTTTCTAGTTACATACCCCGACAGTAGATGTTGTAGTGTAATATGGAGGTGGAGAACCACTGAAGTCATAATGAACGCTATGACCCTGAAATTTGATTAAAATCATCAAACTAAATTAGTCAATCTTGTATTTCAAAAATAAAATTTAATAAATTAAATTCAATGAACTTGCTAACATTTCCCTGAGTATCAAGGCTGAAAGTCTCACTCAGGAGGACATCTATCATCACCATCTACTCAGCTGCAGATGTAGCATGCATACCTACATCCTCACTAGCTATGGGGACATAACCATAGGTTGACTTGCAAGCTTGACAAGTATGGGGTGGACCCCTACTCCTTGAACTCTCTCGTGGCCCACGCTATGCTGTAGGACTGGCATGCTCTATGATGGTCTGGGTCAAGCCACTAATGGATTAAAGTATCTTGATGTTAGCACTCTCCTTCACAATGGAAGGGATAGACACGTGCTCATGGGCTGGTCTAGTGAGTGCTCGTCTCATTGGCCGCTGTGGGTCAACACATGCTCCTAGTCTACCTATGCTAACCCCCCACCTCTACCCTAGAAGTCCCACATATCAAAATAGTTTGGCACTTTATTTTTTACAAACTCGTAGTAGAGTTTCCTCAAAAAGTATTGCGGGACCTCATTATTGTTGCATGGAGGATGGTAAAAAATATCCACCACCTCTGCCCAAAAGTCTCTCTTATCACTTGGTTATTGTACCAATGGAACCTCTTGTATGTAAGGGGTAGAGGTTGATTTGTTTATGGGTCTGTAAAAATGGAACACACGTCCAAATTTACAATTTGTTCATTTTTAACTTGCTCATATGACAACTTGTCTGCATAGTACTCTCTAAATTCTCTCCTCTTTTTAGACCAACTAGTTATTTACTTGCTAATTGAATCTACATTTGATAACATAGATTTAAGAGATTGAGCAAGCGTGGATCTATGCAAGGTTGAAATTGCAGAATCTTTCAGCCTTGTAATTATATCTTCAATTTATTTTTTATTGTTTTCAATTTGCCCCATTAGATTTTCTTGTGTTCCAAGGGCATGTTGAGGAATGGATGGAGGAGTTTGTTGTTCAGGTTGTTCTTCAGTAGGTATTTGCTATTCAGGTGATTCAGAATTTTGTCAATTTTTAGGAGGAGGAGGAGGTGCATTATCATTTCCTGCCAATTAAGGAAATTTACATCAAAAATTAACTTAAACCTACCTATTTAGAAACAAATTCACACCAAAAATAAATACAACTCACTCCTTTGGCCTCCCTGACATCGTGGAGGCATTATGGTGATGAATTGACAAGATTTTGGTGTCGAATTTGGTCTTCAATAACGCGAGTGCGTTCCTTAGGGTTTGCAGGCCGTAGGTGCAGAGAAAATGGAAGGAAAAAATGAGCACAAACACTACCCTTTTTTTAATAGTGAAACATAATGTGCTCACGTTATAATGCAAGTATGTTAGAACTCAAGTGCGTTATAATGCTAGTGCATTATAATTAGAAGTTTTTAAAAAAATTTGGCCACTTTTTGGCCCCCAAACTTTTTACACCCACCCTATAGCATATTTAGACATTCCTCTAAGTGACTTCCAATCTGCAGACAAAGATATTCATTCTACAAGAAATGCGAAGCATGTTACTAGACTGTTCTGTTGTAAACAAAGATACTCTTCAACACCCTGTTTCCACCGGGAAAGAAAATTTTCTCAAAAGCACTTGGAAACTTAATATCAGGATGAATTACTCATTATCTTCAACACTTACATAGGCCAGTATAAAGTAACTAACTTAATACAAGAAAGCAACAAAACAAGATCACAGTTGACACCAATGACAACACAGATATGTTGACATCAATGACAACACCAGTTAGGCACATACTTGCAATAGGCTTGTCATCGGCTTGGGAAGGAGAGCATCACTTGAGTTTTTTTCCTCCAACCACAAACCGGTGGTCTCCCACATAACTTCCTTCCTGGAAGTGGCCCTACCCTTCACAAAGGGAGTAGATATAAAGGACCATTAGGTTTGCCATTTGAGTCTCTAGTGTTGTGTTCTTCATATCCCATCGCGATCATGTAACTATAGATCTACTCTAATTGTGTATGACACTACTGGATGGTTATGCCATATGGATCATAGTGAACCAACTAATGCATGCAGAGATGGATGCATTACTTTGGCCAAAGATTTATTATACATAGATGTTTCACAATGAATGTAGTTGACTGTTCACCCACATCTAACTCAACTTAGAAGCTATCTCATCCTACAGTGTTTATAGTTTGACCCACTCTGGTCATGGGATAAATTATTTGTACAAGTCCCATTTAGTCCATCTATCTTGGATTTCTGACTCCAATTTCAGGAGTGCATTCCAAAAGTTTTCTTGTTGCCTATGCAACAGGGAACCTATGACTCGACGACACTCTATTCCTTTACTTTTTTTAGATTTAAATGTTCTTGGTTTTAGTTTCAAGACCATTCTTGGTCTTTGTCTCCTTGAGACTAGTCACCATGTTCATCCCATTCCAAGGTTTTTCATCAATATTCATATCGATTATAACACATCTCGTTATAGTCGATAGATTAAAATAATTCGATAATATAATAAAAAGAGTACCATTTTTCTATTTTAGTAGACTCTTTAGTCTAAAAAGACATGATAGGTTTTTATGCCCATCTACTTCATTCCCAAAGTAATACCATTATAAAAAAGAAGATATTCATACAAGTTTACAAAGCAATTGATCTATCAAGACCATTCTCTCATTTCCCTTCATGGAAGTTAAGAGAGACTCATGGTTTTATTTCTCTAGTGCTCGAAGCACTACATGCACTTAGTGTAGTATAAATATATTACTATCATTTGATATCCTTCAAATAGAGCAATAAGGCTCGTGGATCAAAGATAGGATATGAAGATCAAACAGTTTATAAGATAAGGGTTTTTGAGTAGAACCATGTTTAATTCTTCACACATACACACATAGATATATATGTGTGTGTGTGTGTGTGTCGAGTGGGTGTGGTCTAGAGGTTAAGACCACTTGGTCCTTATTGTGGAGACTAAGGTTCAAATCCCCCCAAAGACATCTTGGCTTCTAAATGGTTGTGGCTCTATGTAGGTGACTCTTGGCACTCCCAGGTCCTTAAGTGGAGTGTGTTCAAATTTTGGTGTACTTTGGTCTCCGCAGCTCGACTGGTCGTGGTAGCAATGGTGTACAATGACGAATCCATCGGTGGTGATCCATTCCACAAGTGGCATGATGGCAGACTTAGCAGGGCTAGCAGTAGCAATGGTGTATAATGACAAATCCATCAGTGACAATCTGCACCACAAGCGGCATGATGGAAGACTTAGTAGGGCCACACCGCTGGCAATCTGCGCTGCAGTGGTGGTGGCAGTTCTACGGGGAGGAGGTCCCCCTTGTGACCTCCGCTGGAGTGGGCCAGCCTAAAAATCCCTCACTTACCAATCAAATATATATATAGTACACTGTTACGATAGTTTACCTTAAATGCTAACAGTGGTGAGAACACTTATAATGGTTCGGGTTGACTGTGACACCGAGAACATATATATATATATAAAGAGTTACCATGGAAGTTGTGTGGATAGAACTATCCACGACTAAGTATATATATACAGGTGCCTTTCGGCACTGAAGCATTATTCAGGACGTCAACAGCTTCACCATAGTGCTATTTATAAAAGAAAGCAAAGATAACATTGCCTAAAAGGTGTCGACCATAATGTACATGTCTATTATAATATACCAAAATAACATTTGAAGCGTGATAGTTTCAAGTTAAATACTATACGTCAAATCAGTCATTTACGAGCTACTTGAAATAGGTGTCAATCCAAGAATTCTAACAACATATAGTGGTATTAACATTACCATATGAACTCACCTGTAATCGTTGAGTCTTCTAACTCCGAATGCAAGTTTTGGATGATAGTCCCTTAATAATAACAGTTCACAACTCTAATACATTCTAGTTGTTCCTTTCGAGAGTTCTATTCCTCTGTTCTTTCAGATAGTCCTCTCTTTTCTTTTTCATAAAACTCAAGATTATCATATAATTATTACTTATATTTCACGTAAGTAATAATCAATAAAATAATCATATATTAACTATTGAACACTAAGAGAATTATCATCACATTATGGTGCTTACAAAATTAGGAAAAGAATACGAATACAGTGTTGAGGTTTTCTTCCTCCCCCGTAAGCAAAATTGATGACAACAACATTTACTTGTTATTAATAAAATAACAATATATATATATATATATAAAATCTACTATGAGAGACAAAATTTAAACTCTAAACATCAATAATGTTCTCTGAACATTATTCGACTCAAATCGACGTGGGTAACGTCGAGAACCCTTAACGACCAATCGACACTAGTCGAATAAGGATTGACTGAACAAGGGAAAGCTAATTGATACTTACCCCATCTCGGAGGTTCACATGATGCACAACTTTGAGACTTTAAATGGCAAACCTGATCTTTCCAAAATATCTATCCCCTTCCCTCTGGTGATACTCTCCTTCCTTTCTTGAAGGTGGAAATCTTTTTCCTTGGTTACACTCATAGCCAATCAAACTTTGATCAGTGTATCATCAACAAATCATTATACATCATGCTTAAATAAACTCAACAACAAGTAATCTCATGTCTAATTCTAAGCATTAATCATAATCCATATATTCAATAATTTTTTCTGACATTTTCCCAAAATGTCAAATCATTAATCTATGATTACTTATCCATCTAATCACATGAAAGTAAAAATAAAACATAGTTAAAGTTTTGGGGATGTAACACCCATCAAATAAGATGTGAGAATTCTTTATAGTGAAAAGTAAATCTAAACAACTTGGTTTGCCCCTTATTAAGGATCAATAATGAATACCAAAACTGAATAAATATACCAACTACAACACCAGAACACTAAACACTAGACTAAAGCACACACCAATTAAATTAAAAAATAAAACCATCTACTCCTACCAAAATTACTACTCAATTATTTTACCCATTCTCTGAGTGAATAATTAACTTGAGAAAAGAAAAGTTCTCTAGCCTCCTGGTGGGTCATCTAACCTCCATTTTGACCATATTACCCTTTATTCATCAGACACAACATGTAAAACTATGAAATCCTTGTCATTGAAAACATGATTTATAGGAATCTTTCTAAGATCCATAGAAACATGGGATGTTGAGTTCAACCAAAAATGCATCCTTATTACTATGCTTATCACTTTTAAAATATCTTTATTAGTTGAGCATAATTGGCGAGGATGATGGTTTGTGTTGATAATGCCATCCACCAAGGTTCAAACCCCCAAATGCATGATCAAGCCAAGTTCGACCCTTGGGTGACTTTGATGAATATGATCCCCTTTCTCATGGTTGCTTAGCCAAAGGACGACTTTTGGTTTAGATGTATGCTTACTCATCATGTTGTAATCCGCTTGTTCATAAAAAGACAAAGATGTCGATATCTATGTAATTCAATTGTTTCCGTAAAAAAAATCCTTATTATAATACTTATCATTTTTAAAATACCTTATATTACTCCAAAACTAAATACATACTTTTAAAAACTTCACCATGCAAAAACATTTAAATCACTTATTGGTTTTGATCCTAGACCTACAAGCACATACATCCCTTTTATAATGCTATCATACATTCTCATGCTACATAATAAATGTTTGTACTCTCAAAACTATCATACATTCTCATGCTACATATGATTGCTAGAGCTTAGGGAGCAATCAAAACGACAATATACTTCTAAAGCATGAATTTTAAACAAAATTGTTGCTTTTGAGTTTGGAACCTATTACCTTTAGGCCAAGCACAAGGTCTTTCATAACCTTCTCACTACCAATCCGATTACACTACTAATAGTATTTTTTTCCTCTGTAAAACTTAATATTTACAGACTTCAACGTATGTCTTTTGACTACCTAGTATTCAACCCTAATCATGTACCACTCCTCTGTAGTCACATTCAAGTGAAAGTTTTATCGCACTACTCTTCACGATACACACAGAGGAATGTGGGGGAATGAAACCAAAAAAATGAAATGTTTCAACGATCAGTTAAAAGCCAAACGTTAATATTTTCATTAAAATGTAACCCCAAAAACAAATGGTGTGGCAAGTGGCTATGGCGTGTGGTTGAGAAGCTTCGAAAACAAATAGTGTGGCATGTGACTATGGGTGAGCAGTATATTTGGGATTTTGTCCTTTTGATTACAATTTAATTACTGTTGTTCAACAAAATTTACGGATGGGAAAACAAAGAAAGATACCGGCAACGATTTGATGTAGTAATTTATCCATTCTCTCCTGTGAAGAAACAATGCAAAGATGGAACAAATTTTTGCTAGGTAGAAAATGCATATAATAGAGGTTTTGAGCCAAGATTCAAGTAGCCCAACAACCAATATTTTATAAGTTTAGTTATGAAAAATTGACTTACCCTCAGTCTGCAACAGAACATTACTATCCGGTATTACGTTCACTCAAGTAGTTCAAATTCTTAAACGTGTATGGCATAGAATCATTCTAACAGAGAGCTCAAAATGAATATATTGTCTTGTACAAAAGGAAGTTTAAAGGAAAGTTGTGCCTCGTGAGATAGGTACTCCAGCATACATGGAAGATATGAACAAGATTAGCTGATGTTTTTTTGGTTGTAACATAGTTTCCGATCTTTTTAACACCTATTTTACTCTTTAATGTTTTTTTACGAGGATTGTCGATACAAGACAAGATCATGGTATTATTTAGTTTTTCTTTATAATTTCAATGTGTAACCTATTGGCAAACAACTTCATTGTAATTTTATGAGGATACCAGACGAGATCATGATTTTATAAAGCCATTCTTTATAACTTCAATGCATAACCTATTGGCAATCAACTTCGCACTACTAAATTTTAGAATCTTGATTTTTAATTTTAGGTAATACATTTTTCAACTTCATTATTCAAATTTGGCTGTATTGACCATTTCCTAACAGCTCAGAGTTACAATATAAAATCAGAATTTTATGAACCAACCAAGTTGAGGCAGTATGTCACCTACTATCGCCATACAAAATTTTGAATCTTTTGAATATATTTTGTGATCAAGGTGACCTTCCCAACAAAATCCCTAATTTAACAATTTAATTGCTAGATTTATTTTGATGGAGTAAAAATAATTTAATATTGTTTTCCATGTGGTGGAATTGTTTTATGCTTGATATTAAAAGGAATAATTTTTTTCCCCAAGGGCTAAAATTTCATTAATGATTCCCTATGTGGAGATTATGCACGTGTAGCACTTTAAAGTGGCTGGGCTTAAACAACACACTCTAAGCTTTGACTTAGGTGGCTGAAAAGTCCTATCTCCGTTTCCGTTGTTTCCATTTTCATGGTTTCCTCTCACGGTTAAGTTTAACTTTTTTTTAAATCCCTCTCCCGCCTAATCCAACAGTTAGGGTCAAATTTGAATTTCTCTTTCCACTCTGCATCTGCCGCATACCGCCTAATCCATTAAAAACATCAATATATATAGAGCGCACAGTATATAGAAGAACAATTGCGCGCCATTTTCTGGTTATTTGACAGAGACGACAACTTAATCACAGTAGTAGGGTCGATGCACTCCATGCCTCGGTTGAGCCATGCTCTCACCATCAAGGAATTGACTGGAATGATAAGGGAGGCTGATACTAATAGTGACGGCCAGATCATTTTCGCCGAGTTTACAAAATCCATATCTTTTGCTGCTCTTAATGGCACCTCTTCCGCTTAGGAAACATATTTGTTTAATGAATAACGGGAATAGGTTTTATTTTCCATTCTCAAATTTTAGTTTCAATAAATGTGGGAATGGCAGGGTATTGCACTGGTGGTTGATAGCAGGTTTCAATTTTTTAAGTTTTCTGATTACGTTGTACATCTAGACTAATCATTTCAAGCAATTGAAGTTAGGGTTTTAGCTCTATCCTATGCGATCAGAGGAAGGATTGAGCCTTGCAATTTGTATTTATTTCCTTTTTCTGTTAGTCCCTTTTTCATGATCCGGTGGACTGTTCATTCTAAGATTATGGAATTTCATGGAGAAATTCTTCTTTTATTCTTTCAGATCTTTTAATAATTTAATGACCCTAAGATATTGATTTCTTAAGTTCATAAGATCTTCACAGTCCATGAATCAGACAGTGTATGTGTATTTTTAGCCGATAGACTGATAGGCTTATATGTGGGAGTTTTTGCTCCCACTAAATTGTCAGCCATTCCTGCCATTTTTTTTCGTCATGTAATTAAAATTAACTCTTTCGTTTCCCCTAATTAAGAGTCACGTCAAATATATCATCACATTGAATTTCATCTTGTACAGTCTCCTTTGCTTTTGCTTCTGATTCATTGGTTTCCTCTTCTGTTTCCAAATCATACATTGCATCATCTATGCTCACCTCTGTTCCTAAATCACTAGATCCATCTTCCATGGCCATTTCAATATCTCCTTCAGTGACCATTTCTGCAAAAATACAGACAGATATCTCTAGATTTTAAAATGTACTGAATCTGAAGTTGCGTTGCCTCTATAAACCCTAGATGGAAGGAGGGTAGGGCTTTGAATGGATGGCTTCCATGGATAGTAAGATTTAGGGTTTCATGGTAAAGTAAGCTTTCCATTGTACAGGGAGATTTAGGGTTTAAAAAAAATGCCAAACCCTCTTGTAGGAAAGTACTATGATGAAGCCATTACACTATTATGCAAGACTGTAGAGATAGAGTTAGGGCTTTAATGAATAACTCAAACCCTACTGCATTAAAGTACTAGAATAATGCATTATATCCAAGGTTTCACTCCAATGAAACATGCACCCAACATTGGTATTGATACCCATGTCTTGCAATGGCGAGTAGAATTAGTTTTGTTTCTTAGGATGACTGTCGTAGGATTGATGAACAGTTCACCATTGTAGCTTCCTTTACGATTCTTTTAAAAAGCCATCTGCAAGGGTTTAGTTCCATCCAATTTAGCACGGATATGGCGAAGGGAAGTGCTAAATGAACCATAAGAGAAATAGGCATGCAACTTAAGAGTGAAGAATGGGAAAGGCCCCCTTACGATTAAGGCCGCTGAACATTCTCAGAGTTATTATTTCTTTAAAGATTGTAATGGTGAAATTTGCATAACCACGATTTTTTTCTCTTAATATTTGAGATCACAGTCGCTAATCTATTTAACATGTTTTCCATAAAGATGTAAAATCTTCAATTCAAACATTTTTTAAGTAATAAGGGAAAGGATGATCTTATCCCTAAATATTTTGACATTAACAGGAGAGGGGATAACCCTAAAAGCACCTAAACAAGCTTCATATGAAAAGAATTTATTGCTACAATTAGAATTTTAGAGGCCTTGAATCTCTTGATAGGAAGTATGTTGTTAGAGATTTCTACAATAAAAATAAAGATATGGATTTTATTTTGTTGCAAGAAGTAAAAGATGTAGGTTTTGTGTTGGATAACACCTTAAGATTTATTTGGAGGGATGCCCTGGCTCTTTCTACCAAGCATGAGAGGGGGAAATGCCATCTTATTAAGCAGAAAATGGGAGAGTTTACTCAAGGACTCAGGATGTTTGTGTTGGCAAGAGACACTGTGTAGCTTCATGAGTGTTGTCATTGATGGCAACAAAGTCCATCCCACACATCCGTAGGACATGGTGTACCTATACTAGAAGATAGATTGAAGAGTATTTTGGTCCGGTGACCAAGAACAGAGCATGCAGCAAGGTCTGACAATCAGGTCCAGATCTCTCAGAAGAAGTATCTCAGTAAAGAGCGGATTTGGGGAAGTCAAGAGGTGTACTTTGACTGATACATTCCAGAGATTGAGCCTTTGGTGAAGAAAGAGTGAAGAGATATGAGCACCTCAGTGTTGGGTTCCTGTTTGGCAGAGTTGACTGAGGAAGAATTGATCGGCAGAGCATCAGACCTTTTTTCGGATGAGGTATTGTTGGTAATCAAGTTTCTTAAGAGATCATTCATGATTGGCCGACATGATTGATGACTTTTATAAGCATCTCTTTGATACATATCACTTGGTAAGCAAGGATTCAACCGACAGATCAGAGTTTGGGAAATTATTGACTATTCCTGTAATATCCCTTGACAATTTGGACCTCAATTTGCTGATTAGAGGCTCAAGGAATATCGTCAAACACTTTGCACACAACCTCTTAATTTGTTTTCTCTGTATTTTTTTAGTTTGCTTGCTTTCTTGGAATGGTTTCAATTGAAGTTAAATTGCTTGCAAATTAAAGCTACAATGTCTAGGCAATGTTCTAAAATGAAAATGCAATTCTTTTTGACCTTTCTAAAACAAATACTTGAACTCTATATGAAGAATGTGTGCCTACAACAATAAGACATTAATGCAAACACTTGGCATGCATCTATTCACTCCTTTATTAATGAACTACTCAAATTACAATGCTGATATAAAATGTTGGCCAAGACTCTTGGCATACAAAGCTATGCAAATCTGAAACTAAATTGCAGCAACTAACAATGACATATATGCCCCTAAAATTGAATGCAAACTACTTGAGAACCTGGTCATGAAGTCGTCTATGCGGGAGAAGGTGCAGCCTCAATGAAATGGAACCAAACGTCCTCTCCACAAGCCAAATCGAACCCTTAATGGTGTTGCCCCTGTTTCAGACCTAAAGTTGTAGATAATAAGAATATTCACACCTTATTCACCTCCAAATATGCATCAAATACCATTGCCCCATCCTTAAGAAGGGAGTGCCCAAGATCATAGGAGAAATTGATAAGTATTAAGCTATCAATCTACAAATATGTGAGGTCTGATATGCCAATCGATGGCTGCCAATGTGCCTCTAAAACCCACGATTTTTCCCACAATAAATATGAAGATTCTAAGCCACCAAATGCCTTCAAAGTGAACTTCAATAATCTGCTTATTCCTTTCACATTGCTGCAATTACTGTAGCGCGGCACTGTAGCGTACTGTAGCAATCATTGTAGCGCGGCACTGTAGCGGCACTATTCACAGCACTGTAGCGGGTACTATAGCGCGTCACTATTCATACCACTATTCATGTCATCAACAATTTCAGAACTGCAAATGATTAACTTTTGGAACCCTTGTGAAACTTAATTTATTCTTCGATTTAAGCATAGATTGGACTTCTAGATGAAGCACACGATGAAGCAATAATTCAGCTGATATTTCACAACCTCAAAATTGCATAACCAATGAGAGTTTTCGTTCCCAATGGCTGGAAATGGCAGAAACCCTAGCTGGTTTCTTCACCAAACAATCACATCAAGCAAATATCAATTCCTGGATGATATGAAGCTTGGGTGACCCTCTTAATATACTTTTTTTCTCCTCATGAAGCCGGCCCATCTAGAAGCTTCCTTTTTATTAAAATAATATTTTATTTGCACTTTTAATAATATTAAAATATGACCTTATAAATAATAAATTGAAATGGCCCCCTTTTTATGCCACATGACTCCTCAAGTCGTAAAGTGCAAATATAACGTTAAAATATAATATTAAAATATTAATTATTATTAAAGTGACCTTTAATAATAATTAAACATCATAACTTAGGCCAAACACCTTATTTCTCCAAGCCAACTGAATATCGGATCGACACTGCCGAAATATCCCATTCAGGTGCCCTGCTATAAATAGTAACCCTGACTGAATGAATTACTATAAATAGTAAGTATGAGGGAAAGATTCCCGAAACCCTTGCAAAGGCCAACCCTTAAACTTACTGAACTCTGGAGAAGAAATAAACCATCCACTGACTAGGTTTCTGTCACAAAAGACCCTCTAACCATCTGAGTTAGCCTACAAGGGCCAGTGATAGCTAAACCATCATAAAACAGGATCACGCTAAAAAGGGGGCATTACAGTCTGCCCTCCCTAAAATTATTTGTCCCCAAGCAATCTCAACAACAATGTTAACACCATCACAAGTACAACTGATAGATCCTGTCGAATCAAATCAACCCCAACACCAGGTGTCGCAGTAGCATAAGCATTAAGTGGAAGCAACTCTTAATACCGACAATGTTTGCTTCCCATAACTGTGCAAGCTAAGCTATCATACACACTATCTAGCATATGCGCAACTGAGCTATGTGTCTGAAACAAATCATGTACATAAAGATCAAAAGTGTAACTGCAAGTAATCACCCTCATATACATGCTGCAAAACTCAACAGTGAACCTTGATTGGAACCCTGATGTACACAAAGGATTCCTCAACATACTGGAGAGTATCCCACAACTAATGCCTGGATCCCAAATGAATCTGTAAGGAACTGCATCAGAATCTTGCTAAAATCAGCTGCAGCCATAGAACCTGCCAAAACTCAGCAAACTGTGCAATTCTGTAATTGAAATACACATATCACTTTTGATGTCAATCCCTGGGTCCCAGTGCCAAACTGGAAGTCCGTCACAAAGCGCACTTGTTGACTTCCACTGTACCATTCTACATAAACCACTGACATAGCACCAAGAGTGGTAGAACACATCATCAGGACCAAAATAGAGTGATGAATCAAACACATCACCACCAGGATCCCAAAATAGAATCAACAATCCACTACCAATGACGACTGGTGGCACCTGTTGCACCATACTGTATGCAACGGAATCACTAATCTGCCAAGAGGCTGCTCCCTGATACTGAGACCTGTGGGTTATGGACCCAAACAACTGTCAGAAAAGATGAGTATCTCCTAACTCATCTGTAAATGTTGGTGTCCCCACAATACTCCAACTGCCAAAGCTGGAAGAAGACTGCTCCTGACACCAACTCATAAAGCCAGTTGCACTAATCAATGCAAATGTGGAGGGTTGATCCCTCTCAGCATCAACAGAAGTGGATAGCTGTGCCTCTTCCCTCATGAGTGCACCATATAACTGCCTAGCAAGCATCAAAGCACAACCTCTATCCTCTGCCCAATTCCTATGGACGTGCTGACTAACCAAGCCATCATACCTACTGCCCCCATAACCATCCTGTAACCATGTATCTGTGTGAAATCTCTGTGACATAAAAGTAGCAAACCTTGTCAGATACATAATAGCATGATGGATAACTGACTGCTGTCCCTGCATGTAATTCCTCATACACAACTGAGTCAGGTACTTGCAGGCTCTAGTTCCATCTTCTGTAGATGGCAACTCTTCATCCCACAATGGATGGTATAAGCACCCCATCAATCCACATCGATGCATCAACCATTCATCTGCATGTGAACTAAAAGAAAGGTGATGAACTCTCCTCACTATGTAGTCATGGTAAAAAGCACCAACCTCTGTCAATAGTTGACCATCATAGTCCTGCTTTCTATCACCTGACATGGAACTAACCTTAGGGGAATCAAGTGTATTTTTAGATTCATCCCGCATTTGAATAAAGAGTCTTCTAATGTTATCTATCCTTTTTTGTCTTGCTATGTTGATGAGATTGATCTTTTCTTTCACTTTTTGAAGATGTTGTCTTGCATTAGCAGCCACTAATCTAGCCTCTTTGGCTTTTTGCAACCATTCTTCATTAATCTTTTTGGACTTCTTTACCTCTTCGATGCCAAAATATACAGAATCAGTCCTCTTATCCTTGATATCTTCATGTCTACCAAATGGTGTAGGGCTGCCATCAATGGGTGATATCTTATCATTGGCTTTCTCATGATCACAAGCTCCTATCTCACAAGAATGATGGGACATAATGCTGCTGTCCTCAAACAAATCAGTGATGACATCATGCCATTGTAAAATGTCTTCTTCATCATGTGTATTCAAAACACTAGTGGCTGCTCCACTAAGCAAAGGATCAACTTTCACATCCACCTTAATATCTTGGACCTTCAATGGACTTTCATATGTACGAATAACATTCATGGAAGCACCATCTAATTCTTTACCACGATAGGATGAAGCAATGCTAGACTCACCTAATGAAACATCACAAGAAACCACATCTTCATGTAGCTGCTCTAATGTAACTGGTTTGTCTTCACCCATCACTTGCTCTTCTTTTTCCTCATTTCCTTGTCCCTCAATCATATGCACAACACAAGATTCTTGCCCATCCAAAGAGGCTGCAATAGAAGACTGATTTTCTGATTTCTTTGGTGAAGCATGAGCCAAACTCAACTCAACTCCACATTCAACTCCTCAATCTGATTTTCTGCCATAAGGAGAGCCATTTGAGAGTCTTCCAAAGATTTTCTAGTCTTCACTAGCTCCGTGGTGAGTTGATCAACCTCTTCCTCTTTGCTCTTCAATGCATCTGAATATATGACACCCAATTCAAGTAGGTGATCTCTATCGGAAAGAAGAGTTAAATAGTTATTTTTCATAATCTCCATGGCTGTCTTAAACGCTTGCAAATCAGAAATTGATGAAGTCTCTTCAACACTTCTGTGTCTCCCCTCAAGCTGGACCTTCCATAGATGAATTTCCACCATCTTGTGGGAATGATCAAAATGGGACAGCGCTGTAACAATCTTATCTTCACTAACCTTTAGTTGGTTCTCCAAATAAGACTTAGGGACCAAGGAAAATTCATTAGTTGAAGTTGTGGGCTGCCAATGGAGAGCTTGACTCTCATCAAAATATTCTTCTGAAGTGTCCTCATGCTGGTTTGGAACTAGAGCAGCAGTAGTTCCCAACCCAAACTCATCATCATCCCTCCAAAAAATAGACTCAAGGGATGATAAATCACTAACCTCATGCAGAGAGGTAAGATCACTCTTAGGACTATTGAAAGAGTCCCCAATCATAACCTCCATGTCACCAACTAGGAGACTTGTGCAACCTTGTCTTGTAGGATCCACTGTTTCTTCCTCTCTACCTTCTATAACATCTACTGGGTGAAGATCAACTGAAATAGACCCGAGCTCAATACTACTGGTCCACACTTCACCTGTTACTTTTCCCGCTGGATTTTCGTGAGTGCATTTAACATCAGCCCTAAAGGAATCATTAAAAGAATCCATACCATTGCTATCCTCCTGAAGAGAAGATGAAACCTGTAACCCAAAAGAAGGCATCTCCTGCTCATCACCTTTGTCCATTCTGTTCTCCATAGGATCAGCTGTATGCTGGTCACTAACTGCTAAAAATTCATTGTAGAGGTTTCTAGATACTTCACCTATAGAGACCTTTTGTTCCTCCTTTTTGTTTTGTGATGTAGACCCCTTAAAAATGGATGCCATAAACCGAGCTGCTTTGTCTATGTTTGTAGGGTGTGAAAACAATTCATTCATCCTCTTCTAGTTTTCATCCAACTTATTCAAACTTTGTTTAATCTTCTCCATATTCTTGTCCCACTACTTTTGAGTACTTGAAGTAACCATGATTAACTAGCTGATTCAATGTCCAATCTACCCAACAGGATGGCAGGACAAAAGCTTTGATACCACTGTAATATCCCTTGACAATTTGGACCTCCATTTGCTGATTAGAGGCTCAAGGAATATTGTCAAACACTTTGCACACAACCTCTTAATTTGTTTTCTCTATATTTTTTCAGTTTGCTTGCTTGCTTGGAATGGTTTCAATTGAAGTTAAATTGCTTGCAAATTAAAGCTACAATGTCTAGGCAATGTTCTAAAGTGAAAATGCAATTCTTTTTGACCTTTCTAAAACAAATACTTGAACTCTATATGAAGAATGTGCGCCTACAGCAATAAGACATTAATGCAAACACTTGGCATGCATCTATTCACTCCTTTATTAATGAACTACTCAAATTACAATGCTGATATAAAATGTTGGCCAAGACTCTTGGCATACAAAGCTATGCAAATCTGAAACTAAATTGCAGCAACTAACAATGACATATATGCCCCTAAAATTGAATGCAAACTACTTGAGAACCTGGTCATGAAGTCACCTATGCGGGAGAAGGTGCAGCCTCAATGAAATGGAACCAAACGTCCTCTCCACAAGCCAAATCGAACCCTTAATGGTGCTGCCCCTGTTTCAGACCTGAAGTTGCAAATAATAAGAATATTCACACCTTATTCACCTCCAAATATGCATCAAATACCATTGCCCCATCCTTAAGAAGGGAGTGCCCAAGATCATAGGAGAAATTGATGAGTATTAAGCTCTCAATCTACAAATATGTGAGGTCTGATATGCCAATCGATGGCTGCCAATGTGCCTCTAAACTCACAATTTTTCCCACAATAAATATGAAGATTCTAAGCCACCAAATGCCTTCAAAGTGAACTTCAATAATCTGCTTATTCCTTTCACATTGCTGCAATTACTATAGTGCGGCACTGTAGCATACTGTAGCAATCACTGTAGCGTGGCACTGTAGCGGGTACTGTAGCGCGTCACTATTCATGCCACTATTCATGTCATCAACAATTTCAGAACTGCAAATGATTAACTTTTGGAACCCTTGTGAAACTTAATTTATTCTCCGATTTAAGCACAGATTGGACTCCTGGATGAAGCACACGATGAAGCAATAATTCAGCTGATATTTCACAACCTCAAAATTGCATAACCAATGAGAGTTTTCGTTCCCAATGGCTGGAAATGGTAGAAACCCTAGCTGGTTTCTTCACCAAACAATCACATCAAGCAAATATCAATTCCTGGATGATATGAAGCTTGGGTGACCCTCTTAATATACTTTTTTTCTCCTCATGAAGCCGACCCATCTAGAAGCTTCCTTTTTATTAAAATAATATTTTATTTGCACTTTTAATAATATTAAAATATGACCTTATAAATAATAAATTGAAATGGCCCCCTTTTTATGCCACATGACTCCTCAAGTCGTAAAGTGCAAATATAACGTTAAAATATAATATTAAAATATTAATTATTATTAAAGTGACCTTTAATAATAATTAAACATCATAACTTAGGCCAAACACCTTATTTCTCCAAGCCAACTGAATACCGGAATCGACACTACCGAAATATCCCATTCAGGTGCCCTGCTATAAATAGTAACCCTGACTGAATGAATTACTATAAATAGTAAGTATGAGGGAAAGAGTCCCGAAACCCTTGCAAAGGCCAACCCTTAAACTTACTGAACTCTGGAGAAGAAATAAACCATCCACTGACTAGGTTTATGTCACAAAAGACCCTCTAACCATCTAAGTTAGCCTACGAGGGCCAGTGATAGGCTAAACCATCATAAAACAAGATCACGCTAAAAAGGGGACATTACAATTCCGGATGCTGACTAGAAAGGTGTTGAAATCATTAGTGTGGATATATATACGAAAAGGATTTAGATGCGAAGGTGAGTGTGGTGTATGTGTGAAGTGCTAAGAAGAGCAGAGAACAGTGTGGAAATAAAGATAGAGGTCCGGTATGTGACTGAACAGCAGCACTAAGGCAGAGGAAGAATGAAGTGCAGTAGATCAGTGTATTGAGCTTAACCGAAACTGAACCTAAGCATATGTGGATGCTTCCCATCAGTTCAAGTATCTAGTTTCCTTCTATAAACTATTGTAGGCAGTGAGGCTCTTGTGAGCAATGTGCTCGGGAAGTGAGCCCTAATTGGCAAGTGCCATTTTGTACTACCTTATTCTTTTAACAGAGAATACAGTCTTGGGTTAGTCACCCCATGGTTTTTCCCTTAACAAGGTTTTCCACATCAAAATCATTGTGTTATGTGTATTGAGTTTATTTCTTCTTTCATGGTTATGCATGCTTATTTAATTTGAAGAATAGAAAGTTAAATTAATCAAGATAACTAATTCACCCCACCTCTCAGTTATCAACAATTGGTATCAGAACTAAGTTCCTCCAAACAAAGCCTAACAGCTTGAGGAATATTTAGGAATTCCAATGGATGTGTATGGCATGAGGCAACAACTTCAGTCTGCCCTAGATGACCTTGAGCAATCTCACTCTGAAGTCAATGAATTGAAGGAAAGACTCAAACAAGTTGATGATTTCATAAATGAACTAAAAGATAAACTGAGTATCTCTATGAAAAAGAGAAAGGAGCTACTTCAATAGTTAGCAAGTCAAAGTGAAGCCAATATTTCTGATGAAGATCTAAATGAGAAGAACAAGTTGTTTGAGGAGCTATCAAAAGAGGTCATTATGGTAAGACATGAAATGGAATCAAGAGTTATGAAATTCACTCAAGAAATTGAAGAGAAAAGAAAGACTGAAGATAATCTAAAACAATCTCTCAAGGAGAAGTCAAAAGACTGCCACAATATGGATAGAATAATCAGGCATTTGGAATCTGATCTTGAAGAAGCTAGAGATAATGAAGAACAACTTGAGAATCAGATTAACACTCTAAAAAGGGATCTTCAAACAACAAATTATTACAAAGAGAAATTCAAGATAAGCTCTCCAGTAAGGCAACCAAATACTCAAAGATATCCATCCTTCAATGGATACTACCATAATTGCAATAACTTTGGTCATAAAGCAAATCAATGCAGAAGAAGAATGATTTAGACTAATTCATCCTTCTCTAGACAGTGTTTTAATTGCAAAAGGTATGGTCACAAATCTCGTGAGTGTAGAAATATGTAAATGAACAATTCATTCAATGGTAGATGTTTTGCATGCAATAGAATGGGACATAGGGCTAATCAGTGCAGATCAAGAGGACATTAGTCAAATATGCAAAGAAATGTTGTTTGCTACAATTGCAATAGATCCGGTCATATTGCCAAATTCTGCAGAAGTAAGAATCAGGACAAAAAGGGTCCGGTACATCATAATCAAAACCAAGACAAAGGAAAAGGAAAAGTGAATGTGGATGAAATTCAAAGGGAGATGAGCAAGATTTGGGTGAAGAGGAGTACAGAAAATGTTGAGGACAGATCCACACCAGAATCTGGTGCCGATATTCCTTCCAGAAACTAAATAGATGAGCTCTGGCTCAGGGGGACTCACAAAAGAAAACAATTTCCCCCAGCCAGACAATTGGTGCCTGAAATTGGCACATGGAAGGTTGCGGATTAAAAGGGTTCTCAGAGAAACATCTAAATAACCCTTGGGAAAGATATGAAAGATCCGCAAGGGATTTAAAGAGGTTAATCATCTAAGATTGATCCGGTTTAACAGTCATCCGATAAGAAGCAGGATTTTCATAGTTTGATCTGGTATAATTTAAAATTTGAGGTATCTTGATCTACGGATAGATCAAATGTTTGGGGAAAGGAAGATAGATTGTCATTAATCACTGAGAATAACTCTAAGTATATCTTAGTGATCCGGAAAAGATCTTTCTCAGAACAAGGAGAACAAGGCAACCAGAATGACTTAAGTTGCGCATTTATTGCAATATGAAATTAGGGTTTGCTCAGAGATAAAAGGGTTCATTTTCTTGTCATTTGCACATTTGCATTAGTGAAAAAGATAAGAAGAGCTTTGCAAACAAGTTTTCTTCATCTCTCTCAAGGATCATTTGCAGAATTCAAGTCAATCGGCGATCTTTTCGGCTCATTCTGTGAACCCTAAAAGCGTAAAAGGTATTTTCCGTTCTTGAAATCTCTCTCTGAATCTTTTGAAAGATGGCTACACCAAATGTTGTGAAGATCACTGATAGACTGTGTCCCAAATTCAAGAAACATCCATACAAATCCCTTGAAGTTGATCCCCTAGGCTCCTTTTCTAGCATTCCGCATGGGGTTTTGCATGTAGAAGATGTTAGGGCATACATTCATGCGAACATTGAAGAATTTAGGGAATCCAAGCTGATGAACATCTACCACAAGCAGTTAATAGATGATTCATTTGAACTCAAACCTCAGTACAAGGCTATTCGGGACAAACATTTTGCACAGTACATTCATTTCCCCTGTTTTGTAAAAGATGAATGGGTCTAGTATATTCTGAGCTGAGTGCATGATAGCTTCATGTGGTTGAATAGGCCATTTAAGATCACTAAAGATGCCATTAAGGTGGTAACTGGATTACACTCATCCGGTGGGATGCCTACTCTCAAATCTGTCAAAAACTAAATTGTAAGTGAGGCTACTAGATCGAAATTTCATAAAAGAGCAATGACAATTAAGGATATCATAGATCTGGATATCAAGTTTACCACCATGATAATCAGCTACAAGATATATCACTCTAGTAGAGAGATTTCTGTCTCTGGAACAGCAATTTACACTGCTTATGAAATGTTAAGAAAGAATGCTGACTATGATCTCTGTGAGCTCCTTCTAAACCAACTTTTGGAGAATCTACAGAAGATAAAGAAGGACAAGAAGTACTCTTTCAAATACGTTGGCTTGATACTCTATTTGTTCTTCTATTATATGAATGAGCTTCCCGGATCCAGTCCAGTTGGATGTGGAAAAATGACAAACCAGTAGCCATACAAATTAGGGATTATTTGCATGGAATAGGTGATGCCAAGGCACAAAATACAGCACTATGGGGCTACTTCAAAAACTTTTAGAGTATGATGCAAGCAAGAGAGAGAATCCCCCAATCTCTAGTGGAAAAATACAAAGATACAATATGCTACATGGTGGCTACTGATCAATGCCTAATGGAGGTAGTGGAGCCAAAAACAGTCTGGATCATGCCAATGGGGTATGAAGTAGATGAGAAAATTGTTGAGCTACATGTTCAACACATGCTAAGTCAACCCAAGGACCCTGAGGCAGAAAAATTTGGAACCTTTGAAGAGTTGAGTGTAAAGATTCATGTGGAGCTTAGACAACCGGAGATGAAAAGAAAAGTGAGAAAAGAAGTAGAGAATGTTGCCAAAAGATATGGCATTTCAAAAGATGCACTCGATGCAAACAGAGAGAAGATGGAAAGGGTAGAGAGAGAAAAGGAAGAAGCAGAAAAAGAAAGTGCTTCGATAGAACCCCCCTCCCAGACCAGATCCTCTAAGAGCTCTGCACCTACCACTGCTAAGAGCTCAAAGGAATCAAAACTGGAAGCAAAATCATCTGGTAAAGGAGAAAAGAGAACAAAGACAAAGGCTACAAGAACATATACAAGCCTCAAGGATGATGAAGAGATAGAGACAGATGAGGAAGTCAAGAAAATGAAGAAGAAGAAGACAACATCCGGTGAACCCTCTACCGGTCATAACAAGGAAGTAGAGGCAGAAGAGTTTGTTGAAAGGCCCACTCTATCTATTGATGATGTAGTCAAATCAGTCACTGTGGATGGGAACCTAAAACCAATGACTGAATTCTATGATGATTACAATGAAGCTGACCAGAAGATCTTGCAAGAAGCTACAGTTAGGTATCTGAATATCTATAATAAGGCATTTATTGAAATCATATCTCTAATTTCTAAGAGTCTAGAGAAGGAACTAGAAATAAGGAAGAATAATGCTAAGGCAAAGGACCTTGAGATCTAGGAACAAATAGCTATTCAGCTCTATCCTTCAATCACTCTGAAACAAATGAATATGATCTTCAAGGATTGCAAGGATGAGTTCCGGAGCAAAGCTAGAATGAATTAGCTTATGCTTGGAGAAACTGACAAAGTGGAAAAAGAAATAGAAGAAATCTTCTAGAATGCCTATAAAAGATTCAATATTCCTATCATAGAGGATTTAGGTGATGAACCCTCTATCATGGATGACAAAGGAGAATCTATTGAGACAGTGACAGAAGGGGCAAAGGAGACAAGTGAAGAGAAAGCTAAGGACTTAGATTCCTCTGCCCCGGAAGAGGAAGTCCATGAAGAAGCAAACATCTCTCCTCCTGTTTCCCCTGCAGACTCCAGATCTAAAGGAGAAGAAAGAACAGAAGAGAAAATTAGTCAAGAAGAAGAGGTGAAGGGAAGAGAAGAAGGTCAAGCAGAGAAGACCACAAGTGACAGTGCTGAGGCTGCACAAGGGAAGAAAACTCTGTCTCTAGCAAGAGACACTGCAGAAGCAGTCAAAGACTTTTTGACAAAAGAAATGATGGAATTAGATGAATCGGAGCTACTTCAAGGACCATTCAATTTTGATTCCCTCTCCTCGGTTTAGACTATGAAGATAGCATCCTTTGCCTATGCAAAGGCAAAAGAAAAACTTTTGAAGTCTCACATAGAGGACTGTGAGCTAATAGAAATTGCATCCAGTGTATTGGAGAAGATCATGCCATCCTTCCAAAAGGATCCTTCAGCCTCCACATCCGGTAATCTAAAGTCTCTTGTAAATTCTATTCATATACATTTTGATTCCTTAGAAAAGTCAGTAGAAGAAAAGGTCCGAAAGGAGTTTTTGGGAAAAAGATTCTTCGGAGTACAGGGTCTAATAACAAATGATAGGAGAGTTATGGATATTGGAATAAAGAGATTAGAAAATGCTCTTAAAGATGGCGGAGACATATATAAATTTTGTTTATCCTGGCCTAAAGTGACCAAAGATATTGAGAAGAAAGTAAAAGAGCAAGAGGATAAACTGTTAAGTTTATCTCAAAGTTTTGATCCTCTCTCCTCTTCCATAATCAATCAAGAGTGTCAGACTATTGCAGCCACAAATGAAATAAAGAAGCTTGAGAAGAAGAAGAAAAATAGAATAAACAGGTTAAGTGAACTTAGAGGGATCATTATCCCTAAGTTAGAGGCTATGCATGAAGCCCTAACTGATGCTTAGACAACAACCCGCACCAGTGATCCGACAGATCTAAAAAGGGAAGAATTTTTTGCATTCCTGTTGAGTGGTCACATCTCAATTTTGGATAGCATGAAGCAGAGTTGGGCGACGTTGTATAGTTGAAGAATACTTTTGTAGATATACTTAAGTATATGTAAGTACAACTTGTATATATACTTATGCGGTTATGTATAGATTGATTTTTGAAAATTTTGGTATGCAGATTCTACCCTTTGCCATTGATGTCAAAGGGGGAGTGAGGAGCAGTGAAAAATGTGGAATCTAGCTAAGGGGGAGCTCTGGAAAAGTGTACATTAGAACAGAGCATTAGCCAAGGGGGAGTATAGTGTGACAGTCATTTTTCACTAAGTGTTGCCATCAATGCCAAAGGGGGAGATTGTTGGCAAGAGACACTATGTAGCTTCATGAGTGTTGTCATTGATGGCAACAAAGTCCATCCCACACATCCACAGGACATGGTGTGCCTATACCGGAAGACAGATTGAAGAGTATTTTGGTTTGATGACCAAGAACAGAGCATGCAGCAAGGTCCGACAATCAGGTCTGGATCTCTCAGAAGAAGTATCTTAGTAAAGAGCGGACTTGGGGAAGTCAAGAGGTGTACCTTGAATGATACATTCCAGAGATTGAGCCTCCGGTGAAGAAAGAGTGAAGAGATATGAGCACCTAAGTGTTGGGTTCCTGTTTGGCAGAGTTGACTGAGGAAGAACTGACCGGCAGAGCATCATACCTTTTTCCAGATGAGGTATTGTTGGTAATCAAGTTTCTTAAGAGATCATTCATGATTGGCCGCCATGATTGATGACTTTTATAAGCATCTCTTTGATACGCATCACTTGGTAAGCAAGGATTCATCTGACAGATCAGAGTTTGGGAAATTATTGACTATTCCGGATGCCGACTAGAAAGGTGTTGAAATCATTAGTGTGGATATATATACCAGAAGGATTTGGATGTGAAAGTGAGTGTGGTGTATGTGTGAAGTGCAAAGAAGAGCAGAGAACAGTGTGGAAATAAAGATAGAGGTCCGGTATGTGACTGAACAACAACACTAAGGCAGAGGAAGAATGAAGTGTAGTAGATCAATGTATTGAGCTTAACCGGCACTGAACCTAAGCATATGTGGATGCTTCCCATCAGTTCAAGTATCTAGTTTCTTTCTATAAACTATTGTAGGCAGTGAGCCTCTTGTGAGCAGTGTGCTCGGGTAGTGAGCCCTAATTGGCAAGTGTCATTTTGTACTACCTTATTCTTTTAACAAAGAATACAATCTTGGGTTAGTCACCCCATGGTTTTTCCCTTAATAGGGTTTTCCACATCAAAATCATTGTGTTATGTGTATTGAGTTTATTTCTTCTTTCATGGTTATGCATGCTTATTTAATTTGAAGAACAGAAAGTTAAATTAATCAAGATAATTGATTCACCCCCCCTCTCAGTTATCAATAGTTTTCCTTGTAATAGATGTTTATGGATTACCTTAGATGTTGGGGGCTTTTTACTGGGCATCTGCTCAGTTTATGCCCCCAATGAATACATCAAGAGAGCAGAGCTATGGAATTGGATGGCCCTGGAATTGCCTAAGGTACCCTGGATAGTGGGAGGGGACTTCAATATGGTAGAGCAGAAGGAAGATAAAGTTGATGGTAATCCCTTAGAGTGGAGAGGGAGTGAAAAATTCTTCTAGCTAAGATTAAAAAAATCCTTCTGGCTGACCCCCTAAAGGGGGAGAAAAAGAAAAGTAAGGCAATTTGGTATACATGGTCCAACTTTCAAAAGGCTAATAAAAGAATTTATAGTAGGTTGGATAGATTTTATGTTGAGAAAGATTCCCTTCTTGTTCAGAATGGAGTGGAAGGAAACAAAGTCCAGGTTATCCCCAATACACTATCTAATCATCATCCCATTAAGTCTGTGGTTCTTATAAAAAGTAGGAAGTCAATGGCCAAATCAGTTAAAAGTAGCCTTTTCAAACTGAATTGTGAGCTATTAAAGGATCATGACAACTTGTTTGGCATCAAAACTTTGAGGAGGATCTGCCTATCCCTATATAGGAAGGAAGGAATGGAAGAATACTGGAATAAACTGACTAAATCTTGTAAATCTATTTTCCAAATAGTAGGAAAAAAGTATGCTTTGGATAGGAAAAGAGAAGAGTTCTTGTTGCAAGAAGTGTTTCTCAAGATTGAGGGGAAGCTGCAAGATAATCCTATGGATGAGCCTCTTATTGAGGAGTTGGTGAAGATTAAGCATAGGCTTACAAAATGTCAGGTGAGAAAGACTCAGGGGGCTAAAATTAGAGTAAAACTAAACTGGCTAGAAGATGGGGATAAAGGAAGAAAATATTTTTTAATCTGCTTAAGCACAAGAACATTAAAGAAAGCATCGAAATGGTAGTGGTCAATGGGGAAAGTCTGAAGAATCAGGGGGAAATCTTGGAAGCATTTAAATTTTTTTATGAGAAACTATTCAAAGCTGAAGATAATAATCCTAAATGTTGGGATGCTCAAGACTTTTGTTCTAGAATCTGCAAAAAGAAAGTAAGCCCTGAGATGAAGATCAGTCTAGAGAGACCTCTCTCTAAAGAGGAAATAGTGTTGGCCATCAAGTCAATGAGTAATGGGAAGTCCTCGGGTGCTGATGGACTTCCTGTGGAATTCTATAAGCCCAATTTGAACTAGATAGTGGATGATCTGCTAGAGATATATAAAGAGGCTTTAAGTAAAGGCACCTTAGGAAAGGAGGTCAATAAATGGATCATAAATCTCTTACCCAAGGGGGGAGACAAGTCTAAAATTAAAAACTGGAGACCCATTACATTATTGAATGTATCCTATAAAATTTTAGCCAAGGTGATGGCTCTAGGTTGAGGGGAATTCTGCCAGAGATTATTACCTCAACCCAAATAGGATTTATAAAAGGTAGATACATTTTAGAAAATCTCATAACAAGTTGGAAAACTCTTCATTGGGAAAATGAAACCAAGCAGAATGCTAAAATACTTCTCCTAGATTTTGAAAAGACTTATGATAGGGTGGAATGGTCATTTATTTTGAAATGTTAAGAGCCATTGGGTTTCTTGAGGGTTTTTGCAGGATGGCTAATATATTATTTCGTGATGCATCTGCTCAGGTTGAAGTCAATGGAGAGCTTTCTACTCCCTTCAATATGGGCAGATCCATCAAAAAAGGATGCCCCCTTGCCCCATTCTTATTTGTGATTGCATCAGAAGCTCTTTACTATATTTTGAGAGCAAATTTTTTAGAAGGCAGAATAGAAGGAAATTCCTTGCCCTTTGGAGAAAGATTGTTGAATGCACAATTTGCAGATGATACTGCTCTTTTTCCTAGAGTAAATAAACAAGAAATGGATTGCTTGGAAAGGAGACTAGAGGTTTTTTGCCTAGCATCTGGTGCAAAAATCTCCTCTACTAAATCTATTATATTAACTTGGGATCATTCTCCTCCAGGCTAGTTAAATTCAGGCAAATGGCAGTGGGGGGGCCCAACAAAGCAAGTGAGGTTTCTTGGGCTCCCCTTTTCCATCTGCCCCCCATTGAAACAAATGTGGGATTGGCTATTTGCAAAAATTGAGAGGAAGTTAATGAACTGGGATAGGATGCACCTCTCTCTGACAGGTAGGCTGTGGGTCTGCCAAAAGATCTTGTCTGCATACTCCATCTTTTATTCTTCAATGTGGATTTTTGCAAATTACCAATTTGAAGTCATTCATAAACTGATCAGGAGGTTTTTATGGTTGGATGGGAAAGGAAACAAAAAAAAGCATCTTGTGAAATGAGAGTGTTGTCTCAGAAAAAAGCTAGGAGGTCTTGGTCTCAAAGATTTGAAAATTCAGGGTGTTGCCTTAGCAACAAATGGATTATTAAATCTTTGGAGGGGGATGAGCCCAACAAAGTTTTAGTTAGGAAGAATATAGAAATGGCTATTTCAGGGAACAAGAAGGATTGGGAGAGAATTCACCTGAACATGATGTCTTATTTGGGGATTTTAGATCTAAGCCTAGGAGGTCAGCTGTGTTTGGGAGCATTTGGAAGTCTTGGGAATGTGCCAAGGGGCTTTTAGATGGCAGAGAAGCAGTAAACCTGAGTGAAGGAAAAAATTGGGGGCAGAGGTCTATTTGGTGGAATATAAAACACAAAGGGAAATATCTTGCATTGTTGCAAGGCTATTCTGCCAAACTGTGTAATCAAAAGAAACTGGTTTGTCTGCAAGATCTTTTTGTTGAGGGTATTCCCAAATCATGGACTATAGTCAAGAATGAGTTTCATTTGTCGTCTAGCTAATTCAGAACTTTTTATACCCTGGAGAAAGCCTTTTTAAAAAATGTCCAGCAGATAGTTGTGATAGAAGGTGAAGAGAGTATAGAGAGGGTTAAGTGAAGGGATGCGACTAGATTGCTTGATGTGAAACCAAAGTAGATCTATAACATGCTTTCCAATTCCCAATGCATATTCCATCATATCCTTGCGACTTGGGGTGACACCATGGGTGATAAAGTATTGGTTAAAACCTTTAAACTATTTTGGTCAAAACTCCTAGAGCTAAAAAAAGCTTGTTTCAGATGGTTTCTAATTTTAAATAAATTGTGTTCAGCCTGTGACAATGCTGTATGTCCCATTTGTAATATTGTTGATTCTGTGTCCCACATTTTCTTTGATTGTTTATATGCTAGGAAAATATGGTCTTTCTTTATGGGAAATATTCAAATGTGGAGTCCATCTGAAGTTTTAAATATAAATGAAATTTTATGTTGTTTCATTGATGGTCTAAAATCTAACGGTAACCTCTTTTGGCTAGTTCTTTCTACTAAAATTATGTGGTTTCTTTGGAAGAAAAGGAATGAAGAGAGGTTTCAGGGTAGGGAGAGATCGCTCACTGGGACTTTTTGAAGTCTCACATATTACAATTTTTTTGAACAAGTTTCAGTTACTATTAAGGTTTCACTTGATAGATTCAAAGAACTAATGGAAACGGGTACCTTCATTTATAAAGATGACATTAAGGAGATAGATTTTTGTGCCAAGGATATGAGGAGACTAGATCTAAGAGTTTATAATGGTTACACAGATGTCGAGGCTCTTTATGCTTAGCTTAAACAGAAAGAAATAGAAAAGTGTGAACTCCAGAAGCAATGGGAAATCACGGGGCAAAATTTTAGCCTCTGCATGGACCAGCTGCAAGAAAAAGCCGAACACGCAAGAAAATTAGCTAGTGGTGAATCTGAAAGTAACAACTAGATTCACATTTGGGATCATGAGATTGAATACTATGAGGATGCAAGATGGGAATTCAAACATGTAGGAGCAGAGAAAGAAAGGATAGGTACAGAGTTAGATGACAACCAAGGTTGGTTCTATCAATATGTTGAGGGATAGCAAGAGGAAATGGCAGCAAAAATGAGTAGAGTTATAGATGAAGACATGGAAGGGAATCGGAGTCAAGTTGCAAGTCCAACAAATTATGAAGAGAATCCAAATAGAAATAGCATGGTAGTTGATCAGGAAGTAGTGGCTGAATCCAATTGATGCAATGATTAATGCAAAGGGAAAGAGATGAAATTGAAGATCCAGTTTATAATAGTTGTTAGTTTATATCAGAAATGGTAATAGCTATTCTCTCTAGTATATACTACAATTTTGATAGGTGGCAAACCTACTTTGTATATATTAGAGAATTCTAATATTTTTGGATTGATGGAAGTGGCAACAAAATTTTGATGTGGTGCTCTTAACCACAAGACTGTAACTTTCTCCATATTTTGAATATAATTAGTGCTAGCTTCTCAATCCAAAAAATCTCTGGATTTTAAAATGTACTGAATCTGAAACTGCGTTGCTTCTATAAACCCTAGATAGAAGGAGGGTAGAGATTTGAATGGATGGCTTCCATGGATCGTAAGATTTAGAGTTTCATGGTAAAATAAGTTTTCTAGTGTACGGGGAGATTTAGCGTTTAAAAAAAATGTCAAACCCTCTTGTAGGAAAGTACTACGATGAAGCCATTACACTATTATGCAAGACTGTAGAGATAGAGCTAGGGCTTTAATGAATAACTGAAACCCTACTACATTAAAGCACTAGAATAATGTGTTATATCTAGGGTTTCACTCCAATGAAATAGGCACCCAACATTGGTATTGATACCTGTGTCTTGTAATGGCGAGTAGAATTGGTTTTGTTTCTTAGAATGACTGTCATAGGATTGATGAACAGTTTGCCATTGTAGGTTCTTTACAAATCTCTTAAAAAGTCACCTACAAGGGTTTAGTTCCATCCAATTTAGCACAAATATGGCGAAGGGAAGTGCTAAATGAACTATAAGAGAAACAAACATGCAACTTAAGAGTGAAGAATGAGAAAGCCCCCCTTACGGTTAAGGCTATTGAACATTCTCAAAATTATTATTTCTTCAAAGATTGTAATGGTGAAATTTGCATAGCCATTTGCATAACCATGATTTTTGTCTCTTAATATTTGAGATCGCAGTCACTAATCTATTTAACATGTTTTCCATAAAGATGTAAAATCTTCAATTCAAACGTTTTTTAACTAATATTTTTTTATTTATTAAAAATTAAAGATTTTTACAAGTATATATAATAGTGAATGTTTGAAATAACTCTGTAATAACACCCAAAAAAATGGAAGTGTGTTAGGTTCTTGAATATTAAAATGTATACTCCTGCCATGCATTAAGAGAGTTGATGTTGTCTGGTGTTCACAGCTTCATAAACCCATTAACAATATTGCCAATCAAAATGGAATAGATTTGGGCATTGTACAAGTACTACTTTACTTATTACCTTCATATTAACATCACAAACATGCTGGTCATTTCCATAACTAAAAAAAATACTAAAGTTTGTAAATTCTTTTTTTTATTGAGTGAGGACTTCTAACATGATCAAGTGAATAGTTTGTGGCATCTGCTACATTGGGTAAATTTTGGCATATTATATATCACTACCATGATTTTATGGGGGTCTTCTAATTTAACTATGTAGTTTTGTTATAGGAAGATATTTGCATCATTAAAGATAATTTCAAAGCTTCAAACTCATCCTTAACAATGGGAAGGAAGCCACACATTTGATTCCATTAACATTTGTATAAAATGTTATTATTATGTTAAAAATTAAATTAAGTTTTAAAGATTTTTTGTAATTGAAAATTTAATATAAAAAATTATAGTAATCAAACTATAAAAAATACAATAAGGATATTGATTGTGTGGAGGTTCAACTTATATTAAGTTTTCTTAAAATAAAGATGCAAATTTTTTATACCAAAATATTTTAAAAACTTATCTACAATTTAATTAGCTAATTGATTTAGAAGATATAATTCTATTGGCTACTTGATTGAGGGTCTTATTCTCCCTTATATTTCTTAAATGTCTCCTCCACTCTCCCCTATATTCTCTCCATCATTTAGTATTTTATGAGAAAATTATTCTATATTTTTTTTTTCTTACACTAAATATTTATTTCTTAATTTCCTGCATGTAATAACTCTATTGTATATAAGATTTTATGTTAAAGATGAATAAGATGAATTAGACTTGAAAATTTCTTATATTATTAAAATATGTTAATTTTATGTGAATTGTGAAATGTATAGATAGTATATTTGCAATAAAGTTTATTTTTTAACATGTCTGTTAGTTAACTAGATTTTGTTTGGATATTATTAATATTTTTAAAAATTAATTATAATTATGTTAGGGAACTCAAACATCATCCAATTTAATTATCAAATAGTTAGTAGTGATTTTATATCTCATTCACAGTGAAAAGTGATAAATAGTTGTCTTATTTTTAATACCTAAAATTTACTTTTAAATATTGAAAGGAATGCTATATAAGAAATAATCATTAGAAAAATGGAAGAGCAGAAAAAAGAGGTGCATCGAATAACGCAGGAGACTAAGAGCGAAAAGAAGATCGAGGAGAACCCCAAGTGCAGCAAAAAAGAGCACAGAGACCTTCAAACCATCGATGTGGCTTAAGAGTCCATTGAGGATGTTGGAATGATGGAAGAACTCATTTTCATATGTCAATTCTCTAGACCAAATATGGGCAGAGATAAAATCAGGACATGGATCAAGGAAAATTGGAGGACTTCACAGATTACCAAATTTCTCCCTAAGGGATTCCTTATAACCATATTCGTATTGAAAGAGGAAAAGGAGAAAGTGCTACAAGATGAGCTATGGAAGATGGGAGAATGGCCAATAAACATGTAGAAATGGAATGCCAACTTTAACCCTATGAAATTGAAACCATATGATAGCCCAATTTGGATTCATTTGTACAACCTCCCCATCAAATATTGGTCAGAAACTTGTTTGGAGAAGATTGGACGATCACTCAGAACACTGGTGGAAATTAATGAAAAATTGTTGGAGGGAGACTCGTATCTCTACACTTGGATGAAAATTGTTGCCACCAGACAAATACTAGAGGAAGTGAGATTGTGTACGGATGGGTATCATTGGATTCAATAGATAGAAATCGAGGAAGAGAAACTCTTTTGCACGCGATGCCAAAGGAGAAACCACTTGAAAAAGAATTGCAAAATCAAGCCTAGGACAGTTAAAAAATGGATTTTGAAGAAGAAGAAAGCAAGGATGGATCTAAGAAGTAACCCTAGCCCTAAGGAAAAGTCATCCGGTGCAGAGGAAAAGATGGGAGGAAAAGAAAACCCATAGGTGGGAGATAAGGAGGACAAGGACAACCAAGAGCCAACACCACCACCAAGGATGGACAATCCAAGGGAAGTCTCCCAGATTGATAATCAGAATTTGAAGGTGAATGAACAAACAATGAAAGCTAGCATGAATATAGGTTGAGAGGTGGAGGAGCATTCGACGGATGAAGAAGACTCTGAAGGATGAGGAGACTCAGACCAAGATGACCTAGGGATCATTGATCCAAGATGTATAAGCCAGTCTGCCTCTAGAATTTTGGGAAAAACCAAGAGTAAGAAAGGAAAAGGCAAAAAATTAGAAAACCAAAAGAGGGAGGAGGAAGCTGTGGAGAAGGGCTTCACCAGCATCAAAAAGTTCCTGATCAAATCCAAGGGAGGAGAGGTCTCCTTGGAGAGCAATGAAGTGCCTCACTTGGAATGTTAGGGGCTTAAATGCCCCTAAAAAAAGATGCTTGGTTAAGCATCATTTTGAGAAGGAGGTAGTGGACCTAGTAATTCTGCAAGAAACCAAGATAGGAAACATAGAAGCATTGAAATTTGTCAGATATTGTAAAATCTGGGCAGGGAAATTTCACGAAGCGAATGGCTCCACGGGAGGGCTAGGTATTATTTGGAAAGAAAACAAAGTCGCAGTTAAGATTATACAGTCACATACAAACTGGATGATGGGTCAAGTTAAAAGCATAGACTCTTAACTTATAGTTTGGGCTGCTAAATGTCTATAGACCCATTAAAACTAAGGACAAGGTAGTTACTTGGACGATGATTAAAAACAAATTAAGGGAGGTGGAAAATCTTCCATACATCCTAGGAGGTTATTTTAATGCAATACTTGGTCTTGATGAGAAGAGCAGTGGCCTTAAGAAGGAGAATAACATAATTCGAGATTTTAGGGAGTTTGTAAAAGAGACAAGAGTGGTTGATATATAACATCGAATGGCATCTACACCTAGACCAACCAAAGAACTAGATTCACAAACATATCAGAATGATTGGATAGGTTCTTTATTTCAGACAACTGGTTAACAGGGACAATGGCAGTGGAAGCTAAAATCCTCCCCATATCAGTATCAGACCACTTCCTTGTTTGTTTAGAAATAAGAATAGAGGAGAAACCCGTACGCAGCTTGTTCAAATTTGAAAGCATTGTTGCAAATATGTGCCTAATCGGTGTTGTCATTGATGTCAACATATCCTTGTTGTCATTAGTGTCAAATGTATCTTATTCTATTACTTTATTAGAAGACTTGTATGTTGAGGATATTGAGAAAATTAGCCTCTCTGGAAGAAACAAGTGAGTTACATTTCTCTCTATCAAAGACAGTGAAGATAGTGCAGTTCAGTGAAGTAGATTTCTTTTCATTCCTAGTAGGATGAAGATCAGAGTCTTGAGATTAAAGGGTTTGCAAAAGTTTGTTTGAAGTTGGTCCAGTCAAGATTTGAGAGGTCCGCATCGAGAAGTGGCAAAGTTATGGCCATCTGAGTAGAACCGGGTTTTGTAGTTGTTCAGAGGTGACATAATAACAGAAATTTGGTCTGGATTGATCTGCATTGGAATATTATGATCTACGGATCTAGAGGTGTGTTTGGGATGTCAGTGTGTATCCTCAACTCAAGTGGTTCATGGTTTGGAGGTCCGCAAGAAATCTTTCTAGTGTGATAGTCATGACAGTTGGTGTTCTTGAGTTCCTAGATGAAGGTGCAAGTGCTTCTAGTGATCTAAGGTGGTGTGGTTATTCCTATTGATTTCATTGTGCTTGTGGTGGTCTCTGAATCGGGTGCCTGTTGTGGTGGTGGTCCACATTGAGGATTGAGCTTGTGGATGAAGATTTCTCGTTGGGTTTTGTTGTTCTTTCTAGTCTTGGCCGACCGGATGCATGGTGCGTGTTGCAGATGATTTAAGAGAAGTTTTATGAAGCGTGGCATGATGTTCGAGGAAGATTTGAGTCTGACTTATTTTTGGCCAATAGTGTAGTTATTTGCTTGTAGCATTTTAAGTCTTGTGATCGTAATTGCTTGTAATGCCTATCATGGAGAATGTTCCAGATAGATGATTGTTTGGCCAACTTTGATGTTCATTCCAAAGTCGATGACTTGTATAAATAAGTGTTGTGAAGTCATGGAAATGTGTGTATGGGAGCGAAGATGCAGAGGTAGTGAGAAAGTGTTAAGGGGGCAGAGCAGAGGTGTTGTGCACTTCAATGGAACTAACCTTGGCATGAAGAAGATGTTTCTCAGTTCAATCTTTCTATGTTAAACTTGTGAATGTTTCTGTAGGCAGTGAGCCTCTTTAAGCACTGAGCTCTAGGCAGTGTGCCCGAAGGCAAGTGCCTTCCCATTTTCTATTCTTTTAATAGAGAATAAATCTTGTGGGTTAACCCCCACCGTGGTTTTTCCCTTAACCAGGTTTCCACGTAAAACTCCTGGTGTTATGTGTATTGATTATGTTTCTGCTCATGTGTTGTTGATTCATGTTTTCATGGTTATATCATTAATCTATTAATAAGTGGTAAAGAAGATTAAATGCAACAAAAGATAAAAGTTTTGTGATAACTGAATCACTCCCCCTCTCAGTTGTTTGCCCTAATTTCAATAATTGGTATCAGAGCCGGTTCCTCTAAAAGAAGCTTGACCGCTTGAGGAGATCCAGGATGTCAACTTACAAGAAGGATAGTCCAAGATTTGATGGAACAAATTACTCTCTTTGGAAGAGTCACATGGAGTGCCATTTGCAATGCATGGGTGATGCTTATTGGTTGATAACAAAGGATGAATATAAGCCTTTGGAGAAAGGTCCTTCAACTCTAGATGAACTCAAAGATGTTGAAAACAACATTTAGGCTAAAGAAGCATTGTTAAGTGCCCTAACTGATACAAAAATGACAAATGTCCTGGAATTGAAAACTACTCATGAAATCTGGAAGAAGTTGGAAACTCTATATGAAGGTGATGCATATGTAAAATGTGCTAAGTTGCATATCTTGAAGGGTAGATATGAAAGTTTGAGGATGAGTGAAGATGAAAACATCACTTCCTACATGCAAAAGGTGAATGAACTTGTGTGTAGTATCAGGTGTGCTAGTCGAAAACTAGAAGTATCAGAGATTGTTGGCAAAGTGCTCAGATCCTTACCTGCTTCATACAAGCATAGAGTTGTTGCTATTGAGGAGATCGGGATTGTGACAACTGTTACAAGGGATCAGTTGGTTGGCAAGCTTTCAGCATTTGAAATGAGTGAGTTTGGTGATTCTCTTCCTAAATCAGAATCTTCTTTTAAGGCTAGTGTTTCCAGGAAGCAAAGATTTTATCCAGGTGAAAGCTCTTCAAGAAGAATAACCAGTTATGAGAAGGCAAGGAAGGAACTTGAAGAAGATGAAACGAAGCTTGAAGAACTTAAGGGTAAGTGCAGGAAGATGGGGGGCCAAAAAGGGGTCTTAAGTGGCCACTTTTTTTCTAAAATCAGGAAATACTGGCCTTGGATGAGAAATTGAGCATACTTACACTCAAAATTTGGAGATGCAACCAAAACAATGTTCATAGTACATCGAGTCTACTTTCTAAACTACTTTTTTTTTTAAAAATGGCATAGATTAAGGGGTTCAAAAGAGGGAGCCACAGAAATTGGTGTTGTTTCTGTCAAAAAAACATAACATAGCATGTTTTGTGGCTCCTTCAAAAGGTCAACTTTTTTTTGGTATTTTTAAAATTGCTTTGGTGAGAAATTAGCTAATAGCATGTAGTTTATGCCTCATTTTTCTAATGATTTTTTGATGAATATTTGATTTTTTACTAATTTTCAAAGTGAACAAATCCTAAAAAATAGAATTTTGGCCGTGCTACCCCTATAAATTTTGAAAACTAATCGAAAATCATTTTTTTCTTTTTTTAATATTTGTAGAATGGAGTCTAGTTTCTAAATATGTAATTTGTTTGAAATTTCAATGAATAGTTAATTTACAATGAAAAAAAGACCAAACAGTGGTTTTTGCCCAAAAACGGACACACAAACAAAAGAAATTAAAGATGAAAGGCTTAACATTGTTAAAATGTGAAAAAAATTACATCGTCAGATAGCTAAGAGAAAGCCTAACATTACCCAGGTGTTTGATTTGTTTGACCTTGAAACACATGCAAATCTGAGGATTGGCATGAACGAAATTATGTAAAATCTTGAAGAATATGGAAAAACACGTCTGTTACTGTTCAAAAGGCACTCCAAGCCTTTGGGTTGGAAATCCAAAGCAAATCCCAAGCCCAAGGCTTGGGATTCCCAAAGCAAGACATAATGCGAGCGCGTTATAATGTGAGAGCGTTATAATGCACTCGCGTTATAACGCGCTCGTGTTATTCTTTTCTTTGCATTTTTCCTTTTCCACAAAAGTTTGTGCTATTTTTCATGTTTTAAATAACGCGAGCGCGTTATGTTCAACTTAAAAAATTTTATGTTTAAGGCTATTAATCATGTATATATGTATGCCTATATGTATGTATGTATCTATGTATGCCTATATGTATGTATGTATAGTGTCGAGGGTAGAGGAGGGTAGAGATGGGAGTGAGCTAGATAGGGGAGGAGAGGGGTGGATAAGGATTGAGTGATTAAGGTTTAAGGTTAAGGGTTGAGCATTTAGGGATAGGATTTAGAGTTTAGGGATAAGGGATTAGAGTTTAGGACCTTGAGGGATTAGGGTTTAGGGTTGAGGCTTTAGGGATAGCGTTTAGGGTTAAGGGTCGAGGGATTAGGGTTAAGGTAGAGTGTTGAGGGTAGAGGGATTAGGGATAGGGTTTAGGGTTGAGGGATTAGGGTTTAAGGTATAGTTTAGTAGTTCTTTAGGATAGAGCCACTAAACAATGGGAGATTATTTGCCTGTTTCATAACAACATACCTCCCCTAAGTGCAGGGTGGAAAGCAAGAAACATAGATGTACCCCAATGCAAAGCTTTTCTCATAATGATCATCCTTCTGATTTCAACTATTAATTACTCACAGTGGATGTACCATACGCAAAGATTTTCTCATAGTGTGTACACCTATTGGCATAATGAACCCCAGATGGGCCAGAAAAATATGCCATATAACATTACTAACATTAAAAAAGTTCATAGCCATTTTTTTGACATATTCTTGCAACTCAAATATCTTTAAGAGAAGAGTGTCAAAAATGATGGGTTTAACAACCTAACATAAGGCAAAGCAGTTTTGTTGGGTTTAGGGATAGGGTTTAGGGTTTAGGGTTGAGGGATTAGGGTTTAGGGTTGAGGGATTATGGTTTAAGGTATAGTGTTGAGGGTTGAGGGTTTATGGATAAGGTTTAGGGTTGAGGGTTGACGGATTAGGGTTTAGGGTTGATGGATTAGGGTTTAGGGTTGACAGATTAGGGTTTAATGTTGAGAGTTGAGGGTTGAGGGTTTAGGGATAGGGTTGATGGTCAAGCGATTAGGTTTAAAGTAGAGTGTTGGGAGTAGAGGGATTAGGGATAGGGTTTAGGGTTGAGGGTTTAGGGATAGGGTTGATGGTCAAGCGATTAGGGTTAAAGTAGAGTGTTGGGAGTAGAGGGATTAGGGATAGGGTTTAGGGTTGAAGGTTTAACAATTGAGGGTTGAGGCTTTAGGGCTGAGGGTTAAGGGATTGGGGTTTAAAATATAGTGTTGAGCGTCGAGGGTTTATGGATAGGTTTTAGGGTTTAATTTTTAAGGGTTAAGGGTTGAGGGATAGTGTTTAGGGTTTAGGGATAAGGGATTAGGGTTTAAGGTATAGTGTCGAGGGTTGAGGGTTTAGAAATAGGGATAGAGTTTAGGGTTTAGGGATGAGGGATTAGGGTTGAGGGTTAAGGGATTAGGGTTGAGGGTTGAGGGATTAGGGTTTAAGGTATAGTGTCAAGGGTTGAGGGTTTATTGATAGTGTTTAGGGTTGAGGGTTGATGGATTAGGTTTTAGGGTTGATGGATTAGGGTTTAAGGTATAGTGTTGAGGGTTGAGGGTTTAGGGTTGACAGATTAGGGTTTAGGGTTGACGGATTAGTGTTTAATGTCAAGGTTAGGGTTAGAGTGTCGAGGGTAGAGGGATTAGGGATAGGGTTTAGGGTTGAAGGTTTAAGGATTGAGGGTTGAGGCTTTAGGGATGAGGGTTTAAGGCTTAAGATATAGTGTCAAGTGTTGAGGGTATAGGGATAGGGTTTAAGTTTTAAGGGTTAAGGGATAGGGATTAGGGTTTAAGGTATAGTGTTGAGGGTTGATGGTTTAGGGATAGGGTTTAGGTTTGAGGGATTAGGGTTTAGGGTTGATGAATTAGGATTTAATGTTGAGAGTTGAGGGTTGAGGGTTGAGGGTTGAGGGTTGAGGGTTGAGGGTTGAGGGTTGAGGGTTTAGGGTTCAAGTTTTAAGGGTTAAGGGTTGAGGGATCAGAGTTAAGGGTTGAGGGATTAGGGTTTGATGTTGAGGGTTGAGTACATTAAGGTTTGAGGGGTAAGGGTTTCGGGATAGGGTTGAGGGTCGAGGGATTAGGGTTTAAGGTATAGTATCAAGCCTGTTGAGGGTCTAGGAATAGGGATAGCATTTAGGGTTTAGGGATGAGGGATTAGAGTTGAGGGATGATGGATTAGGGTTGAGGGTTGAGGGATTAGGGTTTAGGGATAAGGTTTAGGGTTGAGGGTTGAGGGATTAGGGTTTAAGGTATAGTGTTGAGGGTTTAGGGATAGGGTTTAGGGTTGAGGGATTAGAGTGAAGGGTTGAGGGATTATGATTTGACGTTGAGGGTTGAGGGTTGAGGCTTTAGGGTTTAGGGTTTAGGGATAGGATTGAGGGTTGAGGGATCAGAGTTAAGGGTTGAGGGATTAGGGTTTGACGTTGAGGGTTGAGTACATTGAGGTTCGAGGGTTAATGGTTTTAGGATAGGGTTGAGGGTCAAGGGTATAAGGATTAGGGATAGGGTTGGAGGGTTTAGGGATAAGGGATTAGGGTTTAAGGTATAGTATCGAGCCTGTTGAGGGTCTAGGAATAGGGATAGCGTTTAGGGTTTAGGGATGAGGGATTAGAGTTGAGGGATGACGGATTAGAGTTGAGGGTTGAGGGATTAGGGTTTAAGGTATAGTGTTGACGGTTTAGGGATAGGGTTTATGGTTGAGGGATTAGAGTGAAGGGTTAAGGGATTAGAATTTGACATTGAGGGTTGAGGGTTGAGGCTTTAAGGTTTAGGGTTTAGGGATAGGGTTGAGGGTCGAGGGATTAGAGTTAAGGGTTAAGGGATTAGGTTTTGACGTTGAGGGTTGAGGTTCGAGGGTTGAAGGTTTAGGGATAGGGTTGAGGGTCGAGGGTTTTGGGTTGAGGTAGACAAGGAGCGACTAAGAGACATAGAGAGGGGAGAGGTAGAGAGGTGAGGGGGAGAGATAAGTGAGATATATAACATGAGCTAATGGAACTAGAGGTGATATATTGTAAAGGTGCTATCGAAGGTGAGATAGGCACAAATATTAATGGATCAATCTATAGCAGGACAAAACATGAGCTAGTAAACAATGGGAGATTATTTGCCTATTTCATAACAATATACCTCCCCTAAGTGTGGGGTGGACAACAAGAAACATAGATTTAGGGTTTAGGGATAGGGTTTAGGGTTGAGGGTTTAGGGATAGTGTTGAGGGTTGAGGGTTTAGGGTTGAGGGATTAGGGTTTAGGGTTGATGGATTAGGGTTTAATGTTGAGAGTTGAGGGTTTAGGAATAGGGATAGAATTTAGGGTTTAGGGATGAGGGATTAGGGTTGAGGGATTAGGGTTGAGGGTATACAATAAATAAACTAGAATTTAGGCAGGGTTGGGAAAATTTTGTGAATCATCATGGGTTGGAGATTGGATATTTTGTTGTGTTCAAGTACATATCCAAGTCATATTTTAAGGTTAAGATATTTCAAAGAATAGGGTGTGTGAAAAATATCAATGCTATTCAGCTTATGAATACCAACATTGATACAAATAAAAGATGCCCTTTTTTCTAACAGAATATGCAGTTCAAGTCAACCAATGGGCAGCAAGTTGCTGAATGAATTGGTTTCTGATGGGGAAAACAACAATGATGTTGAATCAATGGAAGAAAATCAAAATTAGGGTTGAGGGTTGAGGGATTAGGGTTGAGGATTGAGGGTTGAAGGATTAGGGTTTAGGGTATAGGGTAGAGGGTAGAGGTTTGAAGGTTGAGGGATAATGTTCAAGGTTAAGTGTCCAAGGTTAAGTGTAAAGGGTATATAGGGTTTAAGGGTTTAAGGTTTGAGGGATTAAGGGTTTAAGAGTTGAGGGATTAGGGTTTAAGGCATAGTGTCGAGTGTAGAGGGTTTAGAGACAAGGTTTATGGTTGAAGGTTTAAGGGTTGAGGGTTGAGGCTTTAGGGCTGAGGGTTAAGGGATTAGGGTATAAGGTATAGTGTTGAGGGTAGAGGGCTTAGGGATAGGGTTTAGGATTTAAGGTTTAAGGGTTGAGGGTTGAGGCCTTAGGGATAGGGTTTAGTGTTTAGGTTAAGTGAGACACCTAGATGACTAAGTACAGATGAAGAGGCAGACAAGGAATAACCGAGATACCTAGAGAGGCGAGAGGTAGAGAGGTGAGTGGGAGATACAGGTGAGAGATAGAGAGGTAAGGCAAGAGATAGAATAAAATGAGAGTGAAGTTGACAACTTGAGGGAAAGATGGGTAAGGAGGAGGGAGATAGATGGAGAGGAAGGGAAATATCTAGAGAGCCCTGAGAGATATACAAGTGAGAGACCTACAACCTAGGGAGAGAGGGGTGAGAGAGATAAGGGAGAGATGGGGGTGAGGCAGATAGGGGAGGAGAGGGGTGGATAAGGGTTAAGGGTTTAAGGCTTTAGGGTTTAAGGGTCAAGGGTTTAGGGTTTAAGGGTTGAGGGTTTAAGGGTTGAGGTATTAAGGGTCTAAGGGTTGAGGGATTAGGGTCTAAGGTAAAGTGTCAAGTGTTGAACCCTAATCCCTCAACCCTCGACACAATACCTTAAAACCCTAATCCCTCAACCTTGGGGTTTAAGGTATAGTGTCGAGGATTAAGGGATTAGGCTTCAACCCTCGACACTATACCTTAAACCCTAATACCTCAACCCTTAGACCCTTAATACCTCAACCCTTAAACCCTCAACCCTTAAACCCTAAACCCTTGACCCTTAAACCCTCAACCCTTATCCACCCCTCGCCTCCCCTATCTGCCTCACTCCCATCTCTCCTCTATCTCTCTCACCCCTCTCCCTAGGTTGTAGGTCTGTCACTTGTATATCTCTTAGGGCTCTCTAGATATTTCCATTCCTCTCCACCTGTCTCCCTCCTCCTTACCCATCTTTCCCTCAAGTTGTCAACTTCACTCTCTCATTTTATTCTATCTCTCCCCTCACCTCTCTATCTCTCACTTCTATCTCCCCCTCACCTCTACCTCTCCCCTCTCTAAGTTTCTCAGTCACTCCTTGTCTACCTCTCCATCTGTCCTTAGCCATATAGGTCTCTCATTTAACCTTAAACCCTAAACCCTATCCCTAAATCCTCAACCCTTAAAACTTAAATCCTAAACCCTATCTCTAAACCCTCAACCCTTGACACTATAACTTAAACCCTAAACCCTATCCCTAAAGCCTCACCCCTCAACTCTTAAACCTTAAACCCTAAACCCTCTACCCTCAACACTATACCTTAAACCCTAATCCCTTAACCCTCATCCCTAAATCCTCAACCCTCATCCCTTAAACCTTCAACCCTAAACCTTCTACCCTCGATAGTATGCCTTAAACCCTAATCCTTCAACCATTAAACCCTTGACCCTTAAACATTGGGCAAACTTTTACAAAAAAGAAAAAAATGCAAAGAAAATAATAACGCGCTCGCGTTATAACGCAAGTGAGTTATACTCACGTTATAACGCGCTCGTGTTATAGCGCGAGCGCGTTATAGTTTTGTGTTACCAAGGCAAAGGCTCAGCAACACCAAGCCATAACGCGAGCGCACTATAACGCGAGCACGTTATAACATGCTCGCGTTATGGCTTTTTTAAAAGTTTTAAGAATTTGGCCACTTTTTGGCCCCCCATCTTTGTGCACTTACCCTTAAAGCCATTTTTGCCAAAAGATTACCAAGAGGATCTGGTAAGTATGAAGGAAAATTGCCTTTCAAATGTTTTTCTTGCAATAAGATTGGTCATTTTGCTTCAAGATGTCTGGAGAGGGTTTCAAAGCCAAACCCTAATAGACCTAGGTTTTAGAAGAAATGCTACTATGTCCAAGAAGCTGTTGATGGAGTTACAAATGATGAATCTGATAAGGGAAGTACCTTTGGAAATGAATGGGTGTTCATTGCTATCAAAGAAGAAGATCCAGTGCCTACTGAATCTGCTAGCTATGTGAATGTGGAAAGTCCCTTGGCTGCTCAGGTTGAAGAAAAGGATGAATGGGTGATGGACAATGGATGTTCTCATCATATGCCAGGTGATAAGAGTAAGTTTGTAAGTATGGAAAGGTATGAAGGTGGAATTGTGAAGTTTGGAGACAATTCAGCTGGTAGAATCTGTGGCAGAGGATCCATCTCTCTTAATGGTAAGAATAACACTAATGATACATTTTGTATGTAGAATGGTTGAAGCATAATCTTATCAGTGTTAGACAGTTGGTTGACAAAGGGTATGATCTCCAATTCAAGGATGGGAAATGTAGAATCTTGGAAAGCTCTGGAACTAAGATTGCATTTGGTACATAGACTAGAGGTAATATCTTTCATATAAGTAGTACTGGTAAGAGTTGTTTGATTGCTCAGATTGATTAGAGTTGGTTGTGGCATAGGAGAATATGTCATGTAAACTTTGATAATATTGTCAAGATAAGTACTACTCAGGCTGTGAGAGATCTTCCAAAGCTTGTAAAACCTTCTAATAGCATGTGTAAGGAATGTTAGTTGGGCAAATAGAGTAGAACTACATTCAGAAGTAAAGAAAAAATTTCAAGTGGATTGTTGGAACTTGTGCACATTGATTTGTGTGGTCCTACCAGAGTTAGGAGTTTGCAAAGAGACAGATACTTTATGTTGCTGATTGATGATTACTCTTGGATGATGTGGGTCACTTTATTGAGAGAGAAATCAGAGGCTCTTGACAAATTCAAGGTGTTCAAGGCTAAGGTAGAGAATGAAATTAGTGTGAAGATAAAGTGTCTGAGATCTGACAAAGGTGGAGAGTTTACCTCCGGTGAATTTAATGCACTTTGTGAAGAGCATGAAATAAGAAGACAGTTATTTGCTCCTAGGAATCCCCATCAGAATGGAGTTGTGGAAAGGAAGAACCGAACTATTCAAGAGGCTACTAGAACCATGATGATGGAAGAAAATGTTCCACATGTCTATTGGAGAGAGGCTGTGAGTACTGCTATCTACACTCTTAACTGAGTGCAGATCAAAGGTAATACTGGTAAAACTCCTTATGAACTGTGGTTTGGTAATGTTCCTACTATGAAATACTTCAAAATTTTTGGTAGTAAATGCTATATCAAAAGAGATGAGGATCTAGGCAAGTTTGATGCAAGGTGTGATGAAGGAGTATTTCTAGGTTATTCTAACCAAAGCAAGGCATACCGGTGCTTTAACAAGTGATTGAAAAAGATTGTTGAAAGTGCTAATGTTAGGGTTGATGAAAGCAAGGAGAGACCTTCCAAGTTTTGTGGATATGAATTAGATGATCAAAATGAAAGTCCTCAAACTCAGATTCAGATTGCTCTGGAGAATCCAGTGACTCAAGAAGCTAGTGCAAATGTTGAGGAACAAGTTCAAGAATCAGAAGTTTAAGAAAATCTCAAAACTCCCAGGTATGTGAGGTTGAATCATTCTGAAGATCAGATCATAGGAAATAGAAATAAAGGTGTTCAAACTAGAAGAAAAATTGCTAAAGAATAAGAAGAGTATTGTTTAATTTCAAAGGTTGAACCAAAATCAGTGAATGAAGCTTGTAATGATGAAAGTTGGGTAAAAGCAATGGAAGAAGAATTAATGCAAATTGAAAAGAATCATACTTGGGATCTTGTTCCTAGACCTGAAAACAAAAATGTAATTGGAACTAAATGGGTCTTCCAGAATAAATTGAATGAAGATGGTGAAGTTATGAGAAACAAAGCAAGATTGGTTTGCAAAGGATATTCTCAGGTAGAGGGAATTGATTTTGAAGAAATTTTTGCTCCGGTGGCAAGAATCGAAGCAGTCAAATTATTTCTTGCCTTTGTTGCTTAAAAATATTTCAAAGTTTACCAGATGCATGTCAAGTCAGCATTCCTAAATGGAGAGTTGGAAGAAGAAGTCTACATTGAGCAACCAGAAAGATTCCAGTTGTCTGATCAAGGAGATATGGTATACAAATTGAAGAATTGTATGGACTTAAACAAGCCCCAAGAGCCTAGTATGCAAGATTAGATAAGTATCTGCTAAAGTTGGGTATTAGCAAAGGCATTGCTGATAGTAATCTTTATTTCAAAATTGATCATAAACACATCCTGATTATTGAGGTATTTGTTGATGATATCATCTTTGGTGGAAATGAGAGCATGTGTAATAAATTTTATGATCAGATGCAAAGTGAATTTGAGATGTCCATGCTTGGTAAAATGAACTTCTTCTTGGGTCTGCAAATCATTCAGTCAAATAAGGGCATCTTCATATCTTAGTCCAAGTATGTAAAAGAGTTGTTGAAAAAGTTTGGAATAGAGGATTCAAAACCAGTGAGCATTCCTATGATAACCAGATGCAAGTTGAGTAAAGATGATGATTCCCCTAAGGCAGATCAAAAAAGGTATAGATCAATGATTGGAGGACTGCTTTATCTGACTCATACCAGACCTGATATTATGAATGCAATTGGCCTTGTTGCTAGATTTCAAGCTGATCCTAGAGAATCTCATGTTGTAGCAGTCAAAAGAATTTTTAGATATCTAAAGGGAACATCTAATTATGGCTTATGGTATCCTAAGGATGAAGATTTCATTCTTCATGCATATATAGATGCTGATTGGGTAGGAGATGTGGATGACATGAAAAGTACTAGTGACAGATCATTTTTCTTGGGAAAGAGATTGGTTTCTTGGTTGAGCAAAAAATAAAAGGCAATATCTCTATCTACCGCAGAGGTAGAATATATACCAGCAGCAAGCAATTGTACTCAAGTTTTTTGGATGAAGCAAATGTTGAAGGATATCAGAGTTGTGTTTGAAGAGCCTATTACAATCTTTTGTGATAATTCAAGTGCAATAAACATTTCAAAGAATCCAGTGTTGCATTCAAAGACAAAGCACATATCCATCAAGTTTCACTTTTTGAGAGAGAAGGTAAATGCGAATGAAGTCAGATTGGAGTTTGTTCCTTCAATGGATCAAATTGTAGATATCTTCACTAAGCCTCTACCTAAGGACACTTTTGAGTATCTCAGAAGGAAGCTAGGGGTGATTACCCCTCCTATTCAAAACTAAGGTGCACTAGTGTACATTAGTCTGGTGGAACTCACAGTCATATCTAGTGATCTAGATTGGTGTTAAGGGGATGCTACTCAAGGGGAGTAGTCAGCATGTTCTGAGTTTAGTTTGGTCTTGTCCAAGAAACAAAAAGGGTGAGAGATGATTACAAATATGTGCCCTTTGCCATTGGTGTCAAAGGGGAGAGAAGTCATGTGAAAAACTCAGATAGAAGTGAGTAGTTGCTGGTGAAAGGAGGAGCAGTGAAGAAAGTGGTTGCAGGTGTGATAAGAGAAAGGGGGAGAAGTTCTTGTCTTGATGGTTGAACCAGTTTTTCACATCATATGTTGCCATCAATGACAAAGGGGAGATTGTTGCAAATATGTGCCTAATCGGTGTTGTCATTGATGTCAACATATCCTTGTCGTCATTAGTGTCAACTGTATCTTATTCTATTGCTTGTTTAGAAGACTTGTATGTTGAGGATATTGAGAAAATTAGCCTTTCTAGAAGAAACGAGTGAGTTACATTTCTCTTTGTCAGAGGCAATGAAGTAGATTGCTCTGCATTCCCAGTAAGATGAAGATCAAAGTCTATAGATTAAAGGGTTTGCAAAAGTTTGTCTAAAGTTTCTCCAGTCAAGATTTGAGAGGTCCGAATGGAGAAGTAGCAAATTTATGGCCATCTGAGTAGAACTGGGTTTTGCAGTTGTTCAGAGGTGACATAATAACAAAAATTTGGTCTGGATTGATCTACATTGGAATATTATGATCTGTGGATCTAGAGGTGTGTTGGGGATGTCAGTGTGTATCCTCAACTTGAATGGTTCATGGTTTGGAGGTCTACAAGCAATCTTTCTAGTGTGACAATCATGACAGTTGGTGTTCATGAGTTCCCAAATGAAGATTTAAGTGCTTCTGGTGATCTGAGGTGGTGCGGTTGTTCCTGTTGATTTCATTGTGCTTGTGGTGGTATCTGAATCAGATACATGTTGTGTCAGTGGTCCGCATTAAGGATTGAGCTTGTGGATGAAGATTTCTCCTTGGGTATTGCTGTTCTTTCTAGTCTTGGCTGACCGGATGCATGGTGCATCTTGTAGATGATCTAAGAGAAGTTTTATGAAGCATGGCATGATGTTCGAGGAAGATTTGAGTCCCAGTTATGTTTGGCTGACAGTGTAGTGATTTGCTTGTAGCATTTTAAGTCTTGTGATTGTAATTGCTTGTAATGCCTATCTTGGAGAATGTTCCAGATAGATGATTGTTTGGCTGACTTTGATGTTCATTCCAAAGTCGATGACTTGTATAAATAAGTGTTGTGAAGTCATGGAAATGGGTGTATGGGAGCGAAGATGCGGAGGTAGCAAGGAAGTGTTAAGGGGGCAGAGCAGAGGTGTTGTGCGTTTCAATGGAACTGACCTTGGCATGAAGAAGATGTTGTTTCTTAGTTTAATCTTTGTGTGTTAAACTTGTGATTGTTTCTGTAGGCAGTGAGCCTCTTTGAGTACTGAGCTTTGGGTAGTGCACCCGAAGGCAAGTGCCTTCCCATTTTCTATTCTTTTAACAGAGACTAAATCTTGTGGGTTAACCCCCACTGTGGTTTTTCCCTTAACCGGGTTTCCATGTAAAAATCCTGGTGTTATGTGTGTTGATTATGTTTCTGCTCATGTGTTGTTGATTCATGCTTTCATGGTTATATCATTAATCTGTTAATAAGTGGTAAAGAAGATTAAATGCAGCAAAAGATAAAAGTTTTGTGACAACTGATTCACCCCCCCTCTCAGTTGTCTACCCTAATTTGAACAAGCATGTGGTGGAGAGATGAAAAGTTAATATCAAACATAGAAGACTGGTGGAAAGAGTGCAAGATTTTAGGAACAGCCAGCTACTGCTTCACAAAAAAAATTGTAGTACATTAAGGGGAAGTTAAAAATATGGAAAAAGGAAACATTCAAAAACATCTTTGAAGAAAAGCTTTGCATTGAACAAAGTCTGGAGAACCTGAATAGTAAAGTTATAGCATATGGTATGTTCAAGGAAGATTTTGAACTAGAGTAGAAATTAAAATCAGAACTTAAGGAGGTTTTGGCACAAGAGGAATTATTCTTGAGTGACAAGGCTAGGGAAACATGGCTAAAAGATGGCGATTCCAATGTACAAAAATTTTCCACGCAGCAAGTAGAGCAAGAAGATTGTAGAACAAAATTAATGAAATCAAGAAGCCTAATGGAACAATGTTGACCAATTGGTCAGAAATTGAAGAAGAGGCAATTGACTTCTTCCAAACGTTGCTAGGAAACAAGGAGCGGACAATGGCAGGAAACTTTGATAGAATTCTGGTAGCAACCTCGAGGATCTTAGAATAGATAGATAATGATGCACTGAACACCCCAGTGACAGAGGAGGTCTGCTATGCAATGTTTCAATTGAAGCCTGACAAGGCCCCCGACCCTAACGGATTCCCAACAAAATTCTATTAGAAATGTTGGTCCTTTATAAGCTCAGATGTTTGGAAGATTGTAGAAGAATTTAGAAGGAAGAAGAAATTTGTTAGAGACATTAACAACACAACCATAGTACTCATTCCAAAGAAACTGGATTGCACTGAGAAAAACTTCCCAAGAAACTAATTATCATTTTATTTATAAACTAGAAACTAACCTATAAATTTACATTTGCATTTTAATTAATTAATTTATTTCTAAACTATGTAAAACCTTACTTATTCTAACAATGACAAGATGACTTAAATGGGGAAAACCCTTTTGGGATTAAAATCCCACTTTAAGAAAACCTAATTATATTATTTAGTAACTAAGATGTTATAATACAAATCTTAGGCTATGCCTTTACAAGAGTATCACCAACATTCAAAATTTGGAGCAATTCTAGTAGCTATTTAAATTAGGCTTGACGGTCCATGCTTGCAAAAACCAAGGGAAGATGGTCCTTGTACTCTAGCACTTAAAGGAGAGGGTGTTTAAGAACTCATTATACCTTGTTGAGGGATCTAGATGCTCATTTATATAAGAGCTATAACATAGAGTACATAGTTACAAAGGACAAACAATCCAAAATAATGTTGCTAGTTAAGAAGTGGCTCGATGGTGCATAATGTTGAAGTTTGTTGTGTACGGTTGCATAATGCATAGTTGACTAGTGCTAATGGATGTGAGTGGTTGTTTTCCAACATGATACAATTATGGTGTTGTTTAATTAAGATCTTAGCCATATCAAAGTGAAGTTGTACTGGCTCTGTGTGCTTATAGGCTTGGCAAAAATTGTAAGCTTCTGATGTGAATGTGAATGTGGCCTGCTACAACTATGAAGTTGTAGATGTGAGCCTATGTCTTTCTAGTTTTAGAGGTTGATGAGCATATGTGTTTATCTGTAACATTACTAACAAATCAAAGTTTGATGATCATAATAGTTAGATGTTCTTTTGTGGGGTAGTGAAAATGCCATGGTTGGTGTGGGTCAACATGTTGAGACGATTGGATCATAATAGTTAGATGGTTGGTGTGGGTCAACTTGTTTCTTTAGAGGACCAATACTATCAAGGTTATTGATGTGTTTTCCAAGGTGTTTTGTTGTAGAATTGGTGCCATAAGAAATGGATTTTCTCTATCACTTTGAACAAACTAAATAGATGTAAAATTTGGTGCATAACAGACAAAAGAGGGTGTACATCTAAAAGGTTGCATAATATATTGTGAGAGGTCAACCTATTTAGGCTTGTTTAATTATTTGACTATTGTGTTCTTGATGGCTGTAGAAGTTGGAGTTGTAACCATTGTAAGGTTAGCTTTATGATGCAAGTGATCTGATTGAAGATTTCAATGTGGTGCATGCTTTTCAATACATTTTGGAGTTCACATTTAAAAAGTATGTGTTGTACCATTATTGATGTCACCAATGCTATAGAGCGCATTTTAGGAGAGAATATTTTAGAACTTTTTCCACCTATTTTAGTGTAGAGAGGTGTGAGTGAGGAGTTGGCAAAGCTATTGTAACAAACCTTGGGATGTCATGTGCCCATGAAATTGTGTGACACAACTAAGAAGTATGCATTCATGATTGATTTGCACTAAGTAGAGTTGGTGTATTTGATACTTGCATAGATGTATGTCAAACCATATTTCTAGAAGATTTATTTATGCATGATACATCTTGGCATTCTATGAGTGTACAAGGAAATACCAAGACATGAGATGGTGTATTACTAAGTTGATGCACATGAATGCATGATGTGCAAGTTTGCACTTGGAGCACTGGGGATGTGAAGTCAATTATGTTTCATCAACTTATCTTGGTTCTCCTCTCTTTCTTGGTCAAATGACACCTAATCTTTTAGACCCTTTGATTGATAGGGTTCATAGAAAATTAGTTCGTTGGAAGGGCTACCTCCTTAGCCAAGTTGGTAAGATAAAATGACTTAAAGGCACATTTCAATCTATTCCAATTTATCTAATGTTAGCCTTTAAAATTCCTAAGAATATCTATTAGGTTGTTGGCTCCATCCAAAAAAACTTTCTTCATATTGGTGTTGAAGGGAAAAGGAGGATCTCTTGCTTAGGTGGAGGAAGATTTATTTGTATAAGGAAGTAGGAGGTTTTGGCCGAAGGAAGAATATTGTGATGAATTTGGCCCTCAGGGATAAGCTAGGATGGATAATATTTAAATAAATTAATAGGCTATGGGCTAAAATTTTGAGGCTTAAATATCTTGACAATTTTGATCAAAACTATATCTTTATAGTCTTGGACCCATGTAGGAGTTCAATCTTATGAAATCATATTGTGGATAACAAAAAAGCTCTTTAGAAAGGAATAGTAATTTGCATGATACCATGCAAGCACATGTGCCAACCTCAAACACCTACATAGTAGTGCATAACCCCACATGCAACTCCTTGCACCATGCAACATGCACATATCACTTGGAACCATGCCACACAACTTGGATTCACTCCCCCACTCATGAGTCACTCTTTGCATCATGTGCCACTCATACATTGTTAAGGATCATGCTACATAACTTTGGTGATAATTTTTCTATGTTTTGCACCATAATTACATCCCTACACATTAGTGTACTTAGGGCACACAATTCATAATTCATTGTATAGAACTATGCAACATCTAAAATAATTGTGAAATAATCTAATGCACATTCTAGAGTTGTTTCATAACACACCACTTGTTAGCACAATGCAAAACTAGATCCTAACCATTAGAAGATGAAGCCTCACACATGGAAGTTCAACCAATTCAACTTCCATAATGACCTTTGTCTTTACAATCATGTAATCCATAAATGTACTTATATAACTTAAGTAGATAAGAGAGAAAAATAAGATAGATATGAGTAAATACACAAGCATACATCTCCCTCAAGAGTATGTCATGTACAAAGTATAAAAATTAATAAAATGATATGTTCCAATTCTTGTACCTTGCTCAAGATAATCCTTCATCTAGACTGTAACTTCCTTTGTATGCATGTAACACATTAGGTCCTCATATAAAGCATTGTCCACCAAACCTCCTAGTATTTGGATCACATAAGATGAAGAATTGGAGATGGGAAGAAGGTTGTTTTATTGGAAGATGCTTGGATTGAACAACAACACTACCTCATGTTGGAATTTGATCAAGGATGATTTCTAGAGAAAATGGGGAGATAAGTTTTTTTATTATATATAAATTAATAATGGAGGAGGGAGAATTTGGAAGAGATTTGAATGACATACTTAGAATGTTAATCAAATAAACATAGTGTTTCCTTTGATGAGCTTTCTCAAACTTTTCCATGTTCCAAAATGATAGAAGGAAGATATGTGAAATTGGGGGAGTTCCAAAGATAGGGACTATACAATGAAGTTAGACTATGATTTATTGTGTGAAGAAGAGAAAAAATTTCCTTGGAATAAAATTTGGAACAAATATGGTATTCCAAACATAAACACTTTTCTATCGATACTTATTCATGATAGAATTTTGACTACTCATAATTTATAAAAGAGAGGTTTCCAAGGTCCAAATAGATAAACTCTTTTCTTTAACAAGGAAGACAATTTAGATCACTTGTTAATTGAATGTACCTATTCTTAGGAAATTTGGTATAGACTACTTAAAGATCTAAATGTAGATTTGGTAATGTTACACAATGTAAGAGGTTGAACCTATCAATGGATAACCCCATTCCATAGAGAGAGATTAAAGTGCATTTGGAATATAATTTCATCATATTTTTCTTAGGGAGTTTGGTTGGAAATGAATAGAAGGATTTTTAGAGATGAAAGTAGAATATTAGAGAGGGTCTATTACGAAATAAAGACTACAATATTGAGACAATTAAAAGAAAACACAATATCACTTATTTATCTCCCGAGAACAAACCCATTTTGTCATCATATGAATTTTTTCGCTGGTGACTATGATGCTATCAATTATTTATCTCCCAGGAACAAACCCATTATGTTCTTCCAAAATTATTGATTCTATCACACTCTTCATGTGGTTGGCTAATACTTTCAATATGATTTTATAAATAACATTGCAAAGGTATATAGGCCTGAAGTCGATAAAAGTGTTGCAATCTAGTTTCTTTGGAATGAGTGCTATGGTTGTGTTGTTAATGTCTCTGACAAATTTATTCTTCCTTCTAAATTCTTCTACAATCTTCCAAACATCTAAGCTTATAAAGGACCCACATTTCTGATAGAATTTTTTTGGGAATCTATCAAGGTCGGGGGCCTTGTCAGGGTTCAATTGAAATACCGCATAGCGGACCTCCTCCTCTGTCACTAGGGTGTTCAATGTATCATTATCTGTCTATTCTAAGATCCTCGATATTGCTTCCAAAATTCTAACAAAGTTGCTTGCCACTGTCCACTCCTTGTTTCCTAGCAACATTCAGAAAAATTCAATTGCCTCTTCTTCAATTTTTAACCAATTGGTCAACATTGTTCCATCAGGCTTCTTGATTTCATTAATTCTATTCCGCAATTTTCTTGCTCTGGTTGCTGTGTGGAAAAATTTTGTGTTGGAATTGCCATCTTTTAGCCATGTTTCCCTAGCCTTGTCCCTCCAAAATAATTCCTCCCGTGCCAAAACCTCCTTATATTCTGATTTTAATTTTTGCTCTAGTTCAAAATCTTCCTTGAACATACCATATTCTATCACTTTACTATCAGGTTCTCCAAGCTTTGTTCCCTAGTTCGAAGATGTTTTAAATGTTTCCTTATTCCATCTTTTAACTTCCCCTTTATGTACTACAGTTTTTTTGTGTAGCACTAGCTGGCTGTTCCTAAAATCTTACACTCTTTCCACCAGTCTTCTATGTATGATATTAACCTTTTGTCTCTCCACCACATGCTTTCAAATTTGAACGAGCTATGTATGGTTTTCTCCTCCGTTATTATTTCTAAACATACAAGGAAGTGGTCTAATACTGATATGGGGAGGATTTTAGCTTCCACTGCCATTGTCCCTGTTAACCAGTTGTCTAAAATAAAGAATCTATCTAATCATTCTGATATGTTTGTGAATTTAGTTCTTCAGTTGGTCTAGGTGTAGATGTCATTCGATGTTATATAGTCAACCACTCCTGTCTCTTTTACAAACTCCATGAAATCTTGAATTGTGCTATTCTCCTTCTTAAGGCTACCGCTCTTCTCATCAAGACTAAGTATTGTGTTAAAATCACCTCCTAGGATGTATGGAAGATTGTCTACCTCCCTAAACTTTTTTTTAATCATCATCCAAGTAAATTCCTTGTCCTCAGTTTTAATGGGTCCGTAGACATTTAGCAACCCAAACTGTAAGTTAAGAGCCTACGCTTTTAACCTTTCCTATCATCCAATTTGTATGTGACTATATAATCTTAACTGCAACTTTGTTTTCTTTCCAAATAATACCTAGCCCTCTCGCAGAGCCATCTACCGCTCTTCTCATCAAGACTAAGTATTACGTTAAAATCACCTCCTAGGATGTATGGAAGATTGTCCACCTCCCTAAACTTTTTTTTAATCATCATCCAAGTAACTTCCTTGTCCTCAGTTTTAATGGGTCCGTAGACATTTAGCAACCCAAACTGTAAGTTAAGAGCCTACACTTTTAACCTTTCCCATCATCCAATTTGTATGTGACTGTATAATCTTAACTGCAACTTTGTTTTCTTTCCAAATAATACCTAGCCCTCTCGCGGAGCCATTCACTTTCTGAAATTCCCCTGCCTAGATTTTACAGTATCTGACGAATTTCGATGCCTCTATGTTTCCTATCTTGGTTTCTTGCAAAATTACTAGGTTCATTGCCTCCTTCCCCAAATGAGGCTTAACCAAGCATCTTTTTTCAGGGGCATTTAAGTCCTTGACATTCCAGGTGAGGCACTTCATTTCTCTACAAGGAGGCCTCTCCTCCCTTGGATTTGATCAAGAACTTTTTGATGCTGGTGAAGCCCTTCTCTACAGCTTCCTCCTCCCTCTTTTGCTTTTTTGATTTTCTACCTTTGCCTCTCTTACTCTTTGTTTTTCCCAAAATTCTGGAGGTGAACTGGCTTATACATCTTGGATCAATGATCCTTAGGTCATCTTGGTCTGAGTCTCCCCATCCTTTCAAGTCTTCTTCATCCGTCGAATGCTCCTCCACCTCTCAACTTGTATTCATGCTAGCTTCCATTGCTTGTTCATTCACCTTCAGATTTTGATTGTCAATCTGGGAGTCTCCCCTTGGAATGTCCATCCTTGGTGGTGGTGTTGGCTCTTGGTTATCCAAGTGTCCTCCTTGTCTCCCACCTGTGGGTTTTCTTTTCCTCCCATCTTTTCCTTCGCACCAGATGACTTTTCCTTAGGGCTAGGGTTACTTCTTGGATCCATCCCCGCTTTCTTCTTCTTCAAAATCCATTTTTTAAATGTCCTAGGATTGATTCTACAATTCTTTTCCAAGTGGTTTCTCCTTTGGCATCATGCGCAGAAGAGTTTCTCTTCCTCGATATCTATCTTTTGAATCCAATAATAACCATCCGCACGCAATCTCACTTCCTCTGCTATTTGTCTAATGGAAGTGATTTGCATTCGAGCGTAGAGATAGGAGTCTCCCTCCAACAATTTTTCATCAATTTCCACTAGTGTTTCGAGCGATCAACCAATCTTCTCCAAACATGTCTCTGACCAATATTCGATGGGGAGGTTGTACAAATGAATCCAAATTGGGCTATCATATGGTTTTATTTCATAGGGTTAAAGTTGGCATTCCATTTCTACATGTATAATGGCCATTCTCCCGTCTTCCATAGCCCGTCTTGCAGCACTTTCTCCTTTTCCTCTTTCGATACGAATATGGTTATAAAGAATCCCTTAGGAAGAAATTTGGTAATATGCAGAGTCCTCCAATTTTCCTCGATCCATGTCCTGATTTTGTCTCTGTACATACTTAGTACAGAGAATCGGCATATGACAGTGAGTTCTTCTAGCATTCCAACATCCTCAATGGACTCTTTTGCCACATCTATGGTTTGAAGGTGTCTGTGCTCTTTTTCGCCACGCGTGGGGTTCTCCTCAATCTTCTTTTCACCCTTAGTCTCTTGCGCTATCTGATTCGCCTCTTTTGTCTGCTCTTCCATTTTTCTAATGATTATTTCTTATATAACATTCCTTTCAATATTTAAAAGTAAATTTTAGGTATTAAAAATAGGACAACTATTTATCACTTTTTACTATGAATGAGATATAAAATTTCTACTAACTATTTGATAATTAAATTGGATGATGTTTGAGTTCCCTAACATAATTATAATTAATTTTTAAAAGTATTAATGATATCCAAACAAAATCCAATTAACTAATAGAGATGTTAAAAAATAAACTTTATTGCAAATATACCATCTATACATTTCACAATTCACATAAAATTAACATATTTTAATAATATAACAAATTTTCAAGTCTAATTCATCTTATTTATCTTTAACATAAAATCTTCTATACAATAGAGTTATTACATGCAAGAAATTAAGAAATAAATATTTAGTGTAAGAAAAAAAATAGAATAATTTTCTCATAAAATACGGAATGATGGAGAGAATATAGGGGAGAGTGGAGGAGACATTTAAGAAATATAAGGGAGAATAAGACCCTCAATCAAGTAGCCAATAGAATTATATCTTCTAAATCGATTAGCTAATTAGATTGTAGATAATTTTTTAAAATATTTTTGTTTAAAAAATTTACATCTTTATTTTAAGAAAATATAAATTGAACCTCCACACAATCAATATCTTTGTCATATTTTTTATAGTTTGATTAATATAATTTTTTATATTAAATTTTCAATTACAAAAAATGTTTAAAACTTAATTTAATTTTTAACATAATAACAACATTTTATACAAATGTTAATGGAATCAAATGTGTGGCTTCCTTCTGATTGTTAAGGATGAGTTTGAAGCTTTGAAACTTATCTTTAATGATGAAAATATCTTCCTATAACAAAACTACACAATTAAATTAGAAGACCCCCATAAATCATGGTAGTGATATATAATATGCCAAAATTTACCCAATGTAGCGGATGCCACAAACTATTCACTTGCTCCTCATAGCAGTCCTCACTCAGTAAATAAAAGAATTTACAAAGTTTAGTAATTTTTTTAGTTATGGAAAATGAATAGCATGTTTGTGATGTTAATATGAAGGCATTAAGTAAAGCAGTACTTGTACAATGCCCAAATCTATTTCATTTTGATTGGGAATATTGTTAATGGGTTTATGAAGCTGTGAACACTAGACAACATCAACTCTCTTAATGCATGGCATGAGTATACATTTTAATATTCAAGGCCCTAACACACTTCCATTTTTTTTGGGTGTTATTCTAGAGTTATTTCAAACATTCACTATTATATATACTTGTAAAAATCTTTAATTTTTAATCATAGTTCACAATTTACTTCTAGAAATAAAAAATTATTAGTTAAAAAATGTTTGAATTGAAGATTTTACATCTTTATGGAAAACATGTTAAATAGATTAGTGACTGCAATCTCAAATATTAAGAGACAAAAATCATGGTTATGCAAATTTCACCATTACAATATTTAAAGAAATAATAATTCTGAGAATGTTTAGCGGCCTTAACCATAAGGGCGCCTTTCTCATTCTTCACTCTTAAGTTGCATGCCTATTTCTCTTATGGTTCATTTAGCACTTCCCTTCACCATATTTGTGCTAAATTGGACGGAACTAAACCCTTATAGGTGGCTTTTTAAAAGAATTGTAAAGGAAGCTACAATGGCGGACTATTCATCAATCCTACGACAGTCATTCTAAGAAACAAAACCAATTCTACTCCCCATTGCAAGACATGGGTATCAATACCAATGTTGGGTGTATGTTTCATTGGAGCAAAACCTTGGATATAACGCATTATTCTAGTGCTTTAATGCAGTAGGGTTTGAGTTATTCATTAAAGCCCTAGCTCTATCTCTACAATCTTGCATAATAGTGTAATGGCTTCATCGTAGTACTTTCCTACAAGAGGGTTTGGCATTTTTTTTTAAAACCCTAAATCTCCCTGTAGACTAGAAAGCTTATTTTACCATGAAACCCTAAATCTTACGATCCATGGAAGCCTTCCATTCAAAGTGCTACCCTCCTTTCATCTAGGGTTTATAGAGGCAACACAGCTTTAGATTCAGTACATTTTAAAATCTAGAGATTTATGTTTGTGTTTTTGTAGAAATGGTCACTGAAGGAGATATTGAAATGGCCATGGAAGATGGGTCTAGTGGTTTAGGAACAGAGGTGAGCATAGATGATGAAATGTATGATTTGGAAACAGAAGAGGAAACCAACAAATCAGAAGCAGAAGCAAAGGAGACTGTATAAGATGAAATTCAATGTGATGATATATTTGATGTGACTCTTAATTAGGGGAAATGAAAGAGTTAATTTTTAATTACATGATGGAAAAAAAGTAGGAATTGCCGACGAGGCTGACAATTTAGCAAGAGCAAAAACTCTCACATATAAGCCTATCAGCTAAAAATACACATACACTATCTGATTCATGGACTGTGAAAATCTTATGAACTTAAGAAATCGATATCTTAGGGTCATTAAATTATTAAAAGATTTGAGAGAATAAAAGAAGAATTTCTCCACAAATTTCCATAATCTTAGAATGAACAATCCACTGGATCATGAAAAGGGGACTAATAGAAAAAGGAAATAAATACAAATTGCAGGGCTCAATCCTTCCTCTGATTGCATAGGATAGAGCTAAAACCCTAACTTTAATTGCTTGCAACGATTAGTCTAGATGTACGGCGTATGAAAACTTAAAAAACTGAAACTTGCTATTAGCCACCAATGCAATACCCCGCCATTCCCACATTTATTGAAACTAAAATTCTAGAATGGAAAAGAAAACCTATTCTTGTTATTCATTAAACAAATATGTTTCCTAAGAGGAAGAGGTACCATTCAGAGCAGCAAAAGATATGGATTTTGTAAACTCGACAAAAGTGATCTAGCCATTATTGTTAGTATCAGCCTCCCTTATCATTCTAGTCAATTCCTTGATGGTGAGAGCATGGCTCAGCCAAGCCATGGAGTGCACTAGCTCTACTAGATTGTGATTAAGTTGTTGCCATCTCTGTCAAACAACCAGAAAATGGCACAAATTTGTTCTTCTATCTACCGTGCACTCTATATGTACATTGATGCTTTTAATGGATTAGGCAGTACATGGTAGATGGAAAATGGAAAGAGAAATTCAAATTTGACCCTGACTGTTGGATTAGGCGGAAGAGGGATTTTAAAAAAAGTTAAACTTAACCATGAGAGGAAACCATGATAGTGACATTGGAAAACGGAAATGGAAACAATAGAAAAGGAGATAGGACTTTTCAGCCACCTAATTCAAAGCTTAGAGTGTGTTGTTTAAGCCCAGCCCTTTAAAGTATATCTGAATATTAAAATTTAGGTATACGAATAGCATGAAATTTTTTAGTGACATTGACCCTTGTTTACAAGAAATGCATATTCATCTCCCATTGGCCAATGGCCTTATTAACTAGTGGGCTCTTTTCATTGCATTTCATGAGACCACATCTTTTTGAGACATTTTGTCAAACAGTTCATGTGCCATGTATATTCTTCCACATTTTGTGTACATGTCTATCAGAGTGCTTGCAACTACAACATCTGTCAAAAACCCTCTTTCTATTATCCTTTGATGGATGCACATGTTGAGTGAAGAACAATAGATAAAAAAACTAAATGGAAACAAAGTAAACACACACAGACAATAGCAAAAAGAAGAACAAAGTTTTTTAATGTGGTTCACCAAATGGCTACGTCCACATAGAGCAGGGGATAGCTCTATTTCAATTAAAACCAGAAAGAAACTTTGTTACAAAAATATATCTTCATCTCTCACACAACCTACAACTGCTAACTCTTAATATTTTACTATCTTATTCACCTCCTAAAGACTCGTACAAGGTTAAACTCCAAAAGAGAATATTTGAAGACTTAGGAGCATTACATCAAGAAGTGTCAGGTGTGTTACATTAAGAGAGGACAAGGAATATCAAGTGAATAGATTGGGCTTTAGTTCTCAACAATCTCCCACTTGAAGTCCAATCACTACTGCAAGAGAGCTGCCCAGAGAAATCCCCCACTTCAGGGTTATTGTCACAACTTGACAATGTGAAGAGAAGTCCTACAGAACTCAAACTTCTCCCTTGGTACAATCTTCATCAAAGCATCCACCGAATTCACTTTTGTATCAATCTTCTTTACCTACAACGTACCTTCTTCAAGTACATGCTGAATAAAATGACATCGCAACTCTATAAGTTCCCCTATGATGGATTTTTAGATGCCAATTTTCTGTAATTAACTAGTATCAAATTTGGCACACTACTGGGAGTATTAAAGAGCTATGATGGCATTTCATAAGACTATGTGGACAATTCCAACCGCTAACTTGAGGTTGTAGAGACCTAAAATTGACTCCAATTTCACCATTACTCACTATACCTTATTCTTCCACATTAATTAAATAACTTACAATTATTTAATTAATCCATACCTTCTTCTAATATTAATTAAATAATTTATAATTATTTAATTAATTAAATCTTGATCCTACATTAATTAAATAAATCAAATATTTATTTAATTAATATCACATCTTCTTCTCGATTCCTTTCCTTTTTTAACTCATGTGTATCTAATTAATTTATTTAATTAGATAATCCTCTCAATTATCCTTTCATCTTCTTTTGATTTATTTCCTTTTAAATCAAATAAAAATCAAATCTTGTTCCTCTTTCAATTCTTATCTTCTACTTGTTTTATTTCCTCTTTTGTGAAATAAAGCGAAAAATCAAATCCCTTCTTTCTTCTAATGTTAATTAAATAATTTATATTATTTAATTAATTAAATCATAAATCCTACATTAATTAAATAAATTAAATATTTATTTAATTAATAAGATTCTAATAGCATCTTCTTGATTTCTTTCCAAAATTGAACTCGTGTGTATCTAATTAATTTATTTAATTAGATAATTCATCAATTATCCTCCCATCCTTTTTCAAAGATTTATTTTCTTTTGAGGATTTAAAACTAAAATCAAATCTCTTTCTATCTTTTCAAATCCTATCTTATCTTGTTTTATTTCTTCTTTGATCAAATAAAGAAAAAATCAATCTCATCTCTAAAATCAAATCTTCTTCCCTCCACATCAAAACTCTATAAATATAGCCTCAACCAAGCCATTTTCTGACCCAACAAAGTAAAGTTATGCTGAATCATGAGCAACCAATCATTCTATCAATCATTCTATCAATTAAAGTGTGTAGATTTGATTGAAGGAGAAGGTTTTGTGTATTTGCATTTATCTTTTCTTTTCCTTTGATCAATTTTAATGTATACATTTTGGCACACCCACGGCTCTAACCCTCACTTTTTGTAGGTTTATGTGCTTAAATTTGCAAATCTAGCTTGCTTTTTGTGGGTTTTATTAACTTTTTGTTGCAGGTTTATGCCATTTTTAGAAAAAAACCCTAGGTTTTAAAGATTTTATCATATCTTTCAAATAGATACAAATTTTGATACAAGATTTCAATAGAAGTTTATTAATCATCTCAAGAACCTACAACAAAAAAATCATGTCTTTATCATCAATTTTGAATGAGTTATAACGATTTTAGGTTTTTTCATAAATTTGTATCTTTGTACATAAATAAGTGAATTTTCCAAACAAATTTACATTTCTAGAAAGCTCTTAAAGTTTAAATGGGGGTCTATTCTTTACAGATTTAATTTTGAGGCCAAATAAGGTAAAAAAATGATCAGATCTTTGCCGACTGTAAATTTTTCATAAATCTACATTTCTAGGTGCAAATCAGGGAATTTTTTGACTTTTTTATATTTCTGGAAAGGTATCAGAAAATTAGTAGGGGTCTCTTTTATGAGTTTTTACATTTCAGGTCAAAAACATTTCAAAATGATGAAATCTATGCCACTACCTAAAAAAAATGTATCTGAAATTGCAATCTTCTGATGAGCTTATCTTTTTATGGCTGCATTTTAACATTATTTTCTGATATTTTTTTCAGGGATTTGGTTTTGTGCTAACACTTTGATTGCAACTATCTTGTTTGTCAAAGATCAAATCATTGAAACTACGAATGGATTGTGTGCATCACAACTTGTCAAAGATCAATTTTTTATCATTACTCTAGGCACTTGGTTTAATCTAGGGGGTTAATTAATCATTGTTTGTTGTGCTTGTAAGGTGGTAGGTGTATGCTATCACCTTGTGTAAACTTGTTGATCAGAAACCAGACCTATCTATCTTATGTTTTTAATCCCTTAGAGGGTCTGCCTCTTGATTTGTGAGAGAGAACAACCCAAGCAGTACTTTTGTTTCAATTTGCTATATAAATAATTGTGGTTGTGACAAAAGTCATCAATCACCTGGTGTGGATGTTCTATACCAACGGAAGTCTCCCTCAGTATCAATGAGATGTGTAAAAACCCTTTCTGAGGGCTAGGAGACCTCTTAAATGAGTGATCCACTGCATGTATAGACACCAGATTATCCTGAAACACTGATTAGAAACTACTTGTTGTTGAGGTCAAAAACCTTGTTTGCTTGCTGGTGCAGGAGGTCAGACCTCCAAAGCCACCCTACATGTACTATTTATGGTAGAGATAGAAAATCCCTTAGTTCATAAGATCTCCAGATCTTCAGGGTAAGATATTTGGTGTGCCCATGCCATGGTGGGAGAGCCAGTGTCACCAATATCTCTAGCTATCTGCCTTGTCTCAGTATATGGAGTAATCCAAGTAGGGACTCAACAAGTAGTATCCTCTTTCCAACCTAGGTTGTGCATGCTTACGAGTGTTTTCAAATTTGTCGAGACCAGTGAAACATTTTGGGCTAATCTAGGCCCTCATTTAGACTTTTACTTTGATTTTGTATTAGAGTCATCCAAAACTTTTTTTCTGCCATGTTTTCTGTATGTTCAAAACAAATATTTTCCACTTCCTATCAGACATCTAGCTATTGTGTTTTTGTTCTTGAAGTGCATCCTTGTCACCATTTTTCATTGTGAATCCTAAGAAGTTCTTTAATTGATCAAATAATCTAATCTATCCATTTCCCACCTAATTCATTTATCATCATTTTACTCATATTCTCATCCTTGAACCTAGTCCAATCTCCATTCGTCAATATGGTTGTGATCCTCAACAAATCTAGGCCAAATCCAAAACCATATATACTCTGAGGTGGTCCAAAATTAGCTCCTAATGATGATGAGGATCTTGTATATTTTGAGGCATACTTGGAGGAACAAACCAAAATCCAAAGACTTCAATCTATGTGTAACTCCATCCCAACACAAGATCAAAAGATCTTAGCCCAAAAACCACAAACATACCAATTCCATGAGTCACTCTCATCATCATGTCAACCTAGTTCCTCCTTATCAACCAATCTCATGAATATTCCTCAATATCCAGCTACTAGTCCTCCATCACCATCCAATAGAATGCCTATCCCAAAGCATACTAGTCCTACACCAAAACCACCATCAAACTTCCCAAGCTCTAATTCATCAACCAAAGAATCCTTGAATGATTTTCTCCAAAGATTCTTTACAAAATCTAAAAGCAAAAGAAAAGACATGGAGAAATCCAAATCCACTCATCCAATTTCATCCCCATCTAGCACAAGCAATCCTAAGCTTACACATAAGACTACACCTTCTACCATTATTCTTCATCCATTATATTGTGCATCTACCCATATAATAATGAAGGATGTGATCCATTGGATACTATCAAGGAATCAACCACCACCCTCATGCCATCAAATTCCTATCCTTGAAACTATCCAAGAACCCTCAAATGTCATGCCTATTTCTCCTATCCCATCTTGTAGTCCAAAAGCTATCCAAGAACCTTCAAATGTTCTTGAACATCCACCTGCCATAAGCCTGATTCATTCCCCACCATACATTAAACCTCTCAAAGAAACCTTCATGCCTATCCAAACTCAAGAGCTATGTCAAGAGTCAACTCAAAAGTAGGATCAACCTTGTTCCTTACCAAATCAAGATCAAAGCCATCAAGAGCTTGTCACTCCTTCCACTCATGGTCCCAATACTATTCATGATCAAGAAACCTCCACCACTCCTATCCATCCTCCACCTAGTCCTATCTATGATCCAACAACATCCACTCTTGATGAGATAATTGGTCCCCAAGAAAACATAGATAATCAAATAGATAACTTGGATCCTATTACACTAAATCTTAATGAGCATAATGTTGAGCAAGATCCAAGCATTCCAACTCATCCATTTTCTGATTTCACACCATCTCCTATTGATCCCATTCCAAATCCATCTCCCATTGATCTTCCATCATTCCTTATCAACCCCATCCCAAGTTCATCATCCTATCCCCTTGGTCCTACTACCTTCATCCATGGTGGTTCTCTCATGGGAGAGGAACAAACTCTATCCACCACCCATCCTTCTCCATCTAATAATGGACTCACGTCTTGTTTCCAAAGAAACAAACATCCCATTGTGCATCGCATGCTCCAAAACATGAGTTATCAAGGCAAAGGCTTAGGCCTTCTTGAACAAGGTAAATTGGAGCCCATACATGTCCAAACCCATCCACACATGTATGGCCTTGGATATACATCTAAAGATAAATAATCCACACATGTTGGTACCACCTTCACCCCTCCTAAATCCACTTCTTTTAATCACAAACCTAGTACACCTCATCACACATTCAAGTCATATGTCGCCATCCCTCCCCCATCATCATACCATATGCAAAAGCATGTGACCCTACATCTCCCTCCATCCACTCTTCCTCCACTCCTTCCAACTCCTAATATTCCCATCCTTAATCCCTTCATCCACAAGTTCCTTAATCCCTCCATCCACAAATCTCGTTCCCTTAAATTCCCTAACATTCCTAACCAGGATCAACGAATGCACACATTGCCTAAACATGAAGCTATCACAAAACCCATGGGATTCAAAAATACAAATTTGGATGCCTCCTCACATAAAGCAAAAAGCCTACAAAAGCTTCAAAATTATCATTCTGAAGGGCATCAATACACAAGTCAAAATCAAAAATCCAAAAGGCTACAAACACCCACACCCCCAAAAGCAAAAGTAAAAATGGTGTGGGTCCCTAAGAAAAAAGAAATCAATCCAAATTAAGCATCCAAATCCCACTATATAATAAATCCTAAATCCCAAAAATCCCACAAATCCTGCTCCCTATCTAAAAGTTCTAAAAATCCTAAGTCCATTTGGGTCCCCAAGTACTCAAATCGGAAAATAACAAATCCCAATTACTCCCAACACCCCTCCCAATCACAAGATTCAAAATCTAAAATAGTGTGTGAAACCTTTGGTCTTGGTTCCTTTCCATTCCACAACCTTCCCACATACCTCCATCTCCGTATCTTTCATCCACTATCCCACATATTTCACCCATTATATCCCTATGGTCTATGATTTTACATAATCCACTATCCCCCATCCATCCTTGCATAAACCTATCATAATCCACATCATAATCATCTATCCATAATTCATATCATAATCCACTCCATTTTCATCTCATCCAATCACCTACCAACATTCATGTGCGTAATAACACTTGACATGTTCTATGTGCCGCAAGCATCCAAAAATGGGACATTATCACCTCCTCTTGGAAACAGACGCTTGCATCCCCATTCTCCATCCAAATCTCTCTCCCAGCATCCACCCATCCCATCTAAATAGAAAAAGAAAAAAAAAAGATGAAAAATTAAAAAAAATAGTAAAGAGAAATCCCTTCATCCAATGGTGAAAACATGGCAAACAATTGCCTTGGATAAGTACCATGATAAAAACTTGGCAAATAGGTATCATGTGTAGGTTGATTATCTATGCACCTTACACTTGGGGACACGTTGTCTCATCCTATCATTTCCTATCTTACCATCTCCTACTTACCATCCTTATCCATTACACCCACATACACGTACTTATCATGATGAGTTCATCCCTCCTCCCTTCCTCCTTTTGATCTTGACAAAGACATGGGGGCACAATGTTGACAAATGTTTTGGATATCTCTTGACGTACTTCATTCTTTCCAAACTAAATCCTATCCTTACCCTCTTGTCATTAGCCATTTTTCCATCATTTACAAACCAATCCATCTTATCATTCCTATTGTCATAAGCTTTGTCATGTAAAATCCTAAGCATTATACCTAGAATGGGGCATGTTATTCCTATGCAACATAGTCTTTGGAGATCACATCCTAAACACCTTGTCCATTCCATCCACTATCACCTATACTTTTATACATCCATATATCATGAGTCATCCATCCCATTTACTATCTCCCATCCTTTGCATCTAGACTTGGTTTTCTCTTGTCATTGGTATCTAGCATCTAAGCTATCCAAATTGTTATCCAATGTCACCCTAAAACAATTCAAACTCCACAAAAATTATAACATCCAAAAAAATCATACATCCAAACAAATCAAAACATCCAAAAATCTAAAAAATCAAAACATCCAAAATCCAAAAAAAATATAACATCCAAAAAATCTAAAAAATCATAACATCCAAAAAAATTACAACATTCCAAAAATCCAAATGCAAGTCATCCTAAATCCATACCAATCCAATCAAGTAATCTATCCAATCATCCAAAAGTGTACTTTGGTTTTATTCCAACCTTGCCGTCAAACCTATCAATCGATTATTTATCAAATCATCATCAATGGGATATATCGTTCCCACATCCTAGTGTTGTTCTAGGGATATATCGTTCCCCACAATGAAAACACTATCCTTATCAATCATCATCCTTTAAATATCGGTTTACAGCTTGACAAGGGCAATAGCTTGTTTGTTTTTGAATCATTTGTGCATGCTTGCTTTCTTGCTTGTGTGTGTTATCACTTTATCTTGCATTTGTATCAAGTCCTTATCATTCTAGCTAATATTCATATCTTGTGTATGCTGGAATATCTTTTTGCATACCTTTGCATCTAAGGTCTCATTATACCTTTTGTGCACTTGGACTATGCTCTAAGTTTCCTTCCTCATACATCTAGACAAGGTTGTATTATGTTGGGTGCACAAGACACATCGTCACCCTAGTCTTTATACCTTGGGTCTAGTGCTATATCATACTATATGGTTTCTCACCTAATGCAACATAATGTATCATTCATCCATTTGATCCATCCCTTTTCTTTTCTCCATATCCTTAATCAATATGTTTCATCCATTTCAAGAGCCTACCCATGTTCTTCTAACCTGTCTATGCTCTCGAGGGGGCATACCATCCCTACATCCTTTTTCCTTGTCACTTTCAAGTGACTGGGGCATCATCATCCCTAATCCTACCATCTTCTTCTTGTTGACTTATTTTTGCCTCTGCCCAGAGCTAAATTTTTCACCTTGTATTTTCCTTGAAAATCTTTTAGAAATGCATGTACAAGGTGTGAATTCTTCAAATACTCATGTATGCCTTGTCAAAAAATCCCAACATCTTGCCTGAGGAATCCTTGCAAAAAACCAGAAAAACCCAGAAATCTTTTGTTTTCAAGTGCTTTCTATCGCTGGGATTTTCTCATTTTTATAGCTTGTATTTGTATGTAATTTTGAATGTACATTTGCCTTTGTACATACAAAGGAATATGCAAAGGATATATACAAGGCAAAATGTACATTCATCGGTCTTTGAAAATGGTGAAAAAAATGAGTTGTATGCATTTTTTAATACATATTGGGCCTGCATATACATTGGGGAATCTTTCACAGATTCTTGGAATATTCTGTGAATGTACATCAAGATAGTTGTATATCAGGTTTGTATGTTTGCACATACAACGCAATATACAATGGAAAATATACAAGGCCGACAAAGATGCATTTGCTACAGTGTCTTGCATTTTGCGCTTTGTATATTTTCACATGCATTCGCCTATGCAAGTGGATGCAACTGGTGGGGCCCGCGCATACACAAAGAAGATTGTATGTTTCGACATACAAAGGATCACATGAATAGTGGAATGTATATCAGATTGTATGTTCGCACATAGAAGGCCGATACACAAGGAAATTTATACAACCCGGACCTGAATAGAAATTTCAATTTTATTCTATGTTGTTCTCGGGCCCGCCTTGTATAAGGGGCGATTGTATATTAGCGATATACAAATCAAAGATACAATGATTGTATACAAGGCGGACTTGAATCGAAGATGCAATTCAGCATATTCAGGTGTTAGGTCCACCTTGTATGTATAAGTGTTTTGTATATTTGCACATACAAAGGAATGTACAAAGAGGAATGATAAAAGCTGGACCCGACAGGGCAGTTAAATGCAGCTAATGGTCTTTTGGAGTCCACAGCTTATATGTTTGCACATATAAGGGAAAGGAAATACAAATGGTAGGGTCCACCAAAGGTAAGCGATTGTATGCATATCTTGTGCTTGTATGTTTCCTTGTATGTTTTCACATTCAAGGGCCAGATGCAAGTCAACATACAACTAGTGGGACCCCCGCACATACAAAGGCGATTGTATGCATATACAAGTCGCAAATTCAAAAAAGAGCAGATACAAAGGGTTAGAGTGCATGTTTGTATATGCAGGTTCTTTGTATGTATGTTTCACTCATATCTTTGCATATACAAGCCGATATGCAAGGGAGACATACAAAGGAGATTTCGGCCAGATAGGAGGCGTCGGTTGCTTGTTTTTGGGTCTTTCCGAAGGCCGATGGAGGATGCAGTTCTTCAGCGATGGCCTCAAGCTTCATTCCAGTGATGAATCAGATGGTGTCACGTGTTAGATGGGATACAAAGGCCGATTCAAAAGGTAAAGGCCCGCATATATGTAGATTCAAATTGCATATACAAAGGGCATTTTCAAAGAGTCGTTTAAGGCACTAAAAAACAACCCACTATACAAGGCACTTTGTACATACAAAGGCAATTTTAGAAACTGATTCAGATGGTGATATACACACAGATGCAAAGCGATATATACAGGTGGTTGACCAAAAGTTTGACCACCTGTATCTCCTCCGTCCTAGCAAATTTTGACATGCTGCAAGAGGCAAAAATGCATATTTTGGTCCCCTCTTTCATTTGGTAGGGTTTTCAAGAGTTTTTGTCACCTTTCCATTTTTAGATTTGGCTTTGCATATTTTGGTCGAGTGGACGTTTCATCGACCTCTTGTGAGCAGATAAAGATATTTTTTGCATTCATTGCTTCACAGGGATGAAGCAGCTCTCATTGATGATCAAATATCTTTCCACCGCCCTGTTTCAGATATTTTCATATACGCATTGCTGAGGATCGATGAGTAAGCTACTGCATTAAAGATTGAAAATATCTTCTATCTACCCAGTGCTAGATATGTGATGCCATAACTTCTGCAGATAGACATTCATTCAGAGGCGGATATTTTTTGAGATAGCTTTTAGAGCAATTTTTGTAATCGACCTAGGTTAGTTTGTAATGCTATATATATGCATTCTTATGTTGTAAGGGTGTTGGAAATTTTTTTTAGCATTCAGGCTTTTCTGTTTCCAAACAGAGCTTTCTACTACTGTAACTGTGTTTTCCCACTGAATATATTCAAGTTATTTTACCTCTTTGGACTGATTTCTAGTCCTGTGTGAATCTGCATATGGTTGTTTGTGAATGTCTTTGTTCCTCTCAATCATCTGGTTTCTCACCTTTGCTAGGATCAATCAAATCTATGTATGTCTGCTTGCTATATTTGGTTATGCTGTGCATTTTCTCAGTATTGTGAGAGTTCTTTTATTAAACTTGGTGAATCACCCTTTGTTTTCAAGATTTTATTTCATCTTTCATTTTAAAACATTCCTTCTCCCTTTTCCTCTTAAGATTTAGTAGTTTTAAGTGATAACCAGTTAAGGAAGCCAGCCTTCTCCGGAGGTCTGATCTCATTTAGCAAAGCCCCACACTTGGAGATCATTCCCATGTTACTCCAGATTGCAGAGGTTTCACAACTGTATGCAAGGGTGCAAATCTGAGAGACAACAACTTTGGCATGCCCGGTGGGACCCTGAGTCAGAGCAACAATCAACTTAACAATCATTATTGCTGGTTTTGATGTGCAGCCAGTGATTTCAGACCTATAAGAGGTTAAAATTTACATATTTGGTGACTCACACTGAGGAAGAACAAACAGATCAGTTTTGCTGATACATGTTTTATGAGAAAGATTCAAACCAGGGGTTCAAGCTCATTTGAATATTTGCAGCTGTCTCCACCTAGAAGGCAGAGTAGAGCTGTAGCAAGGACTTTGGTTTCTTTAAGGATACATTCAACTCCACCAAATTTCAGACCAATTGCTTCTGTAGTTCCTGTAGCAACTCAAGCAAATCTACCCCCAGCTACTCAGATGGTAAGAAATCAGCCATTCGTGGCTTTTGATGGAGGCAACCCTTTGAATTTAACAGTACATTTTGTTATACCTATGGCAGCTTTGAAGAGTCTGCCCTATTTCACAGGGGAGAATCAAACTACCCCTATTGAGCATATTAGAGACGTGGCTTCTCTATGTGCAGTGCATCATATAACCCAAGAAAACGTAGCCATCAAGCTACTGGCCGCTTCATTCAAAGGGAAGGCATTGCAATGGTTCAGAAGTTTACCGGTGCAAACTATAGGAACCTAGGATGATCTAGGTGATAAGTTAAATAAGCAATTCCAAGACAAATCAAATAATCTATCATTGGTTGAACAGATGACCACCATAAAGAGAGCTCCTCAGGAGCAAATGATGGATTTCAACTTTAGATTCCAGAAGACATGGGACAAAATTCCTGCCATGGTAAGACCCCCAGTTGAATATGTATTCTTATATTTTTTGAAAGCCCTGAATAGTGATATCTGAGTAATGATTCAATCATTAGGAGGTACTAGTTTACCTGATGCTTATGAGATGGCTATTAGGGCAGAAGATAATCTGATTCAGGTCCGAAAAATAGTACCCAGACCACCAGTGCCCATCTTTCCTGAGATTCAGGCTTCAATGCCATTGCCAATCCCATACATTGCCCCTTTACCTACTATAGCAGCAATACCAAGTACTGCCAATTCTGAGCTTGCTGCTTCTAGCTCATCTCAAGAGTTGAAAGAGATTAAAAATAGCCAACAGAAAATAGAAAATATCTTGTAAACCTTTGGGAATGAGTTAGTAAACATCAAAAAGCAGCAATCCCAGCATAGACAACCTTATCAACTGCAACCTCAAGGGCAAAACCAGCAGACATATCAAGGCCAAAATCAGCCTTATCAAGATAACAGGCCATATTATCAGAGCAACTACCAAGGTGCCAGACAAAATGTGAATCAAAGACCTTTTCAGCCTTATAATCTGGCACCTATTAATGTTGTCAGAGACCTTGTCCCTACTCAAAACAACCTTGCAGCTGATTACGAGTGGTGCTACCCATGCAATCAACCACACAGTCAAGCAGCCTGCTTGAATGGGGTGATAAATCAAGCTTTAATGGTGCAAAATGTGGCAGTCTCACAGCCAAACATCCCAAATGATGGAGCTGCACAACAACAAGAGAAACCTCAGAGTGATTCTACCTTCATAAATTGGCAAGAAGGTGAATTCTGTGGTGTAAACAACAATAACACCTCGGTTACAGCAAATACAAGAGCCAAGAAGAGGGGTTATGAGATAGACCAAGCAACAAATAAAGATAAAAGACATGTTAGTGCTTCTACATCACATATTCCCCATATTCTACAAAGAATTAACCCAGCAGCCGCAAGGGGGATGCCTCATTTGCAAGCAGAGGTTGCTGCTACAAAATCAAATCAGAAGGTCAGTGCCATTCCATCTTTCACTATTATTGAAAATATGAAGAAGATGAATGTGACAATGTCTATGTGGGATTCTTTAGCCATCCCGGGCCAAAAAGACATATTGCAATCTTCCCTGTCTGATTTGAAAGTGTCCAAGGATCCAACTCTTGACCCAAATAGGGCTGTCCTTACCAATTCATCCCAGGATAATAGCAAACAGCCACACAAAAGTGCCAAACCACTCCCATTCTATGTGTCATTAATAAGTGGAGACAAATTAGTACATAATTACATGGTGGACAGTGGAGCAAGCAGTTATGTGATGCCTAAACAAATTGTAGACCAGTTAGGATTGAGGTACTAGCCCTTGGAGAAAGGTGTGCTTCAATTAGATGGCATAGCTGTTAATACTGTGGGGGTAATAAAAGACCTAGGTCTCACTTTACATACCTGTCCCAACGTTTCCATTTCCCAGGAGGTATTTATCATAGATTTGCATCCTTACTTTGCCATGTGCTTATCAAGAGAATTTACAGCCAAGATCAGAGGATATTTATCCTCATATTGGTCTCACATGTTTTTCAGGACCAGATATGGCACCAAAGTAACTTTAAAATCTGAGTTACTTTCAAATCATCACATAGAGCCCTACACACCAAGTGTTGTTAATGTAAATTTCATTATTTTTGATGACCCTGAATTAGTTACTGCTCAAGAACTACAAGCTGAAAGCACACCAGAGGTACTCTTAAGGGAGTGGTCCTCAGAAAATGTTGTAGATGATCCTGAGGGACACATCCAAGAAATTGGTATGGGGGTTTACATACTGCATGAGCATGAAACATCAATACCAAATCTTGTGAAGGATGCAAAACAGTAGATAGAGTAGCTAGAGGAAGTGTGGAAAACGTATTTTGACGGCTCTAGGAACAAGAATGGGTCTGGTGGTGGTGCAATGCTGGTGTCACCACAAGGTGAAAAATATTTGTCTTCTTTCCGTTTTGTCTTTGCATGTACAAACAACACTGCTGAATATGAAGGATTAATTCAAGGTCTGTAGTGGGCAAGGAAGAGGAAAATTGGATGTTTATAGGTGTATGGTGATAGTGAACTCATTGTAAATCAGGTAAGAGGACTGCATCTTACAAAAAATGATGTTATGAAACGCTACAAACATAGGGTGTGGGACATGATTGAAGACTTTGATGCTTTCAATCTGATCTCTATTCCAAGAAATCAGAACTCCCATGCTGATAGGTTAGCTGCAATTGGGGCTCAGTTTGACATTCCTAGTGATATTCAAAGGGAAAAGGTACAACCTCATGTAAAAATAGTTGATAGGCCCTCCATCCCTGATAATAATATTCATTGGCAAGTTTTTGAAAGTGATGAGTAGATCCTGTGTTTCTTGTTAGAAGAAGATGAATTTTCTGTAATGAATCAGGATAAGCTCAAGCAACAATATGGCAATGATCAAATTGTTTAGTTGAGAACAAACAAGTTGCCCAAGGGATTGGTAACCTTGGAATCTATTTTTAGTACAGATGATCAGCTTAAGAAAAGCAAGACTAGCATGCAGGTTAAAGAAGAGCACTATGAGGAGCTAGCAATTTTTAAAGGTAAGCTTCTTAAAATCAGTAAAATCTGTTGCAAGTATGAGGTGAAATAGTGTTGTCATTGATGTCAACATACTCATATTGCTTTGACAAGAAGGATTGAATGAGCTGTGTGCTGAGGATATTGAGAAAATTAGTCTCAATCTGGAACAGTGAAGAACAGTGATGAGAAGAAGGCAAAAGTACTCAATAGGTTGAGATTCAGAGGATGCGGATTAAAGGGTTTGTAGATATGAGTCTTGAGATGATCCAGTTAAGATTTCAGAGGTCCGCATAAAGATGTGAAGAATTTGTGATCGATCAAATAGAACCGGTTCCGAGAGATGCTCCAGAGTGACAGAGTGTTACAAAAAGGTCCGGTGAGATCCGGAGGTGCATTGTCAGACTCTGCGGATTGGAAGGAGTGTTTGGGAGGTCCTTTTAATGTGTCATCTCGATTGGTATGTGGTTTGGAGGTCCGGAAGCACCTCTGGCAGTATGACAGTGGCGATAGACTGTGTTCTTGAAGTTTCAGATGAGGAAGAGAAGAGATTCCAGTAAGTAGAGGAAGTGTGGATGTACCTGGTCATTCAGGCAGGATTTTGAAGGTTCTTGGATCGTGTTGAGGTTGTGTTGTTGATCTGCATTGGCGATAGAGCCTGGAATTGAAGATATTCTTCTGGATGAAGTTCTTGTTCAGACTAGCCGACCGGATGAGTTGTTCATCTTGCAAATGTTCTTGTGGTGGCCGACCGGATGTGTTATTCATCCTGCAAATGTTCTTATGGTTGATTGCCGACTTAGATGATTGTTCCTAAGCTAATGACTTGTATAAATAAAGGTTTGTGAGTTCATTTCAAAGTGTGAGTTGTGGCAAGATGAGAGTGGTATAGCGAAAGAGTGAAAGGGAGAGCAGAAGTGTTTCAGGCTTAAATGGAACTGATCCAGACATGGTGAAGATGTCATTCTCCAGTTCAAGGTTGTGATCCCTATGATCTTGTAGACAGTGTGTCTCTTTGTAGGCAGTGTGCCTCCTTGTGAGCAGTGTGCTCGGGCAGTGAGCCCTAATTGGCATGTGCCATTCATTTTATCTTATTCTTCTAACAGAGAATAATCCTTGGGTTAATCACCCCATGGTTTTTCCCTTAACCGGGTTTTCCACGTCAAAAATCTTGGTGTCTAATGTGTTGATGTTTATCTGCTCCAATGTTTATGCTTTCTGCTTTCATGAATGGTTAATTGATATGCTGTTAACTAATAAAGAAGAATCAAGTGTTTCAAGTAGAAGCAAGTTTTTGCACAACTGATTCACCCCCCCTCTCAGTTGTGTGCCCTAGATCTAACAATTGGTATCAGAGCCAAGTTCCTCTAAAAGGAGCTTAATCGCTTGAGGAGATCCAGGATGTCGTCATACAAGAAGGATAGTCCGAAGTTCGATGGAACCAACTTCACTCTCTAGAAAGGTCACATGAAATGTCACTTGGAGTGTATGGGAAAAGCATACTTGACCATGGTCTCAAAACCATATGTTCCTCCACAGGGTGGTCCAACAACTTTGAATGAAATCACAGATGCTGAAAACAATTTGCGGACCAAGGAAGCTCTTCTAAGCACATTGAATGACTCAGATCTCTCAAATGTTATTGACCTACCAACTGCATATGAAATCTGGACTAAACTGGAACTTCTGTATGAAGGAGATGAGTTTGTCAAGAGTGCAAGGTTGCAAAGTCTGAAAGGGAATTTTGAAAGATTGAAGATGAGAGATGATGAAAATATCACTACCTTTATGCCAAGAGTGAATAAGCTGGTATGTGGAATTAGAAATGCTGGTGGGACTCTGGATGAAAATGAGATTGTTTGCAAAATTCTCAAATCTCTTCCTGCTGCCTACAAAATCAAGGTTGCTGCCATTGATGAATTCAAAGCCCACACAACTACCACAAGAGAACAATTGGCTAGCAAACTAGCTACATTTGAAATGACTGAGTTTGGAGATGATCCCCCCAAGACTGAATCTGCGTTCAAAGCCAGTGCCTATGTGAAAGGCAAACAGAGATTTGATCCGGGAGAAAACTCTTCAAGGAAGATATCATGGTATGACCAAGCAAGAAGAGACATGGAAGAGGAAGAAGCAGAAACAACTCAACTTGAAGCCCTCATTACAAAAAGACTGCCAAGAGGATTCGGTAAGTATGAAGGAAAATTACCCTTTAAGTGCTTCAATTACAATAAGATTGGTCATTTTGCTTCAAGATGTCTGGAAAGATCTACAAGGTCAAATGCTAACAGACAAAGGTTTCAAAAGAACTACTATTATGTTCATGAAGAAGATGATAATGAAGGAGTAACAGATGATGAATCAGAAATAAGAAGCAAATCTGGAAATGAATGGGTGTTTATTGCCATCAAGGAAGAAGATTTAATATCCTCTGAATCTGTCAATCATAAGGTTGTAGAAAGAGCTTTGGCTGCCCAAATTGAAGAAAAGGATGATTGGGTTATTGACAGTGGATGCTCTCACCATATGACTGGTGACAAGAACAAGTTCTTAGATTTGGAAAAGTATGAAGGAGGAATGGTAAAGTTTGGTGACAATTCTGCTGGCAGAATCAGAGGTAGGGGAACTATTTCTTTTGATAGAACGAGCAAAACCGGTAATGTACTATATGTTGAAGGATTGAAGCACAATCTTCTTAGTGTTGGTCAGTTAGTGGACAAAGGCTATGATCTCCGGTTCAAGAATGGAAGATGCAGAATCTTTACAAGCTCCGGAACTGAAATTGCATCCGGTACTCAAACAAAAGGTAATATTTTCCATCTAGTTGGTTCTAATAAAAGTTGTCTGTTTGTTCAAGTTGATCAGAGTTGGTTATGGCATAGAAGGATGTGCCATGTGAATTTTGATAACATCATCAAGATAAGCAATACTCAGGCTGTAAGAGATCTTCCTAAATTGGTGAAACCTACAAATAGTTTATGCAAAGAATGTCAGCTAAGCAAACAGAGCAGAGTCTCTTTCAAAAGTAAGGATCAGTCCACTACCGGATTATTGGAATTAGTACATACTGATCTCTGTGGTCTGACAAGAATCAAGAGTATGCAAGGTGATAGATATTTCATGTTGCTAATTGATGACCATTCCTGGATGATCTGGGTTACCTTCCTAAAAGAGAAATCAGAAGCCCTTGAGAAGTTCAAAATCTTCAAAGCTATGGTAGAGAATCAAACCAGATTGAAACTGAAGTGTCTAAGGTCTGATAGAGGTGGTGAATTCACATCCGGTGAGTTCATAGACTTTTGTGAGAAGCATGGCATAAAAAGACAGCTGTCTGCTCCTAGGACTCCACAGCAGAATGGAGTAGTTGAGAGAAAGAACCGGACCATCTAGGAAGCTTCCAGGACAATGATGATGGAAGTAAATGTTCCTCAGATGTTTTGGAGAGAAGCTGTCAGCACTGCAGTCTACACTCTTAACCGAGTTCAAATCAGAAGCAACACCGGTAAGACTCCTTATGAACTTTGGTTTGGTGTAACTCTTACTGTGAGATACTTCAGAGTATTTGGTAGCAAATGTTATATCAAAAGAGATGAAGATTTAGCAAAGTTTGATGCTAGAAGTGATGAAGGAATTTTCTTGGGTTACTCCACTCAAAGTAAAGCATACCGGTGTTACAATAAGAGATTGAGAAAGATGATAGAAAGTACAAATGTGATGGTTGATGAAGGAATGGAGAAGCCTTCAAGATTCTATGAATGTGATGAAGATGATTAGAATGATCCTCTGGTGCAAGGAGCTCCATCCTCCTCTGAAATTCAGATCCAGACTGATCTGGTAAATCATGAAGAAGTTTGTCTGAATGAGCCTGATCAAGAATTAGTAGTGCAAGAAACTCCCAAAGTTCCAAGATATGTAACTCTAAATCACTCTGAAGATCAGATCATAGGTGACAAGAGTAAAGGGGTACAAACAAGGAGAAGAATTGCTCAAGACTCAAATGAATACTGTCTAATTTCAAAGATTGAACCTAAGACAATTAATGAAGCTTGCAATGATGAAAACTGGACCAAAGCAATGGAGGAAGAATTGATGCAAATTGAGAAAAATCATACTTGGGATCTTGTTCCCAGACCTAGAGACAAGAATGTGATTGGAACCAAATGGGTCTTCCGGAACAAACTGAATGAAGTTGGTGAAGTAATCAAAAACAAAGATAGATTGGTCTGCAAATGCTACTCTCAAATAGAAGGAATTGATTTTGAAGAGACCTTTGCTCCGGTGGCAAGAATTGAAGTAGTCAGATTTTTTATTGCATTTGCTGCCTTCAAAGACTTCAAGGTATATCAGATGGATGTCAAGTCTGCCTTCCTAAATGGTGATCTGGAAGAAGTTTAAATTGAACAACTGGATAAATTTCAATTGTCTGATAATGATGATATGGTCTGCAAGGTGAAGAAAGCATTGTATGGATTGAAGCAAGCCCCAAGAGCATGGTATGAAAGGTTGGATAAGCATCTTGTGCAGATTGGATTCAACAAAGGTACTGCTGACAGTAACTTATATTTCAAAATTGATCGTGAAAATATTTTGATTGTTGAAGTGTTTGTGGATGATATCATTTTTGGAGGAAGAGATAGTATTGGCAAAACTTTTGCAAATCAAATGAAAAGTGAGTTTGAAATGTCTATGCTTGGTGAAATAAATTTCTTCTTGGGTCTGCAAATTACTCAAACAAAGAAAGGGATCTTCATTTCTCAGACCAAATATGTGACAGAATTGTTGAGAAAATTCGGTATGGAAGATTCAAAGCCAATGAACACTCCTATGGCAACCGGATGTAAGTTGAGCAAAGATGATGACTCTCTGAAGACAGATCAGACAAAGTATAGATCAATGATTGGTGGATTGTTGTATCTCACTCAGACTAGACCAGATATAATGCAGGCTGTTGGTCTTGTGGCAAGATTTCAGGCTGATCCTAGAGAATCTCATGTTATGCCAATCAAGAGAATTTTTAGATATCTAAAAGGGACAGTGGAGTATGGTCTGTGGTATCCTAGAGATCATGATTTCTCTCTTCATGCTTACACAGATGCAGATTGGGCAGGAGATGTGGATGACCGGAAGAGCACCAGTGGTGGAGCATTCTTTTTGGGAAAGAGATTGGTTTCTTGGCTAAGCAAGAAACAAGATGCAATATCTCTGTCTACAACTGAAGTAGAATACATTGCAGTAGTAGGTAGTTGCACTCAAATCTTATGGATGAAGCAGATGCTAAGAGACATAAAAGTTGAATATGAGGAGCATATCACAATTTTCTGTGATAATTCAAGTGCAATTAATATTTCTAAGAATCCGGTATTGCATTCTAAGACTAAGCACATATCTATCAAGTTTCACTTTTTGAGAGAACAAGCGAACAAGGAAGAAGTCAGATTGGAGTATGTACCCTCCAAGGATCAGATTGCAGATATCTTTACTAAACCTCTTCCCAAGGACTCTTTTGAGTATCTCCGGGAGAAGTTAGGGGTCATGGCCCCTCCGGTGATGAACTACGATGCACTGATGTGCATAAGTTTGTTGGATATCACAGTTATATCTTGTGATCCAGATTGATGATGGGGAGTTGCTACTAAGGGGGAGCAGTTGGTATGATTCTGATGTGTTAGAATTGCAAGTATGAGCCCTTTGCCATCGATGTCAAAGGGGGAGAGAATACATGTGAAAAACAAGTGGCTGTTGATCAAAGGAGGAGTAGTAAAGGAAGAGAAGACATGTGAAGAGTTGTTGTTGATAGGGGGAGCTGCAATAGAAAGGAGAAGTTCTTGTCTTGATGGTTTTTCACATCATATGTTACCATCAATGACAAAGGGGGAGATTGTTGCAAGTATGAGGTGAACTAGTGTTGTCATTAATGTCAACATACTCATATTGCTTTGACAAGAAGGATTGAATGAGCTGTGTGCTGAGGATATTGAGAAAATTAGTCTCAATTTGGAACAGTGAAGAACAGTGATGAGAAGAAGGCAAAAGTACTCAATAGGTTGAGATTTAGAGGATGCGGATTAAAGGGTTTGTAGATATGAGTCTTGAGATGATCCAGTTAAGATTTCAGAGGTCCGCATGAAGATGTGAAGAAGTTGTGATCAATCAAATAGAACCAGTTTTGGGAGATGCTCCAGAGTGACAGAGTGTTACAAAAAGGTCTGGTGAGATCCAAAGGTGCATTGTAAGACTGCGGATTGGAAGGAGTGTTTGGGAGGTCCTTTTAATGTGTCATCTCGATTGGTATGTGGTTTGGAGGTCCGGAAGCACCTCTGGCAGTATGACAATGGCGATAGACTGTGTTCTTGAAGTTCTGGATGAGGAAGAGAAGAGATTCCAGTAAGTAGAGGAAGTGCGGATGTACCTGGTCATTCAGGTAGGCTTTTGAAGGTTCTTGGATTGTGTTGAGGTTGTGTTGTTGATCCGCATTGGTGGTAGAGCCCAGAATTGAAGATATTCTTCCGGATGAAGTTCTTGTTCAGACTAGCCGACCGGATGAGTTGTTCATCTTGCAAATGTTCTTGTGGTGGCCGACCGGATGTGTTATTCATCCTACGAATGTTCTTATGGTTGATTGCCAACTTAGATGATTGTTCCTAAGCCGATGACTTGTATAAATAAAGGTTTGTGAGTTCATTTCAAAGTGTGAGTTGTGGCAAGATGAGAGTGGTATAGCGAAAGAGAAAAAGGGAGAGTAGAAGTGTTTCAGGCTTAAATGGAACTGATCCAGACATGGTGAAGATGTCATTCTCCAGTTCAAGGTTGTGATCCTTATGATCTTGTAGACAGTGTGTCTCTTTGTAGGCAGTGTGCCTCCTTGTGAGTAGTGTGCTCGGGCAGTGAGCCCTAATTGGCATGTGCCATTCATTTTATCTTATTCTTCTAACAGAGAATAATCCTTGGGTTAATCACCCCGTGGTTTTTCCCTTAACCGGGTTTTCCACGTCAAAAATCTTGTTGTCTAATGTGTTGATGTTTATCTGCTCCGGTGTTTATGCTTTCTGCTTTCATGAATGGTTAATTGATATGCTGTTAACTAATAAAGAAGAATCAAGTGTTTCAAGTAGAAGCAAGTTTTTGCACAACTGATTCACCCCCCCTCTCAGTTGTGTGCCCTAGATCTAACAAAATCTGCTCAGTTGAGGACAACAGAGATTTTATTGCTCTCTGTCAAGAATTTGAAGATATGTTTGCTTGGGAATACTCAGACCTAAAAGGGTTCGACCCTCAGATTGCCCAGCACACCATAGAATTAGAACTAGATACTAAACCTGTGAGGCAGAAACAAAGACCTCTAAATCCAAAGTTAGAGCCCATGATGATTAAAGAATTGACCAAGTTGATCTAGGGAAAGATCATTTTCCTGATTAAACACACTTCTTGGGTCTCCAACCTTGTCCGTGTGAGGAAGTAGAATGGAGAAATTAGGTTGTGTGTTGATTTCAGAGACCTCAATAGAGCCTCCTTAAAAGATCACCGCCCATTGCCTTCAATGGAGCAAATTCTGCAGGTAGTGGCTGGCTCAGAGAGATTTTCTTTGCTTGATGGATTTTCTGGTTACAATCAGGTGTTAGTCAAGGAGGAGGACTAGTTCAAAACTACTTTCACCACTAAATGGGGCACCATGGCCTACAGAAGAATGCCTTTCAGTCTCTCAAATGCTGGCTCTACTTTTCAGAGAGCCATGGATATGGCTTTTAAGGGTTTGTTGTATCAACTGGTGCTAGTATACCTTGATGACATAACAGTCTTTTCTAAGAATGCATCTGAGCATTTATCCCATCTAAGGCTAGTATTTGAGAGATGCAAGGAGTTCAAGATATCTCTCAATCCCAGGAAGTGCATATTCGTTGTGCACGAAGGTAAGCTGTTAGGGCACATTGTGTCAAAGGAGGGCATTACCATTGACGTTGAAAGGGTAAGAGCTATTCTGGAGTTGCCCTTACCCAGTCACAAGAAGGGGCTTCAAAGTTTTATTGGCAGAATTAATTTTCTGTGAAGATTCATCCCTGATATTGCAAATCTTTTGAAGCCTTTAATGTCAATGTTAAAGAAGAATACAACTTTCAATTGGACAAAGGAGGCCAAACTTAGTTTTGAATCCATAAAAGAAGCATTATTAGCTACGCCGACTCTGGTAAACCCTGACTTCTCCAAAGATTTTATTTTGTATGCTTATGGCAGCCTGGATACAATCTCTGTGATTCTGGTACAGCAGCAGAGTGGCGGCTTTGAGCAGCCAATCGCTTTCTTTAGCTAAGGGTTGGAGGAGTACGAGAAAAGGTATAGCTTTGTTGAGAAACACATTCTTGCAGTGGTGAGGAGTCTCAAGAAGTTTTGGCATCTTGTTTCTAATAACAAGATACATTTAATGGTCGCTCACATTAGCGTGAAGGAGTTCTTGTTAAGTAAAGACGTGAATGAGAAAAGGGCTGGTTGGATCACCAAAGTCATGGAATATGATGTGGAGGTCAAGATAACTAAGCTGGTTAGAGGCAGAGGACTCAGTGAAAAGCTTGCTACTAGTTCCAAGGAGGAAGTAGAAAAGGAAGAAGAGGTGTTCTGACCATTGAAGATACACCTCAGGAAGATACATCAGAAATGGGCACAAGTTGGGTTAGTAACATGGCTCAATTTCTGCAAACTGGTAAATGTCTAGCAAGTTTAGATAGAACCAAGAGGAGGTACTATAGACTGCAGTCTATTCCATATGTTTTAATACATTGCACCCTTTTCAGAAAAGATTTTAATGGTGTATTGTTAAGATGCATTGATGATGATCGGATTGACAAGATGCTACATGAATTTCATGATGGAACAACAGGGGGTTATTTTTCCCCAAAGACTACTGCTTGGAAAATAATGAGAGCTGGATATTATTGGCCCAACTTATTTAAGGATGCCCATCCATGGGCTAGAAAATGTGTAAAATGTGCCATTTTTGCAGGGAAAGAAAGGCTGCTAGCCTTACCTCTACGGCCTATTCAAGTAGAGCAACCTTTCATGAGATGGGGTATTGACTTCATAGGTCCTATTAACCCCCCATCAAGTGCAGGCCACAGGTGGATACTAATAACTATAGACTTTTTCACAAGGTGGACTGAAGCAGTGGCCCCGAGGGAATCTAATGAAAATGCTATCTTGAATTTTTATCATGATTTGATATCCAGATTTGGAGTGCCTGATTCAATCATCTCTGACAATGCTTTAGCCTTTATTGGTCTAAAGATAACTGATTGGTCTATTAAGAATGGGATTTATTTGAATACTTCATCAAATTATTACCCACAGGGTAATGGTTTGGCTGAATCTACAAATAAAAATCTCATAAGAATTATTAAAAGATCAATGGAGGACAACCAGAGGACCTGACACACTAATTTGAAATATGCCTTATGGGCAGACAAAATAACTCCTAAGAGGTCTATTGGGAACTCCCCATATATGCTAGTCTATGGAAAAGAGGCAAGATTTCCTATATCTCTGGAGTTGCCAGCCCTAGACATCATGAATTAGCTGGAGATGTTTGAAGAGGAGGACCCCATGGCTGTCAGATATGCTCAACTTCTAGAGCTTGAAGAAATTAGAGACAAGGCTATGAAGACTATGGAGTATCATCAGTTTCAGACCAAAAGAAATTTTGATTAGAAGGCCACTCCCAGAATTTTTAGAATGGGTGACATGGTGCTCAAATGGGATGAATTGAAGAGCAGGCCAGGAAAACACTCCAAGTTTGACAACATGTGGAGTGGCCCATTTCTCATTACTGAATGCAAGGAGCACAATGCATTTCAGTTATCAAATATGGATGGAGAAAATCTGCCTATCCTAGTCAATGGGATACACCAGAAGAGGTGTTTTGAGGTATGAGTGCTTTGTAAATCAGTAGATTAGGTCTCTATGCTTTCAATAAGTGCCGATGCACAATAGTTTAGATCATTTTGCTTTCCCTAAGTGCTGTCTTGCACAGTTGAAAGGTAGTGCTTCAAATTTTCTGTCTTGGGTTGGTTTTCCATTGTTCTTTGCTGTTGTCCTGAGTTGCTAAGGTTAGATAATATCTGTATATTTCTAGTCCCAATATGACTCTATGCCCAATGGATGCTTTAGGCAATTGATCTAATTGTTTAGCAGACAAACATCCCATAGAAGTCGCTAAATTGTTGACTTATTTTTGCCTCTGCCCAGAGCCAAATTTTCCACCTTGTATTTTCCTTGAAAATCTTTTAGAAATGCATGTACAAGGTGTGAATTCTTCAAATACTCATGTATGCCTTGTCTAAAAATCCCAAAATCTTACTTGCGGAATCCTTGCAAAAAACCCAGAAAAACCCAGAAATCTTTTGTTTTCAAGTGCTTTCTATCGCTAGGATTTTCTCATTTTTATAGCTTGTATTTGTATGTAATTTTGAATGTACATTTGCCTTTGTACATACAAAGGAATATGCAAAGGATATATACAAGGCAAAATGTACATTCATCGATCTTTGAAAATGGTAAAAAAAATGAGTTGTGTGCATTTTTTAATGCATATCAGGCCTGCATATACATTGGGGAATCTTTCGCAGATTCCCAGAATATTCTGCGAATGTACATCAAGATAGTTGTATATCGGGTTTGTATGTTTGCACATACAACCCAATATACAATGGAAAATATACAAGGCCAACAAAGATGCATTTGCTACAGTGTCTTGTATTTTGTGCTTTGTATGTTTTCACATGCATTCGCCTATACAAGTGGATGCAACTGGTGGGGCCCACGCATACAAACAAGATTGTATGTTTCGACATACAAAGGATCACATGAACAGTGGAATGTATATCAGATTGTATGTTCGCACATACAAGGCCGATATATAAGGAAATTTATACAACCCAGACCCGAATAGAAATTTCAATTTTATTCTATGTTGTTCTCGGGTCCACCTTGTATAAGGGGCAATTGTATATTAGCGATATACAAATCAAAGATACAATGATTGTATACAAGGTGGACTTGAATCAAAGATCCAATTCAGCATATTCAGGTGTCAGGTCCGCCTTGTATGTATAAGTGTTTTGTATATTTGCACATACAAAGGAATGTACAAAGAGGAATGATAAAAGTCAGACCCGACAGGGCAATCAAATACAGCTAATGGTCTTTTGGAGTCCGCAGCTTGTATGTTTGCACATATAAGGGAAAGGAAATACAAATGGTAGGGTCCACCAAAGGTAAGCGATTGTATGCATATCTTGTGCTTGTATGTTTCCTTGTATGTTTTCACATTCAAGGGCCAAATGCAACTCAACATACAGCTAGTGGGGCCCCCGCACATACAAAGGCGATTGTATGCATATACAAGTTGTAAATTCAAAAAAGAGTAGATACAAAGGGTTAGAGTGCATGTTTGTATATGCAGGTTCTTTGTATGTATGTTTCACTCGTATCTTTGCATATACAAGCCGATATGCAAGGGAGATGTACAAAGGAGATTTCAGCCAGACAGGAGGCGTCGGCTGCTTGTTTTTGGGTCTTTCCGAAGGCCGATGGAGGATGCAGTTCTTCAGCGATGGCCTCAAGATTCATTCTAGTGACAAATCAGATGGTGCCACATGTCAGATGAGATACAAAGGCCGACTCAAAAGGTAAAGGCCCGCGTATATGCAGATTCAAATTGCATATACAAAGGGCATTTTCAAAGTACCGTTTAAGGCGCCAAAAAATAGCCCAATATACAAGGCGCTTTGTACATACAAAGGCAGTTTCAGAAGCTGATTCAGATGGCGATATACACACAGATGCAAAGCAATATATACAGGCAGTTGACCGAAAGTTTGACCACCTGTATCTCCTCCATCCTAGCAAATTTTGACATGCTGCAAGAGGCAAAAATGCATATTTTGGTCCCCTCTTTCATTTGGCAGGGTTTTCAAGAGTTTTTGTCACCTTTCCATTTTCAGATCTGGCTTTGCATATTTTAGTCAAGTGGACATTTCAGCGACCTCTTGTGAGCAAATAAAGATATTTTTTGCGTTCATTGCTTCACAGGGATGAACCAGCTAGCATTGATGATCAAATATCTTTCCACCACCCTGTTTCAGATATTTTCATATACTCATTGCTGAGGATCGATGAGTAAGTTGTTGCATTAAAGATTGAAAATATATTCTATCTACCTAGTGCCAGATATGTGATGCCATAACTTCTGCAGATAGACATTCATTCAGAGGCGGATATTTTTTGAGACAACTTTTAGAGCAATTTTTGTAACTGACCTAGGTTAGTTTGTAATGCTATATATATGCATTCCTATGTTGTAAGGGTGTTGGAAATTTTTTTTAGCATTCAGGCTTTTTTGTTTCCAAATAGAGCTTTCTACTACTGTAACTGTGCCTTCCCACTGAATATATTCAAGTTATTTTGCCTCTTTGGACTGATTTCTAGTCCTGTGTGAATCTGCATATGGTTGTTTGTGAATGTCTTTATTCCTCTCAATCATCTGGTTTCTCACCTTTGCTAGGATCAGTCGAATCTGTGTATGTCTGCTTGATATATTTGGTTATGCTGTGCATTTTCTCAGTATTGTGAGGGTTTTTTTATTAAACTTGGTGAATCACCCTTTGTTTTCAAGCTTTTATTTTGTCTTTCATTTTAAAACATTCCTTCTCCCTTTTCCTCTTAAGATTTAGTAGTTTTAGGTGATAACCAGTTAAGGAAGCCGGCCTTCTCCGGAGGTCTGATCTCATTTAGCAAAGTCTCACACTTAGAGATCATTCCCATGTTACTCCAGATTGCAGAGGTTTCACAACTGTATGCAAGGGTGCAAATCTGAGAGACAACACTTCTATCCAACTAAACACTATATTTTTTTTCTTTGAAATGATGTTGCTTCACAACACCACCTCAAAGAGGGGCAAAATGTAGACACCTGAAATTGACTCTAATTTCACCATCACTCACTATACCTTATTCTTCCACATTAATCAAATAATTATTAATTATTTAATTAAGTTAATTTTCCCACTTCCTAGCATTAATTAAATTACAATTATTTAATTAATCCATACTTTCTTCTAATATTAATTAAACAATTTATAATTATTTAATTAATTAAATCTTGATCCTACATTAATTAAATAAATCAAATATTTATTTAATTAATATCACATCTTCTTCTCTATTCCTTTCCTTTTTTAACTCATGTGTATCTAATTAATTTATTTAATTAGATAATCCTCTCAATTATCCTCTCATCTTCTTTTGATTTATTTCCTTTTAAATCAAATAAAAATCAAATCATGTTCCTCTTTCAATTCTTATCTTCTACTTATTTTACTTCCTCTTTTGTGAAATAAAGCGAAAAATCAAATCCTTTCTTTCTTCTAATGTTAATTAAATAATTTATACTATTTAATTAATTAAATCATAAATCCTACATTAATTAAATAAATTAATTTTTTATTTAATTAATAAGATTCTAATAACATCTTGATTTCTTTCCAAAATTGAACTCATGTGTATCTAATTAATTTATTTAATTAGATAATTCATCAATTATCCTCCCATCCTTTTTCAAAGATTTATTTCCTTTTGAGGATTTAAAATTAAAATCAAATCTCTTTCTATCTTTTCAAATCCCATCTTATCTTGTTTTATTTCCTCTTTGATCAAATAAAGCAAAAATGAAATCTCATCTCTAAAATTAAATCTCTATCAAATCTTCTTCCCTCCACATCAAAACTCTATAAATAAAATTAAATGGAACAACGAAAGCAAAGAGAAATAGAACACACAACAAATATCACACACATGAGACAACAAATTTAACGTGATTCACCATAAACTGGCTACATCCATAGGAGCAGGGGAACAATTTTATTATCTATGTATGAAGTGCGAATACAATACATGATAGCAACAATACATCTCTCTTATAAAGCAATATCCACAATGGATAGGGAAGACCAAGAGGCAAGAGATTTGGTGGGAGAAATAAGGTGTCTTTTGGACTTCACAATCCAACAATCTCCCACTTGAAGTCCAATGATTTCTTCTCACTCCCCTACTCCAGTCTCAATGTCACATCTTGACAATGCCGAGAGAAGCCCGACAGAATTCAAACTCCTCTCGAGATACAACCTTGGTCAATGCATCAGCCGGATTGATCTTGGTGTCAATCTTTTGAACTTGCAACTTTCCTTCTTCAATCATGCTACGGATGAAATGATACCTCAGCTCAATGTGTTTGGTTCTGTTGTGGAATGCTACATTCTTGGCCAAATGAATAGTGATGTTACTGTCACAAAAGAGTGTGAAAACTTATTGTTTGGAACCCAATTCAGTAAACAAATGCTGCAACCAAACCATTTCTTTTGCTCCTTCAGTGAGGGCAACGTACTTAGCCTCAGTAGTAGAAAGAGCAACTACTTGTTGCAATCTTGAGACCCAACTAATAGCTACTCAGCAAAAGTGAAAACATAACCTAATGTAGACCTTCTTTTATCCAAATCACCTGCCATATCAGAGTCAACGAAACCTTGTAGCTATGCAACTTTCCCACCAAAGCATAAGGCATAATTTGAAGTGCCTTTTAGATACCTCAATATCCACTTCACAGCTTCCCAATGAGTTTTTCTAGGATTACTCATAAACTGGCTCACAACTCCCACTACTTGGGAAATATCAGGACGGGTGCATATCATTGCATACATAAGACTTCCCATGGCTGAAGAATATGGAATGTTCTTCATGTAATCTTGTTCTTCTTGTGTCTTGGGGCACAATACGAAAGACAAGCAAAAATGATCGGCAAGTGGAGTACTAACCGGCTTAGCACTTCTCATATTGAATCTGTCCAAAACTTTTTCAATATATTTTTGCTAAGTCAATCTGATTTCTTTCTTCTTTCTGTCCCGAGTGATGGTCATGCCAAGAATCTTCTTTGCTGCCCCAAGAATCTTCTTTGCTGCCCCGAGGTCCTTCATTGCAAATTTGTTTCCCAAGAGCTATTTTAAATCAGCAATGACTCTCATGTTGGTGCCAGTAATGAGCATGTCGTCAACATAGAGTAGCAATAAAACAAATTCACCACTTGACAAGACCTTGTAGTATAAACATGGATCAGATTCACAATGTATAAACTGATTCTCCATCATGAAGTTATCAAACTTGATGTACCACTACCTTGGGGCTTGTTTTAGCCCATACAAGCTCCTCCTTAATTTGCAAAACAGATTTTCATGCCCTTGCTTGACAAAACTTTTTGGCTGATGCATGTACAAAATCTCTCTCATAAAGTTCATGGATTATCAATCTTGTTCAAGATTTCTAAAAGTATATAATATACCTATTTTGAAGTCGCTTATAATTTCTATCTTGCATCTTATCTTTTGAAAACAATTCCTAAGCTTGTGTAATGTACATTTCTAGCACTCTGTCCTTGTATTTTTATAGTAGGAAAGGAGATTCAAGTGTAGTAGGGAAATGAGGTGGTGTTGAACCTTTGTTGTCCTCATTTTTATTTTAGATTGTGTGACACATTTTTTTTTACCCTTTTTGATAATTATTTCTTAAAAAAATAATTAAATATAGAAATAAAATTTTTAAAGGATAATCAGTAAATAATCTAGTAATCATGATTGAGAAGAAATTAATAAGAAAGAAAGCAATTACATTACCTAAAAAGTAGAATGAGAGTAAAATAGTGAGAAAGACAAATAATGCCTAGAAGGATAACACTCACTTAATGATTCGAATTGTAAATAGAAGTGAGGGACAAAATTTATATTTAAATTACTAATTTAATTTTTCAATACATGAAAAAGAATATTGAACTATCCAAATAGAAGGGGAATAATACATAAATCCTTGAATTTTGGGGGATGTGAAACAACACATGCACTAATATCTTGTGTAAAATAATTTATAATCTTGTTAATCATCCTAACTAATGATTATAATAGAGATATATTATGGGGTTACCATTGTGGAGGTGATAAATATTATATTACAAAATCTATAGTCTTATACTTAAGAATGATGAGAAACTAAGTCAATCCTATCATAGTCTTTTAAAATATTTTGCAAGCCCTTGGAGAAAAACCGTATGAATAGGTGATCCGTCACAACCTTACAAAGTAGAATGTATACATTTATTTTTGTAAATTTTCATATTTAATAACATTATACAAACATATAGTTTGTAAATACAAGGTAGCAGTTATAAAATAAAATTTCATTTCTTAACAATTTCATTTTGAAAAGAAATAAAAGAATCACTTTTCTTAATAGTTAGGGTAAATAAATGCAAACAATAATAATCAGATTACCCTAATTTTAGGACTTGAGTCTTAAGACACTATACAAACATGTACATAAATAAAAGCTTAATCAACAAAGAGGGATAGGTGTACTTAGTTTCAAATGCAACAAGGAGATGTTATATTGTAGATCATGCTTTGTGATTCCCCTCAATGATTAGCCAGTATATCTACATCTAAAATTCATGATAGAGTATAAAATCTTTTATTCTCTACCTTGGGTCAATCCCACATGTGCAATTTTGATATTTTTTGTGGTAGTGAACTTGGAAGTTATTTCCTTGAACTTGCCATCAAATTTCTTCAAAATTATGTTCACCTATAATAATTTGGACATAGTGGTGCTAAAGAGCACTAGTAGCATCTACTAGTTTAGGAGAAGAAGACAACTAGATTACCACCTTTTGTCTTAGTCAAATCCTTGGATCAATTTCAATTTAGAATAAATTTATAGACATGCCAAATAGAATGTAATGCTTAATCTATTCTTAAGAGTGCAAATGTTGAAGTTATGATGTGCTAAGTTATCTTTTAATGATGATGTGATGTGCCCTCTTGATAATTCCTAGATAACTCCAAGATAATCAAATGAACTAGGGATTTGTCCTTTTATAAAACACCCCAACATGTAATTTTGAATATTTTCTATTCAAGTCAGTGAGTAATGACTATTTGTGGTGCAGTAACGGTTAGAGGGTTCATAGAATGAACTATCCAGGCCGTGCAGTAAGAGTAAACACAATGGAAAACAACACAAATGTAGGATGCAATGGAAGATTCAAATTCTCAATATATTATATATTTAGAATACTTATATGCCAGCAACATGCGGGCTACAATCAAGGGCTCACATGCCTGGATTCTAGTTACAACATATATACAAGATATGACATTGAAGCGCCTATCTAAAAATAATCTAACCATATATCCATAATACATCTTAGAAATCTATATAATACATATCCAAGATCAAGAAATCCTCTGTGTCAGCCAAGAAAGGCTACAAACTTGAATGAAGGGATGTAACGTGTAGAAGCAAATAGGCCTGGCCTAAACATTTGGTAATGCTCCGCAAATGGATGAAACTTGGTGTGGACCTCAAGGAAGGTCTATCTAATCATTATGTGCCATGTGACCTATTTCATTTAGCTTTGCAAGTCACAAAAGTGCTCCGCAAACCTTCTCCTTCAACTGATTGTCTGTATGTTCTGCTCTATGAAAATAGGTGATCTTCTGATAGCAATAACTTTTAACAAACAAGTCCAAATGACCTAAAATTTGGATATGATGTAGATGATGTTGTCTAGATGCCAAGTCCTACTCCACAAGCTTTGAAATGAAAATGCAACAAAATGTGGTATAAAATGCTAAAACTACAACTGACTGAACTGAACTGAAAATGAAAGAAAAGAAAGAATGCAAACTATTTTTGGTTGATACAAGATTGCTCTGCAACCTGGGATGCTCCTGCATTAGACACCTGGGGTTGTTGAAAAAAAGTGAGTCCCTCACTTTGCTAGGGCTAGAGGAAAACTAAGATGGTCCACCTCAGCCTAAGAAATCCATGTTGAGTCTTCTTCTGGTCTACCTTTCCACTTAACCAAATATTCTTTGTAATGCTTGCCTCTGGTACTGCGTCTAACTCTGTTATCCAAGATGTCTTCTATCTGCTTCGGTTGTTGATGTGGTAACTGATCCTTCAAATAATCTTCAATGTTGTTACTTGATTCTCCTACATGATACTGATATAGGTCTGCAATGTTGAATATAGGTGATATCCCCAATGTCTTCGGTAGCTCTACTTCATATGCATTTCCTAAATCAAATTTCCTAAGTATCTTACATGGTCCAAACTTCTTCATCTTCAAATTTTTATATGTGCCTACTAGAAATCTCTCTTTTCTTAAATATACCATTACTTCATCTCCAATTAAAAATTCTTTGTGTCTCCTCTTATCATCTACTTGCTCTTTATACTTGTTGTTCATCTCCTCCAAATGCTTCTTGACTTGATTATGTACTGTCTCCATGTATCCTACAAATTATTCTGCCTCTGCACTTCTCTTATTCTCCATACTAATGTCCCTAAATTTTGCAACTCCTCTAGGTTTCATTCTAGTCACAATCTCAAAAGGTGTCTTTCCTATACTCCTATTCACTGAATTATTGTATGAAAACTTTGCTTGTGGTAGAATTAGATCCAAATTTCCCATTTTCTCTCCCACCAAACATCTCAACAAGTTTCCCAAACTCCTGTTTACCACTTTTGTTTGTCCATCTATCTGTGGATGAAATGTTTAACTAAACTTTAGGTTTGTCTTCATCTTCTTTCACAATGTCCTCCAAAAGTATCCAATGAATCTTGTATCCCTATTTGAAATTATGATCTTAGGTAATCCATGCAATTTCACAATCTCCTTGAAAATTAGGTTAGCAACATGCACTGCATCATTTCTCTTGTTACAAGGTATGAAATGTGCCATCTTTGAAAATTTATCCACCACTACAAATATAGAATCATTTCCTCTCTATGTTCTTGGCAATCCTAATATGAAATCCATGCTTATGTCTTCCCAAGGTCTCTCTGATACTATCAAAGATTTGTACAAACCAGTATTCTGACTACTCCCTTTTGCAACTTGACATACTCTACAACTCTACACAAACTTCCTTACATCCTTATATATCTTAGGCCAAAAATAATGTTCACTAACCAAAGCCACTATCTTGTCAATTCTAAAGTATCCCGTCAATCCACCAATGTGCTTCTCCTTTATCAAATTATCTCTCATTGAACTTCGAGGTATACACAACTGATTTCCTTTGAACAACATTTATTCCTAAATTAAATAATCTAACCACTTGCTTCTATCTATCACAATAGGTTCATTACATCCTTTCCATGGTTTTTCAAAATCAAGGTCTTCTTCATACATGTGCTTTAGCGCTTCAAAACCTAATACTTCAACTCTCATCTCTGTCAACAAATTCCTCCTTCTACTCAATGCATCTGCAACTTTGTTTTCCTTCCCACTCCTATGCTTCAATACAAATGTGTAACTCTGCATGAAATCTACCCATCTAACATGTCTCTAATTTAACTTTCCTTGACTATTCAAATATTGTAAAGCCTGATGCCCTGTATACAACACAAATTCCTTAGGCAACAAATAATGTCTCCACTTCTTCAAATCTTGAATTATGGCATAGAATTCCTGATCATAAACTAAATATCTTCTCCTTGCATCATTCAACTTCTCACTGAAATAAGCTATTGGTCTACCTTCTTGACTTAACATTGCTCCTATTGCATTTCCACTTGCATTAAAATCCACTTGAAATACTTTGTTGAAATTTGGTAATGCTAACATTGGTTGCTCTATCACTTTCTACTTCAACAATTCAAAACTTTTATTTGCTCCTGATGTCCACTTAAAATCCTTCCTGTCACTTCTCATTGTCTCTATCATTGGTGTGCATACTGAACTGAAATTTCTAATGAACTTCCGGTAGAAACTAGCTAATCCATGAAATGATTTGACTTCTCCAATGCTCTCAGGTGTTGGCCACTCAACAATTGCTCTAACTTTCTTAGGGTCCATCTTCAATCCTTCCACATAAATCAAAAATCTCAAGTATACCAATTCTTCCCTCATGAAACTACATTTCTTGATGTTTATCAGCAATTTCTCTTCTCTCAACCTCTACAATACTTGTCTCAAGTGCCACAAATGTTCTTCTTTTGTCTTACTGAAAATTAGAATATCATCCAAGTATACAATAACAAACTTACCCAAGAATTTCTTCAAGACTTCATTCATCAACCTCATGAAAGTACTCAGTGCATTTGTCAATCCAAAAGGCATCACTACCCATTCATACAATCCTTCATTTGTCTTAAATGAAGTCTTCCATTCATCTCCTTCTTTGATTCTGATATGGTGGTATCCACTCTTCAAGTCTATATTTGTGAAATATTTTGCTCCACTCAAACAGTCCATAATGTCATCCATCCTTGGCAATGGAAATCTATACTTAACTATGATCTTATTGATTCTCTAGAGTCTATACACATCCTCCATTCTCCATCTTTCTTTGTTGCTAACACTGCAGGTACTACACAAGGGCTCAAACTTTCTTTGATCAATCCTTTCCTCAACAATTCTTGTATCTATCTATTTAGCTCTGCATTCTCTGTTGGTGTCATTTGGTGTGCTACTTTTTTAGGCAAACTAGCTCTAGGTATAAGGTCCCTATTGAATTTTGGCTGTGATTCTTTAGTCTCTATACTTAGGGTTCCATGCTTCTTAGGAATCAAAGCAAAACACATGTTCTCATGTCTCAAACCATCCAAAAATTTCCTTCCATCAACCAAACAGATTCTAGCATTCCCACATACTTCACTCTTAGGTTCATCTTCCAAAAGTATCAAGGTGATTTTCTTTCCATTAGATACTATAGTGTAAGTATTCTTTCTCCCATCATGTATATCTTTTCTATCATACTACCATGGTCTACCCAACAATATTTGGCATACATCCATTGGCATAATATCACACAAGACTTCATCATAATAAGATCCAATATGAAATTTCACCAAACATTTTTCACCCACGAGTACCTTGTGTTCATCCTGAATCCATGCTATCTTGTAGGGCTTAGGGTATTTCAATCTCTCTAGGTTTAGTTTAGTCACCATCTCTTCTGAAACTAGATTATTAGTACTACCACTATCAATGATAACCTTACAACATTTACCTCCTGATTTGTATCTAGTCCAAAACAAACTTTTCCTCTGTAGTGGTTCCTCAGTTGTCTCTACTTGAAATAGTGCTCTCCTCATGACTAATGATTCTCCTTCCTCTAGATTTCCAGCTGAATTAGGTGATCCAACATGTTCTTCTTCTACATAAGTTTTTCTTGCACTGTTCTTTGTCTTCTTGCTTGTACTTCCTTGATGACATTCAAATGCTCGGTGTCCTTCACCTCCACACTTAAAACAAGTTCTTCTAAATTTTCTCTTATCAAAACCTCTTTAATCTCCCCTTTACCCTTAACTCTGACAAGAATTATGATTTCCTCTGCGGTAGAAAGTTCTATCATCTCTCCGGTATGAATTGCTATCTCTATCTTCCTTCTTGAATGGGATATCTTGTTTGTTCTGCTTCGCATATGATCTGTCTCCTCTAGAATAAGTTCTACCTCTTTGAAATTTACCTCCTCTACCTCTCTGTCTCTGCTCATGCTTCTTATTCAACTTTTCTTCAACTTTCAGGGCAAACTGATATGCTTCTTCTATTGTTGTCATCCTTACCAGACTCAGTTCTTCTTGAATGTTAAACCTCAGTCCATTGATGTATCTTGCCACTTTCTCCTTTCTTGCTTCACTATGTCCAATCCTTATGATCATCTTATGAAATTCTTTAGTATACTCCTTCACAAATTTCTCCTTTTATTTCAAGTTTGGAAATCTCTTCAACAATTCCAACTCCTAGTCAGTAGGTATAACCTAAATTTTCAACTTTGTCACCATTCTATCCCATTTTATGATCTTTTCTTTTCCTCTCCTATTCCTATCCAACTGAACTTCTTTCCACCAAATAGAAGCATGTCCTTTCAACTTAGTCTTTGTAAATCTCACCTTCTCTAGATCTTCAATTTCTTCATATTCAAAGTATTCCTCCAAGTCATTTATCTAATCAATCTATTCCTTTAGATTCAAATTTCCAATATAATTTGGTACATCCACTATAGGTCTTTTTCCCATCTTTGAAATAGATCTCAACATCTTCACTTGATCTGATTCTTCTTCTTCTTCTTCTTCTTCTAGGGTTTCTTCATTTTGATCAGTGGATTGAAATTCTTCATCATCACTTTCAACATCATGTCTAGGTGTTAGTCCTCTTCTTCTATCTTCTTCTACAACATCCAATCTAACTTTCATTATTTTCATCATCTCCATCATTTCATCCATTCTTCCATCCATAGTACCTATAGTAGGTATCCTCCTCGGTGGCATCTCTTCCTAGGATCTGGTGCAATTGCCTTAATTTGATGATCTGACTACAAGGTAGCAACTGCATCACACTCAGAGATATGTTGACAAACACAAGTAGACTTCCTTAGGTTGGCGATCAGTTCACCAAAAGATCTTACAAAATGCCTTCACTTCAAAACTTCACTCCTAAAGGATTCAAAACTTCACTCTGATACCACTTGGTGCAGTCACGTTCCGAGGGTTCACAAAATGAACTGTCCAGGCTGTACAACAAGAGTAAACACAATGGAAACAACACAAATGTAGGATACAATGGAAGATTCAAATGCTCAATATATCATATATTCAAAATGCTTATATGTCAGCAACATGTGGGCTACAATCAAGGGCTCACAGGCCTAAATTCCAGTTACAATAGATATGCAAGCTATGGCATTGAAGCACCTATCCAAAATGAATCTAACTATCTATCTTATGAATTATGCTAACTGAATTCCTAATACATCTTAGAGATCTATATATATCATCTCTAGGCTCAAGAAATCCTCCGCGTTGGACAAGAAAGGTTACAAACTCCAATAAAGGGATGTAATGTGTAGAAGTAAATAGGTCTAGCTTAAACATCTAGTAATGCTCCGCAAATGGATGAAACTTGGTGCAGAAATCAAGAAAGGTCTATCTGATAATTATGTACCATGTGACCTATTTCATTTAGCTTCACAAGTCACAGAAGTGCTCCATAAACATTCTCCTTCAACTGACTATCTGTATGCTCTGCTCTATGAAAATAGGTGATCTTATGATAGTGATAACTTCTAGCAGACAAGTCCAAATGACTTGAAATTTGGATATAATGTAGAAGATGTTGTCTAGATGCTAAGTCCTGCTCTGTGAGCTCTAAAAAGAAAATGTGGTACACAATGTTGAAACTGCAACTATCTAAACTAAACTGGAAATGAAAGAAAAGAAAAAATGCAAAATGTTTTTGGTTGATGCAAGATTGTTCTGCAACCTAGGATGCTCCTAGATCAATTTGAGATTGAGCCAACTTGGTTAAAGATTAAACTTGTTTTTGGTAATTTGAGGGTCAAAACTGCATGTATGGGTTTGAACCAAGTTCAAAACTAAAAATGCAAGTTTGACCTAGGACATGAAATAGGAAAGATGAAGATTAGATTTGGATCCTTGAGATGTGTGTATTCATATTCAATCAAGGCTCAAGTAAAAAATCTAGCTTTAACATAGAAATATGTGTATAAAATGCTAGACTATTGCACTAGGGATAAAGAGCCAATGTGAGTATAAATGATAAGTGAAAATCTTAAGGGATGAACTTTTCACTCTTGCATTTTCCCCCCACTTTGAATTGCATGTGAACTACTATGAATAATGTGTTTCATAGTAAACAAGAAATTAACATGAAAGTAAATGACGAACAAATAAAATATGGATATGCATAATGATTCACATGTGCTCCTAGTAGTGATAACTCTATATTGAAACTTTCAAGCACAAAATTCCATTAGTAGTATTTGATAGAAATATGAAATGGGAATGACCAACTAATTTGCAATGTTAATAACAAGGTGTGAAAGTAAAAGAGAGAGAAATATGTGTAGGGTTCAAAGGAACCACCATAATCAAAAGAAATATGGGGTTGCAAAGCAACCATAAAAAGAAATTGTTATAGGGTTGTGAATGAGATACCATAAATAAAAGTTATATATGATTGTCAAGGAGCCAACATAAACAAAATATAGTGATGTAGGGCTGCAAAGGAGGCATTATGATAAATAATGTAGTGTTACAAAAGAGACATCATAATAAATAATGTAGGCTTGTGAAGGAGCCATCATAATAAAAACATAATCAATGTAGGGTTGCTAAGGAGTCACCATAACAAAAAATAAAGCATTTTAGGTCTATAAAGGAGCCATCAAATAGAGTTAGTTATATTATATGCCCCTATGATTGATTTCATAAGAATTATGCAAGCTATTGGAGGAGAGGATAAAAAGTGACATGTAAAAATATATGATCATGTAAGCTTAATAATGATGTAATAGTGCCATAAATATCATCATGTGATAAGAAATAACTATAATTTAAAGGTGTAATCATGTAAGCACATGTATCAAAAGAGAGATGAGATGCCCCAATTTTGTCCCCATGGTGAGGATAATAAATAATAGCCAATATGTTAGAAGGATCATGTAAGAATAAGAGATGTCACATAAGATGCAAGCATGTAAGCACAAACATGAAAGCATATCGTTGAGTTTGTGAGCATGATAACACATTGACTATGAAGGGATAATATCACCTAAGGCCAATGATATAACAATGAAGGCATGTAGGTGAGAAAAAAGTACAAAAAAAGGAAAAGAGTTGTAAGCTATAGTAGATCTAAAGAACACTTGTATTTGTATATCTAAAATGGAAAACCATATAATTGCAAAAGCTTCTCAAACTATATACCCTTTGAATATGAAACTCTATAAATTCAAAAGTCTCTAAAACTATAAATTCTTCAAGATTATAGATCTTAAAAACTATATATCCTTTGAATCTAACAACCTCTTAATCTATAACCTGGACTAAAATTATAACTATTGAAACTATAACCCTTTAAAATTGTATACCCTCAAATTCTAAAACCCTTTGAAACTAAATGTCATATAAATATGTACCCTATAATATCATATGAATTTTATCCCATAATTAGATACTATCTATAGCTATAAAAAACTGACCCAAAAAGTTTGTATAGTAATCTATACCTATATGAGTGACCATGAAATCTATATATCACCCTCTAAAAATTCTCCCATAATATGTGATGTCATCATCCAATAACCATGAAATATAATGTGAATCAATTCCAATGATTTGTTTAGTGTCGAATATTTGCCAATTGGCTAATAGTTGAAATTAGGGATTCAAAATTTGGCTAATAGTACAAGCTGTAAGGCAACATAAATTGCCACATTTTTACAAAATTTTATTTTAGTCCTGGTTAAATTGCCAGAACATTTATTTTATTAAACTTTTAAACTCAAAAATTTTCCACAATATTCAATACCTGATTAGATCTGATTCACCTAAATTTTATAAGTTATAGTAAAAAATGAAATTAATTCACCAATAATATTATATAATTATTGGTTACTTTAGGGCTATATCGCCAATTTTTTTTAAGGAAAAAGGTGCAGAGCACCTGAACTGTATTATATATCACCAATTTTTTAATCAACACCATTGATTTTATTTATAATCTAATGATTGGGGTTGTACTCCATGGGTTAAAATATACCCATGGATCTCCAATGCCCATTGAACCTGGAATTGTATTTGGGTCATTAATCTCAATTTATATTCTAACGGTTGGGGTTAACTTCCGAGGGCCAAAATGTACCCACATAGCTCCAATGCCCATGAGTCTAAAATTGCATTTGGGTCATTGATCTCTATTTCAATTCCTTATATTAGATCTTCCTTAAGATAAATTAACAAATATTTTAGAGGAAGTATTATACACATATACTAGCATGCAACATAAATTCCCCTTGATCACTTAATTCAAGAATCTCAATAGTAAATGGAATTTTAATCATCAACTACAAAAATAAAAGTTTGCAATAACATGAATAAATACATAGAATATAAGACTTTAAATTATATCATAAAATTCTTATTTTCCTTCTAAAATATTCATTCACATAACTTTTATCTCTCAAACTATTAAGGCACATTTAACCATCTTATACATGTCATGCATACCCACATTTTATGCATACAGGTTTATCTTAAAGAATATAAACATCTTCAAGTTCTTGGTTACATTTTTCAACTAAGCAATTTTGTTGTGAATCCAAAAGGGATCAAAACTATTTTTATTACAACCAATACACAAGATCCATAACATAACACTTGAACATATATAAGTACCAACTTCAAATATCATAATAGAAGAATTCCAACATCCTCTTGCTAAGTACCTTACATGGTGGGGACATACATAGAGTGACCTAGATAAGAACAACCATGGTGACCCTACCCACCCTCACCATTAGTAGAGGGTGTGAACGGTACCACCCTAAATCAAAGGCAAATGCGGCAAGGAACACAAGGTCATCCACTATGAAATCTACATATAAAGAATAAGTACATCTTGACAACATGCTCTAACACACCAAACAATTTGAACACTTTCATGCAAATAATAAACAATATTAAGAACATCCATGCCTATTAGAGATGGGAAGTCTAAGACATTTTAGCAATTTTGATGAAAAACTAAATTAAGAGAATCATAAACATTACCTAGTCATTAGACCTTGTCCATGGATATTTTCCAAGGACCACCATCCTTATGCTACAAGAGATAAACCATCTCAAGTAATAGTGATGATAGTCAAACTCTAATTGTAAACCCACAAGCAAGGAGTAAATGATAAAATATTCCTAAAATTACCACATTTAAGTAATCATGGGACTTAGGATTGGTAGGCCTTTCTAATTTTAAAAGTTTCCACTTTCCATTTCTCAATAATAAGTTTTAAGAGTTTGCATAAATCACACCAAGCACAACTTATAGTGGTAAAAAAGACAACACCAACCATTGTCTTAATCGATACACCACATGGTTGCATTTGATCATAATAAAAATATAGAAGTAAAGTTCCTCATAAACAATGCTTTCATAAACAACACTTCAATTATCTATAACTGATAACAAAAAAATGCAAGAAATCAAAGAGTGAGCTTATCGATATGTTCTCTTTTGAAATTAAACACATGAAATGAAGAGAAAACAATCCCCTCAACCATAGTTCAAATTCCTCATGGTCATAGCCAAGTCACAACAGAACTAAATCCCAAACTTAGGATTGAACTCCCAATCCAAGAAGAGTTAACATTTTCTTGTTTCTTCCATTACAAAAACCATAAACCATTTCACATACTACATGATATGAAAGGATAATTAACTCTTCCATTCTATGTAGTCATTTCATTGAAGAAAAAATATGAAAATTTGCTAGTGCCATAGAGAGTGGCCCCATAGTGGTTTCCATCACAAAAAATGAAGGTTTTGACCATGGTTATGGTTTTTTTTTCTTATAATCAAGAGAATTAAAATCATAAATACATATTCTCTTTCCTCCAAACTAACCCCACTCCTTGAACTTTGAGTTAAACCCCAGTTAGGGTTACCATAATGAAGTAGTAAATCCCACTCAAAACACTGTTAATTTCATTTAAGTCTTCTACTTGGGTGCAACACTTAGTAGCTAGTTTCTTAAAATAAAGATAAGGATTGAGTTAACATGATTAATGTTAACTCATTTAAGAATAATGACGGGCATAAAACTCTCACATAACATAACATAAATGTACAACAACAACCAATCTTATATGAACACAAGAAAATAAAACCACACAAGGTAAGTTCATATGACTATATTTTAATTGTCCATGGTTTTCATTAGGTTTTGGTGTGCCATCTATTAGTCAACTACCTACCTCATTAAGAACCCACTGTTTTCCTGCCATCCTATCAACATATGTTCTTGCACCAATAAAGGTATATAAACACCACTTGTTTCTTCATAAATATTTTGCATAATAACAATACTAAATAACTGTAGTGATGTGAAACCAAAAGAGTTAAATATATTTCAATATTCAATAGTTCATATTTCAACATTAGAAAAATAATATACAAATGATAATAAAATCAAGATAAAAAAAGAAAGGGATATGACATCACCCCTCTTAAACAAGCATCAACTATGTGCTTCAAGTGAATAGACATGGAAAGTTTTCTTGTATATAAATTTATTCTTCCCATGTGGCATTCCACTTACTAGATTGGTCTTATTGGACCAATACTTGTTGAATATCTTTATTTCATAGATTAAGCATGCAATGCTCTAAGATTGATATGAGTTCAAGATGAATAATTCCCTTATTTTCTAACTAAATGTTTAGGAGGAAAAAAGGAGAAATTGTGAATGTGGTTGATTTAGTGTAAATCCTCCCTTCTCACCAAACATTCAAGGGCATATCAACCAAGTTGAATCTCTACTAAGTGAGAGCATTCACCTAATAGGTTGGGCTACCACTTGGAATGATGCAGAAGCTCAGATGTTATCAAACAAGATCTCAATTTAATTCTCAAGTACTCTTAAAACCCTAAATAAGAAAAATAGTAAGCAAATTGATGAATCACGACAAATACTTTTAGATTAAGATAGTAGGCAGAGGATTATAACTCACTATTTTTTGAAGTTTAGGATGTGGAACAGTTGAGGACAATGCCGCTAGCACCCTTGTCGAAGGTACTATTTTCTACATAGAATCTAGATCTCCTTCTGACACTGATATTCACTGTATCTTCTCTTTCTTTCGAATCTTGAATCCTTGTTGTCTGCAACCTCCTTCTGCAACTCCACTTTGCAAAACTCAGGACCTGTAACCTACAATCACAAAGGAGTGTGGGAGGGGGTTGTGGTGTTTCGAGGCTTGCCTTAGTCAAGCCCCAGAGAGACATTCAAGTCTTACGAACACCATTGTTAGATGAGAGTGTGTATCCTTGTGGGATAGAGGCAAAATCCAAATGATAAATGATCAAAAACACAATAGATGTCACCTTGAAGTGTAGATCTCACATAAATGAAGGATCTTCAATCACATGAAAAGATGAAGTCAAATCTGCAATCACAAACACAATAACAATGTTCTGCTCTGCAACAATGAATATCTTAAAATCACAAATATGCTAAAGTTCACAATCATCTTCTAGTTAGCTTCTAGTTTGCAAATGAAACCCTAAACATGCTTATATATGCAACTACAAACATTCCCACTAAGAATTTTGTAATTCAAACTTGAGATGTTGACATAGGACCTAAATAACGGTCATAAACTTGACATTAAAATTTAGGACAAACCCAAAATAGGGAAAGACTAGGATGCTAGCACCCAAGTCCACCCTCCCATTTCTATTCAGGGATCATCAAAATAGCACCCCTAGGTCCTATTTGCCATAAGAATTTGGGGTTTTCTCATCAGGATTCAAAATTAACACACAAGATGTTATAAGTGCATTCTAAGGACCCAGGAGTGAAACCTTAAGAGGGAAATGTTAGACTTAGGGCACACAACTTAGAGGGGGGGTGAATTAGTTGTGCAAAACTTTCTCCAATTTACACACTTAAATCCTCTTAGTGATTAGTAGTATATTAAATATGAAACATAATGCATTCAAATCAAAAGCAGAAACTCATCAACACATAAGACACCAAGATTTTGACGTGGAAAACCCAGTTAAGGGAAAAACCACGGGATGATTAACCCAAGAATGTATTCTCTATTAGAAGAATAGAAAGAACAAAATGGCACATGCCAATTAGGGCTCACTGCCTGAGCACACTACTCACAAGAGGCTCACTACCTATAAGAGACACTTTGTCTACAAAGAAATAAGTATCACATACATGAACTGGAGAATAGCATCTTCACCATGCTTGAATCAGTTCCATTAAGCTCAATACTTCTGCTCTGCCTTTCGCTCTCCTCTTCGCTACCACACTCTCATCTCCACATAAAAAAGCAAGTTCAAACTGACTTTGCAATCCCTTATTTATACAAGGCATCAACTTGGGAATGATCATCTAAGTCGGCAAACATTCATAAGATCATCTGACAAATGCATAATTCATCCGGTCGGCCTGTCTCAAGAAGAACACCATCATGCAGAAGTTACTCTTCAATTACGAGCTCCAACTTCAATACGGACCACCAACACGAACTGGACATGATCCAAAGACCTCCACAAGCTTGCCTGAAATATCAAGAACATCCACACTTCTTCTGATTACTGAAATCCTTCTCTCCTTCGTCTGGAACCTCAAGAACACAGTCTGTCATAACTGTCACAAAGGAATAGATGCTTGTGGACCTTCAAACCATGAACCAATAGAGTTGATACACCACAAAGACTTCCTAAGCACTCCCTTGAATCCGCAGAACAGGAAACTTCATTTCTGAATCTCACTGAACCTTTCTTGTTACACTACGTCACCTCTGAATACCTATCGGAACCGGTTTTACTTGAGCAGCCACAACTTCTTCATATCTTCATGCGGACCTCTGAAATCTCTATTGGATCACCTACAGACACATATATACAAACCCTTTAATCCGTACCCTCTGATCATCATCCTATCTTGAACTTTTTCCTTATAGTCATCACTTTTCTTCACTGTTCCTGATTGAGACTAATTTTCTCAATATCCTCAGCTCACGGTTCATCCAAACCTTATCATTAATGCAACAGGAGTATGTTAACATCAATGACAATACCAGTTAAGCCCATACTTGCAACAATCTCCCCCTTTGTCATTGATGGCAACATAAGATGTGAAAAATTGTTTTAACCATCAAGTCAAGAACTTCTTCTTACTGTCACTGCTCCCCCTATCAGCATCAACCATTCACATGTCTTCTCTTCCTTTACTGCTCCCCCTTTGATCAGCAACCACTTATTTTTCACATGTCTTCTCTCCCCCTTTGACATCAATGGCAAAGGGCACATACTTGCAATTTCACCACTTCAGAGTCATACATGCTACTCCTCCTGAGTAGCAGCTCCCCAACATCAATTCGGATCACAAGATATGATTGTGATACCCACCGGACTAATGCACATTAGTGCACCTTAGTTCATCACTAGAGGGGCAATAACCCCTAACTTCTCCCTGAGATATTCAAAAGAGTCCTTAGGTAGAGGTTTAGTAAAGATATCTGTAATCTGATCCTTGGATGACACAAACTCCAATTTGACTTCATTATTGTTCACTTGCTCTCTCAGAAAGTGAAACTTGATAGATATATGCTTAGTCTTTGAATGTAACACTGGATTCTTAGATATACTTATAGCACTTGAATTATCACAGAAGATTGTGATAGGTTTCTCATACTCCACTTTGATATCTCTTAGCATCTGCTTCATCCACAAAACTTGAGTGCAACTACCTACTACTGCAATATATTCTGCTTCAGTTGTAGACAGAGATATTGCCTCTTGTTCTTGCTTAGCCAAGAAGCCAATCTTTTCCCCAAAAAGAATGCTCCACCACTGGTACTCTTCCGGTCATCCACATCTCCTATCCAGTCAGCATCTGTATATGCATGAAGAGAGAAATCATGATCTCTAGGAAACCACAGACCATACTCAATCGTCCCTTTTAGATATCTAAAAATCCTCTTGATTGCCATGACATGGGATTCTCTAGGATCAGCTTGGAATCTAGCAACAAGACCAACAGCTTGCATAATATCTAGTCTAGTTTGAGTGAGATACAACAATCCTCCAATCATTGATCTATACTTTGTCTGGTCTACCTTAGGAGAGTCATCATCTTTGCTCAACTTACATCTGGTTGCCATGGGAGTATTCATTAGCTTTGAATCTTCCATCCCAAAATTTTTCAACAATTCTTTCACATATTTGGTCTGATAAATGAAGATTCCTTTCTTTGTTTGAGTAATTTGCAGACCCAAAAAGAAATTCATTTCACCAAGCATAGACATCTCAAACTCACTTTTCATTTGATTTGCAAAAGCTTTACACATACTATCTCTTCCTCCAAAGATGATATCATCAACAAATACTTCAACAATCAAGATGTTTTCATGATCAATTTTGAAATATAAGTTACTATCAGCAGTACCTTTGTTGAAACCAATCTTCAAAAGATGCTTATCCAATCTTTCATACCAGGCTCTTGGGGCTTGCTTTAATCCATATAGTGCCTTCTTCAACTTGCAGACCATATCACCATGATCAAACAAATAAAATCCATCCGGTTGCTCTATATACACTTCTTCTTCCAAGTCACCGTTTAGAAAGGCAGACTTGACATCCATCTGATATACTTTAAAATCCTTGAAGGTAGCAAAGGCAAGAAATAATCTGACTGCTTCAATTCTTGCCACCGGAGCAAAAGTTTCTTCAAAATCAATTCCTTCTATTTGAGAGTAGCCCTTGCAGACCAATCTGGCTTTATTTCTGATTACTTCACCAACTTCATTTAGTTTATTCTGGAAGACCCATTTGGTTCCAATCACATTTTTGTTTCTAGGTCTAGGAACAAGATCCCAAGTGTGATTTTTCTCTATTTACACCAGCTCTTCCTCCATTGCTTTAGTCCAATTTTCTTCATTGCAAGCTTCATTCACTGTCTTAGGTTCAATCTTTGAAATCAAACAATACTCTTCTAAATCTTGAGCAATTCTCCTTCTTGTTAGTACACCTTTTCTTTTGTCATCTATGATCTGATCTTCAGAGTGGTTCAGTCTTACATACCTTGGAACTTTGGGAGTTTCTTGCACTTCTGCTTCTTGATCAGGCTCATTCAAACCTATCTCTTCTTCCTGATTTACTGGATTAGTTTAAATCTAACTTTCAGAAGAGGATTGAACTCCTTAAACTAGAACACCATTCTGATCATCTTCATCATATTCATAAAACCTTGAGGGTTTCTCTATTCCCTCATCAACCTTCACATTTGTACTTTCTATCATCTTTCTTAGTCTCTTGTTATAACAACGGTATGCTTTGCTTTGAGTAGAGTAACCCAAGAATATTCCTTCATCACTTCTAGCATCAAACTTGCCTAGATCTTCATCTCTTTTGATGTAACATTTGCTACCGAAGACTCTGAAATACCTTACAGTAGGAGTAATGCCAAACCAAAGTTCATAAGAGGTCTTATCGGTATTACTTCTGATTTGAACTCGATTGAGAGTATAGATTGCAGTGCTGACAGCTTCTCTCCAATAGATCTAAAGAACATTTGCTTCCATCATCATGGTCCTAGATGCTTCCTGGATGGTCCGGTTCTTTCTCTCCACTACTCCATTCTGTTGTGGAGTCCTAGGAACAGACAACTGTCTCTTAATTCCATGTTTCTCACAAAACTCTATGAACTCACCGGATGTGAATTCTCCACCTTTATCAGACCTCAGACATTTCAACTTTAATCCTATTTCATTCTCTACCATAGCCTTAAATATTTTGAATTTATCAAGAGCTTCTGATTTCTCCTTTAGAAAGGTTACCCACATCATCCAGGAATAGTCATCAATTAGCAGCATGAAGTATCTATCACCTTGAATACTCCTAGTTCTTGCCGGACCACAAAGATCAGTGTGAACTAAGTCCAATAATTTGGTAGAAGAAAGTTCCTTGCTTTTGAATGTGACTCTGCTCAGCTTACCCAATTGACATTCCTTGCACCAGCTATTAGTAGGTTTCACCAATTATGGAAGATCTCTTACAGCCTGAGTATTGCTTATCTTGATGATATTATCAAAATTCACATGACACATCCTTCTATGCCATAACCAACTCTGATCAACTTGAACAAATAAGTAGCTTTTACCAGTACCAACCAAGTGGAAGATATTACCTTTAGTTTGAGTACTGGATGCAATCTCTGTTCTAGAACTTTCAAAGATTTTGCATTTTCCATCCTTGAATCGGAGATCATAGCCTTTGTCCACCAACTATCCAACATTGAGAAGATTGTGCTTCAAACCTTCAACATACAGTACATTACCAGTTTTGTTTCTTCCATCAAAAGAAATAGTTCCTCTTCCTCTAATTCTACCAGCAGAATTGTCACCAAACTTTACCACTCCTTCATACCTTTCCAAATCTACAAACTTATTTTTGTCACCTGTCATATGGTGAGAGCATCCACTATCAATGACCCAATCATCCTTCTTTTCAATTTGGGCAGCCAGAGCTCTTTCCATAGTCTTAAGATTGATAGATACAAAGGACATTGGATCTTCTTCCTTGATGGCAATGAACACCCATTCATTTCTGGATTTGTTTCCTATCTCTGATTCATCATCTGTTACTCCATTATCATCATCTTCATGTACATAGTAGCAGTTCTTTTGGAACCTTGGCTTGTTAGGATTTTGCCTTGAAAATCTTTTCGGACACCTTGAGGGAAAATGACCAATCTTATTGCAGTTAAAACATTTAAAAGGTAATTTTCCTTCATACTTACCGGATCCTCTTGGCAGCCTTTTTGCAATAAGAGCTTCAAGTTGTGCAGTTTCTACTTCTTCTTCTTCCAGATCTTTTCTTGCTTTTTCATACCATGACAATTTCCTTGAAGAATTCTCTCCCGGATCAAACCTTTGTTTACCTTTAACAGAGGCACTAGCTTTGAATGTAAATTCAGTCCTGGGGGGGTCGTCTCCAAACTTTGTCATTTCAAAAGAAGCTAATTTCCTAGCCAATTGATCTTTTGTGACAGTTGTATGGGCTCTAAATTCTTCAATGGCAGCAGCCTTGATTTTGTAAGAATTAGGAAGGGATCTGAGAATTTTACCAACAATCTCATTTTCATCCAAGACTCCACCAACATTTCTAATTCCACAAACTAGCTCATTCACTCTTGGCATAAAAGTGGTAATATTTTCATCATCTCTCATCTTCAGTTTTTCAAATTTCCCTTTTAGACTCTGTAACCTTGCACATTTAACATACTGGTCTCCTTCATGCAGAAGTTCTAGTTTATTCCAAATCTCAAAGGCAGTTGGTAGGTCAATAACATTTGAGAGCTCTGAGTCAGATAATGCGCTTAGAAGAGCCTCTTTGGTCTGCAGATTGTTTTCAGCATCTGTGATTTCATTTAAGGTTATCGGACTACCCTTTGGAGGTACATATGGTTTTGTAACCATGGACTAGTACGCCATTCCCATACACTACAAGTGACATTTCATGGGACCTTTCCAAAGAGAAAAGTTGGTTCCATCAAACTTCAGACTATCCTTCTTGTAAGATGACATCCTAGATCTCCTCAAGCGGTTAAGCTCCTTTTAGAGGAACTTAGCTCTGATATCAATTGTTAGACTTAGGGCACACAACTGAGAGGGGGGGTGAATCAGTTGTGCAAAACTTTCTCTAATTTACACACTTAAATCCTCTTAGTGATTAGCAGTATATTAAATATGAAACATAATGCATTCAAATTAAAAGCAGAAACTCATCAACACATGAGACACCAAGATTTTGATGTGGAAAACCCAGTTAAGGGAAAAACCATAGGGTGATTAACCCAAGAATGTATTCTCTATTAGAAGAATAGAAAGAACAAAATGGCACATGCCAATTAGGGCTCACTGCCTGAGCACACTGCTCACAAGAGGCTCATTGCCTACAAGAGACACACTGTCTACAAAGAAATAAGTATCACATACATGAACTAGAGAATAGCATCTTCACCATGCTTGAATCAGTTCCATTAAGCTCAATACTTCTGCTCTGCCTTTCACTCTCCTCTTCGCTAGCACACTCTCATCTCCACATAAAAAGGCAAGTTTAAATTGACTTCACAATCCCTTATTTATACAAGGCATCAAATTGGGAATGATCATCTAAGTTGGCAAACATTCATAAGATCATCCGACAGATGCATAATTCATTCGGTCGGCTTGTCTCAAGAAGAACACCATCATGCAGAAGTTACTCTTCAATTGCAAGCTCCAACTTCAATGCGGACCACCAACACGAACTGGACATGATCCAAAGACATCCACAAGCTTACCTGAAACATCAAGAACATCCACACTTCTTCTGATTACTAAAATCCTTCTCTCCTTCATCTGGAACCTCAAGAACACAGTCTGTCATAACTGTCACAAAGGAATAGATGCTTTTGGACCTTCAAACCACAAACCAATAGAGTTGATACACCACAAAGACTGCCTAAGCACTCCCTTGAATCCGCTAAATAGGAAACTTCATTTCTGGATCTCACCGGACCTTTCTTGTTACACTCTGTCACCTCTGAATACCTACCGGAACCGGTTTTACTTGAGTGGCCACAACTTCTTCATATCTTCATGCAGACCTCTGAGATCTCTACTGGATCACCTACAGACACATATATACAAACCCTTTAATCTATATCCTCTGATCATCATCCTATCTTGGACTTTTTCCTTACAGTCATCACTGTTCTTCACTGTTCCTGATTGAGACTAATTTTCTCAATATCCTCAGCTCACAGTTCATCCAAACCTTATCATTAATGCAATAGGAGTATGTTGACATCAATGACAATACCAGTTAAGCCCATACTTGCAATAGGAAAAGCCCCCAAAGAGACATTTTTTGGCATAACATTAAATATTTTACCAATTAAGTATATGGGATGGGTCAAAAACATACTTCTCTAATAGAACATTGTAGAAAACATCACGGATTTTGGATAAAGGAGGAAGAGCTCATTTGTAGGTAATAGGGTTGATTTCCTCTAAGATTTCAAAAGGTCTCAAAAACTTTAAATCTAATTTTGAATATTTCCTAAATTTAATGAAACTTTTGTGTGGGAGGAATTTTATAAATACCTTCTCATCCACCATGAATCTATAGGTAGTCCTGTTTAGATCAACATAACCCTTTTTTCAATTTGAGGCCTCCTTGAGTATTTGGTAGATAATATGGTTTCATTCATTGTATTTGTTGACCTATTTTTCCTCTAGCAGGAGTCAAAATAATTCAAGCAAGATCAGTCAGTATGCATATCCCCATGAAAGCCATATTTGTGATCCTGAAGTCTTAACCCAATTTCAAAATCTGAAGCTTGCCTGAAGAGGCTTACCATGTGAAAGAGCTTAAAAAGATAGGTAGGTTTACTTAAAACATCACCCTAAAATTTGCCAAAGTGAGGAAGTTATGCAGGGTCATAAGCCTGGTCAAACCTGATATTTGGAAGAAGGGTGATATTTCAAATATCAGGTCATATTTCGAACATCGGGTGATAATTGGAACATCACCTGATCTTCCCAATATCACCTGATGTTACAAATATCACCCTATCTTCCAACTATCCCCCATCCGATAACATGACGATGACATCATGGTAACTACAGTGATAAACCAAGTCATATGCCGCTGACGTCATCCAGATCCATTCCCGGAGAAGATCATCTTTCTTGCAAAGGTCATCATATTTATGCCAACCTGATCTTTCATATCAAGGTGATATTTTAATATCGAGTGATCTTAGTTGAAGATCATCCTAATGTTATGTTTTCACTTCATGATCGTTGGATCACCCAACATGATGCTGACGTCATTCCTATGTCAGGGCGATGTCCACTTATTTCACAGTTTCATGCTTTTCTGCAGGGGGTGATATTTCCAAATATTAGTCATATTCCAAAGATCACCCTGATCATATGATGAGGCTCAAGGCTAATTTCAAATATCGGGGTGACATTCTATATCGGGCTAACATGCAATCGGCCCGCCGATATTGGGGAGTCTTGCCGATGGAACATGATGAGAAGGAGGATGATGTTAAGGCTTATGACGATGCCATTGGGAGCAAAAGCACTGACATTATATATGCTCATGGCCTAGCTTATAAAGTGATGGAGGCATCTCCTCTGGGTACATGTGGGATAATCATTTCCTGCAGAAATTTGAAAATATCAGGTTGATGACCTTTTGGCAGGAATTCTTCAGGAGGGTTCCCACTTCCATTTTTTATCCAGATCTTCATGTCGGTCGGGTGGACTTTTTCGGAAGTGACTTTCTTGAGTTGGTGAAGATATTTTTGCATTCATTGCTGCACAGGAGGGCATAGCTCGCATTGATGGCCCAAAATATCCTGCCACCGCTTCATCTCCAGTCTTTCCTCCGCTGCCTGATTGTCGAGAACTGTCAAAAGTAGCTGCTCACATTCAATGCTAGGTTATCCTCCACCATTTCTAAGGATTAGATTGATGATGCAACTTCTTGCATTGAAGACTCAGAAATATCTTCCATCTGCCCTTGTTCTGGGTTTTTTGGCACCATTACTCCTGTCAGCTGGATGTCCTTTCAAGGATATTCCTAATTACAGCTCCCTGAGCGAATTTTGTAACCGACCTAGGTTAGTTTTGAAATGCTATATAAGCTGAGGCTTATGATGTAAGAAGGGTTGGAAATTTTTTCGAGAATCCTGTTCTCCCTATTTCCAAATAGAGCTTTTCACGCTGTAACCTTGCCTTTCATTAGATATATGCAATCTATCATGCCTTTTGCTGATTTCTCTATCTTTGTGTGAATCTGTATATGGTTGTCTATGAATATCTCTTGTTCCTCTCAATCATCTTGCTTCTTACCTCTGTTAGAATCATCTATTCTATGTATATTTGCTTGCTGTATCTGGTTGTGTTGTACATGCTTCAGTTTTGTAAAGGTTCTTTAAATCTATTTGGTGCATCATCCTTTCATGTTTTTACGTATTGTTGCTTTATCTTTCATTTCAGCACATTTCTTCCCCTTTTCACCCCAAAATTTAGTAGTTTAGGTGATATCTAGTCAAGGAAGCTAGCCTTCTCTAGAGGCTTGATCTCATTTAGCAAGGTCCCACACTTAGAGATCATTCCCATTGTGTCATTGGAATGCTTGGAGTCCCATTCAAGCAGGGTGCAATTTCATGTGACAATAGTTTCTGGCACACCTGGTGGGATAATACAAAATCTTATTACTGGTTTTGATGTGCAACCGGTGATTTTCTGACCTATAGGAGGTTAAAAATTGCATATCTGGCGACTCATACTGAGGAAGATCAGGCAAACCAGTTCTGTTGATATACTTTTATGAAAAGGATACAAACTAGGAGTTCAAGTTTAAGCTCATTTGATTATCTACAGCGTTCTCCACCTAGGAGGCAGAGTAGAACTGTAGTAAGAACTCCCTATTCTAAGAGGACATTGTTAACTCCACCAAATTTCAAACCAGTTACCTCCGTAGTCCTTGTAGCAACTCAAGCAAACCCACCTCCAGCTGCTCAGATGGCAAGAAATCAACCATTTGTGGCTTTTGATGGGGGAAGCCCTTTGAACTTAGTAGTACATGATGCCATACTTATGGCAACCTTGAAGAGCCTGCCCTATTTCACAGGGGAAACCCAAACTACACCTATTGAACACATAAGAGATGTGGCTTCTCTATGTGGAGTACATCATGTAACACAAGAGAATGTAGCCATCAGATTACTAGCTGCCTCATTCAAAGGGAAGGCATTACAATGGTTCAGAAGTCTACCAGTATAGACTATAGGAACCTGGGATGACTTAGGAGACAAGATGAATAAGTAGTTCTAGGATAAATTAGATAATCTATCATTGGTGGAATAGATGACCACCATAAAGAGAGCTCCTCAGGAACCAATGATGGACTTCAACTTCAGATTTCAGAAGACATGGGACATAATCCCTGCCACAGTAAGAGCTCCAGTTGAGTATGCATTCTTATATTTCTTGAAAGCTTTAAATAGTGATATTTCAGTGATGATACAATCACTAGGAGGTGCAAGCCTACCTGATGCCTATGAAATAGCCATCAGAGCAGAGGACAGCCTAATTCAGGCTGGAAAAATAGCACCTAGGCCCCCTATGCCCATCTTTCCTGAGATCCAGGCTTCTATGCCTTTGCCCACCCCATATTTTGTCCCTACACCTGTTGTTGCAGCATTACCAAGTACCTCCACTTCTAAACCTGTTGCCTCTAGTTCATCTCAAGAGCTAAAGGAGATAAAAAGTAGCCAGCAGAAAATAGAAAATCTTCTGCAGACTTTTGGGAATGATCTAGTAAACATTAAGAAGCAACAGTCTCAAGGTAGGCAGCCTTATCAACAACAACATTAGGGGCAGAACCAAGCATATCAGGGGCAGGGTCAACCTTACCAGGCCAATAGGCCATCTTATCAGAACAACTACCAAGGTGTCAGGCAAAATATGAACCAAAGGCCTTTTCAGCCTTACAATCCAGCACCTATTAATGCAACAAGGGACCTTGTCCCTGTTCAAAATAACATTACAGTTGATTATGATTGGTGTGTACCATGCCATATGCCACACAATCAGGCAACCTATTCAAGTGGAGTCCTAAATTAGGCTCTGATGGCACAAAATGTGGCAGCCACACAACCATACACACCAAATGATGGAGTTGCACAACAACAAGAGCAACCTCAGAATGATTCTACTTTCATGAATTGGCAGGAAGGAGAATTCTATGGGGTAAACAGTGATAGTAATCCAGTTGCTGCCAATACAAGGGCTAAGAAGAGGGGTTATGAGGTTGAGCCAGTAGCAAGCAAAGGTAGAGGACATACTAATGCTTCCACATCCCATATTCCTTGCATCTTACAAAGAAGTACTCCAGCAACAGCAAGGGAGATGCCTCATTTGCAGGCTGATACTGCTGCTACAAAGTCAAGTCAGAAGGTAGGTGCCTCTCCACCTTTCAGTATTATTAAAAACATGAAAAAGATGAATGTAACCATGTCTATGTGGGATTCCTTAGCAATCCCTAGCCAAAAGAAGATGTTGCAGTTTGCCTTGTCTGATTTGAAGGTATCCAATGATACCACTGTTGACCCAAATAGGACTGTCCTTGCTAATTCATCCCAAGATGACATCAAGCAGCCTAACCAAGGTGCCAAACCTCTTCCCTTTTATGTATCACTGATAATTGGGGACAAACTAGTGCACAATTGCATGGTGGATAGTGGAGCAAGCAGTTTTGTCATGCCTAAGCAGATTGCAGATTAGTTAGGGCTTAAGTACCAGCCACTTGAGAAAGGTGTACTCTAGTTGGATGGTACATCTGTTAATACTGTGGGTATCATAAGAGACCTAGGTCTCACCCTACACACCTACCCCAATGTTTCTATTTCATAGGAGGTGTTCATAATAGATTTGGCTCCTCATTTTGCCATGTGCTTATCAAGGGAATTTATAGCCAAAATAGGAGGATATCTATCTTCTGACTAGTCCCACATGTTTTTCAAGACTAGATATGGCACCAAAGTAACTTTGAAATCTGAGTTACTTTTAGACTATCACATAGAGCCTTACACACCCAGTGTTGTTAATGTAAATTGCATTATCTCTGATGACCCTAAACTAGTTGCTGCTTAGGAACTACAAGCTAAGAGCATACCAGAGGTACTCTTGAGGGAGTGGGCCTTTGAAAATGTTGTGGATGATCTTGAGGGACATATCCAAGAAACTGGCATGGGACTGTACATATTGCATGAGCATGAAACAGTAATACCAGGTCTTCTGAAGAAAGCAGAGCAGCAGGTAGAGCAACATGATGAAGTATGGAAAATGTATTTTGATGGCTCTAGGGGTAGAAATGGATCTGGAGGTGGTGTAATGCTTGTGTCACCACAAGGTGAAAATTATTATGCTACTTTTCATTTTGCCTTTTCTTGTACTAACAACACTGCTGAGTATGAAGGGTTGATCCAAGGTCTACAGTGGGCAAGAAGGAGGAAGATTGGCTGTCTACAAGTGTTTGGAGATAGTGAGCTCATTGTGAATCAGGTGAGGGGACTGCACCTTACAAAAAGTGATGCCTTGAAGTGCTACAAACATAGGGTATGGAATTTGATTAAAGAGTTTGATGCTTTCAATCTGATCTCCATTCCAAGGAGTCAGAACCATCATGCTGACAGCTTAGCTTCAATTGGGGCTCAATTTGACATCCCCAGTGATATTCAAAGGGAGAAGGTTCAGCCTCATGTAAAAATAATTTCTAGGCCTTCTATCCCTGATAATAATATTCATTGGCAAGTTTTTGATAGTGATGAACAGATCCTGAGGTTCCTATTAGAGGAAGATGAGTTTTCCATGATGAATCAGGATAAACTCAAACAACAGTATGACAATGATCAAATCATTCAGCTGAGAACAAATAAGTTGCCTAAGGGATTGGTCACCTTGGAATCTATTTTTGGCACTGATGACCAAAAGAAGTAGACAAAAACTAGTATGCAGGTAAAGGAGGAGCATTATGAAGAGCTAGAAGTTTTCAAGGGTAGACTCCTTAAAATTGGTAAAATCTACTTAGCTGAAGACAGAAGAGCTTTCATTGCTCTTTGTAAAGAATTTGAAGAGGTGTTTGCTTGGGATTATGCAAACTTAAATGGATTTGATCCTCATATTGCCCAACACACCATAGAGTTAGAGCCAGGTATAAAACCTGTGAGGCAGAAACAGAGACCTCTGAATCCAAAGCTAGAACCCCTGATGATCAAAGAACTAACCAAGCTGATTGAGGGGAAGATCATCTTTCCAATCAAGCACACTTATTGGGTTTCTAACCTTGTGCCGGTGAGGAAGAAAAATGGGGAGATCAGGTTGTGTGTTGACTTCAGAGACCTCAACAGAGCCTCCCTAAAAGACCACTACCCATTGCCTTCAATGGAGCAAATTCTGCAGGTGGTGGCTGGCTCAGAAAGGTTTTCTTTGCTTGATGGATTTTTTGGTTATAACCAGGTGCTAGTCAAGGAAGAAGACCAATTCAAGATTGCTTTCACAACCAAGTGGGGTACTATGGCCTACAAGAGGATGCCTTTTGGCCTCTCAAATGCTAGCTCTACTTTTCAAAGAGCCATGGACATGGCCTTTAAGGGTCTGATGTATAAGCTAGTGCTGGTATACCTAGATGACATAACAGTCTTCTCTAAGAATGCATCTGAGCATTTATCCCACCTAAGGCTAGTCTTTGAAAGATGTAGAGAGTTTGGGATATCCCTCAATCCAAAGAAATGCATTTTTGCTATACATGAGGGCAAGTTGTTGGGGCATGTTGTGTCAAAGGAGGGTATTACCATTGATGAGGAGAGAATTAAGGCCATTTTGGAGTTGCCCTTACCCAGTCATAAGAAGGGGCTGCAGCGCTTCATTGGTAGAATTAACTTTATGAGAAGGTTCATACCTGATATTGCAAATCTCTTAAAACCCTTGACGTCTATGTTGAAAAAGAACATAACTTTCAGTTGGACGTCAAAGGCCAGACTTAGCTTCCAGTCCATAAAGGAGGCATTAGCAACTGCACCAACCCTGATCAATCCTAATTTCTCTAAGGACTTTATCTTGTATGCTTATGGTAGCTTGGATACCATCTCTGCGATTTTGGTCCAGCAGCAGAGCGAGGGTTTTAAACAACCAATTGCCTTCTTCAGCCAAGGGTTGGAGGAGTATGAGCAAAAGTATAGCTTCATTGAAAAGCATGTCCTGGCAGTAGTCAGGAGCCTAAAAAAATTTAGGCATCTTGTTTCAAATAACAAGATACACCTGATGGTGGCTCATCCTAGTGTGAAGGAGTTCCTACTGAGTAAAGATGTTAATGAGAAAAGGGCTGGTTGGATCACCAAGGTCATGGAATATGATGTGGAGATCAAGATAACCAAGCTGGTCAGAGGTAGAGGACTCAGTGAGCAGCTTGTCACCAGTTCTAAGGATGAGGTAGAGGAAGAAGAAGAGGTGCTCCTGATCATAGAAGAGGAGCATCAAGATGATACAACAGCAGTAGGTACTAGTTGGGTTAATGATATGACCCAATTTTTGCAAACTAGTAGATGTCCTGCAGGCTTAGATAAAGCTAAAAGAAGATACTTTAGGCTGTAATCCATTCCATATGTTTTAATAGAAGGCATCCTTTTCAGAAAGTACTTTAATGGTGTATTGCTTAGATGCGTTGATACTTATCAGACTGACAGGGTGCTACATGAATTCCATGATGGAACAACAGGGGGTCATTTTGCCCCAAGGACTACTATTTGGAAAGTAATGAGAGCTGGCTATTATTAGCCTAGCTTATTTAAGGATGCCCATGCATGGGCTAGAAAGTGTGTTAAGTGTGCCCTTTTTGCAGGAAAAGAGAGGTTTCCAGCTTTGCCTCTACACACAATCCAGGTAGAGCAGCCCTTTATGAGATGGGGCATTGATTTTATTGGACCTATCAACCCACCATCAAGTGTAGGCCACAGGTGGATACTCATAGCCACAGACTACTTCACAAGATGGACTGAAGCAGTGGCTCTGAAAGAATCTAATGAGAGTGCTATTTTGAATTTTTATTGTGATTTGGTCTCCAGATTTGGAGTGCCTAAATCAATCATCTCTGATAATGCTCTAGCTTTTGTTGGCCTAAGAATAACTGACTGGGCTATCAAGAATGGAATTTATTTGAATACTTCATCAAATTATTATCCACAGGGTAATGGTTTGGTTGAATCCACAAACAAAAATCTCATCAGGATTATTAAGAGGGCAATGGAGAATAATTAGAGGACCTAGCACACTGATTTGAAGTTTGCTCTGTGGGCTAATTGGATAACTCCTAAGAGGTCTATTGGGAACTCCCCTTATCTGCTAGTGTATGGAAAGGAGGCAAGGTTGCCTATGTCTATGGAACTACCAGCACTAGACATCATGTATCATCTAGAAATGCTTGAAGTAGAAAGCCCCATGGCTGTAAGATATGCTCAGCTTATGGAGCTAGAGGAAAGAAGAGATAAAGCTATGGCAGCCATGGAACATCATCAGCTGCAAACAAAAAGAAATTTTGACAAGAAGGCCACCCCCAGACATTTTAGAGTGGGTGATATGGTGCTCAAATGGGATGAGCTGAGGAGTAGACCAGGGAAGCATTCCAAATTTGACAACATGTGGGGTGGCCCCTTTCTCATTACTGAATGCAAGGAGCACAATGCATTTCAATTGTCAAATATGAATAGAGAAAATCTACATATCCCAGTCAATGGGATACACTTGAAAAGGTGTTTTGAGGTATGAGCACCCTTTAAATTAGTAGGTTAGACTTCTTGTTTTCAATAAGTGTTGTTGCACAGTAGTTTAGATCCTTTTACTTCCCTAAGTGCTTCTGCACAGGCTGCTTTGTCCTTAGGAGAAAGCAGGCCTTCTCCCCTTTTTGTGTTTTGAGAGGCAGGTCCTAGTTTCCCAGCATATTTTAAACTTGACTCCATGCCCAATGGATGCTTAAGGCCACTAATCTCATGTTTAGTAGGCAAACATCCCATAGAGCTCGCCAAATTGTTGACCTATTTTTCCTCTAGCAAGAGTCAAAATAATTCAAGCAGGATCAGTCAATATGCATATCCCCATGAAAGCCATATTTGTGATCTTGAAGTCTTAACCCAATTTCAAAATCTGAAGCTTGCCTGAAGAGGCTTACCATGTGAAAGAGCTTGAAAAGATAGGCAGGTTTACTTAAAACATCATCTTGAAATTTGCCAAAGTGAGGAAGTTATGCAGGGTCATAAGTGTGGTCAAACCTGGTCTTTGGAAGAAGGGTGATATTTCAAATATCAGGTCATATTTCAAACATCGGGTGATAATTGGAACATCACCTGATCTTCCCAATATCACCCGATGTTACAAATATCACCCTATCTTCCAACTATCCCCCCATCTGATAACATGACGATGACATCATGGTAATTGCAATGATAAACCAAGTCATATGCCACTAACGTCATCCAAATCCATTCCGGGGGAAGATCATCTTTCTTGCAAAGGTCATCATATTTCTGCCAACCCAATCTTTCATATCGGGGTGATATTTTAATATCAGGTGATCTTAGTTTAAGATCATCCTGATGTTATGTTTTCACTTCATGATCGCTGGATCGCCCGACATGCTACTGATGTCATTCCTATGTCAGGGTGATGTCCGCTTATTTCACAGTTTCATGCTTTTCTGTAGGGGGTGATATTTCCAAATATCAATCATATTCCAAAGATCACCCCGATCTTATGATGAGGCTCAAGGCTAATTTCAAATATCGGGGTGACATTCTATATCGGGCTAACATGCAATCAGCCCACCGATATTGGGGAGTCTTGCCGACAGAATATGATGAGAAGGAGGATGATGTTAAGGCTTATGATGATGTCGTCAAGAGCAAAAGTACTGACATTATATATGTTCACGGCCTAGCTTATAAAGTGATGGAGGTGTCTCCTCCGGGTGCATGTGGGATAATCATTTCCTGTAGAAATTTGAAAATATCAGGATGATGACCTTTTGGCGGGAATTCTTCAGGAGGGTTCCCACTTCCATTTTTTATCCGGATCTTCATGTCAGTCGGGTGGACTTTTTCGGCAGCAACTTTCTTGAGTTGGTGAAGATATTTTTGCATTCATTGCTGTACAATAGGGCACAACTCGCATTGATGGCCCAAAATATCCCGCCACCGCTTCATCTCCAGTCTTTCCTCCACCGCCTGATTGTCAAGAACTATCAGAAGCAGCTGCTCGCATTCAATGCTAGGTTATCCTCCGCCATTTCTAAGGATCAGATCGATGATGCAACTGCTTACATTGAAGAATCAGAAATATCTTCCATTTGCCCCTGTTCTGGGTTTTTCGGCACGATTACTCCTGTCAGCTAGATGTCCTTTCAAGGATATTTCTGATTACAGCTCCCTGAGCAGATTTTTTAACTGACCTAGGTTAGTTTTGAAATGCTATATAAGCTGAGACTTATGATGTAAGAAGGGTTGGAAATTTTTTTGAGCATCCTATTCTCCCTATTTCCAAACAAAACTTTTCACACTGTAACCTTGCCTTTCATTAGATATATGCAAGCTATCATGCCTTTTGCTGATTTCTCTATCTCTGTGTGAATCTGCATATGGTTGTCTATGAATATCTCTTGTTCCTCTCAATCATCTTGCTTCTTACCTCTATTAGAATCATCTATTTTGTGTATATTTTCTTGCTGTATCTGGTTGTGTTGTGCATGCTTCAATTTTGCAAAGGTTCTTTAAATCTATCTGCTGCATCACCCTTTCATGTTTTTAAGTATTGTTGCTTTATCTTTCATTTCAGCACATTTCTTCCCCTTTTCACCCCAAAATTTAGTAGTTTAGGTGATATCCAGTCAAGGAAGCTGGCCTTCTCCAGAGGCTTGATCTCATTTAGCAAGGTCCCACACTTAGAGATCATTCCCATTGTGTCATTGGAATGCTTGGAGTCCCATTCAAGCAGGGTGCAATTTCATGTGACAACAGTATTCTTGTAATAGTTTAGGACCAATGGGAAACTAGTTTTCTAGGCCATCCCATCCCAAGGAGGTTCTACATTTTCTACCATACAATTCTTCAAAATGGGCCATATTAATAGAAAATGATATGTTTTAATATAAAATGATGTGTTATTACAAATAAATTCAACCACATGTGCAAGAAATCTTCCCATTCATTAGGATGATCCATCAAATATAGACTTAACATATATTCAACCACTTGTTTAACTTGCTTAGTTTGACCATTTATTTCTAGATGGCAAGTTGAGCTAGAAATTTTTTTTTTCTAAAATCTACATTCAAAGTGGTGTGAAACCGTAATGTGAATAATTTTTAATATTATGACCTATTTGAATAATTTCAATCACACCATGCAATTTCGTGACTTCCTTTACAAATCTTATTACAAGAGTTGTAGCATCATCCTTAAGGTTGTATGGAACAAAGTGGGCCACCTTAGTCAATTTATCTACCACCACTAAGATGGTATCATGCCAATTTCTAGATTTTAGCAACCTAAAAATAAAGTCTCTGGATATCACATTCCATTTATGTTTATGAATTCTATAAGGATACAACAATCCCCTATAGTGGCCATGTTCCACCTTTACTTTTTAACATTTGAGTCATCTTTTCACTCCTTGTATCAAATTTTCCTTCATCCCAACCCAAACTTATTAATGTTTTATTTCAATCAACATTTTTGTTACACTTGAATGAGAATAATATGGAGCTTTATACACTTGATCAAAGAGTTGTTTCCATAAATTTATAGAAGGAGGCAAATTAATCCTTCCAAAAAATATCAATAGTCTATTTTCTTCTACTCAAGGAATCCACCACTCTATTTTCCTTTCCTTTTACATGGGAAATATCAAAATCATAATCACTAATAAATTTCATCCTTGTTGGTGGGCATTTAAATTTTCCTTGAAGAAAATATGTGACATGATTTTGTGAGCAAATTTCAATTCAAATGACATACCTTCACATTTTAAAAGCATGAATTACTAATAATTATAGATTATGGGCAACATACTTCCTCTTGTGATACTTCAATTTTTATGATTCAAATTACCACGAGTCCATCTTGGACAATTACCCACTCAACCCATTCAGGAAAGCATCAATCCACACAATGTGTTTTCCATTTGAATCAAATATTAACAAAATAGTGGCTAATGTCAACATTTACTTCAACTTATAAAATGTTGTCTCACAATCTAGAGTTCACACATATTCTTTCTGGTGTAGTCACGGTTAGGAGGGTCCACAAAGTGAATAGTCCAGACCGTGCAACAAGAGTAAACACAACAGAAACAACTCAAAGATATAAAACAAATGTAGATTCAGTCATTCAATATATCATAGATTCAAAATACAAACTGGTCGGCATCATACGAGCTTAAAATTAGGGCTCACAGGTTGATTCCTCAATTACAGAATATGCACAAGATATAACTTTGAAGCTCCTTTGCAAGAAATTCAAACAATCAAACTCAGAATTATCAATGACTACTTTCCTAGGCATCTATTACATCAATATATATCATCTCCAGAACATAAGATTCCTCCGCGTCGACCAAGGAAGGTCACAACTCCAATGAAGAGCTGTAACGTGTGTATACGGATAGGTCAGACCTAATCATATATAACTCCTCTACAAATGAATGGAATAGTGTATGGATCTTAGGGAAGGCTGGCCACAATCCAAACAACATTGAGTGATGTGTCATTTAACTCCACAAGTCATGAAATGCTCCACAAGTCTTCTCCTTTAGCTAATTATCTGAAACTATCAGGATGCTTTGTTATGAGAAAATAGTCGATCTTTTGATAGCGATATTTTTCTGGTACATGATCCAAAGCTCTAAATTTTTGATATGATGTGCATGAATGTGTCTAGATGCTAAGTCTACCTCTACAAGGTCTGAAATGAAACTATGATAGAATGCAGACCAAAATACAAAAACTACTACTAACTAAACTAAACTAGAAAATGAAAAGAAACAAACTGAAATGCAAATGTTTTTGGTTGATGCAAGATTGCTCTTGAACTAGGGATGCTCCTACATCAGACATTTGGGGTTATTAAAAAAGTGAGTCCCTCACTTTGCTGGGGCTAGAGGAAAACCAAGTCGATCCACCTCAGCTTGAGAAATCCAGGATGAGTCTTCTTTCGATCTACCTTTCCACTTCACAAGATATTATTTGTATTGCTTGCCTCTAGTGCTGTGTCCAACTCTATTGTCTAAGATGTCCTCAATCTGCTTTGGTGCTTATTGTGGTAACTGCTTCTTCAAATGATCTTCTTTAATTCTGTTAGTGAACTCTACTTCATGATACTGATATAGGTCTGCAATGTTGAAAATAGGTGATATACCCAATGTCTTCGGTAACTCCACTTCATATGCATTTCCTAAATCAAACTTTTTGAGTATCCTACATGTTCCAAACTTCTTCATCTTCAACTTGTTATATGTCCCAATTAGAAATCTTTCTTTTCTCAAGTACACCATCACTTCATCTCCAACTATAAGTTCTTTGTGTCTTCTCTTCTCTTCTACTTGCTCCTTATACTTACTATTCATCTCCGCCAAATGCTTCTTAACATGATTATGCATTGTCTCCATGTGTCCTGCAAATTCTTGTGCTTCTACAGTCCTTTTGTCCTCCATGTTGATGTCTATCAATTTTGCTACTCCTCTAGGGTTAGTTCATGTCACAATCTCAAATGGTGTTCTTTCAGTACTCCTATTCACTGAATTATTATATGCAAACTCTACTTGTGATAGAATCAAATCCCAATTTCATGCCTTCTCTCCAACCAAACATCTCAACAAGTTTCCCAAACTCTTATTTACTATCTCTTTCTATCCATCAGTCTATGGATGAAATGATGAACTAAACTTCAATTCTATCTTCATCTTCTTCCAAAGTGTCTTCCAAAAGTATCCAAGAAATCTAGTATCTCTGTCTAAAATTATGCTCTTAGGTAATCCATGCAATCTCACAATCTCCTTGAAAAATAGGTCAGCCACATGAATTGCATCAGTTGTCTTCTTACAAGGTATGAAATGTGTCATCTTTGAAAATCTGTCCACCACTACAAATATTGAATCATGTCCTCTCTAATTCTCTGGTAATCCCATTATGAAATCCATACTTATGTCTTCCCAAGATCTCTTCGGTACTGTCAAAGGTTTATACAATCCAGTATTCTGACTACTTCCTTTTGCAACTTGAAAAACTCTACAACTCTACACAAATTTCCTAACATCCTTATGTATCTAAGGCCAAAAGTAATTTTCACTTACCAGATCCACTATCTTGTCAATGCCAAAATGTTATGCCAATCCACCACTATGTTTTTCTTTGATCAAATTGTCTCTCATTAAACTCCTAGATGTGCATAATTGGTTTCCTTTGAACAACATATCTTCCTAAATGAATTAATCAAACCAATTACTCCTATTTGTCACAACAGGATCCTTACATGCTTTCCAAGGTTATGCAAAATCAAGATCTTTCTCATACATGTTCTTCAATTCCTCAAATCCTAACACTTCAACTCTCATCTCTATCAGCAAGTTTCTTCTACTCAATGCATCTACAAATTTGTTTGATCTTCCACTCCTATGCTTCAACACAAAAGTATAACTCTGCATGAACTCTACCCATCTCATATGTCTCTGATTCAACTTTCCTTGACTGTTTAAATACTGTAAAGCTTGATGATCTATATACAACACAAACTCCTTAGGCAACAAGTAATGTCTCCACTTCTTCAAGGCTTGAATTATGGCATAGAACTCTTGATCATAAACTGAATATCTTCTCCTTACATCATTCAACTTTTCACTAAAATATGATACAGGTCTACCTTCTTGACTTAACCCTGCTCCTATTGCATTTCCACTTGCATCACAATCTACTTGAAATACCTTATTGAAATCCAGTAATGCCAACAAAGGTTTCTCTATCACTTTCTGCTTCAACAATTCAAACCTCTTATCTGCTCCTGATGTCCACTTAAAGTATTTTCTGTCACCCCTCATTATCTCTATCATAGGGTTACATGCTGAACTAAAATTTCTGATGAGCTTCTAGTAGAAACTAGATAATCCATGAAATGATTTGACTTCTCCAATGCTCTCATGTGTAGGCCATTCAACAATTGCTCTTACCTTCTCAGGGTCCATCTTCAATCCTTCTACAAAAATCACAAATCCCAAGTTGTAAGATACCCAACTAATTCAACTAAAATTTTTCCTTAAACAATTTTACTTGCTATCAACTCATCAACTACTCAACAACTTAAAGATATACATCAAAGATAACTACTTGAATGAATCAACTTTAGAGATGGGTCCTTGTCTTGTTACTTGATTCAATAAACTTGCAATGTCTTATTACATGGATAATGCTTTCAATAGCATGAAGTTACACTTAATTCAAAAGGAATTACAAAAGCAGGCCTTGGAGCCTTGATGATTACAATGACTTTCACACTTGATCGACTTAATCAAACTCAGTGATGTCAACTGAATGTCAACACCTCACAATACAACAAGGGAGCATCACCTTGTCAGTTGAGGGAGCATTACCCCAACACTTGAAACTTGCAGGCCTCAAGATTACAAGCTCAATAGCTTTACAGAGAGAATTTTGTCAAAAAATGAATAGATGCCAAATGAATGAGAGAGCTCCTCCTTTTATAGGCCTTCCAAAGGCAATGAAGGCACGTTTTTCAATGCACAAAGAGGAACCAAGGCACGTTTCCCAAGAAGCATATTCAAGGGAATATTCCATCTGATGACTCATTCTGAGTTGGCAATCTTATCTAGAGGCCCCGACACGGATTCCAAATGCTATCCTTCTGACCAATGGGCATTCAGGTAGTTGCAACAACCTTATCTCCTTCTAGAAACACTTAGGCGCAGTTTTAGGGTTCTTCTGACTGGGGGCACCAGCCGTGGAGGATCTCACCAAGAAGTGCACCTAGGTCATAAATTCTTATCCTTGGATGATACTGATTTCGGAAGTGAACTCCTCTGGATCCATACTTTAACATTTGAAGATTTGGAATGCTCAACTCATCACCTCACAGGGTAGGCGCATATTTGAAGGATTTATAGAGGTTTTGGCACCTAGATTCTAACTTGTCATCTTTTCAAGGAAATTTGAAAGCAATTTGACTTCAAATGAACATAACATTGCCCCCCTGATGGAGCGCCTTGCAACTAAACTGGTCTTGCAGACTTGCATCCATCTTAGGCGCACCTTTGAGGTAATTTTGACTGGTATCTGTGCCTAGCACCTTTATGAAGATGTTCTACACTATTCAAACTCTCAAACACTTGCAATCAAACCTTGTGATACTCCTTTTAATCTAGCACCCTCATACAGAGCATTAACATCTTGTCTAAGTCTTCAACTTCACCTAGGCGCCAATTGAAGGGAGTGGAGAACAGAATAGGCACCTTCCAAACTAGGCGTTTCCTTGAGGGGACAAGGACTTAGAAAGTGCACCTAAGGCGTTTAGATAGCATCTTTTCTTATTGGGTGCCTTGATTGGAAAAGTCAAACAGACATCTTCTAACCCCTTTCAAAGTTAGGCACATTCTAGAGGTGAAAACAAGTAGAAGGTGCACCTTGGCTTCCTTTGTCAATTCTTTCAAGTCTTGTTGATTTGGAAGGTGGAATGCTTCATCTTAGAATGAGTGCCTGACTTCTAATGTCCAGACTACTTCTTCTGGCTCACTTTGTGGCTAGGCGCCAGAGCTAAGCTGTTCACACTGGGGAGTGCGCCTAGACTCACTTGATGTTTCTTACCACTTCAACCCCTGGAAGATGTTCCAAGATGTTCCCTTTTACAAGTGCCTGACCTCATAAGTTCCCTCATGTGCTCTTCTTTGAAGGCGCCAAAACTGAGCTCCAGTGCCATGGGATTGTGCCTATCATCTTAGGGTAAGCTCCAGCTTCATTCAACTTGAGAGGTTAGAGAGGAGGGAAAATGTGCCTCACTCTTACATCCCCTTCTGGACTTAGATGATGATCACAATTAGAAAGATTATCTCCAGAATCAATCTCAACACTCTGATGATGCAAACATCCATATAATTCACTAGGCGCCATCCCAGGGTTGTTTCACCATGATCAAGAATCAACTTCTAAATGAGGCGCCAATTTAGTGTCTCAAAACCTTATGCTAATGCCTTTGATAGACTAGGCGCTCAATCAAATGTGTAGGAACAGTGATAGGCACCTAAGTGCTCAAAAAGGTTTCTCTACCTTGTTGTATACTTTCAACCCCCCTAGGTGCATGTTGGAGTCAGTTTGGATGAAAAAGTGCGCCTAGTGTCTACTCAATCATGTTCTTGAAGATTTTGAAGAGTTGGAGTCACTTTGAAGATCAGAACATTCATTCCTCTCAGAGCGCCCTAGTTGATATGTTTGAGGTGCTTCAAAATATGATGTTTCTATGCTAGGCGCTCATCTAGGAAGTATGATTTGAAATGGGCGCCTAGATAACTTCTAGCTTATTTGGCCTCCAGACTTAGCTAAATTTTGGTTTTTGACTTAGATCCTGCAAAATAATAAAATAGAGTTAGCCAAAAACCAATTCATTCCCTCATCATTTAGAATTAGCCTCCGGGAATGAGGAATAGGCTAATCCATTATACACTTGATGATCAAGCTAGAAACGGGGACATGACAGTCTCCCCTTCCTGGGATTGCTTGTCCTCAAGCAATTGAAGGTTAGGATGCTCTAGGATCTTCTCTCCTTCCCAAGTAGCATCCTCCATTGGCAACCCTTTCCACTTCACTAGATATTCTCTTATGCTTCGGTTGTGAAGTTTCTTCTCCCTTATATCCACCACATTTTCAAGTTCAAGTGCAAGCATTCCTTCTTCATCAAGTGGTGGTAGTTCATCAGTTGAAACCACATGTTGACCTAGTGCCTTTTTGAGACATGACACATGAAACACATTGTGGATGCAGCTTCCCGCTGGCAAGTCAAGTTCATATGCCACTTCCCCTACTCTTCTCAACACTTTATAGGGCCTGTAGAACCTTGGTATCAATTTCTCTGCACCTGACTTCTTCAAAGTACTCTGTCGATATGGTTGAAGGCGCAGAAACACCATGTCACCTACTTCCGTTCAACCTGATGTTTGTCGGCATACAACTTCTGTTGATTTTGGGCTCTTTGCAAGTTGTCCTTAAGGACTCTCAAAATATCATGAGTATCCTTCATCAATTCACTTGCTCTGGGAGCTCTACTATCATCCAATGCCAGATCAACAAATGAAACTGCTTCATATCCATATAGAGTACGGAAGGGAGTCATGCCAATTGACATGTGAAAAGTGGTGTTGTAGTAGTATTCACCCAGATGTAGCCACTTAATCCAAGCACACTGATGATCAGACACATAATTTCTCAAGCATCCCTCTAGCCATTTGTTTACAATTTCAGTCTGTCCATCGGTTTGAGGATGATAACTAGTGCTTGGTGTTAAATCAGTTCCAGCTAGTTGAAATAGCTCTCTCCAGAACACATTGATGAACTGGCTATCTCGATCACTGACTATAGTCTTAGGAAGGCCATGTAGGCAGAAGACTTCACGAAAGAATAAATCAGCTACTTGTAATGCTGATGACTCATCTGGAATTGCAAAGAAGTGAGCAAACTTGGTTAATTTGTCCACAACTACATAGATACAGTCTCTTCCATTCACCTTCGAAAGACCTATGATGAAGTCCATAGAGATACTTTCCCACTTATGTTCTGGAATTGGCAGTGGTTGGAGTAATCCTGCTGGAAATGTATGTTCCGTCTTATTCTGTTGACAAGTCAGACACTCCCTGACATACTGAAGAACTTCTTCCTTCAGACCTTTCCAAGTGAATCTTTCCCTGATCTGTCTATATGTATTGAAGTAGCCAGGGTGTCTTGCTATTGGAGTATCATGGTAAGTCTGCAAAATCTGTCGCTTCAACTCAGATTCAGGAGTCAGTTAGATTCTGTCTTTGTAGTAGATGATTTCATCAATCACCTTGTACCTATCATCCTGAATGATTCCATCCATGATCTCATAAGCAAATTTAGATTTGGAATACTCAACTAAAAGTTGAGACTTCCAATCAATTGAAACTTTGCTCAGGGCACAAACAGCATGTTTTCTAGACAAGGCATCGACTACCACATTCTTCTTGCCTTTCACATATTCGATGTCGAAATCATATGCTTGTATCTTCACAACCCACTTCTGTTGTCTTTCATTCAAATCCTTTTTCCCTAAGAAGTACTTCAAACTGTTGTGATCAGTCCTGACCACAAACTTAGATCCAACTAGATACTAGCGGAACTTAGCCAAGGCATGCATGATTGCCAGCATCTCTTTGTCATAAGTTGAGTACAATCTTTCTGTATCCTTCAACTTCCTACTCTCAAATGTGATGGGATGTCGATCTTGCATCAAAACGGCTCCAATGCCTTCTCCTAAAGCATCACATTCTAGAACAAAGGACTTAGTAAAATCTGGCAAAGCTAGCACCGGTGTTGTACTCATTACTTCGTTCAGTCTATCAAATGTAGCTTTAGCTTCTATTGACAAGATGAAAGCACCTTTCTTTGTCAGATTTGTTAAGGGTGCGGCAAGTTGTGAGAATCCCCTAACAAATCTTCTGTAATAGCTGCAGAGGCCAAAGAAACCTCTTAGTTCAGATACGTTCCTGGGAACTAGCTAATTGTGAATTGCTTCAATCTTCTCTTCTTGAACTTTCACACCATTTGCTCCTATCACATGACCCAGGTACAAAATTTCCTTCAAGCCAAAATCACACTTAGATATTTTTGCATACAAAGATTGATTCTCCATGACATTTAATACTTCATCTAAGCGTTGGAGATGTTCTTCCCATGTCTTGCTATAAATCAAGATGTCGTCGAAGAAAACCAACAAGTACTTCCTCAACTGCTTGTTGAACACATGATTCATGTAGGACTGGAAAGTGGCTGGTGCATTTGTCAGCCCAAACGGCATCACCATAAATTCATAATGTCCATAATGGCATCTGAATGCTATCTTTGGAATGTCCTCTTCTCTGACATGGATTTGATGGTAACCAGATCGAAGATCTATCTTTGAGAAATAGACTGCTCCATGCAGCTCATCAAGGAGTTCATCAATCCTAGGTATTGGATACCTATTCTTGATGGTCTTCTTGTTCAATGCGCGATAGTCAATACACATCCGCATTGTTCCATCCTTCTTCTTTACTAACACCATAGATGATGCAAATGGACTTGATGATGGCCTTATATATCCCATATCGATCAATTCTTTGATTGTCTTCTCAATTTCAATCTTGAAATGCCTTAGATGCCGATAGGGTGCAATGTTAACAGGTTTTGCCCCATCTTCCAATTCAATGACATGTTCAAAACCTCTATCAGGAGGTATTCCTGGAGGTATATCCCTAAACACCTTACCATGCTTATCCAACATGGCCTGGATATCTACAGGATAAATTTCTTTAGCAGAGAGAATCTGATTGTCCTTGCTACAAACCTGTGCTGCCCACTCGATATCATTATGCCTAAACAATGCTTCCATTCGCTTTGCTGAGACAACTCGGGGATTTCCATCAGACACTAACTTCAATTTGATCTTTCTTCCCTCATGCATGAATTCCAATTCCATCTTCTGAAAGTCCTCGACAATTCTTCCAAGTGAATGCAACCATTGCACTCCAAGTACTACATCAATATGTCCAAGTCCAACCACATAGAAATCATCATGTAAAGAATAATCTCCCATTTGAATTTGCAATTGGGACACTTTTTAGGTACAACTCATTAGGAATCCATCAGCAACAGCTATTTGAAATCCTTCAAAGTCTTCAACTGTGAGACCCCGCCTTGCTACCAAACCTTCATCTATGAAGTTATGAGCAGCACCACTGTCAATGAGATAGGTGACTCTTTGACCCTTCACAACTCCTCTTATACAGAAAGCATGATATTTAGGTACTCCTGAGATAGTTGCTAATGTTATTTTATCGGTTGTTTCTGAAATATTCAAAGTGGGTTGCTCCTGAACTTCCTCTTCATTCTGAGATGATTCTTCTTCACTCATCGACTCTTCTTCACTTCCATCATCAGATACAACTTCAATCAGATGTGCTTTACCTTTACCAAGGCACCTGTGTCCTGGTTCCCAAGGTTGCTTGCAAGAAAAGCAAAGTTTCTTCCTTCTTAGCTCATCTCTTTCGGCTGCAGATGGACCTTGAGTCATCTTTTGAGGAAAAGAGGGTCTCCTTTGAGTAGAGCTAACTCCTTTATAAAATTTCTTCTTAGGTTGATAAATAAGAGTAGTATCAAGATCTAGAGCAAAGTCAATTGCTTCTTCCAGGTTTGCAGGCCTTTGTACCTTTACCAATGGCTTGATCTGATTGTTCAATCCCTCAATGAACAACATAGTGATTCTTCGGTCAGTCATATCAAGTACCATCACTGCTATCTTCTGAAACTCATTGACATATTGCACAACCCTTCCCTCTTGCTTGAGTTGAGCTAGTTCACGATAGTACACTTCAGTGTCTTTTCTGTCAAACCTTTGAATCAGCTTGGTGACAAACTCATCATAGGAAGTTATCCTATCATGATGTTGAGAGACTAGGCCATGATGCCACCATTCATAAGCCAATCCTTCAAGATGCATTGTGGCAAATTGAATTGCCTTCTTCTCTGTCAAAGGCTTTAGTGAAAGGTATGTATCCAGCTTGTTTACCCAAGCCCTAGCACTGAGCTTACCACTTCCATCAAAGGTAGGAATAGGAACTTGATTCAATGCTTCCTTATATTCCCTTGTATCATCATCCCGTCTAGGACGAAAGCCTCTAGTTCTACCTCGCCTATCCCTATCTTCCCTCTTTTGTCAGCAATATTCATTGAAAGTCATCATTTCCCGAACACGTTCTGGTAATCTAGCATAGAGATCTGTAAAGAGAGCTATCTCATCTTTGAAGTTATTCTGATCTTCTTCATCAAACTCTTCATCAACTTCATTGTCCTGTTCAGGTGGTGGTGAAAGGAAAGTTGGTCTTAAAGGCCTATCAACTGTAGGAGTTCGTGTGCGAACCCTTCTGCCTATTGCACTAGCAGCATCATCATCAACTTGTCTCTCAGGTCTAGCTGCATCTCGACGACCTTGTCCAGCTACTGCACCTTGATTCATGTTTTGAAGGGATTGTAGGATTTGTTGTAAAACTAGAGTTGTTTGTTGATGTCCAGCAGTAATGTTCAGGAACATGTCTCTAGTTGCGCATTCATTCTCACCTGGTGGGCTTCTACTTCTTCTTTCCTCAGCCATGTTATCTGGAACTTCTATATGATGTTGTTGATGTTGTTCTTGTTGTTGTCTAGCTCTTCTTGTATAATACCTGTGTGGACCTACTTCAGGTGGCTGCATAACCTAGAGGCTAGCAGGATCCAAGCTCTGATACCACTGTAAGATACCCAACTAATTCAACTAAAATTTTTCCTTAAACAATTTTACTTGCTATCAACTCATCAACTACTCAACAACTTAAAGATATACATCAAAGATAACTACTTGAATGAATCAACTTTAGAGATGGGTACTTGTCTTGTTACTTGATTCAATAAACTTGCAATGTCTTATTACATGGATAATGCTTTCAATAGCATGAAGTTACACTTAATTCAAAAGGAATTACAAAAGCAGGCCTTAGAGCCTTGATGATTACAATGACTTTCACACTTGATCGACCTAATCAAACTCAATGATGTCAACTGAATGTCAACACCTCACAATACAACAAGGGAGCATCACCTTGTCAGTTGAGGGAGCATCACCCCAACACTTGAAACTTGCAGGCCTCAAGATTACAAGCTTAATAGCTTTGCAGAGAGAATTTTGTCAAAAAATGAATAGATGCCAAATGAATGAGAGAGCTCCTCCTTTTATAGGCCTTCCAAAGGCAATGAAGGCACATTTTTCAATGCACAAAGAGGAACTAAGGCACATTTCCCAAGAAGCATATTCAAGGGAATATTCCATCTGATGACTCATTCTGAGTTGGCAATCTTATCCAGAGGCCCCGACATGGATCCCAAATGCTATCCTTCTGACCAATGGGCATTCAGGTAGTTGTAACAACCTTATCTCCTTCTAGAAACACTTAGGCGCAGTTTTAGGGTTCTTCTGACTAGGGGCGCCAGCTATGGAGGATCTCACCAAGAAGTGCGCCTAGGTCATAAATTCTTATCCTTGGATGATACTAACTTCGGAAGTGAACTCATCTGGATCCATACTTTAACATTTGAAGATTTGGAATGCTCAACTCATCACCTCACAGGGTAGGCGCATATTTGAAGGATTTATAGAGGTTTTGGCACCTAGATTCTAACTTGTCATCTTTTCAAGGAAATTTGAAAGCAATTTGACTTTAAATGAACATAACATTGCCCCCCTGATGGAGCACCTTGCAACTAAACTGGTCTTGGAGACTTGCATCCATCTTAGGCGCACCTTTGAGGTAATTTTGAATGGTATCTGCGCCTAACATCTTACAGAGCATTAACATCTTGTCTAAGTCTTCAACTTCACCTAGGCGCCAATTGAAGGGAGTGGAGAACAGGATAGGCACCTTCCAAACTAGGCGTTCCTTGAGGGGACAAGGACTTAGAAAGTGTGCCTAAGGCATTTAGATAGCATCTTTTCTTATTGGGTACCTTGATTGGAAAAGTTAAACAGACATCTTCTAACCCCTTTCAAAGTTAGGCGCATTCTGGAGGTGAAAACAAGTAGAAGGTGCGCCTTGGCTTCCTTTGTCAATTCTTTCAAGTCTTGTTGATTTGGAAGGTGGAATTCTTCATCTTAGAATGAGCGCCTGACTTCTAATGTCCAGACTACTTCTTCTGGCTCACTTTATTGGTAGGCACCAGAGCTAAGCTATTCACACTGGGGAGTGCACCTAGACTCACTTGATGTTTCTTACCACTTCAACCCCTGGAAGATGTTCCAAGATGTTCCCTTTTACAAGTGCCTGACCTCATAAGTTCCCTCATGTGCTCTTCTTTGAAGGCGCCAAAACTGAGCTCCAGTGCCATGGGATTGCGCCTATCATCTTAGGGTAAGCTCCAGCTTCATTCAACCTGAGAGGTTAGAGAGGAGGGAAAATGCACCTCACTCTTACATCCCCTTCAGGACTTAGATGATGATCACAATTAGAAAGATGATCTCCAGAATCAATCTCAACACTCTGATGATGCAAACATCCATATAATTCACTAGGCACCATCCTAGGGTTGTTTCACCATGATCAAGAATCAACTTCTAAATGAGGTGCCAATCTAGTGTCTCAGAACCTTATGCTAACACCTTTGATAGACTAGGCACTCAATCAAATGTGCAGGAACAGTGATAGGTGCCTAAGTGCTCAAAAAGGTTTCTCTACGTTGTTGTATACTTTCAACCCCCTTAGGTGCATGTTGGAGTCAGTTTGGATGAAAAAGTGCGCCTAGTGTCTACTCAATCATGTTCTTGAAGATTTTGAAGAGTTGGAGTCACTTTGAAGATCAGAACATTCATTCCTCCTAGAGCGCCCTAGTTGATATGTTTGAGGTGCTTCAAAATATGATGTTTCTATGCTAGGCGCTCATCTAGGAAGTATGATTTGAAATGGGCACCTAGACAACTTCCAGCTTATTTGGCCTCCAGACTTAGCCAAATTTTGGTTTCTGACTTAGATCCTGCAAAATAATAAAACAGAGTTAGCCAAAAACTAATTCATTCCCTCATCATTTAGAATTAGCCTCCAGGAATGAGGAATAGGCTAATCCATTATACACTTGATGATCAAGCTGGAAACGGGGACATGACACAAGTATACCAGTTCTTCCTTCATGAAACTACACTTTTGATGTTTATCAACAATTTCTCTTCTCTCAGTCTCTGCAATACTTGTCTTAAGTGCCACAAATGTTCTTTTGTCTTACTAAAAATTAGAATATCATCTAGATATACAATAACAAACAGGGATAACTTTAAGGAACCCCCCCTTAAAAACCTATAAAATCCTAGCGAATCCTAACCTGACACCAAAAAATTGTTGGCGAACCTATGCCTATTTCGGAAAAAAATAATAATTTCATTGGTGATTTTTTTCAAATTTGTCGACATTATCTTTTTTGCTAGAGAATTGTAGATAGATTTTTTTTAAAAATTCCTTGGCAAATTATAGTTGTATTCCAAAAAAATAAAAATTACGTGGCGAATTATAGTTGTATTCGAAAAAGTAAAATAAATTGGGTGGCGAATTATATAGATATTAAAAAATATAAAATAAATTAGGTGGTGAATTATATAGATATTCAAAAATATAAAATAGAATATATGGCGATTGTGCTGGCAATTTTTTGAAAAGTCATAGTGTGGTTGGCAAAAATATCAAATGCTATATTATAATGTCTAATCTTCTTGGCAAATTTATAGTTTATTCAGTATCAGAATCAACAACATTAGAATCAATGCCATCAGTTGAAGTTCCATTCTGGGCTGCAGTTCTGACACACCCATCTTTCTACATAAAGTCTTCAGAATAGAGACAAGTGTCAAGTAACAACGATTCTGATTAACAAAAATTAATAGATAATTATTTAAAAAAGAAAATTCAAAAGGATACATAAAAATAATATAGATTCATCCACTATAACACAAACTTTACAACTTTAGAAATGAACTCCTCAGGCTTCCATTCATAATACATATATTAAAAATAACAGAAATTTATAGTAACACTAAATTATGTAAATATTGAAATATATAATAATAAGTCTTTTTGGTGTAGGGGCACCCTTCATCAAGTTAATTAGAAGCCTAAAGTCTTAATAGGTTGTTAGGCATTTACTATGTAATAAGGTCTATTTGACCAACGCATGCTATTTTTGGGTTGTTTTTATCTTTTGGACACTTGTCAATCTGTAAATAACAAGGTTGTTAGTTTGTTAGTCAGTTATGTCACCCAGCCGCCTGGAATTGTCTCCCAGCCACTGGGAATCTAGTCAGTACTACTCTCTGAGTTGTTAAATAGTCTAGTTCTGATCGATTAGAGAGATTAAGAGAGAGATATAGATCAGAAAGAAGAAATTAGACAGAGCAGTGATTGTGAATTTGAGTTGTACTGTGAAAACAAACATTTGTATTCATCCTTAGAGTAATAAAGAAGATCCTATTTTGCTTTTGAATTGCACCTGTGTAGTCGATTTCTGATTTACAGTCGATATGGGGTTTTTCCATTCCATCAGTTGATTACTCTGTAATCGGTGGAATGGCTGTACATATTAGATTAGATTTTGTTTTTGCATTTTCTATTTGTGTGAGCTTTGCAGTTATAGGATCGATCGACATCATGTTGAATAAACCCTAGCATCCGCATGTGCTAGGCTGACGAAGTGTAAAAGTTTGTTTGTTTGTGGGAGAAGTAGTTCTACGAAATCGCGAGGGCTTCAGCAGGTTCCATCGGTGAAATTTGAAGTGTTAAGTTTCCTGTGATTGAACCATTTTCAATGGTTCAATGGTTCGCTAGTTTAGCAAAAGCAGCATGTAGCATTGGTGTGAAGTTCACCATCAGGCAAAGAGTATTGGCTCTACCGATGACTTAAATCGGGCCGTAGTCTTTTGTTTGAACCGACTTCGAAAGCTCGAGGGTTTGTTAGTTTAACAACATTGGAAGCTAAGGAATTGGCATGATAAGTTTGGCGAAGAAAACCTTTTAGTTGAACCTTTGAATCGATTCAATGGTTCAACCGCATGTTGGTTGGAGGTCCAGTGTAACGACGAAGGTGGTAAAGAGTAATAATAATCATTGAACCACCCATTAAACTGGTTCAACGGTTCAATGGTTCAACGAGCCAGCGGGTTCAATGACTCGCCAAGGATCGAAGATTCAGTGAACCGACAGTTCAGCAGTTCAGTAGATCAGGATTCAAGGGTTCAATGGAAGTCACGGGATCGATAGTACACCATGCGAGCCGATAGCATTTGACACAATAAAATATTAAGTGCAGGGGTACAATGACTCAACTACAGTCACAGCCGCATTTTAGATTGGTTCCACCAGATTCGGCTGCGCGCTCTGCGTCACTTTTGCCACAAGAGTCTTAGAGTATTCAGAGCATGTTTAAAGAAATAACATAAAACTAAGAAATTCCATCACGTGGCAGTCATTTGGTCTTCCTCCCGAGTCACTTCATTTTCCTTGTCCTGTTCACTAGCAGTAGTCGAGTCCACATGTGCTCTCAGTTTCACCTTGTATCTCCTGAACCTACTAATTATGGGTTTTAAAGTCCTGGAACTTGGTGTACAAGTGTTCTTTGCCCAAACTTTCCACTTATCTATCATTCTCTCCACATCTATTACTCTCATATAGACATCATCAATTCCATGCCTGAAAGTTGTGAGATACGATGCTATATGCCCAAGCTTCCCTAGTGATTCACCATTAACTGTGGCAACATGCTCTTCAGTAAGCGTCTTCTTAAAATTTTGCTTTACTTCCTTGACATCAAGAAAGTTCTCTCCACTTTCATCTAAAATCTCTACATCTAAGATGGTATAATTATTTTTAAAATCAACCATATCAATGAAATATTGAGCCAAAATTCTTCTTATTTGTCCACTAAAATCCCCTAGAACAGACCTCTTCCACTCTAGTGCATCTAGCCAAGACGTAGAATCATTCTCATTTGGATCATTAAAAATTTTCTCAGCTACAAGAATATTTGTATCAATTTTCATCATTTGTTGTATCTCTGTAAAGTTTGTGAGAAGATTTCTGTCTTCCCTCTTTAATTTCGTAACTCTGCAATTAACCCTTTCCTTTTATCAGAAAGGAGGGGATATAGTTTCATGACCTCCTCAATGTACAACAAACCATCAATGGTGACTCACTCTACCCATTGCTCAGTGGCCTTACCTAGAGTTTGATATCTCTTGATTTGTTGCAACATGCTAGGATCCATTCCATCAACAAAAACACTCAGAGTTGCAACAGAGGATTGAGAAGTAATATTCAAAGTAGATTGAATGAAAGATGTCAGAGAATTCACTTGGGCTTGCAGATTTGTGTTCTCCTATTGCTGAGCTTTAACTCTCTTTGCTAGCATGTGTTGAGAGAATTTTAAATGATATAAATCACCTTCCACTGTAGGAGGACCCATGTCACTCTTGGTCATACTAAAATCCACTTCTGTGACTTCATTTTCATTTTTATCCCTGATGGGGTCTGCAATCTCCAAGATCCTATGCCCTAAGGAAGAATCTGTTACCATCTGAGACATCCTCTTAGCCTTCTTAGGCTTAGGTGTAGTTACAATGTCAACATTTATGTCTGTTGTTGGGGGATATCTCCTCTTTTTCTCAAAAATTTTCTTTAGCCAAGAAGGGGAAGACAAAATTGTACCGCTCTCACTTACACCCAAGATAACTCTCTCTGGCTGATTAGGAGTATCTTGCATGGGAATTTCATTTGATACGAGGGAATTTGGATTCTTAAATAAGAAATAGAAACTAAAAGTACCCTCATTAGCAATCTATTGATAAATGGAAGAATCATTACCAGGTGAAGGAGACACAACAGAAGTCATGTGATCTACGTACAATTGTTGTAAGGCATCCAACTTCTTCTCCGCTCATGGTTTCACGAATGCAGGCTAACCATCCTGTTCACATACACCTTTTAGTTTTAGTTTCCTATTATCTTCAGGCTACTCTCCATCCCCACCACTACCAGATTGTGAACCAACTCTATGATGAGGTTTCTCCACACCAGTTGAAGTTTTGTGAATTTTGGAAGCCTGGGAGGTCCTTGCTCTCTTGTTCCTGATTCTTTATGCACAGAAGAAGAACCAACATGCTCTTGAAATTTCCCCTTAATATTAGGATAATAGTTCTTTGCACATGCAACAACTAGGTTTGGACATGGCATAATAGGTGGGAAACCCTAAGCATGAGCTAACCCACTTGTTAGGATTTTCTAGGCTATAGGTGACTTAGGGTTTTGCTCTAATTGAGCCCAGAAATCCTCCAAGTCAAAATCTATGACTTAGATCGATATCCTTCACCTTAGCTAAATCATTCTCAATAAACAAAAGCTTCATCTTTACTTGTTTGAGAAACCAGTATACAAAAGCTTCTGTAACTACTAAGGGTGCCAAATAAATCTCCAAAAGATTTTGGGTAAACAAATAGTTTGGACTCATGAAAAATAATTGTTCTTCCTAATTTCCACCTAGTTGACTTAAAGCATTCAAATTTGTCACTATAAGAAATGGGCAAAAAAGAGCACAAATTAGACAACCTAGTTGTGAAAGCTTGTGTTCAACACCTGTAGAAGACGCAATCCAGAGCTCCTCCAAAGCACACTAGTGAAAAATTGAAAATGCAGAATAACGTGTCTGTGATGGTTGCAAACCCAATAAATTATTTCCATAAATTGCATTAATTTTTGGCAGCATGTATTGTTGTATGATTCATAATTGAGCCACATAAATTGCCTTTCCAAAAACATCTAATTGTACTTTTCATGACATTCCTTATTTATTATGAAAGGACAGAGGTCACTTCCACCACATGGTTGTCATTAAATAGAAAATACTCTATTAGATTTTGATTGTTAGACGATCGCAAATCGACGGCATAAGTTCTATTTGGGGAAAAAGTACTGACACACCCAATTTCCCAAATTTGTGGTTGTATAGTCGAGGACTTGTGCTCTGCCGTGCTGCCACCTTGACCTTTGCACAATAATCAATATAAATATATTATATATTTTATATATATGTCAACCATTGATCTAATAATATCTAACGGTTGCTAGTTGATTCCGAAGGATTTTGTTAGCAATGTGTAGCATTGGAGATCTACCTTCCAGAATTGAACTACAACCGTTCATATTTTGTTCTAGGGTTCATCAAATGGTCAGTGGTGGTATGATTGATTTGATTGAACATACTTAACTGCATAGATTAGCCAATGCTCAATTAAGTTCATTAATGTCAAGTGAGTCGTGACAAACTACACAGATTAGCCAATGCAAATTTTCACGGTACAACAAAGGCAATTAAACGGAGTTGCTTGTTATTTATTACCCATTTGTCATGGAAGTACATGTAATGTATATATGATAGTCTTTATTTTTTCAACCTTATATTGCATTACTAAGTTTCAGATAGTAGAAGAATCAATAGACTGTAAAAGTTCAAAGTAATGGCTTTCATTACAACAGTTGTGCGAAGAAAGTAAGTTACCAAGTATTTATTTTGTGATCACTCATGATTTTGAATTTAACTGTGTGATAGAGTTCTTAGTTCACAGATGTAGAATAGTAATAAGAATGATGGAAAATTTTGTTTGTGTGTGGCTATGCAGGATGTTATTACTTTGCACGTCTTAGAATGAAGAAATACGGGCATTCATCAAGTGGAATAAATCGTGTCAAGAATCGACACTTTTAACATTTGCAAATGATGCATTCTATTCTGGGTGGTGGGTTGAATCTCCCACACATGCATGCATATATGAGAAACTAGAAATTTGAATTGACACATGGAATTGGTATTGTAACTTAATTTCCAGTGACCTTGAGAAAATCAATTTAATTCTCCTTTACTGGACTTATTGTTACCCATGCCTAGTGGTTTCTTGTACATATAAAGCAAGGTTCTATAGTGAATCATTGACTATCATTGTGAATGAGGACATAATTGAATTTGTAATGGACCCATTGCCTGTTAATAGGATAATTATGGACTACAGTGAAATATTCATTACGCATCGTCAAAAAGAGGAACCAAAAAGATTTTGGAGGATCAAAGCAAGGTTTGAAGGTCAAAGGATAGGAATTTTGTTTGGAACTTTGAGGTTGGTTAGAGGTTCATGTACGAGGTAATTCTCCAATATTATTGAAGGGCGATGTTAAATTTTACCAAATAGTATAGAAGTAATTACGGTTTGAAATTGACATGAGTTCAATGGTAAATTGCAATGTATACAGATCATAGATGTTTCAAAGAATCAAATTTTTAATATTATATAACATTGTGGCTATTTTTGTCTAAGGTGTTTAGGGTATATCCTTCTAATTCACCCTTGACCTGTTGTTGTGTGGTTACACAACACGCCCCATTTTGTCTTGACAAAACAGGGACCCAACTTTTTCTTGCTTCTTTGGCTTGTTGTTTTCTTCTTTGGGTGGTTTGGTAAAATTAGTCAGGCATGTATCCCTGCAAGAGGGTGGATTTGTCCCCATGATGAGGTCAGTTATCAAAGTCAATATTTCACATTATTAACCTCACGGTCAGAAAATACATAGAATTCCAAGCAGGTTTGCCTTTTAGATCACCCCAAAATTGTCTAAGGGAAGAGAGTTAGGATGAGTCAAAGTTTGGTCAAACCTGATATCCTGAGGGGGGGTCATATTTCAAACATCGGTCATCTTAGACAAGATCACCCTGATATTGTATTATCACCTGATAATCACTTGATCCGTAAAGTACAGATGTCAACTTTAAATTAAGAGTCGATATCTACCCGTCAAATGACTTCAGTTTTTCCTGCGGGGGGTCATATTTTTAATATCAGTTATCTTACGAATATCACCCTCTTCGAATATATCACCCTATGCCAATATGACGGTGATGTCATCCAATTCAATGAATGAAGAAATCACTCTGATGATGATGTCATTGTTCCATTCTACCCCGTGGAGGTATATATCTGATATCCATCGTATTCTTTAAAATGACAATGATGTCATTAAAACATAACGATTAAACAAAGTCGCCGACATGGTGACGTCACCTCAATCTTTTCCAAAGGGGGTCATTTTATCTGTGGGGTCATATTTTGAACATCCCTTGATCTTAATTTCATGACCTGATATGCATGTGGTCAACATTGACCACATCACCTGATTCTTTTGCATTCAGTTTTGCCGCTTAAAGGCGGGGGGTCATTTTATCCAAAGGGGGTCATATTTTGAATATCCCCCAATCTTTCAAAAATCACCCCCTATTTCCTGACAATGAAATGCACTTAAATGTGGTAGATGAATTCCTGCAGATTGCAAATGTAGATCGAACACTTAGCAGCATCCATGAATTCCTTGCAGAAGATCAACGGATTTGATCGAGCCAACAAGGTTTTACCCTAATTTGTCCTGTTGACCCACTTTAAAGGTGAAATTTGAAGGTTATTTTCATTTACCTTGCGAAGAAATGAGAAATTACAGAGTAGAGGAGTCAAACCCTCATACAACTACATGTTAACGGATTGCATCCTTCAGCGTAATGGAATGGGTGATCTTTAGTATTCACGGCCCTTTTTCGTAATCAATCATCTAATCCAGGAGGGAAGCATTATCAGGTAAGTAGCTATAAACCATCTTGTTGTCATTTTTTGGGTTTTCAGGTAGGGTATGTGTTCTTTCTTGTGGTTTGGCTATGTGAATATACATATCATGATGAAGTAAAGAATAATAGATAGAGTATGCATGATATAGAAGTACATAATGTTGTATGAATGCATGTGGACATTGTAAGGTAAGACAAATCATGTTTGTTGTAGGAAGTCATGGCAGATCTTAGAAGGAATAGGTCTGACTTAGAGTTTCTCAAGCCCATGTTCGTCCAACCTGAAGGGCTGCAGTTTAAGTATGGACTCATTGGTGATACTCACCAAGGAGATATGAACCTGGTAGCATGGTCAACAAGAGTAGATAATGATAAGGATAATCCCATTTTGGATGGGGTATATGTTTTAGGAATGTGGCATATAGCTGGTTTCCATATGCCATGGATACCCCAGAGCTAGTAGTGGAATGTACAAGGAATTATAACCCTAAAACTGGGCGGGTGGAAAAACATGGAAGAATATATGCAAAGTTCTCAATTAAGGGCATCACCACCACTTTTAATCTACCAGTTGGGAAGAATGTGGTAAGTGTAGATCTATACAAGCTAGAAATAGAGTACAATAATAATAAGAAGAATGCAAGGAAGAGGATGTATCAATGGAGGTCAAAGAGAAGCACCTACACTGCGTCAGCCAAATTACTCATACATTTATATAAGTTTCATTTTGATGATGAGTACCAGTATATGATTGCCCTGTTGAGCAGGATGACAGGTAAACCTCATGCTGGAAATTTTGAGAACTAGATGTTTAGAATCATCTAGATGGTCTTATATGCAGATAATAGGCCATTATGGGCCAAGATCATCAGTGATGCACTGGATGGGGGAATGAGGAACCTGGGGGGCCAAACATGCTTATTTTATATGACCTCATATGTGATATACTCATGTGTTTATAAGAGAACTTTTGACGCCTTGAAGACAGTGGGTAAGGCTGGTGGTGATGCTAATGATGCTCACATATGGGATCACTATCCCCAATTACAAAAAAAAGATTACCTCCTGGACTACAAATTGGTAAATGATGTATTCTCTATGCATCTGGTCAAAACCATGGAGGAATTTAGGACTAAAAGGCTGAGCATGGAAGCTCAGGAAGTTGTTTATCGGCATGGGGCCTGGTTTATCCAGTTTTCCACCTTTTCATATATCATGATAAAGGGATTTGAAGGACAACCCCTTATGTTGCCAAGATACCCTACTGATGGGGTTCTCTTGATGGAATATGTCAGGCAGGTGTCTACCATAGTTGAAGCATACAAGGCACAAAAAAAGATACCTCCGGTGTTATTTCCAGTGTCTATGGGCTGGTATATGTGCTCAAACTCAGAGAGTATAAAACATGTCATGGGAGGGCTAAAGTTGATGTATCTACAACCATTTCCCTTTGCCAGATCTTATGATCCCTATGCTAGGATGCAGAAAATATTAGGAAAACTGATACATCAAAAGCATCTAGAAGATTTCTGGACCGACTGTGAGGATGAAGCTGAGGTGAGGAGATGGAAGTACCAGAGACTCACCTTGAACCAAATAAAGACCTTTGACTACATCCCAGTGCCAGCGCAGCTGAGGAAGGATGATGGAAAGATCATTTCCAATGAATATGAGGACAAACAAGTGTATAATGACACCATATCAGCCCCTGATCTTACACAACCCGAGGATATATCCCTAGATCAGCTGACAGGTGGGGTGATACATTTAACCCAGGCCTGGGTGGATGAGGAGATAAATAGATTGAAGAAAAGGGGTGTTGTCCTTATAGTTGATGCCAAGAAGAAAAGGCAAGAAATATCTGATGAGGAATATGATGATTTCCTTAGTGAAAAAAGAAAATCCAATGGGGAAAGATTGCCCACACAAAAACAAAGGAAAGGTCCCCCTAGAGGTAAGAAAAGTGAAGATGAACCAAAGGGGGTGATAATTGAACGGATTGCAACACCAGCTGTAGGTGCATCTACATCAGCTTAAGCATCCGCATCATCTGTACAGCCTCCTGTTGAAAAGCTAAAGACTAAGAGGATTTTGAGGCCAACTATTGAAACTACAGAAGTGCAAGTAGAGGGCCAGGCCTTGCAACAAAAAGTGGAAGAAGGCATCCCTTTGGAAGAAGAGCAGGTAAATAAGGAACTTGCAGGTGATGACCTAATAATAGCCAGCAAGAAGTGGAGGGTGATGCCGTTGGTGTCACCACCCAAGAAGCAAAGAACATCAATGAGGGGGGATATCAAGGTTGACCCTATTATATTGAGAGGAGCCAGTGGTGAAGCATTCAGGAAAGAACTGCAACATGATGTTCCACTTCCCACCATAATAAAATTCAAAACTGAGAAGGCAGAGGAACAAACAAGAGAAGTGTTCAAAGCAAGTCAGGGTGGTCCTTTCTCTTTGGAGGATACCGTGGACTTATCTGATGATGATGTAGTTCAAAGTGTGGCCTCTCAATGAATGGAGACTCTCACCTCCAACACCCGCATGACTCCTCATGGGACCCCATTAGCATAGATGGTGGTGTTGGAGGAAATAAAGCAAATAGAAGAGGTAAAATAAGGTAACCTAGAGAGGGCAGCCCAACAGATAGGGCTTGATAATTTGGTTGAGCAGGTGACTAGCCCTACCGTTGTAGATTTAACATACAGGGGTGACGTAAGCCCTAAAGATAAAGCGGGTGCACCTGAGGAAATAGAGAAGATTGAAGTGGCCAATTAGGTAGAAAAATAAAGCACTATTCCTGATATGGGTCAGCAACAACATGAGATACTCGCAAAGCCAAAAATAGTAGAAGTTCAACAAAAGAGCGGGGGTGATAAAGATATAACAAGTGTTGCCGCCACTCAGACTCAGGAAGATTCGGGAGATGCCTTAGGAGAAAAAGATAAATCAGGTCGTGAGGACCCTAAGCCACGGGATGTTGGTGCATCAGGTGGGGAACAAGAAATGACCCTTGATCAGGGTGATACACAAGGCCAAAATACACAGACATCCACAAATGTCAATATGCCTCAGAATGAGGAAAGCAATAAAGAGGATGAAAAGAAGGAGGGAGTACAAGATCAAGTACAGGATCAGAATGTGGAGATTCCACAAGATCCTCCTTTGCAGAAGGAAGCCCCTCAGCAAGAAGAAATGCAACAAGATCCCCCTCATGAAGAACTACATGAGAAAGAAATTAAGAAGGTACCTTCTTCACCAATAATAGGAGCAGATATTGGAGAACAGAGAAGACATGACATTGACAAAGAGCATCAAGGATTTGGAGATGATGTGCCTCAATGGTTAGAAAGAGAAATAGGTATGGAACAAGGGTCTGAAATTCAAGAATTTGATGTTTCCACCTTGTTTGCTGAGACAATGATGAAGCCAAAGAGGAAGGCCATATTAACATCGGCCGTAAAGAGAGATCCTGCTACAAGCAGAAGGACTGCACAGGTAGCACTTCCCATAGTAGAAAAGGAAAAGGGCAAGATCACCCTAGAGGAATTCCAAATCACAACTATTGATTTGGGTTTTTCCAATGAGGACCAGGAAGGTCAAGAAGGGAAGGACATTATTTATTCTTTAACCCAAAGGGTGAAGGAGAAAGAGAAAAATAAAATGCATAAGGAGCACATTGCTCAGTTACATTCTTACATAAAAGGGTTGATTAACTCTGATAATACACCAGTTGATTCGGTAGTCCCATTGACTGTCATATCCCAGGAAGAGGTCACCAAGTTGGACCTAATGAAACATGAAGCAATGGTCATGGAGAAATGGATGTTGTCAGCTCTCACTGGGGCTAAGGATGTTTTGAGAACCTCCCTACAGAGATGGAATTCTTTGAGCAGTCTAAAGAGAAAGGTAGATAAAATGCAAAATGAAACAGGAAAACGGACATTCCAATTGGAAAAGGACCTAACTGCTCTAAGCGAAATAAAGAGGATTGACCCTCAAGTATTGATAAGCAATCAAGTGTTGGATAATAATACTGCCCTGCTGATAAGCATATGGTATGAAGATATCAGGTTTGAATGTGATATCTTGAAGAAATGCAATGGCAAGCTCAGGGATATAAGTGTAAAGCTACACAGCATGATAGCTTATGAAGCAAAGATCCTTGAGGCCTTGGAAGGTAAAATAGAGTGAAAATTTAAAAATCAAGATGCAGACTTTGCTATCAAAGCTCTGCATGATAATTTCAAGTCGGTAGCAGATGATCCCCTCACCCACCTGACAGAAGAAGTAATGAATAAAATCATGAGAATAAAAGTCAAAGTAGAAACATACAATGAGACTTTGAACAGTAGGAAAGGTAAGCTGGAAGTGCTCAAGGCTAAGTTCCAGTCTCATAAACATGCCATAACAAAAGCTAGAATCCAAGATGGGGGAGAGGTGGATAAAATAGTACAAGCATATGAACACATCAGGACAGTGATGAAGGTCCACATATAGGAGGATGTATATCAAAGTGATAGTGATGCTAAAAGTAATGAAGATGATGACAATGCAGAAGAGGAAGAAAATGAAGAGGAGGAACCTGAAGAATGAATGAAGATGCATCACAAATTGAATACATGCATAAGGTACTCATAAACAATGAGTCATACAGATGGTTGCCAACTGGCAACCTGTGCCATGAGGAAGAGTTGACTAAGTCATAGGGTAATTGTCAACCGTTGATCTTAATAGATAAATCTTGACCGTCGGTCAATTGTAACTACCTCCTCACCTTATTCTATAAAAGGTGCAGGGGTGCAATCTTTTAAACATTCGAAACTTAATTGAAATTTGATTGCTAAAAAATTTAGGACTCATTTCAAAGTTGTTGTAAATGTACATGTTATGCATACCGAATGAAAGAGAAGCCATTTTGATTACAAATCATCATAAATTTTGAGTAATCTGTGTTTCAAATTTGGATATATGCATTGATTTGTTGCGTCCCTTGGAGTGCTTTTCAGTCTGCATGTGTTGTTTTCATTCCTAATTCCTTTGAAGTTAGCATCAACCATATCTAGCTGTGGAACATCCTGGTGACCTATGGTTTGATTTCTTCTCTTCATGAATGTATCTTGTATGTATGTGATTCAATGACTAAAGATTCACTAAAATTAGAAGTATTCTTTTAAATTTCTTTGAATTTCATAACAGATCATCTCCATAATTGCAAATAACAGAGAATCAAAAGCAAATAAACATGAAATATGCAGATATCCCGTAGATAATTGAAAAAATAGAGCATATTTAGAGTAAAAGCATGTCAAATTGACAAATATCATGCAAATTCAGACAAATATCCATGAAATACATGTAAATATCCACTTATATACACATCATTTGAATAAATGTACAATGTAGAAGAAAGAACAAATTCATAGTGATTAATGATCAGAAGAATTGATCAAACTTGCAAATATCCTAGCTATCTTTGGAAATAGAGTAGAGTTAACCTCTCTATGGAGTGAATTTACAGGAAACCGTACAATACTAATCATCTAGACAAATGTAAGACCCCTTGAAATGGAAAACAACATGTCACATCAACATCTGAGTAACATCAGATGATCATGACCTGATCAATGGAGACTTGGAGTCATCAACTTATTCTAAGTTGATCGTACTTTACAAGATAATAAAGGTTTGTTGTGCAAATTTTTATGCATGTTGTTATGACTAACAATCATCATCAACACCTATGTAGCCAGTTTCCCCAACTTAAGTTGTTCTTTTATCCCCTTGGTTGTTGTTGAGTTACTAGCTCCTTTTCTCTAAGTTACCGACCTCGAGCCCCTTTATTTTATTCTAAGTCTGACTATATAATAATAATAATTACATTATATAATTAACATCATATATTATATTATTATCAGCTAATAATATAATATATGATTATAATTATATAATATATGATATTACATATTATAATATATATAATAATTATATTATATTATATATGATAATAATAATATAATAATAAATTATAATTATATTATATAAAATATGATATTATTATAAATTTATATATTGATATCAATTTCATTTGGTGGGCTGCAAAATACTTTTCCCAGGCATTAATTTTTAATTTATTAAATAGTTTCAACAAGTTCAAAGAATCGTTGTTGGTCGATCCTTACACGAGCCGAAGATTGACGCTACAAAAAATCTGGACAACAAATAAATGCATCTGTCAGTTGAGGTGTGTGCACATTAACAATCTTCCTTTAAATCCTGGAGGTCTCCAGCAAAACAGTACTCAGCTGGCTTGCTGAAAATATAGCATGGAGACTCCCATAAGGCTTTGCTAAAATAAGCGCCAGGTCGCCTTTCTAGGCCATATCAGAGATGACAGATTGATGAACATTTGTAACCAGCAAAACTGATTCTTCCTTGAGGTAGTGAAGATGGTCCTCGGTAAAGCCTTCTTGGTCTTTGAGGATAGATATAGGGTAAATTTAGACATTTCCTCACACTTTCTGGCTTCTTTGTTGGACCTAGGAGAGGCAAAGGTGCATGCATTGATGATTCTGTGGTAGGTATTCACTCTAGATATACTTTTGGATGACGTAGACGTGTTGATTTATGTAGAATTGGGGGTTGGTATCCCATGGCCAAGAGACTTGGAGAAGTTGCGGGAGAGATAGGAGGGCGTAGCGAGGCATCTGTTCTTGCTAAACATGAATGAGCAACAACTGGGAAGGCACAGGTTTTGGACGGCTTGTGGGAGACACTTTCTTTGGCGGACAATTGGAATGGACATAGAGGAGACTCCGGTATGGATTGAATATTGCGTATCCATTGTGAGTGCGGGGGGATTCTACTCATAAATTTTTTGATTGAGAGGTAGGTTTGACTGTTAAATTTAGGCCTTGGACATCCAAAAAGTATATCCAACTCACTTTTGCAAATATAAAAAACAAACCATAGACAAGAAGAATGACATAAATCAAACTATATACCATCGCATCTAGTTACAAAAAATGAAATTGCATAAGTCAAACTATATACCTTTGCATCTATAACCAGTGGTCGGGCTCCCAGGGCTACTTTTTTTTGGTGATTTCCATGTTGTGGTGGTAGGGTGGCAAGTTTTTGAGGAGTCACTCATTCAAGGGGCTAGGGATTTCTATGGTACTATGGTAGCCTCTCTGGTGCTATGTGTTTTTTGAGCCTGGGCTGACCGCTGGAGTGGTTTTTGTATTGATATGATTTTCTGAGTGTAAATCTTTTTGTATTAATATAATTACCCAAGTGTAAATCTTTTTGTATTAATATAATTACCCAAATGTAAATCTTTTTGTATTAATATAATTTCTACTTTATTATTGATGCAATGATGTCAATGTGTTCATTTTATTCTATTAGTTTTTATATCATCAAAATGGGCCTGACTTCATATAAATATTAAAGGAGCTACAGACTCTAGCAAAATGTTTCGATGCTAGATGGACAGGTGTAGTTGAATTCCAAAATGAAAGTCTAGAGTGCAAGACTTGCAATCTCAAACCTCCGAAATCAATCAAGAGCCGTTAGATTTACAAAGATCAATGGTTGAGATTATACAATAGTTTTCAAATTTTCAATTCCACCGCTTGATGTACGAGCTGTATTAAATAATTAATTCAGGCTACAGACTTGCATGCCATCCTTAAATTTCATTTGAACTTTAAAGAAATAGCTACAGGACCACCTGTCATACCTCAAGTCCAACCTCCACCAGTCACAATGTCATTCTTTATTGCAGAGTCACCTCTGCCTTTCATTGCATATCATCCTTTACCTAAAAATCTTGATAAAATTTATCCTAAATATCATCCATATCAGGATGCTGATGATCACATTAGAACATTCAAGGAAGCCTGTTGTAGGGCTAGAATTGAACATCAGGATGTGGTATGCAGGTTATTTCCATTTTCCTTAGGGGAAGAGGCATATAACTGGTATATCAGTCTTGGTCAAGGTTCAGTCAGTTCATGGGCTACCTTGGAGAAAGCCTTTAAGGATAGATACAAAATACCTATAGATCCTTCAATGAATTATCATCTATTTGCCACAATTAAGAGATTTGAGGGAGAACCTATTGCTAATTTCAATGCAAGATTCCAAAAGATGCTCTCAAAGCTAGTTGCTCCCTATACTATAACAAATGAAGCTACTAGGAGTATATACTACTCAGCCTTAGATCCCTTGACTTCTATGTTTATTAGAAGGACACATCCTGGTGTCACAACCTTGGCAGGAGCTTTTGAAGAAGCTATCAAAGTTAGTCAATAGTTGATTCTTGCTCCAACACCTAATGTTGCATTTCCTACACTCCATGTTTATCCTACATATCCTACTCAACAATAGACCAATGGAGCCATGATACCTCTAGCTGTAATGCCAAGTTCTTTACATATACCTTCACTAAATATCATGCCACCTCCAAATGGAAATGGTCAAATGCTACAACATCCAGGACATACACAGGTACCTCATGTTGTGGAACAGTCTAATAATAATAACAGTGGATCTTCCTTCTTCAAAACCCAAACAGAGAATGTAGTAGCCAAAGTTTAGGAAGGAAAGGAAGAAATTAAAGAGATATCATCACAACTGAGGAAACTCACCACTGAGATCGTTCATTTGAGGAGTCAGAATTTCTATTCTCAACTGAATCAGAATAGAGGATATGCTAATGACAGATCTAATTATCTTGAGAGGGGATACAATAACAACTACAATAACAACAATGCTAACTATAATCCTCCTAGACAACCTAGAGTGTGGAACACTAGGCCAAACAATGGTTCCTTGCCATCACCCCTCAATAATTAGCCTCCTAGTGAACCTAAGCAGACCACTAGAGTGAACCTGGCAGAGGCAGCTCTTACAAACTGGTGTAGGATACATAATACCAATGCTCATGCAGAGTTGGATTGTCCTCATTTTAGGATAGACGCCAGTATATTCCAAACTGAAGTATCTAATACTTTAAGAAATCCACCTTGTGTTGAAGGAAATGAAATTGTCCCCTATGGATATGATTCTGCTCTTGTATTAGAAAGTTTCACCAATCATCCTCATCAGCAAACAATGTCACCTCATGAGAATTACACCTTAGCATGTGAAGAGTCAGCCATGGCTTTTGAAACCAATTATGTTTTTCCATTTGAAGATGAAAATGAGCCATCAGTTGAACATGAAGAAGTACATGCTTATCAACAACAATATCAGGGTAGACATAATTATAACCTAAGGAATAACTCCAACTGACCTACTAGTCCTTTGACTACATCTTTACCTCCAAATAATTTCAACACTCCTACTGATCCTAAGGCAAGCAATAACCCTGGATTTCCTAAAGTTAATGCTTAGTACTTAGCACCACAAAATACAGTACCAAAAGCTGGTAATCTGCCCCTTGAATCTGATAAATTGGTCACATACTTAGCAGATGAAATGAAAATGATCAAGATCAGTCTGTCATTGTCATAGCTACTCAAAAACCCAACTATCAAAAAAGCCTTCATGAAATCCTTAGATGATCCTGCTCCAAAAGAAGACAATCATACCTCAAGTCAGACTGGGAATAAAGATCATGCCATTAGGGATATTAATGTTAAACACAAAACTTCAGCCATTGTTCAAGCTGCAGAGACTTCACAAATGACTCTTTACAGAGATAAAACTGAGTCATCTCCTTTTCTCCTTACCATAAGGATGTTTAGTAAGAATTTGCATAATTACTTAGTAGATTTAGGAGCATCTACCAATGTAATGCCCCTGTCCATATGTAATTCCTTAGGGTTACATCCTGCCAAGTCACTGAAGAAAGTAACACAATTAGATAAAATAGAGGTGAGTGTAGTAGGAGGACTAACTCATATCCATATGCAGTTAGCATCAGATCTAAGAATCCAATACTACATTGATATTTAGGTAGTAGATATACCTGATACCTATGGGATGCTTATCAACGGGGATTGGTCAAAAACTCTCAATGGATACATGTCCACTGATTTTAGTCACATGTGGTTACCTTGGAAAGGAATACCTAACCAAATAAGGATAGATGATGAACCTCACATGAAACATATGATCACTGAATACAATAAAACCAATGAGATCATGTATGTAGATGTTGAACCCGGAGTGTACTCCATCAGACCCCAGACCGTCAAGATAGAGGAGATCCTCATGTATGATGTTCATGTTCATAATGATAATCTTGAGGATGATAGAATAATTTTAGATTCTGATTATAGCTCTAAAAATGAGATAGAAGTGGATCATTTCAAGAACTTTGAGATGCACTTGTCCAAAGAGGTGCAACGCTGCCAATTGTTAAAGATGCATGTTCATGATGTTCTAATTGAAGGATGATGCAGGTTACATGATGAGGTGCATTCTGAAAAGACCTGTGATGCTTGCTTAGACATGATGGAACTGGAACAAGCATGCAGTGAGGCATCATCATTGTCATCCAGGGTAAGTTCTATAGATAGTGATAGTGATAGTGATAGTGATTTTTGCCTGTCATCTGCAGGAACAGAAGAAAGCACATACCATGATGAAATTTCTATCCAGATGATAGAAGAGATATTGATGTGTAGCAAGAATAATTCCAAGAGTAACAAGAATATCACCCTAGGAACCGATTGCTTGGTTGAGTCAGATTATGAAATATTTGATGAAGATGGAAACAATAATTTGTCCAAGTTTAAGGAATTCTTATCAAAACAAATTTAGAAGATGATACAACAACAAAATCCCCACAAGATGTTCTAATTGAGGGATGGTGCAGGTTACATGAAGAACCACATTCATAAACTACTTGTTCATTATGTTTGCATATTCTGAAGAAGTAGATGTTGCCTTGTTTAAAGGATCCTCCTTCTGATGACAAAGAAGAAGGAATATCAGCTTCACATCAGCCAGATAAGGTGAAGTTTGAGAAGATTGAAACACCAAAATTGAAATGGATATCAAGTGGTGCAGCTGCTAGAGCTAAAAAGAAAAGAGAATGCCCAAATAAGCCTTTAACTGAAGATAAGCAATGGATCCTCAGGTTCGATGGATCTAAATCAAAACAAGGAGCTAGAGTAGGAATAGATCTTATTAATCCAGCTAGTAAATCCTACTTAGCAGCATATAGATTGCAATTCCCATGCACAAATAATGTGACGGAGTATGAAGCCTTGATCCATGGGATATTGTTTGCACTCAGAAAGAAAGTAAAGATTCTGCATGTCTATGGAGACTTAGAATTGATAGTAAGACAAGTAAGAGGCATATATTCTTGTAATTACAAGAAGTTGTCTAATTATAGACATAGGGTATGGGATCTAATAGAAGATTTTGATGCATTTAACATCACCTATGTGCCTAGAGAATAAAATCACAGGGCAGATGCCTTGGCCCAAGCTGCAAGTACTCTGGAACCATTATCCATATCTGGTTTGAAGAGATTTTTAGTTGAATTAGTGTCAGTAGCTTCTGTGCCAAACAATGTAGTTAACCTTCAAGTGTTTGATGATGACCAACACATTTTAGACTTCATATCCAATAGAGATGTCTTTGATGCATAGATCATAGATGAAAGAAATGTGGAAGATCATATCTGGGAAGAAGAAGAGATCATAGAGTTGCTCAGTAATAAGATTCCTAAAGGAATGATAGAGTTGGAAAGAGCATTTGATTTAGATAACATGCTAAAACAGAAAGATCTCCCTAAAGTAAATGGAGGAGAATATTCACAAGTTAACATAGGACATGATGATGAAAAAAGGAATGTCCTGATTGGAAAAGTGTGTACAGAAGAAGAAATGGAAGGGATAACCCAAGCACTTAAAGATTATATTCATGTTATTGCCTAGACATATGATGAGTTGAAAACTTATGATACCTAAATCATCACTCATACTATACTGTTAAAGCCAGAAGTCAAGCCTTTTAGACAGAAGCAGAGACCTGTTAATGCTTTGTTGGAGCCCATCATTTTTTAAGAAGTTAAGAAATTGCTTAATGCCAGAATCATATTTCCTATGAGACATTCCACATGGGTGGCTAACTTGGTCCCAGTAAGGAAGAAGAATGGTGATATTAGGTTGTGTGTAGACTTCAAAAATTTAAATAGAGCTTCTGAAAAAGGATAACTATCCTTTGCCTTCTCTAGATGAAGTCTTGCAGATTGTAAATGGTGCAAAGATGATGTCATTTTTAGATGGTTTTTCAAGTTACAACCAAGTGATGTAAACAAGATAGATAGATTGAAGACTGCATTCACCACTAAGTGGGGAATATTCACCTACAGGCGCATGCCTTTTGGGTTGATAAATGCTGGAGCCACTTTTCAGTGAGTGATGGATATAGCTTTCAGAGGGCTGATTGGTAAATGCATCGTCATATACATGGATGACTTGACAGTTTTCTCTAAAGAGAGAGGGAATCATTGGAAGACCTCAGGAAAGTACTAAAGAAATGTGAACATTATGGAATATCCCTAAACCCTAAGAAATGCATATTCAGGGTAACCATAGGGAAGTTATTAGGTCACTTGATAACAGAGAATGGGATCATCATTGACCCTAAGAGAGTAGAATCAATCATGAAGATATAGCTTCTTGGAAGTAAGAAGGACCTGAAATCTTATTTTGGTAAGATCAATTTTGTTAGAAAATTCATTACTGGTTTTGCAGAAATTGTCAGACAATTGAATGCCATGCTCAAGAAGGATGCCAAAATTGAGTGGACACCTAAAGCCAGAGCAACTTTTGAAGATATCAAGAAAGCCATATCTAATGCTCCTATTCTAATTAGTCTAGATTATACCAAAGATTTTTATATATACTCGTTTGCTTCAGAGCATACATCTGCAGCAATACTAACACAAAGAAATGAGGCTAAATAAGAAAAGCCTATAGCCTTCATGAGTTGTCCTTTTAGGGATGTAGAACTCAGATACATGGATGTTGAAAGACAAGCACTTGCTCTGGTCTGAGCAGTCAAGAAGTTTAGACATTACATCTTGAGAAGTAAAGTGATTGTTGTAGTACTAGATGTAGCAGTAAAGATGCTTTTTAATGCAAAGTGAGCCAGGTGAAAAGAGAGCCAAATGGATAACTATCCTCCAAGAGTATGATATGGACATAACACCCATGAAATTAGTGAGGACAAGCCTTGAGTTAGATGATATCTGAAATTGATCCTAACATCATGAGCCAGCAATATGTCATAAATACAAAGGAAACTAGAGAATGGTATTCAGACATCAAGCATATCTTGATTACTGGAAGATGCCCTTCAAGGTTGTAGGCCTCACAGAGGAGAGCCTTGAAAATAAGATCACAAAAATACATGATAAAAGGAGGAATCCTTTTCAAGAAGAACTATGAGGGAATATACCTTAGATGCCTAGAAAGGCAAGAACCAGACAAAGTGCTAACAGAATTGCATGACAAGTTTGGAACCGCACATGGATCATATTTAGCTACCACTCATGCTATCCTCAGGGCAGGGTATTATTGGCCCACTAGTTTTAAAGATACTGTTGAACACATCAAATGTTGTCATATGTGTCAGGTTGGTGCAAATAGAGAAAGGTATGATGCTCAACTCTTGCAACTAGTGATGGTGATGCGCCCATTTCCTCAATGGGGGATGGATTTCATAGGACCTATCAACCCTCCATCATCTTCAGGCCACAAGTATGTGTTGACTATTACTGATTATTGTACCAGGTGGACTGAAGCTGTCAATAGTAAGACATGCAATGCTGAGGATGTAATCAAGTTCTTAGAAAGCAACATAGTAACTAGGTATGGAGTCCCTTATGCTTTAGTATGTGACAATGGGTCTGCCTTTGCATCAATAAGATTATCAAGTTGGGCTTTTGACCATGGAATTATTTTGAAATTTTCTTCAAATTACTATCCTCAAGGGAATGGATTAGTAGAATCTACAAACAAGAATTTATTGAACATCATAAAGAAATTGATAGAAAAGAATGCAAGGGAGTGGAACACCCTATAAAATTATACCTTGTGGGTAGATAGAAGCAGAATGTAGGCTGCATTAGGAAATTATCCTTTTCACCTAGTATATGGGGTGGATCCCACCCCCCCCATTAACCTAAAGATCCCCACATTGTAGTTTGCATAAGAGTATTTAGGCATAGATAACAAACAAGAAGTAAGGTTGCTTCAGTTAATGCACCTAGAAGAAAAAAGGAATAGAGCAATTGATCAATTTGCTAAACATCAAGCTGTTGTCAAGTGTTGGTTTGACAATAGAGCTAGAGTTAAGGCTTTTAGAATTTCAGATCTAGTCCTTATGTGGGACAAAGCACATGGAAGGAAAGGAGATCATGGTAAATTTGATAAACTTTGGATAGGTCCTTTTCAAGTTTCAGAAATCTTAGGAGACAACACCTATAGTATTAAGACTTTAACCGGTGAGGATATCCCATTACCAGTTAATGGACAGTTCCTCAAGCATTATTTTCAAGCCTGAAACAGTGTCATGTAAGTCATGTGTATCATAGTGTGCATATTGTATAGTTGTTTGTACAGTTTTGTTTTGTTTGTTTGTTTTCTTGTTGATTTTTGTTTTAGTTAGTCAAGATGATACAACTCATCACCCTAAGAAAATAACCAAATTGTTAAGATTCAAGTGATGAGAACAAATTCCTATATAGGTTATGACTCATTTTGAGAAGTATTGGTGATCAGGTCTATGATATCCTTTTCATCAGGGTGCCTTTTCTTAACCAAAGTGATTTTTCACAATGACTCACCTAACAGCCTTGGGTTTGTGGAACACAGAAGTATAGGTGTTAAGTGAAAAATCTAAAGGGACTCCCTTGCTACCAATGTAATCTCCAACCTAAATCAGTAAGTGACCATGCCTTGCACATCAATCTTACATGATGACATCATATGAACAGAAAGAATAAATATTGAAAATCCAAAATGAATAAAATTAGGCCATCTAAGTAACTCTACAGGGGCTACAGACACCTGCTAGAAGTGGGGCTCTACTTAGGGGGGTTGTATAGATAACCTTACTGGGGCTATAGATGTCTGCTGGCAGCAAGGCTCTATCTAGGTTGGCTATGAGGGATGCTCCCAAATTATGTAGCTTAACATTAGTTACTCATGTTTTCAACTTACTTTCAAGATGAGGATAATTAATCATCTACACACACCTAATCCTTTGTTAGCATTGTTACCATGATGAAAACCTTATCATTCAGAAAGATTATAATACTTAGAAAGATTTAAAATACTATGTTAGAATGTGATCACATCACTTGAATCATTGGAATTTGGTTATGTTCTTTGGTGGCAAGTTGTTGTGTGGTTATACAACATGCCCTATTTTGCCTTGACAAAACAGGGACCCAACTTTTTTTTGCTGCTTTGGCTTGTTGTTTTCTGCTTTGGGCAATTTGGTAAAATTAGTCAGGCATGTATCCCTGCAAGAGGGTGGATTTGTCCCCATGATGAGGTCATTTATCAAAGTCAGTATTTCACATTATTAACCTCATGGTCAGAAAGTACGTAGAATTCCAAGCAGGTTTGCCTTTTAGATCACCCCAAAATTGTCTAAGGGAAGAGAGTTAGGATGAGTCAAAGTTTGGTCAAACCTGATATCCTGAGGGGGGGTCATATTTCAAACATCGGTCATCTTAGACAAGATCACCCTGATATTGTATTATCACTTGATAATCACTTGATCCATGAAGTGTGGATGTCAACTTTAAATTAAGCTGATATCTACCCATCAAATGACTTTAGTTTTTCCTGCGGGGGGTCATATTTTTAATATCAGTTATCTTACGAATATCACCCTCTTCGAATATATCACCCTATGCCAATATGATAGTGATGTCATCCAATTCAATGAATGAAGAAATCACTCTGATGATGATGTCATTGTTCCATTCTACCCCGCGGAGGTATATATCCGATATCCATCGTATTCTTTAAAATGATGGTGATGTCATTAAAACATAACGATTAAACAAAGTCACCGACACGGTGACATCACCCCGATCTTTTCCAAAGGTTTGATTTGCGGGGTCATATTTTGAACATCCCTTGATCTTAATTTCGTGACCTGATATGCACATGGTCAACGTTGACCACATCACCTGATTCTTTTGCATTCAGTTTTGCCACCCAAAGGTAGGGGGTCATTTTATCCAGAGGGGGTCATATTTTGAATATCCCCTGATCTTTCAAAAATCACCCCTGTTTCCTGACAATTAAATGCACTTAAATGCGGTAGATGAATTCCCATCGATTGCGAATGTAGATCGAACACTTGGCAGCATCCATGAATTCCCTGCAGAAGATCAACGGATTTGATCGAGCCAACACGGTTTTACCCTAATTTGTCCTATTGAACTACTTTAAAGGTAAAATTTGAAGGTTATTTTCATTTACCTTGTGAAGAAACAAAAAATTACAGAGAAGAGGAGTCAAACCCTCATACAACTACCTATTAATGGATTGGATCCTTCAGCATAACGAAACAGGTGATCTTTAGTATTCACGGCCCTTTTCTATAATCAGTCATCTAATCCAAGAGGAAAGCATTGTCAAGTAAGTAGCTGTAAACCCTCATGTTGTCATTTTCTAGGTTTTCAGGTAGGGTATGTGTTCTTTCTTATGGTTTGGCTATGTGAATATACATATCATGATGAAGTAAAGAATAATAGATAGAGTATGCATGATATAGAAGTACATAATGTTGTATGAATGCATGTGGACATTGTAAGGTAAGACAAATCATGTTTGTTGTAGGAAGTCATGGTGGATCTTAGAAGGAATAGGTCTAACTTAGAGTTTCTCAAGCCCATATTCATCCAACCTGAAGGGGTGCAGTTTAAGTATGGACTCATTGGTGATACTCACCAAGGAGATATGGACCTGGCAGCATGGTCAACAAGAGTAGATCATGATAAGGATAATCCCATTTTGGATGGGGTATATATTTCAGGAATGTGGCATGTAGCTGGTTTCCATATGCCATGGATACCCCAGAGCTAGTAGTTGAATGTACAAGGAATTATAACCCTGAAACTGGACAGGTGGAAAAACACGGAAGAATATATGCAGACTTCTCAATTAAGGGCATCACTGCCACTTTTAATCTGCCAGTTGGGAAGAAGGTGGTAAGTGTAGATCTACGCAAGCTGGAAACAGAGTACAATAATAATAAGAAGAATACAAGGAAGAGGATGTATCAATGGAGGTCAAAGTGAAGCACCTACACTGCGTCAGCCAAATTATCTGTACATTTATATAAGTTTGATTTTGATGATGAGTACCAGTATATGATTGCCCTGCTAAGCAGGATGACAGGTAAACCTCATGCTGGAAATTTTGAGAACTGGATGTTTGGAATCATCCAGATGGTCTTATATGCAGATAACAGGCCATTATGGGCCAAGATCATCAGTGACGCACTGGATGAGGGATTGAGGAACCTGGGCGGCCAAACATGCTTATTTTATATGACCTCATATGTGGTATACTCATGTGCTTATAAGGAAACTTTTGATGCCTTGAAGATAGTGGGTAAGGCTAGTGGTGATGCTAATGATGCCCACATATGGGATCACTATCCCCAATTACAAAAAAAAGATTGCCTCCTAGACTACAAATTGGTAAATGATGCATTCTCTATGCATCTGGTCAGAACCATGGAGGAAGATAGGACTAAAAGGCTGAGCATGGAAGCTCAAGAAGTTGTTTATCGGCATGGGGCATGGTTTATCCAGTTCGCCACCTTTTCATATATCAGGATAGAGGGATTTGAAGGACAACCCCTTATGTTGCCAAGATACCCTACTGATGGGGTTGTCTTGATGGAATTTGTTAGGCAGGTGTCTACCATAGTTGAAGCATACAAGGCACAAAAAAAGATACCTCTAGTGTTATTTCCAGTGTCTATGGGCTGGTATATGTGCTCAGACTTAGAGAGCATAAAACATGTCATGGGAGGGCTAAAGTTGATGTATCTATAGCCATTTCCCTTAGCTAGATCTTATGATCCCTATGGCAGGATGCAGAAAATATTAATAAAACTAATACATCAGAAGCATCTGGAAGATTTCTAGACAGACTGCGAGGATGAAGCTTAGGTGAGGAGAAGGAAGTACCAGAGACTCACCTTGAACCAAATAAAGACCTTTGACTACATCTTGGTGCCATCGCAGCTGAGGAAGGATGATGGAAAGATCATGTCCAATGAATATGAGGACAAATAGGTGTATAATGACACCATATCAGCCCTTGATCTTACACAGCCAGAGGATATATCCCTGGATCAAATTACAGGTGGGTGATACAATTAACCCAGGTCTAGGTGAGAGAGGAGATAAACAGATAGAAGAAAAGGGGTGTTGTCCTTACAGTTGATGCCAAGAAGAAAAGGTAGGAAATATCTGATGAGGAATATGATGATTTCCTTAGTGAAAAGAGAAAATCCAATGGGGAAAGATTGCCCACACAAAAACAAAGGAAAGGTCCCCCTAGAGGTAAGAAAAGTGAAGATGAACCAAAGGGGGTGATAATTGAATGGATTGCCACACCAGCTGCAGGTGCATCTACATCAACTTAGGGATCTGCATCATCATTGACCTGTTGTTGTTTGGTTACACAACATGCCCCATTTTGCCTTGACAAAATAGGGACCCAACTTTTTCTTGCTGCTTTGGCTTGTTGTTTTCTACTTTGGGTGGTTTGGTAAAATTAGTCAGGCATGTATCCTTGCAAGAGGTTGGATTTGTCCCCATGATGAGGCCAGTTATTAAAGTCAGTATTTCACATTATTAACCTCATGGTCAGAAAGTACGTAGAATTCCAAGCTGGTTTGCCTTTTAGATCACCCCAAAATTGTCTAAGGGAAGAGAGTTAGGATGAGTCAAAGTTCGATCAAACTTGATATCCCGAGGGGGGGTCATATTTCAAACATCGGTCATATTAGACAAGATCACCCCGATATTGTATTATCACCTGATAATCACTTGATCTACGAAGTCTGGATGTCAACTTTAAATTAAGAGCCAATATCTACTTGTCAAATGACTTCAATTTTTCCTACGAGGGGTCATATTTTTAATATCAGTCATCTTATGAATATCACCCTCTTTGAATATATCACCCTATGCCAATATGACGGTGATGTCATCCAATTCAATGAATGAAGAAATCACTCTGATGATGAAGTCATTGTTCCATTCTATCCCGCAGAGGTATATATTCAATATCCATCTTATTCTTTAAAATGACGGTGATGTCATTAAAACATAACGATTAAACAAAGTCGCTGACACGGTGATGTCACCTCGATCTTTTCCAAAGGGGGTCATTTTATCTACAGGGTCATATTTTGAACATCCCCTGATCTTAATTTCGTGACCCGATATGTACGTGGTCAACGTTGACCACATCACCTGATTCTTTTGTATTTAGTTTTGCCGCTCAAAGGTGGGAGGTCATTTTATCCAGAGGGGGTCATATTTTGAATATCCCCCAATATTTTGAAGATCACCCCCTATTTCCTGACAATTAAATGCACTTAAATGCTATAGATGAATTCCTGCCGATTACGAATGTAGATCGAACACTTGGCAGCATCCATGAATTCCTTGCAGAAGATCAACAGATTTGATCGAGCCAACGTGGTTTTACCCTAATTTGTCCTGTTGACCTACTTTAAAGGTGAAATTCGAAGGTTATTTCCATTTACCTTGCGAAGAAATGAGAAATTACAGAGCAAAGGAGTCAAACCCTCATACAACTACCTGTTAACGGATTGGATCCTTCAGCGTAACAGAACAGGTGATTTTCAATATTCACGGCCCTTTTTCGTAATCAGTCATCTAATCTAGGAGGAAAGCATTGTCAGGTAAGTAGTTGTAAACCCTCCTGTTGTCATTTTCTAGGTTTTTAGGTAGGGTATGTGTTCTTTCTTGTGGTTTGGCTCTATGAATATACATATCATGATGAAGTAAAGAATAATAGATAGAGTATGCATGATATAGAAGTACATAATGTTGTATGAATGCATGTGGACATTGTAAGGTGAGACAAATCATTTTGTTGTAGGAAGTCATGGCAGATCTTAGAAGGAATAGGTATGACTCAGAGTTTCTCAAGCCCATGTTTGTCTAGCCCAAAGGGGTGTAGTTTAAGTGTGGAGTCATTGGTGATACTCACCATGGAGATACAGACCTGGCAACATGGTCAACAAGAGTAAATCATGATAAGGATAATTCCATTCTGAATGGGGTATATGTTTCAAGAATGTGGCATGCAGTTGGTTTTCCATATGCCATCGATACCCCAAAGCTAGTAGTGGAATGAGCAAGGAATTATAACCCTGAAACCAAGCGGGTGGAAAAACATGGAAGAATAAATGCAGACTTCTCAATTAAGGGCATCACCGCCACTTTTAATCTGTCAGTTGGGAAGAAGGTGGTAAGTGTAGATCTATGCAAGATGGAAACAAAGTACAATATTAAAAAGAAGAATGCAAGGAAGAGGATGTATCAATGGAGGTCAAAGAGCAGCACCTACACTACGTCAGCCAAATTACCCGTACATTTATATAAGTTTGATTTTGATGATGAGTACCAGTATATGATTGCCCTATTGAGCAAGATGACAGGTAAACCTCATGCTAGAAATTTTGAGAATTGGATGTTTGGAATCATCTAGACGGTCTTATATGCAGATAATAGGCCATTATGGACCAAGATCATCACTGACGCACTGGATGAGGGAATGAGGAACCTCGGGGGCCAAACATGCTTATTTTATATGACCTCATATGTGGTATACTCATGTGCTTATAAGGAAACTTTTGACGCCTTGAAGACAGTGGGTAAGGCTGGTGCTGATGCTGATGATGCCCACATATGGGATCACTATACCCAATTACAAAAAAAATATTACCTCCTGGACTACAAATTGGTAAATGATGTATTCTCTATGCATCTGGTCAAAACCATGGAGGAAGACATGACTAAAAGGCTGAGTAAGGAAGCTCAGGAAGTTGTTTATCGACATGGGGCCTGGTTTATCTAGTTTGCCACCTTTTCATATATTAGGATAGAGAGATTTGAAGGACAACCCCTTATGTTGCCAAGATACCCTACTGATGGGGTTGTCTTGAGGGAATTTGTCAGGCAGGTGTCCACCATAGTTGAAGCATACAAGGCACAAAAAAAGATACCTCTAGTGTTATTTCTAGTGTCTATGGGCTGGTATATGTGCTCAGACTTAGAGAGCATAAAACATGTCATGGGAGGGCTAAAGTTGATGTATCTATAACCATTTCCCTTAGCCAGATCCCTACGAGAGGATGCAAAAAATATTAGGAAAACTTATACATCAGAAGCATCTGGAAGATTTCTAGACCGATTGTGAGGATGAAGCTGAGGTGAGGAGAAGGAAGTACCAGAGACTCACCTTGAACCAAATAAAGACCTTTGACTACATCCTGGTGCCAGCGTAACTGAGGAAGGATGATGGAAAGATCATGTCCAATGAATATGAGGACAAACAGGTGTATAATGACACCATATCAGCCCCTGATCTTACACAGCTGGAGGATATATCCCTGGATCAACTGACAGGTGGGGTGATACAATTAACCCATGCCTGGGTGGATGAGGAGATAAACAACATGAAGAAAAGGGGTGTTGCCCTTACAGTTGATGCCAAGAAGAAAATGTAGGAAATATCTGATGAGGAATATGATGATTTCCTTAGTGAAAAAAGAAAATCCAATGGGGAAAGACTGCCCACACAAAAACAAAGGAAAGGTCCCCCTAGAGGTAAGAAAAGTGAAGATGAACCAAAGGGCATGATAATTGAATAGATTGCCACACCAGCTACAGGTGCATCTACATCAACTCAGGCATCCACATCATCTACATAGCCTCCTGTTGAAAAGCCAAAGACTAAGAGGATTTTGAGGCCAGCTGTTGAAACTACAGAAGCGCAAGTAGAGGGCCAGGCCTTGTAGCAGAAAGTGGAAGAAGGCATCCCTTTGGAAGAAGAGTAGGTAAATAAGAAACCTATAGGTGATGAACTGATAATAGCCTGCAAGAAGTGGAGGGCGATGCCACTGGTGTCACCACCCAAGAAGAAAAGAACATCAATAAGGGGGGATATCAGGGCTGACCCTATTAAATTGAGAGGAGCCAGTGGTTAAGCATTCAGGAAGGAACTGCAACATGATGTTCCGCTTCCCACCATAATAAAATTCAAAACTAAGAAGGTAGAGGAACAAACAAGAGAAGTGTTCAAAGCAAGTCAGGGTGGTCCTTTCTCTTTGGAGGATACCGTGGACTTATCTGATGATGAGGTAGTTTAAAGTGTGGCCTCTCAACAAATGGAGACTCTCGCCTCCAACACCCGCATGACTCCTCATGGGACCCCATTAGCATAGATGGCGGTGTTGGAGGAAATAAAGAAAACAGAAGAGGTAAAACAAGGTAGCCCAGAGAGGGTAGCCCAACAGATAGGGCTTGATAATTTGGTTGAGCAGGTGACTAGCCCTGTCATTGTAGATTTAACATACAAGGGTGATGTAAGCCCTAAAGATAAAATGGGTGCACCTGAGGAAACAGAGAAGATTGAAGTGGCCAAGCAGGTAGAAAAAGAAAGCATTGTTCCCAATATGGCTCAGCAACAACATGAGATACCCGCAGAGCCAAAAATAGTAGAAGTTCAACAGAAGAGTGGGGGTGATAAAGATATATCAGGTGCTGCTACTGCTCAGACTCAGGAAGATCCAGGAGATGCCTCAAGAGCAAAAGATAAATCAGGTCATGAGGACCCTAAGCCATAGGATATCGGTGCATCAGGTGGGGAACAAGAAATGACCCTTGATTAGGGTGATACACAAGGCCAAAATACACAGACATCTGTAGATGTCAATATGCCTAAGAATGAGGAAAGCAATAAAGAGGATGAAAAGCAGAAGGAGGGAGTACAAGATCAAGTATAGGATCAGAATGTGGAGATTCCACAAGATCCTCCTTTGCAGAAGGAAGCACCTCAGCAAGAAGAAATGCAACAAGATCCCCCTCATGAAGAACTACATGAGGAAGAAATTAAGAAGGTGCCTTCTCCACCAAGAACAGAAGCAAATACTGGAGAACAAAGCAGACATGACATTGACAAAGAGCATCAAGGATCTGGAGATGATGTGCCTCAATGGTTAGAAAGAGAAATAGGTATGGAACAAGGGTCTGAAATTCAAGAATTTGATGTTTCCACCTTGTTTTCTAAGACAATGATGAAGCCAAAGAGGAAGGCCAGATTAACATCGACTGTAAAGAGAGATCCTGCTATAGGTAGAAGGACTGCACAGGTAGCACTTCCCATAGTAGAAAAGGAAAAGGGCAAGATCACCCTAGAGGAATTCCAAATCACAACTATTGATTTGGGTTTTGCCAATGAGGACCAAGAAGGTCAAGAAGGGAAGGACATTATTGATTCTTTAACCCAAAGGGTGAAGAAGGAGAAAGAGAAAAATACAATGCATAAGGAGCACATTGCTCAGTTACATTCTTACATAAAAGAGTTGATTAACCCTGATAATACACCAGTTGATCCGGCAGTCCCATTGACTGGCATATCCCAAGAAGAGGTCACCAAGTTGGACCTAATGAAACATGAAGCAATGGTCATGGAGAAATGTATTCTGTCATCTCTCACTGGGGCTGAGGATGTATTGAGAACCTCCCTATGGAGATGGAATTCTTTGAGCAGTTTAAAGAGAAAGGTAGATAAAATGCAAAATGAAACAGGAAAATAGTCATTCCAATTGGAAAAGAACCTAACTGCTCTAAGTGAAATAAAGAGGATTGACCCTCAAGTATTGATAAGCAATCAAGTGTTGGATAATAATACTGCCATGCTGATAAGCATATGGTATGAAGATATTAGTTTTGCATGTGATATCTTGAAGAAATGCAATGGCAAGCTTAGGGATATAAGTGTAAAGTTGCACAACATGATGGCTTATGAAGCAGAGATCCTTGAGGCCTTGGAAGGTAAAATAGAGGGAGAAATTGAAAATCAAGATGCAAACTTTGCTATCAAAGCTCTGCATGATAATTTCAAGTCGGTAGCAGATGACCCCCTCACCCACCTAACAGAAGAAGTAATGAATAAAATCATGAGGATAAAAGTTAAAGTAGAAACATACAATGAGACTTTGAACAACAGGAAAGGTAAGCTGGAAGTGCTCAAGGCTAAGTTCTAGTCTCATAAACATGCCATATGAAAAGCCAAAATCCAAGATGGGGGAGAGGTGGATAAAATAGTACAAGCATATGAACACATCAGGACAACGATGAAGGTCCACATACAAGAGGATGTCTATCAAAGTGACAGTGATGCTGAAAGTAATGAAGATGACGACAATGCTGAAGAGGAAGAAAATGAAGAGGAGGGGCCTGAAGAATGAATGAAGATGCATCACAAAGTGAATACATGCATAAGGTACTCATAAACAATGAGTCATACAGATGGTTGCCAGCTGGCAACCTGTACCATGAGGAAGAGTTGACTAAGTCATAGGGTAATTGTCAACCGTTGATCTTAATAAATAAATCTTGACCGTCTGTCAATTGTAACTACCTCCTCACCTTATTCTATAAAAGGTGCAAGTGTGCAATCTTTCAAACATTTGAAACTTAATTGAAATTTTATTGTTGAAATGTACATGTTATGCATACCGAATGAAAGAGAATCCATTAATATTACAAATCATCATAAATCTTGAGTAATTTGTGTTTGAAATCTGGATATATGCATTGATTAGTTCTGTCCCTTGGAGTGATTTTCAGTTTGCATGTGTTATTTTCATTCCTAATTCCTTTGAAGTTAGCATCAACCATATCTAGTTGTGGAACATCCTGGTGACCTATGGTTTGATTTCTTCTCTTCATGAATGTATCTTGTATGTATGTGATTCAATGACTAAAGATTCACTAAAAGTAGAAGTATTCTTTTAAATTTCTTTGAATTTCATAACAGAACATCTCCATAACTGCAGATAACACAGAATCAAAAGCAAATAAACATGAAATATGAAGATATCCCATAGATAACTGAAAAAATAGAGCATATTTAGAGTAAAAGCATGTCAAATTGACAAATATCATGCAAATTCAATCAAATATCCATGACATACATGTAAATATCCACTTATAAACACATCATTTGAATAAATATATATTGTAGAAGAAAGAACAAATTCATAGTGATCAATGATCAGAAGAATTGATCAAACTTGCAAATATCTCAGCTATCTTTGGAAATAGAGTAGAGTTAACCTCTCTGTGGAGTGAATTTATAGGAAACAGTACAATACTGATCATCTAGACAAATGTAAGACCCCTTGAAATAGAAACCAACATGTCACATCAACATCTAAGTAACATCAGATGATCATGACCTGATCAATGGAGAATTGGAGTCATCAACTTATTCTAAGCTGATCGTACTTTACAAGATAATAAAGGTTTGTTGTGAAAAATTTTATGCATGTTGTTATGTCTAACAATCATCAACACTCATGTAGGTGGTTTCCCCAGCTTAAGTTGTTCTTTTATCCCCTTGGTTATCGTCGAGTTATTGGCCCCTTTGCTCTAAGTTACTGACCTCGAGCCCCTTTATTTTATTCTAAGTCTGACTATATAATAATAATAATTACATTATATGATTAACATCATATATTATATTATTATCAGATAATAATATAATATATGATATTACATATTATAATATATATAATAATTATATTATATTATATATGATAATAATAAATTATAATTATATTATATAAAATATGATATTATTATAAATTTATATATTGATATCGATTTCATTTGGTGGGCTGCAAAATACTTTTCACAGGCATTAATTTTTAATTTATTAAATAGTTTTGACAAGTTCAAAGAATCGTTGTTGGTTGATCCTTACATGAGTCGAAGATTGACACTACAAAAAATCTGGACAATGAATAAATGCATCTCTCAGTTGAGGCATGTGGTTATTAGCGATCTTCCTTTAAATCCTGGAGGTCTCCATCAAAATGACACTCAGTTGGCTTGCTCAAAATATAGCATGGAGACTCCCATAAGGCTCTACTAAAATAAGCGTCAGGTCACCTTTCTGGGCCGTATCAGAGATGGCGGACTGATGAACATTTGTAACTAACAAAATTGATTCTTCCTTAAGGCAGTGAAGATGGTCCTTGGTAAAGATTTCTTGGTCTTCAAGGATAGATATAGGGTAAATTCAGACATTTCCTCACACTTTCTGGCTTCTTTGTTGGACCTAGGAGAGGCAAAGGTGGATGCACTGATGATTCTACGGGAGGTATTCACTCCAGATATTCTTTTGGAAGATGTAGAGGTGTTGATTTATGCAGAATTGGGGGTCGGTATCCCATGGCCGAGAGACCTGGAGAAGCTGCGGGAGGGACAGGAGGGCATAGCTAGGCATCTATTCCTGCTAAACATGAATGAGCAACAACTGGGAAGGCACAAGTTTTGGGGGGCTTGTGGGAGACACTTTCTTTGGTGGGCAATTAGAATGGACACAGAGGAGACTCTGGTATGGATTGAATACTATGCAGCCATTGTGAGTACGGGAGGATTCTATTCATAAATTTTTTGATTGAGAGGCAAGTTTGATCGTTAAATTTAGGCCTTGGACGTCCAAAAAGTATATCCAACTCACTTTTGCAAATATAAAAAACAAACCACAGATAAGAAGAATGACATAAATCAAACTATATACCATCGCATCTGGTTACAAAAAATGAAATTGTTATAGAAAATGAAATGGCATAAGTCAAACTATATACCTTCGCATCTGTAACCAGTGGCCGTAGGAGTGGTCGGGCTCCCAGGGACACTTTTTTTTGGTGATTTCCATGCTGTGGTGATAGGGTGGCAAGTTTTCAAGGAGTCGCTCACTCAAGGGGCTAGGGATTTCTATGGTACTATGGTAGCCTCTCTGGTGCTATGTGTTTTTGGAGCCTGGGTTGACTGCTGGAGTGTTTTTTGTATTGATATAATTTCTCGAGTGTAAATCTTTTTGTATTAATATAATTACCCAAGTATAAATCTTTTGTATTAATATAATTTCTACTTTATTATTGATGCAATGATGTCAATGTGTTCATTTTATTCTATTAGTTATTATTCTATTAGTTATTATATCATCAAAATGGGCCCGACTTCATATAAATATTAAAGGAGCTGTAGACTCTAGTGAAATGTTTCGATGCTAGATGGACAGGTGTAGTTGAATTCCAGAACAAAAGTCTAGAGTGCAAGACTTGTGATCTCAAACCTCCGGAATCAATCAAGAGCTGTTAGATTTACAAAGATCAACGATTGAGATTATACAATAGTTTTCAAATTTTCAATTCCACCGCTCGATGTACGTGCTGTATTAAATAATTAATTTAGGCTACAGACTTGCATTGCCATCCTTAAATTTTATTTAAACTTTAAAGTGGGAGTACTTAGTACAAGTGTACAACTAAAACTACATACTTGTGCTGAACTTTAATAAAAGAATTTACCACGTTTCACTCACTTTACTTCACAATTGGCACTTAGCATTTAGCAATTTTAATTGATACTACTTGGAATTGAGAGGTTCAAGGACTCAAGTGATAAGGAGATTGCAGTGAACTAGAAATTTTAATATTGATTGTGCGATGCCATGGATTCACTCAGTGCCAATCTTTGTATTCATCGTATCTGGGTAAGTGAAATACAGATATACTTTATTCCTATTACTATTGTTGTTACTATTGTCCTTGAGACTTCAATTTTTTCAATCTTGGGGTTTAGGGTTGAGTGTTTGCAAGCATGTCTACAAGCACTACTAGACCAAAAATTAGGAAAACCAAAGAAAAAGAAAAAATAGTATATGCCAGACTGCTTAAAGCCCCAGGTTTTACAGATGAATACCATGATATTTATGACCTTATAATTTTTGGAAGGTTTACCTCAGTACTTAGGTTTTCATTGGAGAATAAGGTACGTCAAGTGCAAGCTAAGCAACCTGACTGAAAAAAACCAATACCAATTAATAGGATGACTACACCATGGGTGGTTGGATTGGGACGCTTGATGTTACTTGATGTTTTCCCTTGCCCTGAATTTATCATGGTCTGTGCCTAGAATTATGATGAAAAAAGAAAAGCAATAGTTAAAAAAGATAGCCAGGAAATAATTCTTCCCATTAATGGAGAACATTTTGGCAAATTGTTGGATTTTACTGCTAAAGAATGTGGAGCAGTCCTCATAAACCTAGAAAAACTTGCTAATACTTATGAAGCAGTTAGTGAAAATAACAAAATAAGATTTATCAAATCTCTAACAGCGGATGGTGTCCAACTCAATCAGAATCATAAGCCTCCTTATAAAATTGATATTTTTAGATCATGGGTCTAGGATACTATTTCCATGCTAGTGTTTTGCCTTGGATTGGATAATAATAGTGAAGTGGATGCAAGCCTCCTTGAAATGGTATACAATATCCATCAATTCATGCCACCTGCTAAACAAATTTCTTGAGCACATTGCAGAATCCATGCATTGTCAGTTTATAATGATTAAACAAAGCCAAAGTGAACCTCCCACTCCCAGTGCCAACATAAAGACATTTAGGTTCACAACCTACTTGTGCTATTTTTTCTAGTGCAATTTGTTGGGATGTTTTAGGAAGCTTCAAATTCAACGTCAGCAAGATAAAATTGGACTACTAGATTGGACCCATAAGATAAAGATGTATCATAATCAAAAGAACTACAATCATTTTGTGGACTACTTTTTGGATCCATTGTATGAAACCATTACAAATACTCAAATGCCTAGATTGCCTGAGTCTTGTAGAAATTGCATTCAACTGGGAAAAGAAATACAATTGGCTAACTAGTACTTCATGGAGGAATATATTGTCCTAAGATTTTATGAATCAGGAGCACAACCCCACAAACTTCCAATACATGTAAAGAGAGGGATTTTGCATTGGAATACATACGACAGATGGAGAGTACTGATTAGTTGTACTGTGTTAGTCAATAAAATAAGAGCATATTTCCTTCCTTACCTTTTTCATGTGGAGGGTTCACATTCGAGAGAAAAAGCATTCACTGTGGCACATGAAATTTTACAACTTTTTAAATTTGATGTTGACTCTCACTAGTAGTATGACCCATGTGACATGATTAAAAGAAGGCTTGTGGCCAATAAGAACGCTCCAACTAAAATTCAACATGAAAGTAAACCCCTTCTAGAAATGTTGAAAAACAAGAATTCTTGGGAGGAGGTGAGAAAATTCATGGAAGAAATTCATGCTCAAAGAGGTATTTCTTTTAAAAAATTGTCATCAGAAATAATGGGATTGCATCCAATTCCACAAACATAGAGAGATGCACTAGAAAACAAGAGATTCAACAATTTCTATACAAAACCTGCTGAAAAATCTAAGTGTAAAAAAAATCTAGAGACTCTAAAACAAGCTTGTACAGAGGAACATTGGACACCATCAAAAAATTTTGCCTTTTGGTCTATGAGGAAGGATCTTGGTGATCCAAAAGCTACTGCAGATCTCGAAGACATCTCAGAAGATGAAGAGTTCAACAAATTGTGGGATAAAGAGCATCCCTCTAAAGCTCAAGCAACTAATGTTGAAAGTAATGATGAGGATGAAAACCAACCCAAAGATCTTAGTGCCTATGTATTCAAACCTCATATGAGTGAGACCGCAAGACAAACATTTACTAAAGGGGCATCAATAGCCCAAAAATTGGGTTATGAAGGTGGTGGTTTGGGGCCCACAGGAGAAGGCATTTGGACGGTACCAGAGGTATACCATAGAAAACCTAATGATCTTCTACTCGGCATTGGAGGTGATGAACAAGCCAAAGGGCATACACATACAGATCAGGAGATTAGATTTGTTCTAGCTTTAAATCCTCAGAGTGAGATTCAATCACTAACAGTACCACAAGGGTCTTTTGATCTACATGTTTCTCATTCTTTTCTTGTAGGAGATGGTGGACATTCTAGTACTACTGGTGGCAAATCTGGCGATGGTATAGGTATTAGTAGTGGTAGTGGTCAGCAAGAGATGCAACAACAAACTTAGAAGAGGCCATCGACAACATTAAATGAAACTATAGACAATATTAAAGAGGAAGGCCTTGTGAAGACTAAGAAGCAGAAGGTTAGGACAGGTTTTGATTCCACATCCACATCAAAGCAATTGTTTCCAGAAGGCACCCCCCCTCCTATTGTTAGTGTGATTGGGACAAGAATGGCTAATACGTAGCCACAATTAATTATAGATGCTGCCAAAACTACAACTACTCCTTCGCCATTCAAAGTTACGTCAAGTGTCACAGATTGTGATTACAAAGCTAAGTTTGAAAAGAAAGTAAAATTATCTAAAAGTCACAAGAAGCAAGTGCTAGAGATAGAGACTACTGCAACTTCAGAGCCTACAACAACCAGGGTATTGACTACATTTGACTCAGAAAATGAAAAAATGGATTACATGATTATTGTGCCCAAATTTCAAGATAAACCAGAGGACCAGATGCAACGATCTGACTATGAGGTGAGCACCATCCAAGTGGATTTTTCTGGAATGAAAAATTCTGACAAAATTAATGTATCAAAAAAGAACAACAAAGTGGTGTACACATCATTGCTAAAGCAAGAGAGAGAGAGAGAGAGAGAGAGAGAAAAGTATGATTGTTTTTAATTTCCTAGTAACCTTGTTGAATATATTGTCTACAAATTAGAGTTGTAAGATAGACAGGTCACATCTTCCAGTAATTGAGTTACAACAGAAGGAAAATATATTCAATGATGTTAATTCCATTCATATTCCTCTTTTTCATTTGACTTTGTGATTTATGTAACAGGTTGGAGACTCTTATAGGAGAGTTATAGGCAGACATAACAAGTGAAAAAGCCAAGAGGAAAGGAGCAGAGTGTAGACACCCTAAAATGACCAAGTCGTCGCATCACTAGCATTCCGTTATCTGTCTAATCACCTGCATTTCACACATTAATTAAATAATCTAATTATTTAATTAATTATCATCAAATTCTTCTAAATCTCTTAAATTCAACATTAATTAAATAAATCCTCTTTATTTAATTAATTAAATTAAATTCCTCTATATTCTTCCACAATTAAATAATTTTAATTATTTAATTTGATCATTATCCTCCTTCCAAAATTCACAGCCACATTAATTAAATATATCCCATTATTTAATTAATTCATCACAATTCTATCTTATCTACAATTAAATAATTTACATTATTTAATTAAATCAATTGTTCTTCTAAATTTAAATAAATCAAATCAAATTTATTTAAATTATCTCAATCCTCTAAAAATAAATAAAATCAAATATTTTATTTATAATCTTATGTTCTCCCAAAATCATGCACAACAATTAAATAAATTTATTTATTTAATTTGCTTTTAAATCTTCTAAATTAAATAATTCTAAATTATTTAATTACTTCTTCCAAAAATATCTTCTCTAAATTTAAATAAATCAATTATTTATTTAAATTGCTTTTTCTTCTAATTTGAGTTATCTCTATATAACTCAAGCTTTCTTCCTCATCAATTAAATATTTCTATATTTAATAAAGCAAAATATCTTCTTTTCTCATGCAAATCCCTTCTTCTTGTTTTAAATCACTTAACTGATTGCTTTATTCTTTTAATTGATTTATTTCTTCAGTTAACTCATTCTTCTATTCTTGATAACTCCTCTCATGGAAAAGCAAGCAAGACACATGTCTTCTTCTCATTCGTTGCACATTCCTCAACTTATCTCCTCCATTGATTCTTCTGAATTATCTGGACCGTTGATCGATCTTTCTTGAAATCTATATAAACCCCCCTCTCTCTTCGATCGTATTCTCAGGCATACTTAACAGAGCTTCGAGCATACAAAACGCGTCAATTGAGCACTATAACAATCTTTTGACATTGATCTCTTGAGCACATACTTGCTTGTTGTAGCCATGGCTTTGCAACTACATTGAGCAATCCACATATCTCCAAAAGGGAACAATACAGGTTTTGGTAAGAGCTTTCATTTGTCTTTGATTTGTGATTTATGGCTTTTACTTAGATTCGTTTCCTTTATGTTATTGGGTTCTTTGGTTTTATTTAGTTTAGATTTAATCCATTTTTCCTCATACACATTCTGGCACGCCCGGTGGGACCCATTGGTCCTGATTTAATATCAAATTTGTGGAATTTTTAGTTTGATTTCACAGGTTTTTTCAACTCTTTTTTTGGAGAGATCTGAAAAAAGATTTTTAAAGGAAGCTTGCTGGGCAAAAACGGAGGTCACGGTTGCGTTCGGAAGGGTCGAGGGACGAAGAAAAATATAAAATTTGGCCTATTTCGGTGAAGTTTTTTGACTTTTCAAGCTTCATAACTTTCACAAACGGACTCGGATTCAGGTGATGTTTTTTTTGAAAGTTGGTATTTTTCTTTCCTCTACACAGTGGTAATATTTTTTCAAAGATTTTCTGAGATTTATTTTTTAAGACCACTCATTGGCCTATTCTCAATCTCTGACTTCAAGCACTTGCTAACTTTTGAGTTTGTGTGGACCTAATATCACTTGTTGCAGCTTCTTATTACTCACACTGAGCCAATAGGTGTTTTCTTAACATGTTCATGTAGGACGAGCATTGAAGACCTCTTTGATTTATCTCACTAAGTCTTAGAAACACATTGCATGCTTAAAAGGATAATTGAACAAATCTTTTCTTGCAACATACTGCTTTTCTTAGAACAAATCTTAGAACATACTGCTTTTCTTAAGGGACAATGGACATGTATGAACAAACACCTCAATTTTCTAAAGGACAATGGACATGAATGCCAAACACTTCATTTCATAAGGGACAATTTACAACTACAATCGTGTGTGTGCATAGCTTAGTTGCACCTTATTTTTCTTATAACGGGATAATTGAACCTTTGTGTGACGTGCTTGCTCTTACTTTTCTGTACTTCCTTTAGAAGGGCCTGCTTTTGGATTGTGATTCATCCAAAAGGGACGACCCTAAGCGGAGTTTTCCTTTGAACCGCTATATAAGAGGGATAAGGCGAAAGCCAAGTCCTAACCGACGTCAGCCTTACCTTGTGGTGCCAAACTGAAAAGAGGTGTACTAGCTCTTTGTGGAAATGATTTTTACATTGAGCGAAGTGTTTGAAACTCTTAGTAGGATTGGTTAAAGCTTTTAGTAGCTTGTCGCATTGCTCGTAAGGCGTTGGTCCCTCAAAGTCACTAAGAACCAATTTTAGATAGAGACTACCTGACCTACCTCTGAACATTGCGGTAATCATCAGTGCAAGGGAAATCGATTTAAACCCTTAAGATACTCACCATTGGCTCCCTTGAGAAGAGATAGTATTCCCTTGGACATAAAGCTCTTGTGACCTACTTGAGCTTTCCAAGGGGAGGGTGAGATATCCCTACCTATCGTCTCTCGCAAAGATACTAAATATCCGACACCTTTATGGAATGATATTTTTATCGACGGAGTATTAAGCTGTGAGCTGATCTACTGCAATGAAACCTTGTCTCTAGAGATAAAAAGTGCTTGTTATTGATTGCAACTGTATTAGACCTGTGGAAACATTGGGCTTGTTTGGAGCCTTGAACATACACTATCTGTTGTGTCAGTCCTTGTGCCTTTTTTGACCACTTGTTTGCTGTGTTTTCTCTTGCCAAACCAATCCAATCAGAAACAGAAAAATCTTGCCCTTGAAAAACATCAGACACTACTTCAGCGCCCCTGGTATTACAGCAGCTCGCCTTTGGTAATACAGTAGATCACCTTTGGTCAAGCAGTAACCCGCCTCTGGCAAAACTCTACTTCAGCGCCCTCGGTATAACAGTAGCTTTCTTTTGGTCACTGTAGCTCACCTTTGACATAGCAGTAACTTGCTATTGGTAGCTCAGTCCGTCACCTCCGGCCCACAGTAGCACACTTTTGGAGCACAGTCCTGCGCCTCTGGTCAAACAGTATAGCGCTTTTGGCCCAGTACTTTGTGCATCAGAGTTTGTCCATTTCTTCAAAGCATCTCACAGATTCCCAGCATTACATTGTGCCTAAGTGAATCCCATGGTCACCACTAGGCTACAGCAAACTATGAAGTCTAGGCAAGTTGTCCCTAAGAAGCACAAGTCACCCCCTCGCACACCACAATCAGGTCGTCTCAACATTACTCCCAAGGTGACTCCTAGTACACCCGCGGCAAAACCAATCAGCTCTCCAAACATGCCGCACATAGAGGAACCAAGCAATCCTCATGAGGATAGAACCCCTTTGCTAAATGCACCGCAGTATACCACAGGCTTGCCTCTGGATTTTGTCCCACAAGGTTATGTCATAGATCAACCCCCATCTCAAGAAGAGCGACACTTTGAAATAGGTCAATCCTCTCAAGAAGATGGGCAAGATCTTGATGAATTTATACAAGATCCTAGAGCTATAGCTGCCTTTGATAAAATCCTTAGTGAGAACCAGGATCATTTCTTTCGCTTGCTTGCAAAGCAAGGTGCCAAGTTACCTCAAGATTTTGATGTGTCCACTCTCAAGGAGAGCACCAACACCCAAGAAGCCATACAAGTGGTGCAAACCATGTCCACGGTAACTACGCCCTTACCTACACAAGGCTCGCAGTATAGGAATCCCCTTTTCCAAAATCCAACAGAGGAGAGGCCCATATCACCGCTTTTGACTCCTATGGAGACCTATCAAAACCAACAAGAAACTCTCCAACGTCAAGCAGAGTTAGCTAAGCAAGCCACCTTAGCTCGATCGAATGTGCAACCACCTCCTAAAGTGTCCATCCCAAGCGCAAGCGGAATCTTGGTTACCCCATCACGCGTAGGTTTCCCACCTAATTACAATCCGGGGAACACGTATGTAGCCATGCAACAAGGGTCTCAACAATTGCCACCTCCTATATCATCACACCCGCATGTCTCTCAGCCAATTAGAGTCACGCAACCCCAACCACAATATTCTTCTACTCTCATCCTCAAGCAACCCCAACCATCGCAAATCACTTCTACCTATGTTCCTCCACCACAAAATTCTTCTACTCTCATCTTCAATCAACCCCCACCGTCGCAAATCACTTCTACCTATGTTCCTCCTCCACAACGTTCATCCATGCTCAACTTCTTTCATACATTGCCTAGCCACTCTCAACATTCCCAACATCAGGTTTCCCAAAGCTATGTGCCACCATCACAACCTAACCAAACGCACTTTAGCTTTCCTCCCCACAATACGTTTCTTCAACCATCGCAAAGCCAACATTCTTACCTAGCGCCACCTCCACCTCTGCCTAATCAAGGCCTCCAATTCCAACCCAATCCGAACCAATCATACAATTCGTATAATCCCAATCAATCTTACGACCCATACAATACCAGTACGCATGGCTTACAATATAATCTTCCATACGGGCAACACCAACCGCTTTTTGGACAACAGGAGACGTTACCAACCCTACCCACGACTATGGAACTAAAGGTTGCGGAGGTGCAACAACAGCTATCTGATCTTACGTTTGGCCACACCAAAAAGACCTTCTCTTTAGAGGAAGTGTGTCCTTATCCTTTTGATCGGTCGTTACCAATGATCCCTTTCCCTCAAAATTTCACTATTCCCAAGTTCGATAAGTACAAAGGAAAAGGTGACCCAAAAGACCATCTTAGGGAATTCTATCTTGCTTGCTTCGAGGTCTCTCACAACGACACGTATCTTATGCGTCTTTTTCCTCGCAGTCTTGGAGGACAAGCAATAGAATGGTTCTCACACTTACCCACGGGTATTAAGTCCTTCAACGAGCTAGCAGAGAAGTTTGCCACCCATTTTTCTTACAACGCCGAGCATGAGATTTCCATGACAGACTTATGCAACAATAAACAGAAGAATGGAGAAACTTTCATTTCTTTCCTTCAACGATGGAGACAAATGGCTAGTAAATTCCCTTTCAAGATTCCAGAGAAACAGCTTTTTAGCATATTTGTGCAGAACCTCAACCAAGAGTTAGGTTTCCATTTGCAAATTCTTAGTGCTACAACCTTTGATGAAATCACATACAAGGGTATCAACATTGAGAAGGCCCTCATTGCTAAGGGTGAGGTCAAAATATTTAAGGAGACAAAAGATAATTCTCCTCATCAACAATCGAATGATAAACCCAAATATTGGAACAAGAACAAAAACGTGGTCAACGATGGGGTGGTCGATACTAAGCATGTCCAAACGTTGCAAACACCGCTGCAACTCTCCAAACCAAGTCAAGCTCCACCTCAACAACAGCAGCAACAAAGGTAACCTTATCCCAACCAACAACAACGACAACAAGAGCGGCCCCAACAAGATTACCCTCTGCGACGTCAATTCACTCCCTTAGGAGTGCCCATCGAATCGGTCTTACAGCAAGCTTTGCAGAAAGGGCTCATCACCTTACCTGATGCTCCCCCATATGGAGAACCTGTCTACAAAACTGCACGTTACAGAGACAATGAGTATTGTGAGTTCCATAGGAGCAAAGGTCATCGAACTGCGTCTTGCATGAAGCTTAAACACCTTATCCAAAACCTCATCGACGGTAATCAAATCACTTTTGAGGATGAATCACCAGCGCAACACATGAACAAGGATCTAGATATGTACAAGGAACCATTCCCTCATCATGGTCCACCTCCTCCTCAGGATAGAGGTAAAGGTATCAATCATGCTTCCATGTCCTTCGATTCCATTGTAGGTCATTTTGAAGAGAGTCGAGTGTCTACCCTCACAATCAAAGGCAAATCTACGGATTGTGCTGTTACTACTCATCGAGGTCATGTCACCATCCGTGCACCTACACCTAGGCTTCCGGTTCAGTCTGATTATAATCTTGTCGAACATCTAGGGAGAACACCAGCACAGATCTCTATTTTGGACCTTCTACGGTCATCACCTGCACATAGAGTGGTCCTAGAAAAAGCCCTCCAAGAGTCTTCCATTCCTAACAACATAGTAGTCGCAGATTTCCAAGCTATAGTGGGTAATATTGCTTCACCTTACAACGTGGTCTTCTCTGAGAAAGACCTCCCCTCCCATGATCCTTGTCACAACGATGCCCTCCATATTGAAGTTCTCATCCATAAGCGCAAAATCAAACGCATCCTCATAGATGGTGGTGCTGGTCTCAACATCTGTTCTTTAAAGTTACTAAAGCAATTGGGATACTCTGAGGATCACGTCAACACTGATCATAGTATTACAATCAAGGGATATGATGATGCAGAACGCCGTTCAGAAGGTGTTATTCACTTGCCTATACAACTGGGCCCTGTTATGCTTGAAACGAGGTGCCAAGTCCTTGATATTGAGCTGCCTTACAACATTATCCTAGGCCGCCCATGGATCCATGCAATGAAAGCTGTCCCCTCCATGTATCATCAGTCTCTAAAGTTCCCATACAATGGTACGGAGATCACCATCCCAGGAGATCCTAATCCTTTTGAATTTTGCCGTGTCTTGCAAGGAAGCTATAAGAATTGCAACCAAGTGCCTAAAAATGACAAAGCCCTTGAATCCCCTCTCTATGTTGATCCTGAAACTCTCACACAAGCCTCTACCAGTGAGCCTACACCCCTCCCCAAAATCACAGCTCGTGTCCGAGATATAGGGTTTGGCACTTATGATATCTCCGAATCTTGTTGTGTAGGGCGGATGCCCTTATCTCCAAAATCTTACGGCAAACCACCCATTGCTAAAGTTACCAAAAAAGTAGCTATTCATCCCCCAACATTCCTAACCCAATTCCAACATGGACGGTTATTGGAAGAGGAAACTATTGAGGACATCTCTTCTTGGCTCTACAAGGAGAAAGAACCAGTCACGATACCAGTCAAGCAGTATGGCAATGGCTTAAGGATAGTGAAAAATATGGGCTATAAAGGCAAAGGTGGCCTTGGGAAACAGAATCAAGGCACTATGGAGCCCATTGTGGTAACAAAGAAGCTAGACAAGAAAGGATTAGGATTTGGTAAGAAGGTACCACGCGCCTCGGACATCGAGTATATCCTCGACGAGGTAGCTGACACTTTTCCCGCCGATACGACATCTACAGAGGATATCACCGATGACTCTTCCCTCCACATGACCAATCTATTCGTTGAATCCTCCATTTTTACACTATCCTCCGTATCCTTAACTTCCACCACCAGCACCCAGAATGTCACGCTTGTCTACCCTGAACTTATCAATTAGGACCAACAAGGGGCCCCCGTTATAGATGTCTTTCAGAATGACGAAGCTTTAGCTGAATTCATGGGACTTCGGGAAGGTATCCCTCTTGGCGATCACAAGGCAGGTTTTGTAATGGAACTAGAGCCCATGGCTTACTTTGGTGAGAATGCCAAATCCTCTAGTCGCAAAAGTGCAAATAAAGAAAGATCTCTAGGTGAAAACCACACTGTGGCACCTCCTGATCATAAAATAGTAAAAATAAAGGACGTATCCAAAGGTGAAAACCCAACTGTGGCACCTGAGGATGGAGGATTTGACCTTCCCTTACCTTCTAAGTATCAAGAGAAATCAGCTCTACTAGTGGAAGATTCTACAGAGATCAACCTAGGTACAGAACAGAATCCAAAGACAACATTCCTAGCGGCATCATTATCTGACACAGAGCACAGAAATCTTAACAGCTTCTTCTTACAATGAACCATCAACTTTGCATGGACCTATGCAGATATGCCAGGGCTAGACCCTAAGCTGGTAGTTCATTATCTCACAGTTGATCCCAAAGTGAAACCAGTCAAACAGAAGTTGAGAAAGATGCACCCACAGATCGCTCTCCTAGTGAAAGTAGAAATACAGAAGCTGTTAGATGCAAAGTTTATACGACCCATTGACTATTCAGATTGGGTCTCAAACATTGTACCTGTGTCTAAACCTAATGGGCGCATCCGCATGTGTAATGATTTCAGAGATCTCAATAAGGCATGTCCTAAAGATGATTTTCCACTACCAAACATTGACATTATAGTGGACTTGACAGTAGGTCACGAGATGCTTTCTCTTATGGATGGATTCTCAGGCTACAACCAGATTAGAAAAGCTGAGGAGGATCAACACAAAACAACCTTTACATGTCGTTGGGGCAATTACTGTTGGTGTGTTATGCCGTTTGGTCTGAAGAATGCAGGAGCAACCTATCAGCGAGCTATGACAGTGATCTTCCACGATCTATTTCATCACATCATGGAAGACTATGTGGATGATATATTGGCTAAATCTTCTAGAGCAGAACATATACAGGTCCTAGGACAAATCTTCGACAGGCTTGAAAAATACCAAGTAAGACTTAATCCTAAGAAGTGTGTCTTCGGTGTCACATCAGGGAAGCTGTTGGGATACATAGTATCTCGTAGGGGCATCGAAGTAGATCCAGCAAAAGTAAAGGCTATAGTGGAGATGCCTCCACCAAAGAACCTTAAAGCATTAAGGAGCCTCCAAGGAAGGTTACAATCCATCAGGCGTTTCATCTCACAGCTAGCAGATAAATGTCAACCCTTTCAACACTTACTCCGAAAGGATGTCTCATTTCGATGGGACAACAAGTGTCAGGCAGCGTTTGATCAACTTAAAGAGTATCTAGCTACACCTCCTGTATTGGTTCCACCAGTTGCGGACAAAACCTTGATATTGTACATCTCCACTACAAATTCGGCCCTAGGGGCCCTGCTAGCACAGAATGATGACACAGGAAAGGAGCATGCAATTTATTACATCAGTAGAACCTTGGTGGGATATGAGCTCAATTATTCACCAATGGAAAGGGCTTGTTTAGCAGTAGTGTTCGACTCCCAAAAGTTGCGGCATTACATGTTGAACCAACACACAAATCTGATAGCCAAGATTGATCCCTTGAAATATCTATTAGCAAAAGCGGCTCTCACAGGCAGACTGGCTAAATGGGTTATGATCCTTAGTGAGTTCGACATTGAGTACACAGATCGTAAAGCAATCAAAGGACAAGCCCTTGCGGATCAACTAGCAGAAGCACCTATGAAAGATACACATCCTATGGTAGCAGACTTTCCTGATGAGAATCTATTCACTCTTGCTAACTCCATAATGTGGAAGTTGTACTTTGACGGTTCTTACACACAGCATGGCTCAGGAGCTGGCATATTATTTGTTACACCTCAGAATGACTACATTCCAAAGTCATATCAGCTCGCATTCCCTTGCACCAAAAACATAGCTGAGTATGAAGCACTCCTCATAGGTCTCAATACAGCAGTTCAATGGGACATCACAGAATTACAAGTATATGGAGACTCACAGCTAGTCATCCGCCAAGTCACGGATGAATACCAAACAAAGGATGAAAAGTTGGTCCCCTACAAGCAACTAGTGGATGCCTACAAACCACACTTTTCTACCATCACATTTGAGCAAATTCCAAGAGAGCATAACAAAGCTGCAGATTCTATGGCTTCTGTAGGGTCATTGATTGATATGCTTGCAAATACACAGAAGTGTGAATTCTTGATCGAGCAATTGTTGATACCAGCCGTCGATGTTCCTGTTACTGAAATCATCTGCGAACTTGTTGGTCCCAATTCCCCATGGTACGAAGATATCTATGAATACCTCAAAAACAATACCTTTCCCCCTGACCTATCATCCACTCAACACAAAACCTTTATCCGTCGATCCTCTCGTTACATCATTCTGGGTGATACACTATATCGTCGGAGTCTCGATGGTATCCTCTTATGATGTCTTAACGCGGAAGAAGCTGAAGCTACCTTACGAGACATACACGAAGGCGTCTGTGGCACACATTCTACCGGTCCTAATCTTGCTAAGAAGATACTCAGAACAGGTTATTATTGGCCTACAATAGAGCAAGATGCCGCACAGTTTGCTAAGAAGTGTCTACAATGTCAGCAGCATGGAGATTTGATTCACGCACCAGCTCATGAGTTACAACCTGTGACAACTCCATGGCCTTTTTCTCAATGGGGTCTCGACCGTGTAGGACAAATCCACCCTTCCTCCTCCAATGGCCACAAGTTTATCATTACCGCCACTGAGTATTTCACGAAGTGGGTGGAAGCCATTCCTATGACCTATATCACCGGTAAGCAAATAGCCAAGTTTATCCTAAACTACCTCATATGCTGGTATGGTATTCCCCAAGCTATTGTCACTGATAATGGGAGACCATTCAAGAACCAAGATGTCCGTGCTTTATGCATACAATACAATATCCAACATCGCTTTTCAACTCCCTACTATCCGCAGAGTAACGGCCAAGCTGAGGCTTCCAATAAAACCATTCTCAAAATTCTCAAGAAAACGGTCAATGAAGCTGGTCGTGATTGGCACTTGCAACTTAATCCCGCCCTATGGGCCTACCGCACTAGTATCAGAACACCAACTGGTGCCACACCATATGCCTTGGTCTTTGGCTCTGAAGCCATCCTACCTATAGAGGTCGAGATCCCATCCCTCAGAGTATCCATGCAGGACCTGATCGGCGGAGATGAGTATCGCACTTCCAGATTAGCTGAGCTTGAACTACTAGATGAGAGGCGTCTTGCCGCACTTAATCATCTCCATGTCTATCAAAACCGCCTCCGGGGTAATTACAACAAAAAGATCAAAGAAAGACGGTTTCAAGTTGGTGATCTTGTACTTAAGGAGAATCAGAGAAATCAAGCAGATCGAGAGAAGAAGGGCAAATTTGAACCTAACTGGTTAGGTCCCTTCATTGTCACAGCAGCATATGGCTCGGGAGCTTATACTTTAGCTACACCTGACGGCATTCCTCTAGATGAGCCGCTTAACAGTGTCCATCTCAAGAAGTTCTATGCCTGATCCTCAGAGTATTCCCACAAAAACTCAAAAAATCAAAAAAATCAAAAAAAAAAAAAAAAAAAAAAAAAAAATCAGAAAATACAAAAATACAAAAACATTCATCCTCTGGTGAAAACTTGGCAAACAGGCACCTTGGATAGGTACCATAGTGAAAACCTGGCAAACAGGCGCTATGCGTAGAGTCAGCATCCATCGTCTATCGAGTCCTGTCCACTCCTTGTCCAGTTCGCAACCTGATTCATCCATCCATTTTTCCATATACACATTCTGGCTCCCTTGAGAAGAGATAGTATTCCCTTGGACATAAAGCTCTTGTGACCTACTTGAGCTTTCCAAGGGGAGGGTGAGATATCCCTACCTATCGTCTCTCGCAAAGATACTAAATATCCGACACCTTTATGGAATGATATTTTTATCGACGGAGTATTAAGCTGTGAGCTGATCTACTGCAATGAAACCTTGTCTCTAGGGATAAAAAGTGCTTGTTATTGATTGCAACTGTATTAGACCTGTGAAAACATTGGGCTTGTTTGGAGCCTTGAACATACACTATCTGTTGTGTCAGTCCTTGTGTCTTTTTTTGACCACTTGTTTGCTGTGTTTTCTCTTGCCAAACCAATCCAATCAGAAACAGAAAAATTTTGCCTTTGAAAAACATCAAACTCTACTTCAGCGCCCTCGGTATAACAGTAGCTCACTTTTGGTCACTGTAGCTTGCCTTTGGCATAGCAGTAACTCGCTATTGGTAGCTCAGTCCGTCGCCTCTGGCCCACAGTAGCACGCTTTTGGTAGCACAGTCCTGCGCCTCTGGTCAAACAGTATAGCGCCTTTGGTCCAGTACTTTGTGCATCAGAGTTTGTCCGTTTCTTCAAAGCATCTCACAGATTCCCAGCATTACATTTTGCCTAGGCGTATCCCATGGTCACCACTAGGCTACAGCAAACTATGAAGTCTAGGCAAGTTATCCCTAAGAAGCACAAGTCACCCCCTCGCACACCACAATTAGGTCGTCTCAACGTTACTCCCAAAGTGACTCCTAGTACACCCGCGGCAAAACCAATCAGCTCTCCAAACATGCCGCACATAGATAAACCAAGCAATCCTCATGAGGATAGAACCCCTTTGCTAAATGCACCGCAGTATACCACAGGCTTGCCTCCGGATTTTGTCCCACAAGGTTATATTGTAGATCAAACCCCATCTCAAGAAGAGCGACACTTTAAAATAGGTCAATCCTCTCAAGAAGATGAGCAAGATCTTGATGAATTTATACAAGATCCTAGAGCTATAGCTGCCTTTGATAAAATCCTTAGTGAGAACCAGGATCATTTCTTTCACTTGCTTGCAAAGCAAGGTGCCAAGTTACCTCCAGATTTTGATGTGTCCACTCTCAAGGAGAGCACCAACACCCAAGAAACCATACAAGCAGTGCAAACCATGTCCACGGCAACTACGCCCTTACCTACTCAAGGTTCGCAGTATAGGAATCCCCTTTTTCAAAATCCAATAGGGGAGAGGCCCATATCACCACTTTTGACTCCTATGGAGATCTATCAAAACCAACAAGAAACTCTCCAACGTCAAGCAGAGTTAGCTAAGCAAGCCACCTTAGCTCGGTCGAATGTGCAACCACCTCCTAAAGTGTCCACTCCAAGCGCAAGTGGAATCTTGGTTACCCCATCACGCGTAGGTTTCCCACCTAATTACAATCCGGGGAACACTTATGTAGCCATGCAACAAGGGTCTCAACAAATGCCACCTCCTATATCATCACACCTGCATGTCTCTCAACCAATTGGAGTCACGCAGCCCCAACCACAACATTCTTCTACTCTCATCTTCAATCAACCCCCACCATCGCAAATCACTTCTACCTATGTTCCTCCACCACAACATTCTTCTACTCTCATCTTCAATCAACCCCCACCGTCGCAAATCACTTCTACCTATGTTCCTCCTCCACAACGTTCATCCACGCTCAACTTCTTTCATACATTGCCTAGCCACTCTCAACATTCCCAACATCAGGTTTCCCAAAGCTCTGTGCCACCATCACAACCTAATCAAACGCACTTTAGCTTTCCTTCCCCCAATACGTTTCTTCAACCATCGCAAAGCCAACATTCTTAGCTAGCGCCACCTCCACCTCTGCCTAATCAAGGCCTCCAATTCCAACCCAATCTGAACCAATCATACAATCCATACAATCCCAATCAATCTTACGAACCTTACAATACTAGTGCGCATGGCTTACATTATAATCTTCTATATGGGCAACACCAACCGCTTTTTGGACAACAGGAGATGTTACCAACCCCTCCCACGACTATGGAACTAAAGATTGCGGAGGTGCAACAACAGCTATCTGATCTTACGTTTGGCCACACCAAAAAGACCTTCTCTTTAGAGGAAGTGTGTCCTTATCCTTTTGATCGGTCGTTACCAATGATCCCTTTTCCTCAAAATTTCACTATTCCCAAGTTCGATAAGTACAAAGGAAAAGGTGACCCAAAAGACCATCTTAGGGAATTATATCTTGCTTGCTTCGAGGTCTCTCACAACGACACGTATCTTATGCGTCTTTTTCCTCGCAGTCTTGGAGGACAAGCAATAGAATGGTTCTCACACTTACCCACGGGTATTAAGTCCTTCAACGAGCTAGCAGAGAAGTTTGCCACCCATTTTTCTTACAACGCAGAGCATGAGATTTCCATGATGGACCTATGCAACAATAAACAGAAAAATGGTGAAACGTTCATTTCTTTCCTCCAACGATGGAGACAAATGGCTAGTAAATTCCCTTTCAAGATTCCAGAGAAATAGCTTGTTAGCATCTTTGTGCAGAACCTCAACCAAGAGTTAGGTTTCCATTTGCAAATCTTTAGTGCTACAACCTTCGATGAAATCACATACAAGAGTATCAACATAGAGAAGGCCCTCATTGCTAAAGGTGTGGTCAAAATCTTTAAAGAGACGAAAGATAGCTCTTCTCATCAACAATCGAACGATAAACCCAAATATTGGAACAAGAACAAAAACGTGGTCAACGATGGGGTGGTCGATACTAAGCATGTCCAAACGTTGCAAACACCGCTGCAACTCTCCAAACCAAGTCAAGCTCCACCTTAACAACAGCAGCAACAAAGGCAGCCTTATCCCAACCAACAGCAACGACAACAAGAGCGGCCTCAACAAGATTACCCTCCGCGACGTCAATTTACTCCTTTGGGAGTGCCCATCGAATCGGTCTTACAGCAAGCTTTGCAGAAAAGGCTCATAACCTTACCTGATGCTCCTCCTTATGGAGAACCTATCTACAAAACTGCACGTTACAGAGACAATGAGTATTGTGAGTTCCATAGGAGCAAAGGTCATCGAACTGCATCTTGCATGAAGCTTAAGCACCTCATCCAAAACCTCATCGACGGTAATCAAATCACCTTTGAGAATGAATCACCAGCGCAACACATGAACAGGGATCTCGATATGTACAAGGAACCATTCCCTCATCATGGTCCACCTCCTCCTCAGGATAGAGGTAAAGGTATCAATCACGCTTCCACGTCCTTCGATTCCATTGTAGGTCATTTTGAAGAGAGTCAGGTGTCTACCCTCACCATCAAAGGCAAATCTACAGATTGTGCTGTTACTACTCATCGAGGTCATGTCACCATTCGTGCACCTACACCTAGGCTTTCGGTTCAGTCTGATTATAATCTTGTCGAACATCTAGGGAGAACACCAGCACAAATCTCTGTTTTGGACCTTCTACGGTCATCACTTGCACATAGAGTAGTGCTAGAAAAGGCCCTCCAAGAGTCCTCCGTTCCTAACAACATAGCAGTTGCAGATTTCCAAGCTATAGTGGGTAATATTGCTTCGCCTTACAATGTGGTCTTCTCTGAGAAAGACCTCCCCTCCCACGATCCATGTCACAACGATGCCCTGCATATTGAAGTTCTCATCCATAAGCGCAAAATCAAACGCATCCTCATAGATGGTGGTGCTGGTCTCAACATCTGTTCTTTAAAGTTACTAAAGCAATTGGGATACTCTGAGGATCACGTCAACACTGAGCATAGTATTACAATCAAGGGGTATGATGATGCAGAATGCCGTTCAGAAGGTGTTATTCACTTGCCTATACAGCTGGGCCCCGTTATGCTTGAAACCAGGTGTCAAGTTCTTGATATTGAGCTGCCTTACAACATTATTCTTGGCCGCCCATGGATCCATGCAATTAAAGCTGTCCCCTCCATGTACCATCAGTCCCTCAAGTTCCCATACAATGGTACGGAGATCACCATCCCAGGAGACCCTAATCCTTTTGAATTTTGCCGTGTCTTGCAAGGAAGCTATAAGAATTGCAACCAAGTGCCTAAAAATGACAAAGCCCTTGAATCCCCTCTCTATGTTGATCCTAAAACTCTCACACAAGCCTCTACAAGTGAGCCTACACCCCTCCCCAAAATCACAGCTCGTGTCTGAGATATAGGCTTTGGCACTTATGATATCTCAGAATCTTGTTGTATAGGGCGGATGCCTTTATCTCCAAAATCTTATGGCAAACCACCCATTGCCAAAGTTACCAAAAAAGCAGCTATTCCTCCCCCAACATTCCTAACCCAATTCCAACATGGACGGTTATTGGAAGAGGAAACTATTGAGGACATCTCTTCTTGGCTCTACAAGGAGAAAGAACTAGTCACGATACCAGTCAAGCAATATGGCAATGGCTTAAGGATAGTGAAAAACATGGGCTATAAAGGCAAAGGTGGCCTTGGGAAATAGAATCAAGGCACTATGGAGCCCATTGTGGTAACAAAGAAGCTAGACAAGAAAGGATTAGGATTTGGTAAGAAGGTACCACGCGCCTCGGACATCGAGTATATCCTCGACGAGGTAGCTGACACTTTTCCCACTGATACGACGTCTACAGAGGATATCACCAATGACTCTTCCCTCCACATGACCAATCTATTCGTTGAATCCTCCATTTTTACACTATCCTCCGTATCCTTAACTTCCACCACCAGCACCCAGAATGTCACACTTGTCTACCCTGAACTTATCGATTGGGACCAACAAGGGGCCCCCGTTATAGATGTCTTTCAGAATGACGAAGCTTTAGCTGAATTCATGGGACTTCGGGAAGGTATCCCTCTTGGCGATCACAAGGCAGGTTTTGTAATGGAACTAGAGCCCATGGCTTACTTTGGTGAGAATGCCAAATCCTCTAGTCGCAAAAGTGCAAATAAAGAAAGATCTCTAGGTGAAAACCACACTGTGGTACCTCCTGATCATAAAATAGTAAAAATAAAGGACGTATCCAAAGGTGAAAACCCAACTGTGGCACCTGAGGATGGAGGATTTGACCTTCCCTTACCTTCTAAGTATCAAGAGAAATCAGCTCTACTAGTGGAAGATTCTACAGAGATCAACCTAGGTACAGAACAGAATCCAAAGACAACATTCCTAGCGGCATCATTATCTGACACAGAGCACAGAAATCTTAACAGCTTCTTCTTACAACGAACCATCAACTTTGCATGGACCTATGCAGATATGCCAGGGCTAGACACTAAGCTGGTAGTTCATTATCTCACAGTTGATCCCAAGGTGAAACCAGTGAAACAGAAGTTGAGAAAAATGCACCCACAGATAGCTCTCTTGGTGAAAGTGGAAGTACAAAAGCTATTAGACGCAAAGTTCATACGACCTATCGACTATTCAGATTGGGTCTCAAACATTGTACCTGTGTCTAAACCTAATGGGCGCATCCGCATGTGTAATGATTTTAGAGATCTCAATAAGGCATGTCCTAAAGATGACTTTCCACTACCAAACATTGACATTATAGTGGACTTGACAGCAGGTCACGAGATGCTTTCTCTCATGGACGGATTCTCGGGTTATAATCAGATAAGGATAGCTGAAGAAGACCAACATAAAACAACCTTTACTTGTCCTTGGGGCAATTATTGTTGGTGTGTCATGCCGTTTGGTCTGAAGAATGCAGGAGCAACCTATCAAAGAGCAATGACAGTGATCTTCCATGATCTCTTTCATCACATCATGGAAGACTATGTTGATGATATATTAGCTAAATCTTCTCGGGCGGATCACATACAGGTCCTAGGACAGATCTTCGACAGGCTTGAAAAATACCAAGTAAGACTTAATCCTAAGAAGTGTGTCTTCGGTGTCACATCAGGGAAGCTGTTGGGATACATAGTATCTCGTAGGGGCATCGAAGTAGATCCAGCAAAAGTAAAGGCTATAGTGGAGATGCCTCCACCAAAGAACCTTAAAGCATTAAGGAGCCTCCAAGGAAGGTTACAGTCCATCAGGCGTTTCATATCACAGCTAGCAGATAAATGTCAACCCTTTTAGCACTTGCTCCGAAAGGATGTCTCGTTTCGATGGGACAACAAGTATCAAGCAGCGTTTGATCAACTTAAGGAGTATCTAGCTACACCTCCTGTATTGGTTCCACCAGTTGCGGACAAACCCTTGATATTGTACATCTCCACTACAAATTCGGCCCTAGGGGCCCTGCTAGCACAAAATGATGACTCAGGCAGAGAGCACGCAATTTACTATATCAGTAGAACTTTGGTAGGGTATGAGCTCAATTATTCACCCATGGAAAGGGCTTGTCTAGCAGTAGTGTTTGCCTCCCAAAAGTTGCGGCATTACATGTTGAACCAACACACAAATCTGATAGCCAAGATTGATCCCTTGAAATATCTATTAGCAAAAGCGGCTCTCACAGGCAGACTGGCTAAATGGGTTATGATCCTTAGTGAGTTCGACATTGAGTACACAGATCGTAAAGCAATCAAAGGACAAGCCCTCGTGGATCAACTAGCAGAAGCACCTATGAAAGATACACATCCTATGGTAGCAGACTTTCCTGATGAGAATCTATTCACTCTTGCTAACTCCATAATGTGGAAGTTGTACTTTGACGGTTCTTACACACAGCATGGCTCAGGAGCTGGCATCTTATTTGTTACACCTCAGAATGACTACATTCCAAAGTCATATCGGCTCGCATTCCCTTGCACCAACAACATAGCCGAGTATGAAGCACTCCTCATAGGTCTCAACACAGCAGTTCAATGGGACATCACAGAATTACAAGTATATGGAGACTCACAGCTAGTCATTTGCCAAGTCACAGATGAATACCAAACAAAAGATGAAAAGTTGGTCCCCTACAAGCAACTAGTGGATGCCTACAAACCACATTTTTCTACCATCACATTTGAGCAAATTCCAAGAGAGCATAACAAAGCTGCAGATTCTATGGCTTCTGTAGGGTCACTGATTGACATGCCTGCAAATACACAGAAGTGTGAATTCTTGATCGAGCAATTGTTGATACCAGCCGTCGATGTTCCTGTTACTGAAATCATCTGCGAACTTGTTGGTCCCAATTCCCCATGGTACGAAGATATCTATGAATACCTCAAGAACAAAACCTTTCCCCCTGACCTATCATCCACTCAACGCAAAACCTTTATCCGTCAATCCTCTCGTTACATCATTCTGGGTGATACACTATATCGCCGGAGTCTCGATGGTATCCTCTTACAGTGTCTTAACGCGGAAGAAGCCGAAGCTACCTTACGAGACATACACGAAGGTGTCTGTGGCGCACATTCTTCCGGTCCTTATCTTGCTAAGAAGATACTCAGAACAGGTTATTATTGGCCTACAATAGAGCTAGATGCTGCACAATTTGCTAAGAAGTGTCTACAATGTCAGCAACATGGAGATTTGATTCACGCACCCGCTCATGAGTTACAACCTGTGACAACTCCATGGCCTTTTTCTCAATGGGGTCTCGACCTCGTAGGACAAATCCACCCTTCCTCCTCCAATGGCCACAAGTTTATCATTACCGCCACTGAATATTTCACGAAGTGGGTGGAAGCCATTCCTATGACCTATATCACCGGTAAACAAATAGCCAAGTTTATCCTAAACTACCTCATATGCCAGTATGGTATTCCCCAAGCCATTGTCACTGATAATGGGAGACCATTCAAGAACCAAGATGTTCGTGCCTTATGCATCCAATACAATATCCAACATTGCTTTTCAACTCCCTACTATCCGCAGAGTAACGGCCAAGCTGAGGCTTCCAACAAAACCATTCTCAAGATCCTAAAGAAAACGGTCAATGAAGCTGGTCGTGATTGGCACTTGCAACTCAATCCCGCCCTATGGGCCTACCACACTAGTATCAGAACACCAACTGGTGCCACACCCTATGCCTTGGTCTTTGGCTCTGAAGCCATCCTACCTATAGAGGTCGCGATCCCATCCCTCAGAGTATCCATGCAGGACCTGATCGGCGAAGATGAGTATCGTACTTCTAGATTAGCTGAGCTTGAACTACTAGATGAGAGGCGTCTTGCTGCACTTAATCATCTCCATGTCTATCAAAACCGCCTCCGGCTTAATTACAACAAAAAGATCAAAGAAAGACGGTTTCAAGTTGGTGATCTTGTACTAAAAGAGAATCAGAGAAATCAAGCAGATCGAGATAAGAAGGGCAAGTTTGAGCCTAACTGGTTAGGTCCCTTCATTGTCACAGCAGCATATGGATCGGGAGCTTATATTTTAGCTACACCTGACGGCATTCCTCTAGATGAGCCACTTAACAGTGTCCATCTCAAGAAGTTCTATGCCTGATCCTCAGAGTATTCCCGCAAAAAAATCAAAAAAATCAAAAAATCAAAAAATCAAAAAAATAAAAAAAAAATCAAAAATACAAAAATACAAAAAAATCCATCCTTTGGTGAAAACCTGGCAAACAGGCGCCTTGGATAAGTACCATAGTGAAAACCTGGCAAACAGGTGCTATGCGTAGAGTCAGCATCCATCGTCTATCGAGTCCTGTCCACTCCTTGTCCAGTTCGCAACCTGATTCATCCATCCATCCATAATAAAACCATTGACTTTGTTTGCATTTCCATCTCCCTACCTAGTATAGCTTGGAAATTTGTCAGTGTCCCTCATCGTCATCCCACGTCGTGATCTGTGTCTACATTTAACACTGTCTTGTCCTAGGTCATGTCTTTCTGTGTCTTCTTCGGCAGTCACCCATACAGTTTCCTCTGCCAAAATGGGGGCAACTCTTTCCTTAGCTTCGGTCTAGGATTGGTTCCTTGTTCGTGGTTCGCAGCGCATACTTCGATCTTGTCTCATTTCCACATGTAACCCCCTTTAACGGACACAGAGTTCCTATGATAAGGCTGTTATCTTCTCAACACTTTTTCTACATCATCACTCTATCCAGAACTACATATCATCATCCCAGTCTTAAGGTACCTTGATCCCATGGATATGGGTATGTAGGCAGTCTGGAATACGAAGGAAGTATCCAGTACTCAGGTACATAAGATCCCCTCCTTTCACCTTGACCTATTCATCACTCTATCCAGAACTACATATTTATCACGTTCATCCTCCATCGTAAGTGTGCCTTGATCCCGTGACACAGGGTATGTAGGCAGTCTGGAATACGAAGGATGTATCCAGTACTCAGGCACACACGATCCATCATTCTCCACCCGTTTCAATCCATTAGCACTGTCACCTTTCTAGTCTTCCATTTTTCAAAATCCATTCGCCTCGACTTGACTAACTCAAGCAGCAAGCTAGCACATCCTTTCAAAGCAGTAGTCCTTCGCAAACCTGAAGCAAAGAAGCTTCCTTCTAGAGTCATCTACTGTCCTGCATACCGATTGCCAACATCAGCTAAGTACCGCTTAACCAAGCCCTAGATCAACAAGCTTGTCTTCTACGAAGTGTTCCATTGTTGAGACCAACACACGCGTCTCCTACGACATGTGGCATTTCCTGTAGTGAGACATTGTCTTTTTAGGTAGATAGCCCCCTTTAACGGACACAGAGTTCCTACGATAAGGTTGTTATCTTTCCTATCCAATCTATCCTGAGCAACCTCTTTGGCAAGAGAATATGTTGGCTGTATGTTTACTTTGTAAGTCAGTCAATTTGTGTTATGGTTTATCTTTTGTTCCTTTTCCAATACCTATTCAAGACTACCTTGATTTATCTATAATCTTGGTATGTTGCGATGCATTGCGGATTAGGGGGCATAGTCATTGCTTTCTGTGTGCTGTGTTTGAGGAATGATCTTTAGTATCTTTCTTAGAATTCTATTTATCTTGTGTGTGTTAGGACCTAGCATCTTACATATTAATATTTCTTCTTGCATTTACATGTGTTGAAGTTTATTTTATGTTCAAGACTATGGCTTATTCACATGTTCCAACAAGGTTATATGCTGTCTAAAGAGATCTAAGTTCAAACCGCTTGCTTGTGGAGTCAACGTCCACGCACTCAGATATTACAGCACCTTGGTCTTTTATACCTTGGTGGCGAACTATCCACGTGCTATATCAAAAATTAGGATTGCTCTTTATAAACAAATGTGAAACCATTGCAACAAGCTCGTCCATTTACACCATCCATTTTTCCATGGCCTTATATAGTTTTCCAGCAAAGATCAATCAACAGTCTTTCTCTTATGTTCTCTCCTATCTCCTTTCTTCTATCTATCATCAACCTAACCTCGTCTGTCTCCAACAAATCTTCTAGTCGAGCGTCAACACGGTTCTTCTGTCGCTTCCATATCTTTCTTCTCGAGGGGGCATACACTGGGGCAACTACCTACACTGGGGCATCATAAAAATTGTATCACGTCTTCAACAATTATTTTCTTTGACGCAACGCTACAAGCTGCATTGCATCAAAGAGGGGCAAAATGTAGACACCCTAAAATGACCGTGTCATCAAATCACTTGCATTTCATCATTTCTTCCTAATCACCTGCATTTCACACATTAATTAAATAATCTAATTATTTAATTAATTTCACCAAATTCTTCTAAATCACAAAATTGCGACATTAATTAAATAAATCCTCTTTATTTAATTAATTAAATTAAATTCCTCTATTATTCTTCCACAATTAAATAATTATAATTATTTAATTTGATCATTATCCTCTTTCCAAAAATTAAGTCTACATTAATTAAATAAATCCAATTATTTAATTAATTCAACAAATTCCCTCTTATCTACAATTAAAAAATTCTTAATTATTTAATTAAATCAAAAATCATTCTCCCAAAATCATGCACAACAATTAAATAAATTTATTTATTTAATTTGCTTTTCAAATCTTCTAAATTAAATAATTCCAATTATTTAATTATTTCTTCCAAAATATCTTCTCTAAATTTAAATAAATCAATTATTTATTTAAATTGCTTTTTCTTCTAATTTGAGTTATCTCTAATATAACTCAAGCTTTTTTGCTCATCAATTAAATATTTCTATATTTAATAAAGCAAAATATCTTCTTTTCTCATGCAAATCCCTTCTTCTTGTTTTAAATCACTTAACTGATTGCTTTATTCTTTTAATTGATTTATCTCTTCAGTTAACTTATTCTTCTATTCTTGATAACTCCTCTCATGCAAAAGCAAGCAAGACACATGTCTTCTTCTTATTCGTTGCACATTCCTCAACTTATCTCCTCCGTTGATTCTTCTGAATTATCTGGACCGTTGATCGATCCTCTTTGAAATCTATATAAACCCCCCTCATCGCATTCATTAGCCCTCTCTCTTCGATCGTATTCTCAGGCATACTTAACAGAGCTTTGAGTATACACAACGCGTCGATTGAGCAACCTTACGATCATTTGACATTGATCTCTTGAGCACTACACTTGCTTGAAAGCATTAAGGAGCCTCCAAGGAAGGTTGCAGTCCATTCGACGTTTCATCTCACAGCTAGTAGATAAATGTCAACCCTTTCAACACTTGCTCCGAAAGGATGTTTCATTTCGATGGGACAACAAGTGTCAAGCATCGTTTGATCAACTTAAAGAGTATCTAGCTACACCTCCGGTATTGGTGCCACCAGTGGCAGACAAACCTTTGATATTGTACATCTCCACTACAAATTCGGCCCTAGGGGCCCTGCTAGCACAAAATGATGACTCAGGCAGAGAGCATGCAATTTACTATATCAGTAGAACTTTGGTAGGGTATGAGCTCAATTATTCACCCATGGAAAGGGCTTGTCTAGCAGTAGTGTTTGCCTCCCAAAAGTTGCGACATTACATGTTGAACCAACACACAAATCTGATAGCCAAGATTGATCCCTTGAAATATCTATTAGCAAAAGTAGCTCTCACAGGCAGACTAGCTAAATGGGTCATGATCCTCAGCGAGTTTGATATTGAGTACATGGATCGTAAGGCAATTAAAGGACAAGCCCTCGCGGATCAACTAGCAGAAGCACCTATGAAAGATACACACCCTATGGTAGCAGACTTTCCTGATGAAAATCTCTTCACTCTTGCTACCTCCGTAATGTGGAAGTTGTACTTTGACGGTTCTTACACACAGCATGGATCAAGAGCCGGCATCTTATTTGTTACACCTCAGAATGACTACATTCCAAAGTCATATCGGCTAGCATTCCCTTGCACCAACAACATAGCCGAGTATGAAGCACTCCTCATAGGTCTCAATACAGCAGTTCAATGGGACATCACAGAATTACAAGTATATGGAGACTCACAGCTAGTCATCCGCCAAGTCACAGATGAATACCAAACAAAGGATGAAAAGTTGGTCCCCTACAAACAACTAGTGGATGCCTACAAACCACACTTTTCTAGCATCACATTTGAGCAAATTCTAAGAGAGCATAACAAAGCTGCAGATTCTATGGCTTCTGTAGGGTCACTGATTGACATGCCTGCTAATACACAGAAGTGTGAATTCTTGATCGAACAATTGTTGATACCAGCCGTCGATGTTCCTGTTACTGAAATCATTTGCGAACTTGTTGGTCCCAATTCCCCATGGTACGAAGATATCTATGAATACCTCAAGAACAAAACCTTTCCCCCTGACCTATCATCCATTCAACGCAAAACCTTTATCTGTCGATCCTCTCGTTACATCATTCTGGGTGATACACTATATCATCGGAGTCTCGATGGTATCCTCTTACGATGTCTTAACGCGGAAGAAGCCGAAGCTACCTTACGAGACATACACGAAGGCATCTGTGGCGCACATTCTTCCGGTCCTAATCTTGCTAAGAAGATACTCAGAACAGGTTATTATTGGCCTACAATAGAGCAAGATGCCGCACAGTTTGCTAAGAAGTGTTTACAATGTCAGCAGCATGGAGATCTGATTCACGCACCAGCTCATGAGTTACAACCTGTGACAACTCCATGGCCTTTTTCTCAATGGGGTCTCGACCTCGTAGGACAAATCCACCCTTCCTCCTCCAATGGCCACAAGTTTATCATTACCGCCACTGAGTATTTCACGAAGTGGGTGGAAGCCATTCCTATGACCCATATCACCGGTAAACAAATAGCCAAGTTTATCCTAAACTACCTCATATGCCGGTATGGTATTCCTCAAGCCATTGTCACTGATAATGGGAGACCATTCAAGAACCAAGATGTTCGTGCCTTATGCATACAATACAATATCCAACATCGCTTCTCAACTCCCTATTATCTGTAGAGCAACGGCCAAGCTGAGGCTTCCAATAAAACCATTCTCAAGATCCTAAAGAAAACGGTCAATGAAGCTGGTCGTGATTGGCACTTGCAACTCAATCCCGCCCTATGGGCCTACCGCACTAGTATCAGAACACCCACTGGTGCCACACCATATGCCTTGGTCTTTGGCTCTGAAGCCATCCTACCTATAGAGGTCGAGATCCCATCCCTCAGAGTATCCATGCAGGATCTAATCGGCGGAGATGATTATCACACTTCTCAATTAGCTAAGCTTGAACTACTAGATGAGAGGTGTCTTTCCGCACTTAATCATCTCCATGTCTATCAAAACCGCCTCCGGCGTAATTACAACAAAAAGATCAAAGAAAGACGGTTTCAAGTTGGTGATCTTGTACTTAAGGAGAATCAGAGAAATCAAGCAGATCGAGATAAGAAGGGTAAGTTTGAGCCTAACTGGTTAGGTCCCTTCATTGTCACAACAGCATATGGATCGGGAGCTTATACTTTAGCTACACCTGACGGCATTCCTCTAGATGAGCCACTTAACAGTGTCCATCTCAAGAAGTTCTATGCCAGATCCTCAAAGTATTCCCACAAAAAAGCAAAAAAACATCAAAAAAATCAAAAAAATCAAAAATACAAAAATACAAAAAAATCCATCCTCTGGTGAAAACCTGGCAAACAGGTGCCTTGGATAAGTACCATAGTGCAAACCTGGCAAACAGGCGCTATGCGTAGAGTCAGCATCCATCGTCTATCGAGTCCTGTCCACGCCTTGTCCAGTTCGCAACCTGCTTCATCCATCCATCCATAATAAAACCATTGACTTTGTTTGCATTTCCATCTCCCTACCTAGTATAGCTTGGAAATTTGTCAGTGTCCCTCATCGTCATCCCACATCTTGATCTGTGTCTACAGTTAACACTGTCTTGTCCTAGGTCAAGTCTTTCTGTGTCTTCTTCGGCGGTCACCCCTACAGTTTCCTCTACCAGAATGGGGGCAACTCTTTCCTTAGCTTCAATCTAGGATTGGTTCCTTGTTCGTGGTTCGCAGCGCATACTTCAATCTTGTCTCATTTCCATAGGTAACACCCTTTAACGGACACACCGCTCCTACGATAAGGCTGTTATCTTCTTAACACTTGTTCTACATCATCACAATAACTAGAACTACATATCATCTTCTCAATCTTAAGGTACCTTGATCCCATGGATATGGGTATGTAGGCAGTCTGGAATACGAAGGAAGTATCCAGTACTCAGGTACATAAGATCCCCTCCTTTCACCTTGACCCGTTCATCACTCTATCCAGAACTACATATTTATCACGTTCATCCTCCATCGTAAGTGTGCCTTGATCCCGTGGATACAGGGTATGTAGGCAGTCTGGAATACGAAGGATGTATCCAGTACTCAGGCACACACGATCCACCATTCTCCACCCGTTTCAATCCATTAGCATTCCATCCTTCTAGTCTTCCGTTTGTCAAACTCCATTCGCCTCAACTTGACTAACTCAAGCAGCAAGCTAGCGCATCCTTTCAAAGCAATAGTCCTTTGCAAACTTGAAGCAAAGAGGCTTTCTTCCAGAGTCATCTACTGTCCTGCATACCGATTGCCAACATCAGCTAAGTACCGCTTAACCAAGCCCTAGATCAACAAGCTTGTCTTCTGCAAAGTGTTCCATGATCGAGACCAACACACGCGTCTCCTGCGACATGTGGCATTTCCTGCAGCAAGACATTGTCTTTTTAGGTAGATAGCCCCCTTTAATGGACACAGAGCTCCTATGATAAGGCTGTTATCTTTCCTACCCAATCTATCCTGAGCAACCTCTTTGGTAAGAGAATATGTTGGATGTATGTTTACTTTGTAAGTCAGTCAATTTGTGTTATGGTTTATCTTTTGTTCCCTATTTCCAATACCTATTCAAGACTACCTTGATTTATCTATAATCTGGGTATGTTGCGATGTAGTACGGATTGGGGGCATCGTCATTGCTTGCTGTGTGCCATGTTTGAGGAATGATCTCTAGCATCTTTCTTAGCATTCTATTTATCTTGTGTGTGTTACGCCCTAGCATCTTACATATTAATGATTCTTCTTGCATTTACATGTATTGAAGTTTATTTTATGTTCAAGACTATGGCTTATTCGCATGTTCCAACAAGGTTATATTATGTCTAATGGATCTAATTTCAAACCGCTTGCTTGCAGAGTCAACGTCCACGCACTCGGATATTACTGCACCTTGGTCTTTTATACCTTGGTGGCGAACTATCCACGTGCTATATCAAAAATTAGGATTGCTCTTTATAAACAAATGTGAAACCATTGCAACAAGCTCATCCATTTACACCATCCATTTTTCCATGGCCTTATATAGTTTTCCAGCAAAGATCAATCAACAGTCTTTCTCTTATGTTCTCTCCTATCTCCTTTCTTCTATCTATCATCAACCCAATCTCGCCTATCTCCAACACATCTTCTAGTCGAGCGTCAACACAGTTCTTCTGTCGCTTCCCTATCTTTCCTCTCGAGGGGGCACCCTACGCCAGCTACGCTGGGGCAACTACCTACACTGGGGCATCAAAAAATTGTATTACATCTTCAACAATCATTTTCCTTGACGCAACGCTACATGCTGCATTGCATCAAAGAGGGGCAAAATGTAGACACCCTAAAATGACCAAGTCGTCGCATCACTGGCATTCCGTTATCTGTCTAATCACCTGCATTTCACACATTAATTAAATAATCTAATTATTTAATTAATTATCATCAAATTCTTCTAAATCTCTTAAATTCAACATTAATTAAATAAATCCTCTTTATTTAATTAATTAAATTAAATTCCTCTATATTCTTCCACAATTAAATAATTTTAATTATTTAATTTGATCATTATCCTCCTTCCAAAATTCACAGCCACATTAATTAAATATATCCCATTATTTAATTAATTCATCACAATTCTATCTTATCTACAATTAAATAATTTACATTATTTAATTAAATCAATTGTTCTTCTAAATTTAAATAAATCAAATCAAATTTATTTAAATTATCTCAATCCTCTAAAAATAAATAAAATCAAATATTTTATTTATAATCTTATGTTCTCCCAAAATCATGCACAACAATTAAATAAATTTATTTATTTAATTTGCTTTTAAATCTTCTAAATTAAATAATTCTAAATTATTTAATTACTTCTTCCAAAAATATCTTCTCTAAATTTAAATAAATCAATTATTTATTTAAATTGCTTTTTCTTCTAATTTGAGTTATCTCTATATAACTCAAGCTTTCTTCCTCATCAATTAAATATTTCTATATTTAATAAAGCAAAATATCTTCTTTTCTCATGCAAATCCCTTCTTCTTGTTTTAAATCACTTAACTGATTGCTTTATTCTTTTAATTGATTTATTTCTTCAGTTAACTCATTCTTCTATTCTTGATAACTCCTCTCAGGGAAAAGCAAGCAAGACACATGTCTTCTTCTCATTCGTTGCACATTCCTCAACTTATCTCCTCCATTGATTCTTCTGAATTATCTGGACCGTTGATCGATCTTTCTTGAAATCTATATAAACCCCCCTCTCTCTTCGATCGTATTCTCAGGCATACTTAACAGAGCTTCGAGCATACAAAACACGTCAATTGAGCACTATAACGATCTTTTGACATTGATCTCTTGAGCACATACTTGCTTGTTGTAGCCATGGCTTTGCAACTACATTGAGCAATCCACATATCTCCAAAAGGGAACAATACAGGTTTTGGTAAGAGCTTTCATTTGTCTTTGATTTGTGATTTATGGCTTTTACTTAGATTCGTTTCCTTTATGTTATTGGGTTCTTTGGTTTTATTTAGTTTAGATTTAATCCATTTTTCCTCATACACAGAGAACAAGACCAAAGAATTAGAGAAAATGATAAAAAACTCTGACTCTACATCTACAAGTGAAGTGAATAAACAGACAGAGGAGGAAGTGAATAAACTAAAGAAAATGTTAAGTGAAAGTAAAACAAATTATGATATTTAAACAGCCAATTCAGAAAAATTAGAACAATCCTTGATTGAAGCCATTACCAAACTAGAGCAATCAGAAAAAGCAGGACATATGTGGCAAGAAAATGTGGAGAGAGAAAATTCTCTGAAAATTTGTAGAAAAAACTGAAGAATGCAGATAATGAAATAAAATCCTACCAAAACAAAGTATCTGAATTATATAGAAACACAATGGTTTATATATACAGTAACATTTGGGAGAAAATAATGAAGAGGATTGATGATTTGTCTAAAATGTTTGAATTCATTGATGATCTAGTATTATGTAGTAATACACTCAAACAATACATTGCTGAAAATGGAGACATGACAACTTCAAGATAGTCAGATGCAAACAAAATTTTACAATCAATCTACATAGCTAGTGGTGAAGAATTGGAATCCAAAGGAATTGAGAACCATATTGATGCCACAATAAAGGCCTCAACTATTGTTGAAAAATGTATGAAGCTGGAACAAGCACACAAACTTTTGATATAAGTTGCATTATTGACAAAGAAACTGCAAACAAATGTAGAACACTTCAAAAAGCTTGGTTTACCAATGGATTTTGACCCATCATACTGATACATTGGAAAGGATGCTTTCAAAATGAAGATGGAGGATAAAATGAACTTTGACAAGGACCAGTTTCCTCAAAATCTTGATGAGGCATTGCATGGATTCCATCCTACCACTGATAACCTTGAATGCAACTTTGAGTGATACATTCAAGTCAAGTAACAATATCAGTTATAAAATATTATCACAGTTACAACTCAGTAACCATGGGTTAAAAAAAATTACACTTCCATTAGATGAAGAGTGGAGCACTCTACAAAAGTTGATACCATGATTTACTAACATGTGTTTCCAATGACATCAATACCAGAATGACTAGGCTGTTGGACTTCTGTTTCTAGTTTTTTGGCATCCGTTCTTTTTGTTGTCCATCTGGACTACCCTAGGGGTTGTTTTGTAATGGGTTCGACACCCTTGGCTTGCTGCTTATCTAATAAAAAACATGTGTTTCCAAGTTCCAATAGTGCATTGTGTAGAGTTGGTTTTGAGCAAGTTATTATACATTGTAAATGTAATACTTCAATCTTCAATGTATTCTAATTTCCTTCAGACCATCAATGTTCATTTGAAAATCAATATAACACTGAAATCCTTTTATGTGTTGAAATTGTCTGTATTATTTAATTTCCCACTTCATATTAAATATTTGCTAATGGTGTATATTAATAATATAACATGCTACAACATTATTCATATATTTCAATCTAGAACTGATAAAATGCTCGTGAAAAATCATGCAACATGCAAGAAACTGAAACTTACAACTCAAGAAATATGGGCAACCTATCAGAATTGTATTATATTTCACTATTCAAAACTTCCCCAATCTTCCAACAACATTACAAAGTAGTACTTGTATCTTATTTACTTCTTAAAATTTCTAAAATCTTCCAACCACACAAGAATGATTAACACAGTTCTTTTATAGACCAAGAATGTGTACTCAACGTTGATTACATTGTCATTTAAAATAGGTTCTGGATACAAAGCACCACCAACATGGCATTGAGAACATTAATTTCATTTAAGAGAAGAAAAGAGGAGTAGATGGACTTTAGGAGATGTGTAGCCGCCTGAAGATCTGCCTCATTAATGCTGGGGAAAAGGTGGTTGGCCTGTTCAATCATGCAACCCATACTTGTCCTTCCATTCACTATGTCTTTTCAAGTGGCTAGGGGAATGAGATAACCTCTACGATCTTGCCATTATGACTGACATAGTTGGCATCCAAAATAGACTTTACATTCTTGTAGAAAATATCAAAAGTAAATTCAACCAAATGCAGCTTGTCAAGTGATAAACCCAACACCTACATGGTTGGATCTCCTTCATCACAACAAGAGGGAATTAATTGATGACCATTATCTATTATTTCTCTCTTCCACTTTTCTAGGTCTTTAGCCTTCCCATCAACCTCCAAAATATGTATCAACCATTTAGTGTCCATCATTTCTATTGCCTACATCTTTTCCCTCAAAACTGTATCCAATTTCAATTGAAAACTGGCCACATCCTTGAAATATTTCAGTATATCTGACACCAATTTCAACTCAGGAGGTTCATTTGCATCAAATCTAGAACACCTAAGAAAATCTCTGACCTCTAAAGTTCTCAATAGCCACTTAGCTTTCACACTTGATAGTCTTTGCTGATCAGATTCATGCTTCTCATAGGCTATCCTTAATTTTGAGTAAGTCCTCCAGACCTCCTCCACTCTGGCCAAGATTTTGGTCACTCTATTTTTGATCAAATTGGTGACCATGTCCTTTACGTTGTTCTCCTTTTCTTCTTTCAATTCTTTGTTATACTCCTTCAATTCTCTGATTTCTGAAAGGAGAGGTTGTGTGTCAACTGGAATTGACTCTGCAGTCTGAATGATAGGGGGACTCTAAGATGGACCAAGCTCTAATTGTGGTTGCCCTTCATATTTTCTCAACTTGGCCATGGCCACTACATATTTCTCCAACAATTCATTATAGTCTTTTTGTAGTTTAATTGTCGTTGCCTCAGCAAATTGTGTAGTTTGCACATTTAGACTGGCAACTTGAGGGGTAGGGGTGTTTGACACCCTTCTAATTATGACATTGCCAGTCAGTTCCTCCAAACCAACTTTTGGTTTCTTATCACTAGGGGCCAACTCCCAAATTTCCAAGGTTTCAAACCTTGCGTCAAATGCAGCACCCTACAAAGCTTCGCTAACTTGTTCCTTTGTCATATCAAAGTCATCCCTTGTTATGGTATCAAATGCAATTGTATCTAATAGAGTCCAATGTGGTAGCAATAGGATGTTGCTTCTGGCTAAAAGAGCCCTGCCCTCCTCTGGGGTTATTGCATTGATATCCTTATTAACCTCACTCAAAACCCTTTGAGTAATAGTATCATACTTAGAGGGCTCAGCACCACTCCTTGCTTCCTCAATTCTCCTTTGAAATTCTTCATTCTTTGTCCTTAGTACGACTGACCTAAATTTAGGTGTGCTGACAAATGCATCATCTACAATAAATTGGTTACATGCCAGTACTCTCATATCTTTTGTATCAACTTCATTGTTAATTGTTGACCTTGTCAACCTATTATCTGGTGAAGAGTATGGCCTTATCCTTAATGGGGAACTCACCTAATGAGGAGGCTCCTAAATTTGTTCTTCTGCTGCTTCTTCCATCTATTCCACAACTTATATCTCCACCTATGCCTCAAGGTCAATGATTTTTGCTCTCTTTGGAGCAGGGGAATCAGGGGATTCTTCTTCTCTTACATACTTACCCCTAGAACTACTTGGTTGGTAAGATGGCCTCTCCTCACCTGCAGGTGCACTAGCTATCAGTTCGTTTGCCTTGGCAAAGATCATCTCAATTCTCCTTATGGGATCTTACACTTCAGCAAAAGTCCCAGGGTATGCAGGATTGGCATTTCTCTTCATCCTCTCTCCCTCAATCACTACATTCCATTTATTTCTCAAAAGATATATCTCCTGCATTGACTGGTAGTTTCTTACTATATCTTCATCAAAGATGACTCGGTGGGGGTAACTAGGCCTACTAACCTTCAACCTTGTTTTATGAATAAAACCCTCAGGGTCAAATGCTCTCACTTGCTCCATATCCATCCTATAACACTAAAGCATGGAGCCAATCTGATCTAATCCATTCTTATCAATTGCTATAAAATCACTAAGCTTCAATGAGGTAGGGATGAGTGACCCCTTCTTGTGCTTTCTGAAATGCTCCTTGTCAGCTTCATTTAATTGCCTTATGATTTCCATGAAGGCAAGCCTCTTGGGCACAAACTTAGGCAGAGTGTAAGGTGGAGCCTCACACCCATAAATCCTGACGCAAGTAGTATTTGCATGTAGAAACCAATCTCCCTAGTTGTGTTCTATGTTCAAGTGTGGGGCTCTTTCCAAAGGTCTCAAGAAATCCTTAACTTCTTTAGGTATTCTGTCCCCCTCAGGTTTCAAGAAACCTAAGACCTTCCTTACAAAATGCTCCTCAAAAACAACATAACTAGCATCCTTAAAATGCATGTCAAGCATGCAAGTCCACATTTGCATTGGAATCATGTTGCCTTGTTCATCTTTCTTCCTCACATGTAAATCTTTATGCCACTGGCAGTGGCCTGACATAGAGAATAGGATCATGTGGCACATCAAAGAATACCATGTGAATTCCACATGCAGACCTACAATATACAGGTTGTTTTTTATTGTCACCATCTACTTGTGCATTTTCTCAGCCAAGTAACCCACATAGTCATATGGATGTCTGGTTCCAAGATCTTGAATGCAAGCTACCATCATCATCAAGGATACTAACATTCTGTCAGCTGCATCCCTCCCAAGCACATAGCATAAACTATGGTAAGTTTTGACAAAATATTCCATGAACAATTTACAATGGAAGGGCTCCTCTTCTCTGTCAAAAATTTTTACCAAGCCTCCATCAACTCCCCTTGGTCTATGCTTGGCCAGTTTGAATGATCTATAGGCATATCTAACAATCTTATACTTTTCTTTGAAGGCATTTAGGTCAATGGGCATACTGGCAGTAGGGTCTAAAATAAACACAGTTGAAATATAGGCTTTTGTGAATCTAATTATGACAAAACCATTTCCAGACAGAACAGACCTAGTTTTGGGGTCATATCTACTTGCAATTGCTCTGACCAGGTCTGGATTGACAAAGATGTTGGGGCAAATCAACTTGGCCAAATCAAGCTCCCAGGCATGGTAACTATGGGCTCTATAGTCTTCTCTATTATGCCAATGCTCAAATAGGCTCCACGCTGATACAAGTATCCTAACATCTCTACAATTCACACACAAGTCATAGATTTTATCATTTTTTCCTACTTGTCCTAGCCCTGTTACAACTTTCCTCAATGACCCGAGACATTGGATCATGAGGTCTTCGTCTAGACTACATTTTGAGGTGGAAGGTTAACTAGACTGACTCATCCTTCTAAACTATGTTTATGCAATTAACTTAGGGCTTCTGCAACTATAAATTATTTCTTAACACTTTGAAACAAATGGATAGCTGAATTGATGAGACACAGAGGAATAGAAGCCACTTACTAGTTTTTGATGCTAACAGAGGCTTGGAATCACATCAACTTGCTCATTTTGAAGCTCCTTTCACTGGGAATGTAACTGTGCTCTTGAAAATGATAGACAATGCCCTAAATTATGCCCTTATAATGTTGTATTTCTTGCCATTTGCAATATTAATGGTGGTAGCGACGACCATTACTTAGTTTGTGCCACAGATAGTTTGAAAATCCTCATTCGTAGGAAATTTGAAATGGGGTCGTTGATCCTTTCCTTCCATTCTGCAATTGACGGCTAGGATTACGTGACTAGATTTGAAAATCTTTGTCACCACCTTTGAAAAGACCCTGACCAACCAGAATAAGCTGAATCAACTATACCCTCTCCGCAAATCACATCACCTTTTTGTCTGGATCAGACGCGTGGGGCCTTGCTTTTCAATTCTTTAATAGAGGAGCACCGCGTGTCACCATCTCGTGACAGCGCAATGAATATTCCCCTCAGAGAGATACTCTATGATGGAGCACAGTCATTGGATCAAAAGTTCTTTTGTGTACCACTATCATATCAGTTGACAAATGGCAGTCATTTCGCATCATCGCGGGGGGAGTGTAACGTCATGAAAAAGGCACTGTGAAGCTGTGAAATGCGCTTTATTAAGATTTAACCTAAGACTTAAGGCTTTGATTTTTATGGGTGACAACCAGTAAGGCTAGGATTACGGGCCAATCAACTCATGGGTGTGAAGACATTAAGTTGTGACTTAAGCGACCGGTAACCTTCGTCAGACAGTTAATAGAGGGAAAGAAGAAAAAGCGTAGGAAGCATAAACACTTAGAATTTTAGGGATTCAAAATTCAAATAGATGAAACCAAGCAAACCAGAAACCCTAAATCCTAAGGAAGCACCACCAGGATGTTCTGTTGGACATCGTGGAACAATCTGCTAGGGTCTACTATTTTAAAATTGATAAAATGCTATGACCGAGGAACCTAAATTTAGTGTTTGAATATTTATCTTAATGGTTATACTCAGAGTAAATTTAATGCTTTAAGAAGATATTGAGTGTTCTGAGTGATTATAAGGATTCTTAAGTAGAGTTGGTTTAGGAACTAATCAAAAGTATGGTAATGCAACGCGTTATTCTATAGTTTACAAGAGCTGGAGCCTGAGAATTTTAAAAAACCATCACAATACAATAAAGGAAAACAAATGAAACACTATTGTGGTTATAGAGAAGAAAAATTACTTCACATTTAGTTGAATGCTTGTAAAAATTATCAGAATCACACAATAATAAATGAAAATATTAGTTTTTTTGATCAAAAATAAAAAATGTACATCACAGATAGACAAATTGAAATAAAATGCCATCAACAACATTTTGGAGTTTGGAACATGTAATACAGTATAAATACCTAGTAGCTTCTAGATCCCTTCAAATTGCCAAATCATCTCGTCATTCAGATTCTTTTGATTCTCCCTATGACCATGATATCCAGAATCATCTTGATCATGTTCTTCAATTTCTTCTATCTCCATATCCCCACTTAAGAGCGTCTCATCATCACCACTACCACTACATGTGGCACTGGTATTCATCGTGTCACTGTCCTGTATGCTATTATTGTTTGAAGTGTTGCACAACCCTCTTCTTTCACATGAGGACCTCCAGATTGAGAGTGCCCTATCAAAAGGAAAACTCTGGATATCATGTCTAGTTGTATACATCCTCAAGCAAGTTTCCAAATTCTTGTCAATTTTATTTCTTATCTTTGATTTCAAGAATCCTAATGCACTGAAAAATCTCATCCTCCACCGACCCCAATATCATGGTTTGACATAAATCAACAAGTTAGAAAAATTCTAATAATGCATCACGCAATATTTCGCTTTGACTTAAGGTTGCCCAAGCTTTGTTATCAATCCATGTTGGTGGGGAGCCTGCATGAGTTTAAATTGTTCCCTCATTGAAATTGCGAATCGACCTGATTGATCACTGAGATTAGTTTGATTTAAAATTCCTTCTATTACTTGTCCATTGCATTCTATACTTTTGCAAAAATGATTTGTTAAGGTCTTTATCTTGTTGTGAAAATCAGTTGGCTCACAGTTGACCCAATATTGAGGATACACTATAGACATGGCTTTAAGCAGTTCATCACGAGGGAATCAATCTCTAATCTCTGAGGAAAAGAGATCTCACAATACTCTTTAAAGTAGTACTTACAAAAGTAACAATCTTGTCAAAAGCTTCCCTTGAAACAGGTTCTTCTCTGATAGTGCGCTTGACATTGTTTAAATAGTACATTGGTATCTCAAATCCCTTTACAGAGACACATAACTCCCCACTACCATTAAACAGTAAAAAATTAGCATTATTGGTCACATTTGTTATCAAATGCCAGTTGCTAAATTTTGGACATATGAAGGACTAGCTTGATAGATATAGATTATCGAGGGTCATGCATATCATTCTACACAATCTGGTATATTTTAAAGTATACATAGTCCTTTCTTGGGCTTTTTTCACAAGCATGTTCATTTCCTCTAGCATGGGAAGAATACCAGCTAAAATGAGGAGTGTCTCTATGTCACTTAACCTATGTAAGAGGTCAAGAGCCCTATCAACTGTGAAGCGATGTTCGTACATTAAACCAATCAAGGATTGATATTCTGCAAAAACTCTTTTAGCTGGTTCAAGCAAGGAGATCCATCTGGTATCACCATGCTTGAGAAGCTTGTTTCTTGCAGTTATTCCCTTAGCAAAATGATTCCTATGACCTTGCATTACTGAAGCTCCATCCACCCCCACACACACCAACTTTCTTGTAATTGTGCAGTCATCCATACCTCCAATTTCATTCAAAGATTTCTTAACTATCTCAAATAGATTTTGTAATGTTGCATTCTCCTTCATTTTATAAACAAAGAGTAGATGAGGTTGGTAGACATGATTTGCCATAGTATACACATGCATACATACCCAGGAAGTATTATCTATTACTGTAACTTCATTTAGAGATAATGCAATAAAAGTTGACTCTTTTATTTTTTCCTGTAAATCACATTTTTCCACCTCAGCAAGAGAACTCACCCATTCCCATCCACTGTGATGTAGAGTGGCACAAGGGAAGCAACACACAAAGGTTTACTCTATTGTCCTTTGCCCACTCACCCACTTCAACTAGCCTTCAACCAACCAACCAACCAAAGGCACATACAAGGCATATGAAGGATTTGATGTCCAGACTATTGTCCAACCCCTAAGGCTTCTCCAACACCTTAAGACAGATCAACAAACACCTTCTATGCAATTGGTTTGATCTCCAACTTCCCAAAACTCTTCAACCTATACCTTGACTAGTAAGGCTACTAGCCCTCCAAACTAGGTTTTCTCAACAAAACTTGACAAAATCCCAAAGGTCTAGGCAAACAAATGATGGAATTGAACACCCTTCAGGGGACCCTAACAAACCTCCAAATCTCCTGCTCCAACTCTACTCCAGCAATCCAGAATACCTACTAGGTCTCTAGGCCTAATTGATCAATTTAGGCTAGGTTACAAAGCAAGTGCTCAAAATTGGTGCATAGGTCAAGGGCAGGAATTTGGAATGCTTCTACCATGTCCCTAAAACACAAATCCATCATTTATTTGCTCACCCTAACAGGATTCTATCATCTACAACCTTAAATAGCATGAAATTGGCCAAATACAATGAAATACTTGACCTAGGGCATCACCTTAAAAATAGAAGACTGCATTTTCTGACAAAAATCTTTTGGAATCTTATATTATATAACCCTAGCCTACATTTCACCATTTTTTGCAAATTTTCAACGGTGGGAATGCATTCTAGGGCCGGATTTCTATGGCTGCCCTAGAAAACAGGGTTTCTAGACCTGTTTTGAAAGAAAAATCTATAACTTTTGATCCCAACCACTTCAAGACCTCAAACCAGTTGGATTGGAACCTTGACTCCAAGAGCTTTCAGAAAAATGTCATTTACACACGTGAAAAGTCCGTACAGTCCGTACACAGTGAGAAAAATAGGAAAATTTACTGTTTTCTATAGTTTCAAAGCCCCAAAACTCCGTACCAGACCTCCTCTGCCATACAGGAGTGAATTACAATTGTTTTTCACCTATCCAAGCTGGTTTCTAACTTCCAAAAGTAGATTCAACCACCCAAACTAAGTTTTGAACCGGCCAATGTGTCATTGGCAACATTGGCAACTTGTTACACTATGGAGTTTTTGCATTTTCAAGAGGATGGCGATTAGGTTTGCTTTTCAAATGGAATCAAACCGCCATCACACTCCTTAGACCATGCTAAAACACTAAGACAACTCAAACAAACTCAAAAAGCCAATATTAGACCTTCTAGGCCTAAGTGGCACAACTAGGTCCAAGTGGACTAAGAAGGATATGAGGTTTATAAAGTTACCCCAGACCTCTTGACCACACAAGAATAGACCTTCCAACATGGCTATGAAAACTCTTATTACAAAACACATTAAACAAAAATCACAACCTTTCAAAAAAAATGCAACCAAAGTGACTTTAGGAACCAAGGTGCTCCTAGGTGCCCTGCACCATACACCCACTGTCAAAGAGAACTCAAGTCTCTTGAGTTGGAATGCTGTCAAATGTGAAATCTGCCTTCTCAATGTCTACCCTGCTCATCCAAGTGGCATCCTCCTGAGGTTTGTTTAGCCACTTCACCAAATAGTCATGATAGGTGTGCCTTCTAGTTTGTTTTGCAATCCTCTTGTCCAAAATGCAGTCAATCTGATTTGAAGATGAAGGAATGAGTTCCTGGAGTGTGTGATCAGTTTGATCTTCTTCAACAACAGTCTGAGGATCAGATCCTTTATAGGGATAAAGGTCTGAAACATTAAAAATTGGAGACAAAGCAATGCCATCCGGAAGTCTGATTTTGTAGGCATTTTCTCCACATTTCTTGAGCACTTCACAAGGCCCAATCTTCTTCATGAGTAGCTTGGTATGTTTACCTGCAGGGAGCCTCTCCTTCTTTAGATGGACCATTACCAAATCCCCTTCTTTGAACTGCAAATCTCTTCTTTTCCTGTCAGCAAACTATTTGTACTTCTGAGAAGTGGACAGCAATTTCTGTTGTACTTGTTCATGGACATCTTTCATGACTTGAATGAAGTCTTCAGCCAAGGCACTGCTATTTTCCAGTCTTTTAACCTCCCTAAGTTCCAAAATACCCCTTGGGTGAGTGCCATAAACATTTGGAAAGGAGACAAGCTGGTGCTTCTATTGACAATGTCATTGTATGAGAACTCTGCCTGAGCCAAAATTGAATCCCAACTAGCACCCTGCTCCTTTATTAGGCATCTTAGGAGGTTGCCAAGTGACCTATTAATCACCTCTATTTGTCCATCAGACTGAGGGGGATAGGCAGATGATAAGGACAAATTTGTACCTAGTCTCTTCCACAGTGTCCTCCAGAAGTGTCCAATGAACTTGGGGTCTCTGTCTGAGATTATGGACAAAGGTAAACCTTGTAACCTGACTATTTCTTTGAAGAAAAGACCTGTTATGTGTGAGGCATCATGTGTGGTTTTACATGGGATGAAGTGAGCCATTTTTGAGAACCTATCTACAACCACAAAAATGCTGTCATGTCCATTCTTTGTCCTAGGCAAACCAAGTACAAAGTCCATACTTATGGAATCCCAAGGCTTTGAAGGAATAGGTAGAGGAGTGTATAAACCTGCATTTGATGTATGTCCCTTTGCTCTTTGGCAAATTTGACAAGTTTCAACAAACTTCCTTACATCGGTTGGCAATTTTGGCCAAAAATAGTACCTCCTAACCAATTCTAGGGTCTTATCAATACCAAAGTGACCTGACATGCTGCCACAATGCTTTTCCCTGATTATATTCTCTCTAACAGATCCTCTTGGGATACACAACATGCTACCCTTGAAAAGATATCCATCTTGCAACAAAAATTCAGAAAAATCAGTATTATACCTTCCTGTCATGGCCTTGCAAGATAGGTATGGCTCTTTGAAGTCTTCATCTGTTGTATACTGATCTTTAATGGCATGAATACCTATACTTTCCAACTGAATAGTTTCCACAACAAGATTTCTCCTGCTTAAGGCATCGGCTACCTTATTGGCCACTCCTTTCTTATGTTTTATGGAGAAGGTGTATGATTGGATGTACTCCATCCACTTGACATGTCTGTGATTCAACTTTTGCTACCTGTTCAAGAATCTTAATGCATGGTTGTCAGTGAAAACTATAAATTCCTTTGGCAATAAGTAGTGTCTCCATTTCCTTAATGACTGAACCATGGCATATAACTCTAGATCATAGGTGGAGTAGTTTTGTTTTGCCTCATTTAACTTCTCACTAAAGAATGCTACAGGCCTCCCATCTTGACTTAGGACTCCTCCAACAGCCTTCTTACTTGCATCACATTCTACCACAAAGACCTTGTCAAAATCAGGAAGAACAAGGACTGGTTTTTTTGATATTTTTTCTTTAACAGTTCAAAGGCTTGGTTGGCCTCATTTGTCCATAAAAACACACATTTCTTGCCCCCTTTTATGGTGTCAACAAGTGGAGGACAAATGCCACTAAACCCTCTAATGAACTTTCTATAAAAGCTGCATAAACCATGGAAACTCCTTACCTCCGAGGCTGTTGTAGGTGTGGGCCAATTAAGAATGGCTGCAACCTTACTTGGATCCATTTTTAGGCTGCCCTTGGAGATGACAAACCCCAAAAATATCAACTCTTCTTGTAGGAAGACACATTTGTCAAGATTGATTCTCAACTTCTCCTCTTGAAGCCTCCTGAGCACTTGATGGATATGCCTTATGTGGTCTTCCTTACTGTCACTAAAAATCAGTATATCATCCAAATATACAACAATAAACTTGTTAAGGAAAGGTTTTAGCACTTCATTCATCAATCTCATGAAGGTGCTTGGTGCATTTGACAAGCCAAAAGGCATGACAACCCATTCAAATAGTCCTTCATTGGTTTTGAAGGCGGTTTTCCACTCATCCCCTTCCCTTATCCTGATTTGGTGATAACCACTTTTTAGATCTATCTTGGTAAAATACTTAGCCCTACCCAAGCAATCCATTAAATCTTCTATTCTAGGCATTGGAAATCTATACCTGATAGTAATCTTGTTGATGGCCCTGGAATCAGTGCATAGTCTCCATGTTCCTTCCTTCTTGGGTGCAAGCACTACAGGTACTGCACATGGACTAATACTCCTCCTGATAAGTCCTCTATCCAACAAGTCTTGGATTTGTCTTGCCACTTCAGCATTTTGCTCTGGAGTCAACTTGTAGGCTGCTTGGTTTGGTAGGGTGGATCCAGGGATGAGATCAATGCAATGACTAATCTCCCTCTTTGGTGGAAGGGCATCCTTGCCTTTATCGGCTATCACATCCTGAAACTTCTCCAATAGTTCTTCCACTTCCTTTGGTCCAATCCTCCTAAGAGGTTGCTGTACTTTGACCTTCTTGGGATTCACATCTTTGGGCTTGATGACTACTGCAAAACATGGCACTTTCTCTTCCTTGAGGTTAGCCAAAAACTCTTTTTCACCTACCAACATAACTGAACTAGAAATGACTTTCTCTTTGCAATCATCAATCAAAGGAGTCATTGTAAACTTTTCACCATTCTTGGACAAATGAATTACATTGTTCTTACCATCATGTTGGGCACTTGTGTCATGTTGCCAAGGCCTTCCAAGAAGAAGGTGGCATGCATCCATATCCACTATCTCACAAAGAACCTTATCATGATATTCACCTATCTTGAATTCAACCCAACATTGCTCTTTTACTACAATTTGTTGTTCCTTGGTTAGCCAAAAGACTCTATAGGGGTTAGGATGAGGCATTCTTTCCAATCCTAACTTAGTCACCATTTCATTAGAAGCCAAATTTTTAGAAGAACCTGAATCTACTATTACCTTGCAAACTTTTCCTTTCACCTTGCAAGTGGTTCTGAACAAGTTGTTTCTTTGGGGCTGCTCCTTGGTGGCTGGCATGATGAGGGATCTATTAAACATGATGCATTCTCCACTCTCAGGTGCTACAGACTTGGAAGCGGCTGTTTGGTAACTTGTGGTGCTTTGACAGTCCTCTTCTTGAAGGAGTTGTACTCTTCTTTCTTTTTGATTTGCAGCAGTGTTTCCCATCTTCTCCGGGCACCTAAAGGACTGATGTCCAATCTGATAGCAAGAGAAACACCTTCCAGTAAACACATTGGGACCTCTACCCCCACTTCTTCCTCTGCCATTACCTCTGCCCCTAAACTGACCCTTATCAGCACTATTTTTATCAGCCTGCCCTTGGCTGCCTTCTTGTGATCCGCCACCTTGGAGTCTAGAGAAATTATCTCTGTTTTGAAATCTGCCCCTGCCCCTAAAGTTTTGATTTCCTTTGCCTCTGCTGCTGTTGTATGAATCACCTTTTCTTCTTTGTTTATCCTCAATTCTCAATGCCATTTGAAAACACTTATGGACTGTCTCCGGGTTAAAGAGAGTTAATTCATCTTGAATGGAGAAATTGAGGCCATTAAGATACCTTGCAAGCTTCTGTTTTTCATTCTTAGGCATCTTGGCTTTCAATGTCATCTTGTGAAACTCCTCTGTGTAGGTGCTCATGTCCATGTCCTTTTGTCTCAAGTTGTGCAACTTCTTGTTCAAGTTGACCTCATAATCCTCAGGGACAAATTGCTTCTTGATTTCAAGTACCATCTTCCTCCATGTAGAGATAGGATTCCTATCATCTTCTATCCTTTCATTTTGAATAAAATTCCACCAACTCAAGGCTGGCCCTTTCATTCTTGATTTGGCAATCCTTACTTTCTGATTTTCTACCACTTCTTCACATTCAAAATAGTTCTCCATTGCCTCAATCCAATCAAGGGACTCCTCTGGATTCATCTTACCAGAAAACATAGGTAAGTCTGCCTTAGTGTCCTTCCTACTCAACTTTCCAAGTGCATCTAGGAATTGTCTCTCTGACATGCCTCCTTGTGGCTCTTCCATAGGCACTTCTTCTTCCTCATCTTGATCCTCTTCATCTGAATCTAAGATGACTTCTGACTTCTTCTTGTCTTTGTCTTTCTTCAACTTTTCTATCTCAGCCTCCATCCTTTTGTTCTTGGCTGCTTGCTCTCTCACTATCTTTGCCAATTCGGCATTAGTCACCTTTGAAGGAATTTCCTCCTCTTCTTCTCTATCTCCCATCTCTTTGATGGCTCTGATACCACCTGATGTAGAGTGGCATAAGGGAAGCAACACACAAAGGTTTACTCTATTGTCCTTTGCCCACTCACCCACTTCAACTAGCCTTCAACCAACCAACCAACCAAAGGCACATACAAGGCATATGAAGGATTTGATGTCCAGACTATTGTCCAACCCCTAAGGCTTCTCCAACACCTTAAGATAGATCAACAAACACCTTCTATGCAATTGGTTTGATCTCCAACTTCCCAAAACTCTTCAACCTATACCTTGACTAGTAAGGCTACTAGCCCTCCAAACTAGGTTTTCTCAACAAAACTTGACAAAATCCCAAAGGTCTAGGAAAACAAATGATGGAATTGAACACCCTTCAGGGGACCCTAACAAACCTCCAAATCTCCTGCTCCAACTCTACTCCAGCAATCCAGAACGCCTACTAGGTCTCTAGGCCTAATTGATCAATTTAGGCTAGGTTACAAAGCAAGTGCTCAAAATTGGGTGCATAGGTCAGGGGCAGGAATTTGGAATGCTTCTACCATGTCCCTAAAACACAAATCCATCATTTATTTGCTCACCCTAACAGGATTCTATCATCTACAACCTCAAATAGCATGAAATTGGCCAAATACAATGAAATACTTGACCTAGGGCATCACCTTAAAAATAGAAGACTGCATTTTCCGAAAAAAATCTTTTGGAATCTTATAGTACATACCCCTAGCCTGCATTTCACCAGTTTTTGTAAATTTTCAATGGTGGGAATGCATTCTAGGGCCGGATTTCTATGGCTGCCCTAGAAAACAGGGTTTCTAGACCTGTTTTGAAAGAAAAATCTATAACTTTTGATCCCGACCACTTCAGGACCTCAAACTAGTTGGATTGGAACCTTGACTCCAACATCTTTCAGAAAAATGTCATTTACACACGTGAAAAGTCCGTATAGTCTGTACACAATGAGAAAAATAGGAAAATTTGCTATTTTCTCTAGTTTCAAAGCCTCAAAACTCCGTACCAGACCTCCTCTGCCGTACAGGAGTGAATTACAATTGTTTTTCACCTATCCAAGTTGGTTTCTAACTTCCAAAAGCAGATTCAACCACCCAAACTAAGTTTTGAACCGGCCAATGTGTCATTGGCAACATTGGCAACTTGTTACACTATGGAGTTTTTGCATTTTCAAGAGGATGGCGATTAGGTTTTCTTTTCAAATGGAATCAAACTGCCATCACACTCCTTAGACCATGCTAAAACACTAAGACAACTCAAACAAACTCAAAAAGCCAATATTAGACCTTCTAGGTCTAAGTGGCACAACTAGGTCCAAGTGGACTAAGAAGGATATGAGGTTTATAAAGTTACCCCAGACCTCTTGACCACACAAGAATAGACCTTCCAACATGGCTATGAAAACCCTTATTACAAAACACATTAAACAAAAATCACAACCTTTCAAAAAAAATGCAACCAAAGTGACTTTAGGAACCAAGGTGCTCCTAGGTGCCCTGCACCACACTGTTTATTGACTAGTGTGTGTTGGAAAAATTAGGAATGCCCATAAAAGATAATAAACTATTATATTCATGGTAGTCTGTCATAGGACGCTCTCTGCTCAAAATATGAAAAATAACACCCAACTGAATAGTTTTTGCCATTTGTAATTCTCCCATCATCTTTCCAAATTGAGCTTCAATTGAACCTCCACCTACATGAATCTTCACCTTTCTTTGCAAATGTGCTTCATATTCGAGGGCATTCTTTACAAGACATTCTTCCTTCATTTTCCATCTTATCACTGATTTTTCCTGTCCATCTATGATTTGTTTTTCATAAACTTTGCCAATATGTTTTTCTATGGTGTCAAGTTTTAATTGCAACCTCTTCTCCCTATGATATTTCCAATTGCAAATCTTACACTTGCATTTTATGGGAGGTTCATCTTTGTTTTTATTCTCCACTGGTTCAATGAATTGGAATTTTGACACCCAATCAATCTAAAAACTCCTTAGCATTTCCCACTCACGCCCCTTTTTTGATTTGGCTTTTCTTTCCCCCTTGCGTACACTTGCAGGATCTTCATCTTCATTGATTTCTATAACTTCATTAGCTTTATTATCATTTGTTCTTGGAACATCATCTGTGGAATTGTCATCATTCTATCTACCTTGGGTATTCCCTCAAACATCATCTGTGGCATTCTAATTAGTCCCGGTACATTGGGTATTGCCTAGATTTGGAACATCATCTGCGACATTCTTGTCATTCTCGATACATTGGGTATTCCCTAGAACATCATCTGTGGCATTCTCATCAATCCTGGTACATTGGGTATTCCCTAGAATATCATCAGTGTCATTGTCATCATTCCTACTACATTGGGTATTCCCTGGAATATCATGCATGCCATTGTGATGCAAGTCAATAGATGGTACATGTTCTGATGTTGTAGCTACATCCAATGGACTGCCAACATTGCCAAAGTATGACTTTATGTTATTGTTTCTCCATTTTGATGGCTTGACCTCTCTTCACCTTGAGTGCCTTCACCACCCTCAGACAACTTCTTCTTGCTCGACATCTCTCACGAATTAAAAGCTACAGAAATAATGTCATTTTGTTCAAGATGCAATCATAGATGATAGAATATAGATCCCTAGGTCCTAGACTCCTAGATTAAGATATCTCCCTAGTCCTAATTCCTACTCAATCAATATCATCTGTAACAAAGACAAATAATCAACATGAATCTTATATTATCACACAGTAAACTTGTAAAGAAATGATCACTTACCTTTTAGTGACTCGCCAATGCCTATAGCTGTAACTTCTCTATGATCTGAAATGAATTGAGGATTCAAGAGCTAAGCTGAACAAAATGTGTAAACTTAAAGGATTAATTAGAGTTTCAAATGCATTTATATCAATGCATAATTTTCAAATAACGTGAGATTTTCAAATGCTATTATAATAATATGGCGATTTCTGCGTACTATTAATAGGACACTTATAAATGTTAGGCGAAATGGACCTCCATCAAACACATATATAGTAATTTTCTAGGCGAATATAGCCCTACAATTAGCATGGAGTTATAATGGTATTGGCAAAGTTGGTCCTTATACATGTGAACCATTTAATTATACTGGTGAAATTGGTCCTCGTGCATGTCAACCATTTAATGATATTGGTGAATTGGGTCCTCATGTGTGCCAACCATTTAATGATATTGGCGAATAAGTCGGTGAATTAAAACATGCCTCTGAAATTCCAGGCGAATCACTGTTAGAACCGCATAGTATACCATGGCGAAAATACTAACTATAAATGACTCAAAAATTAATAGGGTGGCGAATTGAAATGCATTTGACCAAAAATCCATAAAAAATGGGTGAATTGGCCCCCCACCTGTGGTAATGTACTCGCCAATTCCTCACTCGCAAAAATGAACTATTTGCCAATTGGCGAAGATTCGCCACTAAAAAAATCCCTGATAACAAACTTACCCAAGAATTTCATCAAGACTTCATTCATCAACCTCATGAAAGTACTTGGTGCATTTATCAATCCAAAAGGCATCACTAACCACTCATACAATCCTTCATTTGTCTTAAAAGTAGTCTTCCATTCATCTCCTTTGATTTTGATCTGATGGTATCCACTCTTCAAGTCCATCTTTGTAAAATACTTGGCTCCACTCAAACAATCCATAATGTCATTCATCCTAGGTAAGGGAAATCAATACTTAACTGTGATCTTGTTTATTGCTCTAGAGTCTGTACACATTCTCCATTCTCCATCCTTCTTCGGTGCTAACATTGTAGGTACTACACAAGGACTCAAACTTTCTCTGATCAAACCTTTCCTCAACAACTCATGTATCTATCTATTCAATTCTTCATTCTCTGCCAGTGTCATTCTATGTGCTACTTTGTTAGGCAGACTAGCTCTAGGTATAAGATCCATGTGATGACTGATACTCCTGATTGGTGGCATTCCTTTAGGTACATTATTTGATATGACGTCTTCATACTCTGTCAGCAACTTAGTTATCTCTTCTGGTTGTGATTCTTCAGTCTCTATCTTTAGGGTTTCAGGTTTCTTAGGAATCAAAGCATAGCACATATTCTCATGTCTCAAACCATCCAAAAATTTTCTTCCATCTACCAAACAGATTCTAGCATTCCCACACACTTCATTCTTAGGATCATCTTCCAAAGGAATCAAAGTAATTCTATTTCCATTTGATGTTATAATGTATGTATTCTTTCTCCCATCATGTATAGGTTTCCTATCATATTACCATGGTCTACCCAACAATATATGACAAACATCCATAGGCATAATATCACACAGTACTTCATCATGATAAGATCCAATATGAAATTTCACTAAACATTGTTGACTCACCAGTGCCTTATGATCATCCTGAATCCGTGCTATATGATATGGCTTAGGGTGTTTCAATCTTTCCAACTTCAGCTTAGTCACCATCTCCTCTGAAACCAAATTATCTGAACTACCACTATCAATTACAACCTTACAACATTTACCTCCTGATTTACATCTGGTTCTAAACAAACTTTTCCTCTATGGTGGTTCTTCATTTGACTCTACTTGAAATAGTTCTCTCCTCATGACAAGTGATTCTCCCTTCTCAGGTTTACCAATTGAACTAGGTGATCCAACATGTTCCTCTTCTACATAGGCTGCTCTTCCACTGTTCTCTATCTTCTTTCTTGTACTCCCTTGATTACATTCAAATTCTTTGTCCTTTACCTCCACACTTAAAATAGGTTCCTCTGAATGTTCTCCTATTAGCTCCTCTTCCTTTTCTTCTATATCCTTCACTCTGGTATGGACTAGGGTTTCCTCTGTGGTAGAAAGTTTTGTCATCTCTCCGATATGCATTATTATCTCTGTCTTCCGTCTTGAATGTTTTCTCTTGTCTGTTTTTCTCTACATATGATATTCCCCCCTAGAAAATGTTCTACCTCTCTGATATTTACCTCCTCTACCTCTTTATCTCTGATCATGCGTCTTGTTCAACTTTTTTTCAACTTTTAGGGAAAACTAATTTACATCTTCCAATGTTGTCATCCTCACCAAACTCAGTTCTTCTTGAATGTTCAATCTCAATCCATTGATGTATCTAGCCACTTTCTCCTTACTTTCTTCAGTATTTCTTGTCCTTATGATCATCTTATGAAATTCTTTAGTGTACTCCACAGATTTCTCCTTTTGTCTCAGGTTTTGCAATCTCTTCAATAGTTCTAACTCATAGTTAGCAGATATAAACTAATTCTTCAACTTTATCACCATTCTATCCCATTTTGTAATCTTTTCTTTTCCTCTTTTGTTTCTATCCAACTGAACTTCTTTCCACCATATAGCAGTATGTCCTTTCAACTTTATCTTTGTAAATTTTACCTTCTCTGGATCTTTAATTTCTTCATACTCAAAGTATTCTTCTATGTCATTTATCCAATCAATCAGTTCCTCATGATTCAAATTGCCAGTATAGTTTGGTAGATCAACTCTAGGTCTTTTCCCAATCTTTGAAATAGCTCGCAACATCTTGACTTGATCTAATTCTTCTTCTCCATCTCCTAGGGTTGCTTCATTTTGATCAGCAGATTGAAATTCTTCATCATCATCACTTTCAACATTAGGTCAAGGTGTAAGTCCTCTTCTCCAATCTTCTTCAACAACATCCAAGCAAACTTACATTGTTTTCATCATTTCCACCATCTCATCCATTCTTCCAGCCATAGTACCAATAACAGGTATTCTCCTTGGCATAATCTCTTCCTCAGATCAAGTGTAACTGCCTCAAATTCGATGATCGGGCTACAAGGTGACAACCACCTCACAATCAATGATCAGTTGACAACACAAGTAGTCTACCTCAGATTTGGTAATCTGTTCATAGAAATATCTTATAGAATTCCTTTGCCAACTTCACTCAATTCGCTCCCAAAGATTCAAACTTCACTCTGATACCACTTGGTGTAGTCACAGTTAGGAGGGTCCACAAAGTGAATAGTCCATACCGTGTAACAAGAGTAAATATAATGGAAACAACTCAAATATATAAAACAAATGCAGATTCATTCATTCAGTATATCATAGATTCAAAATACAAATTGGTTGGCATCATGCAGGCTTACAATTAGGGCTCACAGGCCTGATTCCTCAATTACAGAATATGCCCAAGATATAACTTTGAAGATCCTTCGGAAGAAATTCAAATATCAAACTCAGAATTATCAATGACTACTTTCCTAGGCAACTATTACATCAATATATATCATCTTCAAAACATAAGATTCCTCCACGTCGGCCAAGGAAGATCACAACTCCAATGAAGAGCTGTAATGTGTGTACATGAATAGATCGGACCTAATCATATAGAACTCCTCCACAAATCAATGGAATAGCATGCGGATCTCAAGGAAGGTTAACCATGATCTAAACAATATTGAATGATGTGTCATTTAGCTCCACAAGTTGTGAAATGCTCCGCAAGTCTTCTCCTTTAACTGATTATCTGAGACTATCAAGATGCTCTGTTCTGAGAAAACAATTGATCTTCTGATAGTGATATCTTTTCAATACCTGATCCAAATGCTCTAAATTTTGGATATGATGTACATGAATGTGTCTAGATGCTAAGTCTAGCTCCACAAGGTCTAAAATGAAACTACGGTAGAATGCTGACCAAAATACAAAAACTGCTACTAACTGAATTGAACTGGAAAATGAAAAGAAACAAACTGAAATACAAATATTTTTGGTTGATGCAAGATTGCTCTTGAACTAGGGATGCTCTTGCATCACATTTCCTCCCTTTGTAAGGAAGTAATAAGATGTGAAATCCTAAAAAAATTAACAAACTTGTAGTAGCATCCTTCAAGTCCCACAAAGCTTCTCACTTTCAAAAATTTTGAGCATAAGGCCATTTAAAGATAGACTTTATCTTTTTGGAATCCACTAACACACAATATTTGGATATGATGTGCCCCTAATAGTATATATCATCCTAAAAAAATGAGCACTTTTTATTTTTACCAAATAATTTATTTTCACACAATCACTATAAGACTATAGGATGTCAAGCAAAAATTGAGCACAAATCGATCCAAAAATTCAAAAAATATGTTGTTCATTAGATTCATAAAGGTAATAGGTATGTTAGTTAGTAGGAAAGGAAAAATAGTAAATTCATAATCGGGTTCTAAAGGTAGTCTTTTAAACATCTTCTTCTTTGATTTTTAACTAACGGTTCACGTAAGGTATTTCAAGCATTCAATATTTAAATATATGCATCAAATGAAGAAACCCTTAGCTATACTAAACTTAATAATCAATTGAAACTTAAATAATAGAATAAAAATGATAGAAAACATTGGTGATGATTAACAATGAAAATAAAACATAAAATATAATAAACATAACTTAGAATTTTATCCTGAGAAAACCCTTTTAGGTGAAAAACCCAACCTTCAAATTCATGTTGCTCACTATATTAATTCAACAAAGAGATTACAAACAAGAATGAGTTTTTTCATGCACCTCTAATGCTTTAAGCCTAGATTTTGAAGGGGTTCCAACAACAATTTGACAACATCTCCCTATACAAAATCTTCTTCTTTTTCCAATGCCAACACTCAGAATATAGAGTTAGGAGCTTCAAGATGGAATATATAGTTGTCAAAACCCAAAATGGGCTTCAATTTATGATTCTTCAACTCCCAAGAATCATTCAAACTTACATGCAACGCCTTTTTAATTATATATTCTCTTACACATCTAGTTGTAACTCCCTTCATCATGCTTTTACAAAGTAACTTACAATGTCATACCCAACACTACAAGTGGCGAGTCATGTCATCTAAGGAATCTCATTGATTCCTCCAAAAGTGACACCCCATTCCATTAGGGCCAAAAAATTGCAATATATTCAAATATTAAATATTTACAAGGCTTTCAAGGTGTACAAACACTTAACCTAATATTATAATAGTTCCTAGATCACAAATTTATATTTGAGAAGATTGTAACCCCTATCATTTGATCAAATATTTCTTCTCTTTTGAGCAAGGGTATTTATTCTTAACAATTTCTTTGTACATGTGGTAGTTGTGGATAGGAAATAGATAAGCTACTTAGTTTAAATGTGGTAAATTATTTTTAATTATCTATCCTAGAATTCCACTAGTAATCTAATGTAAAAGAGTTTACTTAAAGAGAACACAAACAACTACATTACCAAATCAAATTTGAGTTATTTGTACTTTTACTTAGATTAGAAAGGGTATCCTAATTAAACTAGGTTCCTAACTCAAATAAAACTCAACTAGGAAACAAAAACGATACATGAACCAAGTTTATACTAATTGATGTGTTTGGATTTAGTGGCAATCAAATTTATGAATATAATAGAGGAGAAGAGTGTTTATGTAATGCCCCCAAGTACCCACCTAGGACATTAACAGACAAAAACTAGATGAACATTTTTTTGCGATAGAAATGTGACACTAAGCATGTTTGGTGTGGAGCCTGATCAGTCCCCAAGTGGGAGATTGTTGGTATGTGGCGACTGATCATGCAAGTATTGTACACACGTAATGTATCATTTCCAGGGTTTGGGGCCAGGCCGGGGTTCAGGGGCGGCAGCCCCTGAAAAGCAGGGGTTCAGGGGTAGCAACCCCCGAGAAGCAGGGGTTTGGGGGTGAAGCCCCCAAAATTATTTTTCCTCTTTTTTTCCTGTTCAAAGTTAGTTGTTAATTTTTGTTAACTGACAAAAGAAAATGACATTATAAAACCCTAATTCTAGAAGCTTCCAAAAATCTTGTTATAAGCGGTTGGGATGTATGTTACGGTATGAGATTCGTGAGATTGTAATCTATTTTTCATTGGATAATAAAATCATTGGATGGCTAAGTTTCTATGGATGTAGCCCATTTTGGGTGAACCACATTAAATTTATGTGTTGATCTCTTTTGTGTTGTTCTTCATTGCTATATTTGGGTTATTTAATCTATATAGAATTGTTAGTGTTTATTGCTCCGATCTTCCCTAACCCTAACAACTGGTATCAGAGCGAGTTGTGTTTGATTATCATTTGCAGGAAGGTCTCATGGTTGAGTGGGAGTATCATGGTTAAGTGGGAGCAATGGCAGACGAGGGTAAATTGAAGATAGATAAATTTAATAGGCAGAACTATCAGTTATGGAAGATGCAGATAGAGGATTATCTCTATCAGAAGGATTTATGGAGGCCATTGGAAGGAAAAGCTAAGAAACTGGTAGCAATGACTGGTGAGGATTGGGAACTTCTGGACAGAAAGTCACTGGGACCATTCGGTTGTACTTGGCACCATCCATGGAATTCAATATAACAGAAGTGAAGACAACAGATGAACTAATGAAAGCTTTGGCTAAATTGTATGAAAAACCCTCAGCCTCAAATAAGGTATTTCTCATGAAGCGTTTGTGTAATTTGAAAATGATTGAAGGTGGATCTGTGTCAGATCATTTAAATGAGTTTAATATGATTAGCAGTCAGTTAACTTCTGTAAAAGTGAAATTTGATGAAGAGGTGAGGGTTCTCTTGGTTTTATGTTCTTTGCCAGAAAGATGGAATAACTTGGTAATAGTTGTAAGCAACTATGTCTCTGGTTCAAATACTTTGAAATTTGATAGTGTTGTTGGTGTTATCCTTAGCAAGGAAATGAAATGAAAAAGCACAGGTGAGAGTTCAACATTAGGTGATTCTTTGACTGTAGAGAACAAGGGAAGAACAAAGGAGAGAGGAAAGAGCCCAACAAATCATGGGAAGCCACAAGGGAAGTCGAAGAAAGGTAGATCTAAATCTAGAGGAAGAATGGATTGTTGGCACTGTGGAAAGTGTCATGCCCACATTTCTCATGCGGTCACGACATGCAACACACATGTCATGTCCACATTTGTCATGTGGTCATGACACAAAATATCAAAAAAAATTCCACGCATCCCTAGAAACCCCCTCGCACCCATTAGTGTGCTCGGTGGCGTACGCACAAAGGTGCACACTAGGTAAATCGATCGACAGGGTTTACGAACTCCATTCACAACCCCTATGAGATGTAAGCCTACTAGGGGGTTAGGTGACATGAGGAGCATCGCCATTAGGGTTAGAATCATAATTGATATCAACCCTAAGTTTCCTAGGTGAAGTCACAGGATTTCAACATGTGTCGAAACCCAAACCCTAACACTAAGAAAAAAATAGATTAAAATACGATTGCATTAAAAATGTAATCACAAGGTGAAAATTAAATGTTAACTAAATGCATAAATAAACCACATAAATTACTCGATCAAATTTTTGAAAAAATCTGACAGCATAATGCCTTATTAGCGTTTAAATTATAAATTTTAAAAAGGTTTCCCAATAACATTTATGAAGAGAAATTAAATCAAAGGTTAAATTACAATCAATAAATAAATGTTATAAAATTTACCCTCCAATTAACGAAATTTAAGTAATTCAATAATTAATTAGCCCCATTCTATTAAAGACCAAAACTAATAAATTTAATCCCAACAATTAAATTTATTCTAACAAGTCAAAAATAATTCCCCAAGGAGTTAGAGGGCTAAGTGTAAAAATTTCACCATATTTCAAAGTCCCCACATTATAAAGCTAATTCCCTAGACAAATTTAAAATAAAGTTGGAATGATTAGCCCACTCTAAAGTCTTAATTCTATAGACTAAAATATAAAATCGAGATATACATAATTCCCCTCAACATAATTAATCTCAAGAATAAAAGGGGCTCCAACAAAAGAATCAAGTCAAATAAAATTATGAGAAAGAGGGAACACGACACGTGCACATGTGGAGAAATAAAATAAATAATATTATTTTCAATATTCCTTCTCAACCCTAAAAATCTTATCCTATTTGTCTTCATTCCATTTCTATCCTAACCCTAATCTTCTCTTCATTTTCTTTCCTCATTTCTCATGCTCACATCCTTTTCTCTCTTCTATTTTCCTTTCTCTTCTCTCATGCTTTTTTTTCTTTATTCTTTTATGTTGCAGGTGCAAGGCTATGGTAGCCATGGAAATGGAGGTATACATAGAAGTATACCTATTATTTATTTTGTTAAGGAGTTTGTTTTTATATATATTATTGAATAAAACAAGCAAATCTGGGTATGTTTTTTTTCTAAACAGAGTATACCCATAAGATCTGGGTATATATATATATATATATATATTCCACAATACAGAGGATTACATATATATATATATATATTTAAATGCATATAAAAAAATCACAATAGAATATGAAGAAGGCACAGGGCCGAACGTAGGTCTACGGCCAGTCAAATATAAGGAAGAACGCAGAGGAACCCTTATCGCAGTTTTTAGTGTATTGAAAGGGGGGATGGGGGGCAAACACCCCCCACCTCTCCACCGAATGGTGGGAAGGTGGGGGGTGTCCGTCCCCCCATTCTTCCCACAGTCTAAAAATTTGGGGGTGGCGGTCATGCCGTTGTCCCCCCAAAGTTTAAAATTTCTTTTTTTTGTAAAACAAACCCTAACCTATGATATGGGGTTCGATCTGCCATTCGCTTATTTCTGAGCACTTTCTACAGTATACTAATTACAGTATGATGTTCAATTATTTTTAAATGATATTTCATTCGGTATTATGTATATATATAATGAGATATAAGTAAAAAAAAGAAAGAATACAAAATGCATTAACAAAATATATATAATGTAATAATGTATATACTCCCATACAAAATTCAACTAACATAAAATATATAGGTTTATGTATATATATATATACATATGCATATATTTCATACAAAAAATACAAGTCTAATAGAACATTAGGAAACTAATTTTTACAGTAATAATAAAATAGAGCATATATATATATATATATATATATATATATATATATATATATATATATATATATATATATATTTTAAAACAATAGTTAACATGAAAGATATATATCTTTTTTTTTTTTGAACAAGTAATATAAGCACATATCTATTTTTTTTCTAACAACCATATGCAAAATACTCATTATATTATGTTTACAAAAGGATGAAATTAGGCATACTATGACTCTCATTTCATAACACATTTTACAATAGCAAGTTAAAATACGCTACACATTTTCATTGAGCCTCAATGCTAAAAATAAGCAGCATCTATACATAGAAAATGCTTGCACATAGAGTTATTTTCTATCTCTCATTCCTTTTGTTACAACATAGAGTAGATGCTCATTTCTTTTGCAATAAAATACAAGGCCTATTTGGCCAAAACTCCAATAACTAAACAAACAAGGCTCTCCAAATGAACAACCCCCACAAGCTTCAATGGCTTCAACAAACCTACAAAAAAAAAACAAATGCAATAAAGGAGGGGAAACCAGCCACAAAATACCACTCTCCTCCCTACCATAGACTCACTCATGAGTCACCCCCGAGCTTGGAGGTCATCCACACACAAGGCTCCTTCACTCCACAACACAATAAAACACAAAACAAAACTCATAGAAATGAGTTTAAAGGGGTAGGGGAGTGGACGTCACTCAACTCAAGAGTGCCACTTCAAATATCTCAAAACTTAACTCTAATAAGGCCTCAAGCCAACACTTTTATACCAAATCTCACATATTTCTCCATGGCTCTCAAGCCATTCAAAAATGCTCATATTCACAACTTACCCTGAAGGCCAAAGTACCAAAAACTAGGAGGTGACCTCGAGGAGGTTCACTCCTCCCCCACCGCACACATGTTGAGCATTTTCTCCAAATGGAGAAGCTCTTACATACACCCATAAAACCGCACAACAACAAAACACAAACAAACAATCACAATGCAACACACAAGTAAAGTAAAATACATAAGGAAAGGCATCAAGCCTTAAATCCTACCTTAAATAGCCCAACAAGGAAGATAGTTGAAGAAGAGCCCTTCCAACTCCACCTCCAAGTCCTCCAAATGAGCCTCCAAAAATTCCTCTAACTCTCTCCCCAAATTCAAATAAAATTGGAAACATAAAATGAAATCTACAACCCTCTCCCTCTCTTCAAGAGGGATTAAAATAGGCTCTCCTCATGAGCCTTGAGGAATGGGAAGGTGACACATGTCACCTTCTCCTTCCTCCTCACATCCACTTCCAAGCTTCATGGAATGTGGTGGTGATACATGTCACCCTCCCATTCCACCAAATCTTGCCCCCTCCACTTGTGCTTGCACACACATGTGGGAGAGAAAGGTGGAGCTAAAGAAGGATGTGGGTACCACAAGTTCCCCAATCCTATCGTCCCATGAAAGCCCACAAAACTCCAAGGTACTCTCACCAATGTGAGAGAGCCTTGGAGTTGGGTCCTCCTCAATTAGTGGTCTTGAAGACTCCCAAGCCTTGGAATGAGGTGTGGATAAGGTTGAGTGTTTGAACCAACCTTCCACTCCTCCCCACACTTTCATTTTCGTCACTTTACTTTATGGTGAGGTTTAGGCGACCAAATGGAAGTTATCCTAGGGTTAGACAAGCTCAAATGGTCCTTAGACCCTAGGGGTACAACTCAGGGTCACTTTTAACCCATTTTGAGCACCATAAGGTGAGTAAAATCACATGAAAAGGGGTCAAAAATAAAAACTCAAAAATGAAATCAATTAACATTACACATTTACAGCACCAATATAAAATTAACTGAAAAAGGGTAGACCTATCCCAAACGATACCACACATAAACATTACGAAATTTCATCATGCATTCACATAGTTGATCTTGGTTCGTCTTGGAACTAGATCGGCTTAACACGGGAATTCACAAAATGTGTGGGATAATCTCTGATTATCCGTGGCTTGGTTAAAACACTTGCGCACTTAAACAGAAGATTAATCCAACATGTATATCATAGCCGAAGCAAGGGAAAAACATATGCTCACACCATCGCATAATCATTTAAAATATCATAAAAATCAAATTATAATTAGATTCATAATTTGCATTTATATAATCCATCTCAAGATACAATCGCATAATAAATCCATAACATAATCTCACAACTAATATCTCAAATAATATCACAATGCAAATCACATGTCAAATCATTATCAGTGAATCAAAATTGGATCTAGTCTCATCACGAGATACTAAACAATGCTAACCAAAATAAAAGCATATAGTCTAATAATCCTGCATATTGGGATCAACAGTCCCCAAAAGTCTAAAATATGTCTCCAACAGTAATATGACATGAGCAAAAATAAGGAAGTGAAAAGGTAGGCCTCACATCCTCCCCCCTAAGACTAAACTTCCTCCTAGAAGTCGTTAAAGAGGTGAGGATAAAGTGCCCTCAATCTAGCTGTATCCTCCCATGTTGCCGTGACCTCATCGTACCTGTCCCACTGAACCCTAACCTAGTCCAGCTCTTGACCTCGAAGGCCCAGCGTCTGACGAGGCAATATGCAAATTGGCTCCAAAGCCAACTTCCCGTCCACCTCTACCTGTAGAGCACTCCAATCCAATACATGAGATAAATCAGATATGTAATGCCACAAAACAGATACATGAAAAACATCATGGATGCGCGATAGGGTAGGTGGCAAGGCTAGATGGTAGGCTATGGGTCCTATCCATTCCAAGATCTCAAAAGGCCCAACAAACTGTGGTGTGAGCTTAGAGCCCTTTCCATAATGGATTGGACTCTTGTGTGGTCACACTCTCAAGAATGCTCTGTCCCCGATTGAGAAGCTCCGATCTAAACTCTTAGCATTGGCATACTTCTTCTGTCGATCATGTGCCTCCTGAAGTCTCTATCTAATCAAGGTCACCTGCTGCTCCATATCTTATACCAGCTCTAGCCCAATAGCAACTCTGTCCTCAATACGGTCCCAACTCAACGATGTCCTACAAGGTCTGCCATACAAGGCTTGAAAAGGAGGCATACCTAACGAACTGTGATGCCCATTATTGTAGGCAAACTCAACTAGATATAGGTACTCCTCCCATCTAGATTGGTGATCCATAACATACATATAGAGCATATCCTACAGAACCTAATTTACCCTCTCCATCTAACCATCTGTCTCAGAATGATAAGCTGAACTGAAGTTGAGTTGTGTGCCCAACGCCTGCTATAATGCCCTCCAAAAAGCTGATGTGAACACTGAGTCTCTGTTGGAAATGATGCAGCGAGGTACTCCATGTAGTCTAACAATCTCCTCCAAGAATACTCTCGCCACCGACGGTGCATTGTACATCATGCGTACAAGTGAGAAATGCGCCACCTTGGTCAACTTGTCAACCATCACCATGATGGCATCATGGCGGCGAGATGACATAGGAAGACCAACAATACAATCCATGGAAATGGTGTCCCATTTCCACTCAAGTATCTCATGAGGGTATAAAAGACCTACTGGATGTTGATGCTCGGCCTTGACCCTCTAGCACTCCAGGCATCGAGCAACATACTCTACAATATTTCATCTCATACATGCCAAATGGTACAACTACCGCAAGTCAGCATGCATCTTCTTCACCCCTGGGTGTGCTGCATAAGGTGCTCTATGAGCCTCTGAAAGAACTACGGCATGTAGGTCTCCTACATGGGGTACATAGATGTGTTGTTGATGTCTAAGTAACCCATCTGCCTCAAGGGAATATCCTATAAACTTGCCCACAAGGGCCCTCTGAGATTGGATCTCCTATTGCACCTCAAGAAACCACTCATCCTCAAGCAGATGTTGAATGATGCACCCTCTCAAGTCCACTCTCAAGGTCAATGTCAGGATCTCGTGGCGCCTCCGAATCAATGTGTCAGCAACCACATTCTCCTTCCCTTTGATGTAGTGGACATCAAAGTCGTACTCGCAAAGAAACTCCATCCAATGCCGCTGGCGAGCATTCAAATTTGGCTATGTGAATATATACTAAAGAATGTGGTGATTCGAATGAAGCTCAAAGCGATGACCCAAAAGAAAGTGTCTCCAATGAACAAGAGCATGAACCACTGCTGCGAGCTCTAAATCGTGAGTAGGGGTAGTTTAGCTCATGGGTCTTGAGCTTTCATGACTCATACGCGATCACTCTACCACCCTGCATAAGCATGGATCCCAAACCCTCAAGTGATGCATCTGTACAAACCACAAAATCCTCTACTGGATCAGGAACCGCTAAGATGGGAGTGCTGGTAAGATGCTCCTTGAGGACCCCAAAGGCCCTCTCGCACTGCTCAGTCCAAGTGAAACCCTTCCCTTTTTGCTGAAGGGAAGTGATGGGGTGCGCTATCCTAGAGAAGCCCTCTACAAATCTATGGTAATACCTAACTAATCCCATGAAAATCCTAACCTCATTCACACTAGTAGGTGTTGGCCAATCCTTGATAGCCCTAATCTTAGATGGATCTACTGAGATACCTTCACTAGTTAGGATGTGTCCCAAATACTGCACCTCAGTTCTGAAAAAGGCACACTTTGCCAAGTTGCCAAAAAGTTGTTGCTCTCTCAAGCACTGCAAAACCTGACATAAGTGCTCCTCATGCTCCTCCTCAGTCTGCAAGTAGATCAAAATATCATCAAGGAAAATGATCATGAACCAATCCAAGTAGGTACGGAACACCCCGTTCATGAGACTCATGAACACTGTAGGGGCATTTGTCAAGCTGAAAGGTACCACAGTGAACTCATAGTGGCCATATCGAGTTCGAAAGGCAGTCTTATGGATGTCCACCTTTGTGATGCGCAACTTATGGTAACCAGACTTTAGGTCTATCTTAGAGAACACTCTAGCTCCCTGCATCTAGTCGAAAAGATTATCAATCCTAGGCAGAGGATAATGGTTCTTCACCGTCACCTTATTAAGCTGCCTATAATCCATGCATAGATGAAGAGACCCATCCTTCTTCTTCACGAAGATGACCGGCGCGCCCCATGGTGAAATGCTAGGTCAGATGTGCCCCTTCTCAAGAAACTCCTCTAACTGCAACTTGAGCTCCGTGAGCTCATCTGTGGTCATCATGTAGGGTACACGAGACACCGGCTTGGAACTTGACACTCAATCAATGTGGAAGTCTACCTCTCTGTGAGGTGGCATACATGGTAACTCTGGTGGAAAGACATTGGCGAACTCCCTCAAGATAGGATGGTCATCTAATGACACCTCTGGCTCATCCTCTGATTTGTCACTAACAGTGATGGCAAACAACTGACATCCCTTCCACATGCAACGCTTAAGCTACTGAGTGGATATCATACAAACTGTCGTGGGCTTCTTAATGCCCACTACCTTGACTGACGTGCCATGATCATCTAAACATCTAATCACTTTTCAGCGACAATCTAGCTTGGCTCTATGAGCTACAAGCCAATCCATGCCTAAAACTACACCATAGGATCCTAAAGGCATAAGCCTAAGGTCGCATAATGTAGTGAAGGCTCCCAAAGATAACTCACAACCCTAAACCAAGGCATCTACTAAAATCTTGGCCCTAGTGGCCAACTCAACCTCCCACCTATCATCCTGCCTAGAGGCCACTAGCCTGTAACACTCCACTAATGATGGAGATATAAATGAATCAGTAGAGCCAAAGTAAAATAAAATAGCAATGGGAACATCCCCAATCATACCTGTCATCTTGATCACTGAGGCCTAGAAGTCAGCCTCGCGGTTATTGACTGTGAGGCCAATTATTTTCACTTTCCTATTTTGATCGTTTGCATTTTAGTTGATGACATTATCAGACTTTGAGAGACTATTATTTCCATTATGCAGATTAGATTATAGCTCCTGACTTTTGGTTTGACAATGATTAGACATATGGTGATTTGATTTGATCATATTTTGATGTTATGATGAAGTTAGATATATGAGATATAGTTGATGATGATTATTGAGGTGATTTCAAGTTCATTATGTGGATCTATTATTTGATGATGATTATGAGACATTAGATAGAAAATGAAGTTTTAATATTAAATTATGTTGAAAATGATTAATGTTGTATGAAATGACTTGAATTTAATTTCAGTTGCTTCAGCTATGACTATCCATGATGTGATTGACACTTGATCTAGTTGTGCAGGATTATATTCCTAGGCCACGGGAAATCAGAGGTAGTGTTCACACATATGTTATTCCCTGTGAAACCGATCCATTCCCAAGAGGAATGAGGATCACGTGTGATCAGATGTTGCTTGCGTGCATGTTTAATTTATTTATTTTGGCCTAGTGACCCCTTTCTTAGTTGATTTATATCATGTGTTGTATATTTATATTGTTTTACACCACTTGGTATTGTTCTCATTTATGGGCCATTTAAAGTGAATTTATGACTCCCTAGGTGTACCTTAGTGTCCCAAAACTTACCCTAGGTGGTTACCCTTGGGTCTAGGGTCAATTTTGACTAACTAAACCTTAGGGTAACTCACTTTTGGTCACTCTAAACTGAGGTTTAGTCAAAGTGACGAATTTTGAAATGGCTAAGGGTGGGAGATTAGCCATGCTTTGGGAAAGACCCATCTCCCTTCCCAAGGTTTGGGGATCCCTTCACCAAGAAGACTTGGGAGGTCTCCAAGACTCCCAAGTGTGTGGGATCTCCCTCCAAGACCCTCACACACGTGTGAGAGCATCTTGGAGGGAGATGGCTCTCTTGGAAAATAAGAGGATGTCATATGGCATCCCTTATCCTCATGGAGGCTTGAAGAGAATTGCCACCTCACCACTTGGTCTCTCACACGTGTGAGAGCACGGATAAGGTGAGGGATAGAATGGAATTGGAGGGTGACACTTGTCACCCTCACACTCCTTCTCCCTTGCAAGTGGCATGGGAAGAGGAAGGAGAAGGTGACAAGTGTCACCTTCTCATTCCTCAAGGCCAAATTGGAAGGCCTATATTATCTCCTCTTGAAGAGGAGTGTGGGGTTTTTGCATTTTGAGATTTTTCCTTCTATTCTTGGAGTTCTTTGTTTTGGAGTTAGAGAAATTTGGAGATTGGGAGACTTGGAGAAGCTTGGAGCTCTTCACCAAACGTTCTTCCATTTTTAGGGCTTTTGAAGGTAAGCCCATGGCTATGGCCATTTCCCTTTGTATACTTCATTTTTATGTTGGTGTTTGTAACTTATGTTGATTGTCATTTTCTTTTTGTGTGGGTTGGGAGTTTAGTGAGAGCACCTCCATTTGGAGGTAAGGCTCAACTTGTATGGGGTGGGGGAGAGTGAACCTCCTCGAGGTCACCTCCTTATTGTTGTGCTACTTATAGCCTAGAGGGCTTTTCTATGGTGTTGAGAGCATCTTGATGGCAAGAGTGCCATGATATTTTTTTTTGAGATATTTGGAGACATGTATTATGTGGTTTTGGCTTGAGGCCATGAGATTTGGTGATTTTGAGATCTTGGAGTGACCTCTTGAGTTGAGGGGTCCACTCCCCTACCCCCTTCAAACTCATTTTCATGAGTTTAGTTTTGTGCAAACCTTGGGGAAATTTTATGTGTGTTTAGAAAATTGCATTGTTGTGGTGTGTGTGTCAAACCGTGTGAATCCTACCTCCCTAGCTCGGGGGTGACCCACTAGCGGGTCTATGGTAGGGAGGAGGGCATTCCTTCGTGGGTTGGTTCCCCATTGTTGTGTATTCATTGCAGGTTTATAGTGGAAGAAAAGGGAGCTTGGTGAAGTCCATTTTTGGTGTTTTGACAGTACTTTTAGTTGGCTATTTTTGGAGCCATGGCCTTAGAGGCCTCATTGTAATATCTGCCAAATTATTACTATCCATTGTGTTGGTTGTTGTAAGGAAAGTTGTTGTGAGTAGTCTTTAAAGTTTATCCAAAATCTATTGAATTTCATGTTATTGTGTTTATGGGTTTATGGAGAAATGCAAGAGGATATACATTCTGTTGTCATATTATAAAAAAAAAAGTATGAGTTGCTGTTGAAATTTTGGTCATATGCTTTGAGGAAAGGAAAATGTACCTTTGTTGTTATGTTTACAAAAAAAAATATGGTTTTTAAGCTTGTTGTTTGTGTCTATGTGTTGTTGAAAGTTGAACATAAATGATTTTGTATTTATTGTGGACTTATATTTGAATAGAAAGGAAGTTTGAGTGTTGAAGTAGTCCCTTTGTAGTGGGCTTTAGATGTAAAAGAAATGACTGTGCAAACTGTAATTTATCTCATAGGAAATGTAAATAGGATTGTATAATTGTGATATAATAAAAGAAAATAGTATTGGGCTCCATTTTAATTTTTGTTACAAAAGAAAAATATATATTTATATATGACAAGTAGTTTGTTGTTTTTGCAAAAAAAAATAAAAAAAAAAATAGATATGTAAAAATATATAATCTGGTCTATTCATTTAAAAAAGAAAAATGTTGTGTTAATAGTGCTTACAAACTTCTAGATTTGATTTTATGCCTTTGTTATGCTAATATATATATATGTGTGTGTGTGTGTGTGTGTGTGTGTGTGTGTACACACACACACACACACACACACACACACACACACACACACACACACATATATATATATGTACACATATATATACATTATAAAATATATATATTCTAATTTTTTTATGTTTTTAACCTACTGCTGAAATCTAACAAGGCTGAGAATATGTGTTTTGAGTATATATATACAGAGTTCAAGTGCCAAATAAACTGCATTGTAAACAGTGAAAAACCCAATAGGAAATAACTGTGAGTTATCGTTTAAAAAGAAAGTAATAAAAAAAAATGGAGCTGTGAGTGACGACTATGCACTTTGAAGTAAGAGGGGTGTGGGGAGGGGGTGGTGCCCCCACCCACACCCGCGAGTGTGGGTGGAGGCACCGCCTCCTCCCCACACCCCCTTCTCCCTACTGAAACCCCATGCACCGTCCCCTCTCGCCGCTCCCCAACACTTGTGAGTTTCGCTGTCCGCGGCGGCGGCCATACCTCAAACGACCCTTGGTCCCCTGCGACCTGTGACCTACAGATCAAAACAACTTTATATGAATATAATTATATATATATATATATATATTTAGGCATCTTTCTGTGTATGTATCAGATTTACTCCATTCTACCCATTATCACTAATATATATATATACATATATATATATATAATAACATATATATATATAGTTAAAAAAAGGGGTTTTTACACAAAACCCACGGGGTATATACAATAACTATACCTCTGTGTAATGATACCATGGCTGCCAATCCTCTCTTAAACCTTCAACTTGCAAAACAAGGGGAGAAAACAAAAAAATGGAGAAAACCAAACAATAGAGAAGAAAGGATGAAAAGGAAAACAATAGAATATGATGGATAATAGGGTTAGGGTTTCCTTTTGGGAAACTAATAAAATATTTAGTTAGGGTTGAGTGGAGGATGAGAGGGAATTAGTTTTTACTAATTTATTTATTTCCCCATTTATTCATGTGCACGGGAATTCAAACTTCCCTCTATTCTTTACATTTTGACTTTTGGTTTTATTGCCCCCCATAGTGTTTTAAATTTATTTTGATTTATAATTTTTATTTTGGAGTTTGATATTTATACTTTCATGTGGGATTTAATTAAATGGGAATAGGAATTTGATTTATTGGGATTCTTGATCCCTTGCCTTTTAAAATAATTTGGGCATTCCTTTTTAATTATCTAATGTGTTTTAATTTAATGTTTTGGGGAGATCTTTTTATTGAATTTATTTTTTTAATTTAATTGATTTTATTCTGGAGGAGATGTTTTAATTTATTCTCTTTTAAATCTTTTTACTTGAGTTATTTAATAAATATAATTGTTGCAATTATATTTATTAAAGGACTTCATTATTGAAGATTTAATTTGGTTGTTTATTTAATTTCAATTTTTATATTTTGTTGAGTGTTAAATTTTATTTCGACCTTGGAATTATTTAATTTATCCTTATACATTAGTTAATGTTAATTTTTGCCTTAATTATTTTCCTTGGGGATTCTTTTTGAAATATTTGTTTTCAATGTTGAAAACGCATTATGCTGCCAAATTTTCTCAGAATTTTAGGGTTTTATTTTAATAGCATTTTTGTGACACCTATTTTATCACTCCATCACATCATGTGACCATTTTATCATTGAAGCATCATTGTTATCTGATTTTAAATTACGCATTAGAATTAGGGTTTGATTTTGATTCAATTGAAATCATTTCACGCACCTAGGAAACTTAGGGTTTGAATTAAATCAATTCTAACCCTAGTAGCGATGCTCATCGCATCGCATAACCCCTTAGTCGGCTATCATCACATAGGGGATTGCGTAGGTAGGCGCTCTTCCTTGAGTTTTGATTGACATGTTTATGCCTTATGCGTATTGCCACCGAGCACGTAGACACGTGCGAGGAGGTTCCTAGGGACATGCAAAAAAGTTTTTAGAAATTCGTGTCATGACCACATGACAAATGTGGACATGACATGTGTGTTGTGTGTCGTGACCGCAATGGGAAATGTGGGCATGACATTTGGTATCAGAGCCCAAGTTTAAACACTGGGCTTGTTTAGGGCACATTATTATTCTGCAACTTTGATTAATTTGTGGTTACCTCATTTTTGTAGGATGCCTCCCTGACAAGTTTAGCAAGCGCGTTCACACCGCACGGAATCTGTAGAGGTTCATAGTGACTCTTCAGCTGAGGGATAGGCACCGCTGGCCCCACAGGTGCTGCAGGCACCACCGGCCCTACCTATACCAGATATTGGGCCATAGATATTGCAGGCTCTATAGGCAGTGTTAGATAGGCTACCACTGACCGCAGTTGAGCCACACATAGAGCCACGTGTTGAGCCTCGCGTTGATCAGTGAGAGGAGCCACATGTGGAGCCATGAGTAGAGTCACGTGTGGAGCCCCACGTCGAGCCGCTAGAGGCACCACATATGGAGCCATATGTTGAGGTACCAGATATGACGGCAGAGGAGGTTGGATCAGCCGACAAGGCCAGTAGCAGGAGCCCTCCACATCATGCTAGGTGTGAGGAGGAAGTACAAGAGCAGATTGTTCACAGGCCTTATGATTATTATGCGGATGAGGCTATCAGAGGGAACAGAGACCGAGGATATCCCACCAAGGATTTGTTGAGGCTAAATCTGCCTACATTCATCGGGACCATAGAGGGAGCTGAGGCAGAGGCCTGGCTCATCAACTTAGACATATGCTTCATGTTCCGTCCTTACAAGGGCAACACGAAGCCACGTGTGGCAATCCACCTATTGCAAGATGCAATAGCTACTTGGTGGCACATTGAGGAGTGCAAGCACCATATATCACTAGACACACTCACATGTGAGACTTTCATTGAGTGCTTCAATGGGTGATATTTATCATATCACTACAGGCAGCGTCGCATAGACGATTTTCATGACCTTCAGCAGAGAGAGCTTACCATTGCTTAGTATGAGGGTAGATTCATCGAGCTATCTTGATATGCAGAGTATCTCCATGACGAGAAACTCCTGGTTCATAAGTTTATCAAAGGATTGAACCATAGCATAGCAGGGTTTGTACACATGGCAGACCCCCAGACATTGAGTGATGTTGCCGAGAAGGCATACATAGATAAGGAGATACAAGGAAGAGGGCAGAGTTCATGCCCTCAGTTTCAAGATCGTGGCCAACAGTACCATCAGCAGAGTTACAGTAGACCACCACCGCCACCTCAGAGAGGAGGATTTAGTTTCGCATCCTTACCTTCTAGGCCCCCACTACAGCAGCAGCAGCCGTAGCAGCAGTAGCAGAGATCCAGGCCACAATAGAGGGCACATAGGGGGCATAATCAAGGTTGGCAATAGTAGGGCCCACGCAGAGATCAGAGGCAGCAGGGACCACCTGCGGGTCTCGCAAGGTTGCAGCAGTCATATAGGGGTTCACAGGGGTCCATAGGTAGATCTGGACAACAACAGTCAAGTAGGACTCAGACTAGATAGGTATAGGCTAGGGGTCCATGTTATGTGTGTGGTGGAGTGGGACATCTAGCCAGAGAGTGTCCACAGGGCTTTACAGCAGGGGGCAACCTCGTACAGTAGGATCAGAGCAGATAGTTGGAGATTAGGGTAGGTCCCACCGTATGTTCACAGCAGTTGATAACCGCAAGGCTAATTTTTAGGCATCAGTGATTGAGACATCAGGTATGATAGTGGGTGTCCCCATTTCTATTCTTTTTAACTTTGGTTCTATTGACTCTTTCATATCTCAATTGTTAGCGAAGCGTTGCAGGCTGGTGGCCTCTAGGCAGGGTGAGAGGTAGGTGGTTGAGTTGGCCTTAGGGGCCAAGATGACAGTAGATGCCTTAGTCCACAACTGTGAGATATCTTTGGGACCCTTTGTGTCATGTCCCTGTTTCTGGCTTGATCATCAAGTGAAGAATGGATTAGCCTATTCCTCATTCCTAGAGGCTAATTCTAAATGATGAGAGAATGAATTAGTTTTTGACTAACTCAACCTTTTTGTTTTGCAAGAACAAAGTCAAAAACTTAAAATTTGGCTAAGTCTGGAAGCCAAGTAAGTAGGAGGTTGACTCTTGGAGTCTAGGTGCCAATTTCACATCAAATTTCCTAAATGGGCGCCTAAGGATTTTGAGATCCTCTATCAAGGTTGGGAGTGCAATATGATAAGTATAACATCATTGGAACTTGTCAACACACTGAACTAGGGTCTTGAAGGTCAGAAGCTACCAAGGAGGGTTAGGCGCACTTTCTCTCTCCTTCAGCCTCAAAGTGGCACCTGGCATAGAAACATCATATTATGAAGCACATCAACCCTCTTGCACTGGGTGCCTTGGTAAGAAAGGTTTGATGAGCTCCTAAGATGATTTTGAATTAAGCAGTTGACTTAGGTACCCTTGGGCCTCTGTGCAACCTCATAAAGCGCCTAACTTGTAAAGGCAGAATTTAATGGCATCTAAAGTATTGGACCTCTAGTTGAGTGTCTGGGAGTATCAAGCCTAGTTTGGAGATCATGAATTTGCCTAAGTGAACCTAGGCGCCAATTGAAACATTCCTCCACATCAAAAATGTGCCTAAGGATCAAGGCGCCATTTCTTGTTCAAATAATCCTCTGAGGGTGCCTAAGCGTTAGATCTTGTCTCTGGTACCCTAGAAATGCGCCCTAGTCAACAAGTCATTTGGAAGGCTATTTTGAGCATCAAAAAGGTTGAAGGATCATCCACTCAGTTGGCAATATCATTATTAACAAAGAATGATGTTAAAAGATAGAGGTGCATTCTTCATCATTTTTCAACATCCCAATTGCGCCTTCCTTTGGGAAGCTCCTATTGTGCCTAGAAGATTGCATTCCTCCTCCAAGTGAAACTAGTGAGTCTCCTCTTCAATGAAGATCAAGTTGTTTGATGGAATGATCTTTGCATTATGATATGATCTTAGGCGCCTAGATGATACTTTACAACACTTCAAGTCCACCTAAGAACATCAAGGTGCCTAGACAGGGTTCAAATGACCTTGAAGATGCACCTAAGCAGGGATATCATCTCCAAACTCCTCAATAAGCCAAGGCACTAGTAGGAATGATGTTCTAGGTTTACCTCAATGCCTCTGAAAGTGAACACTTGCATGCAGGATGAGCCATTCAAGGGAAGGTGCCAATTCTCCCTTCCTCAGTTACCTTGTTGTGGCTCCTAAGTAAGAAAAGAGCTTTTAATCTACTTCATCTGATAGGCACTTGAGAGAAGAGGGTGATTTGACTCAAATATGATTTGAGATGAAGATTTCTGAAAGGAAAGACCACATCTTTCCTTAGGTGCCAATTTACACTCCTTTCTACCCATAAATGCACCTAAGGACTAAAAACAAGGTTTTTTAAATGCTTTAGATATCGTCGCTCTCTCCAAGGAGGTCAATCCACACTCAGAAGTTTCATCTATTACATAAGATTGTGGGAAAATGTCCAATCCTTCTTTAGGTGCCAAAACCACTGCTAAACATTTAAATCTAGCACCCAAGTCAGGAGAACACTAGAACTGCGCCTAAGTGTTTCTAGAAGGAGTGGAGGTAGTTAAGGTAGTTACACTACTTGAATTCTCATTGGTCAGAGGATTAGCATTGGAATCCGTGTCAGGGTCTTTGGGTAAGATTGCCAACTCAGGATGAGTTGTCAAGTGGAATATGTTCCTAAATATGCTCCTTGGAAAATGTGCTTTCATTGCCTTTGGAAGGCCTATAAAAGGAGGAGCTCCCTCATTCATTTGATATCTGATCTTTTGGTGAAATTTCTCTCTGCAAAGCTTTATGCTTGTGATCTTGAGGCCTGCGAGTTTCAAGTGTTGGGGTGATGCTCCCTCAACTAACAAGGTGATGCTCCCTTATTGCATTGTGAGGTGTTGACATCTAGTTGACATCATGGGGTTCAATTGAAGTGATCTACATCAGTTAGAGTGATAGAGTTAGTTGTGAAGAAGTTGAAAGTATTGTATACATCTAGGCTTCAAGGCCTTTCTTTGTAATCCTTTGAATAAGATTGTATCTTCATTCCATTGAGGGCATCATCATTGTAATAAGACCTTTGCAATAAGTTGAATCAAGTAATAATACAAGTACCCAGATTCAAGGTTGATTCATACAAGTTATTATCTTTGATGTATGTCATTAAGTTTGTAGTTGATGAGTTAAGTGCAAGTAAATTTGTCTAAGTGAGGAAAAAAAAATTAGTTAGAACTAGTTGGGTATCTTACAGTGGTATCGGAGCCTAAATCCTGCCAGCCTCTGGGTTATGCAGCCACCCGAACTAGGTCCACACAGGTATTATACAAGAAGAGCTAGGCAAGAACAACAATAGAAACATCATACAGAAGCTCTAGCTAACATGGCTGATGAAAGAAGTAGAAGTCCGCCTACTGATCGTGAACATGAAGCAAGGGAGATGTTTAGAAACATTGTCGTTGGACAACAACAAACAACTCAAATATTGCAACAAGTCCTACAATCCCTTCAAAACATGAATCAAGGTGAAGTAGCTAGACAAGGTCATAGAGATGTAGCTAGACAAGAGAGACAAGAAAGACATGTTGATGATGATGCTGCTAGTGCAACAGGTAGAAGAGTTTGCACACAAACTCCTACAGTTGATAGGCCTTTAAGACCTACTTTCCTTCCACCACCACCTGAACAAGGCAATGATGCTGATGAAGAGTTTGATGAAGGAGAGTAGAATAACTTTGAAGATGAAGTAGCACTCTTTGCAGATCTCTATGCCAGATTACTAGATCGTGTTTGGGATATGATGACTTTCAATGAATATTGCCGATAGAAGAGGGAAGATAGGGACAGGTGAGGTAGAACTAGAGGCTTTCATCCTAGAAGGGATGATGATACAAAGGAGTATAAAGAAGCATTGAATCAAGTTCCCATTCCTACCTTTGATGGAAGTGGTAAGCTCAATGCTAGAGCTTGGGTAAACAAGCTGGATACTTACCTTTCTCTTAAGCCTTTAACAGAAAAGAAGGCGATTCAATTTGCTACAACGCATCTTGAAGGATTGGCATATGAATGGTGGCATCATGGCCTAGTCTCTCAACATCATGATAGGATAAATTCCTATAATGAGTTTGTAACCAAATTGATTCAAAGGTTTGATAGAAAAGACACCGAAGTGTACTATTGGAAACTAGCTCAACTCAAGCAAGAAGGAAGGGTTGTGCAGTATGTAAATGAGTTTCAGAAGATAGCAGTGATGGTACCTAACATGACTGACCGAAGAATCACTATGTTGTTCATTGAGGGATTGCACAATCATATCAATCCATTGGTAAAGGTGCAAAGGCCAGTAAACTTGGAAGAAGCAATTGACTTTGCTCTTGATCTAGATACTACTCCTATATACCAGCCTAAGAGGAAGTTCTATAAAGGAGTTAGTTCTACTCAAAGGAAATCCTCATTTCCTCAAAGGATAACTCAAGGTACATCTGCAGTAGAAAGAGATGAACTGAGGAGGAAGAAACTATATTTTTCTTGCAAGAAACCTTGGGAACTAGGACACAAGTGTCTTGGTAAAGGTAAATCTCATCTGATTAAAGTAGTATCTGATGATGGCAGTGAAGAAGAGTCACTGAGTGAAGAAGAGTCAACTTAGGATGAAGAGGAAGTACATAAACAACCAACCCTTAATGTTATTTCAGAAGGAACAACTGATAAAATAACATTAGCAACTATTTCAGGTGTTCCTAAGTATCATGCCTTCCACATAAGAGGAGTTGTGAAGGGTCAGAGTGTCACTTGTCTAATTGACAGTGGTGCTACTCATAACTTCATAGATGAAGGTTTGGTAGCAAGGCGGGGTCTAAAAGTTGAAGACTTTGAAGGGTTTCAAATAGCAGTTGCTGATGAATTCCTGATGAGTTGTACCAGAAGGGTGACCCAACTGCAAATTCAAATGGGTGATTATTCTTTACAGGATGATTTCTATGTAGTTGGACTTGGGCATATTGATGTAGTGCTTGGAGTTCAATGGTTGCATTCACTTGGAAGAATAGTCTAGGATTTCTAGAAGATGGAATTAGAGTTCATGCATGAGGGAAGAAAGATCAAATTGAAGTTAGTATCTGATGGAAACCCCAGAGTTGTCTTGACTAAATGCATGGAAGCATTGTTCAGGCATAATGACATTGAGTGGGTAGCGCAGGTTTGCATCAAGGACAATCAGATTCTCTTTGCTGAAGAACTTTATCTTGCGGATATCCAGGCAATGTTGGATAAGCATGGTAAGGTGTTTAGGGACATACCTCCAGGCATACCTCATGATAGAGGTTTTGAACATGTCATTGAATTGGAGGATGGGACAAAACTTGTCAACATTGCACCCTATTGGCATCCAAGACATTTCAAGATTGAAATTGAGAAGACGATCAAAGAATTGATCGAGATGGGGCATATAAGGCCATCATCAAGTCCATTTGCATCATTTGTGGTGCTAGTGAAGAAGAAGGATGGAACAATGTGGATGTGTATTGACTATCGCGTATTGAACAAGAAGACCATCAAGAATAGGTATCCAATACCTAGGATTGATGAACTACTTGATGAGCTACATGGAGCAATCTATTTCTCAAAGATAGTTACCATCAAATTCGTGTTCATGAAGAAGACATTCCAAAGACAACATTTAGATGCCATTACGGACATTATGAATTTATGGTGATGCCATTTGGATTGACAAATGCACCAGCCACTTTCCAGTCCTACATGAATCATGTTTTTAATAAAAAGTTAAGGAAGTATCTGTTGGTTTTCTTCGACGATATCTTGATTTACAACAAGACATGGGAAGAACATCTCCAACACTTAGATGAAGTTTTGAACATCATGGAGAATCAATCTTTGTATGCAAAGATGTCTAAGTGTGAATTCAGCTTGAAGAAGATTTTGTAACTGGGTCATGTGATAGGAGCAAATGGTGTGAAAGTTCAAGAAGAAAAGATTGAAGCCATTCGCAATTGGCCAATTCCCAGGAATGTGTCAGAACTAAGAGGTTTCCTTGGCCTCTACAGCTATTACAGAAGATTTGTTAAAGGTTTCTCATAGCTTGCTGCACCCTTAACAAATCTGACCAAGAAAGGTGCTTTTATCTAGTCAATGGAAGCTTAAGCTGCATTTGACAGATTGAAGGAAGTTATGAGTACAACACCAGTCCTAGCCTTGCTAGATTTTACTAAGTCTTTTGTTTTAGAATGTGATGCTTCTGGAGAAGGCATTGGAATAGTATTGATGCAAGATCATCATCCCATCGCATTTGAAAGCAGGAAGTTGAAGGACACAGAAAGATTGTACTCAACTTATGATAAACAGATGCTGGCAATCATGCATGCTTTGGCTAAATTCTGCCAGTATCTAGTTGGATCTAAGTTTGTGGTCAGAACTGATCACAACAGTTTGAAATACTTTCTCGGGAAAAAAGATTTGAATGAAAGACAACAAAAGTGGGTTGTTAAGATACAGGTATATGATTTTGAAATTGAGTATGTGAAAGGCAAGAAGAATGTGGTAGCCAATGCCTTGTCTAGAAAACCTGCCATTTGTGCCCTGAGTGAAGTTTCAGCTGATTGGAAGTCTCAGCTTTTAGTTGAGTACTCCAAGTCAAAAATTGCTTGTGAGATCATGGATGGAGTCATTCAGGATGATAGGTACAAGGTGGTTGATGATATCATCTATTACAAAGATAGAATCTTTCTGACTCCTGAATCGGAGTTGAAGCAATAGATTTTGCGGACATACCATGATACTCCACTTGCAGGACACCCTAGCTACTTCAAAACCTACAGACATATCAGGGAAAGGTTCACTTGGAAAAGTCTGAAGGAAGAAGTTCTCTGGTATGTTAGGGAGTGTCTGACTTGTCAACAGAATAAGTCAGAGCATACATTTCCAGCAGAGTTACTCCAACCACTACCAATTCCAGAACATAAGTGGGAGAGTATCTCTATGGATTTCATCACGGGTCTTCCAAAGGTGATTGGAAGAGACTGTATCTATGTAGTTGTTGATAGATTGACAAAGTATGCTAACTTCTTTGCAATTCTAGTTGAATCATCAGCATTGCAAGTAGCTAAGTTATTCTTCTATGAATTTTTCAGACTACATGGCCTTCCTAAGACCATAGTCAGTGATCAAGATAGCCGGTTCATTAGTGTATTCTGGAGAGAGCTATTCTGACTAGCTAGAACTAACTTGACACCAAGCACTAGTTATCATCCTCAAACTAATGGATAGACTGAAATTGTAAATAAATGGCTTAAGGGATATTTGAGAAATTATGTGTCTGATCATCAGCGTTCTTGGATTAAGTGGCTACATCTGGGTGAATACTGCTACAACACTACTTTCCACATGTCAATTGGCATGTCTCCCTTTCGAGCTTTGTATGGGTATGAAGCAGTTTCATTTATTGATCTAGCACTGGATGATAGTAGAGCTCCCCGAGCAAGTGACTTGATGAAGGATACTCAAGATATTTTGAGAGTTCTTAAGGAGAATTTGTAAAGGGCTCAAAACCAGCAAAAGTTGTATGCTAACAAACACCGAGTTGAATAGAGTTTTGAAGTAGGCAATATGGTATTCCTGCACCTTCAACCACATAGGCAAAGTACTTTAAAGAAGTCAAGTGCAGGGAAATTTAAACCAAGGTTCTACGAACCCTACAAGGTGTCGAGAAGAGTAGGGGAAGTGGCATATGAACTTGATTTGCCAGCAAGAAGCCACATCCACAATGTGTTTCATGTGTCATGTCTCAAAAAGGCACTAGGACAACATGTGGTTTCATCTGATGAACTTCCACCACTGGATGAAGAAAGAATGCTTGCACTAGAACCTGAAAGTGTGGTGGATATGAGGGAGAAGAAACTACGCAACTGGAACATAAAGGAATATTTGGTGAAGTAGAAAGGGTTGCCAATGGAGGATGCTACTTGGGAAGGTGAAAAGATTCTAGAGCATCCTAACCTTCAATTGCTTGAGGACAAGCAATCTCGGGAAGGGGAGACTGTCATGTCCTCGTTTCTAGCTTGATCATCAAGTGAAAAATGGATTAGCCTATTCCTCATTCCCAGAGGCTAATTCTAAATGATGAGGGAATGAATTGGTTTTTGACTAACTCAACCTTTTTGTTTTACAGAAAAAAAAGTTAGAAACTTAAAATTTGGCTAAGTCTGGAAGCCAAGTAAGAAGGAGGTTGACTCTTGCAGTCTAGGTGCCAATTTCACATCAAGTTTCCTAAATGGGTGCCTAAGGATTTTGAGATCCTCTATCAAGGTTGGGAGTGCAATATGATAAGTATAACATCATTGGAACTTGTCAACACACTAAACTAGGTTTTGAAGGTCAGAAGCTGCCAAGGAGGGTTAGGTGCACTTTCTCTCTCCTTCAGCCTCAAAGTGGCACCTGGCATAGAAACATCATATTATGAAGCACATCAACCCTCTTACACTGGGCGCCTTGGTAAGAAAGGTTTGATGAGCTCCTAAGATGATTTTGAATTAAGTAGTTGACTTAGGCGCCCTTGGGCCTCCGTGCAACCTCATAAAGTGCCTAACTTGTAAAGGCAAAATTTAATGGCATCTAAAGTATTGGACCTCCAGTTGAGCGTTCGGGAGTATCAAACCTAGTTTGGAGATCATGAATTTGCCTAAGTGAACCTAGGTGCCAATTGAAACATTCCTCCACATAAAAAATGTGCCTAAGGATCAAGGTGCCATTTCTTGTTCAAATAATCCTCTGAGGGCACCTAGGCGTTAGATCAAGTCTCTGGCACCCTAGAAATGCGCCCTAGTCAACAAGTCATTTGGAAGGCTATTTTGAGCATCAAAAAGGTTGAAGGATCATCCACTTAGTTGGCAATATCATTATTAACAAAGAATGATGTTAAAAGACTGAGGCACATTCTTCATCATTTTTCAACATCCCAATTGTGCCTTCCTTTGGGAAGCTCCTATTGCACCTAGAAGATTGCATTCCTCCTCCAAGTGAAACTAGTGAGTCTCATCTTCAATGAAGATCAAGTTGTTTGATAGAATGATCTTCGCATTATGATATGATCTTAGGTGCCTAGATGATACTTTGCAACACTTCAAGTCCGCCTAAGAACATCAAGGCACCAAGACAGGGTTCAAATGACCTTGAAGATGCACCTAAGCAGGGATATCATCTCCAAACTCCTCAGTAAGCCAAGGCTCTAGTAGGAATGATGTTTTAGGTTTACCTCAATGCCTCTGAAAGTGAACACTTACATGTAGGATGGGCCATTCAAGGGAAGGCACCAATTCTCCCTTCCTCAGTTACAATGTTGCACCCAAGGGACTTCTCTCCCAAAGTGTGCCTAAGTAAGAAAAGAGCTTTTAATCTACTTCATCTGATAGGTGCTTGAGAGAAGAGGGTGATTTGACTCAAATATGATTTGAGATGAAGATTTTTGCAAGGAAAGACCACATCTTTCCTTAGGCACCAATTTACACTCCTTTCTACCCATAAATGTGCCTAAGGACTAAAAACAAGGTTTGTTAAATGCTTTAGATATGGGCGCTCTCTCCAAGGAGGTCAATCCACACTCAGAAGTTTCATCTATTACATAAGATTGTGGGAAAATGTCCAATCCTTCTTTAGGCGCCAAAACCACTGTTGAACCTTCAAATCTAGCGCCCAAGTCAGGAGAACAATAGAACTGTGCCTAAGTGTTTCTAGAAGGAGTTGAGGTAGTTAAGGTAGTTACACTAATTGAATTCTCATTGGTCAAAGGATTAGCATTGGAATCCGTCTCAGGGTCTTTGGGTAAGATTACCAACCCAGGATGAGTTGTCAAGTGGAATATGCTCCTAAATATGCTCCTCGAAAAATGTGCTTTCATTGCCTCTGGAAGGCCTATAAAAGGAGGAGCTCTCTCATTCATTTGATATCTGATCTTTTGGTGAAATTTCTCTCTGCAAAGCTTTATGCTTGTGATCTTGAGGCCTACGAGTTTCAAGTGTTGGGGTGATGCTCCCTCAACTGACAAGGTGATGCTCCCTTGTTGCATTGTGAGGTGTTGACATCTAGTTGACATCATGGGGTTCAATTGAAGTGATCTACATTAGTTAGAGTGATAGAGTTAGTTGTGAAGAAGTTAAAAGTATTGTATACATCTAGGCTTCAAGGCCTTTCTTTGTAATCCTTTGAATAAGATTGTATATTCATGCCATTGAGGGCATCATCATTGTAATAAGACCTTTGCAATAAGTTGAATCAAGTAATAATACAAGTACCCAGCTTCAAGGTTGATTCATACAAGTTATTATCTTTGATGTATGTCATTAAGTTTGTAGTTGATGAGTTAAGTGCAAGTAAATTTGTCTAAGTGAGGAAAAAAAATTTAGTTAGAACTAGTTGGGTATCTTACACTTTGCCACAATTTGTGATCTTAGAGTTATGACATTAGGATCCTCCGATGTGGTTTTGGGTATGGACTGGCTTGCGGCTCATCGAGCTAAGCTAGATTATCACTAAAAGGTGATTAGCTGCTCAGACGATCATGGTACATCTGTTGAAACAGTGGGCCTTTAGAAGCCCACAACAGTGCATATGATATCCGCTCACCAACTTAAGCACTGCATGCAGAAGGGATGCCAGATGTTTGCTATTACAGTGAGTGACAGATCAGATGACGAGCTTGAGGCATCTTTGGATGACCATCCCATCTTGAGAGAGTTTGTCGATGTGTTTCCAACAGAGTTACTGGGGATGCCTCCCCGTCATGAGGTAGACTTTCATATTGACTTACTACCAGGTGCTGAGCCAATGTCTCATGCACCCTATAGGATGACCACTCATGAGCTCACAGAGCTCAAGTTGCAGCTTGAGGACTTGCTTGAGAAGGGGCACATCCGACCGAGCGTTTCACCTTGAGGCGCTCCTATCATCTTCGTGAAGAAGAAGGATGGGTCTCTTCGATTATGCATGGATTATAGGTAGTTGAATAAGGTGAAGGTGAAGAACCGTTATCCTCTGCGTAGGATTGATGATCTTTTCGATTAGATGTAGGGAGCCAGGGTGTTCTCTAAGATTAACCTAAAGTCCGATTACCATCAGTTGCATGTCACAGAGGTGGATATCCATAAGACCGCCTTCTGGACTCGATATGACCACTATGAGTTCACTGTGGTCCCCTTCGGTTTGATGAACGCCCCTACAGTGTTCATGAGTCTCATGAATGGGGTGTTCCATACCTACTTAGATTAGTTCGTGATTATTTTCCTCAATGACATATTGATCTATTTGCGGACTGAGGAGGAGCATGAGGAGCACCTACGTCAGGTTGTATAGTGTTTGAGGGAGCAGAATCTTTATGGGAACTTGATGAAGTGTGCATTTTTTAGGATAGAGGTATAGTACTTGGGGCACATCCTATCTGGCGATGGAATCTCCGTAAATCCATTGAAGATCAGGGCTATCAGAAATTGGCCAGCACCCACCAGTGTGATAGAGGTTAGGAGTTTTATGGGGTTAGCTAATTATTACCGTAGATTTGTTGAGGGTTTCTCTTAGATAACGCACCCCATCACTTCCCTTCAGTGGAAAGGGAAGAGTTTTCTATGGACTGAGCAGTGTGAGAGGGCCTTTGGGGTCTTCAAGGAGCATCTTACCCGCTCTCTCATTTTAGCAGTTCCTGATCGAACAACAGATTTTATGGTTTGCACAGATGCATCACTCGAGGGTTTGGGAGCCGTACTTATGCAGGGTGGTAGAGCGATTGCATATGAGTCGTGAAAGCTTAAGACCCATGAGCTGAACTACCCCACTCACAATTTGGAGCTTCTAGCAGTGGTTCATGCTCTAGTCCATTGGAGATATTTCTTATTGGGTCATTGCTTTGAGCTTCATTCAGATCATCACAGCCTTCAATACATATTCACACAGTCGAATCTGAATGCCCGTCAGTGGTGTTGAATGGAGTTTCTTTGCGAGTACGACTTTGATGTCCACTACATCAAAGGGAAGGAGAATGTGGTTGCTGACGCATTGAGTCAGAGGCACCACAAGATCTTGACCTTGACTTTGAGTGTGGACTTGAGAGGACGCATTATTCAACATCTGCCTAAGGATGAGTGGTTTCTTGAGGTGCAGTAGGAGATCTGTTCATAGAGGGCCCTTGTGGGCAAGTTTGCAAGATACTCACTGGAGGCAGATGGGTTACTTTGTCATCAACAGTGCATCTATGTACCCCGTACAGGTGACCTACGTACTGTAGTGTTATTAGAGGCTCACAGAGTGTCATATGCAACACATTAGAGGGTGAAGAAAATGCATGCCAACCTACGACAGTTGTATCATTGGGCGGATGTGAGACAGGATATTGCAGAGTTTGTTGCTTGATGCCTTGAGTGCCAGAGGGTCAAGGCCGAGCATCAGCATCCAGCAGGTCTTTTATACCCTCACGAGATACTTGAGTGGAAATGGGACACCATTTCCATGGATTTCATTGTTGGTCTTTCTATGTCTTTGTGTTGCCATGATACCATCATGGTGACAGTCGATAAGTTGACCAAGGTGGCACATTTCTCACCTGTACGCACGACGTACAATGCACCAGCAATGGTGAAAGTATTATTGGATGATATTGTGAGATTACATAGGGTACCTCGCCACATCATTTGATAGGAATTCAATGTTCACTTTAGCCTTTTGGAGAGCTTTGCAACAGGCGTTGGGCACACAACTCAACTTTAGTTCTGCATATCCCCCAAAGAGAGATGGACAGACAGCGGGTGAATCAGGTGTTGAAGGACACGTTTCGTATGTATGTTATGGACCATCAGTTTAGATGGGAGGATTATCTGTATCTGGTTGAGTTTGCCTACAATAATGGGCATCACAACTCGTTGGGTATGCCTCCTTTTCAGGCTTTATACGACAGACCATGCAGGACATCATTGAGTTGGGATCAGATAGAGGACAGGGTTGCCATTGGTCTAGAGTTGGTTTAGGATATGGAGTAGCAGGTCACACTGATTAGGCAGAGACTTCAGGAGGCATAAGATAGATAGAAGAAGTATGTTGATGCTAAGAGACTTGATCAGAGTTTCTCAGTTGGGGATAGAGTATTCCTTAGAGTGCGTCCACACGAGTCCAATCCATTATAGAAAGGGCTCTAAGCTTGTACCATGGTTTGTAGGACCTTTTGAGATCTTGGAGTGGATAGGACCTGTTGCCTAGCATTTAGCATTGCCACCTAGCCTGTCGCGTATCCACGATGTCTTTCATATTTCTATATTGAGGCGATATATATCTAATTTATCTCATGTATTGGACTGGAGTGCTCTACAGGTAGAGGCAGATGGGTAGTTGGCTTTGGAGCCAATTCGCATATTGGCTCATCAGATACTAGGCCTTCGAGGTTGAGAGCTGGACCAGGTTAGGGTCCAGTGGGATCGTTATGCAAAGGTCACAGCTACTTGGGAGGATGCAACTAGTTTCAGGGCACTCTATCCTCACCTTTTTGATGACTTTCAGAAGGAAGTTTAGTCTTAGGGGGGAGGATGTGAGGCCGATTATTTTCACTTCCCTATTTTGATCATTTGCATTTTAGTTGATGACATTATCAGACTTTGAGAGACTATTATTTCCATTATGCAGATTAGATTATAGCTCCTAACTTTTGGTTTGACATTGATTAGACATATGGAGATTTGATTTGATCATATTTTAATGTTATGATGATGTTAGATATATGAGATATAGTTGATGATGATTATTGAGGTGATTTCAAGTTCATTATGTGGATCTATTATTTGATGATGATTATGAGACATTAGATAAAAAATGAAGTTTTAATATTAAATAATGTTGAAAATGATTAATGTTGTATGAAATGACATGAATTTAATTTTAGTTTCTTTGGCTATGACTATCCATGATGTGATTGACACTTGATCTAGTTGTGCAGGATTATATTCCTAGGCCATGGGAAATCGGAGGTAGTGTTCACACATATGTTATTCCCTATGAAACTGATCCATTCCCAAGAGGGATGAGGATCATGTGTGATCGGATGTTGCTTACGTGCATATTTAATTTATTTATTTTGGCCTAGTGACCCCTTTCTTAGTTGATATACATCATGTGTTGTATATTTATATTGTTTTACACCACTTGGCAGTGTTCTCATTTATGGGCCATTTAAAGTGAATTTATGACTTACTAGGTGTACCTTAGTGTCCCAAAACTTACCCTAGGTGGTTACCCTTGGGTCTAGGGTCAATTTTGACTAATTAAACCTTAGGGTAACTCACTTTTGGTCACTCTAAACTGAGTTTTAGTCAAATTGACGAATTTTGAAATGGCTAAGGGTGGGAGATGAGTCATGCTTTGGGAAAGACCCATCTCCCTTCCCAAGGTTTGGTGATCCCTTCACCAAGAAGACTTGGGAGGTCTCCAAGACTCCCAAGTGTGTGGGATCTCCCTCCAAGACCCTCACACACGTGTGAGAGCATCTTGGAGGGAGATGACTCTCTTGGAGAATAAGAGGATGCCATATGGCATCCCTTATCCTCATGGAGGCTTGAAGGGAATTGCCACCTCACCACTTGGTCTCACACGTGTGAGAGCACAAGTGGATAAGGTGAGGAATAGAATGGAATTGGAGGGTGACACTTGTTACCCTCACACTCCTCCCTTGCAAATGGCATGGGAAGAGGAAGGAGAAGGTGACAAGTGTCACCTTCTCATTCCTCAAGGCCAAATTGGAAGGCCTATATTATCTCCTCTTGAAGAGGAGTGTGGGGTTCTTGCATTTTGAGATTTTTCCTTCTATTCTTGGAGTTCTTTGTTTTGGAGTTAGAGAAATTTGGAGATTGGGAGACTTGGAGAAGCTTGGAGCTCTTCACCAAACGTGCTTCCATTTTTAGGGCTTTTGAAGGTAAGCCCATGGCTATGGCCATTTCCCTTTGTATACTTCATTTTTATGTTGGTGTTTGTAACTTATGTTGATTGTCATTTTCTTTTTGTGTGGGTTGGGAGTTTAGTGAGAGCACCTCCATTTGGAGGTAAGGCTCAACTTGTATGGGGTGGGGGAGAGTGAACCTCCTTGAGGTCACCTCCTTATTGTTGTGCTACTTATAGCCTAGAGGGCTTTTCTATGGTGTTGAGAGCATCTTGATGGCAAGATGATAATTTTTTTGAGATATTTAGAGACATGTATTAAATGGTTTTGGCTTGAGGCCATGAGATTTGGTGATTTTGAGATCTTGGAGTGACCTCTTGAGTTGAGGGGTCCACTCCCCTACCCCCTTCAAAATCATTTTTATGAGTTTAGTTTTGTGCAAACCTTGGGGAAATTTTATGTGTGTTTAGAAAATTGCATTGTTGTGGTGTGTGTGTCAAACCGTGTGAATCCTACCTCCCTAGCTCGGGGGCTACCCACTAGAAGGTCTATGGTAGGGAGGAGGGCATTCCTTCATGGCTTGGTTCCCCATTGTTGTGTATTTATTGCAGGTTTAGAGTGGAAGAAAAGGGAGCTTGGTGAAGTCCATTTTTAGTGTTTTGACACTACTTTTAGTTGGCTATTTTTGGACCCATGGCCTTAGAGGCCTCATTGTAATTTTTGCCAAATTATTACTATCCATTGTGTTGGTTGTTGTAAGGAAAGTTGTTGTGAGTACCCTTTAAAGTTTATTCAAAATCTATTGTATTTCATGCTGTTGTGTTTATGGGTTTATGGAGAAATGCAAGAGGATATACATTCTGCTGTCATATTATTAAAAAAAAAGTATGAGTTGTTGAAATTTTGGTTGTATGCTTTGAGGAAAGGAAAATATACCTTTGTTGTTATGTTTACAAAAAAAATTATGGTTCTTAAGCTTGTTGTTTGTGTCTATGTGTTGTTGAAAGTTGAACAGAAATGATTTTATATTTACTGTGGACTTATATTTGAATAGAAAGGAAGTTTGAGTGTTGAAGTAGTCCCCTTGTAGTGGGCTTTAGATGTAAAAGAAATGACTGTGCAAACTGTAATTTATGCTCATAGGAAATGTAAATAGGATTGTATAATTGTGATATAATAAAAGAAAACAGTATTGGGCTCCACTTTAATTTCTGTTACAAAAGAAAAAAATATATTTATATATGACAAGTATTTTGTTGTTTTTGCCAAAAAAAATAAAATTAGATATGTAAAAATATATAATCTGGTCTATTCATTTCAAAAAGAAAAATGTTGTGTTAATAGTGCTTGCAATCTTCTAGATTTGATTTTATGCCTTTGTTATGCTAATAGAGTTATATATATATATATATATATATATATATATATATATATATATATATATATATATATATATATATATATATATATATGTACACATATGTACATATGTACACATATGTACATATGTACACATATGTACATATGTACACATATGTACACATATGTACATATGTACATATATATGTATATATGTATATAGATAAATATACATATATGCATATACATATATATGTATATACATATATATAAATGGGACATATACATATGTATATAGATATATATATATACATTATAAAATATATATATTCTAATTTTTTTTATGTTTTTAACCTACTGCTGAAGTCTAAAAAGGCTGAGAATATGTGTTTTGAGTGTATATATATATATATATATATATATACATAGAGTTGAAATACCAAATAAACTGCATTGTAAACAGTGAAAAACCCAATAGGAAATAAATGTGAGTTATTGTTTAAAAAGAAAGTAATAAAAAAATGGAGCTGTGAGCGGCAGCCATAGCCGCCGCCCACAGCACTTTGAAGTAAGAGGGGTGTGGGGAGGGGACGATGCCCCCCACCCACACCTACGTGTGTGGGTGGAGGCACCGCCTCCTCCCCACACCCCCTTCTCCCCGTTGAAGCCCCTGCACCGTCCCCTCGCGCTGCTCCCCAACACTTGTGAGTTCTGCTGTTCGCGGTGGTGACCATACCTCAAATGGCCCTCGGTCCCCTGTGACCTGTGACCTACAGATCAAAATAGCTTTATATGAATAATATATATATATATATATATATTAGTGATAACGGGCAGAATGGAGTAATTCTGCCTATATATATAGTTAAAAAAAGGGGTTTTTGCACAAAACCCATGGGGTATATATAATAAATATACCTCTGTGTAATGATACCATGGCTGCCAATCCTCTCTCAAACCTTCAACCTGCAAAACAAGGGGAGAAAACAAAAAAAATGGAGAAAACCAAACAATAGAGAAGAAAGGATGAAAAGGAAAACAATAGAATATGATGGATAATAGGGTTATGGTTTCCTTTTGGGAAACTAATAAAATATTTAGTAAGGTTGAGTGGAGGATGAGAGGGAATTAATTTTTACTAATTTATTTATTTCCCCATTTATTCATGTGCACGAGAATTCAAACTTCTTTCTATTCTTTACATTTTGACTTTTGGTTTTATTGCCCCCTCATAGTGTTTTAAATTTATTTTGATTTACAATTTTTATTTTGGAGTTTGATATTTATACTTTCATGTGGGATTTAATTAAATGTGTTGGTGAATATTTTGTTGTTAACTCACTAACGAAAAAATGGGTATATCAGCCACAGCTATGATGAGACAAAGTCTCTCCTCTCAGCAAGGGGAGGTTCCCTCTAGTTGCTTGATTTTTACAAACAAAATAACTTATGAAATTTATGTACACTAAAAACTATATTTGTGGTGGTTCCATTTCATCTCATTCTCTTTTTTTAGAATAGATGTTTATACTTCAAACTATTGATAAAGGACTTATAAATTATCACAAAATCACAGAAACACAAAGTTTTTTGTTACCTCACTTGCTAATTGCAAATAGAACTATTTGAAGTTGAATGCAGCCCAAAGTCTTCACTCCTCTTCAAGATGATAAGAGTAAATTGAATATAACAACTTGCAGTGCAAAGTCTCCAAACTATAGTATTCTCACAAACATAAACATAATCCTCACAAATGATTTGATAACACAAAGTCTATCAGAATCAAATTAAGAGCGCTCTTCAATCACTTGAAATAAACTCCACACTTCAATTATTACCAAAGACAATTATGATAACAAGACATAAGAACAATGCTATCATAACACAAATAACCCCAAGACAAAGATTGGAATTGAACTTGCTTTCTTGTATTGATAAATATTTGATAATTGATTTTCACAAAGAAGCACAAAGTCTTGATTTGTTTTTCAATTCTCCAGAGTATTCTTGCAATAGACCAAAAGATAATATTTACAAAAGAGGCCCTCTTTATTTATAGGGAGAGGCCTTGAGAAAATTTAGGAAAAAACCTAACTACTTTGACTTATTCAAAAATAGGAGTCCTTATTGACTTGGGACTTCCTATATTTTTACATATAATTACATATGAAAAATGTACATGTAAAAATGTCCAAAATTGTTTTGAAAGTACATCAGAAAAATGGAAAATAAACTAAGGAAAAACTGCTTCAATTTGTGTCGCCACTTTAGCTCATGTGACCATCATAAATACTGAAAGCTGCTTGCATCTCAATGCTATCCAGGTTGAATGTGTTCCTGAAGATCATCTTGGCTCTCACTATGGCATCTCTCACTGTAATGACTAATTTTGCATGACCAGTTAACTTGGTTTTCAGATTATCCAAAGTTAACTGGTTGTCTAAAATATTGTCCATAGAAGTCATTGAAAATGTTTTATCTTTGAACTCTTTCTGGAACATGTCTTCAAATTCCTGAACCATTTCTTCTGCAGAAATAAATTGGTTGTCCTGTGATACCAGCTTACAAGGCAACTCCTCCAACTTATGCAAAAGGTTGACATCACTTTGTTCACTAATTTCCTTTGCAGCTTCAAGATCATTGATCAAATTTCTAAGCATACTGCTCCTATACATCAAATCCTCCTTTGTTTCTGTATAAGAATCCCTATTAGAGATGGTGCCAATTGATATTAGGGTGCTTATTTTTAATTTCCTCATCTCTGCCCATTTATCATGAGTATTCTCTGTGTGTTCAATATCTTGAGAAATAGTATCAATGAGGTCATTAAGTTCTGCTCTTATTTTCCTCATTTTATCTATCTTCTCAGATACGTCTGTGAGCAAAGAGACTCCTTGTGCACGCATCCTGTCTAAGTACTCTTTAAGTACTTTTCCTTTGAGATGAGTCCTTTCCGCTTTCAGAATGAGGGGGTCTTCTCTACAAACTCAGCCATGTCCACATGACCGATCTCTTTATCTCTAATGTCATCAACATTAGAATTGACCGAGGTGATTGGGAAAACACCTTGATATTTGTACTTCATCATTTTTGATTTCTTTGGGGACAACTCAATCATCTAGACGAGCTATCACCAAGAGGATGCTGATGGAGAACGAAGATCCACAAACGAAACTGCAGCAAAAAGTCATGATCATGCAATTAGGAAAAATACTGGCAATCTGGGAAAATTGCATGTCGATGATCATGACTATGGAAACACGCTTGAAAAAGGGCTATAGAGCGAGTAGGCCAAAAATCAAAGGAAAGCGGGCCTAGAAAATCAAAAATGAAAATTTCCCAGAGTTAGGAAAATCTGGGAGAGTGTTTGCATGGGCGGTAAAATTTACCGCCCTTGCATATGAGGGATTTTTTGTATATGCATTGGCAGCAAATTTCGCCGCTACTGCAGGTAAGGAGTAATTTGTCAGAGTGGTGAAATTTACCGGTACTGCAGGTAACAAAGGTTTAGCGAAGTTTTGAGGTTTGAGCAGTATTTTATGCCAACATTGCATGTGATTAAACTGAAAGATCTTCGTGTAAGGGCGGCAAAATTCGCCGCCCATACACCATTTGAAAATATTTGAAAGCACACAAGCGGTGAAATTTGCCGACTTCGTATGTGTGGTAGGATTGTAAGGCCTTCGTGATGTTTGATTGGCAGAAATTGTTGGCAACGCATAACACAAGTCACAAGGTAACAAAAGGGAAGGGCGGCATATTTTGGTGACACTGCACAATGGTAGGAATTGAGGTTGTCGTGTAAGGGCGGCAAAATTCGCTGCCCATACACCTTGGTATTTGGTAAGTGTTAAATGGTTTGAGTGGTGGAAATTTCTGTCAATTGTGCCTTGGACGAAGATCTTCAAAAGATATATGTCGATGCAGTTGATACAACTGATGTCGTAATACATACAAGGGCATAATGAAGCATAACATGGCTTTGAGGTTTGATCGAAAAAACCACCAACATCTATATAGGTATAACTTAGGGCACAAAAGATTGATCCCTTTGAAGACATATTCGATGCAAAAATGAAACAAGATTAAGACAAAAAGATCAAAATAAGAAAACAACATTCGACAAAAGCTTATAACCGAAATCAAACAAACAAAGCCATGGAAACTCGAAGAAAGAAAATGAAAGCGACAAATTACTTACCTGTCCAAACAGTGAAAACCCCTAAGTTCGTCAGTGGCGAATTTGCTAGAATCCTAAAATAGCGTGATCAAATGATGCGAGAGGAGTCTAGTGGATAGCTAGGGAGAATGAAAATGAAATGACCAAAAAGATAGTCAAAAGACATTTAAAGGCTTGAAAACATGCCTTTAATGAGTGGCATGAGTGGCCATTAATGGCACTCAAAGTTCAAGATCCAGAGATCTTGCTCGAGCGGCAAAATCGGTCGACCCCGTACATGTGGCATCGAACATGCAAAGGTGGCAAAATTTGCCAACAGTACATGTACACATTGGAGAAATATGTAACGGTGGCAAATTTCGCCGCCTTTACATATTTAAAGAAAAAACATATGTAAGAGCGGCAAAAAATGCTGCCATTACATATGCAACAACTTAAAAGAGACATGTCAGAGTGGCAAAAAATGCCGCCATTGCATATCAAAACTCAAAAATTTACTAACTCTTGAAAATGGCTAAAATTGACATTTTAATCAGTTTACGACTTGAACGATCTTTGTGAATATCAAGAAACCAATTCAAGGGAATGTCACAAACTAGTTTAGAATGTCAAATGACTTCGCATGAGATCAAGGGAATCTTGTCTTGATTTGCAAGCTTAGAGTGTAGATTCACGAAACGGACAAGTTTCGTGGGGGTTGTCTACAAAACTTAGTGCAACTAATTTTGAGAACAACAGCTAGCTCTAACTGGGGAACTTCCTTCGATCAAACTTTGAAACAATTGAAGGGAGTAGAATCCAGTCTCTAAGTGCCTTCATCTATGCCATTGGGCTATAGAGTCAAGCTAAAAAGAAAAAGACACAAAGACTGAACAAAAATACAAAAATAAACACACAACTATAAAAATATACAATTGAACTTATCTGATACTTCAAGGATTGAAGTGCTTCAGATGTTGCCCACTGTGAGGCAGCAAGAATGGTGTCCCATCCTGATACTCCAGCAAGAAACTATTTTCACCACAGAATTGATGGATGGTGAATGGACCTCTTCACAAGGAATCAAATTTTCCATGCATTCCCTTTGGTTCTCTCCTCTTGTCCCACAACAAGACTTGATCTCCATCCTGAAACTCACGAGCCCTTGCCTTCTTGTCGAAGAGTTTCTTTACTTGACTTTGGTGTTCAGCAATACGATCCACCACCATAGTGCGCTGCTCCTCAAGTTCAGTTAGATACATGAGCCTTTTATCAATAGAACTATTAAAAGTTCTATCTTCTAATGCATTCACCAACTTCAATGCTGCCAATTTCAAGGTAATTGGTATCTCTACATTCAGACCATATAGAAGCTGAAATGGTGACATGCCTATCACCCTTTTGGGGGTAATTCTATCTGCCCATAAAGCATCAAAAAGTGCTTTATGCCAAATTCTCTGATTCTCATCTACCAGTTTCCTGATAATAGTGACCAGATTCTTATTGCTTGATTCTGCTTGACCATTCCCTTGCGGATAATAGTCTGAAGAATGGGAAAGAATGATCCCATGCTCGTAGCAAAATTTAGTGATCTCATGAGAAGAAAAACAAGTAGCATTGTTTGCTACAATCTTGTTTGGAACTCCAAACCTGGAAATAATGTTTTCCTTAAGGAAACTGCATACCACTTCAGAAGTAGCATGTTTGACTGGAATAGCTTCCACCCACTTGGTAAAATAGTTTGTCGCGGTGAGAACATAGTTATGTCCCGCGCTTGATGGTGGATTCACAGTGCCAATGAAGTCAATGCCCCATTGCTGAAAAGGTTCCTCAATCACCACTGGTTTGAGAGGTAGGGCTGCCAACTTTGGTTTCCCAATGAATTGTTGACACAATTCACACCTACGTACCCAATTGTACGCATCTTGGAATAGTGTGGGCCAATAGTATCTAGCTCGCAGAATCTTGTGAGCCATTACAGGTGCAAAAAAATGTCCTCCACAAGCCAAATTGTGGAAAGACTCCAAAAGTCTATTTTGTTGCGCTTTATCCACGCAACGGAGAAATACACCATTAAGACTCCTTTTGTAGAAACCATTGTCCCAAAGGACGTAGTTAGCAGCATTCAACTTAATGGTTCTTTTCTCCTTATAAGACAGATGAGAAGGACACTCACCGTAGGTAAGGAAATGAGCAATATTGGAATACCACTCATTGGTTGTAGTAACAAAAAGAACAGTTGGTGTATCTCCAACTTCTTCTTCTTCATCCCCTGTTTCTTTTGGAACGTTATCAGTGATCAATTGACACAAACCTTTACCACACAAAAGCTTGGTAGGCTTGATATCCAGATCAAATTCTTGGATCTTAGCAATCCAATTACCTCTTTGTTCTGAACTCCTGTTGAGTTAGGATAGATTTAACTGTTGTATCAGGAACCATAACAACAGTGTGTGAATTCAGAATATAGAACCTGAAATGCTTCACCGCTTTGACCACGGCATAGGCATGCTTCTCCATATTCAAATACTTCAATTCATGAGGTTTGAGAGGACAACTCATAAATGATATGGGGGATTCCACACCTTCTTCATTCTGCTGAACTAGAATAGCTAAAAGTGTGTGTTATGAAGCGTATCTATAAACTATGAAATCTTTGGTATAGTCAGGACAAACAAGAACTGGGGCATGAGCAATAGCCCTCTTGATATCCTCAAACACTGCTTTGCCTTCTGCAGTCCAACAGAAAGTGGCCTTACCCTTCATCATGTCAACGATGTGACGGGTTTTCTCTGCAAATTCAAGAATGAACCTTCGCAGAAAATTCACCTTTCCAAAGAAAGAATGAACAACAATCTTACTAGCAAGCAGAGTAAGACTTTGAATGGATTTGACTCTTTCTGAGTCAATCTTAGTACCTTCCTGGGATACAATGTGTCTGAGAAGCTTACCTTCTGTAACCCCAAAAACTGACTTCTTAGGGTTGAGAGAAATACCATTTTGTCGACAACATTCCAACAATTGTCGTAAATGATGCGCATGATCATGATGGTTTTTGGAGAAAATAGTCAAGTCATCAAGATACACCATGATGAACTTCCCCATTTCATCTCTGAAAGCAAGGTCCATTGCTCTCTGAAATGTGGAGCCAGCATTGATTAGACCAAAAGGCATTCTGCGATATGCGAATGTGCCCCATGGTGTGGTGAAGGTAGTTTTGAACTGATCAGCTTTATTGACCTCCACTTGGTTATACCCTGAAAAACCATCTAACATAGACAGCATTTCTGAACCAGTTACTATTTGCAATACTTGATCCATGATGGGCAAAGGGTAGTTATCTTTTAGGGAAGACTGGTTGAGATTCCTGAAATCAACACAAATACAGATTTCTCTATTCTTCTTCCTTACGGGAACTATGTTTGCGATCCAGGTGGAATGATGAATTGGAAAAATTATCCTTACATTCAGCATCTTCTGAATCTCAGAAACGATCGTACCTGATATCTTGGGGTTATATTACCTCTGCTTCTGCTTGTGAGGCAACGATCCAGCTTTGAGGGGAATTTTGTGTTGAACCTCCTTAGGCCTAAAAGACTTCAGATCATCATAGGAGTAAGCCAAAACATCAATGTAATGGTGAAGGAGGGTAATGAATTTGAATCTTTCATCAGCGGTGCAACATTTTCCAATGTTGACCATTTTAGGATCTGCTTCTGAACTCAAATTTACCTGCTCAAATTCCATAGAGGAACTTGGATCCTGCTGTTGCTGCTGCTTGATATACCTGTCATGCTTATCAAACAATTTTTCAAGGGAAACCAAGCCTTTTGGAATCTTATTCCCTTTCAACTAAAGAAATTCTTTGCCAGTTTGTGAATCTATCTCAGAAACATATTCCCGCGGTGGTGATTCACTACCTTCAAAGTAAAGCTCATCAAAGCTATCCATCTTTTCTAGGAAAGCGATGATTTGGTTATCACCATTGAACACCTACCAATGGTCAGCGTTATCAGGTACACTTGTTCAGAAGACCAGCTCAATAGTGTACTTATTCCCTTTAAAATCTTTATGAGGGACCATGAGAGTGGCAGAAACAGCCAATGAACCTGCACGATCATTGAACTCTCTTGGCACTGCAGAAATATTGAAAGCATCAAAACCTTCAATGTAATCCCATACGCGATTGCGATAGTGTCTCAGTCTTTCATTTTTGGTTTGGTACTAATTCCTCACTTGAAAAACCACCAATTCGGCATCCCCTTGAGCATGAAGAATTTTAATACCCCTAGCATGAGCAGCTTCCAATCCGAGCAACAAAGACTCGTATTCAGCGATGTTATTGGTATTGTCAAATTGTAACTTGTATGAGAAAGGTAAGATATCACCTTGTGGAGATATCAAAACAATTCTGGCTCCAGAACTGGTAGAAGAACAACTACCATCAAATTCTAAAATCCAGACTTCATCAGAATTTGATTTCTTGGAATTTCTTTGATCAGAAGATTCCTCTTCATCAGTGAGGGAAGAATCTGGCATTATTATACCTTCACCTGAACTTTCATTTGAAAACTCCTCTGATTCTCCATCTGAATGGTCTGAGCTATCACTTGATGAACTCTCATCTGATGAACTAGAAACATCTTCAGTAGACAGGAAATAGTTACCCATTCCCGAGGACTCAAACAAAATTTGAGCTTTGGGATTTGCCGTTTGGGTAACAATGTACTTTGCCTCCTTTTTAGGAAGCAACTTTTGCATAACACCTTTAACAGGTATCCTTGCTTCAGATAGATCCATGTTCAACTCTCCACCTACATCCTTGCAAAAATTACGCCCAAGCAAGATGCCATAAGAAACTAGGACATCAGCTACTAGGACTGTCATCTTAATCCTTTTGTCTAGAAAGGCTGCAAATGCAAATTGGGGGTCTTTGATTTGACCCAAAAGTGGAACTTGCTTATTTTCCATAGAGAAACACCTCCCAAAAGTTTTGGTTAAGGTGAGGCCAAGGGCATCTGCTACTTTGGCGGGCATAACATTGTCAGAGGCTCCAGAATCTATTACACAATTGCTCAATTTATGACCATTTATTAATAGGGACACATAGAAAGGCTCAATTTCAAAGGGAGTAGTGACAAGGTTATTTTGGGTAGGTTTGTTTTTTGGGGAGTCATGAGTACTTTTTGGAAAATCTTGTCCTGTAGGGACAGTCATGTTTTTGACATATTTAGCTAATCTATCAAATTGTTCAGGATTAGCTTGTAAATACTCAACTTCAGACATTTGGATCTTAGTCTTCCTAGCATGATCTATTATATCAAATTGCTGAAATGAATTAGAAATGGAGGAAGAAAATCCATCATTCTAATTTTTGGTAGAGATAGTACTAGTCTAAGGAGTAGAAGTGGAAGGTACAAATTCGTTAGAGGAACTTACTTATTTATTGCCCACCGGGTCTTTTGATTGGAAAGGTAGCAGAGTCCCCTGTTTAGCAATTGAAATCACCAGTTGAGATTCTTCTCTCACCTTTCCTTTATCAGCTTGAAGAGTTGACTGATTTTGGGACCTGGTAAAGACAGCATATGCTCCTTCACACACTTCTCCTTTTTCAGCTTCGTCTTGGTAATTCAAAAAGTTGATGGTAGAGTCGCTAGCTAATTCTTCTTCTCCTTCTGTGAAGAGATTAGCATCATTCTCATGGTCCAACTCAGGTTGGAAAGAATGTTCATTTTCAGCTTCATAATAGCCAACTGCTGAGTTGACCGGCATTGCTTCAATGGCAAGTTTCCCTTGTGTAGGAGGAAGACGATTGTGTTGTCCTTGATTTCTAGCAGCATTGCCTTGATATGAATTATTTGGAAATGTCCTCCTTGGTATATCTCGATAAGGAGGGGCAGACATACTTTGGGACATTTGCCTTTTTAGAGCTAGCAATTCATTTGCTAGCTTTTGCACCATAGGATCCGTGGTGCTTGTGGAAGAATTCTCAGCAGAATAGGAACTTTTATTTCTATTAGAATCCCTTCTTATCTTACCCGTAAGGATAAGATCATCTTCTACTTCAGTTGCCAAAATCTGAGCTACAACAAAATCTATAGGAGCAACTCACCTCAACAGAAAACTCACCTCAGGAAGTTGTGTATTGATAAAGAAACATTTAAGGTTCTCTGTTGTTGGCTCAGCGGTGGTGGGAATCCTGTTTCTCAACTTATTAAACTTAGCAATACAATCTCGCATAGGTTCATGAGGTTCTTTTTTCATTTGTGTTAGTTGTGCCAACAATGCATGCGCATCTTCCACAGGTTTAATCCTGGCTTCGAACTTGGTTTTGAGAGTATTCCAGTTCGTTATGGTCTGAGCTCGAAGATGATAAAACTAGTCTGTAGCAGCACCTTGTAGTGTTTCTACAAAAAGTCGTATAGCTACATCTTTGTGCTTGACACCTATCAAACCATAGGCTATACAGAAAGATGCAATGTGTTCATCAGGATGAACCTTCCCATCACCGTAGAATTTTGGAAAATTCTTTCTTGAACTACGAGGTAGTTCGTGCAATGGTGGGGTTAAATTTAGGGTACCAAAGGTATTACCCCAAGGGCCTTGAACTGCCATGATGTGCTGATTGAAAGGTAGGATAACAAATCTTTGTGAAGTATGAACAGACAAAACTCTGCTAGCACTAGAACTAGAAGTTTCACCTGGTATTGGGGACCTGGCATTGGTAAGAGGAAAACTCCTAGTACGCTGAAGATGAGGTCGTGGAGGCAAGAGTCCAAAATTATTTTGTTGCATCAATTCAAATGTAGGATCAATAATACCTTGAGCTCTCTTGCTTCTGGTATACTGTGAATCTGCCAAAATGTAGTATGCCTAACACAATTTTGCAACAAATGGAAAAGAACTAAAAATGCTTCAACTCGAAGCGTGAGGCTTCAAGTTGCATGTTCCTTCCCCAGTAGAGTCGCCAAAAAACTGTTGGGTGAACATTTTATCGTTAACTCGCTAACAACAAAATGGGTATATCAGCCACAACTATGATGAGACAAAGTCTCTCCTCTCAGCAAGGGGAGGTTCCCTCTGGTTGCTTGATTTTTACAAACAAAATAACTTATGAAATTTATGTACACTAAAAACTATATTTGTGGTGGTTCCATTTCATCTCATTCTCTTTTTTCAGAATAGATGTTTATACTTCAAACTATTGATAAAGGACTTATAAATTATCACAAAATCACAGAAACACAAAGTTTTCTGTTACCTCACTTGCTAATTGCAAATAGAACTATTTAAAGTTGAATGCAGCCCAAATTCTTCACTCCTCTTCAAGATGATAAGAGTAAATTGAATATAACAACTTGCAGCGCAAAGTCTCCAAACTATTGTAATCTCACAAACATAAACATAATCCTCACAAATGATTTGATAACACAAAGTCTATCAGAATCAAATTAAGAGTACTCTTCAATCACTTGAAATAAACTCCACACTTTGATTATTACCAAAGACAATTATGATAACAAGACGTAAGAACAATGCTATCATAACACAAATAACCCCAAGACAAAGATTGGAATTGAACTTGCTTTCTTGTATTGATTAATATTTGATAATTGATTTTCACAAAGAAGCACAAAGTCTTGATTTGCTTTTCAATTCACCAGTGTATTCTTGCAATAGACCAAAAGATGATATTTACAAAAGAGAGGCCCTCTTTATTTATAGGGAGAGGCCTTGAGAAAATTTAGGAAAAAACCTAACTACTTTGACTTATTCAAAAATAGGAGTCCTTATTGACTTGGAACTTCCTATATTTTTACATATAATTACATATGAAAAATGTACATGTAAAAATGTCCAAAATTGTTTTGAAAGTACATCAGAAAAATGGAAAATAGACTAAGGAAAAACTGCTTCAATTTGTGTCGCCACTTTTCCTCATGTGACCATCATACATAGTGAAAGCCGCTTGCATCTCAATGCTATCCGGGTTGAATGTGTTCCTGAAGATCATCTTGGCTCTCACTATGGCATCTCTCACTGTAGTGATTGATTTTGCATGACCAGTTAACTTGGTTTTCAGATTATCCAAAGTTAACTAGTTGTCTAAAATATTGTCCACAGAAGTCATTGAAAATGTTTTATCTTCGAACTCTTTCTGAAACATGTCTTCAAATTCCTGAACCATTTCTTCTGCAGAAATAAATTGGTTGTCCTATGATACCAGCTTACAAGGCAACTCCTCCAACTTATGCAAAAGGTTGACATCACTTTGTTCACTGATTTCCTTTGCAGCTTCAAGATCATTGATCAAATTTCTAAGCATACTGCTCCTATATATCAAAGCCTCCTTTGTTTCTGTATAAGAATCCCTAGTAGAGGTGGTGCCAATTGATATTAGGGTGCTTATTTTTAATTTCCTCATCTCTGCCCATTTATCATGAGTATTCTCTGTGAGTTCAATATCTTGAGAAATAGTATCAATGAGGTCATTAAGTTCTGCTCTTATTTTCCTTATTTTATCTGTCTTCTCAGATACATCTATGAGCAAAGAGACTCCTTGTGCACGCATCCTATCTAAGTACTCTTCAAGTACTTTTCCTTTGAGATGAGTTCTTTCCGCTTTCAGAATGAGGGGGTCTTCTCTACAAACTCAGCCATGTCCACATGACCGATCTCTGTATCTCTAATGTCATCAACATTAGAATTGACTGAGGTGATTGGGAAAACACCTTGATATTTGTACTTCATCATTTTTATTTCTTCGGGGACAACTCAGTCATCTAGACGAGCTATCACCAAGAGGATGCTGATGGAGAACGAAGATCCACAGAAGAAACTACAGCAAAAAGTCATGATCATGCAATTAGGGAAAATACTGGCAATCTGGGAAAATTGCATGTCAATGATCACGACTATGGAAACACACTTGAAAAAGGGCTATAGAGCGAGTAGGCCAAAAATCAGAGGAAAGCGGGCTCAGAAAATCAACAATGAAAATTTCCCAGAGTTAGGAAAATCTGGGAGAGTGTTTGCATGGGTAGCAAAATTTGCCGCCCTTGCATATGAGGGATTTTTTGTATATGCATTGGCGGCAAATTTCACTGCTACTGCAGGTAAGGAGCAATTTGTCAAAGCGGCGAAATTTACCGCTACTGTAGGTAACAAAGGTTTTGCAAAGTTTTGAGGTTTGAGCGGTATTTTATGCCGACATTGCATGTGATTAAACTGAAAGATCTTCGTGTAAGGGCGGTGAAATTTGCCGCCCATACACCATTTGAAAATCTTTGAAAGCACAGAAGCGGTGAAATTTGTCGACTTTGTATGTGTGGTAGGATTGCAAGGCCTTCGTGATGTTCGATCGGCATAAATTGCTGGCGATGCATAACACAAGTCACAAGGTAACAAAAGGGAAGGGCGCCAGATTTTGGTGACACTGCACAATGGTAGGAATTGAGGTTGTCGTGTAAGGGCGGTGAAATTCACCGCCCATACACCTTGGTATTTGGTAAGTGTTAAATGGTTTGAGCGGTGGAAATTTCTGCCAATTGTGCCTTGGACAAAGATCTTCAAAAGATATATGCCGACGCGGCTGATACAGCCGATGCCGTAATACATACAAGGGCATAATGAAGCATAACATGGCTTTGAGGTTTGATCGACAAAACCGCCAACATCTATATAGGTATAACTTAGGGCACAAAAGATTGATCCCTTTGAAGACATATTCGACGCAAAAATGAAACAAGATTAAGACAAAAAGATCAAAATAAGAAAACAAAATTTGACAAAAGCTTATAACCGAAATCAAACAAACAAAGCCATGGAAACCCTAAGAAAATAAAAGCGGCAAATTACTTACCTGTCCAAACGGTGAAAAACCCTAAGTCCGTCGGTGGCGAATTTGCTAGAATCCTAAAACAGCGCGATCAAATGATGCGAGAGGAGTCCAGCGGATAGCTAGGGAGAATGAAAATGAAATGACCAAAAAGACAGTCAAAAGACATTTAAAGGCTTGAAAACACGCCTTTAATGAGTGGCACGAGTGGCCATTAATGGCACTCAAAGTTTAAGATCCAGAGATCTTGCTCAGGTGGCAAAATCAACCGACCCAGAACATGTGGCATCGAACATGCAAAGGCGGTGAAATTTGCCGACAGTACATGTACACATTGGAGAAATATGTAACGGCGGCAAATTTTGCCGCCTTTACATATTTAAAGAAAAAACATATGTAAGAGCGGCAAAAAATGCCGCCATTACATATGCAACAACTTAAAAGAGACATGTTAGAGTGGTGAAAAATGTCGCCATTGCATATCAAAACTCAAAAATTTACTAACTCTTGAAAATGGCTAAAATTGACATTTTAATCAGTTTACGACTTGAACAATCTTCACAAATATCGAGAAACCAATTCAAGGGAATGTCGCAAACCAGTTTAGAATGTCAAATGACTTCACAAGAGATCAAGGGAATCTTGTCTCAATTTGCAAGCTTAGAGTGTAGATTCACGAAACGGACAAGTTTCGTGGGGGTTGTCTACAAAACTGAGCGCAGCTGATTTTGAGAACAACAAAATGGGAATGGGAATTTGATTCATTAGGATTCTTGATCCCTTGCCTTTTAAATTAATTTGGGCATTCCTTTTTAATTATCTAATGTATTTTAATTTAATGTTTTAGGGAGATCTTTTTATTGAATTTATTTTTTTAATTTAATTGATTTTATTCTAGAGATGTTTTAATTTATTCTCTTTTAAATCTTTTTACTTGAGTTATTTAATAAATATAATTGTCGCAATTATATTTATTAAAGGACTTCATTATTGAAGATTTAATTTGGTCATTTGTTTAATTTCAATTTTTATATTTTGTTGAGTGGTAAATTTTATTTCGACCTTGGAATTATTTAATTTATCCTTATACATTAGTTAATTTTAATTTTTAACTTAATTATTTTCCTTGGGGATTCTTTTTGAAACATTTATATCGAATGTTGAAAATGTGTTATGCTGCCAATTTTTCTCAAAATTTTAGGGTTTTATTTTAATAGCATTTTTTGACACCTATTTTACCACTCCATCACATCATGTGACCATTTTATCATTGAAGCATTATTGTTATCCGATTTTAAATTACGCATTAGAATTAGGGTTTGATTTTGATTCAGTCGAAATCGTTTCACGCACCTAGGAAACTTAAGGTTTGAATTAAATTGATTCTAACCCTAGTAGCGATGCTCATCGCATCGCATAACCCCCTAATTGGCTATCATCACGTAGGGGATTGCGTAGGCAGGCACTCTTCCCCGAGTTTCGATTGCATGTTTATGCCTTATGCGTATTGCCACCGAGCACGCAGACACGTGCGAGGGGGTTCTTAGGGACATGCAAAAAAGTTTTTGGTAATTCGTGTCATGACCACATGACAAATGTGGACATGACACGTGTGTTGTGTGTCGTGACCACAATGGGAAATGTGGGCCGCTGCAAACATACGGTGGGATCTACCCACATCTCTAACTGTCTTGCCTGATCCTCCTGCACGAGGATGTCCCCCTGCCGTAAAGCCTTGTGGGTACTCTCTGGCTAAATGTACTACCCCACCACAAACATAGCATGGGCCCCAAGCCTGATCCTGTCCAGTCTGTGTCCTACTACTCTGCTGTTGTCTAGTCTGACCTGTGGACCCCTGAGAACCCCTATAAGATTGTTGTGACCTAGCAGGTCCTACAGGTAGTCCCTACTGTCTTTGATCCCTACGCGGGCCCTGCTACTGCCAACCGCGATTCTGTCCTCCATGTGCCCTCTACTGGGGCCTAGACCTCTGCTAATACTGCTGCTATTATGGAGGCCTAGGAGGTAACGGTGTAGAACTAAATCCTCCTCTCTGTGGTGGTGGCGGTGGTCGGCAGAAATTCTGTTGATGGCTACGATCCTGAAATTAAGGATGTGAACTCTAACCTCGTCCCTGTATCTCCTCTGTGATGTATGCCTTCTCGACAGCCTCACTCAAGGTTTGGGGGTCTGCCATGTGCACTGGTCCTGATATCCCCTGATTCAAAGCTTTGATAAATTTGTGAACCAGAAGTTTTTCATCATGGAGATACTCCACATAATGTGATAGCTCAGTGAACCTGCTCTCATACTATGCTACAATAGAACCTTGCTGCTGCAAGTCATGGAACTTGTCAATCTAATGCTGCCTGTAATGGTCTGACAGATAACACGCATTAAAGTGGTCAATGAAAGTGTCCCATGAAAGTGTATCCAAAGATAAGCGGCGCTTACACTCCTTAGTGCACCACCAAGTCACTGCTGCGTCTCTCAACAAGTGAACTACCATGCATGCCTTTGTGTTGCCCTCATAAGGATGCAACACAAAGCACCTATCTAAACTGATAAGCCAAGCCTTCACCTCAGCTCCCTCTGTGGTCCATGCAAAGGTGGGTGGATTCAGCCTAAGTAAATCTCTGATGGGGTCCCCATGGTTTTTGTGTCCTTTGATAGGCTCATCCACACCAAAACCATAAGGCCCGTGATAAACCTACTCTACTCTCATAGCCTCCTCTCACCTCGCATGATGCAGAGGGCTCCTGCTACGAGCTCTATAAGCTGAACCAACCTCCTCTGCTGTGGTGTTAGGTATCTCAACATAAGGCTCTACACATGGTGCCACTCACGACTCGATGCAGGGCTCTACACATGGCTCCACACGTGACTCAGCACGTGGCTCCTCACATGGCTCCTCTCACAGATCAACGCAGGGCTCGACATGTGGCTCTGCTACAACTAGTGGTAACCTATCTAACACTGCTTGTAATGCCTATAAGATCTGTGGTCTGATATTAGGTGCAGGTGGTGCCTGTGGTGTCGACGGTCCCTGACCCTCAACTGATGAGTTGCTATGCACCTCTACGGACACAGTAGCACGTGAACGCACTCACCTCATTCTGGGTGGCATCCTACAAGAACAAGGTAATCATGAATCAATCGAAAATACAGAATAAGTAATGTCCCCAAACAAGCCCAGTGTTTAAACTTGGGCTCTGATACCAAATGTCATACCCACATTTCCCATGCAATCACAACACACAACACATGTGTCATGTCCACATTTGTCATGTGGTCATGACATGAAATATTAAAAAAAATTCCACGCATCCCTAGAAACCCCCTTGCATGCATTAGTGTGCTCAGCGTCATACGCACAAAGGTGCACACTAGGTCAATCAATCAGTAGGGTATGCAAATTCCATTCATAACCCCTATGAGATGTAAGCCTACTAGGGGGTTAGGTGATACGACGAGCGTTGCCGTTAGGGTTAGAATCAAAATTGATATCAACCCTAAGTTTCCTAGGTGAAGTCGCAGGATTTCGACATGTGTCGAAACCCAAACCCTAACACTAAGCAAAAATAGATTAAAATATGATTGCATTAAAAACGTAATCACAAGCCAAAAATTAAATGTTAACTAAATGCATAAATAAACCACTTAAATTACTTGATCAAATTTCTGGAAAAATTTGGCAGCATAACGCCTTATTAGCATTCAAATTATAAATTTTAAAAAGGTTTCTCAATAACATTTATGAAGAAAAATTAAATCAAAGGTTAAATTAAAATCAATAAATAAATGTTATAAAATTTACCCTCCAATTAATGAAATTTAAATAATTCTATAATTAATCAGCCCCATTCTATTAAAGACCAAAACTAATAAATTTAATCCCAACAATTAAATTTATTCTAACAAGTCAAAAATAATTCCCCAAGGAGTTAGAGGGCTAAGTGTAAAAATTTCACCCTATTTCAAAGTCCCCACATTATAAAGCTAATTCCCTAGACAAATTTAAAATAAAGTTGGAATGATTAGCCCACTCTAAAGTCTTAATTCTATAGACTAAAATATAAAATCGAGATATACATAATTCCCCTCAACATAATTAATCTCAAGAATAAAAGGGGCTCCAACAAAACAATCAAGTCAAATAAAATTATGAGAAAGAGGGAACAAGTCACGTGCACATGTGGAGAAATAAAATAAATCATATTATTTTCAATATTCCTTCTCAACCCTAAAAATCTTATCCTATTTGTCTTCATTCCATTTCTACCCTAACCCTAATCTTCTCTTCATTTTCTTTCCTCATTTCTCATGCTCACATCCTTTTCTCTCTTCTATTTTCTTTTCTCTTCTCTCATGCTTTTTTTTTCTTTATTCTTTTGTGTTGTAGGTGCAAGGCTATGGCAGCCATGGAAATGGAGGTATACACAGAGGTATACCTATTATTTATTTTGTTAAGGAGTTCGTTTATATATATATATATATATATATATATATATATATATATATATATATATATATATATATATATATATATATATATATATATATATATATTATTGAATAAAACAAGTAGATCTGGGTTTTTTTTTTGAAACAGAGTATACCCATAAGATCTGGGTATATATATATATATATATTTTCAAAATACAGAGGATTACATATATATATGTATATATATTAATATATTTAAATGCATATAAAAAAATCACAGTCGAATATGAGGAAGGCACAGGGCCGAATGCAGGGCGACGACCGGTCGAATATAAGGAAGAATGCAGAGGAACCCTTATCGCAGGTTTTAGTGTATTGAAAGGGGGGATGGGGGGGCGGACACCGCCACCACCCCCCCAAAATTTTAATTTTTTTTTTTGTAAAACAAACCCTAACCTATGATATGGGGTTCGGTTTGCCATTCGCTTATTTCTGAGCACTTTCTACAGTATACTAATTACAGTATGATGTTTGATTATTTTTAAATGATATTTCATTTGGTATTATATATATATAATGAGATAAGTAAAAAAAAATAGAAAGAATAAAAAATGCATTAACAAAATATATATAATGTATATACTCCCATACAAAATTCAACTAACATAAAATATATAGGTTTATGTATATATTTTTATATATATACACCAGTTTGTATATATATAAATACATACATATGCATATAATTCATACAAAAAATACAAGTCTAATAGAACATTAGGAAACTAATTTTGACAGTAATAATAAAATAGGGCATATATATATAAATATATTTTTTAAAACAACAGTTAACATGAAAGATATATATCTCTTTTTTTTTTAACAAGTAATATAAGCACATATCCATTTTTTTTCTAACAACCATATGCAAAATACTCATTATATTATGTTTATAAAAGGATGAAATTAGGTATAGTATGACTCTCATTTCATAACACATTTTACAACAGCAAGTTAAAATACACTACACATTTTCATTGAGCCTCAATGCCAAAAATAAGCAGCATCTATACATAGAAAGTGCTTGCACATAGAGTTATTTTCTATAGCTCCTTCCTTTTGTTACAACACAATGGAGATGCTCATTTCTTTTGCAATAAAATACAACAAGGCCTATTTGGCCAAAACTCTAGTAACTAAACAAACAAGGCTCTCCAAATGAACAACCCCCACAAGCTTAATGGCTTCAACAAACCTGCAAGACAAAAAAAATAAATGCAACAAAGGAGGGGAAACCAGCCACAAAATATCACTCTCCGCCCTACCATAGACTCACTCATGAGTCACCTCCGAGCTTGGAGGTCATCCACACACAAGGATCCTTCACTCCACAACACAACAAAACACAAAACAAGTAACATGAAGAACACCCATGGTTTACACAAAACAAAACTCATAGAAATGAGTTTAAAGGGGTAGGGGAGTGGACATCACTTAAATCAAGAATGCCACTCCAAATATCTCAAAACTTAACCCTAACAAGGCCTCAAGCCAACACTTTTATACCAAATCTCACATATTTTTCCATGGCTCTCAAGCCATTCAAAAATGCTCATATTCACAACTTACCCTCAAGGCCAAAATACCAAAAACTAGAAGGTGACCTCAAGGAGGTTCACTCCTCCCCCACCCAACACATGTTGAGCATTTTCTCCAAATGGAGAGGCTCTTGCATACACCCATAAAACCCCACAACAACAAAACACAAACAAACAATCACAATGCAACACACAATTAAAGTAAAATACATAAGGAAAGACATCAAACCTTGAATCCTACCTTAAATAGCCCAACAAGGAAGATAGTTGAAGAAGAGCACTTCCAACTCCACCTCCAAGTCCTTCTCCAAATGAGCCTCCAAAAATTCCTCTAACTCTCTCCCCAAATTCAAATAAAATTGGAAACATAAAATGAAATCAACAACCCTCTCCCTCTCTTCAAGAGGGATTAAAATAGGCTCTCCTCATGAGCCTTGAGGAATGGGAAGGTGACACATGTCACCTTCTCCTTCCTCACATCCACTTGCAAGCTTCATAGAATGTAGTGGTGACACATGTCACCCTCCCATTCCACCAAGTCTTGCCCCCTCCACTTGTGTTCTCTCACACATGTGGGAGAGAAAGGTGGAACCAAAGAAGGATGTGGGTACCACAAGTGTCCCAATCCAATCCTCCCATGAAAGCCCACAAAACCCCAAGGTACTCTCACCAATGTGAGAGAGCCTTGGAGTTGGGTCCTCCTCAATTAGGGGTCTTGAAGACTCCCCAAGCCTTGGAATGAGGTGTGGATAAGGTTGAGTGTTTGACCCAACCTTCCACTCCTCTCCACACTTTCATTTTCGTCACTTTACTTTAGGGTGAATTTTAAGTGACCAAATGGAAGTTATCCTAGGGTTAGACAAGCTCAAATCATCCCTAGACCCTAGGGGTACAACCCAGGGTCACTTTTAACCCATTTTGAGCACCATAGGGTGAGTAAAATCACATGAAAAGGGGTCACAAAAATAAACACTTAAAAATGAAATCAATTAACATTACACCTTTACAACACCAATATAAAATCGACTGAAAAAGGGTAGACCTATTCCAAACGATACCACACATAAACATTACGAAATTTCATCATGCATTCACACAGTTGATCTTGGTTCCTCTTGGAACTAGATCAACTTAACAAGGAAATTCACAAAATGTTGTGGGATGATCTCTGATTATCTGTGGCTTGGTTAAAACACCTGCGCACTTAAACAAAAGATTAATCCAACATGTATATCATAGCCGAAGCAAGGGGAAAACATACACTCACACCATTGTATAATCATTTAAAACATCATAAAAATCACATTATAATTAGATTCATAATTTGCATTTTTATAATCCATCTCAATATAAAATCTCATAATAAATCCATAACATAATCTCACAAATAATATCATAATGCAAATCACATGACAAATCATCATCAGTGAATCAAAATCGAACCTAGTCTTATCACAACAATCTAAACAATGCTAACCAAAATAAAATCATATAGTCTAATAATCCTGCATATTGGGATCAACAGTCCCCAAAAGTCTAAAATGTGTCTCCAACAGTAATATGACATGAGAAAAAATAAGGAAGTTAAAAGGTAGGCCTCACAGAAAGCTAGGGCACTTGAAGAAGGATTGTTGGTCTCGAAAGGGAAAACAAGGAGACAGACAACATGATGATAGTAAGGAAGCTAATGTTGTAAGTAATAAATTATAGGATGCTTTAATTTTGTGTTTAGATAATGCTAATGATTCCTGGGTAATAGATTCAGAGGCTTCATTTCATGCCACACCCCATAGGAAATATTTTGTAGATTATGTTCAAGGTGATTTTGGACAGGTATATTTGAGTGATGATGAACCCTGTTAGATTGTTGGAAAAGGAAAGATAAAAATCAAGTTTGTAGAATGGAAATGAATGGTTACTATAGGAGGTAAGGTATGTTCCAGATTTGAGAAGGAATTTAATCCCTACAGGACAATTGGGTAGTGAAGGCTATATAGTTACCTTTTCAGACAAAGTCTAGAAGGTCACTAAAGGTGCATTAGTAGTAGATAAAGGTGAAAAGGTAGGCACATTATATTTGTGTACTGGTAATACTTATTATACCTTAGCTACTATAGAAACAGTTGCTACTGAGACAGTTATAGCACTTTCTACAGGGACAGAAACAGAATTGTGGCACCATAGACTTGGGCACATGAGTGAGAAAGGGATGAAGATCCTTCACTCCAGAAAGTTGTTACCAGGTCTGAAGAAGATTGACTTGGAGTTCTGTGAAAATTATGTTTATGGAAAATAGAAAAGAGTCTAATTTCTCAAAGTTGGGAAACAAAAGAATAGTGAGAAATTAGAGCTTGTGCATTCAGATGTATGGGGACCAACTTAGGTATCGTCTCTTGGTGGCTCTTTCTATTATGTTACTTTTATTGATGATGCAACTAGGAAAACATGGGTGTATTTCCTAAAACAAAAATTAGAAGTATTTGAAACTTCTAAAAAGTGGAAAGCTTTGTTTGAGAATGAGACAGGAAAAAAGTTGAAGTGTCTTAGATCTGATAATGGAGGCAAGTATTACAATAGAGAATTTGAAAATTACTGTTCATATAATGGAATTAGTAGGCAGAAAATGGTTCTTGGAAAACCACAAGAAAATGGTGTGTCTAAGAGGATGAATAGGACCATTATGGAGCATGCAAGGAGCATGAGATTGTAGTTGGACTACCCTTACACTTCTGGGCAGATGTTGTACATACCGCTGTTTATTTAATAAACAGGGGACCTTCAAATCCTTTGGATGGTGGCATTCCAGAGGAGGCATGGACAGGCAAAAAGGTAAACTATTCATTTCTAAAAACCTTTGGTTGTGAAGCTTTTGTCCATGTTGATATTGAAAATAGAACCAAGATTACGGCTAAGTCTAAAATATGTAACTTCATTGGATATGGAGTAGATGAATTTGGTTATCGGTTATGGAATTATGAAAATCATAAAATCACTAGGAGCAGAGATGTTATATTCAGCGAGAAGGTCATGTATAAGGATAAACTACAGGAAAAGAAGCATGAATAGGTCAAAAAGGAATATGTGGTGCTGGATGAGATTCCAGAAAATAAAATGCCAGTGGTACCTGATGCTCAAAAATAAGTTATCCCACATACTCCTGCAAGTGTTAGACATTCTACAAGGATAACTAGACCTCCAAAAAGATTTTCTCCATCATTATATTCTATATTATTAATTGATTCTAGTGAACTTGAAGGTTATGAAGAAGCAATGCAAGTAGATACCAAAAATCAGTGGGAGCTAGGCATGAAAGAGGAAATGGATTCCTTGCTACAGAATCAAACTTGGGACTTAGTCCAATTGCCTATAGGTAAAAGAGCATTGCCAAATAATTGGGTTTATAGGTTGAAGGAAGAATATGGAGGCAAGAAAAGATACAAGGCCAAACTTGTGGTAAAAGGTTTTGCACAGAAAAAAGGTATAGATTTTGATGAAATATTTTCTCCGGTTGTAAAGATGACTTCTATTAGAACTATTCTAAGTCTTGTGGCTGCAAAAGACTTGCATCTTGAACAACTAGATGTGAAAACAACATTTCCCCATGGGGATTTGGAAGAGGAAATATACATGCAACAACCACAAGGATATGAGGTCAAGGGTAAAGAAGAGTTTGTATGGCCTGAAGCAAGCACCTTGGCAATGGTATTTAAAATTTGATAGTTTTATGGCTGAACAAGGTTACAAAAGATGTCATTTTGATTATTGTGTTTATTTTAATAAATTGGGTAATGGAAGCGATATTATCCTGTTGCTTTATGTTGATGACATGCTTTTTGCTAGGTCTAACATGCAACATAATAATGAACTTAAGAAAAAATTAGCAAATTTATTTGCTATGAAGGATTTGGGTGCAGCAAAACAAATCCTTGGTATGAGGATCACATAGGACAAGAAAAATAGAAAATTATTCTTGTCTTAAAGTGAGTATGTAGAGAAGGTGTTGAAAAGGTTTAACATGCAAAATGCAAAAGCAGTTAGTACATGTTTGCCTAGTCATTTTAAGTTGACTAATGAGATGTGTCTAAAGGCACAAGAGGAGGAAGATAAAATGTCTAAGATACCATATGCATTAGTAGTTGGCAGCTTGATGAATGTAATGGTATGCACAAGGCCAGATATTGCAAATGCAGTGGGATTTGTGAGTAAGTAAATGAGCAATCCAGTAATGGAACATTGGAATGCGATAAAATGGATTCTCTGATATTTGAGAGGTACTACTTCAAAGAAACTATGTTTTGGAGAAACAAATTCTTCTCTAAAAGGATATGTTGACTCTGATCTAGAGGGTGATATTGATAGTAGGAGGAGTACTACAGAGTATGTTTTTACTGTAGGAGGTACTATAGTCAGTTGGATTTCAAGGCTGCAAAAGGTTGTTGTGCTTTCAACCACTGAAGTTGAGTATGTTGCTGCTACGGAAGCTAGCAAGGAGATGATTTGGTTACAATGTTTTCTGGAGGAATTGGGGCAATGACAAGAGGATAGCCCTTTGTACACTAATAGATAGAGTGCCATTTATCTTGCTAAGAATTCAGCTTTACATTAAAAAACTAAGCACATATAGCTCAAATACCACTTCATCCAGTCAGTTTTGGAGGATGGACAGTTGAAGCTAGAGAAAATTTACACAGGTGAGAATCCTGCATATATGTTCACAAAGGTGGTTACATGGGAGAAACTAATTTCTCATTAGTTTCTGTTGGCCTTCATGATCGATAATGGTGGACATAAGAAACTAGCAGGGCCTATAATCCAGTGGGAGTTGCAAGTGCAACGGTGTCATCCAGGATCAGTCTCTAAGTGGGAGATTGTTTGGTGTGGAGCCTGATTAGTCTCCAAGTGGGAGATTGTTTGTATGTGGCAACTGATCATGCAAGTACTATACACACGTAACGTATCCTTACTAGGGTTCAGGGGTACAGCCCCCAATTTTTTTCCCTCTTTTTTGCCCGTTCGGAGTTGGTTGTTAATTTTTGTTAACTGACAAAAGAAAAATGACATTGTAAAACCCTAATTCTATAATCTTCTAAAAATCTTGTTATAAGCAACTGGGATGTATGTTGCGGTATGAGATTTGCAAGATTGTAATCTATTTTGTACTGGATAATAAAATCATTGGATGGCTGAGTTTCTGTGGATGTAGCTCATTTTGGGTGAACCATGTTAAATTTCTATGTTGATCTCTTTTGTGTTATTCTTCATTGTTATATTTGGATTATTTAATCTGCATGTAATTGTTAGTGTTTATTGCTCTGATCTGCCCTAACAAAGCATCCCACATTGCAAACCCATGTGTGCAAGGTCTCATGACACAACACAACAACACACTTGGAATGCACACCAATGCACTACACATGGTGACCCAAGAGAGAGACTTACTTAGATATGGGTCAAATCATTGTGATGATAAAATAATGAGGCTTGATGGAGATTTGGGGTTCCTATATCCCTCTATAGCCCCACCATTTGTACACCAACCTATAGATCTCATAACACAACCCCTCAGAATCTCAAGATCTAAATAGAACTATGTTAGGTGTAAAGTGACAAACAAACCCAAACCTCCACATGTCTAACCTAAGGCTTCATATTCTAGAGGTAACCTCGTGACATGCAATTAGAATTCTAGCACCTCAAACTTGTAACTTGGCCTTGTGAATTAGATTCACAACTCAGACTTGCAAGTTGGCCATCATAGTCCAATTTCATGTCTACCAAATAGAAAAAAAAAACACTTAGTCTAAACCTTGGTAGGATTATATTTTAGACTTTGGGGTTTGATCTCATTTTATAAGTTGCAAAAAGTATTGCAAAGTATGAACTCTGACATGCTTACATATTAGACCTTGGGGTTTGAATGCATATTTGCAACATACAAAATGTGTCACAAAGTCCAAACTCTGGTGAACTTGTAACTTGAACTTCAGGGTCCAATAGTAGATTTACATATGCAAAATGTAGCCTAAAGTCTAAACTTTGATTGACTAGAAACTTAGACTTTGAATTTTGATTACACACTTACACCATACAAAGTCTAAACCTAATAGATTTGAAACTCATACTTCGAAGTCTAAAATACAACTTGTAATCATGTAGAGTGTAACTTAGAGACCAAACTCTAACTGACTATAAACTTGAACATCAAAGTCTGAAATGCAAATTACAACATGCAATAGCATCTTAAAGGCTAAACTCTAACAACTTTGAAACTTTGACCTCAGAGTTTGAAATGCAACTTGCAAGTCAGTAAAAAATTACAAATCTAGAATAGCAAGCCAAACTTTCACTTAAAAGGGCATGGTTTCATTGCTTTGTCTTATGTACAAAAATGACTCAGACCAAGCACTCAAGAATCTATAGGCTCCTTATTGGTTGAATGAGAAACCTCAAAACAACATGAAACTAAATAAAACTCAATGTCACATTCCCAACCTACATGAAACTACCCATGCCAAGGAAATGACTAGGCACTCAAAAGAGGTATCAACTACTAAGAAAGGTGAACATATCCATCTCCAAGCACAACACACATTCGTAAGGCAAGCAAGTAAATTACAACTAAGCTAATTACATGTTCAATTCTATAAAATTATAAATCATGCTATCTAATCATGTTTCTTAAATATTTATTTACAAAAACATGAGAATATCATTACACATGCCATACACATTTGACTCCAAGGTAAAGCAATGCTAAAATAAATGATAAGTATTACACCACAAATATGAATGGATAGATTATAGGAGGAGATTTGTAATATATCTAGAGGAGTCAAATTTATGTTAGGAGAAATAAGAGTATATTTTGATATTAGAATGTTGGTGCATTTGTGGGGATGTCAGTATGATTGTGTTTGTGTCCTACACAAAGAAAATAAAAAATAGTACTCATGCATAACAGTGAATATAAAATTACTGAAAATTAGAGATAATGGTGAATCTAATAGCTATGCTAATCCTTTTTTATAAATGAATGGTAAAAATATAGAGAGAAGAGAAATGAAGAGATCACTAGGTCTTCAAAGTAGAGACTCCTATTGAAGTATATAATCTTGTGAGCTAAAAATTTATTAAGACTACTTAGGAGCTTGCCAAGGTGGTTGAACCCATAATTTAACCTTTTGGATCAATGATAGTCAATTGTAAATGGTGTGTGCACTTAGATAATGTGACTACAATTAGTAAATAAAATATATATGAATTTAAGCTAAATGCTTGTGGAATCAAATGAGGTGAATAAACCCAAATATAGTGCCAAATGTAGACAAAATTTTATGTTTAGTGTGATAGAATGGAAGAATGAGGAAGAATAAAAGGAAAGGAGACCCCAAGTCAAGAAAGGACTACAAAAGGATTTTTCAATATGTTTTTAAAAGGAAAAGCAAGTCTCCACAAAGGAAATCCTCCCTAAATCAAGCTTGGTTGAAGAGGATAGAAATGCTTAAGTATAAAAGGAGACAAAAGAGACCAAATGAAGGATCTCAAGAGGGGACCTTCAACTCCACTTATTTCTCTGAATAAAATAAAGAAAAGGAAGAAGATTTATCTAGGAAGCTATGGAAATGTAAAAGTAATACAACTATTATGTAATGGATGTAATAAAGTAAACTACTTTAATGATGTCCTTGATGAAAAACCTACAAATTGATTAGATTATGAATAATAAAATCAAAGATAAAATTAAATAAAATCTTTAACAAAACCCCAAAATGGGTTCTCTTGAAGAGGATCATTCTTGCCAACAGGTAGGATCTTTATGCTTGAATCTCTCAAAGAGTGTATTAAACTAGGAATGAAAGTAAAATATCTACAAAAGAGAGAGAGATAAGATTTTCAAGAATACTATAGCCTGTGTGTCGAATCACCAATCAAGAAAACATAAGAGATTTCTAAAGAGCAAATTGTAAGAGTGAGATTCTAAAAACTTAGTATTCAAAAAATGGGAGAATGATTGTTGGAACCCTATGAGAGAACTTAGTTTTCATGTTTTAAAGAGTGATGGATATAATTTAAATTGGAGAAGGATTGGTGCTAACATGGGAACCAATGAAATCATGTTTGGAAGTCACGACATTAATTCATGTCTAATAGATTATTTGGGAGTCATTGAAATATGTTGTCATGGCTCCTTTTTGGATCTTTATTTTTTATCTTATCTAGGGATGCCAACATGGTCACATTGACCGTAGTGTAGGTGCACCAAAGTCCTAGAGTTAAGATTTTAGAAACTATGACTAAAATGTGATAAAATGAAGGAAGGTGTTTAGGGAGCTTAAGATTTGAAAAAATCATAAGGTTAAAATTAATTTGGAACCTTTTGGATTAGGTATAGGGCTAATAAAATAGGTCAAATGTGATCTAAGACATGTTACTTGAGTAGACACTAAAGTGAGTGCAACTTATAATGTGTAAGTTGAAGAGGGTATGCAATTTCTGGCACTACACTTTGCCCCCACTTTAGCAAGCTTATGTCACTATATGCAAAAGTTACAGTAAAGTACATAAATGAAAATTTTCTAGAGGTAACCTACATAAATGTAAATGATTACGATACATAAAAAAGTATATGTTGCATCTTTGTTGGTTGGGTAGCTTGTGTTTTGACTTGAGATTTGAAAAATAGATATGTTAGGAAAATATTTCTTGCAAAACAAAATGTTAGGAAGTATATTCACTTCAATATCAAGTGTCATATGGCCTACAAAATAGATCTGTTAGGGAAACATAGATTGTAAAACAAGTCATCATAATCATAATCCAATGACATGTATATATGTGCTACAAATTATAGAAATTAGAATTAAAGACATACATGTAGAAAGGAAGATCGCCATAGGTGAGGATAAGGGATATCCACACAGAGATAAGAGAATCATGTCTAAGAGAGTACATAGCTAGAAGAGAGATGTACGATTCTTGGGCTAGCATACTCTATTGTTAGGAATCATAAAGAAGATGAATCACTTGGGCCAAGATTAATTTGTTCATAGGTGATTCTAAAAATGTGTCTTAATGGCCTAAAATAAAAATGGTATAGCTGGGGGGCCAAAGTACAAGTGCTATGAATTAGGAGCCAAAATTTAACTACTATGGATAAGAGTATAGAGTATATTCCTGTTGGAGTCTAAGGGGGGGTGAATCAGTGTTGTATTAGTTTTCAAATCTTTTTGCAAACTTTAACTTTCAAGACACAAAGAGAGAAAGATATCATTGATTTGTCAAACACATATGCACATGATTGAGAATGAAGAAAAAGAACAAAGCCTCATGAGCAAAGTATTAACATACACACATATAGATGAAAACAATATGAGACATAACACAAATTTGCACGAGTGGAAAACCCTCCTAGGGTAAAAAAACCACTCCAAAACTGCCTCACCGGCTTAACCTTGAAAATATCTTTACAAGCCTCACTGGCTGATGTGAGTGTCTCACTGACAAATGGTCTCACTGACCTACAAGCCTCACTGGCATACTGTTGTGCCTCACTGGCTTTTCATCAATGTCTCATTGACAAAAATGAACAGTCACATTTATCAAATAATCAAACTTAGTGTGCAAGACTTGATTACCATACAATCAGATTTGCACCATTTCAAACCCTCAATCATCTCTTTAAAAAATTTATCTCTGCATAACTCAACACTCTTTCTTTATCACATACCCAGTATCATATTCTCATCTGTCTTTTCTCTTCAAGAGGATTTTTACAATAATATCTTCAACCCTGCATATTAAATCACACAAAAAACATACAAACAGTGTTTCTGCAAAACATTATATACAAGATGACTTGATGACCTTCCACATTCTGTATAATCATTTTCATTTGCTCTCAATGAAGAACTTGCAAAGACTTTTCATTTTCTTCTACAAAAACATTCATCTCCTTTGATTGAAAAATCTTCAACAAATTCGAATCAATTTTTCACCCTATAAAAAATTTCTCTTCAATCTCCTATAATAACTTTTCATATTCCTCACTTCAAAAACCCCTTCAAAAACTTCAATCTGCAAAATTAAATCATCTACAAATAACATCAATTTTGCTCTCAACAAAATCTTCCATGCTTTTACCTATTTAAGAGAAAATAAAAACTTTCTCTTATTCTAATCTTTTTTTTAAAAAAATAGAAACTTGCTCTTTAATATCCATAAAAGTTTGCCATAAAAAATCTCCTAAAAAATCTCCCAAAAAAGATCTCTTTAAAATCTCCTATAAAATCTCCAAAAAAAACTCTTCAAAAAATCTCATGGGAAGATGACTTTAACAAGCCAATAAAATAGGAGTTAAATTTTTTTTCTAATTTCAAATTAAAGCCATTAAAGGCTTATTCAAACTTCCCTCACTCTTAAAAAAAATATTCCGATGCCTTTTCATAAAAACATAGTCTCCATTTTAATTAAAGAATTCAATGCTTTTCTATTTAAAAAAAACTTTTTACATCTTCGAATGCTTTTTATAAGAAAATGCTCCCCATTAAATAAGGAACGATGCTTATAAGGAAAGGTTGGTTTTTAATGTCATAAATGACCTTTTTTTTTATTTATTGATTTTATAAATCATGCTCTCCAATGTAAATGGAGCTCTCTATTTAAATAAAGTAATTTGATTTTTTTTTTTAATTATTTTATTCTATCTTTAAATAAGACCCTTGAATATAAACTATGAGCCCAATTTATGAAATGCCTTTCATAAATCATAAGATCTTTTTTTTTTATCAATGCTCTTCATAAATTAAATAAGGATATTCTATGCAATTTTGGCTCCCACATTGCATTTGATAACCAATGCTACTGGTCAAGTTAGGAGAAGGGGCAGGGTGCCCGGTTGTATATTAACGCTCAAGAAACTCTTTGCAACTGAGTATCCCCTATTTACAAAATACACCATATGATAAAAAAAACTTTGACAAACTTAATTCTCAAAAATGTGGAAGCTATTTGAGCACAACTCTAAGAATGCAACCATGAAGATATGAACATCAAGACACACATAATCTGAGATCCTGTTTCATAGCCCTGATCACTAACCATGAATGACCACCAGAACATTTATCACCTGAAGCACTGTGAATGCAAAACTCAACACCGTTTTCAAACCATCAAATTAGTATGAAAAAAAATGAGGCATATAATATGTAGATATGAACTTCATACCTCTCCCACTCAAACTTAGCACCAATCAACATTGATGAATAAAGGCATCTTTTTTCCATGAAGTAAAGACATACAAAAGCTCCATACTCTTGAGGCACTGAGACATAATCAGATCAAGATCATCATCTGAATAAAGATCAATTACACCACTATATAAATCATCCTTAAGCATAAGTATGACCATCAAAGAAAACCAACCACAACTTTATCAAGTATCAAACACTCTGCATCCCTGTAACATTCTCTACAAGAACCACTTTCTGATGAACATACTATCAACTCCAAAAACACCATGAAGGCCAAACCTGTGAAGATCAAGAATATAAGTCCAACACAAACAAGTTAGCATCAATATCTTATGTGATCAATCTAATCAAACAAGTCCTGTGATCATGAAAGAAGATAATGATCAATGATTAACTCCATAAACCAAAACTGATAACTCCAAGGACCAATATGAAGATATCCTGATCAAACAGAAGCATCTCATCTCTAACCATATTTGCATATCTGACAACATTGGTCCTGATGACATCAAATAAACTAATAACACCTTTTTGACATCAATGACAATCTACTTTCATCAATTCCCCCCTTAAAATGATTGTGTAAAAGGAGAGAAACAATCATTTTAAGGAGGAAAGAGGGAGAGTTGCATTGAGAAGAGAATTGTATGGAAGAGGAAGAAAGGAACGAAATGTGCACTACAAATGTATACCAAAAATAAGTGTGTAAGAATATTGTGTAGTACACATAATGCACTTTGAAGGAAATATAGAGAAAGGAATAAGTAGTCAAAGTTGTTGTTCTCAAATGTATAAAGAAAGAAAGAAAGAGATGATGTTGATGGGGGGAGGTTGTGAGGGATAAAAGAAGTGCAATCAATGATTATGCTGATACAAAGAACATGAAAGCTAGTAGAGGAAAGTTATGAGGGGTAAGATAAGTGCAATAAATGATGATTTTGATAAAAAGGATATAAAAGTTAGTGAGGTGCTCAAAGAAAGTAAGGCAAAGAAGAACATGGAAGTGATGTGCTTGGATGCTAGAAGGGTGTAAGCAATTTGATATCCTTATTTTAATTACATGAGTGGGTAGAAGAGAGGATGAAATAGAGATGAAGGATCATGAAAGAGAGGAGGCATGCCCTTAGAGACTAAGAGCTATACTTACCCCTAGAGAATAGATGTGACCAAAGGAGATGCTGTTATAGAAGCATGGTGCATCAAAAAATGTCATGGAAAAGGGAGAGAAATCATGACAATGAATACACAGAGGGATTTGTATGTTTTATGGTTTTGTACATGTTATTTTTATTGTAAGATAAGATATATAGAGAAACATGTCATCATTTTCTATGTGTACAACACAACAATCACATAGGAAGAAAGTGTACAACAAATAAAATGTAGCAACAATGGTTTCTAATTGGATCAACATAGTTTGTGAGAGGAGAGGTCAAACACTTTGCATCATCCCCAGAAAAAGAGTGTGGAAAAGAAATATAAATAGGAAGAATAAGAAGGAACAAATAGAAGAAAGATACAATAGGGTCTCATCCTACATCCATGTACTTATGAGAGTAACACGGGTCCTCCAAGACAATGAACATACCTATAACACACAACCCTTGACTCTCGTCAATCATCTAGTAAGTCATCCTCATCCTAATAACCAACAATAAAGTCATGTACTAGTGGAAGGGGATGATAAAGTTTTTCTCGAGTGAACTAAGGAATGTTAGTCAAAGCATCAATAGAATTAAGGGGGGGAAAAGGAACTTCCATGTCTGAGAATAAAGATGGCATTAGAACAAGAACGGCAAGTAGGTCTATTGTTAATGTAGAATGAATCTCATTAGGAAGAGAAGCTATTGAGTCAGATGCAGAAGGAACAAAAGGCCTAATGTTCTTGGTATTGTTGATAATTTTGGATGCTCTAGGATCCAAAAGTTGTTGATGGACAATCACCATCCCTAAGGAAGAGGAAGATGTTGGGGTTATGGAAGAAGAGGGGTGGGGTTCAAGTATAGTGTGTTGGAATCATTTGCCATTGTGCCAAAAGCTCAAGCTATCAATGCTCGCTACAAATGTCAGACTTAACCTAGATCCACAGGAGGCTCACTGTTATGTCACAAATCTTGAGGTCAGCATTGAATGCCTCACTGACAAGGGGGCAGGTCACTGCCTACAATCCCCCCCTCAACGCAACCTGAGGGATTCAAACCCGTGATCCATGGCTTTGATACCAATTGTTGGAATCGTTTGCCGTTGTGCCAAAATCTTGAGCTATCAACGCTCACTAAAAATGTCAAACTTAACCTAGATCCACGGGAGGCTCATTGCCATGTCATGAATCTTGAGGTCAGGGTTGAACGCCTCACTGACAAGGGGGCAACTCACTGTCAACATAGTGGTTGGGAGATCTTGAGGGATGGGGTTATAGGTGGAAGGGGTAAGGGTGGGAAGGGACAATAGTAGAGATAAGGGTAGAGGGGAGAGGTTGGGGGAAAGAGGTGGTAGGTGAGGCTAGCAAGGGTGGAAGGGGAGGGGGAGGAAAATTGACTATCATTACTCTTGTCATTGACATTTTATTTAAGAGGTTTTTTTGGATGGAGAAGAGGGTAGAGATGTTAAAGTGGTAGGGATAAATTTAGGTTTGGGTTAGGGAATGGGTAGGACTAGAGGTTTAAGTTTAGGTTTTAGTTGGGGATGATGTTCAGATCCTAGATGACATTTGGTTACAACTTTAGGTAGCAAAGGGATGAGAATGAAATAATAAAGGGTAAAAAACCCAAGGTTAAAGATGGGCAAATTAGGGGTATGATTAATGGTATGTATTTAGACAAGGAAAGGGAATTTGATGCACTATTGGATGATGGGAAGAATGGCTTCCATTTATTTCAATTATGGATGGCTTAGGAGGAGATAGAAATGGTCATTGAAGGGAATTATTTGGAATGCAATTTGTACTAATTTAGACCCAACCATGATAGGCAAGGTAGTCCACTTGAGAATTATAATTTAAACATCATTGGTGCATGTCAATGATATTCCTAAGAATAGGCTATTTAATCTAGGAAAACACTAACTAGACACTCTTGCATAAAAATATTGAAGATGAAAGTCAAGTCCACTAAGACACCATTGATGTGTGTAATGAAAATATTAGGTTTGATGTACAAGGGGTCCTAGTGGCTATTCTGAGGGATATATTTATGGAAGAAGGCAATGGGAAGATGAAGGGGATGCATGAGAATGATATCATTAGAAGGAAAGTGGGAAGAGCTAGAAGGGATGGAGGAGGAGCTAGAAGGAGGGTGGGAGTGAGAGGGTCCAATCTCAATAACATTGACTATCTTTAAGAATGAGAAGATGTTAGGAGAGGGAGATATGGAAGATATTGTGAATGCAATAGAAGAGGTAGAGTTGGGTTTAGGTGAGGAATATACCACCACATTAGCATAATTGGAAATTGAGTGCTGAGGAAAGGGGTTGGTGAAAACTTGCAACTTGGCATTGGGAGGTGCCACTGACTTGTTTCATTGATCATTCATTCCTTGTACTTGGTTCATATTATTATCAATGAGATCATGGATTGTGTCATAGGCACATACACTTTTCAATGTCATGTTCATTGACATGGTGGTATTGGAAAAAGACTGTGGGATCATAGGATCAGAGTAAGGGGAGGTTAGGGTCCAAGGTTCAGATAGGAGGCCGAGTTGGAGAATGTTATGGGAAAGAAATTGATGAAAGATGGAATGGAGGGGATTGGCTATCTTTGTCCACTGATAGTTAGCTAATGAAAAAAGGGAGATAATAAGGCCAAAGGAGAAAGAAGGAGATTTTTGTAAACTTGGTTAATGGTTGGATTAGATTTGGGTTTAGGAGTAAAGAATTTATTAGTTCTCTTCTTTCCAGGACACTTGGTTGATTGAGAAGAGGATATGGTTGATGAAGAAACTGGGGTATTGAAGATTGAATAGGAAATGGCCTCAAAATGCCTTATTGGCTATGCATTGTATACACCTAAAATTGACATGACTCTGCTTAAATAAATATTTTAAATATTTATTTCATCCTTCATATGCTTCTATCAATAAATAAATAAATTTATTTATTTATGTGGTTCACTTCCTCTCATTTAATTAAATAAACACATTTATTTAATTAATTAAAATCACTTACACCAACTTCATTCTTCTAAAATAATTAAATAATTTTAATTATTTAATTAAAATCTCTTATTCTTCCAAATTTAAATAAAATGCAAATTTTATTTAAATAAAATCATAAATCCTCACAAAAATAAAATATATTTCTATATTTTATTTATTCCTCTCAATTATCAATAAAATAATTAAATAAATTCATTTATTTAATTATGCTTTCTATCTCTTCGAAAAATCATTATTATCTTCCAAAAATAACCTTCCTCTTGTCACACAAAAGCAAAACTCTGAGTTACAAAAGGCAAAATCAGTTTTAAAGCATCTTTAAAGAAAATCTTTTCTTAAAATAGAGAAAATCAAATCTTATCCTCATCAAGAGAGGAGTTAACTCAACTAAGCTTCTTTTGGAATGACATGTGTCCTTCTTCTATTGGATGCACGTTCCTCAACAATCCTCCTCCGTTGATCCCTTCTTTTCTTCTCAACCATTGATCTTCCCTCACTCTCTTCTATAAATACAACTTTCTCTTCATTTGATATCTGGATTTTGTGTAAACTTATGCTGTAGAGATACCAGTGTGCCTTTGGCACCCCTACTTCCATTTAAGCATTCTCATTCATACTCCATTTCTGTATTTGAAGTTCATCTTCAAATACATAAGTATCACAGCCATTCTCCCTTTGTCATCTTCAACAAGCAAGCAAGCAACTAGCTTCTGAGGAATTCATAATCAAGATCAAAGAAAGATAGGCGAACTACAGAAGGCGAAAGGTAAAGGTGTAAGGTATTATTCATTATTTATTTTAATCTCCTTTTATCTTCAGATTCTATAGATGTTTGGGTTTCTATAATCTTATTGATTAACCTATTTTCCCCCTCACATTTTGGCGCCCACCGTGGGGCCCTTGCCCCTCTACTAATCAAAAAAATCTAAGTTTTCTTATAAGATAGGTCCATACAGGTGACGAACAGGTCTTTGACAGAGAGTTTTTGCGCATTCAACTTTTGAAATGGTGCATACACCTCCCGAGGCTGTGCATCTATTTTTCTGGTGCATCTGACCTCCGCAGTTGCGCATCCAACCTCCAAAGTTGTGCATCCAACCTTGGCTTCAGCACCTGAGTTCAACTTGCGCATACACTCTATCTAATTGCGCATCTATCCAAGTTGCGTATTTACCCTATATTTTTGTGCATCTATTCTGTCAAACGGCGCATCTGCTGTTATTGCGCATATACCTCATTATATTGTGCATTTGTTCTATCAAATGGCGCATCTGTTGCTATTGTGCATATACCTCATGATCTTGTGCATCTGATTTCTATTCTTGCACTTCTGTACAAAGACGCATACACTCCCTATTTCTGCGCATCCAGGCTGCAGTGTTGTGCATCTGTCTTATGCTTTTTTGTTATACGGTTTCTAATTTTTGCATGTTGAGCTAACGTCAGTTTTGCAGGAGTAGTGGCTAGATTAGGTCATCTAGATATTTTGCCTAAATTCACTTAGACTAACTAGGGGTGAAAGTAACAAGTGCATTTCATAACAAACTTCACATAGTTTTCTAACTAGGAAGGAAGTAACTGAACCTTATTGTTATCGGTGCATTGTTGATTTATTTTCTAGTTTAAACCACTGTTATCTTTACAAACGAGAAATGAACAATGCTATGTCTTAATCACTTTCAAAGTTAACAAACGGGAAATGAATATTGCTATGATCTAAACACTTCCAAGTTAACAATAGTGTGAGTGCACAAGTAGATTAACTCATTTAGTTTTTCTATTTTTAACTAGGTTGGATAAACAAGTGTTTTTTGTGCTTGCGAATGACAATAGGCTTATGCTCTCCCCTTAACTGGGTGATCAAAGTGTCAGACTTGTCATTCTTTTTGTCAAACCTTTAGGGGGGCCTGCCCTTGGATGCATGCTTGTCCAAGTGGGAACGACCCTAAGTGGTAATAGGCTAAAGCCAAGCCCTACCAAGCCACTTAAAATAAATTGTGTTTGAGGTGAAAACCTCAAGCAACAAGTGCTGATGTGTTACACCGACGGCCAACCTCCCCCAAAACCCTCATAGGCGTAACCCTTTGAGGTTGGGAGACTCCATAACAGAGAGTAGCACCACCGCACGTGTAACCACTTGCACGGTTTCCCTAACTAAGAACCAATTGTGTAGCAAGCCAAAAACCCCTATTCGTTGATGCAAAGGGCAGAGCTCTTGAAGCGGCCTCGATTCAAGTGACTCTTAGTAGAGGTAGCAGGGACAATCCTAAGGTTCGGTGTGGGTACGAGCCTAAGGAAACCCAGATCTGGTATGCATGAGAAGTGAGTGCCATGGAGGGGAGCCAATGCTACCAGATCCTAGAGCTACACGCTTTGAGTGGCACAGCTAGAGGATTCAACGAATATTGTCTCATCCAGCCTAGGTTGTACTTGTTTTGAGTCATAATAGTCCAAAAACACAAAAAAATATAAAAAGATAAAAATCATGGAAAACTTCTATGTGTTTGCTGTGTTTTTGCCATAATTGAACATCAACATCATCAGAAACACCAAGTTTTTCAAAAAACCAAAAACAATAAAAATCCTAAAAATGATCCAAAATTTCCAAAATTCAGAGAAAACAAGTAATTTAGCCAGAGTTGCATATCCGCACTGACCTTTTGCACATTTGATTCAACTTTCTACGCATCTTCTAGAATTGCGCATCCACATCCTTTTTTGACGCATGCAAACTTCACCAATATTGCGCATATATATCAACTTTTTGCCCATCTGCCTTCTGTTATTGCGCATTTAAACCAGAAAGAAAAAAAAAACATATCTTCCAAGAGCAAAATTTTTTCAAAAACTTTTTGAAAACCATCTTCAAACCTATTTTAGTTTTTCAAAATCTGATTAAGACCTTGCAAGTCAACCATTTCTCCTTCTTTTCCGCACTATAGTTGCTTGTTCATCCAAAATCTCGCCAAATTTTTTCCAAATTTCCAACAAGGTTATAGCCAAATTATTCTTGATCAAAATCAAATCTCAAGCAAAAACCTAGTGAGGCTCCAATAACAAGGGCTACTTATCCTTTCAGAACTCCACTAGGGGGTTGTGCAAAGCTAGTCAACATCAAGTAACAGATTCCTAACATCCTAGCTTTTGACTATCGCTTTTGTATATACCACTTTGTTTGACACCACCTAGATCTACGAAGAACCTTGCTAAAACCTTGTTTCATCCTAGCACCTTGCTCAAAATCTCATTTCATCCCATCTCTTTACTACCTTGCATGGTCTTAACAAGATTACAAAAACAAAAACAGTTAGAAATGGCTGAGAAAATGATTCCAAACGCTCACGAAAATGAAGAAGAAATTTCTATGGACGAGATCCTTCACACCCAGCATGACCCAAAATTTCAACGCTTATTAGAAGGGGTGCTTGCCCAAGACCCAACAAAATTCTTTTTACATCTAGCAAGTCTAGGAGTCAAACTCCCTAAGGATTATGACGTGGAGGCTCTCAAAGAAACTGACGAAGAGAGAATCCCTGAAGGAAGTAGACATGATGAAATACCCACAGATAAGAGCAAAGCAACAATTGACTCCTTGGATGCCCTAAGTCTAATGAACCAAAAATTCAAAGCTCTCCAACAATAATTTTTAGACATGAAAATGGGAGCATCGACAAAACATTACACCCTAGAGGATATTTCACCATATCCTTTTGATAGGGCCTTGGTCATGATACCTTTCCCCTCAAAATTTGAGGTGCCTAAGTTTGACAAATATCAAGGAAAGGGTGACCCAAGGGATCACATCAAAGAATTCAATGCTGCTTGTCTCGAGGTCGCACATAATGACACCTACCTTATGCGACTCTTCCCACGAAGCTTAGGTGGGCAAGCCATGGAATGGTTCTCTAGACTGCCACCCAGTATTAAAACTTTCAATGAGCTTGTAGACAAATTTGTCACCCACCTCTCTTACAATATTGAGCACGACACCTCAATATTGGATCTTTGTAACACCAAATAGAAAGGAGGAGAATCTTTCACCGCCTTCTTACAAAGATGGAGACAACTGGCAAGCAAGTGCCCACACCAAATGCCGAAGAAATAGATGCTAGAGATGTTTGTCCATAATCTACAAATGGACCTAAGCTACCAAATCCAAATCCAATGTCCTTCTTTTAGCAAGGTCATTGAGATGGGCCTCATCATAGAAAAAGCCCTAATCGCAAAACGTCAAATCAAGCTCTATAAAGACACTCCAAACACCAACACCAACAATGACAAACCTAGATTCTAGATGAAAAAAAAGAACATTGTGAATGACGGGGTGGTAGATGCCGAGAATGCGGCACCTAAGCAACCAATTTTCAACCTATCAACACCTCAAAATAACCCCTCGCAAAACAAACCAAGAAATACCAAATCTAGGTTTACCAACTTTCGGCCTAGGAGAAAGTTCACACCTCTAGATGAGTCACTAGAAACTGTCCTACGGAAGCTAATCGCCAACAATCTCATAACGCTTCCCTCAGTATGAGAGTACGAACCAAAGGTCAAACCCCATTGGTGGAACGACAATGACTTCTACAAATACCACCGGAATAGGGGGCACAAAACAAATGATTGTATTGCACTCAAGCATATAATCCAAGACTTAATAGAGCAAAACAAAATATTTGTTAATGGACAATCTCATGGACATACTTCCAACAGTGATCATCAGGCGTTCAAGGATCCTCTTCCTAACTACGAATAGGGAGGACCTTCCAACAGAAACAACAGTGGCTCTAACAATGCAAACTACACAAATGTCAGCTTCGGCTATGTTGTTAACCATATCTCAGGAGGTGACTCACACATCAATGTGATCACTATCAACAAGGATCCGGATTGCAACGTTACTACTCGTAGTAACAGGGTCACCCTTAGAGGAGCTTCTGCTCCTCCGTCTAGTCAATACAGTATCGTGGATCAACTCCACAAAATGCCTGCACACATCTCCATGTTGGAACTTCTACGTCTATCTCCTTCTCATAGGTCCATACTTGACAAAGCCTTAGCAGAAGCCTCCATTCCCACGAACCTGGCTAAAGAGCAATTCCAAACTATGGTTGGTCACATCACCTCACCGCACTCCCTATCATTCACTGAGAAGGATGATATGTCTATCACTCAACCCCATAATGCCTCCCTTCACATTGAAGCTTTCATACACAAGCACAAGATCAAAAGAGTCCTAATCGATAGAGGGGCTGGCTTGAATATCTGCACATTGAAGCTAATCCTTACATTGGGGTTTTCAGAGAAGGCTATCGATCTGAAAAGAAAATTCACCATTAAATCCTATGATGAGGAGGAAAGAACATCCAAAGGAATTGTTACCCTACCAATCAGAGTGGGCCCCGTAGTGAAAGATGTAGCTTGTCAAGTCCTTGACATGGAGCTAGCATACAACATTCTTCTTGGGTGACCATGGATACACACTTTGAAAGCAGTACCTTCTACGTACCATCAATGTATCAAATTCCCACATGAAGGTCACGAGATCACGATCCAAGGTGACCCTAACCCCTTTCAATACTGCAACTCTATTCAGCAAAAACCAAAAGTTGTAATCCCCACCAACTGTGCTTTTGTCGCCTCTTCATCTCGTATAGATCTAGCTACACTAGCTTTCTCTTCAGGGGCATCTCAACCTAAACTCCAACTTAAAGATAAAGGATTGGGTGAATACACGGTATCTCAATCCCTTTGTTTAGCTCAACTACCTATATCTCCTAGATCCTATGGGAGACCTATCTTAAAAACACCCATAGCAGAGAAGCCTACCAAAGGACCATTTGTGAAATGGGGAAGCCTAGAAGATGAAAGTGATGAAAAAGATGTCCTACAGTGGCTATACAAGGATGAAGCTAGTTCCTCAACGCAACATAACTATCCCACTATCCCAACAGAACAATATGGTCAAGGTTTTCAAATGCTACAGAGAATGGGGTATGAAGGACACGGTCCACTTGGTTCAAGAAAGGATGGCATCACTGAACCCATCCAACCTCATACCTTAACAACCTGAGACACTACAGGGCTAGGGTACACTGGAGCATCAAGAAATAACAGAACCAACAAGAACAAAGGCAAACAACTAGAAGCATCCACTAGCAATCTGGTTGAGCAAATTTAGAGAATGCAAATGGGGAACGAAACTAATTCTAACGAGTATGAATGGGATAGCCTCTCTGAGATGTCTTGTGATGAAAAAAATATTGACGTTGTCCATGAGTACGATCCAACCCATGCCAATAAGAGACAAAGTCCAAGGGCTAGGCCATTAGAGTCCAACCCGCATAGCAACAATAGTGAAAATCATGAGGAAGGAATGTTTCCTCCCTTGATGAACCCACTAATAGAGAGTACCATCACAGACTTTGTCCGCTCCTTCAATAACTCTATCCTAACCCTCAACGCTATTGAACCAAACCAACCTATTGACCCCTTACCTTTGGTATACCCTGAACTTATCGACTGGAACTTAGAAGGCACCACCCCTGAGCTAGACACCTTTGAAAATGACGAAGCCATCATTGATTACCTTGAGCTTAGAAATCGCATACCTGCAGGAGACCACAGAGCTGGCTATGCTATTGAACTCAACAAGAAGGCCTATTTTGGAGAGAGAGCCAAGCCTTTCAATCATAAAAACATCAAAATAAAAGAACGATCTCATAGTGAAAACCGCTCCGCGGCAATGTTAGATCATCAAAATAGTAAAAATAAAGACGTATCCAATGGTGGAAACCTCTCTGAGGTGCCAAAGGATGGAAGGCTTGACCCTCTCCCCAATCTTACACATCAGGAGAGATCGTCGATCTTGATAAAACCAGTAGAAGCAATCAATGTCAACACAAGTGATAATCCTAGAATGGTCCACATGGCAAAGGCTCTAACAGAACATGAAAAACTAGCATTTATAGATTTCTTCAAAAGAAAACAAATCAACTTCGCATGGACATACACTGACATGCTAGGGCTAGATCCAAATCTTATCATGCATCATTTATCTCTAGCTCCAGGAGCTAAATCAGTCAAACAAAAACTTAGAAAGATGCATCCGCACGTGGCCCTCATGGTAAAAGAGGAACTAAAGAAGCTGTTAGACGTTGAATTTATCAGGCCTATAGACTATCCTGAATGGGTTTCGAATATAGTACCGGTGGCTAAACCAGATGGCAGGGTTAGAATATGCAATGATTTCAGAGATTTGAACAAGGCTTGTCCCAAAGATGACTTCCCCCTACCCAACATAGACATGATTGTCGATCTTACAGCAGGACACACTATGCTGTCACTCATGGATGGTTTCTCGGGATATAACTAGATAAAGATTGCACCCGAGGACCAACACAAAACTGCCTTCACATGTCCTTGGGGCACCTACTATTGGTGTGTTATGCCATTTGGTCTGAAAAATGCTGGGGCAACATATCAGAGAGCCATGACAACAATCTTCCACGATATGATGTACACTATAATGGAAGACTATGTCAATGACATTCTGGCAAAGTCTCTTACAAGAGAAGGGCATCTAGTAGTACTAGACAAGATCTTCAATAGACTGGAACAGTTCAATGTGTGCCTTAACCCAAAGAAGTGTGTATTCAGGGTTACATCAGGCAAACTACTAGGATACATATTGTCTGCAAATGGTATCGAAGTTGATCCTGCTAAGGTAAAAGCCATCATGGAAATGCCACCTCCTAAAAATTTGACTCAATTGAGATCCCTATAGGGAAAACTACAGTCTATTAGACGGTTCATTTCCCAACTGGTAGACAAGTGCCACCCATTCTCTCATCTACTACACAAAAATGTACCCTTCAAATGGAACAAGTCATGTGAGCAGGCATTTCAACAGATAAAGGAGTACCTAATGAAGCCACCAGTATTAATGCCACCAATTCAGGGCAAGCCTCTATTACTGTATATCTCAGCTACACCAACGGCTCTGGGAGCTCTCCTTGCTCAACAGAACTATGACGGAAAAGAACAGGCTATCTACTACATTAGTTGAACACTTGTCGGATACGAATTACAATACACACCAATAGAGAGAGCATGTCTAGCTATTGTATTTGCCTCACAAAAATAGAGACATTACATGCTATCACACTCTGTTAAACTGGTGGCAAAGATTGATCCACTGAAATACTTACTCAACAAGGCTGCCTTAACAGGTAGATTATCCAAATGGGTCATGCTTCTCAGTGAGTTTAAGATTGAATATGTGGATAGAAAAGCGATAAAAGGACAAGTGCTTGCAGATCAACTAGCAGATGCACCTTTAACGGATGACAACCCCCTGAGCTTTCAATTTCCAAATGAATCTATCTTCCATGTCAACATAGCAAACTAGAAAATGTACTTTGATGGCTCCTACACTCAACATGGATCAGGGGCAGGTATCTTATTAATCACACCTAATGGTGACACTATTCTAAAGTCATACAGATTAATGTTCCCTTGCACTAACAACGTAGTAGAATATGAGGCTCTGGTCATCGGTATCAAGCTAGCAGTTGAGTGGAACATCAAGGAACTTCAAGTCTATGGTGACTCACAACTGGTCATCAACCAAGTAAATGATGACTACCAAACGAAGGATGAGAAACTGATTCCTTACAAATGAATGGTAGATGACTTCAAGGAATATTTTGTCAAGATATCTTTCAAACAGATACCAAGGATTGAGAATAAAGCTACAGACGCAATGGCCACGATTGCATCTTTCCTTGACATACCAGGTAATCAAACACGGTATGAATTCTTAGTAGAGCCAGTCTCCTGTCCTACTTATGACACCCCAGATTCCCATATCATATGCCACATCGTAGGAGCCGATTCCCCACTCTATGGCAAAATATTTGCCTATCTAAAAGAGAACACCCTCCCACCTGACCTCTCCAGCAACCAAAAAAGAACCTTCATCCGGCAGGCATCCTAGTATGCCATTGTTGCAAACACCCTATATCGTTGAGGTCTCGATGGTACTCTCCTTAGGTGTCTAGATAGAGAGGAATATCAAATTGCTCTAAGCAAAATACATGACGGGATATGCGGGACTCACTCTAGTGGCCCTACCCTAGCCAAGAAACTCATATGCATGGGATACTACTAGCCAACAAAGGAACAAGATTCCTACCATTTTTTCAAGAAGTGCAAGAAATGCCAAATCCATGGGAACCTGATACATGCACCAGCGCGGGAGCTATAGCCATTAACAACGCCTTGGCCTTTCTGTCAGTGGGGACTCGACTTAGTGGGCAAGATCCACCCTCCTTCCTCAAGCGGCCATAAATTCATTATCACTGCCACTGAGTACTTCACAAAGTGGATTGAAGTCGTGCCCTTAGCCAACATCATAGGCAAACAGATTGCCTCATTTATCCTGAACTATATCATTTGTCGTTATGGTGTCCCTTCATCCATCATCACTGATAATGGACGACCCTTCAAAAATAAAGATGTCAGAGAACTATGCGACAAATTCCATATCCAGCAACGCTTTTCAACCCCATACTACCCACAAGGTAATGGCCAAGCTGAGGCATCAAATAAAACCATTCTGAAAATCTTAAAGAAGACTGTCAATGATGCTGGCCGTGATTGGCATGTCCAACTCAATCCCGCACTATGGGCCTACCGCACAAGCATCTGCACACCCACAGGTGCAACACCATACTCCCTAGTTTATGGATCTGAAGCTATCTTGCTCATTGAAGTTGAGATCCCATCCTTGCGAGTTTCACTAAAAGGCCTCATATTAGATGAAGAGTACAGAGTGACCAGACTCCAAGAATTAGAGCTACTCGAAGAGAGAAGGCAACAAGCCTTTAACCAATTGAAAGCATATCAACAATGCATGTCTAGAAGCTACAATCACTGAGTAAAGCCCCGGATATTCCAAGTGGGTGACCTAGTCCTAAGAGAAAATCCCAGAAATCAGCAAGACCGAGAAAAGAAAGGAAAATTTGAACCTAACTGGCTGGGTCCCTATGTCGTCATCACAGCTTATGGATCGGGGGCATATCAATTGGCTACATCTTAAGGTGAACTGTTTGATGATCCTATCAACAGCATGCACCTCTGCAAGTTCTATACTTGAAAACCCCAATGTAAGGGAGTCCTGAAAAAATCAAAAAATAAAAAAAATGATCAAAAAATAGAACAAAAAAATCAAAAAAATAGAAAAGTAACAAAAAAAAATTGTCCTATGGTGAAAACCTGTCAAATAGGTGCCTAGGATAGGTACCATGGTGAAAACGTGGCAAACAGGTGTCATGTGTACTCTTAGCTTCCGTGCAAATAAAAGCAAGTGGTGAAAACCTGGTAAACAGGCACTATTCTGCGACAAACCGCTTCCTCCATCTGTTTTGACTTCATATCTCTTGTGTCTTCCATATCATTCATCTTGAGCTAGTCCTTTGAATCAATGTCGAACTACGTCGCCTCTGAGTTATCACGTAGGCAAGGCCATTCTCAATGCACCCCCGAGGCTCCACTGTCCCATCTGCCCCGTGTCTAGTCCTTTTGTCTATCTGGGTCCATACCGTTTCTGCATCTTCACCATCGCCTAGATCTTAGGTCCATTAGGGTTCACCCTGAACTACGTTGCCTCTGTGTCATCACGTAGGCAAGGCCATTTAGCAATGAGCCCCCGAGGCACTAGGTCAGTCCCTTAGGGTCCGTCTCTCCATATCTGTTGTCGTCTCACCCATGATAAGTCGATCCTTGTCTAAACTGGGGGCAACTCCTCGACCTAGTTACGGATTTGGATTCTTGAATGCCATCATTCTAAGAGGGTACCAATAAACAGATTGTGATATCTTTCGCTAGACAAGCACAGCAAAAAGCACGCTACCCAACAACAAAGTTCTTGGCACAAACCATCAACCTGTCCTAAACAAAGCAGAGCACCATACCAAAAGCACTCAAACCAATTCTATATCAATTATGGCAAAAGGACACATCTAATACAAGAATGTTTTGTCATTATGTCTTCCTATGCTACTCAAGGATGCCAAAAGCTAGAGATGCTATGATGGGGGCATAATTTTTCTTTGTCTGCTACTTGTGGATTAACCTTTAGTAATGTGACGACTTTTGTCTAACGACATGATCAGCAAAAGATCATCGACGACTCTGAGGTCTAAACATGAAAGGGGCAATCCTTGTCTGTTGAAATGCAAGAGGTACTCAGGTCATCTAGATTCAAGTTTGACTAGATGCTTGTATCAACTTGTTATATCAAAATCCATGTAAGGAATACTCAGGTCATCTCGGTCTAATTCTACCCAGATGCTTGTATTCCCTTACAACATTTCAAAAAGTGCAAAATACCAAAAAAGTGCCCAATGATGAAAGAAAAAGACTTGCAATCCCAAGATGACATATCCACATCCTTATCTATCTCATATCCAACATATACATATCATCTATGCAATAAAGCAAATCCTGTAGTATATCAAACAAAAGTCAGTATTTCTTCATCTTCTTCTATTCCACTCGTCTATATCATCTCTGTGTCAATTGAGTACATTTGGACATATAAAAAACATAGCATATAAGTGGCATATCACATCACATGAGATAGTCATTCACATGATTACATCATTTGCATACATAATAAGTACATTAGATCAATTTCCATACATTTTTTTTGGTCATCCGCATACATTTGCATCCATACATCATATCAAAAGAAAATCAAAAACATAGGTCACATACATATATAACTACATAATCATATCCATCCACATTAGTATTTGCATAAATCAAAATCATTCATTTAGTATGCATCACATATAGCACATCATAAGATAAGTTGCATCCATAGCATATAAACATCAAAGCATCACATATATAGCCCATGCATATAGATCAAGAAACAACAACATCATCACATAAACATCAAACACATGTCCAAATGTACAATATATCATAATCTCTGTCCAATCTCAGAGTCATGTCATAAATGTATACAACAAATGGTGATACATGTCTCAGAATAAAAGTACATATATCAGCTATCTCAGCCCTCTGCTACAATACAATCAAAACTAGTACAAGTATCTGGGTCTAACTAACCTTGCTGCTAGGGCATGCTACTCCCCGCAGTAGCCGCTCCTCTATCCCCCCTGCTGGTGGTGGGCCCCTCACTGAGGCTATGGACTGAGACCCACCTGCTCTTTGAGCTGCCTCTAACTAGCTCCTAAAGCTCGTAGCTCTCTAGCTCGCTGGTATAGCTCCGTGGTATAATCCCCTGTAATACTGAGCCTGCGCCTGGGCTCTAGTCAGCTCACTTTGCACCTGGGCCACCTGTGCCTATGCCTGCTATACCTGTGCCACCAAAAAATTAGAGGTCCCATCTGTACCCATGGCCATCATGACCGCATCCCGCTCTGCCCTCATAGCCCGCATACTAGCTAAGGCTGCATCCCTTTCCCTGACTAGCTCTGCCAACCGCATCGCATCTGCCTCTCGACGAGACTCGGCTGCCCTCAAGTGTGCCCTCAGCTGCGTCATCTGACTCTGAAGGGCCACCATGGCCTGCTATTGAAAGTCGGGCTGCGGAACCTACTCTGCCTGTCCAGGTACCACCTGCTGCGCTAGTACCTGCCCTGCCTGTACCTGGTGCACCACCTGCTACGGCGGCGGCATCTGTCCCTGAGGGGCCACTGGCTGAACAGGTACCTGTGCCTATGCCTATCCTGCAGCTGCCTGCTGACCTACCTGTCCCTCTCCTAACCTCCGCCGCTATCTCGATTAACCTATTTTAAATATTTATTCCATCCTTCGTATGCTTCTATCAATAAATAAATAAATTTATTTATTTATGTGGTTCACTTCCTCTCATTTAATTAAATAAACACATTTATTTAATTAATTAAAATCACTTACACCAACTTTATTCTTCTAAAATAATTAAATAATTTTAATTATTTCATTAAAATCTCTTATTCTTCCAAATTTAAATAAAATGCAAATTTTATTTAAATAAAATCAGAAATCCTCATAAAAATAAAATATATTTTTATATATTTTATTTATTCCTCTCAATTATCTGTAAAATAATTAAATAAATTCATTTATTTAATTATGCTTTCTATCTCTTCAAAAAATCATTCTTATCTTCCGAAAATAACCTTCCTCTTGTCACACAAAAGCAAAACTCTGAGTTACAAAAGGCAAAATCAGTTTTAAAGCATTTTTAAAGCAAATCTTTTCGTAAAATAGAGCAAATCAAATCTTATCCTCATCAAGAGAGGAGTTAACTCAACTAAGTTGCTTTTGGAATGACATGTGTCCCTCTCCTAACCATTGGTCTTGGTTCAGAGATAATATATGGGATCTGCTAAAAATCTGCCAAGGCCTCCTCATAGGATGCCACATGACCCCACTTGTACCTCTTTGCATGAGTCCTGGCAAAGCGTGCCTCCCCCTATGGTCTGCCCTGAACTCGGCCAAATTATCTCTGAACTCAGCTGACAATCTGTCGCTCCAAAATATACCGAGTCTTGCTAATAAGCCATCTCGTCTGGAAGCAATAAGACAACTCATCTGCCTCATCGTCCCATACCTCGTAGTCAATGTACGGCCACCAGACAACTGCATCTAGTCCATCAAAGGCATGCCTCTAGTACTCAAGCTTCCCTAGCCTGTGCTGGGAAATGACACCTGCATAGCTGTAACTATAGGGCTGACCCCTCTGCCTGTGAAAAATGCATATCGGCCATGTGATAGCAATGTGCTCCCACAACCAAAACTGCAACAGCGACGTACCCGCAGATAAACTGGCTCCTCTGTGATAAACCACCTGGTGCATGTCCCTATATAAGTGTGCAAGCACACACACCCCCCACGCATACCAGGTCTCGTCTGTGATCATACTCTCCAGCACTCTCCCCCAGCCGATCGGGAAGCCGTGCGCTCTCCTATCGGGGCATATCACGCCACCGATCAGTCTAGCCACTATGCCTAGGAAGTAGTCATAACAGTCATGCATGTCCTACCATGAAATCTCCTCCCCCACCAGCTCGAGGTCGTCAAAAACATGCCTGCACTCCTCCAGCCCAGCGTCACGCTGTGACTCATACTCAACCAGCTCTCCCTGAATCGGGAGGTGTAGAATTTGGTACACATCCTTGAGAGTAACCACCATCTCCCCATCGGTAGATGGGATGTACCATCCTCGCTGTGGAATCGCTCCACTGCTACCATCAACACAGCCCGGTTCGTGCGAACCTCAGGCATAAAGCAAACATAGTGCAGACCCATAGCACCTAGAGCCTCGCGCTCTATCTCGATCAACATATACTGCTACAACAATGGCAGCAGGAACAACTCTCGTGACGTCAGGACAGTCTGAATATCCTCCTGCAACCAAGCAAAGCATACCGTCAATAAAATCTGGATCCATATCGAAACCTACTCAAAGCAATCAAGCTATCCTATCATTGGCTTAACATATCAAATTAATCAAAATAGCATATCATCTCTCGACTAGATTCTCGGTAATCTCAGAGATCGCTAATCAATTGACACATCGATCAGGATGCCAATTGGGTTAATTTTGTTAAGTCAACTGATTTTCCTAAGTGCAAATGAGCCAATCTAGGTGGCAAATGTGCCATTTCATACCAAAAGCGCCACTTCACCATGAATGCACCACTTTCTAATGCGTATGCGCCATTATGGTACATGCGCCACTTCCTATATCAAATGCGCAATTTCACAACAAATGCGCCATTTTAGGAATCACATGTGCAACACTAGCATATGCGCCCATTCAAAGCACATATGCACAAATTCTGGATGTATGCGCCACTTAATAGCTCAAAAGTGCAAAAGTAATCAAATGCGCACATTCATGGCTCAAATGCTCAAAACGAACAAATGTTCCACTTTGTGGCGTAAATGTGCCATTCTGCAATGCTTGCGCCATTTCGCCGTGCATATACGCCAAATGGGAGTTTTTGCCCATTTGCCCTAGTTGGTCTTTCCTAGCCATTAATACACATAAAAATTGACTTTTGACAAGTTTTGAAGAATCACATACCGGGGGTCCTGCCTCTACTGGCCAATCGAACCGTCGAATCCGCTCGAACCAATGCTCCTCGCGCGGAATATCCATCTGTCTGGCTGTCATGCTCTCCTAAGCTCTCCAAAGGACAAATCAACTATGGACAAGTGTGCAAATGAATAGTACTTGTGGACCTAGCTCCTATATATAGCAAGTGACCCATATCTGACTGTATGACCCTATGACTGCTTCCCATGTTTGTTTCTCTGAACCATATCCCTTTTTTCTCCATCCTAACCTGTTTTCACCTTCTTCTTCATGAGATTGTCTGTCTCACGCCTTCTACCTTCTTCCCGTCCAATCTCCCGAGGGGGCATCCTGTTGTTAAATTTTTACCAGGGGCAAACTGGGGCATGTATCACTGTCGAAAATTCTTATTCTTTGAAACAACGTGATAAAACACATTGCATCAAAGAGGGGCAAAATGTATACACCTAAAATTGACATGACTCTGCTTAAATAAATATTTTAAATATTTATTTCATCCTTCGTATGCTTCTATCAATAAATAAATAAATTTATTTATTTATGTGGTTCACTTCCTCTCATTTAATTAAATAAACACATTTATTTAATTAATTAAAATCACTTACACCAACTTCATTCTTCTAAAATAATTAAATAATTTTAATTATTTAATTAAAATCTCTTATTCTTCCAAATTGAAATAAAATACAAATTTTATTTAAATAAAATCATAAATCCTCACAAAAATAAAATATATTTCTATATTTTATTTATTCCTCTCAATTATCTATAAAATAATTAAATAAATTCATTTATTTAATTATGCTTTCTATCTCTTTGAAAAATCATTCTTATCTTCCAAAAATAACCTTCCTCTTGTCACACAAAAGCAAAACTCTGAGTTACAAAAGGCAAAATCAGTTTTAAAGCATCTTTAAAGCAAATCTTTTCTTAAAATAGAGAAAATCAAATCTTATCCTCATCAAGAGAGGAGTTAACTCAACTAAGCTGCTTTTGGAATGACATGTGTCCTTCTATTGGATGCACGTTCCTCAACAATCCTCCTCCGTTGATCCCTTCTTTTCTTCTCAACCATTGATCTTCCCTCACTCTCTTCTATAAATACAACCTTCTTCTCTTCATTTGATATCTGGATTTTGTGCAAACTTATGCTGCAGAGATACCGGCGCGCCTTTGGCACCCCTACTTCCATTTAAGCATTCTCATTCATACTCCATTTTTGTATTTGAAGCTCATCTTCAAATACATAAGTATCACAGCCATTCTCACTTTGTCATCTTCAACAAGCAAGCAAGCAACTAGCTTTTGAGGGCTTCACAATCAAGATCAAAGAAAGATAGGCGAACTACAGAAGGCGAAAGGTAAAGGTGCAAGGTATTATTCATTATTTGTTTTAATCTCCTTTTATCTTCAGATTCTATAGATGTTTGGGTTTCTATAATCTTATTGATTAACCTATTTTCCCCCTCACATGCATAATCATGCAGAGTGGTGTAGAGTGCAAAGGAGGGATATATATATGCAAGATAATTTGGTCACAAAGTTTCAAGACAAGTTTCCTAATAAATACTCTCGATATTAGATTCAGGAAGAGGTTAGGAGATTTTAGAGAGAATGGATTGGAAATCTATGATAAAATCTATCAAATTTTCATTTGGACCCTACCTACACTATACAAGGTCAATGAAACTAACTTGTAGGCTTATGTTGACTTGAAAGTGTTCCATAAAAAGGTAAGTGAGATAGAGGAAAGAATCAATAGAATGTCTAGATAAAGAGTAGAACCATTCTAAGGTCTTTTCCTTAAGGGAATTGGGGAAAATCTTAGCTAGAAAATTATCATAAAAATAATGATCAATGCATGAAAATATGGAGGATCGGACACCAGTCTTAGGATCACATATCCCATCATACATTTCAATGTTTGTCATGATGTCTTATGGTGGGTGTAGGTGACTTATGATGGCCAAAGAAAGAAGGGAATGGAGGAGGTCTAAAATTTCCTCCCTTAGGGTAGAAGGTGATGGGAGAGTGGTCAACTTCCATTGCATCAATCCCATGTCTTGAACTAGCTAGCAAAGGACAAGGTCAGCAATAGAGGTCAAGTTATTGAAGGTAGGAGATACTGATGTTGTCAAAGTAGGATAAGAGTGTGGCATGGGTTGTGAGGTTGGGGGTGGGATAAGGGATGGAGTAGTGGCACTGGACAAGGAAGAACTAGTAGGATAAGAGAAAGGTAAGGGTTGAGAGGGTGTCACATATGAGTAGGAAGAAAAGGGATTGGTTGAAGGGGTTAGATTATGGTTAAAAGAAGGAATAGAGGGAGAGACAAAAATGGTAGGGATGTGGGTCGAATGAGAAGGAATAAGCTTACAAATTTGGGTGGAGGAAGGTTTGGTACTAGAAAATAAAAATAAGTAGGCATGAAAGGAGGGATGAAGGAAAGGGAACTAGGCTACAGAGGGGCATGACATGGATGATGTGTTTTCTACCTTGTAAGATTTCTACCCCCTTAGGATAGGTAATGAGGAGGTTTCTTAGGGAATTTATGAGGTAAGAGGTTGAAGAATAGGTGTTATCATTAGGTAAGCTACTTTGACCAATCCCTAGTGGGTGGAAATCTCAACCTTAGCTAATGTGGTCTCATGATTAAAGTGGCCATAATTAGGAGGCATGTATGATGGGACACCCTATGACTTAGGTGACAAGGGAGGAAAGAAAGAAGAAGAGCTAAAGAAGGAGGAAGTGTGCATGGTCATTTTTTGGGTTTACATTAGGATTCCTAGGAGATATAATGGAAGAGGAAGGAATACTTGAGGAGGGAAGGCTCATGGATTTTGGTGACTAACAACAAAGAGAATGGGTTACTAGATTGTAGAGAACTAATACTAAATAGTAGGATTAATATTTCTATGTAGAAATAGAGACAAGGATGATTTTACAATATAAGGACTCTATAAAACTTGTAAAAGTGTCTATATGGTATGGTTATGCTTTTTTTACCCAAAAGTAGATTCTGTAAAGTGAAGATAGATTCTAGAAATTTGCAACAAATCTTGGTACACATGAAATTACAAAATGAGAACTTTGTTGATTGAAAAAATCTTCATAACAAGAAATTTGATAGAAATAAATGATGAAGGTTGTGGTTCTTGTGTGATTTACCAAAATGTCGATAGGAAATAGATAACCTACTTAGTTTAAATGTCGTAAATTATTTTCAATTATTTATCCTAGAATTCCACTAGTAATCTAATGTAAAACAGTATACTTAAAGAAAATATGAACAACTACATTACCAACAAAATTTTGAGTTATTTATATTTTTACTTAGATTACTAAGGGTGTTCTATTTAAACTAGGTTTGTAACTTAAATAGAACTCAAGTAGGAAAGGAAAATTATACAAGAACTAGGTTTATGCTAACTGATGTGTTTGGATTTAGTGGAAATTAAATATATGAACGTAATAGAAGACATTAAAGATATTTGACAAAGAAAAAAAATTAGAGATAAAACCTAGGTGGACAAATTATAGGAAATCTGCAAGATATCTAGAGGAGGTCAATTTTTGTCAAGAGAAATAGGAGTACATTCTAATATCAGGTTGTTGGGGCACCCATGAGAACATCAACATAATCATGTGCATGTGTCTTGTATACATAAAATAAAAAAGAATAGTATGGATATAACAATAATTTTTTTAAAATCAAAGATAATGATGAGTCTAATAGTTATGCTAATCTTTTCATAAATGAATGGTAAAAATAAAGAGAGAAATAAAATGAAGAGTAGATCACTAGGTCTTCAAAGTGGAGATTCATATTGAAGTATAGAACCCCATAAACTTTAAAAAATGTTAAGACTACTTGGGAGCTTGCCAAGGTGGTCAAACCCCCAATTTGTCTTTTTGGCTCAATGACAATAAATTGTAAATGGTGTGTATGCTTAGAGAATGAGACAACAGTTAGTAAATAAAGTATATGTTGTTGGCAGTGAGCTACCCCCTTGTCAGTGAGGCATTCAATGCTGACCTCAGGATTCGTGACATGGCAGTGAGCCTCCCGTGGATCTGGGTTAAGTCTGGTGTTTGTAGCAAGTGTTGATAGCTCAAGCTTTTGGCGCAACGACAAACGATTCCATCAATTGGTATCAGAGCCATGGGTCACAGGTTTGAATCCCTCAGGTTGCGTTGAGGGGGGGATTGTTGGCAGTGAGCTACCCCCTTGTCAGTGAGGCGTTCAATGCTGACCTCAGGATTTGTGACATGGCAGTGAGCCTCCCGTGGATCTGGGTTAAGTCTGGCGTTTGTAGCAAGTGTTGATAGCTCGAGCTTTTGGCGCAATGGCAAACGACTCCTACATATGTGAATCTATGCTAAATTCCTATGGAATTAAAGGAGGTGAATAAACCCAAATATAGTGCCATATGTTGACATGTTTTTATGTTTAGTGTGATAGAATGGAGGAACGAGGAAGAATAAAAGGAAAGGAGGCACCAAGTCAAGAGAAGACTACAAAGAGATTTTTCAATATGTTTTTAAAAAGAAAATCAAGTCTTCACAAAGGAATTCCTTCCTAAATAAGTTTTACTCAAGATGATAGAAATCCATGGGTATAGAAGGAGAGAAAATAGGGAAAATGGAGTTAAAGAGAGGAACTTCAACTCCACTTGTTTCTCTTAATAAAAGAAAGAAGGAGAAGAATTATTATCTTTGAATCTATGGAAATGTAATAGAAATACAAATATTATGTAATGGATGTAATAAAATAAAATTCTTTAATGACTTCCTTGATGAAAAAATCCCAAGTGATTAGATTGTAAGAAAATCAAATATATAATTAAATAAATAATTTTACCAACAAACCTCAAAATAGGTTCTCTTGAAGAGGACAATTCTTTCTAAGAGGGAGGATTTTGGTGCTTGAATCTCTCAAAGAATATATAAAACTATGTATCAAAGTAAAATCTTTGCAAAAGAGAGGGTCAAGATCTTCAAGAATTCTATAGCATGTGATATGAGTGTTGAATCACCAATCAAGAAAAATAAGAGATTTTTGAAGAGAAAATTATAAGAGAGTGAGCTTGTAAAAAATTATTATGTAAAAATGGGAGAATGATTATTGGAACCCTTTGGGAAAACTAATTTTTCATGTTTTAAATAGAGAGGAAAAATAATTTGAATTAGAGAAAATGGATTAGAGAAGGATTGGTTCCAACAAGGGAACCAATGGGAAATCATGTTGGGAAGTCACAACATTAATTTGCATCTAATAGATTGTTTGGGAGTTATCAGAATATGCTATTGTGACTCCTTTTTTATCTTTATTTTTTTGTCTTCTCTAGGGATGTTGGCATGCTCATGTTGATGTTAGCATGAGTGTTCTAGAGTCCCAGAATTAATATTTTAGAAATTGTGACTAAAATATGAGAAAATAAAGGAAGATGTTTAGAGGAATTTAAGATTTGATAGAATCATAAGGTTCAACACAATTTGCCATTTTTTAGATTGGGTGTAAGGCTAATACAATAGGTTACATGTAACCTAAGACATGTTATAGGAACAAACACTAAAGTGAATGCAACTTATAATGTGGATGTTGTAGTATTCAAAGCATAATCTCAAAGTTTCATCCTTTTGGTTCACAAATAGGACTAGTGCTCCCCAAAGGGACATTTTGGGTCTTATCAATGATTTGATCAGAAACTCATGGAGGTGCATTGTTAGCTCTTTCAAGTTACTCACATTCATCCTATATGGAGATTTAGTGGTAGGGGTTGTTCACCCATAATAATATCAATGGATAAATATATCTCCCTGCTAGGAATCATACCAAGTAATTCTTTGAGAAACATATCACTATACTCATGCAATAGTAGATGATTAAAGTAGTTTGGGTCCTTGTTTTCAACAATCTCAATAGTTTAAATTACATAAGGTTGACAACCTTTTCTAATATATTTCCTTAATTGTAAAGTAATTATGGTTTTTGAACTTTCTAGTTTCTTTATACCTTAAATGGTAACAAATGAACCCAAATGTCATAACATTTGAATCTCTTCCTAGAATAATGTAGACGTGTATGGTGGGGTTATATTCATTCCATTCCAACGATAACATCATAAGACCTTAATGGGACCAAAAATGAATTTATCTTGATAGAGGTCACACGTAGGTTTATATCTACTTTATGTGATTCTCAAGAAAATGAGAAACTACTAGTATGTGATTCTCAAGAAAATGAGAAACTACTAGGACCTATTACACGAATAATCACATAAACTCTAATCAACAAAATATCTAAAGATATAAATAGTTGAAAAGAGATTGTTCAACAATGAGAGAAAATGCAAATACTCATGAGAAAAAAATTCCAATATGAAAGAATATGCATAATCAAAAGCTCACAATACATGAATCATGCATGCAAGGTTAGTGGAGTACATATATAACATAGGAGGAAAATACAACTAATAGGAGAAGTAACTCCAACTACCAAAAATAGGTGGGAGTTACACTCATGGAAGATTTTATATATGCTCATAAATGATCCACTCCTAACAACTTAATTAAGCTAAACAATTGTGTAGGGAAAATATAATTAAAATAAATAAAGGAAAACAAAAACCTACATTAACACCCCCTTAAGTGCAACTTAGGTGGGTGAAAACATGGGTCTTAATAAATGAATCCTAATTAGATACCCATTTACATAGAAATTCCCTCAAAAGAGAATAAGACCCCAAGAAAAGAGAGATAAGCCCCCAAATACAAAGAAAAAATACCCCTAAAGTAGTGAGAGAAATAGAGGACTAGCTAGTGTTGAACACACAGAAGTACTGAGAGGGGGAGTGAATCAGTACTGAATCAAATTCTTTTCTTCCAACAACATTCAATAAAATGTAAGCATTTAAACCATGATAAACAAAGAGAAAACATAAGCACACAACCATAACACTAGATTTATGTGAAAAACCTTAGACATGAAAAACCACGGTGAGCAAGCTGCTTGGATCTATTGTCCAAATCCAGCCTCACAAACAAAACATATTACATTAGCATTTATGAGCTACAACCCAAAGGAAGTTGCAACTCCCTAAAGTGCTACAACACTTACAACTTGTACAAAAAAGGAGGCTTCAACCTTTATATCAAAATACTTATTTGATTCAGTTCCTTCTTTCACAAAACAGACTGCTTCAACCTTCTGTTGATATCTATAAACTCTGCAATACTGACTTCTTGCCATTCACCTCTGCATAAACACTATACCAATATCTGCAACATCAAAATACCTTCAATTACCTCTTCTCTATCATCACAACTCCCTCAATTGCCTCTGCAGTAATATCACTTTACATAAACTAATCCTTTCCACATTTCATCATCAAACTACTTCTACGGTTATTTTATTCACACATTATCATTTCTAACATACAACACACACATTCATCATTACTAACATACAACACACACACATTCATCATTGCAACAATATTGATCTTGCATATATATCCTTTGCAACCTTCAAAAACTTTCTCCTTTGTCAGCCAAGATGAAACGTGTAACATGAAACATGCAATGGCCTAGCTTAGCACATTCTTCTACACTGGTGCACTTTTCCAAACACATGACATAATCATCAGTATATACCAAGTTAGCTCAGCAAACACTTATCCCTCCTTGCAATTAGTTCCAAACCTAAAGAAGTACCAGAGGAGGCAAAAATACATCGTGTAGACCACACAATAAGCATTATATGACTTGTAAATCATTCCTATACACTCCTTTTACCATTTCAAGATGTTTCATGCTGGTGCAAACACTTGAACACTAATGTTGGTATCCTTAGCACACTCTTCTTACACAGTCTTGATGTAGAACAATGAAAATCATACTTGTGGTAAACAAAGACATTTAAAAATTGAACTATCTCCCTCAACTATCATGATACAGTGAAATGCAGTGGCATCAACTATTTGTTAGACTTAGGGCACACAATTGAGAGGGGGGATGAATCAGTTGTGTAAAAACTTTCCTTAATTTCCACACTTAAATCTTCTTGGTGATTAGCAGTATATTAAACATGAAACATAATGCATTCAAATCAAAAGCAGAAACTTATCAACAAATAAGAAACCAAGATTTTGATGTGGAAAACCTGGTTAAGGGAAAAACCATAGGGTGATTAACCCAAGAATGTATTCTCTGTTAGAAGAATAGAAAGATCAAAATGGCACATGCCAATTAGGGCTTACTGCCTGAGCACACTGCTCATAAGAGGCTCACTGCCTACAAGAGACACACTGTCTACAAAGAAATAAGTATTACATACATGAACTGGAGAATAGCATCTTCACTATGCTTGAATCAGTTCCATTAAGCTCAATACACCTGATCTGCCTTTCGCTCTGCTTTTCGCTACCACATCCTCATCTCCACAAGACACACTTTGAAATGACTTCTCAATCCCTTATTTATACACTACATCGACTTAGGAACAATCATCTAAGTCGGCAAACACCTACAAGAACATCCGCAAGATGTGTAATACATCTGGTCAGCCAGTCTTAGGAAGAACACCAACATCCGGTAGTTATTCTTCAAATACAAACTTTAACTTCAATGCGGACCACCAACATGAACTGGAACCAATCCACAGATCACCACAAGCTTTCCTGAATCACCAACAACATCCGCACTTCATCTGCTTACTGGAATCCTTCTCTCCTTCATCCAGAACCTCAAGAACACAATCTATCATCACTGTCACAAAGGAATAGGTGCTTCTGGACCTTCAAGCCACAAACCAATCTACTTGACACTTCACAAGGATGTCCCCAACACTTCCCCAAATCCGCAGAATGGGATAATGCATTACCGGACCTCACCAGACCTATCTATGTCACTTTGTCACCTCTAGACACCTTTCGGAGCCGGTTCTACTTGAGCGACCATAACTTCTTCAGATCTTCATGCAGACCTCTGAAACCTTGACTGGAGCATCTCAAGACTTGTATCTACAAACCCTTTAAACCGCATCCTCTTATCCACAACCTATCTTGGACTTTTACCTTGTTATCATCACTGTTTTTCACTGTTCCTGATTGAGACTAATTTTCTCGATATCCTCAGCACACAGCTCATCCAATCATCCTCATTAAAGCAACATGAGTATGTTGACATCAATGACAAGACTGGTTAGACCCATACTTGCAACACTATCTCCCTCTGATAGTCTTAAATAGCAATAAGACTTGTCATCACACAACTGAATCTGGAGAAACCTCTACAATACACTTTATCATTTGAATCTTGAAACATACATACATTTTACCTATATCTAACCATCCTCCAAACTACAGGACCATATCTTCAATAGCGGAGAAGTATGGAGCAATATTCTAAACCTCTATGACTGCAATAACTCTGTTTCACCATTTTCTTCACTTTTCCAAATCTAAAACACTTTGTGGTAAGTTCCATGATCTCAAATTTGATCCACACATATCTTAGAGAAATTTCTAGCTATCTTTCAATCCATAGGCTCAAATATTCATTTGCAGAGATATGCGGTATAATTTTCTGAGCCTGTGACACCTTCCCTAATTGAACAAGCACTTAGACAATTTTCTTGAACAAACTTTTTTCTGCTTTCTTTATCAAGCACCAAGAAACATGAATTCATATCATCAAAATACAACAAGGTTCATCTAGCATAACTTCCATGACATTCATTACCAACACAACACATCAAGATATTGTAGACATGATGTTTCCACAGTCCATAATATGAGTGTAAAGAGTTTCTAGATACAACTGTGTTTTGCTTTTTTCAGATCGACGTTTCGGATCATACTCCATGTTCCATCATCAGGAAGAAAAGGAAGAGGAGTGAAATGTAATTGCAGAGATAGATCCTTAAAAAGAGAGAGGTGGGTATGGGCACAAAGTTTGATAAAGGATGATGAGACAATAGGAGGGGATTGAAAAGATATCAATAAAATGAAAGAAAAACTAAATCAAGATACTCAAGGTAAGAAAGCAAACAAATTAATAAATGATAAATAGGAAGATATTAAATAGATATAAGAAAATACATAAGAGGGCCTAACTAAGAAGAGGATTGATCTAGGAAACAATAAGTAATAATAAATGGAGATATGAAGAAAAAAGATGAAAAAAGCAAGAACCGATCTCTAATAAAGGAAGAAAAATAAGAAAGATAAAAGAACAAAATAATAAAGGGAAATAGCACGAAAAATTCGAAAGAGTGCAAGAACCAACCTAAAAGAAGAAACCAAAGTGTAAATATATATATAGATAGCAAAAAATAAGTAGCGCAGGTATAAGATATGTATGCATAAAAGAAGACACAAAGCAAAAAAGGAAGTAAAACACAAGAGTGAAAATGTATGTAGTAAAGATAGGAAAGCAAGAAAAATAAAGAAAATAGGGACGAAAGAAGAAATTGCGAAAAATTATGAAAAATTAAAAAGGTGACAAACTGACCTACAAACCTAAAAATATGTAACAATAAATAAAGAAAAGAGAAAGAGAGACCAAAGCATAAATATATCTATGTGTGTGTGTGCGTACATGCCCCTATAAAGAAAGAAACAAAAACCCCATCCCACAACTTTATGCACTTACCCACAAAAACGGAAATAAATATATAATAAAAGTATGCATAATGTACTTAATATATCTAAATATACAAGTAGACAAAAAAGGGGGGTCAATGTATATCTGTATATATAAGTGCGAAGATAAGGGAGAAAGAAACAAGAAGGAGAGGAGAGGTAAGAGAGAAAGAAGGAGTGGAAAGGAAAGATGAACTCGGGATAGGGGGGGAAGAGGAACAAAGAGGGATAGGACAAGGAGAACAACGAGGGGGAAAGGGAAGAGGGAGAAGAGGAAGACCTGAGGAAGGTGGAGGGGATGCTAGCAAGGACCAAGAAGAGGTTAAGGAGGAAACAGGAAGGGAGAAGTGGGTCCGATACGAGAGAAAGGTAGAACATGGAGATAGGGGTGGAGATGGGGAGAAACAAACTCAAGGTGAGGTAAGGAGAGGGAGCCAAAGGAACAAGGGGAGGGGAGTTAGCATGGGGAGAGGTAAGAAAGGAAGAAAGCGACTGAGGATAAAGAAGTAAGAACACAGGATAAGGAGAGGGAAGAGCAAAGAGCAAGGAGGGAGAGGACAAGGAGAAAAAGAGGGGAAAGAGGAGAGGTGAGAAAAGAAGGAAAAGAGGAAGGCTAGAGGCAGGTGGAGGGGAGCTTGGAACCCAAAAGAGGGCACATGGGAAGTAAGAAGAGAGGCGTGGGACCCAATTAGAGAGGGACATGTAGAGAGAAGTAGAGCGTGGAGAGAGGTAGAGAGGGGGGGAAGACAGACTAGGGGGAGGTATGAAGAGGGGACAAGGTAAAAGCAAGAGGAGGGGGGTTTAGTGGTTAAGGGAATTTAAGAGGGGATACCAAGTTTGGTTCAAATTCCAACCTTCATCTCTATTCAAGTTGGAGGGTGTATTCCTAATGAAGATAGCCTCTTTAATTTTTCTTTTGAAGAAGTTATCTTCTTTGGCCAAGACTTTTAGAAAATCCACCCACACCGACCTCTATCTTCTCGCCTCTTCCCACCATCACCCAGCCCACAAAGCTAGTGTCCTTAAAACTTTGGCTATGAGGGCCTTCCGCCTCTGTGATTGTGATCACTTAAACCAGGAGCTGGCCCACCTTACCAAGGTGTTCAAACTAAACGGATACCGCATCAAGCACATCAAGAGAACTTTCAAGCAAGCCCAAGCCTGCCTTGCCACCAAACCAGACAATAATGACACTAAGCTTGCTCATGGTGCTACATTTCCTTTCATTGAAGGTATCTCCTATAAGATTGCCAAAATCCTTCACAAAAAAGGGATCCACTGTGCTTTTAAACCTCTTTCCACAATCAGAAACCTAATCCCATCAACCAAAGACTCTAATAGCATCCTTTTAAACTTAGGTGTCTATAAAATTCATTGCTCTTGTGGTACACCTTACATTGGGGAAACTGGTAGATCTATCCGCACGAGAATCAAAGAGCACTGCGCAGATATCAGACATGAAAGGGTCATAAAATCTGCCCTAGCAGATCACAACTCTAGTACCAAGCACCACATTCACCTTGAGGACACCCAAGTCTTGGCCAAAGAAGATAACTTCTTCAAAAGAAAACTTAAAGAGGCTATCTTCATCAGGAATACACCCTCCAACTTGAACAGAGATGAAGGTTGGAATTTGAACCAAACTTGGTATCCCCTCTTAAATTCCCTTAACCACTAAACCCCCCTCCTCTTGCTTTTACCTTGTCCCCTCTTCATACCTCCCCCTAGTCTGTCTTCCCCCCCTCTCTACCTCTCTCCACGCTCTACTTCTCTCTACATGTCCCTCTCTAATTGGGTCCCACGCCTCTCTTCTTACTTCCCATGTGCCCTCTTTTGGGTTCCAAGCTCCCCTCCACCTGCCTCTAGCCTTCCTCTTTTCCTTCTTTTCTCACCTCTCCTCTTTCCCCTCTTTTTCTCCTTGTCCTCTCCCTCCTTGCTCTTTGCTCTTCCCTCTCCTTATCCTGTGTTCTTACTTCTTTATCCTCAGTCGCTTTCTTCCTTTCTTACCTCTCCCCATGCTAACTCCCCTCCCCTTGTTCCTTTGGCTCCCTCTCCTTACCTCACCTTGAGTTTGTTTCTCCCCATCTCCACCCCTATCTCCATGTTCTACCTTTCTCTCGTATCAGACCCACTTCTCCCTTCCTGTTTCCTCCTTAACCTCTTCTTGGTCCTTGCTAGCATCCCCTCCACCTTCCTCAGGTCTTCCTCTTCTCCCTCTTCCCTTTCCCCCTCGTTGTTCTCCTTGTCCTATCCCTCTTTGTTCCTCTTCCCCCCTATCCCGAGTTCATCTTTCCTTTCCACTCCTTCTTTCTCTCTTACCTCTCCTCTCCTTCTTGTTTCTTTCTCCCTTATCTTCGCAATTATATATACAGATATACATTGACCCCCCTTTTTTGTCTACTTGTATATTTAGATATATTAAGTACATTATGCATACTTTTATTATATATTTATTTCTGTTTTTGTGGGTAAGTGCATAAAGTTGTGGGATGGGGTTTTTGTTTCTTTCTTTATAGGGGCATGTACGCACACACACACATAGATATATTTATGCTTTGGTCTCTCTTTCTCTTTTCTTTATTTATTGTTACATATTTTTAGGTTTGTAGGTCAGTTTGTCACCTTTTTAATTTTTCATAATTTTTTGCAATTTCTTCTGTCGTCCCTATTTTCTTTATTTTTCTTGCTTTCCTATCTTTACTACATATGTTTTCACTCTTGTGTTTTACTTCCTTTTTTGTTTTGTGTCTTCTTTTATGCATACATATCTTATACTTGCGCTACTTATTTTTTGCTATCTATATATATATTTACACTTTGGTTTCTTCTTTTAGGTTGGTTCTTGCACTCTTTCGAATTTTTCGTGCTATTTCCCTTTATTATTTTGTTCTTTTATCTTTCTTATTTTTCTTCCTTTATTAGAGATCGGTTCTTGCTTTTTTCATCTTTTTTCTTCATATCTCCATTTATTATTACTTATTGTTTCCTAGATCAATCCTCTTCTTAGTTAGGCCCTCTTATGTATTTTCTTATATCTATTTAATATCTTCCTATTTATCATTTATTAATTTGTTTGCTTTCTTACCTTGAGTATCTTGATTTAGTTTTTCTTTCATTTTATTGATATCTTTTCAATCCCCTCCTGTTGTCTCATCATCCTTTATCAAACTTTGTGCCCATACCCACCTCTCTCTTTTTAAGGATCTATCTCTACAATTACATTTCACTCCTCTTCCTTTTCTTCCTGATGATGGATCATGGAGTATGATCTGAAACGTCGATCTGAAAAAAGCAAAACACAGTTGTATCCAGAAGCTCTTTACACACATCAAGATATTGATAACATGCACTTATCATGAAATTACACATGAACTTTAGAAGATAAGGTATGACTGTGTATAGATGATATTGATTTCTTATCTTCCACCATCACTACTTCTCTGGTCTACTAGTACAACTGTGTACAAATGATACTAATCATCTTCTCTCCTTTGATATGCTCCTTTGACATCACCACTCAGTTGAAATCAATGAAAAAATAATGATAACATATGCAACAAGTAGCCCCCTTAAAGAAGTAGCCTTGTCCACCCCCAACAGAGTTGGTAAATGAAGAAACTTGCTTTCTATAAAGGGTTTGGTGAAGATGTTGTCATTTTGCTTAGAAGTTGAGTAGTAGTGGAGATCAATGACTTGCCCATGTATAAGATCTCAGATATATTGTATATGAAACTCTATATGCTTGGTCCACTAACAATGGACCAAGTTCTATAAAATCTAAATAAGAAATTGGTTGTCATAGTATATAAAAGATGGTTACCTTTACTAAATACTAAACTCGGTGAGAATGTTTTGAAGACAAATATCCTTAGTGATAGTATTCATAGCCTCAATACTTAGCCTCAGTGGAAGATAGAGTAGTAGCATGTTGCTTCTTGCTTGACCAACATACATGATTTGAATGAATTAAGAAGTTGTAGCTTGAGATGGACTTGTAATCTTGAGAATCACATACCTAGTTTGAATCAATATACCCAACCAAGTCAATATTAATATTTGTTGCATATTGAATCCCATAATTGTGAGTACCCTATATGTAGTAGAGAATTTTCTTAGTTTCCTTTCATTACAAATTAGGAATCTCCTTCATAAATTAAGAGATAATGCCAAAGAAATATGAGATGTCGGGTCATGTATGAATCAAGTATATGAGGTTGCTGATAAGATATTGATAAAAAGTAGCATCAAGAAATGATGAAGAACAGTGTGCCACAAGTTTGACTCTAGAAAGAAAGGAAGTTAGAGTAGGCTTGTAGTCAACCATGTGAAACTACAGGAATAAATCAAGTGTATACTTGGATTGTGTAATAGTAATCCCAAAAGTAGACTAAGATATGTCGATCCCTAGTAAATATTACAACAAACCCAAGTTAGTCACAAAAAAATTATCATGAAGGGTAGTTTTCATTGTTATAATGGAGGATGAAGAACTCCCCATGATTAATAAGTAATAAACATACAAATCTATAAAATAGGAGATAATAATCTTGCTATAAGATATAGACATTTATATTAGAATGGCATTTAGGAAACCAAACAATGATAAGGAAGGAGTCCATCTTAGCATACCAAGCTCAAGGGGCCTATTTTATGCCATAGATATTTCCAAAATTTACAAACCATGGAAAAATCTTGTAGAAAATCTTGTGGTTTCTCCATATATATCCTTAAAATCTCTATGAAGAAAGCACTCTTCACACACATTTGGTGAACCTCCTAGTGATGTGTTATAGTAATAGCAAGTGTGAGTTAGATAGAGTTCATCTTTGGAACTAGTGCAAAGGTCTTAGTGAAGTCAATGCCAACAACCTATGAAAACCTCTTTGTAACCAATCATGCTTTGAAATTATCAACTAACCCATCTACTATACATTTTGTTTGCAATACACACTTACACCAAACAAGCTTCCTTCCCTTAGGAAGGGGGACCAATCCCAAGTATGGTTCATAACCAATGAACTATAGTCTTGCATAATAGTATCCCACTCTGGAATGTTAGATGCCTCTTGAAAATACCATGGATTAGAAGCAGAGGTAATGAAAACATGTGCATGTCCTTGGAACTATGATCCCATATGCTTGGTGTAGAGGTTAAAATTGGATTCAAATAAGTATAAGCAAGATATAAAGAAATATAAATAGGCCTACAACCCAATACTAACTTCTACTTTTAGAATGAGCAATAATTGAAGCTAAATATAATGGAAAACAAAAAAACATAAGCACATTATACCTCCATTATTGTTGTAGATATGCTCTAAATACTAAGGTGATATGCTAAGATGTAATGTGGATGCTCAAGTGCTATGATATTTTCTAATTTGACAACATGTAAGTATTATTAAAATACATTATCAAATCCCTTGGGTAAGCCTCCTTAAATAAACTTTCCCATGGGAAAATGGATGGTTGTGGTTGAGAGATGAAAATCAATGGTTGGGATTGATTCCAAGAGGATATTCATTAGCCTTGTGACAAGTGGCATGATGAGAGGCCTCATACAAGATTGATGGTCAGGATTTCCTTAATTTGTGGGATGGAATGAAATGCAAAATATGTGGAAGGAGAGTGATGCAAGTGGATGGTGAAGATGGAAGGGATGAAATCAAGGGTCAAGATTAACCCATGTAATATGCTAACACATGTATGAACAAAGAGTGGGTGGATGATGACAAGGGTCATTATACCTTGCATTTAGTTATATTAATTTGTCAAATCTAGGGTAGTGTATCTATGACTATCTACGGTAGGAACCAATAACCAATAGTCCAAAGCTACCTTCTAAAACCAAACCTATTTATCCATTCAAAATCATGTATTTGACTATTTGTTGAAAGGAAAGATCTAATCTAAGAATCTAAAGTACAATTTTGCTGAAATGAACTAATTATTAGAAGGTCCTCCTACAATATCTTGAAGCCTTGACCTGTTGGGCTGGTATAATCTCTCTATGATATTATAGCTACTTTCAAATGTTGTCCAGTTTGTCTAAGTGGTATTAGTGTTTCCCTTGAATTACTCCACTTTTTGTAACCATTCTTGGAATTTGACATTCTCCAACTATCCGGCCCACATGGGCAGAGGCTCAATAATCAAGGGAGGCCTAAAGCACATCCCTACCCAATCTTGCTTGTATTTTTTTGTGAACTTTATCACAGCCTTGGCCTTATTGATGAACCATTTGAGGTTGGATGGGGATATTAGCTCTCTCATTTTCTACTCCAGAGATAGAGTGTTATGCCTTCTTCTGCAAGCAGTCAGAATCTTGTTGGTTATAGAGTGCACATGAAAGCCAAATACTATTACACATTCATTTGAATTCTGTTGATATAGGGGCAATAGCTTTGGAGAATAGACAAACACTAGAAATGAGTTTCAAAACCCCCTCGGGTTGGGCTTTCATGCCTGAGGAATAGCCCTATATTTTATATGTTCAATGAGTGTGCCTCCATTCTTTCCAACCAAATTTCATGATTTTTCATCAAGGACATAAATTCACTCAACTAGCATTCTTCCACAAACAAATTTATAAGGAATGTAGTGTGTTCAATCAAAACAAAATTATGCAAAAACAACTCACTTGGAATGTCCTTAGGGAGACATCTATTTGTGTCCCTTGGTCAATTGCAGGTATGGGGATAGTCAATTTTCTAATCAGTTCTTCCTAGTCAAAAATTCTATTATTAGATTTTATCAACTCCTAGGATTGACTGCCAACTTTTTCTTTGAGGGTGATCATTAGAATAATGCAGTTGTCTCTGGATTTAGTAGCCTGAGAGATATGGACTTTCTTTTGTACCATTTCTACATCCTTTGTTAACATCTCTTTCTTTTTTTCTTTTATGGATTTTTCTTTTTCATCTACACTCTTCCTCAAGTTACTGATTTCTTGATCTTTGGTGGCTTCTTTCTCCTGCATCACCTTCTTCATATCTGCAATGATGAGGTTTTTACTGCAAACCATCCTTTTTAAATTCTTAATCTCCTCCATTAAATGTTGTTCTCTGGAGATTTAGTGTCCTCATAATTTGATGGATGGGTTTGGCTCCCTGTCTCAATCTTTGTTTCTTTCTCTTCCACCTCTTTCTCATCTTCCTCCCTCTCTTCTGCTTCACCTAGTTCTGCCTCGTCCTTGTTGCTGCATCTTTTTTTGCCCCTATCTCTATTTCTTCAAAAAAGTCATGGACATTTGATGGCCCAACTTTGTCTTTAGGACGCATATTATCTTGGTGATCTAGAGGACTATCAGGTGTAGTAGATGCCTACAGCTCAGAGAGGACCTCTGCAACTAGTTCTGAGTCCTTTTCCCATTGTGTCTTCTATCTCTGATGCTTACTTCTCAAGAGTACTAACTATGACTGCTCTTCCTATACCTCTAGAGCTGGCTAACCTTCTTCTAATTCTAAGGAGATTATTTGAGGTTGAGCCATTGTAGCCTCAGGTGCTCCAGAGGTTTGTGCAATAGGACCTTCCTGAGTATCCTCTTCTTTTGTCCTTCCTCTTTTTCTCCTTTTTAATGTTGGAGGAGTTTCCTCACTTCTCAACTCCTCTCCCTTCTATATTTTATGTTTCTTTTGTCTTGGAGTCTTTGTAGGCTCCTCCTCTATCTTCCTTTCACTTTCCAACTCTGAAACTTTGGGAGGAATCTTATCTTGTTTCTTTTCTTTTTGGATAGATTTTGGAGTCTCTACAGGCTCCTTTTCTACCACCTTCACACCTTCCCCTTCTATACCTTGGGGAGGATTCCTTACAGTTTTCTTCCTCTATGTTGGGGAAGGTTCATCTATCAGTGTCAACTTTCTCTTTGCTCTTTGTGAGGTCTAGAGGGACTCCTCAATAGGTATCTGATCCTTGTTTTATTCTGGGGTAGAGGACTATCCTCTCAAGACATTCTTGCCCTTTTTCCTTTCCTCTGCAGGGGAGGATGTTGACTAAACTGACTTACCCTTTCCTTCCTCTTGAGTGGGGGATGGCTTATCTTCTATGGCTATTTTCCCGTTTTTCTTTCCCTTAAGGGTGTCATCTAAAAATGCCTACCATTGAGCCTCCCCTTCTCTCTTGGAGATGAAATGGTGTTTGACAATTAGGAAAATAAGACCATGATGCTTTAGTTGCCCTTTTCCTTGTAGATACTTATCAGTAAATGTGGTGATGGAAGAAAAGATAAAGTTTGGAAAATTTATTCTAAACTCAGGGTTGTTTTGACCATGCCTTAAGAAAATAAGTATTTTCATAATTGGTCCTAAGACAATATAAAATTGGCCATCACATGTAAAATATTTCATCAACCATGTGGCAAGGGACTACCATGGTCGAGGGAGGATGGTCCTAAGGATCCCTTTTACTTCCCCTTTACTCTTATGGGTTTGGATTTTAGGGTCATTATCAACTGAGAAATCTCTAATTAATTTTGAATGCAAAGTTTTGGGGTGGAAAAATCTCTCACCTTCTTCTGAGATGCCTGTAATGTTGTTGATGATTGAAGCAGATAAAGGGATGGTGACACCTCTCACTGTGCTCTTGCCTTCATGCAGGTTTGAAATGAATTCCTCCACAATGTCCTCTTTGAAACCCTTAAATTTTCTCTAGGAACTCCATCCATCCTGCATTTCTTAGTATGTCTGTAGATGCCTGATCTTTCGACAACTTCTCCATTGTCTCTGGCTCTAACTTTTCTTGATGCCCATTCTGAAAGATTATGGCTGCAACAAACCCTTAGCTCTGAAACCCTTGCCCTTTGAAACTCTTAACTTGAATCCCTATACTTTTGAATCCTTGGATTAAATTTTTGTTTGAATTGTAACGTTTGTCAATGGAAAGATTTAAACAATATGGACTTGATTGCATACTCCGTAGGATACCAAGCTATTGAGATGGTTGTGAGGGAAATGATAGTTCAAACTGAAAAGTAAAGCTTCATACTTTCACTTGAGGGTTTATGTCACTCTGGAGTCATACTTGTGGAGTAGCAAGTATGAACCTTGATGTGGTAGTTATTGGCATTTATTTGGAAAGAGTGACGGTGTAGGAAATGATGTGATTTGTAAAAATAACTAAAAAACACTTATTTAATTCATTAAATGAGAGGAATACCTACATTTACCATTGTACTAATGAGGCGTCATGTGAGAACTTGTGCCGCCACTTTAACAGGACATGATGTGACCTCCTCCTTCCTTTGCAACCCATGACATGATGCTTCCATGTTTGTAGCATGTGATTTGACATTGTGTAGTTTTGAACTTTTTGATGCGAGAGATTTCTATCATCAATTGTAATTTCCTGCTAACGTCAGTGGAATGATTGGAAAAAGTTCCACTGGCAAATGAGTGAGAGCTATCCTCATGATTCACTACTTTTTGGAGGGTGACATCAGTGAGTCACTTTTTGGAGGGTGATGTCAATGAGTCATAAAGATAGGATAACATCATCTTGCTTTTGCTAAATTGTTGAATTGATTTTCCTTATGATTGTTGGAGGTGCTCCTAATTCACTCCAGAGGTGCTCCTAGTTGGCTCCATAGATGCTCCTAATTCACTCTAGAGATGCCTCTGATTTTCTCTAAAGATGCTCCTGGTTGACTCCTGCATGAAGAAAAAGAAATTCCATTTGTTGGTTTTCAGATCTTTTGGTGAGAAGGATTGTTGTTTTACTGGTTTTCAATCCTTCTCTTTTATTTTATTTTTTAAGAAGAACTTACATTTTACTAGTTTTTAGTTCTTATATATATATATATATATATTTTAAGGATTGTTTAGCTATCACTTTGGCAAGGGAGTTTTACCTCCTTTGCATAACATAAGTCTAATTGTGTCAAATTTTTGACAAACTCCTCCTTGGTGGATGGACGTTGGTAAATACAAAGTCTATGCCCATTCACTAGAAATGATCTTGATTTACCATCAATTGGTGACAGCAAAATTGTCCCATTGTCGTATACTTCTTTAATCTCATATGGCCCCATCTGATGTGTTTGCAACTTGCCTTTAAACTCTTTGAACTTTGAATCATATAAAAGTACCCAATCTCCCATTTGAAACTTCATCTCCTTAATGTGTTGATCATGCCACTACTTTTTTTGGTGTTGGATCATCTCCATCTATTAGATTGCCTCCATCTTGGTTTCATCTAGTTCATTGAGCTGTAGGATTCAGTCCTGCTGTGCAACATTCAATGGGAGGCCAATGTCCATGGAAGTTTTAAGTGTCTAAAGCTCAAATTCTATTGGTAGTATTGGCTTTTTACCATAAATGAGCTCATAGGGAGAGAACCCTGTAGTGGACTTCCAAGTGGTATTGTAGGCCCATACAGGTTCATACAACCTATTTGCCCAATCCCTTCTATTTACTGATATTGTCTTTGTTATTATATTCTCCAATTCTATATTTGTTACTTCCACTTGTCCATTATCTTGTGGATGATATGGAGAGGACTTCATGTGCTTCACCTGATAAAGATTTGTAAAGGCATGTATTACTTGAGAAGTAAATAGTGGATATATGTCTGAAACAATAACCCTTGGGGCTCCAAACCTTAAGAAATTCTTATTATACAAGAATTCTACAACTTTTTCTTCTCTAGCAAACTATAGTGCCTGCACCTCTGCCCATTTTGTCACATAGTATGTACATACTAAGATGTACTCCTTTCCTATAGATGTTGGTGAGATTGGACCAATAAAATCCAGTCCCCATTGCTCAAATGGTTTTAGAAGCATTTAGGGGTGCAAAGACATTTCATTTGTTAATTTGGGTTGACCCATCCTTTGACACTGATCACATTACTTCACATACCTCTTCACATCCTTATGGAGAGATGACCAATAGTAACCTATCCCTAGTACCTTATGGATTGTTCTTTGGGAGGAGGAGTGTCCTCCTATGGGTTCATCATGACAGGCTCTCAACACATCAAAAATTTCATCAGCTCTTAGACAATTGCACATGAAAAAATTAGGCCCACATTTAAACAAAACCATTTAACCATTTATAAGGTAAAATCTCCTTTATCGATCTCTTTTTCTATTTGGAGGTGAAATGTGGGGGAAACAAGCCTATTACAAGAAAATTTGCAATGTCAGTAAACCATGGAGGACTGGTAGAAACAACAAATAGATGCTCATCAGGGAATCCATCTTCTACCGGTTGGTCTTCTCCACCTGTATGCAGTCTCAATAAAAAGTCAGCAACTAAATTAAATTTTCCTGGGTTATCTATGATAATGATATCAAATTCTTGTAATAATAAAAACCGTCTTACTATCCTTGCACCCACTACAAGTTTGATCATTAAATATTTGATGGAACTGCATGATCAGTATGCACAAAAAATTTATAGCTTGTGATATAATTGTTATTGTGCTGGATTGCACTCGTTATGCAAAGTTATGAAGCTCAACAATCCTGTGTAACATGGGATCAAACTCAGGCTGTGGGTGACCTATGGTGAGCTTGAACCTCCAGATTATGGGTTGGTTCCCTTATAATTTTCAAATGGGTTAATGACTTTGTAGGAAAAGGGTTGAAAACTACTGAAAGCACTAAAACTATAACTTAAAAAGTGTGGTGATGCACCTAAATTGATGGAAAACTGCAACTCTAACTCACAATAAATCTCAGAAAATCTATCCACACAATTCACCTTGGCAATATGATCACAAAAATGTTTCTAAGGGAGGCTGAAAATATCTTTCTTCTTGGAGGAAAATAGGGTTCTCACAGCATGAAAGAAAAATTATTCCAATTGCACAACCTATGACCTATGATTTTTACTGCTATTCAATACATGCAAGTACAAATGAGACAATGATTTTAAAGGCTCTGATATTAAACACAATAAAATCTCATCAAATCATTCATAAAGACAACACAAATGAGAAGGTAGACACTTGATTCTACTAAAAAATAAAGGAACACTTGCATAAAAATGACAAAGAATAGAACCTGTAACCTGCTGTAATTTATAAATCTACAAAAGTTGAGTTACAAACACTCTCTCTACAATGCACAAGAGAGAAAAAAGGCAAGAACTAGAAAAACATAAGTTTTTCTCACAATATATAATCTGCTCTCAAAGAGACCTAGAAAGGTCAACTGCAGTCAACTGTCTCTAAAAATAATCTCTCCAAAACTGATCCACAAGCAAACATGAAAATCCCTAAAAATAAGGGCTATAACTAATCCAATTTGAGCTAAAATAGCCTCAAACTGTCCCTCTCTATCAATTTGACCAAGTGGTGGACCAAGCTCTCCAATTTTGACCAAAAATCATGCAAAGAACTCCAAAAAAACTTAGTTAACTCTATTTCCTAATTTTACATGACTTGGACATGAGTAAAGCAATGTGAACAAATAATAAAGTAATCAACATGATTTACTTTAGTATTTGTTATAAATTTGTCTACTTTTTGACTCATACAATTTTGTGACAAATAATAAAGCAATTTATAATTGCATTACTTTATTATTTGTTTTTACATTTATATATTTATTCTCAAATCATCCAAAATAATGATAAATTCTTTATATCTCCTTTTTATCACGATGTGCAATTACATTATGCATGCAAAAAACACTCTCTTTGACTTGTCTAAATTTCACCCTTATGTCTCCCATGCACAGTCAGGATCTCTTCTATGCAAAAATAAATCCATCATGCATTCACATTGGCTATATGCATTTTTTAATCCTTATAACTCCCCTATGCATGATGCATATCTTAACTCATTTTCAAAATTCCAAGTCATTTATACCTTATGTCTCCCATGCATATTAAGACATCAAGTCTTACCTTCGCATCATTGTTTATATTGACTTGTGAAAATCAAAAGAAAAAGAAAAGCCTTCATGGGCCCCTGTGGCATCATTAGGTATCATTGACTTGGAAAGTCTTGACCATGAGCTTTGCAATGGATAACAATGATTTTCTCTAAAAAGAAGTCAAAAATCAAATACTTTGAAATAGGTCATTCAACCAAAAGGGAGAAACAACCCTAAAAACATATCATTTGCACTTTGATCTTTTTGATGAAGAGCTCTGCTTGTGCCGCCATGCAAGGGTTTCTTATGGATTTTTGAGGCATTCTTGAGGCTTGAACTATTGTTCTCTTGAGATATTTTTGGATCCACACCTCACAAGTAAGTCTCTCCTCTATTTTTTTATCTTTTCGCAAGAAAAAAGATGGGAAAAATGTGATGTTTGCTACTTCTTGAAGCCACCTTCTCTCTATTTTTGTTCTTCTATGTATGCTCCATTTTTTCACTCTCTTTTGGCATGATAGAAACAAGGAAAAAAGAGGGTTTGTTTACACCGTGTCTTCATTACACTATCTGCAGTGCTCTGTATATTCTTTCCTGCTCCTTTATCTTTCGGTCTCCATGGCATAAGCATTATGATGGCTTTTTGTAGGAAGCTCATAAAAATAGAACATAACTGGTAAACATGCTCTGGTTATTTCATTTTTTACCATGGATATTTGATAAAATCCTATATCTGATGAAGAATGGTAAAAAGTTTTTGTTACTATGAAGAACCCTCCTAGGGTTTGTGAATAATGACTCTGTTTCTTTCATTCTCTATCACAAAAAAAGGCATTCTCTGCATCATCCCATTTTGTCTTTGATCATGTATGGAAAAAACCCTAGTTTGAAATTGCATTGTGGTATCATTTTTTGCTTCCATTTTCATAAAAGGTTATAAGGATTTTTTGTGGAAGCTCTTGGCTGTAGCATTTGTTGTTCCACCAAGGCTTACATGTACTATGTTTGTAGCTGTTGGAAGAGGTAAAAAGGCTTTTGCTTATCATAAGAAACCCTCTTAGGGTTTGTGACAGGGAGCTCTATATTTTCATTCTTTCTCTGTCTTTGAAGAACAGACCACTACACTTAGTACTTAACACTGCATCTTGGCATTTTGTATTATTTCTTGTAACCTCATTGTGATGATGTGATCTAAAAAGAGATCTTTCTCCTATTTGTTTACAAACCCTAAGAGGGTGTTCACACCTATTCTTCTAGCTCTCTTCTACAGTTAGCTTGCATACTCAGTGGTCTTTTAGTAGTAGTTAGCTTTAAAAGAGGATAATGGTTCCTTCTCCACCATGCTTCTCCCTTTAGGAATCATGTGCGTGTATACATCTTTTGATATTGTGTACCTTATACCTATACTTTGTATGCATTTATGTATTGATTGAAGGAAAAAGAAAGAAAATACAAAGCACCAACTGTACCTTAAGTGACTACTTCTGTTGTATATGAACAAAGCATATCTCTCTTTTTGGCTACAACTTATCTTGGTTGTACCTCTTGTATGTGATCATACTTATATTGATTTTGGTTGTAAGGTAAGAGGCCTTTTCTGTAGATGAATAAGTAAAATATACCTTTTTTGTTCCTAGACACTGCATCCTTCTTTTGTCTCTCTTTTTGTTGTTCCATCTGTATATCAGACACTTGACTCATCTTTTGATCTCCTTTTGATGTGTTTGAGTTTTCATAGCCATCCCACATGGTGGCTGTACCTTTCATTTCATTTGGCATGACTGTCCTCTTCTCAAAATGATGGACAAAATGTCACATTTTCTATCACTATCTCTTGGTTTGTTGTACTGTGTAGTGGCAAGGATGACAGTGGAAAATGACTTTAATAGTTATTCGATATTTGTCTCTTTACTCCTATGACTGTTCCTCATGCCTTTGATTTGAGATTTACGGGTTCCATCTTTTTTATTGTACCTTGATTAATGGCTTTCTCCTTGGCATATGACAGTGATGAACTTGCATTGTTTACCTTGGTGACATTTAGGTAAGTTGCATCACTGAAGATAAAACATTATGTATCTATACATTACCTTCCCTTACTTTCCATTGCAATATGACTTCCCCTGACATGATATAAGGTTGTTTCATGTATTCAATAGTAATTTTACACTTCATCCATGACAAAAGTGGAAAAAATACCTATTCTTGGATGCTACCCACTTTATGATATGGCTGTACCTCTTGCATGGACAATGTGCTCAGTGACATTCTCTTCATGTATTGCTTCTAAATTATTGGAAGCTATCCCTCTATGACCAGACATGGCTGTCCTTTTGTGATATGCATAGTAAAATTGTATTGAAATTGATTTTCAGCTGCCTTGTGAGTACTTGACGTGATTATTTTTATCCTTTGAGGTGACTGTTCCAAATGTTCTTATTCAAAGGCTATTTTTCCTTTGCTTGGTTTGAATAACCACTGCTGTCTCTTAAAGGCTACTTGTCATGCACCATACCTGTAGCATATGCAAGATGATCTGTCTCCTTTGTTTGACTGCTGCTCCATTCTCACATGTATATGACTAGATTGTTATGTCTCTTTCCCTCTGAAAACATCAAGAAGGTAGCATGTTGGGCTTAACCCTTGTGAGAGCCACATTTCCTCCACATGCTATTAAAATCTGCAATAAATATTTACCTGTACCTGCACAAGAAACACACATGTTAGATATAAAATGTACCTTTGATTCATGATGTGGGGTCACTTGCATGGATTTATCTCTTTCTGATATGGCACTTGTATCTGCTCATTCTGACTTCTCTTAAACTGATATCTTATTACTGATTATTGTTGCTGCATAAAAGTGTGTTGTACTTTTGTTGTTTGATTGTGTATATGAAAAGCATTGGTACCCGAGCTTCTAACAAAACTTCTTGCAGGTATTCTGGAGCTCAACAAGTGGAGGAAGCTAAAAATCAACTCAACCACCTCAGGATTTGTCATTCACAGGGGTAGACACCCAAAATTGACCTAATTATCATTAGCATCAAAATATTACATTAGCTATCATCTGCATTTGTCTAACACACTTGAGCAATTTCCCTATCACTTATTTTTTCTATTAATTAAATAAATTCATATTTATTTAATTCATTCATTATCTATTTCTTCTAATCTATAATTAAATAATCTTTAATTATTTAATTATCTCTTTATTTCTATCTATTTTAATTAAATAAATCTTATTTATTTAATTAAAAAATCCCTTCATAAGCCCACTTTCCAATTAATTAAATAAATTTTATTTATTTAATTAATTTCCCTTATCATTTATCTTCATAAGCTGACATGTGCCTCTTTCATTTAGAAACATGTGTGGTACTACATCTTTTATTTAATATCTTTCACATGTAGTACTTTTTATGTACACGATCACACATAAGCCCTATCTTCCCTCCACTTGTCATCTACACATTCACCTATGACTATCATTTCATCTTAGCCATTCACATAGCCACCAAATCTCTATCGGTGATTTATTTTGGTTGAAGTCTATATAAACACCCTCTCATTTCATACTACATCGATCCATCTTTTTCATAGAGCATCTACATTATCATCTTGAGCATATTGAGCACTTTAGCATCCATCTAGCATATTATCACTAACATCCATCCATCATGGCAGTTTTATCTTCATAATTGTTCATTGTTGAGAAGCAATCCACATCATAAACAAGGAATCATACAATCTAGGTGATATTGTTCTTGAATTGCATGCTTTTGAATTCGCTTGGATTTGATTCTTTGATGGTGGTAGGATTAGGTTTTCAATTATATGCTTTATCTTATTAACCTGATTTGTACCTATCACATTTTGGCACACCCAGTGGGACTCACGTCCTTGATTAACTTTGTTGTTTGAAGTTGTTTTTTGTGAAGATCAGATTTTCTGAGCGCTTACGGCAAGTTTCAGTCGCTTCTAAGCAAAAACTAGTCACTTTCAGAACATCCGCGTTGCTTTTAAGCCAAAATCTGTCACTTTTAGCATTTTCTAGATCACTTTCAAGTCAACAATGGTCACTTTTGGCTGTCTGGATCACTTCCTATTGATTAGGGTTTTCTGTTTACATCTAACTTTTTGCAGGGATTTTTATGCATTTAGCATATTTGGGTCGCTTGCAAACCTTAACAATTCACACTTTGATTTTTTACATCACTTTTGATTCTTAGTAGCTCGCATCTGGGTCAGTCTATGTCTCCTTTGATCAGTAACATTTCACCTTCACCCAAATACAAATCACTTTTGATCAACAGTTGATCGCCTCTGGTAACTGTGTCGCTTTCAGTTTTATCATTTATAGTTTGGTTTTCTTTTCTACTAATTAGTTATTTTTGTAGCATCTTATCGATTGTCCAAGAAAAGGAGGTTGTGAAACTACTAACATATCTTTTGCAGCTCCGATTGGTCTAAGACATTACATTTTATCACTAATTTAGGACCAGTTGGGCTTGGTGCTTAAAAAGAATCATTGTTTGCTCCATGCTTGATTTATCTATTTTGGATTGCTTGTTGTGCATGTTTGTAACCCAAATTTAATAGCAAAAGTATCCTCTCACCTTGCCTATCAAATGGATCTTGGGTGTATGAGAACTTGTTATTATCTTTAGAGGGCCTGCCTTCCCGGTGTGAGAAGGGGTACGACCCAAGCGGTAATGAGCTAAAGCCAAGTCCTTCCAAACTACTATATAAGAAAAGTGTTTATGTCAAAAGCCACAAACAATAGGTGTTGTGTTATACTGACAGCCAACCTCCCCCAAAACCCTCCAAGGCGTAACCCTTGAAGACTGGGAGACTCCATAACAGAGAGTAGAGCTACCGCACATATAGCCACCTAGACGGATGTCCTTACTAGTAACCTTGTGAGTAGCCAAAAACCCTCTATTTGTTGATGCAAAAGGTGGGACCTTTGAAGCTTCCCTGATTCTCATGGTTCTTCGTAGAGATAGCAAGGACAATCCTAAGGTTTGGTGGGGGGACAAGCCTTGGGAAACCTAGATCTTGGTTTGCGTGAGAAGTGAGTGCCATGGAGGGGAGCCAGTGCTACCAAGATCCTGAACCTATCTTCTTTGAATAGGAATAGCAAGGGGACTCAACAAATACAGTCCTTTCCTAGCCTAGGTTGTACAAGCTTGTGTATGTTGTGAGTGTGAGTGACTGCAATCACTATTTTCTTGTCAAAAACATCATTCAAACATATCCTCTGTCAGACACAGATCACCATGAACCTTAACTGCTTGCCTTCAAACATTTAGATCACTTTTAAACAGCAGTTGTTCACTTTTTGCAAAAACTAGATCGCTTTTAATCCATAGCTGCTCGCTTCTAGCAAAATCGTGTCACTTTTAAAAAGCAGTAAATCACTTTTGACCTGTAACTGATCGCCTCTGGTAAAACTAGTCGCCTCTGGTCAACACTATAGTCTGTCATTTGAAACAAAACCAGAATGTTTTTGAGCTATTATCTGTCGCTTTTGGCCTCATCTAAGTTGCTTCTGAGCTATTACCAGTTGCCTTTGGTCAAATATCAGCAATCAGTATCCATCTAGCCCAATCAGTAGCACTTTCAAACATTCTTAGCTCTATCATAAGCTTTTAGACAGTCCTCTAATCAATTATAGAAACCTGAGCATTGTCTTCTATCTTGAGCATATCAATCCATTAGACTTTTTTTTGAGCTTTCATCCTTTTGAGACCCCAAAACAGCAACCAACTAGCAAAACTGGCAAGCAAACATTATCCTTTTGGCTTTACTTAGCCCTAGCAAAACCAGCAAACAACATCAGCAACCAACTTTTCCCTTGAGTGTGTGAGCTATCCTCTAGGGAAGTTTATCAACCAACAACAAACAACCAAGCAACCCAACAACAACAACCAAGCAACCAACTAATTAGCAAAACAAACCAACATCAAACAATCAAAAAACCATCACCTTTTGGGTCTCAATCTTGACAAGCTAAAGTCCAATTCAAAACATCAACCATCATGCCTCAAACTAGGAGCCAATATAAAGCTGAAATGGAAGCAAAATTGCGAGCTGAGATGGAAGCCAAAATGCAACAATCCTGATCAATGCCCCTTAAAGATGCAACTCAATTCACAACTGGCATGCCTTCTTACATGTTTGTGCCTAAAGGATACACTGCTGGATCGTCATCTTCACAACTAGTGCAACCTCAAACATTTTCAAAGACATATGAAGAGAAATCCCAAGATGACTTATAAGAATTTAGAGACACACACACATGGGATCAAGTTGAGAATCTTGTTTTATCTGATCCTAATCACTACTTCTTGCAATTAGCACATATGGGAGCCAAATTACCAAGTGACTTTGACATGTCCGCTATTCAAGAACACGATCCAAACACTCTCGCTGTTGTTGCAAAGGGACCATCCACTATAGCCACACCATCTCATACCATGTCCATGCTACAAAATCCACCTTCCAACCCATCTCTTTCATTTCCCATTGCTACCCCATCAAACGCACCACACTTAGAGTACACTCTAGAACCTGTGATAACTCCCACTGAGGTACTTCCTTTCCTTTCACAAAATCTGAGTGTTCCACCTTTTCATGTTCCACAACATATGCCTCCTCCTACCATGACCGTATCTTGATCTCAAGTAACACAAGCTATCCATGTTGCACAAGTGCAAATTCCTCAAACATCACAAGCCATCCCAATATCGCAAACTCTGCAAGTTTTGCAAGCTATCCAAACACCACAAACCGTACAAGTCTTGCAGCCATTGCAATCCACTACTCCTATTGCATCACATGTGGAAACCACCTCCCACACACATATTCCTATCACCGCTAATATGGTCTCCACGATTTCCACAAATCCATCTAACACACCATATAATCCTAATGTTAGTCTCATTGACATGAGTGACCTGTCTATTGTATCACAAGCCAATCCCAGTGTCGTTGTCTCTTATGTTGATCAACTTAAATCACACTTGCCACCCTCATATAATCCTTCACAAACCATCAATCCGTCTTATGCAACCCAAGGATTACCCATCGTCACCCAACACATGACATATACCAATCCTCATGTTGTCCAAAACACAAACCCAAATGTCCATTCTTCTTCCACATCCACCAATCCTTCCATCACCTACCATATTACAAATCCAACTCTAAATTCACAACCATTGACCTACGTCAATCCATCCTCTACTTCTCATACGATGCAAACCCTTGGCGCTAATCCATCACAATATACTGAACCACCACTTGTATCTCAAGGACGGCAATCCTCAAACACATATGTGTCACATACTAATCCTTTGACATATACTTTGAACACGCAACCTGAACAAATGGTCATGCCCTCATACATCCCACAATAGCAACCACAATATACACCATATTACATTTCAATTCTAAACCATCAACCCCCTTTGCAACAACAGCGCCTTTCTCAAGCGAATGTTGAACAAATGATTAACAAGGTGGTAGGACAAAGCAAGAAGACATTTTCCTTGGGAGATATATGCGCTTATCCATTTGACAAGTCACTTCATATGACACCCTTTCCGCTACACTTTGAAATTCCACAATTTGACAAATACAAAAGGAAAGGAAATCTGGATGACCATCTTAGAGCATTTTTTGTTGCATGTCTTGATGTTGCTCAAGATGATACATATCTTTTGAGACTATTTCCCCAAAGCTTAGCGGGACAAGCTCTTGAATGGTTATCTCACTTACCTCTAGGAATTAAGACTTTTGCGGAACTAGCAAACAAATTTCCATCACATTTTGATTTTAACATTGAACATGAAGTGAACATGAATGACCTTGTCAACAATAAACAACGCAATGTTGAAGCTTTCTTCTCATTTACTCAACGATGGCATAATATGGCTAGCAAGCTATCATGAGAAATACCTGAGAAACAATAGCTTGATAGCTTCATCTAAAATCTTCATCCTAAGATTTCATTCCAACTACAATTGCAAAGTGCTAGCACCTTTGACAAACTTGTTTCCAAAGGAACCATCATTAAACGTACTTTAATTGCTAAGGGCATTATCAAGATTTTTAGAGATAACAAAGACAATCCTCAAAATTCCAATGATAAATCCCAATTTTGGAACAAGAACAAGAATATCGTTAATGATGGTATTGTGGATGCAAAGAACATACAAACAGTGAAAGCTCCTATTAACATCCAAGCCGCATCTACAACAAATCAACCTTTTCAATGAAATCAACCATGAACAAATCCAACACCTCAATGACAATTTACTCCTTTAGCAGAACCTATGGAGGTAATCTTTCAAAAACTTGTCCAAGTGGGAGATATCACATTACCAGATGCACCACCCAATGGAAAACTAGTCTTCAAAGCTCCTTGGTATAAAGAGAATGAGTATTGAAAATACCATAGAGTCAAGGGACATAAAACAAATGGTTGTATGTGCTTAAAGCATGTCATTCAAGATTGCATCGATCAAGGTCTAATTGAAATCACACCTCCAACATCACAACCCGCACATCAACCGACATCAAACTATGATCTAGATGCCTTCAAGAATCCACTTCCATCACATGACAAACCAAGTAACCCTCATACTCAGAATGCTATCCATTACAATTATGAGTCATCCACGATTGGCTGCATTGACTAAGCCTGCATTTCTAACATTACTATCCAAGGCAAAGCACCTAATTACACTGTAACTACTAGAAGAGGCCGCATTACCATTCAAGGAGCACCTGTCAATCCTCCTCGACCGTCCTCTAGCTATAATATCCTTGATCACCTTGGCAAAACACCTGCACATATTTCCATTCTCGAATTGCTTCACATATCCCCCACTCACAAGGCTATCCTTGATAAAGCATTGCAAGAATCCTTAGTGCCTAATGATATCGATACTACACAATTCCAATCTACGGTAGCCAGCATTGTATCCCCTTGCCATCTAACTTTCTCTAACAAAGATCTTCAACCATCCATCAACCCATCACATAACGAAGCCCTCCACATAAAAGTATTTGTAAATCAACGCCATATCAAATGAATCTTAGTGGATGGTGGAGCTAGTCTTAATATATGTTCTTTAAAACTAATAAAACAATTGGGATATTCTGAGAAAGATGTTGACACTACCAAGGTCATTACTATCAAAGCATATGATGATGCCAAGCGAGATACTGAAGGAATTATTCATTTTCCTATTCAAGTCAGTCCAGTCACAACTAACACCCATTGTCAAGTCCTTGATATTGAACTTCCTTATAACATCATACTTGGCCATCCATGGATCCATGCCCTCAAAGCAGTTCCTTCTACATACCATCAATGTCTCAAATTTCCACATAACAGTGTTGAAGTTACTATCCATGTTGATCCTAATCCATTTGAGTTTTGTCATGCCTTTCAAGTTAAATATCAAAGCCCTAACCACATTCCTATCAACACCGAAGCCTATCCATATTCATCTTATGTAGACCCATCTGCCCTACTCAAGCCATCATCTAGCAAAGCCACTCCAAATCTCCGTATCAAGTACACTGAACATGGTCCGGGTGAGTACACATTGCAAGAATCTTGTTGTGTTGGAACTCTTCCCTTGTCTCCCAAATCTGATGGAAAACCTTCTACATCCAAGGCATCTTCATATGCAACCATTATAAAAGCTCCACCAACAGTATTCATTAAAGGAGGATTCCTTGATGATGAAGACATTGATGACATTAACTCTTGGATATTCTATGATGAGAACAACCAAGTACAACTTGAAGTGGAGAGATATAAAAATGAGTTCCGTATCATTAAGAATATGGACTACAAAGGACATGGTGGATGGGGATCACAGCAACAAGGACCTATTGAACCCATTGTTGTGTCTAAGAATTTTAATAAGCAAGGCCTTGGCTTTCAACTAGAGGTACTGCCTTCCAAAGACATTATGTGCATTTCCAATGTGGAAGCTGGACCTTCTTCAATAGGAGAGACTTCTAATTTGGATACCATCGATGACTCCTCCCTCCATATCACCGAACGTTTTCAAGAAACCTCCATCTTCATGATCTCTACCACTTCCTCTAGCCAAAACCCTTCATCCATTACTCTTTCACTCGTATATCCTGACCTCGTCGATTGGGACCAACAGGGGGCACCTATATTGGACACATTTGAAAATGACGAAGCTATTGCTGAATTCATGGGATTATGACAAGGCATTCTATTGGGTGATCATAAAGTAGGTTTCATGATGGATTTCCCTAAACTAGCATATTTTGGTGCAAGCATCAAATCCTTCAGTCACAAAAGTGAAATAAATAGAATAAGAAAAGATAGATCACTAGGTGAAAACTGAAAGGCACCTCTTGACCATGAAAAAGTAAAAATAAAGGATGTATCTGAGGGTGAAAACCTCTCTGAGGCACCCGAGGATGAGGGATTTGATCTTCCTGTCACCACTGATTATCATGAAAAATCAATAGTGCTAGTTGAAAAATCTCAAGACATGAACTTGGGCACAGAGCAAAATCCAAAGATCACATATTTGGTAGCATCACTATCAAAGCAAAAAAGAAGAAATTTCACAGCGTTCTTCATAAAAAGAGCTATCAATTTTGCATGGACTTATGCCAACATGCCGGTTCTAGATCCATCACTTGTGGTACATCATTTAGCAGTATCTCCTAATGCAAAACCTGTCAAACAAAAACTATGCAAAATGCATTCACAAATAGCTCTTTTGGTTAAGGTTGAGATTCTGAAGCTATTAGAAGCAAAGTTCATAAAGCATATTGATTATCAAGAATGGGTTTCAAACTTGGTACCTGTAGCAAAACCTGATGGACGAGTTCGATGTTGTACATATTTCAGAGATCTCAATAAAGCATGCCCTAAAGATGACTTTCCATTACCAAGCATAGACAACATTGTAGATCTCACAGCTGGACATGAAATGCTATCTTTGATAGATGGATTCTCAGTATATAACCAAATCAGAATAGCAGAGGAAGATCAAGAGAAAACATCATTCATTTGTCCATGGGGTACATATTGTTGGGTTGTAATGCCTTTTGGTCTCAAGAATGCTGGAGCTACTTATCAATGAGCCATGACAGTTATTTTCCATGACCTTTTCCACACTATCATGGAAGACTATGTTGATGATATCTTAGGGAAATCCAAGACAAGAGAACATTTACATGTACTAGCATAGATCTTTGATTGATTAGAGAAGTATCAAGTCAGACTGAACCCAAAGAAATGTGTATTTGGTGTAACATATGGTAAATTGTTGGGATACATTGTGTCTCGACGAGGAATAGAAGTGGACCCTGACAAAGTAAAAGCTATCATGGAAATGCCTCCACCATCAAATCTAAAGCAGCTTCGTAGTCTACAAGGAAGGTTACAATCCATTCGTAGGTTTATCTCACAATTGGTAGACAAGTGTCATCCTTTTCAACATCTCCTTCGCAAGGGTGGACCTTTTAAGTGGGATGAAAAATGCCAACAGGCCTTTAATAGAATAAAAGAATATATGGCAACACCTCCCGTGTTAGTACCTCCTGTACTAGATCAACCACTACTACTCTACATATCTTCAATAGCAGCAACATTGGGTGCCCTTCTAGCTCAACATGATGATTCAGGAAAAGAACAAGCTATTTACTATATCAGCAGAACTCTTGTGGGATATGAACTTAACTATTCACCTATGGAAAAAGCATGTTTAGCATTGGTGTTTGCTTCTCAAAAGTTGCGACATTATATGTTAAACCAAAAAACAAAGCTCATATCTAATGTTGATCCACTCAAATATCTTCTCTCCAAAGCAATTCTTACAGGAAGATTAGAAAAATGGGTTATGATCTTAAGTGAATTTGACATACAATATGTGGATTGTAAGGCCATAAAAGGACAAGTTATCATTGATCAGTTAGCCGCAATGCCTATCACAGATATTCATCCAATACATCCAGAGTTCCCTAATGAAGAATTGTTCAATCTAACTTCACCAACATTGTGGCAACTATATTTCGATGGATCTTACACACAACATGGATCAGGAGCAGGGATATTGTTTATTACTCCTCAAGGAGATTGTATCTCAAAGTCACAGAGAATTGCATTTTTATGTACCAACAACATAGCAGAATATGAAGCTTTAATCACAGGATTACGCATGACAGTACAATGGGCTATTAAATAGTTACAGGTTTTTGGTGATTCCCAACTAGTCATCAAATAGGTCTTAGGTGAGTATCAAACAAAAGATGAGAAGCTCCTTCTATACAAGGTAATGGTTGACGATTTCAAGAAGTACTTTGACAATATCACCTTTGAACAGATCCCAAGGATACAAAACAAAGCAGTAGATTCCATGGCTATGATTAGATCTCTTCTAGACATGTCGTCCAATACACATAAGTGTGAATTTCTGGTTGAACAGCTTCTGATTCCAGCATTTGAAGTACCGCAGTCTGAGCTTATATGTGAGATTGTTGGTCCCAATTCATCTTGGTACGAGGATATATACGAGTATCTCCACAATCAAACCTTTCCATTTCAACTATTTAATACCCAACAAAAAACCTTTATCCGTCGACCCTCTCGCTACACTATCCTAGGAGACACCCTATATCGTCAGAGTCTTGATGGTATCCTTCTTAGATGTCTTGATTCTGAGGAAGCAAAGGTTACCTTACATGAAATACATGAAGGTGTATGTGGATCGCATTCCGTTGGCCCTGGTCTTGTTAAGAAACTTCTACGAGTTGGATACTATTGGCCAACTATGGAGAAAGATGCTCAACAATTTGCAAAGAGATGCCTACAATGTCAAAAACATGGGGATCTAATACATGCACCAGCACATGAATTTTAGCCTATCACTACTCCTTGGCCATTCTCGTAGTGGGGACTTGATATCATAGAAAAAATCCATCCTACTTCATCAAATGATCATAAGTTCATTATTACCACCACTAAGTACTTCACAAAGTGGGTGGAAGCAATACCAATGACTTAAGTTACTGGCAAGCAAATATCCAAGTTCATCTTACATTATATCATTTGCCGATATGGAGTTCCTCAAGCCATTGTCACTGATAATGGTCGTCCTTTCAAGAACCAAGAGGTTAGAGATCTTTGCAACAAGTTCCATATCCAACATAGATTCTCTACACCTTACTATCCTCAAAGTAATGGCCAAGCTAAGGCTTCCAACAAAACAATCATCAAGATCCTTAAAAAGATAGTCAATGAAGCTAGTCATGATTGGCATCTACAGCTTAATCTTGCATTATGGACTTATAGAACAAGTATCAAAACTCCCATTGGTGCTACACCTTATGCTCTTGTGTATGGCACTGAAGCTATCTTACCTATTGAGGTTGAGATCCCCTCACTGCGAGTATTCTTGCAGCATATTATCTCAGATGAAGAATATAGAGTATCCAGTCTCCATGATCTTGAGTTATTAGATGAACGGCACCTTACAACACTCAACCATCTTCAAGTTTATCAAAATCGGCTACACCACAGCTACAACAAAAAGATTAGAGAATGAAGATTTCAAGTTGGAGATCTTGTCCCTAAAGAAAATCAAAGGAATCAGCAACACCGTGAGAAACAAGGCAAGTTTGAACCTAATTGGCTTAGTCCTTTTGTCCTCACATCAATCTATGGATCAGGTGCATACACTCTCTCCACACCTAAAAGCATTCCCTTGGATGAACCAGTCAACAACATTCATCTCAAGAAGTTCTACCCATGAGTCTCAGCATATCCCATAAAAAAAAACCATCCAATAGTGAAAACCACTTCGTGGCGCTTTGGATGACAAAAAAATATATATAGTACAAGATAAATAATTTGTCCTCTGGTGAAAACCTGGTAAACAGGTGCCTTGGATAAGTACCATAGTGAAAACATGGCAAACAGATGCTATGTGTAGAGACCAGCCTCCATCATTCACTTAGTTTGTTTGATCACAGCTTTCCATGACACCCATCTACTATCTTGCCTCCATAATCCATATCATAATCCACTATTGTCCTATATAAACCATTATCCCTTATCCATCCATAATAAAATCTTTTCCTCCCTTACCTCTTCCATGCTAGCTTTTGTAGTTTGGACTTCATTGGGGTTAAGATATCATTTGGCACCTTAGCACACTAACTGCATGAACATATCCATCATAGCGTCTTCCTAACAATCTTCATCCCATACTGGGGGCACTTGGTAAGCCTTAGTTGGAAGTGGATACCTATAGCTCTAGCTCATAACATTTCAACCAAAACACAGCAAACATTTGAAACCAAAACCAAAGCTCAACAATCACCCAAAACCAAAACAACCAAAAACAACAAAAAATCCAAAAAAATCAAATACTCCAAAAAACACAACAAAATCAAAACATCCCAAAAATCCAAGCAATAAAGTTGATCCTTTGACGTCAACCATCAACTCAATAAGCAAGAACTACATCACATCTCTATCGTTCAAAGCCTTGATCCCGTGGATACAAGGTATGTAGGCAATTTGAGATGTGAAGGAAGCACTCTGATTTAGGCATAGACGATAGCCCCTTTTCCATCATCCATCTTTCATCTTTCTTCTGATCATCCTCCAATCTTTTATCTCCTTTCTTCTATCTTTCATCACTTACATCCTCAATAAACCCAGAACTACATATTCATCATGTCTCATCACCATCGTAAATATGTTTTGATCCCATGGATACAGGGTATGTAGGTAGTCTAGAATACGAAAGAAGTATCCAGTACGCAAGCACAAATGATCCACCCCATCTTCATCTTCTTTCATCGTCATCTTCTTCACTTTGACTAGCTCAAGCAAGAAGTAGACTATGCGCATCAGCGAAAGCTCAAGCACTTTAACAAATTAGGGATAAGCCAAAAGCTATTGTCCACATTCCTTAAGCCAACATTTGCTATAGCATTTTATCAACATCTTTAGCCTTCAACAGGATACAACTTTCCTCTCAACAAGGCACCAGCTTAATCCATCCAAGAGCACTTAAATTTAGCAAGAGAACATGATGACATTATCTTTTGTCCCTTTTTTATACTTAATCAAGATTGCCTTGATCTATCTATATCTTGGTATGTTGCGATGAAGTAACGGAATGGGGCATGGTCACATTGCTTTCGTATGCTGTGTCTATGGGATGATCTTATTCTCTTCCTATGCATATTGGTATCTTGTATGTGTTGGGATTAGCATCTTACATATCAATATCTCTTGCATCTGAGAAGCTAAACAGTCTCTTATGCATTTAAGACTATTCTATGTTAAGAACTAGCTCCATACATATAACTAGCAAGGTGTCATTATGTGTAGCTGAGATAAGTTCAAACCTTTGCTTGTAGAGTCAAAGTCCATCTCAGAACATTAGCTGCTATTCATATCTTGTGTATGTCGGTTCAACATCTCGACCTCATGCGTTTAGACAAGATTGGATACCTCGACACCTTGGTCTTTTATACCCTAGTGCATAACATCCATATGCTATATCAAACATAAGGATTGTATTTCTTTAATTTTGAAAAATTACCTTAAAAGTTGTCATACCATCTATCCATTCCATCATAATCCTATGTAGTCTCAACCAAGATCGATCAACCTTGTTTTTAGCCTTTCATCTTATCGCCAGCCAACCCAGCCCTTCCTAGTTAGTCTGGTTTACCTCTCGAGGGGGCATCACCTACCAGTTACACTGGGGCATCACCTTGTTTATCAAATGAATCATCATATTTTCTTTGACACAACGCTCTAATGAACATTGTATCAAAGAGGGGCAAAATGTAGACACCTAAAATTGACCTAATTATCATTAGCATCAAAATATTGCATTAGCTATCATCTGCATTTGTCTAACACACTTGAGCAATTTCCCTATCACTTATTTCTTCTATTAATTAAATAAATTCATATTTATTTAATTCATTCATTATCTATTTCTTCTATTTCTTCTAATCTATAATTAAATAATCTTTAATTATTTAATTATCTCTTTATTTCTATCTATTTTAATTAAATAAATCTTATTTATTTAATTAAAAAATCCCTTCAGAAGCCCACTTTCTAATTAATTAAATAAATTATATTTATTTAATTAATTTCCCGTATCATTTATCTTCATAAGCCGACATGTGTGCCTCTTTCATTTAAAAACATGTGTGGTACTACATCTTTTATTTAATATCTTTCACATGTACTTTTTATGTACACGGTCACACATAAGCCTTATCTTCCCTCCACTTGTCATCTACACATTCACCTATGACTATCATTTCATCTCAGCCATTCACATAGCCACCAAATCTCTACCGTTGAGTGATTTTGGTTGAAGTCTATATAAACACCCTCTCATTTCATACTACATCAATCCATCATTTTCATAGAGTGTCTACATTATCATCTTGAGCATATTGAGCACTTTAGCATCCATCTAGCATATTATCACTATCATCCATCCATCATGGCAGCTTTTATCTTCATAATTGTTCATTGTTGAGAAGCAATCCACATCATAAACAAGGAATCATACAATCTAAGTGATATTGTTCTTGAATTGCATGCGTTTGATTTCGCTTGGATTTGATTCTTTGATGGTGGTAAGATTAGGTTTTCAATTATATGCTTGATCTTATTAACCTAATTTTTACCTATCACAACATGCAATGATGGGTCCCTCTCCTTTTCTTATGCACTTTTACTCTTTCAAAAGTACAATTTACTTTTATGTTGCATACTTCAGTTACTCCCACGGCTTGTGTGGGACACTTTTATACATTCTTTTGAATACAAACAGCTATTTTTTTCTATGTAATGACTTATGTATATTTCACTTTCTAAATCAAATACATAGCATAAAACTACTAATCTTTCTTTGAAACATATGTATAAAACATGATGTATAATTTGACAATTTATAAATACCTCTTTTACTTGCACTGAAACATAATGAATAATCAGCAACTGAAACATGAAATACATCCATTCTCTTCATTCTTTGAATGTCTGCTTTCTTGACTGTAAATCATTTCACTTCTCAGGATGGTTTGACAGCCCAACTTGAGTTGTCATATGATCCTGATAAATGATTTTGCACTTGTCTTCTTTCAAGACATCAGACATTGACTGGATGATCCTGCATAAGTAAAAAAAATTGTACCCCCTCTAAACAACTGATGTTTAGGCCTTGCTAAATTAGGTGTGAACATAATTTAGTAACAATAATATCTAAATTTGTTGATTGTATAATCGTATCCAAGAATTATTTTTTGGTTGTGGTATAATTTATTTTAGTAGGGGTAAGGCTTTTAATGATATCATAAATTGCATTCATCCCTTCCCCTTCTTCTTTTTGTCCTAGGACTACGCCTATTGATTCATTTGATGTATCTATCTAAATGTGAAATGACAACTTACAATTAGGTCCTCTTAACACAGGAGTGACTATCAATTTCTCTTTTATAGTCTTAAATACCATTTGACAATCCTCTGTCCAATGGAATTCAGTGTCTTTTGTTAACAAGGAAAACATGGGGGAAGCTATTCTACTAAATTTTTCTATGAACCTCCTATAGTATCCTGCATGACCCAAAAAGCTCCTAACATCTATTTGATTTTTAGGTGTGGGCAGCTATTTGATCACCTCTACTTTGTTGGTATCCACTTTGATCTATTCTAATGATATATGGTGTCCAAGAACAATAACCTACTCTACCATCATAAAACACTTTTCATGGCTTAAGGACAAATGATTCTTTTCACAGTATTCCAAGACTTCCTCTATGTTTTTGAGGGCTTATTCAAAAGTATTCCCATAAATAGTAAAGTCATCCATATAGACCCTCCATGCACTCATTAGATAATTTAGCAAAGATGGCCAAAACAACCCTTTGAAAGGTAGTTGAAGCATTACACATACCAAATGGGAGAACTCTATATGCAAAGGTACCCCATGAATAGGTAAAAGTGGTCTTGTTTTAGTTCTTTGGTGCCACTTGGATCTGATTATACCCACTGAAACCATCTAGAAATGAAAAATACTTCTTTCCTAAAAGGATGTCTAGAACTTGATCAATGAATAGAAATGGAAAGTAGTCTTTATTAGTGGCTTTATTCAACTCCCTGTAGTCTACACATACTCTCCATTTTCCATTCTTTTTGGGCACAATTACTAAAGGGGATACCCACTGACTGGTAGAGATGGGATAGATGAAAGCTTCTTGCAATATTTTTTCTATTTCTGTTTTAACTCTCTTTCAGTGAGTTGAATTCAATCTCCTTTGAGGCTTCCTAACCGGTTTCACATCTTCAGTGTAGATATGGTGGGTGCAGATCTTGGGATGCATTCTTTTCATGTCCCCATATTCCCAAGAAAAATTTGTGGTATGAGACATCTGAAGGTTAATAAGTTTTGTTTCTTAGTCTCTTGTCAACCGGGTGTTAATGTTTAAAGTTTTCGCTGGTAAAACCATAACTTGGTGTCTTGATCAATAGATTGAACTATTTTGTGCTTGTTTGTCATTGAGTTTAATGGACAAGAATGGGGTAATAACATATGAAAGGTAGCAATGTCTCTATAAAAAGTTTCATCACAGGGAATGACATTTGCCAAGGATTACTGCTAAAAATTCTCTTCTGGGGTCTTCAAGAAATTCCATCACATGGTTGTCTATAATAATATGGTTAATGTCTTCAGGAGTGTCAACATCTCTTTCTTCTCCCAAGTTTCCTAGGTGTTCTAGAATGGTTGCCATGGCCAAAGAAGCAATGTTTTCTATTTTATTGGGTTCATCAACCCAAACTTCACCTAAATATTTTAGAGACGGTTTAGTTAGGGGATATAGGGAAGTTTTCTTCATGTCCATCCCATTGGATATAACCATATTCCCAGTCCTATAGTCATTTGATGTTGTTGTAGTAGCCAACCATGGCCTTCCTAAGATCAAGGGATAGGCATTTCTCTAGTTTCTTGGTTCTAAAATCAAAAAATCAACTGGAAATTTATAAGATTCCAATATGACTGGGACATCAATCAACACCCCTTTTGGAACTGCTATTGACTAATCAGCTAACTATAAAATTTTATAAGTGGGTTGAAGACCCATGAGAGCTAATTTGTTTAAAGTGTGGACTGCCATAACATTGATTGTTGCCCCTAAATCAACCAAAAAGTTTGATATCTCAACCCCTACAATGTGGACTATGATAATAGGATTACCAGGGTCACCATACTTAGGAAGGAGAATCTCTCCAACCAGTAGGTCCACTACCTTCCCTTCCACCTGAATAGTTTTGGGAAAGCTTTTCCTTCTACCTTGTGTTTTGACACAACATTTCTTAATAAACTAGTTGAGTTCTGGGACATCTCTTATGGCTTGTAGGAGTGAAATTTTAATGTTTAATTGTCTTATTTCTTGCAACAATTCAAACTTAGTGATAGGCTGAATATCTTTAGATGGTGTTTGTTTTGGGGGAGCAGTCTATCTAAGTCATTTAGAGAATAGTGTTTGTTTTTCCATCTCTAGAGCAACTTCGGAGTGCATCTCCAGAGATTCTCCAAAAGGAATTTTTGGAGGAACTCAAGAGTCTTCCAAGAAGACTATTTTTGGGGCACTTTAATGGTAGTAATATCCTCTTGGATTTGTTGTTTAGAGGAATTTTTGGATTCTTGTTCATTAGTGACTTCAACAATCAAAGGGGGAGATGGTCTTAGTAAATCTTTTCTTGAACAGAGTTGGAGATTATTCAATTAGATAGCATTTATTGCAGCCATGTTCTCCTAATTAGTCAGGTAGACTATTGCTCCTTGTTTATTATGTCTTGGGTTTCCTAAAGGTTGTGTAGGTAGGGGTGGTTGAGTAATTGGTTCAAATTTTTAGGTTGATTTGGTGTGTTCGTTGGACTAGTCAAAAAACCTTGTTGTTGATTTGGATATCGTCTTTGTTGAACTTAGTATGATTGATTATGTTGCATGTGTTATGGTCCAAACTGGTTCTAAAACTATTGTGGCCAATGTTTGTTTTTCCATTGTGGGTTTGGCCACTGTTGATTTTGCCACTACGGGTTCTACCAATCTTGTGGTCCCCATTGAGGAGGGTTTGGAGGTCCATTCCATGAAGGGCTCCACTAGTTATTCCCCCAATTTAAAGGGCCTCTATAAGAAGCATGATTTGGATATTAGTTGTAGGGAAATTACCAGTTTGTTTTTGTCCAACATAATTTAACTCTTCCTCTATCTGTACCTTTTTCTTCGTTAGCTTCTTCAGGGCTGGAAGTTGGTCATATTGGCTAGTAGGATGGATTTTGTCACAAATTTGATAGATTTTAGTCTTATCTAGGGGACATTCTCTTAAAAGATGTTTGTTTCTAGATCTTGGATAGTAAATAGATAGGGGCTTAGTTGTTCTATTTTTCACCTAAATCCACTCTAATGTGGTGTTTAGTTGAACCAAAATGTCTATTTTAAAATTGGTAAATTCCTCCATCAACTATCCTATGTCATTATTTTCCTTTAGAGACTTTGAAGTTCTAACTTCATCTTGAGTCCTTGAATAGTTCCTCCAAATATCTTTAATCAATGGCATGTCTAGTTTATTTATGATTCCTTCTCCAATCCTCTCAAAAATAAGGCCTTAACTAGGCCATTTTCTAAGGGATTACCATATCTTTGTAGGACAAAATTGAATCTATCCATATAGTCTTTCAAACTCTCTTCTTCTTTCTGCTTGGTCCTTAAAAGTTTCTCTTTTCTATCACTAATTCGGTAATAGTCCTAATATTTCTCAAGGAATTTTATTTCCATCTAATCCCAGGAATGGATGGGATCAAGGGTCAATCCCATAAACCATTTCATGGTTGAGTCTTTGAGTGTGGAGTGAAACAACTTTAACTTTTGATTATCAGAGCTATAATCATATGTTTGACATAGGACATTAAACTGAAAAAGAATTTGGTCAGGATCCTCTGAAGGAATTCCCCTAAAGATAGGAAGTATAGATGGGGAAATATTCTTCATAGGAGCATTGACCTTAGGATCCAAGGCTATAGGATAAGAGAAAGTTCTCCTTGGATTCCTAAGAGGATCTTGTTGATGTGTTTGTTAGTCACATGCATAAGAATAAAAGTTATCACAACAAACCTTTACTCATCTTGAAAGATATGATAAATTCAGGTTGAATTTATAATCCCAAGGTTCCATTGGTCAGGTCTTGACCTTTTGACAGTCACTTAGCGGTCATTGTGATATGTTGTTCCATTTTGGGGGACTTACACCTTGCAATTGTATTCTTTCTTAGATTCTATCAAGTTCCACAAATATCTTGTATATTGTATCTGATCTGCATATATTCTTGATGATTGTATTAGATCATATGGTATCTAGTTGAGATTTAAGCATATAAGTATGAATTGAACACAACTTTGATCAATTCTTCTGAAACTATCTCAACTTTGATTAGTTCTTCTAAAGCTATCCCTAACTTTGATTAGTTCTTCTAAAACTATCCATGTTTGAACTAATATTTGCATATATACCTTGAATTCACCCAAAGATATGCTCTAAAACATGCAATTCATTAATATTTATGATTATCTACATAATATTTACCATTATTTGTAGATTTTACTATGTATGCTCTATGTTGGGAAATGTGTCTCAACCTTGCAATTATATAAGGTTTATTGTTGATATGATATATATATTTCTATATATTTCCTAGTTACATCGATGGGTGTAATATACAATGGGAGAATGGGCTAGAGTGGGATGCGTGTTAACATTTTTTTGTTAAGAACAACTATTAAATGGCTGACATACATTAGATTAATGATATATCGCAAATCTGGACCATTCATTATTAGGTTTTAGATCTGATGGTAGATATTTTGTTGGCTTGTCTTTCCCTAGAAGGTAACCCTATTTTATAAGGGCATTATATTACGGCTACAGTATTGTGATGTATTCTAAGAGTCTGATAGCGGTCGTGTTATCTCTGGATTCTGGTGGTGATACTCATGTGAGAATTTTCTCTGCAAGTATATTGTAATCTTTGTGATTTCTGAATAATATATTGGGCGGCTTTTGGAGTGTGGGTTTTTTTCTCCTGAAAGGGTTTTCCCCAAGTAAATCATTGTGTTGTGGTATGCATGATATCTATGTTTATTTCTATTTAAGTTTTTGTAACTGTTAAAGATCTATAAAGTTTTACATTATCCTCCTCTCAAGATTAGTGTAGGAAGTTGTTATGCTACGTTAGCTTCCTTACAAATGGTATCAGAGCTTGATCACCTTTGGCTTTAGTTGTGGGTTGATGGGTTTTTTGAACTAATCCAGATTTAAGTGGGAGCTTGTGCAGAAGACACTTTGTGATCTTGTTGCAAGAATTTTCAGATGACAAGTTCATTAGGGAGAATAGAGGTGGATAAATTTTTTGGAATTAATTTTGAAATGTGGAAGCTGAAGATGGAGGATCTATTGATAGATCGAGATCTATGGGATGCTATTGATGAGAAGGTTTCAGGGCCTGTAGATCATACTTTGGCTGCTTAATATGATGTTATGGACCATAAAGCCAAGGGTCTAATCAAATTATGTTTGGCAGACACTATTTTAATCAATGTCCATGAACAGACCTCTGCACAAAAACTATGGAAGAAGCTTGGTGAGATGTATCAAGCCAAATCTTTAGTGAACAAGATTTTCTTGAGGAAGAAATTGTATTCCTTGAGAATGGAGGAGGGTGGACAAATTACAAACCACCTAGAAGCATTCAATATGTTGGTGGCTCAATCGGCATCAGTTGGTGTCAAAATGGATGAGGAGAAATGTAAGATATTGCTTTGTTCTTTGCCTAATTTTTGGGATTCTCTTGTTATGACTAGTACTTTTGTTATATTGAAGACTGAAGATGTGGTGGGTTCTTTGCTTTCTAAAGAGATGAGGAGGAAGGTATCCATCAGTGCCAAGGAGGCCCTAAATGTTTGTGGAAGATCTAAGGAAAAAGGCAAGAAGAATGAGAAGTGTGATAAATCCAAGTCCAAGGGGAGATCCAAATCTCCTAGAAAGTCCAAAGTTGTTTGCTGGAAATGTCGTAAGCTTGGAAATATTTGTAAGGAATGCAAAGAAGAAAAGAAGAAGAAAAATAAGAGATTTTATTCTAATTCTGAGTTTGAGAAGGAAGATGGTGATGCATTCATTGCAGCTTTGGCAACTCGTGTAGGTAATGATGCACGGTTAATTGACTTGGGTGCATCTTTCCATATGACCTTTAATAGAGATTGGTTTTCTGAATATGAAGAATTTGATGGAGGTAAGGTGTACTTGGGTGATGATTCTTATTTAAATATTATTGGCCATGGTAAAGTTAGAATCAGGTTTCCTGATGGCAGAATAAAAAGGATTAATGGTGTGTTGCATATCCCTGGATTAGCATGAAATTTGTTATCTATGAGAAAACTAATAGATGCAAGTGTGCAGGTAGTATTTTCTGATGCAGGATGGAAGATGGTTAGAGGTGTTATGGTGATTACTAGAGGTGTCAGATATGGCACATTATATAAGCTTGATGCATGCACCGTTGAGTGCAATAGTACTTCTGTGAAAAGAAAGTCTATGGAAGAGGTGATGGTTTCATCTTCAGCAGATGGTCATGGCTTCTGGGTACCCAATGGTGCTCTTTCTTCTTAATCAAAGTTACCTACAGAGAAAACTATGTTATGGCACCAAAGACTTAGCCACACTAGAGAAAAGGGTCTAAGGACCTTGAAAAATAAAAACCTTGTTGAAGGGTTGTCTGATTGTAATCTTGAGTTTGATTTCTATGAGCATTGCATTTATGGAAAATAAAACCAGATTTAGTTTTACTCAAGTTCTCATAAATCTTGTGGTGTATTGGATCTTATTCATTCTAATGTGTTTGGTCCTGTAGATGTTCCTTCAATTGGAAAATCCACATATTATGTTTCATTTATTGATGACTATAGTAGAAGGACATGGGTATACTTTTTAAAGAGTAAATCAGAAGTTTTCAGTCAATTTAAAGAATTTAAAGCAATGGTTGAGTTACAGACTGGAAAGAAAATAAAATGTTTGAGGAATGATAATGGCGGTGAATTTTTCTCTAATGAATTTGATAGATTTTGTAAAGATTGTGGTATTCATAGACAAAAGACAACTCCATATTCTCCACAACAGAATGGAGTTGCAGAAAGAATGAATAGGACACTGATGGAGAAGGCTAGGAGTATGTTGAGTGGTGTTGGTCTAGAACAAAAGTTTTGGGCTGAAGCTATTTCCACTGCATGTTACCTAATTAACAGGTCTCCTACATCAGCTCTTGTTGATAAGATGCCTATAGAGGCATGGTTGGGTCACAAGCCTTTATTAAGACATCTTAGATTTTTTGGTTACGAGGCATATGTACATGTACTAAAGGAGAAGTGAACAAAGTTTGAGAACAAGGCTGTGAAATGTATCTTCATCGGATACAGTTATGGCACGTGAAAGGATACAAGCTTTGGGATCCTGTTGCACAGAAGGTAATATATAGTAGAAGTGTTATTTTTAGAGAAACTAAGCCTTCTTCTATTACATTGTAGCCAAAACAAAGTAAATAGGAAGATGTGATTCAATTTCCTTCTACACCTGAGAAATTTGAATCGAGGCCTATGGATAGACAAGAAGTTGAGGAGAGCTCATCTATCTCTGAATCTTCAAAAGAGGAGGAAGAACCTCCAACTCAGCTTGTTCATACGTCTACAAGGCATAGAAAACCACCTAAAAGGTATTCACCTAATGATTGGAGATGTATTTTTTCTTTGAATACTAACATGGATGAACCCAGATCCGTAGAAGAGGCATTAGGTATGAATGATGCAAAATCCTAGAAGATTGTTATGGATGAAGAAATCACATCTTTGAAAAAGAATGATACATGGGATCTTGTACCATTTCCTGAAGGACGAAAACCTATTGGTTGCAAATGGGTGTTCAAGAAAAAGATTGGTTCAGATGGAGGTATTGAGAAGTATAAAGCAAGGTTGGTTGCGAAAGGTTACTCTCAAGTTGAGGGTGTTGATTATGGTGAGATATTTTCTTCTGTTGCAAAAATGATATCCATTAGATTTTTGCTTTCTATTGTTGTTGCTTATGATTTAGAGGTTGAGCAAATGGATGTGAAAACTTCTTTCCTTCATGGTGACTTGGAGGAGGATATTTATATGACATAGCTAGAGCACTACGTGGTGAAAGGTAAAGCTACTTTGGTTTGTAAATTGAATAAATCTTTGTATGGCCTAAAACAGAGTCCTAGGATGTGGTACCAGAAATTTGACACATATGTGTTGAGTTTGGGATTTGAGTGTTCTAAATTAGATCATTGTGTTTATTATAAAACTGATGGTGATCATTTCCTATTTATTGCATTATATGTTGATGATATATTATTTATTGGTAAAGGGAAACGTATGATTTCAGAATTGAAATCTCAACTTGCTACTAAATTTGAAATGAAAGACATTGGTGTAGCTAGACACATTCTTGGGATGGAAATTAGAAGAATAGAGTGAACAGAAAGCTATGGCTTGGCCAAATTAAGTATGTCAATTCAATTTTATAGAGGTTTAACATGCATGACTGTAGACCATTCCGTATTCCCTTTTTAGTTGGAATAAAGTTATCTATTTCAGATTGTCCAACATCTCCATCAGAGATAGAAGAGATGAGTAGAGTGTCTTATTAGAGTGTAGTTGGAAGTTTGATGTATGTTATGGTTTGTACTAGACCAGACATTGCCCAAGCAATGGGAGTTCTTTCCAAATATATGTCTAATCCTGGTAGAGTTCATTGGGATGCAGTTAAAAGAGTCTTCAGATATTTGTGTGGTACCTCAGAGTATTCCTTCTGTTATCATAGTAATTTGACTGAAGATGATATTTCCCTTGATATTCATGGTTATGTGAATTCAGACTGAGTAGGTGATACTGATAGTAGACGATCCACCAGTGCTTATGTGTTTACTTTATTTGGTGGTGCAATTAGTTGGATGAGTAAGAGATAGGCTATGGTTGCTTTGTCCACTACTGAAGTTAAGTATATGGTAGCTACCCATGCTTGCAAAGAAGCCATTTGGATTAAGAGATTGTGTTTAGATATTGGAATAAAACAAGGTGCAGTGACAATTTATTGTGACAGTCATAGTGTGATCTGTCTAGCTAAGAACCTGACATTTCATGTTAGGACCAAGCACATTGATGTATAGTATCATTTTGTTAGAGCTATGGTCGAAGATGGCAGGGTGAAGTTGGTTAAGGTAGAGACCTTGATGAATGTTGTTGATTCTTTAACTAAGCATGTGAGCACAGAAAAGTTCAAATGGTGTTCAGAGACTATGGGCCTTTTGACCCCTAGCAATTAAGAGATGATGTTTACTCCCTCTCGTTGCTCTTGCAAGGTGTTCGACAAGTGGGAGATTTGTTGGGAAATGTGTCTCAACCTTGCAATTATATAAGGTTTATTGTTGATAGGATATATACATATATATTTATTTATATTTCCTAGTTATACCGATAGGTGTAATATACAATGGGAGCACGGGGTGGAGTAGGATGCGTGTTAACATTTTTTGTTAATAGAAATTGCTAAATGGCTAACATACATTAAATTAATGATATATTGTAAATTTGGACTGTTCATTATTAGGTTTTAGATCTGATGGTAGATATTTTGTTGGCTTGTCTTTCCCTATAAGGTAACCCTATTTTATAAGGGCATTATATTATGGTTGCGGTATCATAATGTATTCTGAGAGTCTGATAGCGGTTGTATTGTCTCTAGATCTCTGGTGGTGATACTCCTGTGAGAAGCTTTCTCTGCAAGTATATTGTAATCTTTGTGATTTCTAAATAATATATTGGGCAGCTTTTGGAGTGTGGGGTTTTTCTCCTGAAAGGGTTTTCCCCACATAAATCACTGTGTTGTGGTATGCATGATATCTATGTTTATTTCTATTTAAGTTTTTATAAATGTTAAAGATCTGTAAAGTTTTGCATTATCCTTCTCTCAAGATTAGTGTAGGAAGTTATTCCACTACCTTAGCTTCCTTACACTCTAGATATGTCATTAATTGCATTAATTTAGTATGTATTGCTTAAGATATGTTAATTATTTGCATTTATTCACTGTATTTTGTGAAATGAAGAGAAAGATTGAGTTGAAGAAGATCCTAAACTAATTAAGTTTTACCAATGATCCACATGTATACTCTGACACATTCATGAAATGAAGCAATACTAAACCATACTTCACCAGCAAAATCCACAATTATGTATGATCAATATAAATCTTCAAAGGTAAGTTGATGACAACATGCAATTAGTTGAATGCACTTCAATAGAACATAGAAATTCACAATCATAAGCCAGAATTCAACTGAAGATTACTCAAGATATATAATTAAATGGTAACTTGTAGCTTTGTTTTCATTATGTATGCAAAATATATACACATATACATTGATTTGAGAAAGAACCTTGAGAAGAGATCAAAGAGTTGTGCAATTATAAACTTAGTGCTCAAAGTTTCAACAATTTAGTCTCTATAATACAAGGTGATCGAGGCCCTTTTATAGAACAAGGACCTGAGATCGGTTACAATGATCCTATGGTCAGGATATCACTCAAAACATCAATAGTAAAAAAATGTGGCATGTGATTGTCAGTTTGCAATCATTGGCAGAGGACAGCTAGCAAAATGGAATATTCTTTAGTATCTTCATTTCGGCATCATTAAGAATATTCTATTCCTCTTCTGCTTTGGATGAATCTTCTCAAATCATCATTTCCCCAGAATCAAACCTTTTATACAATTCATATGTCTTTATGGTTGCATCTATTTCTATCTGATCAAACTGTTGTGCCTTGGTTTTGGCATATTCCTGCATTTGCATTTGATCACAGATGGTCACCCATTGACTTGTCCTGTACTACAATCTTCCTTTGTATTCTTTCATTTTCATGGACAGTCCCATTACCTGATCTATTGCCTTCTCTAAGAAATGTGATATGGGATCCTTCATCATAGGATCAAACCTAATCCTGAATGCTCCTTTGGATACCTATTCATCATATGTCTCCTTATTATCCATCAAGGTCCCTGGCAATTCCTCCAGGATATCTACTTCATCTGTTATCAATTCTTGTCATTTAGTGTTAATATCCTCTATTTTATTTTAACATCTCTTTAGGATATCCACTTCAAATTTCATATCCATTATCCATGTAGATATCTTTGATATGTTTTGCAATTCAAGATGTTATGCTTGAGTAACACTTGATCATCTAATTTACTTGCACCTTTCAATTTGGGAAGGTCTTGATCATTCTGATCAAGCCTTTTAGCACACTCTTCTTTTAGCATATCAGCTTTTGTCCTAATATATGCTAATGTGTCCCAATTGGACATGGATGTCCCTATTATTTCTTCGCCTTCTAATATGAATTGAGTGAACAACTTCTGCATAACATTTTCTTGATGCTTTTGAGCATCCAGGCTGCTTATTTCATCTTTATTGACTAATGCAAGGGCAACCGATGCCTCTATTATTTGAGTGCCTGGGGTGACCAATCCCCTAATGAATGTAAGGAGTTGGGAAATGTGCCCTTTCAACTCCTTATTTTTCATCTTAATCTTATGCAAACAAGAAGCCATTGCTTCAATACTGCCCTTAAGCTCTTCTATTTCATGTTCTATAGTAGCATGCCCTGAATCAATGGAGGCCATATGATATTCATTAGCTGCTATCTCTCCCTTGGCCTTGTCAACTATGGGCACAACCACCTACTCTATTCTTCACCCAATTGTAGCATCTTGCTTTATTTAGGACGCCACCCTAGCTCTATGTTTTGGCTTGGCATCCTCAATCAAAAATAATGATTTAAAATCGAATGCAACAGTATCAATGGAAGGAGGTCTTTTTACCTCTGATGATAGCCAACCTGGTACATCCTGTTCTACCCCTTCTTGGTTAGTCTGCTCAATGCGAGCATCTTTCATTATTTTATCATCATCCTTATCTAGATCTCTTCCTATTTGCAACACTTCCTACTGGTGAAGTTCCTCTTGATTAGGGACATCATCCTTAATGCTTTCTTCTTGATGAACTTCCTCTTGTTGTTATTCATCCTCTGGATTCTCAGCTTGTAGATGTTCTACATCCATATCATGTGGAAGCTCCTTGTCATTCCCTTCTTCTTGATGCTCCTCTTGTTGAATTTCTTTATGGGGAACCTGTTGAGGAATATCATGATTCGCACCTGCTTCAACCATCTCCTCATCCCCTTTATTTATTTGAGCCTATTTCTCAAATGACTCTATTTGCTGCTCAGCTAGCTACTTTGATTCCTTCTCCATATGGTCTTCAAATTGTTGATCTTGTCCATCCACATGGATATCCTGAGTTTCTTCACCCATGTTTGTATCCTGTGTAGTCTATTCCTGAGTAGTATCTTTCACTTTTGTACTTGCTCTACAGGATATGACAAGTCTACAACTTTGAGACTTGTAATTGTATCAATTAGGACATCCAACCACTCAAGTTGGATGCTCTCCTTGGCAAATCCTGGCTCTTCTATGTCTAAAATATCATGTGCCTTAGGATCTTTTGCCCCTTCTTGACTTCCCACCACCTCTTCTTGAGGATTTTCTTGCTGTGAAGGCGATGTGGGTGTAAATAATGACTCTATTAGATTATTTGTCACATCTCTTGTGACTTCATCATATGTTCGGCCAATGATTTGATCAGATAAGGGCAATGGTTTCTCCCTGACCCTTGCTTGCTCTGTATCCTTTGCCTCCTCAACTAATTCATTCTTCAACTTTATGATCTAAGGTGTTGGGATACTATGGTGCAATTCTTTCACCACCGCCACTGTAGGATCAAGCAAGTTCTTGACTTGCTCTGCCAGATGTGTTTGAAGCATGGTGGGTGGGGCAGGTACTGATGATGACCTTACCTGGGACTAAGATTGGGAAAACATCTACTCCATCATTGTAGGTCCCTCTTGATCTTTTGTGTAGACATCCACAGACCTAGAGGTGGACCCTCTCATGATCGTCACATGTCCTCTTTTCTATTTTGGGATGTTCATCCCTCCCAACAAATCTATAATTTTTGGCTCCTCTGGGGTCGTGGTAATAACAGGAATAGCTGGTAAAGATGCATCTTTGGGAGTTGAAGGTTAGGTGGCTATGGTTATGCCTTTAGATGTAAACTCTCCTCCTTTTGTAGAGGGTCATGGTTGTGCCAATTTTTCTTCCATGACTTGTCTCTTATGGATGAGGAATTCATCAAACCCCAGGTCATCCCTCTCCTTCATCTTCCTTTTCCTATCTTGGGTGATAGCCATACCCCTATCTTTTAATTCACCTACTTTCTTCTCTATTAATTTCTTTGTAATGCTCATCACCTTTGCCATTATGACATCTATGGATGTCTCATCAAGTTGGATCTAATCAAGTAAGGATAATGGCTCTTTGTATATCTACTTCTCCTCATATTCTAGGTCTAGCAGGTTCCCATCATTAGACTTAACTTGGGGCGGGACCTCCAAGCATCCTAATGTCCTTATTTGATTCAGAGTAAGTCTCTGATATCCTCTTTTCCTTAGATCTTCCTTATCATCACAGTCTACCCAATAGTCTTCAAGGTGTACTACATGTTGCAACTTCTTGCTTACCCACTTCTCCATTCTATGATATGGATCATAGTACCTTACTAGAGTTAATAGCTGCAGATGTAGCATATGCAATTCAGCCTCAGATTTCTTAGCACTATCAATTGATCCACATGCATACCAGTTAATCTCCATGGGGAATCTTACATTTCCTTTCTTGTTCTTCCTCATGTATGCCTCATAGGAGGGGGTAATTTGCCTTGTCACCTCCAGTAGTACTATCTTATTTGTGGGATACCTGGGTAACATGAATGGATTACCCTCAAAACTCTCCATTCTTATGTATGTGTAAATGGGGAATTGGATAAATCATGCCCCATTGCACTATATTAGCTCCTATGCTTCTTTAGAGAGCCTCTTGGCTCTATCACCCTCCATCAGTATGACAAGGTACATGATAAAACAATCATTTACAGTCCTATAATGTTGGACTGACTGCATTCTTTCTAATTGTGGATAAAACTCCCACACTGCTTGATCTATGGGTTGATGCCCTAGCTGGCTGAAAGTATGTAGTCCATTGGGTTGGGCTTTGTATGCACATGTATACATGACATAGGACATCATGTAGAACATTATCATCCTCTTTCTCCATTACACCATTCCATCATGAAGAGAGTCACTTATCATTTTAGCCCATCCAACCACCTTGTTCCTATCTTTCACCATTCGCATCAAGCAATACATCTATGGCTCGAATGTTCTTGCATCTGCCTTTCCCACCATCGTGCTAAGGAGTGCCATCATGTATTTGTTGGCAAGAGACATTGTGTGGCTTCATGAGTGTTGTCATTGATGGCAACAAAGTCTATCCCACACATCCACAGTACATAGTATGCCTATACCGAAAGTCAGATTGAAGATTGTTTTGGTCCAGTGAACAAGAACAGAGTATACAACAAGGTCTGACAATCAGGTCTGGATCTCTCAAATGGTGTAACTCAGAAAGTTGCAGATTTGGATATGTCAAGAGTGGTATCATGACTACTATATTCCAAATATTTAGCCTCCAGTGATAAAGCATGAAAAAGATATGAGCATCTGAATGTTGGGTTCTAGACAGGTAGAGCAGACAGAGAAAGAACTGACCGGTAGAGTACCAAACTTCAATCCAGATGAGTAAATGATGTTGATCAAGCAATTTGTGGGATCATACATTGTTGGCCGACATGATTAATAACTTCTATGTCTATGTTTTTGATACGCATGACAAATCAAGCATGGATTCAGCCGATAGATCAGTAACCTGTAAATATCTTGAGTATTCTTGTTGCCGACTAGAAAGTTGTTAAAATCCTTGATGCGGATATATATACCAGATGGATTCCAGTATGTAGGTGTGTGTGGAATACATATATGAGGAAATAAAGTGTGAAGAAAAGTAGGGATAAGTGTTGAAGAAGTAATACAAGTCTGGTATGTGATAGAGCAACAGCACTAAAGTAGAGGAAGAATGAAGTGCATCAGATCAGTATATTGTGCCTAATCAAAACTAAACTCTAGCATTTGTAGATGCCTCTCATCAGTTCAAACACCTGATTACCTTCTGTAAGTTATGTAGACAGTGAGTCTCTTGTAGGCAGTGTGCCTCTTGTGAGCAGTGTGCTTAGCCAGTGAGCCCTAATTGGCAAGTGCCATTTTGTACTTCTTATTCTTTTAATAGAGAATACAATCTTGGGTTAGTCACCCCATGGTTTTTCCCTTAACAAATTTTTCCACGTAAAAATCCTTGTGTTATGTGTGTTGATTTTGTTTTTGTTCTTATGATCATTTATACTTATATGTTTTGATGTTGCACTAATTATTAAAGGAGAAAGGAAAGTTAAGATATTTGAGATAATTGATTCACCCCCCCTCTCAGTTATCTACCTTCTTTCCAACAGTATTACACCTCATGGCTAAAATCATATTTGAATAAGTGTTGGGGCATTTTGGCTATGGCCTTAGCCTCGTTGTTCGGCGCCCTCCATGAGGAAAATATGATTTTCTTACAATCTGCATAATTATTGTTATACTCTACAATTAGGGCTTCCATATTTATTTGGTACATATCCACGCTAGTGGGCAAATTGAAAACCTTTGTAATGCCATTCATAGAGAAGTTAGCATACACATGGCCCTGATGCTCTACTCTCCTAGTTACTACTTTATAATTGTTCGCACATTCGATAACTAGCTCCAAAACTTCAACTGCATAAGGAAACCCAGCAACATGAAACATTTCGATTGACACCATTGCAAGTATGTGCTAACTGGTGTTGTCATTGATGTCAACATGTTTGTGTTGCAATTGGTGTCAACTGTGTCTTCTGAGATTGTTGTTTGTTGAGTGATTGAGTTGTCATGTTAAGGACACTGTCTGAGTTTTTGCTCTGCATTTCCTTTGTATTGAAGACCAGAGTATGAGATTTGGATATAATTTAGAGAAGTGTTTAAAGATACTAAATCCAAAATTTGGTGGTCTGAATCGCTATGTAGAAAAAGTTATATTCACTAGTTTGAAGATTGTGCCTGACAGCATTCGCAGAGTGACAGGGAGAAAGTATTTTGCTCCTCATTTGTCTGTAGTTTGGATTTTGGTCTTGCAGTTCTGGACTTAAGTTTATAAGGTCCTTATCTATCTTCACTCCAAAGGATTTGTGATTTGGTGCTCCAGAAAGCAATTTATTGATTAGCAAATTTTGACAATGTTTGTTGTGAAGCAGTCTGTGATATGTCTTCAAGTGATATTTGTTGTCCTCAAGTAAGATCTGTCACAGTTGGATTCATCATCTCCCAGGTGATTCTATGTTGTTCATGGATATCTCCAGAATGTATTGAAGGTGTGTACTTGATCTGCAATCTATAATGAAGTTCTTGGAAGCGTGTATTTAAGTCTTCTTGATGTTTGCACTAGTTTTGGCTGACTTGGTTATTTACATTTGTTGCAGAGGAGATTCGTAGATTGTAGAAGTGTGTTCAAGCATGTGAAGATGCGAAGATAAAGTGTGTGTATTATAAAAAGAAGGGCAGAAGAGATATATTGCGCTTCAATGGAACTAAACTCAGGCATGTTGTAGATGCTACTATATTAGTTCATGGAAGTGAGCCACCAATCCCGATTGTGAGCCACCCCTTGGAAGTGAGCCACCCCTTGGTAGTGAGCCACCCTTTGGTAGTGAACCTTTTTACAGTGAGCATTTTGGGTAGTGAGCCTCTTTGTTATTTAGTATTGTTACTACATTATATTGTGAGCTAACACTCACCATGGTTTTTCCCTTTTAAGGTTTTCCACGTAAAAATCTAGTGTTCATGTGTGTATGGTGTTGATGTGCTTATGTTTTGATTCTGTTGTTCATGTTTAATCTTCATAATAGAATAAGGAGTTAAAGTTAATGTGATTGTGATCTTGTTTAAAGAATTTAAAGTTTTTGATACAATTGATTCACCCCCTCTCAGTTGTCTTGTGCCTTCAACAGACACCACATTTTTTAGTATTTCATCACTATCCCCTGCTTAAATCCTTTCCCTGAAGGCATCCAGATCTGTTTATCCACAGTGTGTGTCTAGTGCAAACCCAAATTTATGGCATATAGTTTTAGGAGTAGGAAACATATCATGTTTGAACTTGGCATCACGACAATCCTGGCGCTTCTACATCTTGTCCTGCAAGATACAAACATCCATAATTGAGCCTAGGGTTTAGGCATTTGAACGTGCTGATTACCTTAGAATTCATAACGTAAAATGAATCCATTTTAATCCATATGCAAATATGAATTCACCTAAGGATTTACCTTCATCATGGGAAATTTACCTTTTGACCATGTAAAAATTATACTATAACTGTAAAATGACAGAGAGGGCTCGGCGTATTCATACTTGGTGGTTACAATTTCAACCTTAATGTGCAGATGCAGATATGAATACCATTTTAGCTATGCTCACCATTTTCCAACTGCTGTAAAATCACCTTAATCGCTTATAGTTCACCTTTAATCACTTTCAATTCTCTACAATTTTAGCTTCAATTGCTTTGGTAATTAACAATAGTGGACGAATTTACCCTTTATCCTTAGAAGATCTGTCAATTAGGGTATATTAATTACTCTTTCTATGGTTAGATGAGTATTCATCGTTTAGGTGTGGGAGAAACTAATAGCTGTCAAAAAATCACACTTTCAAATTTAAAATGCCAATGACACTTATGTATGGTATTAAATGTGGGATGGGATATTGACATAGATTTTTTAAATGTGAATATCCAGTTTGAAATATCCATTTGACTTTGACTGGGATATGGATGAATATCCAACTTGGGACTTTGTCTAGGTGACATCAGAAAAGTCTTGGTCGAACATTCATTGACCAGAAAAATAAGCAACGAGATCTTATTTGCTTTTAAAAGATTAGGATATATGAAATATCCATTGTAAAATGTCCTTTGAGAAAGATCCCGTTGACAAGTCAATGGTTGGACATGTGGAGCGATATGCTCAATCAAGCTATTGATCTGAACGTTTATATGGATATTTGGCGAATGTTAAATATCCAGTCGAAATATCCATTTAAAAAGTCAACAGCTTGAGTCTTTGGGACATGGATATGGATATGGATATTTGGCACTTGATATCTATTTCAAAATATCCAGTGCGAAATATACATGCATTGGAAGTTTATCGACGGGGGTAAAGTTGACGGCTGTTACAAGAGTGGATATGGACATAGATTTGGTTATGGATATTTGAAATTCAAATATATCCACTGCAAATGTCTTATCCGGTGGACGTTTTCACAATCTGCTATGATGAATTTGACAGTTTTGAGGGGATCAGGTTATTGATATTTTGCAAAGAGACTATATCCATCTAGTCGGGGCGACCATTGTTTTAACATGATTTAATGATTATTTTGGGTCTAGACACATTGTTTGCCCGCTTGAGAGTTAATATAAAGGCTTGGACTACCAAGAGAACTGTACCGGATATTAAGAATGGATAGGATATTATAGTCATAATATCCATATTCTTTTGACTAGGATATCCAGTTGGCCAGAACTTTGAGCAAACATTACTTGCTCATTTTAAGGAATTTTGACATGATGTAAAAGGAAAAGCTACTTAGAATTTGATTCCCTATCCATTGATGACCCTTGCAGGGAGAAAATCCTGACTTGAATTGTGACCATGGATCATGTCATGACGTTTTACCATTACGCCCAAAGGGAAAAACACACAAGCAAAGCCAAGCAAAAAGTTGGGTCCCTATTTTGCTAAGGTGAAATGGGGTGTGTTGTGAGACCATACAACAGATCTTAGTTTTCATTATCATTATGATTATCTCCCATCATAACTAGACTAACTGGATTCTTTAAGAATTAAAGGGTTCTAAAATATCAGTTTGAACTCCCTTATTCTTTTCCTGCAACTGTTGGATGTATTCTGAGATAATGTGATGTCTATGGATTGGAGGAACAACTAGGTTTGTTGGTACTTCCAAAGTGTTAGATGAGGGATTTCCTTCCTCAAATATATTCATAGCTAGCCTACTACTTTCTCCCGTAGCATGAGGTTGGGGTTTATATGTTGTTTTATAAATCTACATAGTGGTCTCTAGGTCTAACCATACAAAATTAACCTAATGCTACTCTAAGGACTGCTAATTAGGGTTTCTACCAACACTAGTTCCCCAACAATAGTGCCAAAAATGACAAGGGTCATTGTACCTTGCATTTAGTTATATTAATTTGTCAAATCTAAGGTAGTGTATCCATGGCTATCTACGGTAGGAACCACTAACCAATAGTCCAAAGCTACCTTCTAAAACCAAACCTATTTATCCATTCAAAATCATGCATTTGACTATCTTCTGAAAGGGAATATCTAATCTAAGAATTTGAAGTCCAATTTTTCCAAAATGAACTAATTATTAGAAAATTGGAAAAAAAGTAAATGAAATAGAACAGTAATCTAATCTAATAATTAACAAAGCAATGAAAGCAATAAATACTAGCCTTCTCTCCTTTTGGTGGGAGTGGGCCCTTGCTCCACACGTATGGAAGAGAGACTAATTCAACACCTTAGAACACACAAATATAGAATTGTCTGCTTCTTATTGCAAATTCTTTAAAACAAAGTAGAAAAAGAGAGTATATCTTTTTCTTTCCAAAGACTATTCTATATCTATTCTACTTTTCCCATGCAATATATATTAGGTATTTTTCTGTTGATATAATATCTTCAGAGTTTATTATATCACTCCTATTTCTCTACTAGATACAAAGATCTTTATTCCTTATTCTAAGCATGCAACTATCCATTCAAAAGATCATCATGTGTAAACTTAAAAAGACTTAAAATGACACTAAAGGTGTCCCTTAAATCAAGAGTTTTAAATTAAGTTTAATCATGTCATGGAGGCCACTGAAAAATGAAATAACTAAAAATAGTTGTTTTGACAAAAGTCCTTGATCCGTGCAAAAATAGTCAACAGGTGTCCTTCTTCTTCAACCGAGCCACTACTATAGTCTTCTCCCAAAAACTCTGGCACCTTCATGCAAAACTTTGGAGATACTCTTAGAACTGCTCCGGAGACTCTACAATATGTCTGAACAGTAGCTCTAGAGACTTTGCACGGTCTATCTAGATAGCAGCTCTGAAGATGTCTTCAATAGCTTAACTGCAACAACACCATGGAACACAACTTGGGAGATTATGTAGCTTGTATGTCTGTGTTGTTGGCAACTTGGCAAACATCATTGATGGAGACACTACTGGTATGACTAAGATTAACTAGGCATGATGTTTGAATGGTGTTGTCATTGATGGCAACAAGGATACAACAAGGATCATCAAAGTTCTAAGGATGGAAAAGGGTTGTGAGGTTATAGTAATCCTCATGAAGTCATATGTACAGAGAGTTCTGGTCTGGCAAAGAGACTTAAGCATTTTTGCTAAGTGTTGGCAGAGTATAGAGATGACTACAGAGCTATAGTGTTATGGTCCACATTGGTCCACAGTTGAAGATCATGTCTTGTGGTTTTGGTAAGATGTTGATAATCCTTAGATTCTCCTAACTCAAAAGTTTTATCTTCCAATGATCTTTGGAAGTACAGTTTTAAGTGGCATAAGTTTGGCATATTAGAGTACGATATTAAATAGAACATAACACCTATTTGTTTTGGTCCACATTTCTCTGGTAATGGATATTTTCTCTTGTAGTTTTAAGGTGTTGTAAACACATGATTGAAGTCTCTAATTCCAAAGTTTCAAAGTCTGAATTCCTCCGATAAGGTAGTTGAGAGCACCTAAGTATCACTACAAGCATTGACATTGTTTGACAATGACAGAGTCTAAGTTCTGGTACTCTGCATTTCACCGCATGTTAATATTTTATCCTATAGTTCTGAAGTTAAGTTTTAGGATGCCTAAGGAGTCTTGGTTATGAGTTTGAGCAAGTTTTGTGGTCCGCACTTGTAATGTCCCCTTTCTAGTGGAAACACTTAAATCTGAATCTACATTCAAAGTGATTCTCAAGGAGACATTAGAAACATTAAAGATCAAGAAATTTCAGTGATAATACCTAATGAGATCAAAGATAATATAAATATTTTATTCTTGACAAAGGATTATTCATTTCCTTCTTGTCATTTAATATTAATGACTAATCTATAATAGTTTTCATAAGTACATTAGGGAGAATATTAAACATATTTCAAGATCCATATCTTCCCCTCCTATTCTTCATCAAAGAATTGGGATTTACATGACTAGGGCACCCTGAAACCATCTCTAGACCTAGTTTCAGAAACTTAATCCCAGCCTTTGGGGTCTATATATACAAGTTTCAGATCCAGCCTCAGGAACTATGTCTCGGCCATTGGGATCAATATGAGATCTCTAGACCCGAGGATGGGAACTATATCCTAGCCATTGGGGTCTATGCAAGGGATGGAATTACTCCGCCTTTCCCTACAATACCCATGATTCCTCATTGGATGAAGTAATAAGGGCTACGAAAGTATGATCTTTATTTTAATATTCCCTTGTACTCTAGGTGGAATTCTATTATACGATTATCATCGCGGTTTATGACTTAAGGACATCCATATTGCAAATCTAAGTACTGTAATACGGTGTCCTTTTTATACAATTGTTCATCATTGTTAGATCTTAAGTCTAATTAGGGATATTAGTTCAATTATGAATAAAGAAGACCTTTTATTATAAACTATAATCATTCACATGGATTCATATACTTGTATAATATTAATGATGTGATTAACTTGTAAATAGATCTATTCTAAATCATGCATACTTAAGTGACTGTCTTATCATGATGTTTAAATCTTTAATTTAAACAATGCCTTAATATTAGGACATGACAATCCGCCCCACCCAAGATTGCTTGTCCTCAAGCAATCATAATTTAATCAGTCTCAAATTTGATGGAGTTACAACTCTTCATTATTATATAATTTAATTTTCTAGCACTTCTTAACCCAAGAGACGTTTGACAAATAAGGCTCTAGAGATTTGGCCTTTACATAAGTAATCTTAAACACACATGGAGTAACTTGTTTTGAAGCACACACATAGATATACGTAATTCATAAAGTGTACATGATACACGAAGTATAGATGTATGAAGCGTAAACCTAGATACACGGAATACGTGAAGTATACACACAATTATATTTAAAACATGAATTGTACATGTGATATATGTAAATCGCATAGCATAGATACACGTAATTACATGAAGCATATACAAGCTTATACATTTAGTACATGGAGTATACTCATAATACAAAGTATACGAAGCATGGAGCATGAGCATAGTATGTAATACACAAGTATATACACTTGATACACAAAGTATACTTACAAAATAAGCAATACACTCACATAACACATAAAGCATGAAGCATGCACATAATTCACGCATGTAATACATTTAGCACGCAAGGTATACGCACATAATACACAAATATGAAGTATACACATGAATACAAGTCATGAAGTGGGCACTTGAACATACATGAGTCATGTAGTATGCTTGAACATATATAAGTCATGTAGTATACACTTGAACATACAAATACAAAGTCATAGAGTATACACTCAAATACAAATACAAAGTCAGAGTATACACTCAAATACATACACTTGAGTACATAGTCATAGAGTATACACTTGAATACAAATACAAAGTCATAGAGTATACACTCAAATACATACACTTGAGTACATAGTCACAGAGTATACAATTGAATACAAATACAATCATAGAGTATACACTCAAATACAATTACAAGTCATAGAGTACACACTTAAATACAAATACAATCATAGAGTATACACTCAAATACAAATACAATCACAGAGTATACACTCAAATACAATCATAGAGTATTCACTCAAATACACATACAAGTCATAGAGTATACACTCAAATACAAATACAAGTCATAGAGTATACACTCAAATACAAATACAAGGCATAGAGTATACACTTAAATAAAATCATAGAGTATTCACTCAAATACAAATACAAGTCATAGAGTATACACTCAAATACAAATACAATCATAGAGTATACACTCAAATACAAATACAAGTCATAAATCATACACTCAAATACAAATACAATCATAGAGTATACACTCAAATACAAATACAAGTCATAGAGTATACACTCAAATGAAGTATACCCTCAGACAATTGGGAAGGGGATTTGGTGCTGTTGGCATGTGGCGACTGATCATGCAAGTACTGTACACTAGTATTTTCTCTCTTTTTTGCATGATCGGAGTCAGTTGTTAATTTTTGTTAACTGACAAAAGAAAAATGACATTGCAAAACCCTAATTCTAGAAGCTTCCAAAAAACTTGTTATAAGCAGTTGGGATGTATGTTACGGTGATGTATTTGCAAGATTGTAATATGTTTTGCACTGGATAATAAAATCATTGGATGGCTAGGTTTCTGTGGATGTAGCCCATATTAGGTGAGCCACGTTAAATTTATGTGTTGATCTCTTTTGTTTATTCCTTATTTTTATATTTGGGTTATTTAATATGCATATAATACTACACCGTGGACCCGTCCACCATCCCAAGGTCATCGAGTATACGCGAATACACATCATACACAAGGTATTCACATAAAGCATGCACATAAGTCACAAAGTAAACCTTTGAATACACATAAATCACAAAGTATACACAGGATGGTAGGATGACTGCTCTGATACCACTTGTAATGTCCCCTTTCTAGTGGAAACACTTAAACCTAAATTGACATTCAAAGTGATTCTCAAGGAGACATTAGAAACATTAAAGATCGAGAAATTTTAGTGATAGTACCTAGTGAGATCAAAGATAATATAAATATTTTATTCTTGACAAAGGATTATTCATTTCCTTCTTGTCATTCAATATTAATGACTAATCTATAATAGTTTTCATAAGTACATTAGGGAGAATATTAAACATATTTCAAGATCCATATCTTCCCCTCCTATTCTTCATCAAAGAATTGGGATTTACATGACTAGGGCGCCCTGAAACCATCTCTGGACCCTGTTTCGGAAACTTAGTCCCAACCTTTGGGGTCTATATATATGGAGTCTAGGATCTGGCCTTGGGAACTATGTCCCAGCCATTGGGATCAATACGAGATCTCTAGACCCGGCCATGGGAACTATATCCCAGCTATTGGGGTCTATACAGGGGATGGAATCACTCTGCCTTTCCCTACAATACTCATGATTCCTCATTGGATGAAGTAATAAGGGCTACGAAAGTACGATCTTTATTTTAATATTCCCTTGTACTCTAGATGGAATTCTATTATACCATTATCATCATAGTATATGACTTAAGGACATTCATATTGCAAATCAAAGTACCGTTATATGGTGTCCTTTTTATAAAATTGTTCATCATTGTTAGATCTTAAGTCTAATTAGGGATATCAGGTCAATTATGAATAAAGAAGACCTTTTATTATAAACTATAATCATTCACATAGATTCATATACTTGTGTAATATTAATGATGTGATTGACTTGTAAATAGATCTATTCTAAATCATGCATACTTAAATGTATGTATATATATATCATACTATATCAATCTATATATTAAATATATTTTACACACATACCACACTGTTGCTACTTAGTCTTTATATCTATCTTTCCCTTGGTTGCTGATCTATGCTTATTCTTGCAGATCCCTTTATTACCGAATGTCTTATTTCACTACCCTCGATGCCTTTACCACTGAATTGTCTAATTTGTAATTTCCTTTGATTGATATCCCTTCCTCCAATGCCAAACAAACACATATATACCTTTATGCCTTTATGAAGGTATACATCCATTTCAAAAGATGATGACTTTCCACACATACATATCTTCTAACTGTTGCCCCTTCATTGATCATACCTCTTCTAAAATAATTGATGTCTTTACAAATGATCACTACCCCTCTAATATAAGAATCGTATCTCTTCTTTTATAAGACTTTTGTCTTATCTTCTATTTTGTCTTTTTCTTCACACCATATATTAGTCGCACTCCACACTCTATCTTCAATCTTAAGATATTTGTCTTATATGCTTGTCTTTATATTAGTTTATTTATTAATTTGCTGCCCTTTGTAATGGGATTAGCCTTATGATATATGTTTAAATATATTTTAGTTATTAATATTTCAGTATATAAAATATATTTGTATTATAATATTTAATTTATAACATTTAGTTTATAATAAATAATTTATAACATTTATAATAATTTATTTATATTTATATTTATTATTTTATGATTATATTTTATATATTATATTTAATAATATATTATATTATCATTATTATAATTAAATTGATAATATTTATATTCGTATTTATACTTATTATTTATAAATACAATAAATATATTATAATTTAATTATATTAAAATATTTATATATTAATATTTTTTAATATTATTTATAAAATATTATATATTAATAATATTATATCCATTTATTTAGATGTGACTAAACAGCACATTTTATGAAAGTGATTGTCTTATCATGATGTTTAAATCTTTAATTTAAACAATGCCTTAATATCGGGACATGACAGCACTGCAAGTTGTGTTCTAACAGTTGGCATGAGCTTGTGCTTGTCAGTTTGTGAAGCTGACTTGATACTATAATCTTTGTGTGGAAGAATCTATTGACTAGAATCATATCCTAGGTGGTTCTATAGTTTGTGCCGACATAGAAGAGTGTATTCCAAGTGTTGGTTTGGTCTGCAAAGTCTTTTGGTGGAAGCATTGAGGCCGACAAGTTACACTTTGTATAACTACACATTTCATATTTACAAGCTAACCTATTTTGAAGATGGTATGTGTTGCGGATATATGTGTGTGTGTGTGTGTGATTCATTTCGGTGCTTGATGTGAAGATAAATGTGTGTATGTGGCATGTGCAAAATTTTGTGATCTAGTAAGTGCAACAAGAGTTTGAGAAGAACAATCTAATTTTTATGCAGAATAGAGCAATGTAATAGAGCAGTTAAGGATGAAGAGTTTTGAGACAATATTTTGATCTTCATTGAAACTATATTCCATGCATTTGTGGATACAATTGTAACAGTTCATTCTTGGCAGTGAGCCACCTATTCTACCTTCTTTTGGCAATGAGTCTGTTGCAGTGAGCATTTCTTTAGACAGTGAGTTCTTTGGGTAGTGAGCCTTTTGTAATCTAGTTTCTCTATCATAATATATTGTGAGCTAACACTCACCATGGTTTTTCCCTTTTCAAGTTTTCCACATAAAAATCTTGGTGTTCATGTGTTATGGCTTGTGGTTGCATTTTTTATGCTTGATTTGCTTTACTATTATTGAATGTGGTAAATGGATTAATGGTTTAATGAATGAATGGTTTAATAGAATACTAATTCACCCCCCTCTCAGTATTCTAGGTGTTCAAAAATTAGTATCAAAGCAAGATCCCTTGGAAAAAGTCTAACATCTTGAGGAAGATCTTGAAGATTAAACACATGGTAGCTAGAAAGTATCCTACTCTAGAAGAAATTCATCCAATTGGAATTATAGAAGAAGAGTGCATGTTTGTTAATAATGAAGAACTCAAAGTTGCTCTTGAAGACCTTGAAAGGACTGAAGAGGAAAACTTGGATCTAAAGGAAAATATCAAGGAAGCAGATGAGTGTATCAGAAAGATGAGGGAGCGAGTCAAGAAGTTTAAAGAAAAGCATAAAGAGATTAGTGAACAATTGAGATCAGCAAATGAAACCCTGAATGGTCTACAAGTGTAAGTTGAAGAAAAGGCAAAATCAGAAGAATATCTAAATCAAATGGTGACAGGCAAATCTGAAGAATGTGCAAAGCTTGAAAAAGAAGTTGTGAACTTGAAGTCAGATTTGGAGAAGGCAAAGAGCTATGAAGAAAAGTTCAAGATAAGTTCTGCAAAACTTGATGAGATGATTGCTAGTCAAAAGAGTCCTGATGACAAAAAAGGCTTAGGATTTGAGAAAGGTGAAAGTTCCAAATTAGGTCAAGCAGTGAATGCTAAGAACAAGAAGGACAAAGGCAAGTAGATTTGGAATCAAAGGTATGGACCTAGAAGACCACCGGTCAGGCAACCAAATGCTCAAAGGTACCCATCTTTCAATGGTTATTGTCATTCATGCAATAAGCTTGGTCATAAGGCTACTCAATGTAGGAGAAAAATGAATCAAAATGTTCCATCTTTCTTCGATCAGTGCTTTACATGCAAGAAAGTTGGTCATAGAGATAGTGAATGTAGAAGTTAGATAAGGAATGGCTATAACAATGGAAGGAATGCTCAATCTTTCAATGGCAACTACTTTACATTCAAGAAAGTTGGTCATAAAGCTAGTGAATGTAGAAGTCAGATAAGTAATGGCTACAACAATGGAAGGAATGCTCAATCTTTCAATGGCAACTGCTTTACATGCAATAGATTTTGACATAAGGCTAACCAATGCAAATCTAGAATGAATGAAAGGAACAACAATTAAAGGAATGTTGTGTGCTACAATTGCAATAGGCTTGGACATATTGCAAGGTTTTGTAGAAGCAAGAATATGAAGAAGGATAATCTGGTAGATAAAAAGAAATCAGTGCAAAAGGTTGATCCGATAGAAACCAAGAAGGAGATGAACAAGATATGGATCAAGAAGGATGTTAATGAAGTCAAGGATGAGCCTATGCCAGCCTCTGGTGTAGATACCTCCTCAGAGAAGTGAACTGAGAGCTTTGGCTCAAGGGGAGATTCAATGAAAAATCTTGTTCCCCTAGCTAGAGAAGTGGTGCTGACACTTAGCATGAAGATATGAGTTGAAGAATAGTATGTCTGATCTTTTAGATAAAATTCTAGTAGAAAAGAGTCCAATGCGGAAGATTGTGGAGCAATTTGTATCGACTGTGAGTTGCAGAGGAAGTGTTAACAACTTTTTGGAAACAAGCATTTATGGCGACTTAAGTTTTGGTGAAAAGGGGTTATAAGCAAATTCATTTGAAGGAAATTCACTTTGCATTCAAACTTTCAAGCAACCAAGGAGATCTAAGTAGCAAAGCAAAGGTGAACTCAAAGCTCATAGCATGATCAAGCCCTAACCGAAAGCTAAGAACAAGGTATTTACAGTCATCACTCATGTAAATATTTCATTGAGCTGTGAAAATGTTTACTCCACAAGTTATTGAGGTAACTGATAGGCCTAGACCCAAATTCAAAAAGCATCTATTCAAGTCCATGGAAACAAACCCTGAAGGTACATTTTCTAGCGTGCCATACAGTCTTATGCATAATGAGAATATTAGGGTTTATATTCATGCTAATATGGAAGAATAAAACCATGCAAAGTTAGGGAAACTATATTTGAATGAGTTAATGGGTGATAAGTTTGAACTGAAAGAAGAATTTAGTGCCCTACATGAAAAGAAACTGGACACAAGGATAAACTTTCCTAATTTCTGCTACGAAGATGCTTGGGTGAGGTATGTCTTAAGAAGAATCCATGATAGATTCATGTGGTTGGATGTGCCCTACATGATAACCAGAGATGCCATTCAAGTAGTTACAAGTATGTGTTCTTCCAGTATAGTTCTTGCGCTGAAAACTGTCAAGAATGATATTGTGATGAAGTTAACTGGTGCAAAGTTTGATAAAAGAGCTTTAAGTTTTAATGATATAGAGGATCCAACAGTTAAATTTGGCTCTATGGTCATTGGATACAAGGTGTATTTCTCCGACAGGGAGAACTCTATCTCATCTACATCCATCTACACAACATATGAGATAGTAAAGAAAAACATTGACTATGACTTATGTGAGTTTCTCCGGCAACAATTGATGGACAATTTGAAAACGACCAAAGATACTAAGTACCCATTCAAGTATGGCACTCTTATTATCTATTTGCTATTCTATTTCTTGAGGGATATGCCAGGTGCAAACAATGTTGTTTGGTTAGATCATATGCCTGTAGCAATACAAATCAAAGATCACTTGCTGAGGATTGGAGATGCTAGTGCACAAAGTGCAGCTCTGTGGGGATACTTTAAAGTATTCTAGAATAAAATGCAATCTAGGGATAGAATCCCTAGAAGTGTGGTAGAGAAATGTAAAGATGATGTTGTCTTCATCGTGACTAAAGATGATTTCCTCATCGAGGTAGTGGAACCGAGAATAGTATGGATCCCAGCAATGGGATATGAGGTTACCGAGGACGTTTTAACATGTTTAGTAGATCTAATGCTAAGTAAACCCAGAGACCCTAAAGAGGAAAGGTTTGGGACTTATGCTCTAATAAAAGGTTTCACAAAAGAACAAATAGATCAAGCTAGAGCTAAGGCTCAAGCTTCTGAAGTAGCAAAGGATCCTAAAAGGCATGAAGTGAAAACTAAAAAAGCAAGGCCTACTCCTAAGACAAGAAGGACAACAAGGGCCTCCTCTTTTGCTACAGCTACTCCTGAGACCTCTGGACCCCTACCTACAACTGATGTGGAAAAGGAAACTCCTGAAAGAATAGAGCATGTTGTGAGGAAGACGAACAAAAGAGTGAAAAGGAAAGCCACCAGGAGAATTTATGTGAGCCATGGAGGTGGTAGTCAAGAAGAAGAATAACCAGTCTAGGAGAAAAAGGAATCACTTCTTATTGATGAAGAAATAAAGGCAAAAAGAACAAAAACTGACAATAAAGAAGATGAAGCCACTTCAAGTAAAGAAGGAAAGCCCTCCGGAAAGGGAAAAGAAAAGGGGAAGAAGAAGAATAAGGAAAATATAAGTGATACTACTATGACTTTAGAAGCCACAATCAATGCAATGGCTGAGCATGGAAATTTGAAGCCCATTGCAAACCTCTATGATGAGAGCTATGATGCTGACAAGGCTATAATTGAAGCCTCTGTGGTAAGATTCTTAAATATGTTATAAAGCATTAATTGAAGTTGTGGCTAACTTACCTGACAACCTAACTAACATTCTAACTATTAGAAAAGAAGAGGCTATGGCTAAAGATGCAAAAATGAAGGAATCAGTGTTGAAAAAGTTTTGTCCAAGTCTCACTGGACAAGATAAAGTTAAATACACTTAGAGGTTTAGTGAAGAATTTAGAACCAAAAGGAGAATCAATATTATGATGGCCAGGGATAGAAATGAGATTGAAAAGTTGGAGAAAGAAACTAAAGAAAAAATTCTAAATGTGCTAAATGAACTTCAAATTCCAATTGTAGTGGACACAGGTGATGAAGAGCAGAATCTTGATGTTGGCAACTCAAGTGAAGTCCCGGATGTGGGTGGTGAACAAAGTGTATCATATCCACCACATTCTACAATCTCAATGGATCAAGGTATGATCCCTCCTCTGGTAAACTTGGGAAACAATGAGGAGATGAGAGAGATAGCTAAGGAAAAGAATGCAGAGGAAGTAGAAAAATAGAAAGAGGATATCTCAGAACAAATGGTTGATATCTCTGTTCTAGAGAACAATGAAGAACAACAAGCTCCTACTCAAGAAGAGCCTCCAGAAACTCCTGCTGCACAAGTGTCTCCAGATAGAAGTAGAAGAGACACTATTGGTGAGAGTTCATTTGACTCTCTTAGAGAATTTTTGGCAAAACAGAGAGAAACTCAGATTTTGTCATCACCTGAGTTGTTGCAAGGATAGATCAATTTGGCAACCATGTTCCCACTACAAAAATTAAAGTTGGGAACAATTTTCCAAGCTACGGCCCAAGAGGAGATTTTGAAATCTCACATGGAAGACAATGAGCTTATTGGTGAAGTTGTGACAACTTTTTAGAAGATCATGCCCGGTGTAAATAGATACACCTCTTTGACTCCTCCAATGTAGATGAAGAAACTCATGGAGTCTGTCAGTTCTCATTTTGAGTCCTTTGAACAAGCAGCAGATAAGAAGGTAAGTGCTAAGTTTGATAGCAAAAGGCTAATAGAAATTAATAACAAGTACTCTAAGGAAGAAATTTTGCTGGATAAGAGTATTCAAGAGGTAGAAACAACAATAAAAGATGCTAGTGACTTGTATCAATCTTGTCTAACTTGGCATGCAATAACTAAGGATTTGAAAGATAAGATAGATGGTTGGGAAGCATAGTTGATCAAGACTTCACATACTTATGATCCTTTAAAGGATACTAATGGAAATAAGAGGGAAGAATTTGAAACCATACACTATAATAAATAAATTGTAGAGTCAAAAAGACGCTATCAAAAATAGAAATGAGTTAGCTTAGAGAAATTGGCAGCTTTAGCATCTATAACAACACTTGTAGCAGAAGCAGACAAAATAAGACAAATCATTGAAGCCCTTGATATCATTGATAGAGCAGAAGAGTTGGTGTCCCAAATTAATGGGCACATACAAGTTTTGAGCAATGCTAAGGCAAGATGAGATGGAGATGCAGTACATCTGAAGAACATCTATAAGGACATTCTCCCCAAAACTTAGTAAGTTTTTTATTTCTTGTATATATGGTCGATAGGAACAATTTTGAAATTTTGGTGTACATAGGAATCAACTACTTAAGGGAAGCAGATACAATCTGTATATGTTCATGTATCATAAACCTTTGCCATTGATGTCAAAGGGGGAGAGAAGCATGTGAAAAATAGAAAGGGAGAGAATATAACTGACATGAAAAAGTCAATCACTTAGGAGAGAAGCATGTGAAATAGTACAAGAAGTTAGGGGGAGAAGTGTGTAAAAAGTAAGGGGGAGATAGAAATTGTTTTTCACATCATGTGTTGCCATCAATGTCAAAGGGGGAGATTGTTGGAAACTTGGCAAACATCATTGATGGAGACACTGCTGGTATGACTAAGATTAACTAGGCATGATGTTTGAATGGTGTTGTCATTGATGGAAACAAGGATGCAACAAGGATGTAGCAAAGTTCTAAGGATGGAAAAGGGTTGTGAAGTTATATTAATCTTCATGAAGTCATATGTACAGAGAGTTCTGATCCGACAAAGAGACTTAAGCATTTTTGCTAAGTATTAGCAGAGTATAGAGATGACTACAGAGCTATAGTGTTATGGTCCACATTGGTCCACATTTGAAGATCATGTCTTGTGGTTTTGGTAAGATGTTGATAATCCTTAGATGCTCCTAACTCCAAAGTTTTATCTTCTAATGATCTCTAGAAGTACAGTTTTAAGTGGCATAAGTTCAGCATAGTAGAGTACAGTATTAAATAGAATAGAACACATGTTTATTTTCATCTGCATTTCTCTAGTAATGGATACTTTCTCTTGCAGTTTTAAGGTGTTGTAAACACATGATTGAAGTCTCTAATTCCAAAGTTTCAAAGTCTGAAGTCCTCTAGTAAGGTAGTTGAGAGCACCTAAGTATCACTACAAGCATTGACAGAGTCTAAGTTCTGGTACTCTGCATTTCACCATATGTTAATATTTTGTCCTGCGGTTCTGAAGTTAAGTTTTAGGATGCCTAAGGAGTCTTGGTTATGAGTTTGAGCAATTTTGTGGTCCGCACTACAAGTTGTGTTCTGACAGTTGGCCTAAGCTTGTGCTTGTCAATTTGTGAAGCTGACTTGATACTATAATCTTTGTGTGGAAGAATCTATTGACTAGAATCATATCCTAAGTGGTTCTATAGTTTGTGATGACATAGAAGAATGTATTCCAAGTGTTGGTTTGGTCTGCAAAGTCTTTTAGCGGAGGCATTGAGGCCGACAAGCTACACTTTGTATAACTACACATTTCATATTTACAAGCTGACCTATTTTGAAGATGGTATGTGTTGTGGATATATATATTTGATTCATTTTGGTGTTTGACATGAAGATGAATGTGTGTATGTGACATGTACAAAATTTTGTGATCCAGTAAGTGCGACAAGAGTTTGAGAAGAACAATCTAACTTTTATGCAAAATAGAGCAGTGTAACAAAGCAATTAAGGATGAAGAGTTTTGAGACAGTATTTTGAGCTTCATTGGAACTATATTCCATGCATTTGTAGATGCAATTGTAACAGTTCATTCTTGGCAGTGAGCATTTCTTTGGATAGTGAGTCCTTTGGACAATGAGCCCTATGGTAGTGAGCCTTTTGTAATCTAGTTTTTCTATCATAATATACTATGAGCTAACACTCACTGTGGTTTTTCCATTTTTGGGTTTTCCATGTAAAAATCTTGGTGTTCATGTGTTATGGCTTGTGGTTACATTTTCTATGCTTGATTTGCTTTACTGTTATTGAATGTGGTAAATGGATTAATGGTTTAACGAATGAATGGTTTAATAGAATACTAATTCAACTCACCCCCCTCTTAGTATTTTGGGTGTTCAACATGTGTATCTCCATGGGACTCAACTTCAGAGATCCCTCTATACTCGTACAAAATTGTTGATACTTCTCCATATACATTATGCACAGCTCCATAGATGGCAAAAGATTCTTCGAAGTCTTCAAAAACCTTTCTATCTGGAATGAATAGTTCTTGTCATCAAAAAGAGATACTTCTACACATTTTTGTCAACTTAAGCTCAAAACATGAAACCTTTTAACTACAACTGCTACTGCAGCATCACATCTCAATTTAACATAACTAATTAAGGTTTTAACAGTCTTAAGTACAAATCAGTAGTTTGGAATGGTATTTGGGATAGGAAAAGGAGATATAAAAGCACATCCTGATGAGTACTACCTAACACTCATCAATTTTCCATGTAATTAAGGATTTGCTTATCGAAAAATGATCTATCACTAACAAAACTTTACTATAATAAAAAAAATATGAACATGCCCATTGAACCTATGGGTACAATTGCTAGTAATTAATTGCTGGGATAGATGTAGTATAATGCTCAACAAAATTTTGCATTTGTACCACTAGAATACCCCCATTTCTTCACCATTTTTGTTGTTATTGTCTTATCCTCTAAATTAATCGATAGTTTTTTAGTTTTTTTCCTGGGTTAATTATGTTTATATTTTGAACAAAACCATCATTTTGTACACAAATTTCTTTGATGGAAATTTTTTTGGTTTAAATATTTCAGATTGAAATGCAATGTAAGACTTTCCTATTTGGGATATTCTTATTTCATTTTTTGGTTATGAGTTCAAATCCCTAAAGCTACTCAGATTTGGTTTTGTAGTTTTGGGATGGTGGGCTATTGAAAGGAGAAATACATTTATGGAAAAGTGTAGGAGCCTACTACTACTTGTGCTGGACATTCTCTATAAATTTGGTGCAAGAAATAGATTGGAATGTGCCTTACATTGAAGTTGCTCCTCTCAAAATTAAACAACATTTAAAATCTCCTACTACATTGTAAATCAAGAGAAATCGGATTTCTTGTTTGAGATGTATGTCAAATAAGCTAAATTTATAAATGGTTCTAGAGAAAGATTTTTGCCTCATAGAGAGGGTTCCAAAAAAAAAAGCAATTACTTTCTTTTGTGGCAAATACTTATGCTCATAAAATCATTCTCTAGTTTTACTGTGTTCCCTCTTACATTAAAATTTATGTTGGGAAGAAAATAAAAGTAACCATGGAGAACCTCAAGAGTTTTGAGGATACACAATTACATATAGTTTTAGCCATAAGGTTTGTAGAGTAACTGCTTTGAACCAAAGGTTATAAAAATCATTTTCATTTATTCTAGAAAATTCTTAAATGTAATTCTTTAAAATTTTCATCTCATATGCTCAAAAAGGAAAGTATTTGATATTGTGATTTGTAATTTGAATAGGTATTAAAGCCAAGGCTGCTAAACAAACAAAAAATAATGTTGTACATGTTATTTTTGGTTTGAAACATGTTCAGCTACTTTTCAAGTTTAAGCCTTTAAGGATTTTTATATTTTTATTGTGATGGTTATTTGCAATTCACAAATTTATTTTTAATTGACCTTGGATCCTTAACTTTGTAAGGTGGAGGTGATCCCATGCATTTTTTGTATTTCTTAGGAAGTTAAATAAATATGTGCAAGATTTAAAATGTATGTCATTAAGTTGAGAAATACAGATGTTTGAACTAGAGGATAGAATATCTCTAGTTGATCAAGATTACTAAGTTTAACTATGAGGAAATATGTAGTGAGTTAATGTGAATTAGAGATTGGATTGAATTATAGATTCATATGGATTGAAAAATATATTTGTTGAATATTTTCTTGCAATCCTTTGTTAAATGAAATAGTCTTGGGCATGGTCTCTATTAGTAGAGCTTATTCTTCAAGAGTTTGTAGTTGGGGCACCTTATGATCAATGAACATTGGGTCACTTGATGGTTTTATATTCTAAAGTTGAGCATAATTATTCCCATTGGATTTGGTAAATTCCCCCTCTGAGGTAACTTTGGCTTGGATGTCAGGAACGAGGGGTATCTCTTCCTTTAAATTCACATGCAACTTGTACTCGACCCTATCCATTGAGGTACACTACATGTTGTGTATTGGGTGAATATTTAACTTAGTTTTAACACTTTATCATGTCTCCTACTGTTTGAACTTGGGATTCTATTTTGAAATCCCACACATTTTTAACCACTTGAGCTCATCCCATTTGATAGGTTCACTTTGAATTTTGTTAGTCATCAAGTTGAATTTCTATTTTGAAATATTGATCTTTAAATCACTTGACATATTTCCTTTAAGATGATCATTGGGAATGTTTTGAGTGTCCATAAATTTTTAATTTTGTAGAAATCAAATAATTTGAAGATGTTCATGAGATAGTGACCATCCTTAACATATAAAGATTTGAAATAATAAAGAATTGTTTTAGTAAATATACATACATACTTGTAATAATAGAATTTCCATACACTACAACTTCCTTATTACACTTTTGGGTCCATTTTAGCCCCTATCCCATGTGTGTGTGTCTAGTGTTGTTTTGACCCCTTTTGTCTAGCCTTTTTCACCCCTAGACATATATATCTCATTTCCTATGTTCCCAGGTTCTGGATTAGAGTTCCTATGTGTTCACTATCATTTAATTTTTATTCACACCCCATGCCCTAACCACACATTTCATTTCCCATTGATTTATCCACCTTTACCCCCTTGTCAAACCATTAAATGTTGTGTTTGCCCCATCCCATGTGACAACCCCACCTTTATCCATACTAAATCCTACCTTAATGAAAACAAAATTAAGGAGGACACCTACTAGTAGATGGATCCCTTCAATCTCAAGGTCCATTAGGAAATTGAGCTAAAATTTCACTCATGGACAATGCCCACAGTTTGCCACCTAATAGGGAAAACTTGACTTTTCATCCTCCTTCCACAATCTTTGAATGAGAGATAATTAATTGGTAGGGATTCCTACCTACTAATTTTTCATATTTGAATTCCCAAAGAAAGCTCTTTAAAAATACCAACTTTGCCTCATTTTTACAGAGAAAAAGATAAATTTTGAGTTTCTTGCATCGTTTTAGCTATTTCTTCTCATGGATGACACCCCAACATTGCTTCAAAAATTCCAAGAGTGAGCTAGCTTTGTCCCCAAAGTCTCAAATAATTTTTATTTTACCATTGGACAATGTTGCAAAAGGATCTTTGACAATATGTGGCTAATTCCTAAAGATTTCAATAAGGTGAATCGTTTCCATTTATGGTTTTTATTTGAAATGAAGTTATTTATCTAATTTCTCCATACGATCCTCTTCATACCTCTCCATCACAGCATTCCAACCCATCACCACCCATTTATATCACCTTTGCAATCCATTTTTCATCTCCCCTTCTCTCCATTTCCATTGTTGAAGCCTTTGCCTTAGTGTGTTTCCATTTCCACTTGGTTTTTCCCAAATCCACTATCAACTAACTTTTTTACTTTAGATTTATAGACTTTACCCCATCCTCTTTCATTTCCCTTAATCCATCATAAATACATGTTGTCATTTTAGTGTTTTCCCCATTATCCCTTTGTGAATGCAAGCCTTTGTGTGACACCTTTTGGAGTTGAAATTCATTACCATATCAAACCCCCATTATATTACTTCAAACATATGGTTTCCCATTACTATAGTAGTCCTTTTTTAATCTCAAAACACTTTTGTATTGAACTGACACATTGTTCCCAAAACCGTTCTCCCACCCCACTTGGTTTTTAAGTTTCCATGTACCTCTTATCATCATCCTAGAGGTCTTAAAGATTATGCTTTGATTCAAATTGATTTCTTAGCATATATTATTTTTAGTTACCTTTATTTATTATTATTTCAATGGGGAATCATGTTTGAAATCCCACAAGGGGACTAACTAAGGCAAACTCCCCCTTAACCTTTGTTTTTGTAGGGTTCCCTCTCATGAAAGTGTACTTGAAGGTTAGTTTCAAAGGATTGTGTAGAGTTTTAGAAAAAGTACCAATATTAAAGTACCCCTTAAATTAGCTAAGTAAGCCTTCACAAAAGTTGAATAGGTCTATATGACATAGTCAAGGCCACCCTGTTAGCTATCAAGAGATGTCAAGATCACCCTACAAGCCACCATTTGTTGTTTTTATGATTATTTTTTGTGATTTTTTAGTCTAGTTTTCTATCAAAGATCTATATCTATCATAGGGACCTATCCATTCTTAGAAATTAGTTTTACTATATGAAACCACTCCAATTTGTTCAATTTGTCTCACATTTTTTGTAATGAATCATGACTACTAGGTTTTTAGGTTGTTTTCATGGTTCCATTATAGATCGTGACTTCAAACCTCTTGGGATGCTTCCTCATGATCTTACCATTTATCCCTATTACTTTTAGACCTTTACCATTCCATTTATCAGGTGAAACATTTCCATATCTTCAACTTGAATTTATTTTATCATTTGTGTTTATCAAGGCCTCTTAAGTTTTATTACAATTTACATGCCTTATGTTGGTCACTAATAGGTAAACACTTGTGAGGAGTTAGGACACTCTTTTAATAGATTCCCTAAAGAATTTCAAGTTCGTACTTGCTCCTTGGTACCCTAGAAAATGTAGTCAAGGTGGTTGTTAGGATTAGTCAATGTTGTCAGGTAGATCATTTGACATAGGACAGCCTTGTCCTCTTGATCTAGTGACTCCCAAATTTCACAATTAGCATTAGGAGTTGATTCTAAATTTTTTTCATTTGGATCACATCTCTGTGCATGTGCATTTGAACCCATTTACTCATTGTTTTCATTTCCAACACTTAGTTAATTATTGTTTGTCGATTTCCAAGTTTCTATAGTTTGTAAAGTTTCAAGTCTAGTTGATAGTCATATCTCTTGTGGTTGTAAATTGTGGTTAGGATGGTTGGAGATAGATTTAGGTAACTTTAATTTGTACATTATTTGCACACACAACCATACTAAAAAGAACACGTAAAAAACCTTTTTTAAAAAAAGGTTCATCTTTAAGGTTCTTTCATTCAAATGGTGAACTCGACCAATGCAACAAGCTTAATCTTCCTAGAGAGTCCATACAAGCATAATATTCCTAGAGAGTCCATCCTATGTTAACTTTTATTTGGTGAATCTAACTAATCCAACTAGTTCAATCTTCCTAGAGAGACCATGTAATGTTCACTTTGCATTGTGTCTTCACTTGCCTCTTGCTTTTAGTAGTGCTCTCATTTTCTAGTCCCATCCAGATCATCATACCATTATTGTTAAATTTCCTTTCCACTTTCACCATCATATACTAGTCATCTTATTTTGAGCCTACCATTTATCTTTAGCCATATCCTCTACCACTTCCATATGTTCTAATTTCAATGACCCCCATTTTTTCCATAGGTTTGTCTCCACCAAACCCCAGGCCCTCACCCAAATCCTTACCTTCCTAAGAAAATCCCTTTCCCCCACCACATTTTACGATTTCTCTTCTTCTATCACTAGACATACTTACTTTCCATTATTCTTCAAATATTATTCCATTTCTGTAGCCTCCATTCCCTCACCCACATTCGTGGACTTCATTCCTCCCCTCTGATACCATCATTAATTAACCTTTTAATGAATCTTCCTTGAATAACCATTAGACCAAGAATCATCCCTTATCCCTGCCTTATCCTTTCCTCACATTTGTACCCTTAGAAGATGACATTGAACTATCCCCACCATTACCTATCACACTTTCCATCAATCCCACGGAAGATACCTTACCATCACTTTACCTAGGCCACCACCTATTGAATCACGGTGCGCCATTCTTCAATTCAACCATACCCATGCCACCTCTTTCTCTCCCCATAATTTTCATCGATGCATGACTCATCCCATGATATACTACATTTACCACCATGCCAATTTACCTTTCCATCATCCTGTTAGAACTAAAAATTAACCTAAAATTTTTAGTAAAAAAATCCATTTTTCCCACCATAGTCCAATCACCTAAACATGTCATTTTAGAATTTTCTCATCCAAAACACTCCATTTATCCAACCTATAAGCCATTACCCTAATAAGTTCACATTTTGTCACCCTTACCTTAAATGAAAAGATCATATTGAAGAGATTCTACTATATCGGTAAGAGCCATCCTAAGGTCCCTTCGAAGAAGTAATATGAAGCATGTCAATGAGAAAATACCACATCAAGGAAACTCATTTTAGAGTCCTTTCAATATCCAATTAAAGTTGTGTCGAAGACACCACTGCATGTCGAGTTTATTCGATAACTTGAGAAATAAACCATCAAGGGACATAAACATTCTATAACGATGATGTGACTCATCAATATATCAAAGCAACAATAAGAGATCGAGGGGACAAAACTAGACTTATACACTTGAAGAGTCGAAGAGACTACAAAGTATTGGAGTGATGATTTAAGAGTCACTTTAATATCACTACAGCACCAAAAATTTCATCGAGGAGATAGATATACATCGGCAGGACATGTCACATATTCCCTTCGATAAACAGAAAGAAATATTTGACTTTGGAGAGACTTCGTTGTGTCAGAATGACTAGTTCATGAGTCTCTTTAGTGAACTGATATGCATGAGCATGTGATACATTTTAACATCATTGAAGGAAGAGTATCATGTTAGTAGGAGATTACATAAGTCCCTCCGATATACTGATGTGGTGGGTCCCAAATATTTTTTGATCTATATGCCAAAGCCTACAAAATAAACATCAAAGGGAAATATAGACATCGATGGGACAAGGGAATTTGTCCCATCGATAAAACGATGGCATTCAGTACAAAGGTAAAAATAAAGGTTTTCAAAATGACTCTGGGATGTCAGAGTGAGGTGATTCATAGTCTTCTAACAAGGGAAAGATATACTAAATAAGTAAACATCGAAGGGATGGATCCATATTGGTGAAACCCAAATATTGGTCCCTTCGATAAAATTTGTTACCGTAGTGCAATGAACTCGTGAACACATCGAAGAAATAAGAAAATATCGAAGAGACTGCCCACAAAGAGGGTTTCAAGAGGATGTGATATCGGTATGAGACCATTTGGGGTCACTCCAAAATCATGAGGGAAATAAAAGAATTAACCAGTAAAATGACATCAGGGAAAGGGCGAAATATAGGTAAGATCACAAATTGCTCATCCCAATGAAGTATTGACAAGACAATTTGGTGGCGACCAAATGACCCATATTCAAAAAATTAATTATCCCTTTGATGACATAAAATTTGCCATGAGATGCCATTAATGAACCAGAGCCAAGTGCATTGAAATAAAATTCTAAGAAAATTGTGAAACCATTAACCAACTGAGGAAAAAGAAGGCAAGGCGTAGCTAAGGACAATAACTCCAGAACCAGAGAAGATATCATCCAAGTGAGTACTCTAAGCTTGAGATAAAAAATTGCAGAGTACATAAACTAGTTCAAATTATAAGCACAGAAGTAGGGTTTTTTCTTTTACAAAGTTTATATCATGGAAAATGTGACTGAGAACCCTAAGGGCAAGAGACAAAAACTAGAAGAGAGGCATCTAAATAAGGATTTAATAGATCAGTGTCTAGGTCTGGACGAAGGTCTAGAAGAAATGCACAATTAAACCCCCAAGCTAAGAAATTGGAGGACAGAAACAAACAAGTGGGTGACATATGGACCCCAATAAGGGGGTATGATTTGTTTCTACATCATTATAGAAAAATGCACAAGCACAAACCTATCTCCAACCCATGGAGCCTAAACTTGGAAAAATTGGTAGTGCCTAATGTGTTCATCAATGTGGAATTGCTCAAAGTATTGGTAGATAAATACAATCTCCAAACTCGTATGATTGAATTGATAGATGGATATGCCTTCATTCCTGTCACCAAGAATTATATATCCATGGTGTTTCAATTGGACACCAGTTTTGATATGAGGTTCAAGATTAGAGATCTCTTAAATGAATACTATAATATGAGCACGAGTTATAAACAATAGAGATTGCCATTACACAGGCCTCAAGATGAAGGGAATCAGCTTAGAGTGTTCTCAGGGGTGGAAGATCCCCCATATTCTATGCATTTGTTTGAGGAATACTATCAATACACCTACTATCTTGTTTGCCAAGTACTTGGCTTGGATGCCCCCACATTTATGGAGGTAGAACCAATGGTCCTCACAATTGATGTGCAGAGCCAGGATGTCCGGCCTCTTGACTATGATGAATATCTTGCTAATGATCTTCACAATGACTTGGTTACTATAAAAAATGGAAGTGGAGGTGTTAAATTCATGCATTATTCTTTGTTCATGCATCTCATTCTATATGAGGGACAAAATATTTGCATCTGGGATGAATGTCTAAGAATAAGAGACCTAGATAAGGATGCGAACATCAGGCCTATACAGATGTGGATAGTGATTTGGGATAGTAGATGTGAGAGATCACACTATTTGTATTTTGAAGAGTACTTTGTGAAGCCTTTGTATAATCTATTAGATCATCCATGTGATTACAACCTGTCACCAGAAGTGCAGAAGTTCTTGACACCTAAGGACAAGGGTGAAAGTGAAAAGATCAATCACAACTGGGGTGATTGGTATGCTTATAGTGACTACACAAAAATTAGGATCTATGGATATGAGGGAGCACCATTTTTGCTGCCAAAGACCTATCCAAATAGAATTGCTTATTTGGAAATTGTGAGGCAATTAGCCTATTCTAATTTTATGCATCTCAAAAGTTATAATAAGCAATTATCATACAACATCATGGACTGTGGAAAATTAATGACTACTATAATAAGCAGTTATTGATGCTTGGAACATGATGTTTTGGAGATTTCACTATTGTTTCTGAAAAAGGTTATGAGTCAATCGATAAAAAGTTAGAGCAATACAAAATGCCTAAAGGAAATGCAAGGGAAAATTTTGACCCAGAACATTTCATAAATGAGGTTAAAATAAGCAAAAATCTGAAAGGATATCATCATACACTCTTTGTGGACGATGATTTGATAAGAAATATTGATGAGAATTGTGCAGCTGATAGGAGAAATTCATATCATAGAATAATGCTAGCAGAGGCTTGGAGGATAGCCAATAATCCCACATATAAAGGAACTTTTCTTGAGATTAATGATCCTATTGAGAGGATAGACACATTAGTTGCACATGAAGTAGAATTGACTGGGGATGTTCCCCCTTGGGTTTTTTAAAAGAGAAATAGGAACATCAAAGAAACACAAGCTGAGTACGAAACTCCATTGTGCCATATTTCCCCTCAACCTACACTAGACATTATTTTCTCTATGGACACTAGTATGGAAGAGCAAGAAGAAGTCGAGAGTGGGGATGAAGGTGTACAGGCATTCCAGCTTGTGATTGAAAAATATGAACCCCCTGTTGAAAGAGAAGTTGTCATAATGGGAGCCCCGAATGAACTCTCAGATGATATAAGACACAGTGCAAGAAAAAAAAATTGATAATGATTTTGTCAAAACCCCTGAGTTTAAGGCCTTCTTGTATGAATACAAGGGCAAACAGACTAGGGAAAGGATAAAGAATGTCACCCCTGAATCAGAAGCTGAGGCCTTAAAGGAACTGCAGGCAGAGATTGACAAAGAAATGGAGACTATAACCCCAGAGAAAGGAAGAGCATTATTAGAAGAGGTAGGAGTCATGCTAGTCTCTGGGTGGGATATGACCTCTGCTATTATATTTGATTGTTTTCAAAGAAATCAAGACAAAAAGGTGCAGTTAATTATTGAAGGGGTAGACTAAATATGCTTTGGATCATGTTATGACCTAGATAATGCAACCTTGTTGATATGGACTTTGTACCCACCAAATAAAAAGCCTCTAGTTATTGATGACCCAAATAAGGCATTTGGCCATATTTTGGTGCAAAGAATTGAGGACACTGATCCCATGGAAACTGTTGACCTAAACATAAATGTTGCAAGATTCATAATGGCCCAAATTGAGAAGTTGGTAAAGACTAACAAAATGTATATGACAGAGAATGAAAGATTGAGACAAGAAATTACTAGCTACAAAGATAGACTGCCATCCTCCTCAAGCAACTATTCACCATGGTTGGAAGCTGATAAGAAGGTGGTAGAGGCTAGAGCTAAGACTGCTTATTAGAAGATTAAAGATGAAAATTTTTAGAAATGTGGTGATCAGTTAGAAACTGAAATAAAATCTGTCAAATATAAAATGGCCTCAGAATTAATTGAGAAAAGATTTGAGAAGATGTTGGGGAATGCTAATAGGGTAGGGAAGTGCATTATAGAACATATATTTCCTACCAAGAGCATAAAAGACTACATCTCAGGATGTTGGAAAAGGAGGAGTTGATAGCCAAGGGAGATGTTGATACATGGGTGTTTAAGAATTATGATGAGATGATCGACATGCATGAAAAGTTTAACACTGTGTTAATACAAGATCTTGGTGATTTTGATCAACTTTTGGATATGGATTTTCCCAGTTTCTTTGATGATGAAGGCAATCTAAAAGAATAAAGCACTTGGAAGAATGAATTGGCTCAGTTGTTACAAGTGGCTCTCGATAAGGTTAATGATGAAGCCAGAGTGATGGATAACACACATATACAGCTAGAACAAATTTTTACTCTAGAATTTGTTATGAAAGAAATAATCTCTACCACATATACTTATGCTTCTCAAGAATATGTTGATCATCTTTCTAAGATTAACTTATTCATCTCTCGAGCAACATAAGGGGTAAAAAAGCTTTGCACCAGCCATGTTTGCATCCTCAGCTGATTAAAAAATGGAATACAATGGTTAAGAAAGAAGCTATAAAATTTGGAGAATCCTTTGACCCTCGTGATAAACTTGAAGTGAAATTTTGCCAAATGCTAATTCAAGAATTTTTACGATATTAGATTTAAAAGTTAAGCATAGAGGAGAAACAATAAATAGTGCATCTGAAATGATAGTGGGCAAAGCATGTTCATCAGATACTGCATCATTAGAGAGGAGAACCTTACCAGGCCAGCAGTCACGAGTCCTCTATGATGATTAATGGACTCATATCATGATTATTGTGGACGCCCAGATTACTTTCTTTATTTATTTCTTAATTATGTTTTAGAACAATCATTAGTTTTCTGAAGAGATGTAAGTTATGAAAAGTCACCTTGTTTTGGCCTGAAGCTTGTTTACTTCCAGTATATAAGGGAAACCAAGGTCAAGTTTAAAAGATATCAGAACATACTATATATTATTACATTTTTAGTTATGCTCATAGAACATAATACAGAAAAACCTTTATGAATTTTGAAGTAATATAATGGGAAAGAAAGTTTAATCGGTGGCTCAATCTCTGGTGTTCAACTACTTTGTTGATATTAATTCTTATGAGTTATTTGGATGTCTCCATATTGGTCTTTTCTTTTTATTCAATTAAGTGTGTTGAGCATATATTTAATTTGTCAAGACACATTTGCTGCCTCTGTGTCATTTTCTTGATTGGTTTCTGAGAGGAGAATTAAACTCCTTCTAAGTGATTTTTGTTTATTGGTTTCTACCCAAAATTAAAATCCTTTAAATAAATCATCTTAATTGGTTTCCTTCAAGCCAGAATTAAAACCCTTCCAGACAATCATAGTAACTCAGGAAGATATCAATGGGATTTATAAGAAGAGCCTAATAACCAACAATTGTGTAGATTTATACAAAGTATAAACATCCAAAAGCGCCAAGTAGTTAGAGTTAAGCCAAGTAGATAAATCTGCATATCACATAAGTCTTTACCCCATTAGCCCAGCATGAATAGGCACTGATCACACTCAATCTAAAGTCATAATCTTTTTAGAATTAGCTATTACTCTTGTATCTATTTCACACTCATATGCCATTAGGAAATAGATTACTATAATCAAAGCATACATAATCCTTAAATCTATTTAAACTATTGAAGGTACACCCGCCTAGGTCTAGCAGAACCTAAAGAGTAGGGAGTTCTACACCACATTGGTTAACTCTATTTTGTTGGCCAAAACCTTGTTAGTCTGACCATAGGACCTGGCATACCCTTAGGATTAGCAAGCTACAATTTTGTGAACCAACAGAATTGGTGACTCTACTGGGGACAAACTTAAGAAAACTTGGTAGAAGACCATCATAATAGAGTCAAAAGAATCATAACTCTACTGGTAAAAAAAACCTCAGAAGATAAAATCATTCCTCTTTAAGAGATGTGGTGACTCTAAACAAAATCCTAGATACATTATGTATTGAAGTATCACAGTCTCTTATAACATGAACGGTAGGAGATCCAAGATAGATGGTAAGAAGTTGAGTGATAAGAAATCCTCCCCACCTTCAAAAATCACTGCTAAGAAGAATGGAGGAACATCAAATCAGCCAGAATACACCCAAAACAATAGCTAGAGTACTCAAGAAAATACATCAGAACAGCCTCTCAAAACACATAACAGTTTTACTCCTCTGCATGAATTAGAATTTCATGAAGGATTCCAATCAAGAAGCTATCCTGCCCAGTCTGAACAAAATAGCTTAAGTGACATTCTCCATCAATATAAACCCAACCCTCAAAAGCAAATTGAATTTAAGGCATGGCTTGAATGAGAAAGGATACAAGCCCAAGTAGACTATGATTATAGAATGACAATTCAACGGGGTGGAGAAGTTCAATGTGGGTCCATGGATCAAATGGAATCCACATAGACTTATGATAGTCCACCAAAAGACGCATAGAATGCTGATGAGGTACAACAAGATCTACAGAAATTATAGGAAGAGCTCAAGTTAGCCAAACTAAAGGAAGAGGAAGAACAAATAAAACAAGAGTTATAGCGAATAAAATCTTGATGTGTAGTAAGTAGCTCAAAATATATCATACAAGTAATCCACATGGGTCACACCAGAATGTAAGTGGTCTAAATGTTTCAAAAGCACCACATAATCCAAGTAGCACAAATATGTATAGTAGAATATTCCACCATGAATCCCAAGATCACAAAATGTTCATACAACTTCCCAACCCATGGCTAACACCTACCCGCCTCTTGGTTAATAGTATGCCCCCACCTTGCCAGCATTATATAACTCAGCAAAATATGCAGAGTAATGTAAACCCTCACCATAATGTACAACAACATGTGCCTCACCACCAGCACCAACAATACCAGCCTAATCAAAATCTACAAGGACATTTGAATATAAACAGATACAAGCAACTAGATTTGTCTAGATATCATATCTGTCCAGATCCAATTGATAATGATTTGAGAAATGCACTCCCAAATTTTTCTGGGAACATCGCTATTTCAGCAGAAGAACATATAAGAAATTTTGAGATAGTTATGGATAACCAGAGATTTTTTTAGTGGTGAATATTCACCAATTGACGAATATCACAGATTGACCAAGTCAAAATTGGTGAATAAATTGCATCCAACAGGGTGGTCACATTCCCAGATTTTATGTATTATCGTTCAAATGCATATCTATTTGCCATCGATTTATTTTATGAGAATCTACGTGTTTCAAATGGGCCAACTAATATTTTTGCCTGGAATTTTGGAAGCAAGTAGTAAATCACCTATATATTTGCCAATACTATTAAAACAACATTGTGTATTGGGACACGTTTCGACAACTCCATTCAATGGTCGTTGCACATGAGGACCCATTTCGCTAACCCCATTAAATGGTCACTGTGCATGAGGACCCATTTCACCAATTAAAATTTACAAGTAGTTGATTATGAGGGGCCATTTCACCAATTTCCATGACACCTCTGTGCTAATTGTAGGGTCATATTTGCCTTGGAAATTACAATGTATGTAGTTTGTTGAGGTTTGATTCGCTGACACTTAAACGTATTCCTTATATAACCATGTGGGATTCACCAAATCTTTTTAATATACCATATAGAATTCCCATAGAATTCACCAAATATGGATTGATATAAATACAATCGAAACTCTGATTTATTCTTACACATTTTGTTCAGTTCTAAACTTGTGAGCTCTCGATTTAGATTTTGGAAGTTGGAGTTGGAACCTTGAAGTTGATTGTAGGCAAAGTTACAAACTTATAACACAAGCATTCCTGCATTAACGAATAGCAAGTCAATGAAAACCTAAACTTAAAGGTGAGTAATCATTTCTTCATAGTATTAGTGTTATAAGATTTCTTTATCTCTCTTCCATTCTTGATTCAATCTTAAAGAAGATATTTAGTAGGGAATGGGATCTATATTCTATGAGTATGTCCTTAAACAAGAAGACATTTTTTCCATATTTTATTTGAAGTGGGAGATCAAGATGTTGAGCTGCAAGTGCGACAAGGGTAAGACTCCACAGGGTGGTGAAGGGACTAGGAGGCCATCAAAATGCTGAAAAGGTGGAGTTAGTATACAGTCTTACTTTGGAACTGGCAATGTTTTTGATCCATCAAATCAAGATGGAGCTACACCATCAACTCTTGCACCAAATAATAATGAAGAAGCCATTCGCAATACTTCACCACCACCATAAGGCGGGATTGCCATTGAGTCAAATAAGGATGGTAATACCGCAGAAGATGTTCCAAGGGATTCCCTGGTTAGCTAGAATGAGGATGGATATACCACAGAAGATGTTCCAAGGGATACCCTGGTTAGCCAGAATGAGGATGGCAATACCGCAGAAGATGTTCCAAGGGATACCCTAGTTAGCCAGAATGAGGATGGCAATACCGTAGAAGATGTTCTAAGGGATACCCTGGTTAGCCAGAATGAGGATGGCAATACTGTAGAAGATGTTCCAAGGGATACCCTGGTTAGCCAGACTAAGGATGGAAATAACGTAGAAGATGTTCCAAGGGAAACCCTGGTTAGCCAGATTGAGGATGGCAATACTGCAGAAGATGTTCCAAGGGATACCCTGGTTAGCCAGATTGAGATAATTGACTTGGATGAAAAAGAAAATACTGACGATGTAGATGATGTTGTCAAGACGAAAAGAAAAGACAAATCAAAAGATTCAAAAAGAAAATAAAAAGATTCAAAAGATAAATCAAAAGATTCAAAAAGCAAATAAAAAGATTCAAAAGACAAATCAAAAGATTCAAAACTGGGGCGCGAGTGGGAAATGTCAAGGAATTTTTCAGCTTGATTGGGTGTCAAAGTACCCATTCATTGAACCAATGGAGAAAGAAAACAAAGATGAACAACCAACAGAATGCAAGTGTGTGATTTGTAGTTGGAAACGTAAAAGAGACAAGAAATTGTAGCTAAAGCTTGACACTATAGAAAAGCATATAGGTAAAGTTTATGAAAAATAAATCATAGATAGAAAGGAAACGTCAATAGTAAGATGGAAATCAAAGGAAGAATGTCTTCATGTGAAGTATGCCGCAGAATATGATGAGCATAAGAAAAGAATGATGAAGCTTGCTGCAAGTGGAGGTTCAATCAAGGCTCAATTTGAAAAAGCAATGGAAGGAGCACAACTGGCAAAAACTGTTCATATGAGTGTTGTTTTTCATATTTTGTCCAGAAGGCGTCCTATGAAAGACTACCTAGAGTATAGTAATTTATTATCTTTTTTGAGTGGTCCTCACTATCTTAGCACACATTGGTCAATAAACATTAGATGGGAATGGGCAAACTGTCTCGTTGCAGTGGAAAAGCAAGATTTAAAGGAGAATGTAAAAGAGTCAAACTTCATTGCATTATCTTTAGATGAAGTTACTATGGTAGATAATACTTCTTGGATCTATATGCATGTGTATACTGTAAAAGAACATGTCCACCAAGCTCATCTACTCTGTGTTCATAAAATGAAGGACAGTTCAACATCGCAAAATCTATTTGAACTAGTTAAGAAGTCTTTGAATGAAATTGCAGGTATGGATGACTTGACATTTGCCAAAAAGTTGGTGTGTGTAGGAGTTGATGGAGTTGCAGTAATGGAAGGTCATAGGACCGGTCTTTGCACAAAATTACAAACTACTTGTGCACCATACATGCTTGCCATTCACCGCATCGCCCACAGAATGAATTTAGCTTTTAAAATTGTAATCAAGTTTCCTACAATATCAAAAGTTGAAAATCTAGTCCATGAGCTCCACGCATGCTGAGGGAATAACAGTAGGAAATAAGCTTCTGAAGGATGTTGATACCAGATGGATCTCCTTGCATGGACCAGTGCAACAAGTTCTTTCAAAATATCCATCCTTGATTGGAATAATGTACGAGCATTGCAACACAATAGACAAAGCTCCTGACCTCTTACATAGGTTAAGCGATATAGAGACACTCTTAACTTTAGCTAGTCTTCTCCCCATGCTGGATGAAATGAACAATATTGTGAAGAAAGCCCAAGACAGAATTATGTATATCTATGAGTATACCAAACTACGTAGAATGACATGCATGGCCCTCGATAATCTATATCTAGATATAACTTCTCAAAGCCTAGATTTTTTTAGGTGGCAGATAATTACAAATTTGAATCATCCTGAAAATTATTTATAGTTTAATGCAAGCGGGGAGTTATGTGCCTTTGTACGTGGTTTTGAGATACCAATGCACCATTGTAAGACGGTTAGGTGCTCTATCAAAGAAGTACATGTTAGAAAGGAAGATTTTGATGGCATTGTTGAATCTGTTAGTAATAATTTGAAGGAAATTGCAAGCAATCTTTCAATAGAGATTTATAATTGATTCCCTCGAGAAGAAATACTTGATGCCATGTCTATTGTGTATCCTCAATTTTGGGTTCAAGGCCACTGAGATAGCCCAAGCTTTTTTCATCAAAAAGTAACTAACTTGACCACATACTTTTTGAAAAGTACAAAATGCAATGGACAGAAAATAAAAGGAATTATAGATGGAAATAAGCTTAGAGGACAATGTAGTCAGTTTACAAGAAGTATGATAGACCAGTTTAATACCATGGAGAATCCCTTCAAAGCGGGATCAATAACAAAGGCCTAGAAAAACTTGGGTTAGAGTGAAATATTGTGTGATTTGATATCAGAATATTTCAAACTTGCTAGTTTATGTCAAACAATGATATTGGGTTCAGTGGAAAATGAGAGAGTTTTTAGTGTATTGGGGTTTTTGAAATCAAAGATAACAAACAAACTAGACAAGAATTTGGAAAATTGCTTGAGGGTGTTAGGAAGTGCGTATAATGTCAAAAAATTTCCTTATGAAAGGGCACTTATAATCTGGAAGTCCATATGCGAAAGAAGAGGGTTGTGCAACACTTCAAGTTTAAACACTGGGGGTGATGGGACAAATGACAGTGACACAATGACTGATGAATTTGACTTTGAGACTCAAAATCAAGATGAAGAAAATGAAGACGAGACTCATAATCAAGACGACTCTTTTTCTTTATCTGAACGTTAGTTTGAGGACCCTGACTCGATTTGGGAAATGGAAGTGAATTAGCAGTTTTTAGGTATTTATACTGTATTTCATGAATTATATTCCAAAACTGTAGTTGATGATATTTTATATTGTATTCCTTGAAATTGTGAATCAAATTGAATACATTAACATATTATTAATTATTTCATATTTTAATTGTGTCATACTGATAAGTTTTACATGTACTCAGTGATTCATCATTCAACTCAATGCTTAATATTTCCTTGCTAAAGTTGATTTGTGCATAAAACATAAAATTTGCAGTAAAGTAGAATTTTGGTTTTTGATTTGATATGTGATTATGTATCATTTTTCACAATTTATGAATTATTTTGATCAATGCCTTATCTACAACTGAGTCAGAAAATGAAATATACATAAACCTTACCTTTTAGACTTTTGCATTATAATTTTAAGTTGACTTGTTACCGTTGGTTCTCGGTCATCCAAGTTCACACTTAAGCCATCAAACCCATCAGTATTACTAGCCCCCTTGCCTTGTCTCATCGGTCACCACTTGGTTGGGAACATTATGTGTCAAAAAATGTTTAAAGGTGTTAAATATTTCATCTTTTATCTTAAGTCTTGACCCACAAAGTTTTTATGTCCCTTTGTCCTGTCAACCTAGGGATGTCCACTTATAAGTCACAAATAATTCGCATGTGTATATTTGAACATTAATGGGAGCCGATGGATCTCGCAGATTGAATCCTGACCACTGTAGGAGTACAATCAACACTGAGAGGGGGGGTGAATCAGTGTTGTGTGAATTTTCAAATCTTTTCACAAACTTTAACTTTCAAAGCATAAGGAGAGAAAGATAGCATTGATTTGTCAAATACATATGCACATGACTGTGAATACAGAAAGAGAACAAAACTTCATAAGTAAATCATACACACATAGAGAAGATTATGACACAAGATTTGCACGAGTGGAAAACCCTCCAGGGGTAGAAAAACCACTCCAAAACTGCCTCACTGGCTTAACTGATAAAACATGCCTCACTGGCTACAAAGAAGCCTCACTGGCTACAATATGTGTCTCACTGACAAATGTTAAGGTCTCACTAACCTATAAGCCTCACTGGCATACTATGCCTCACTGGCTTAAATAATTTTCCATCATAAAATTCTGTGTGCAAGAATGGATTGCTATTCAATCTGATTTGCACCATTATGCAACCTGTGTTTCATCATACACCCTTATACCTCCTATTTGATTTTCAAATCAAGACCATACAAAACAATTCATTTTATCTTCATGGTTCAATCTGTAAGTTTATTGCATGATGTCCTCATACTGTGTTTGATCCAATCCTACACAAACATAATCTCACATACAATAAAATGATTCATCTGTAAAATATCTTCAACACTCCATATTAATCCACATCACCACACTACAATTTAATCCATCTGCCAAGCCTATTAATATGAAAAGACTTTCCACATTCTATATAAACATTTTCATCTTCTCTCAATGAAGAACCTACAAACAAAAACTTTGCACCTTCTCTCTGCAATTTTTTTATTTCAAAAATCAATCTCTTGTAATAATAAAAAATATTATCTCTCTGTCCATTTTAGAGCCCTTTCATATTCTTTGACATCTCAAATTATCCCTTGCAAAAATATGTAAATCTTCTTCAAAAATTTTGACCTTCTCTGCACAAACAAGTCATCTAAAACAATAATTAAGGTCATATAAAAATCTTCAATTAAAATAAGATATTTCAATTTGCTCTTGAAAGAGAAAATAAAATATCTTTCAAATCTAATCTCCATGTGCAAGAAGACAAACTCCTTCATTGAAACCATTGAATCCTGCATAAAAAATATATTCTCTGTATAAACAAAATCTCTTTATATTCCTTCAAAGATGACTCTTCAATCTCTTCAATTTGCATAAATAATTTCTTCAAAACTCCATCAATAAAAAATCTTCAATTAATCTGTCATAAAAAAAAAACTTCTTCCTTCAACTCCAAACACAATAAAAAAGACTTTCCTCTTAGCAATTTTTATGAGGATAGAATAAAAAATTGTTTTAGAAATCTTCTAAAAAGAATTCCAAAAATTGCTTTTAAAAAACATTACTCATCTCCTTGAAAATCTCCTTTTACAAAAAATCATGCTTCCATATCCCTTAAAAATTGGCTTTTTAGAGGGCTAAAAAATAGCTCAAAAAACACACTATTAATATTCAACCTTATATCCTTTATGGGCCCAAAAATATTAAATATATAAACAAAAATCATTTATGTGACTTAATCGGGCTCCCACCTTTTTTTTTTAATAAAACATATTTAATACAAACTCTTGGGCTCCCATTAAATTCGATGACTCCACTTATATCGGGCTCCCTTCATGCTCCTCTAAATACGATGCCTTTCATGAATAAATGGAGATCTTAATTAAATTTCTTTCCTTAAAAAGAATGCAAGGCTTTTCATCAAAAAAGGTAGATGCTCTTTTTTTTTAAAAACCATAAATTCCTTCATAGAAATCGAGCTTAAATAAAACTTTATTTGATTTCCTTAAGGCATGAAATGTGCCCATATAAACCGTGCTCCACATAGGTTAAAAAGAACTTTTGACTTGTTTTCCCGATCGGGCTCCATGGAGTACATTGACTACAATTCAAATATGCAATGTTCTTTTTTTTTTTAAATAATTACCCTCACCACCGGTATTGCTAGGAGAAAGGAGGCCGATCTTCCTTAATGTGAACACTTCATGCAATTAAACATTACCACTAATTTTACCCCCCGTCGCATGCATTGAAGACTGATGCAAAAAGGTTTTAGAAGAGGAAAAGGCCGGTTGCCCAATGTCACTTACACCCTTAATATTGCCATTTAAGTGGCTTTTACCCTCATTGTGATTTCACTTAGTTAAAAAGGCACTGTTGCAGAGAAGTAGACTTCACCAAATGACCTCATAAATATGAGTCTTTCAATATCAAACCAATCAACCTTAAGCCATATTACCATCAATGTCAAGACATAAATTTTGACTGAAATCACCTTGTATCATCATACCATATTGTATCAAACCTTCTTATAAATACTTGATCTGCATTGCTCTTGTATTACTGAAGCATGTGAACTTTGTCAAACCAAGATAGATTGAAACATACATTGTAACAAAAACGATAAACAACCTGGTTTAACAAGTAAGGCAAGATCAACCTGTGTCAACATTGCTTGAATATAAACATGCATGTAAACCATTTGAACTCCTATATCACTGACATCCTGATGTAACTCAATCTTGAGAATCTATTCAAGAAGACTTTGCACAAACACAATAGATATCCTTAAAGCAACATTCTTTTCTTTACCAAACCAATCATACCAATCCATATGATAATGTATTTTCAAACTAACTCCACAAATTAGACATCCATAACATGAGAAACAACATCAACCCAAGATCCTGTAAGACCTTTTTGACATTAATGACAATCTGACACCATCAACCACTTCCCGCCAACCGCTTGAATAAAATAATGTTTTAAGAAATCTAGACGGATAGTTGGCTAGTGACACTTGTTGCCTATCAAAGTGGGACCCATCATCCACTATAGACATTGAACATCAAAGCATTGAAAATTGACATCTTCAGAGTCAATCTGGGTCATTCCCCGCTAGCCTGCGGGGGGGCCACCAAAAGCTTTCATCTCTTAGAGGGATAGTAGGGAGCTGACGTGTGTCTTCATCTGGACCGTTGAAGAGACTTTAGAAGACATGACATGAATTTTTGTGTCAAATATTTCGAAGGAGTTGCATTGGGTTTTAAACAATGAGCTACTTAAAGGAATTATAAAGCACATGGGCAAATATGCGGTAAGATGTTTTAATCTTAACTATTCAATGATAAAAAAGTTAAGCTCTAAACACTGGTGAAGCCAGAGAGATAGCGGGTGGTCTCAATGGCATGTGAATAAAACATTTGAAATGGTAAATAACATTAGCTTAACATATTAACAATAGTAGGATATAGAACAATGAACATCAGCAATCGTTGAATGTGTATTTAGTAGTTGAAACTAGAGTTTATATCCAATTGATAAAATAAATAATACAGATAATTGAACATCAACACATTACTAAATTTGAGTTTTTTATTGATTTTCAAATGAAGGAATACATAGAGGCAATGTAAAATCTTGCTCAAATACAACTCTACACAGAGCTGAGTTGGAACTTGAAAACTCATATTATCAATATCAAATCATTCTAATAGCTTTTTTAGCAAATTCCACTATTCAGGTGGGGGAATTGTCATTTCTTCTAGCTGATGTTGTCTAACTTGAATTTTTGTTAACAATGTATGATTGAATTTCAATTTGGATCCTGGGTTTGTCTTGAATGTTTCAGCTAGAGATACATTCAAGATTATCAATTGTTTGATGAAATCCAAAAAGTTTTCCTCATCTAGGTTCTAAGGAAACTAGTCCAAATCAATCTTCCTTGCATCCTCCATCTTCTTTCTGAAATTATCATTTCCAATGAATCGGTCGTTTGTGTCAAAATCTTGTGGCAAACCAAGCTTTGTCAAGTTCCTCACCTTTTCATCCTCCTTAATCTTTGTTGCAGCCTCAATCACAAATTATGTGGTTTCACGCATTCTTGAACACTTTTGAATGATAGATGTCACCTTCATTGAGGCTTCAATCCAATTAGTAATGCCTTTTGAAATCAATTGATTGTCACTAGCTTTGTAGACTGTTTCTAGAACTTGATTTGCAGATTTCTCTTCTGCCTATAGTTGCACATTTTTGTTGTCCATTAAATATTTGTTTTGCTTATTATGATGTAGTCTCGTGGCATCAATCAATTGAAAGAATTCACACAAATGATCAATCCTCTGCATTATTTCCTCCTAGATCTTTTGTTTCATGTGCCTCATTGTTTGTCTACAAAATTTAGTTAACTTTTTTTGACAAGATTTTATTTTATTTTTTGCTTTCATAAGCTCTGCGGCCAATGTTTCATTTTTTTGCCTCTTTTTCTCCAATTTTTGTTCCCACTGTTCCTTTGCTTTCCCAATGCTTTGTCTTAATTTTTTTGAAGTGGATTTTTCCTCATCATATTTCTTTTTGCTCTCATCTAACCTTTGCTTTAGTCCATTCAATTCCACCTATGTTTGTTTATCCTCTTTGCTTGTTGATGTAGAGGCAAATTTTTTTATTCTTTTTTCTAATTCATTACTCTTGTTATCTGCTACTTTCCTCTTTGCTTTCTCATTTGCTAAGTCTGCCTATAATTTTTCTATTTAATTCTACAACTTTTTTTCTCTCTATCATGCTTTAGCAATGATGTGTACACCAATTTATTATTCTTCTTTGATATATTAATTTTGTTAGTATTTTTTAATGTAGAAAAATAAAAAGTGTAAACTGCTCACCTGAAATTCAGATCGATCCATTTGATTTTCTAGTTTATTTTGAACTGTGTGAACAACAATTGTGTACTCCATGATTTCTGTATTTGTGTCAAATGTGGGTAATATCATGTTGTTGCAGGATCTGAAGTTACAGCAGACACACTCTCCATCAGTTGCTTCTTTTCCTTTTTATACAATTCTGATTTCTTTTTAAACTCTTGAATGTAATAAAAACCCAGGGACACATGAATAAGGGAATGCTTTAATGGTGAATGAATAGGAGTACTTGCAATTTCTGTTATAACCACATTAACTAGGGGAGTGCCTAAAAATAATTTCTTTGTAGTGGAACTGGTAGTTGGACTTGGACCTATCATAATCCTTTGTCTCTTCGGTATCCCTTGATCACAGAGTCTTTGTGTGGTATCTTGTATTGGTGTCCTCTTGTGTGTAATTTGTTGTTGTACTTGTTATTGTAGCACATGTTGATGAAGTTCTCCACCAGTGGCAGTGTCAGTCGCACTAGGCTCTCCACCATGGGCATGTCCAAGTTGTGATTGCATCTGACCATGAGGATTAGGATTTGAAGCTATAACATAATCAATTCCTTCAGTTCTCCTTATATGACCTTGGTCTATTTTATCAGTTGATTCAGCTCCAAGGCCTCATTTATCAATTAGTTCTCTAGTGACTAAATCTATTGGGTTCCAAAAGCCTTATCCTTGGGACCCCAAACCACCACCATGATAACCCATATTTTCAGCTATCGCTACTCCTGAAGTATATGCTTCTTTTGTGGCATGACTTAAATGAGGTTTGAAATTGCTTTGTTCATCCCTATCATCATTAGGTTCATCATCACTATCAGTTTCTTCATCTTCATTTTCATTGGGATGCTCTATATTCCACAATTTTCTAAACTCTTCATCTTCATCGATTTCTCCATACTCTGCAACAGTTCTAAGTTCACCTAGCTCCTTCCTTATAGACCAAAATGCAATATTTTTTTATCATGACCAATATTTCTTTGTAACAGACTCATCTAGAGAATCTGGCATTTTTGCTCTAATATATGGTTTATCACTTTTTCCATAAAAATTGTTGTACCTCCTAATTTCATTCTCTACTAGTGCTAGTGCTCCTGTATTTTGGTGCAATGCCATAATTTATGTTGAGAATTGTTCAAAACAAATATCTTTCTCAACAGTAGTTTTCTCCATTGCTATTTTGACCTCATCCCAGGAATCCTTTTTTCTCAAGTTTTCAAGCAAGGGTTTACTTTGATGTTGAATTCTACTTGTAGAATTCCTATTGGCCACAATCATTGTTTTAATGGTGTCACATGGATCATACTGGCAGTGACAAACAGTATCAGAATTAAAAAATTTAAAAAGATCATGTGCCACCTTAAATGCTTTTCTCTCCAGTGTGAACCCTCCACATGAGACAGGTAAAGAAGGAAATACGGTCTCCTTTTGCTGACTGACCGGCAAAGTGTAGTTCATCAGTACTATGCATCTACCTTACATATTCCAATGCAAAAACCCTTTCTGTCACATGTATTGGAAGTTTGTATGGCTCTACTCCTGATCCATAAAATATTAGCACAGTATATTCTTCCAATAAGTACCAATTAGCTAATTGCATTTATTTTCCTAGTTGAATGAAATCTCTACATGATATAGGCAATCTAGGCATTGGACTATTTGTAATTGCTTGATGCAATGGAGCTAAAAAGTAGTCTACAAAATGATTGTAGTTCCTTTGAGAATCATGCATCCTTATCTTAGTGGTCCAATAATGTACTGGTTCCATTTTCTTTTCCTTAGTATTACTATAGGCCTGAATCTGAAGCTTGTTGGTCTAAAACATTCCACTAAATTTGAATAGAAAAAAATAGCACAAGTAGGTTGTGAACCTAAATGTCTTGGTGGAACTTCCTTTAATCATTAAAAATTGTTTATGCATTGATTCTACAATGTGCTGAATAAATTTATATTTGACATGTACACCAATACCATAATGGATATTATATACCATTTCAAGGAGGCTTGCATCCACTTCCCAATTGCTATCCAATCTGAGGCAAAATGCTAGCATGGAAATAGTATCCTGAGCCCATGATTTAAAAAATTTCAAAGGATAAGGAGGCTTATGGTTATCTTTCAACTTGTTTTTTTCTTGAACTATTTTATTTAGGAAAACATTTTTGTCCCTTTCATCTGCTACTTCATAATCACTAGCAAGCTTTTCTAGGTCAATGTGGACATCTCCAAATTCTTCGGTTGTAAACCCCAACACTTTTCCAAATTCTTCTGCATTAATGGATAAAACTTCTTCTTTGATATTTTAATTTACAATTGCTCTTTTGTTATCATCATAATTGTGAGCATATACCATGATAAATTATGGACAAGGGAAAACCTCATGTAACATCATGCGTCCTAATCCAATTACCCATGGTGCATTGATACTATCAACTTTCTTTTTCTTGGCAGCCTTATTCTCACATGAAAATCTAAGTTCTGAGGTAAGTTTACCATACATGTTAGGATCATAAATATCACAGTATTCATCAGTCAACCCTGAGGTTTTAAGCAATTCAGAATAATCTATTTTTCTATCCGTACTTGTTCTGCCTTTCCTAAAAACTTTGTTTGGTCTGCTAGTGGCGGTAGCCATGCTTATACAGTGTGAAATTGTGAATTCCCTCTTAAGTCCTCCTTAATTTTTCTTAAGTCTCTCAACCCTAAACGCAAAGTTTGAAAAAATAAGATTTTAAGAAAAAAGTTTGACAAAATAAGATTGTAAGAAATGATGAAACATAGCCTAGGAATTATGTGTTTTGTCTTACCGTCTTTGTTGGAAATGGCACTGCAATGAGAAATCTAGAATCTCCCCATGTGCTGACCCTCTCATCTCTCACTTAAAAATAAAATCACTTAGCAGTAAAAAGTAGAATGTTCGCTTTTTTTTATAAAGAGCATTTTTTTTAGTGAATGAAACATCAAGTCAACGTGTTTCTTCCAGACTACACAATTATTACATGTCTAACAATTGTCCTACATTGATAGCTCACAGCAATTTCTAAACTATTGATCTTTGTAAATCTAATGGTTATAGGGTGATTCCAAAGATTTAAGTTCACAAGCCTAGCGTTCTATGCATTTCATTCCGGAATGTAACTACAACCATCCATCAAATGTTCATCGAACGGTCGAGTAATTTATGATATAAACAATAAACATAATCTACTTTTAGTGACAACTTTTAGTGTTTAAAATGTAATTTGTCAATTTGCTAGCAACTTTCTTTTTTCATTTTTATTGATTTATGTTTTAAATCTACATGCAAATATTTTTTATGTTTTACATCAGCAAAACGGGTATTCAATTGATATTAATTCAAAAAATCATTATAGCTAGGGGATTGTTACACCCCTAGCATATCATTATGTTACAAAAAATTCCCATACATATTCTTTCCCAACCGATACTCTTACAATAATATTACATAGCAAAAATCAAAAGTTCAAAACACCGGGCCACTAGCTAAGGGAAACCATTAAAATCTCCTATTTCCACCAAGTCTACGAAGCACAACACCCATTCCATATTCAGATCTATGTCAAGAGCTCGAGTGTGCCTTAGAAAATTTAGACCGATGGTGGCCCAATGACAGTGGTGGGCAAGAGCCCCATCTGTCATGTTGAGTAGAAAGGAAAGCCGTTGAATCCCCACACCCATCTCTGCCCCAAATAACACCAATGATAGGTCAGAAGACCATGGAATCCCCACACCCATCTCCGCCGCAACAACCACCTCGAAATCATTACCCAGATAATGTCCCTTGAAAATTTCTTGCAACAAAATGAGAATATCCTCCTTCACACCTCCAAGGTCCAGCAATGACACCAAGAACCAAGAAGCTATGTCAGAATTCACTCTGTATTTGTTCTTATCTATTAAGAAGTCTCTCCCAAGCACCATTTTCACGGCTTCCAACTCCAGGAAGCGCAAACAGGCAATTTTGTGAGGCTTCGTTATAGCTCTAAGCCTCGAGTCTGTTATGAAACCCAAGAAAGTAATTTGCCTTCACAGCGCTATAAGGCAAATTAGCATATCCATTTTCTTTGTTAAGTAGCAAGCTAGCTTCAAACTTTGGTATGACTATGAGGCGTTGTTGGGCTCCATTAAATAGAGCCAAGCTTCATTAATGGCGCTCGGCTTCAAATCTTTGGGATATCTTTCCAAGTGTGCCAATACTTTTAAGTGATATGATATATCTTTTCAAGTGAATTTAAGTGAATTTAATCTGCATGCAAATATTTGTACTTGATTTGATGTAAGTATATAGGAAAATACTTAATAGTGTTTCCAAACTATGTTCCACGTATGCAATCCATGACACATGTCACCAATTTTGAATTAAAAGGAGCACAATATTTGTAAATTGATATGTAAGATCCAACCAATTTTATTTACAATAAAGTTTAAACTAATAATAAATACTATAAAAAGAGGGAGTAATTCTTTTTTTTCTAATTTCAACAAAAGTCATCTCAAATCAAATATATTCAATAAATGAATAGTACAATAATCATCAAAACATTAACATTTACATATACTTCAGCACTTTAGAAATCTAAATTGTCAACATAGTTAGACCTCCATAGCTGATAGTCCTCCTCTGTTGGCCAAATGAAATTGACAAGTTTGTCCGCTTTGGTCCTGTAAGGTGTGTACTTGATAACCACTCGATTAGCTTCCTTGTCAAATTCTTCTAAGAAAATGGTAGTGTGAATTAGCTTATCCATGCTGCTTCTCAACATATCTAAATCAATAGTGTCACAGATGAGCTTAACTTGAGAAGATATTATTTGTTTTTCCTAGTCCTTCCACAATTATAGAGGTTTAACCCCACCATTTTCACTCAAAATAATAGGGAGCAGAATGAAATTCCATTCATCAAACTTTTTGACAAGCTCCCTGATATTTATTTCCAAAGGACCTACCAACCCCTGAAAATCCTTAATTGAATTTATAAGATTGAGAGTTGGGACAATGTTAGGAGGTGCATCCTTGACATGCTTGGTTGCAATTTCCATGTCTCTTAATGCCTAGGATCTAGGGATCCATGTATCCATTAATGATGTTACAACATCCTTATTCTTATCGAAATCCTTTGTGGCATCAAACATAGAAGAATAATTTGAATGAATGCTAATTAATCTCTTCTCAATCCCTTTATTCAAGTGTTCAAGATCTATAGTTACAATCTTCATATTACTTTAATAAATTGATTCATTGACCTGTGACAACAATTTCTTGTACGTCTCAATTTGATACAATAATTCCTCTTTAGCTCACTTGATGGAGTTGTACCTTATGTGCTTGGCTCCTCAACTGCAAGGGGTAGGGGTGCATCTCCAAGATTGTATGGAATGATTTCCATTGAAACTTCTGGAAGGATAGTAGAGTTAGTCTGTGTTGGGGCATGAACATGCATATTTTGCAATTGTTGCTTTAACAATGCCACTTCAATTTCCAACTTGGCAATCTTTTGTTGAATGTCTTTATAGTCTATAACCATGTCATTATACTTGGATCTATATTGATCTCTTTCCTCAGTGATATTCTCTACTGTTGCCTATGTGAATTTGGCAACGTTCACTGACATGTTTGTTGCCTCAATTGCTGGGGTATCAGACACTCTCTTAATAATTAGCCCTCCACTTATGTTTGGAGCGGGTTCAACAACTGCAAGTTTCCTTGCACCTGGGGCCAATGCCCAAATAGAAAGTGTTTCCCATTCTTCATTGAAAGCACACCCCTACAAAGCCAATTTTGCTTCCTCCTTTATTTGATACAATGGTTTGTCATGCCTCCACACTGTGTCAAAAGCAATTGCCGAGGCTAAATCCCACTCTAGCAGTAATAAAATACCACTTTCCATCACCAACTCTCTACCTTTTTTAGATGTTATCTTCTGAAACTGTTCTTTCATTTCCTTTCTAACCTTAGCCTAAATAACTACTTCTGGTAATTCAGGGTGCAAGCTTCTCTTTTTGGAAACATTATCAACATATTCATCTCGCCTTGCCTTCCAAGTAAACTCTCTAAAAGCAGGGCTCTGGACAAATGAATCATATATCATGAAGGTCTTGCAAGCTTCCTCCCTAAGGTCATCTGTGTTGCTCAACCCCCTAAGGTTTGCCTTGCCCAACCTGAGGCTACTTTATGGTTCTATTATCTCCCTAGGGGGAGAGGGCATTCCCTATCTCATATCCTCAGTGACAATGATATCATCATCTGAGTCATCTGGATAATCCACCAAGCTACTTTGTTCAACCTTTTGCTTCTTTGGTAGTGGTTGTCTTGGAGGTGAATCCACCTCAATCACTTGTGGAGCTTCTTACCTTAGGGGAGACAGTGGTGGCATTTCATGCAATGGTGAGGAAGCTCTTGAGCCTTCAGGCTCAGAATCAGAAGATGCAGTTGGGGTGGCAATAGATTGTTTCTTCCTCATAATACATTTTCCCCTTGCAAAGACTCTGATCTTTTGTGGTGGTTGGTAGGTAGGCCTTTCCTCCAACACTAGGGCCTTCCCCTTATCCTTTTCATGTTCTTCTCCAACCATATCCTTTCCTTTGTTAGCAACCAATATCTCTCTTTTCATCTTGCCAACCACTTGCTCAAAATTCTAGAGCATATATTCAACTTTTTGCAATTCATTTTTGAATTGAGGTAGCCGTAGGGGGTCATATTGGGGATCAGTCTTCTATTTTTCCCTTACCATCTTATCATAGGCAATCCATTTTTCCTTCATGTCCTCCTGTATTTGGTAATTAAAGATGTTCCTAATAACATCTTCAAGGAAATAGAAGTTATGTATGAACTGGTTGCTTTTGATCCTGCTTTCAATGCAGCCATGAAACCTGTACGATCATGATTTCTTAGGCATACTCTCCTCATGTTGTATGATTCAAATAATTCTTCCATTTTTCTCCACCCTCCACTAGTCATCACAAAGTCTGCAAAAACTATCCATGTTGGGAAGAAGGTTCCTTTCCTCATGTTTAACAAGTGGTCATCTTCAACATTACCCAGCTACCAGATGACCTCAAGGAATCCAATTCTCAGTGGCACATCTCTTGGGAGAACATGTGGTCTAACCGTAGTGCCATATACTATGAGAATTATACAATCTAGATAGGAGATGACATCTCCCTAGTTGTGATCAATTTTTAAATCAGACCTCCTTTCTTTTGGCCTAAGAAAATCATGTAGTTTAGTTGGAATCCTTGATGGATTCAGGATTAGGTCATTCCTCAACTTTGATGCAAAGACATTCTCAAACACCATAAAATCAAACTTTATATCATCCTTGTCTATAATTCTTGTCCAACATTGGACAGGAAGCTCAACACCATCCTTCTTTTCCAATTTCATATCATTCTCAAAGAATTTTGCCCTTTTGAATAAAAACATGTGCATTAACAGTGAGTACCACCAAAACTGAACCAAATCTTTACCATTCTTTAATGAAATTAAACCCTCGTGAATGTTAGATCTGCCAGGTAGGTAGCAAAGTCATATACTATGTTGTAAGTGGGGTGTTGGATATGAGCAACCATATACATGAAACCCATTGGCATTCTGGAAGTAGGATCAAACCCCAAGATTTGACACAAAGAATAGAAGTTTTTCTAAAAATATGGAGCAAAATACTTTATTGGGAAGGGTTTCTTATCTGATGGACCAATAACAATTGTCCCCTTTCCCTTTCCAACTGATGCTAGATGATTTGGCAGCATTGTGATCTTAAAGACATGTCTTGTCTTCACGTATTCACTCCTAAAGTCTTTCAAATCAATTTTTACCAAATCCTCATTCCACTCATGAAGTTGAAAAACTTCAGCAATCTCTTCCCTACTGATCTTTACTATTTTGATCCCATTATACATCCTAACAACTCTGGAGATAGGATCATATCTGGCTGCCACAACTTTTAACAAGTCCACATCCATGTAGACATTTAAGACAACCAATTTCCCCATGTCCAATCTCTAGGGGTTACATATAGGAGAACTCAAATTCCTATTCCCAAACCAGTTCTTGAACAATGACCATCCTATAAGTGGTATGTTGGCATCCTTGATATTGATATGTTTATCTATGAGGCCTTCTTTAATTTTGGAACCCTGGAATAGAAGCTGACCTTTTACTTTATCATTAGTGGAGGGCTTTAATTGATAAAGAAGGTCCTAGACTATGGGCCTTTTAGTCTATCTAGAGCTTGAGGTTTGAGCTCGTGGGGGTGCCATTATGGTGAGAATTTTGCAAATTAGGGTTTTAGTTTAGCAAGAATTGTAGGTTCACAACTAGGGTTCCAACTTAAAGCAGCAATAAAGCTCAAAATTTGTAGTTCAACAATCTAATAAGGCAAAACCCTAAAAGAAATGAAAATTTACTAGTAATTCCTATTGACAGAACCATGATAGTGAGCACAAGCAGCGAATTTTAGAGGGCAAGATTTGAACTTACAGCTTTGAACACTTTGAAAACCCTAGTTTTGATTACCAAGAGATTGAAACTGCCTTGAGAGATTAGAATTGCCTCCAGATGCTTTAAAATAGTTAGACGGATTTCAATTATGCAAAAAGACTACTTTTATGGCATTAAAACCACCATTAATGCTCGCTTGCGCGAAGCAGAATGACTCCTATGGCCACTTTCTCAATTTCAAACTCTAGCCGTTGATCTCTTGATGAGATGGCAAGATGGACGACCATGATGAAGTTTTCTACCACACGGAATTACTTACTCATCTTTTGGTGGACCCCACCTTCTCTTCAGGCTGTGAAGTCTGCTACGTGGCGTTTGCCCGTTAGCCCGTTGGGTTTATCGCCCATGCATCTTCTAACAATGGGCTAGCAAGGAATAGTTAGGATGAACCTGGGGGCCCCTCCAACCTACTTGCACATTAACTTCTCAAGCCATCTGATGTCAGCTTAAATTCTTCAACATTGGACAGCTAAGATTAAAACATCTTGCTGAGGAATTTCCCATGTGTCTTATTTAAACCTTTAATAGTTCACCCTTTAAATTTTAAGTCTCTTAAGGTTGCTTCAAAATATTTGCTAAAATATTTCAAACTCTAGTCGTTGATCTCTTAATGAGATGGCAAGATGGATGGCCGTGATGAAGTTTTCTGCCACACGGCATTGCTTACTCATCTTTCGGCGGACCCCACCTTCTCTTCAGGCTGCGAAGTCTGATATGTGGCATTTGCCTGTTAGCCTGTTGGGTTTATCACTCGTGCATCTTCTGACAACGGGCTAGTGGGGAACAATTAGGATTAACATGGGCCCTCCAACATGCTCACACATTAACTTCTCAAGCCATCCACTGTCTGCTGAAATTCTTCAACATTGGATGGCTAAGATTAAAACATATTACCGAGGAATTTCCCGTGTGTCTTATTTAAACCTTTAATAGCTCACCCTTTAAGTCTCTTAGGGATTCTTCATAATATTTGCTAAATCATTTAAAAATTGGACCCTTCTAGGTTAACCCGTTCCCCACCAAGCAGTGACCAACAAGACTAGGTATAAGGGGCCAGTAAACAACATAGTTGTGATGGCTCAGGTTTCAACTTAGACAACCAGAAACCAGACGTAGCAAGTCAACATAAGATTACGCAGAGGGTTTCTCATATGAAATGTCAACCACTGATATTTGGAAATCTAATGGTTCAAGTGTTATTCTGGAGGTTTGAAGTCACACGTCTAGTGTTTCAGACATTTTCTTCCAGAATGCAACTACAGTCGTCCATCAAAAATTCATCGAATGGTCATCTGTTATATTAATTTGCACTGACATCTTGCTTCAGACATAATAAATATGTTGACACTTGTCCCCATTCCGGACACTTTATGAAGGAATTTCGATGTGTGTAAAATTTATCCTGAAATAGAACAAAATGTAACATTTGATATTTTTGCCACACTGTATGATTTTTTATTGGCATAACAGTTTATTTCACCAATTAATTTTTTATTGTTTTGAAACTATATTTAATTCGCCAATGATTTTTTTATTGGTTTGAAAATTGGTTCAATTCGCCAATGAAAATATATTTTTTGGTTTTAAATTAGATTTTAATCGCCAACAAAAATATTTTTGTTATTTAGAAAACAAGTTTAATTCACCCACAAAAATATTTTACTGGTTTGAAAATAGGTTTTAATTCGCCAATGAAAATATTTAATTGGTTTGAAAATAGGTTTTTATCGCCAATGAAAATATTTTATTGGTTTTAAAAAAATTACAATTCACCAGGATTTTCCATAGACCTCTAGCGATTACAAAATATTCACCAAATAAGATTATTTTTTTTCCCAGAAAAATGAAAAAATTTGTCAATAAAATTAATATTTTTCTTGGGAAGTATACACGATTCGCCAGGTTTATACACCTTCTCCGAGGAGGGGGGTCCTTAATGTTATCCCTATGGATAACTATGATGTGCAATATGAAGATGTCCTCATGAATTTATTTATGTTATCCTTGATTGAAGATGCTAGAGATTGGTATAAGAATTTGCCCAATGCTTCAATCTATTCTCTAGAAGACTTTAAAGATTAGTTTAAAGAACAATATGAAAATCATTGTGACCCAAATTTTGTCATGCATGAACTGATAGGCATACAAAAGTACCATAATGAATCAGTGGTGGATTTCAACTAGAGATTTTCAAAATTATACCATAAAATTTCACCTGAATTGAAACCCCTAGACGGTATGGCCCTGGCTTTTTACCTAAAAGCCTTTGATCCTAAAGCTAGGTATGAACTCAAAAATAAAGCTCCCATTACCCTTGTAGAAGCTCAGAAGGCTACTATGAACATTGAGAGTAATAGAAGAGCTACTGGGAAACTTAGCAAAAGGGAAAATATCTGAGTTCCACAAAATTATAATAACCATCAAACTAGGCAAGCAAACTATTATAGGAATGAGAGGCCTAGATTACATGATATGCCCTACAACACTAACTGAAAGGATGGGAGACGTATGGATAAAAAATAAAAAATAGAATTATAGTAAGGACACCCCTGATCCCTTAAAGAAACATGGGACATGTGTGGTAGAAAATAATCCATGGTGTTTATGTTGCAAATTTGTGCCTAATCGGTGTTGTCATTGATGTCAACATATCCTTGTTGCCTTTGGTGTCAACTGTATACCATTTTATTGACTGTTTAGAAGACTGAATTGTTGAGAATATTGAGAAAATTAATGAAGATCAATGTATGCAGACCACATGGTTGTGTAGAGGATTGTCTAAAGTAGCTCCAGTTAATGTTTGAGAGGTCTGCATGAAGATTTGAAGAAGCTATGGCCATCTGAGTAGAACTGAGTTTTATTGTGTTCAGCAGAGACAGGGTGACAGTAAATTGGTCCGGATTGCTCTGCATTGAAACATTATCATCTGCGGATCTAAAGGCATATTTGAGAAGCTAGTGTGTATCATCAACTCAAGTGGTTCATGGTCTGGAGGTCCGCAAGCAATCTTTCTAGTGTGACAGTCACGGCAGACAGTGTTCTTGAGGTTCTGAATGAAGATGCAAGTGATTATGATGATTTGGAGGAGTGCGGATGTTTTTGTTGAATTCAATGTGCTTGTGGAGGTCTCTGGATCATGTGCCCACTGTGTTGGACGTCCACATTGAAGATTGAGCTTGTTGTTGAAGATTTCTTCCTTGGTGTTGTTGTTCTTCACAGTCTTGGCCGACCGTATGATTCAAGCGTGTTGCAGATGATCTAAGAAGAATTATATGAAGTCTGGCATATTGTTTGAGGAAGATTTGGATCCCAGTTATGTATGACTGACAGTATAGTGATTTGCATTAAGTCAAATGGTTGTAGTGCTGACCTTGATGTTCATTCCAAGGTTGATGAAGCATATAAATACTTGTGAATGAATTGTGGAAAGTTGTCCTTGTGCGAAAATGATAAAATCATAAGAAAGGTATAGAGGCAGAGTAGAGAAGAGGAGCAGAGGAACAAGAGAAGTAAGGTATGAAGAGATGGTGAAGAAGTGTTTGGGGTAGAGTAGAAGTGTTGTGAGTTTTCAAAGGGACTGAACCAGGCATAAAGAAGATGTTATTTCTCAGTTCATTCTTCTTGTATTAAACATAAATTCTTGTAGGCAGTGAGCCTCCTATAGGCAAGGAGCCTCTTTGAGCAATGAGCTCTAAGGCAAGTGCCTTGCCTTTTCATTTCTTTCAAGTACTTTTAATAGGGTACAAATCTTGTGGGTTAACCCCACCATGGTTTTCCCTTAACTAGATTTCCACGTAAAAAATTTGGTGTTATGTGTGTTCAATTTGTTTCTACTCGTGTTATTGATTCATGCTTTAATGTTTACATCATTAATCTGATTGAAAGTTGATAAAAAAGATTAAAAGAAGAAAAAGGTTAAATTTGTGGGACAACTGATTCACCTCACCCTCTTAGATGTCTGGACTAATTCCAACAATTGGTATCAGAGGCAGTTCCTCTATAAGAAGCTTGACCACTCGAGGAGATCCAAGATGTCGACTTACAAGAAGGAAAGTCTGAGATTTGATGGAACAAATTACTCCCTTTGGAAGGTACGCATGCAATGTCATTTGGAATGTGTGGGTGATGCTTTTTGGTTGATAACTAAGAATGAGTATAAGATTCCAAAGAATGGCCCTACAACTCTAGATGAACTCAGGGAAGCTGAATACAATATTCGAGCTAAAGAAGCATTATTGAGTGCCCTGACTGATACAGAATTTGTAAATGTCCTGGATTTGAAAACTGCCCATGAAATCTGGAAAAAGTTGGAAAATATGTATGAAGGTGACAAATATGTCAAATGTGCCAAGCTATAGAGCCTGAAGGGTAAATATGAAAGATTGATAATGAGTGAAGATGAAACATTACTTCCGACATGCAAAAAGTGAATGAACTAGTGACGAGTATCAGGAATGCTAGTGGAGTATTGGAAGAATTAGAGATTGTTGCCAAAGTGCTCAGATCCTTACTTGTAGCATACAAGCATAAAGTTTATGCCATTGAAGAGATTAGGACTGTGACAACTATTATAAGGGATCACTTAGTTGGTAAGCTTCTAGCATTTGAAATGAGTGAGTTTGGTGATTCTCTTCCTAAGTCTGAATCTGCATTTAAAGCCAGTGTATATGGAAAACAAATATATGATCCTAGTGAAAGTTCTTCAAGAAGATCAAACAGATTTACAAAGGCAAGGAAGGATCTTGAAGATGATGAAATTGAGACTACAGAACTTGAAGATCTTATTGCGAAAAGAATGCCAAGAGGATCCGGTAAGTATGAAGGAAAGCTACCATTCAAATGTTTTGCTTGTAATAAGATTGGTCATTTTGCCTCAAGATGTCTGGAGAGGTTTTCAAAACCAAACCCTAACAGATATAAAGGTCAGAAGAAATGTTACTATGTCTAAGAAGCTAGAGAAGGAGTCACAGATGATGAATCTGATCATGGAGGTTCCACTCAAGATGATTGGGTGTTCATTGCTATCAAAGAAGAAGATCCGGTGTCTACTGAATCTGCTAGTTGTGCAAATGTGGAAAGTGCCTTGGTTGCTCAGGTTGTTGAAAAAGATGAATGGGTGATTGATAGTGGATGTTCTCATCATATGAATGGTGATAAAAGTAAGTTTGTAAGCTTTGAAAAATATGAAGGTGGAATTATGAGATTTGGAGGCAACTCAGCTGGTAGAATCTGTGGTAGAGGATCCATCTCTTTTGATGGTAATAATAACACTAATGATGTTATGTATGTAGAAGGACTAAAGCATAATCTTCTTAGTTTTGGACAGTTGGTCGACAAGGGTTATGACCTCCAATTCAAGGATGGAAAATGTAGAATCTTGGAAAGCTCTAGAACTAAAATTGCATCTGGTACTCAGACTAAAGGTAACATCTTTCATTTAAGTAGTTCTGGTAAGAATTGCTTAATTGCTCAAATTGATCAGAGTTGGTTATGGCATAGAAGAATGTGTCATGTAAACTTTGATAACATTGTCAAGATAAGTTCTACTCGGGCTGTGAGAGATCTTCCAAAATTTGTGAAACCTCATAGAATGTGTAGAGAATGTCAATTGGGTAAATAGAACAGAACTTCATTCAAGAGTAAATAATAATTTTCAAGTGGACTATTGGAACTTGTACATACTGATCTATGTGGTCCTACCAGAATTAGGAGTATGCAAGGAGACAAATATTTTATGTTGCTAATTGATGATTACTCCGGCATGATGTGGGTAACCTTCCTAAAAGAAAAATTAGAAGCTCTTGACAAATTCAAGGTGTTCAAGGTTATGGTGGAGAATGAGATTGGTGTGAAGGTATAATGTCTGAGATCCAACAAAGGTGGAGAATTTACCTCCGATGAGTTCGATACATTTTGTGAAAAGCATGGAATAAAAAGGTAGTTATCTGCTCCTAGGACTCCTCAGCAGAATGGAGTTATGGAAAGAAAGAACCGGACCATTCAAGAAGGTTCTAGGACTATGATGATGGAAGCAAATGTTCCACAAGTCTATTGAAGAGAAGTTGTGAGTAATGCTATCTAGACTCTTAACCAGGTGTAGATCAAAGGCAATTCTGGTAAGACACCTTATGAACTATGGTTTGGTCATCCTCCTACTATGAGATATTTTAGAGTTTTTGGTAGTAAATGCTATATCAAAAGAGATGAGGATCTAGGCAAGTTTGATACAAGAAGTGATGAAGGAATATTTTTGGGCTACTCTACTCAAAGCAAGGCATATCGGTGCTTTAACAAGAGATTGAAAAAGATCGTTGAAAGTGCTAACATGTCAGAGTTGATGAAAACAAAAGACATTCCAAGTCTTGCGGCTATGACTCAGATGATCAAGATGAAAGTTAAAGTCAAGGAAGGCAAGTTTAAGCCTAGATTCAGATCCAGATTGATCCAAAAAATCTAGTGACTCAAGAGAATAATGCAAAAGTTGAGGAACAAGCTCAAGAAACAGAAGTTCAAGAAAATCCCAAAACTCCCAGGTATGTAAGGATGAATCATCCTGAAGATCAGATCAAAGGAGATAGAAATAAAGGTGTTTGAACTAGGAGAAGAATTGATGAAGATCAAGAAGAGATTTGTTTGATTTCAAAGATTAAACCAAAATGAGTAAGTGAAGCCTGCATTGATGAAAACTGGATAAAAGCAATGGAAGAAGAATTAATGCAAATTGAAAAGAATCACACTTGGGATCTTGTTTCTAGACCCAAAGGATAAAAATGTGATTGGAACTAAATGGGTCTTTCGGAATAAACTAAATGAAGATGGTGAAGTTGTAAGAAACAAAGAAAGGTTGGTATGCAAAGGATATTCTCAAGTGGAAGGAATTGATTTTGAAGAAACTTTTGCTCTGATGGCAAGAATAGAAGCAGTCAGATTATTTCTTGCATTTACTACTTTCAAAGATTTCAAAGTTTACCAAATGGATGTCAAGTCAGCATTCCTAGATGGTGGTGCAGGAGCTCCTAGTTTTAGTCATTTTTGGCTATGTCATGTTTTGTGGTCTTGTTATTTTTTATTTCCTCTAAGGATTTGAAATCCATTCTCATGTTTTGTAATAAAGACTTAGTTCATTTTGATTGACTAGTCCATTATAATGTTAAATAAGGCCTATTTTCAAGGTATTTTCCTTTTTTGAAACATAGTGTTTCTTGTGAAAAGGCAATCTCCAACGTTTCACTGCCCTTGGTGGGTAGTTGTACAGTTGGAAGAGAAGAGGAAAGGTTGCTAAAACCTTCTATAGTCTAAATATTGTAAAAACATGTTGAGAATAAGGGGAAGAGAAGCTTTTTGGAGTGAAAAATAGTGATTTCTGCGTTTTGTACTGAAGACAGTCATTCTGTACGGCGTGGTACGGACAGAGCAGGGTCTAAAAGTTGTGAAACTTGTTAATATATTGAATTACCTTTCTTTTGAGTCTAGTTAGCCTTCTTGACACCTTTTGTGGAGGGAGAATCAATACAATTTGTGAAAACTGTTCTAAACCCTCCAAAAACTAGGGTTTTGGGGAAAAATGCATAGTTTCTCCTCTGTCCTCTGAAAGGCATCACTTTTCTTCAGTAGGATGGAAGGAGAAAGCATCTCTTTCAGGTTTTTGTTGTTTATTAGGTTTGCATTCCACTCTCCTAGCCTCTTGGCATGACTCTAGCTAGTCTGCATGGTGACTAGTTAGCATGCAATGGATGGACAGCATTGAAAATGCACAAAACAGTCAAGTATTTGATCAAATGGTTGATGAATTCGGTGTTTGTAGGTGATGACAGTCCTGTGTAGGTACCTATGTGCTCTTGAATAAGCAAGTTTGATACATTTCCTTCACATAGCCTCAACTAGGCCTATTTCCTAGAAAAAAAAATAGTCTGTTGTCTTGAACGCCTCTGGTACAGTACGGACCTGCATGTGGGTGAATGATTACATGTTCATATTGGGTATTTGGATGTGAAATGTGTTTAGATAGTCTTTTGTGGATTTCAATAGTTATCCTTGTGTTAATTGCTCTCTAGGATTACGAGTGAGCCAATTTAAAACACTGTTTTTAGGACAGTCATACCACAGTTTACTGTTCTCTGTTAGTACTGGTACAGAATTTGGATTTTAGGTCAAAGACCTTGTTCTATTCATGTCTTAGACAAGCATATGCTAATTTTGGTATGAAGACCCTGTTGGTAGAGGTGTTGATAGTAGGTTGTGAGTTCTTGAAGGTGAATTGTGCATATAGGTTGGGTTGAGTAGTGACTCCCCAAAGTGAGAGTTGAGTAGCCTATGTGGTGGACACCGGGGTGTGGTCCTAGGCTAGGTCAATCTCTTGAGTATATATCACATTACCTTTATAAAACTCTTGAAGGAAGCCTTGGAATCTAGATTCATTGTGTGAACTTCATCAACTACTACCTATACCTCTGCATCATATTGGTATCAGAGCCAATATCTGATTGGAAGCAGTGTATGTGAGACAAGGAGATTGAAACAGAGGCTAGTACAATACCTCCCAAGACAATGAGTCAAGATGCCATCAAGAAGTTGGTGGAAGAGATGGTTGAAGCAAGATTGCAAGAAGAAAAGAAGTCTAAGGGCAAGACCAAAGAAGAGGGAAGTTCTTCTGACACCAATGAAGAAGTAGAGGCAGAAGAGAGTTCTCAGGAGTAGGACATGTTTGCAGATCAGAAATCTTTCTTGAATGCACTTAAGGGTGCTCATGGAGACAGTGGTGATCCCAAGATGGATGTGCCTACCTTTCATGGCAAGTTGGATGGAGATGCTCTCACCGATTGGATAGAAGCTATGTACAACTTCTTTGATTACAAGGAGTTCAATGATAGCAAAAAGGTTAAGTTTGCCAAGACAAGGCTAAGAGGTTCTGCACTTGTGTGGTGGAACTACATGCAAAGTGAGAGGGAGAAGATTGGGAAGAGTCCCATCACTAAATGGAGTAGAATGGTGGCTATGCTCATAAGCAAGTTCATGCCACCTGACTATGAGATTCAAATCATTAAAAGATTCTAGAATTTGAGACAAAAAGACATGGATGTGGCTGCCTACACAAAAGAATTTCACAGACTAAGTATGAGAGCCAATCATAATGAAGATGAAAGAGGGATGTGGCTAGGTACCTAAATGGTCTGAAATACAATCTACAAGATGAGATCAGTTTAGTGATACCAAAAATAGTGGATGAATGCTTCTAATTGGCCTCTAGAGCAAAGGAAAAGCTGAGAAGGAAGGGTGAACAAAGTGCCAGAGGAAGAGGAGGCAGAAACCAAAGAAGAAGAGGTAGTTTTGGTCATGGACAGTCCAACAAAACTGAAAATAATAGTCAGCAAGAAACATAATCAGAAACAGAGCATAGAGGAGGCTTTAGAGGTTGGAGAAGTCCTCATGGCAGGGGCAGAAATGGTGGAGGAGGTAGAGGACGAGGAGTCTTCACTGGAAGGTGTTATGGCTGCAACCAAGTTGGCCATACAACAAACAAATGCCCAGGGAAAGCCAGCAACTCTCATGACAGTGGAAAGAGAAATCAGTTGGTAAAGGATGATGATTGTGAGAGTGTAAATTCACCAATGGGAAGTGTTGCACCTGTTCTAAAAGGAGAAAGTACGATGATTAAGAGGTCTATGTTGAAGATACCATTAAAACAAGAGCCCCCTCAAAGAAAGAATCTTTTTAGAATCCAAGGCCTAGCCTATGGAAAACTTTGCAAGATCATAGTGGATTCAGGATCTACTGAGAATGTGGTATCCATTGAGATGGTTGAGAAATGCAAGTTGAAGAGGCTGCCTCATATTAGTCCTCACAAGATCTCTTGGTTGAACAAGAACCAAAGTTTCATGGTGGAAGAACAAACTTGGGTTGAATTTGCAATTGGTCACTACAAGGACAAAGTGCTATGTGAAATCATCCCTATGGATGCATGTCATCTGCTTCTTAGCTGCCCATGGCAATTTGATGTCAAACATAGCATGATGGTGAGAAGAACACTTATATCATCACCAAGAATGGAAGACCATTCAAGATGGATCCTATGTTGGAGCAGCCTGGGGGGAAGAAAAATGACAGCAGTGTCATGGTGGTGAATGCCAAGGAGTTTTTAAACCTCTTGAAGGAGAAGGATACCCAAGGGTATGCCTTGGTCATGAAGCCCAAGAGTGGATCAGATCAGCAAGAACAAAAACAGAAGGAGATTCCATTAGAAGTGCAGCAACTCCTAGATAAGTATCAAGACCTTCTGGTAGAGGAAGTTCCTAACTCCTTACCACCCATGAGAGACATAAGTCATCAAATTGACTTAATACCTGGTGCTACATTACCTAACAAGGCTGCCTATAAGCTGACACCACAGAAAAATGAAGAAGTGGCAAGGCAAATTCAAGATCTCTTGGAGAAAGGGCTGATTAGGAAGAGTTTAAGTCCTTGTGTAGTCCCAAGTGTACTTGCTCCTAAGTGTTGGATTTAGGACAGACAACTGAGAGGGGGGGTGAATCAGTTGTCCAAAACTTGCTTGTAATTCAAACACTTAAATCCTCTTTGTTATTTAATAGTATATCAATTAATCATTCATGAAAGCATAAAGCAAAAACACCAGAGTAGATACACATCAACACATGAGACACCAAGATTTTGACGTGGAAACCTGGTCAAGGGAAAAACCACAGGGTGATTAACCCAAGGATTATTCTCTGTTAGAAGAATAAGAAAAATAGATGGCACATGCCAATTAGGGCTCACTGCCTGAGTACACTGCTCACAAGAGGCACACTGCCTACAAGAGACACACTTTCTACAAAGTAACAAGTATTACAAACTTGAACTGGAGATTGACATCTTTACCATGCCTGGATCAGTTCCATTTAAGCCCAAAAACTCCTGCTCTGCCTTTTGCACTTCTCTTCGCTATACCACACTTATCCGCTCCAAGACACACTTCAAAATGAATTCACAATCCCTTATTTATACAAGGCATCGACTTAGGAACAATCATCTAAGTCGGCAAACACCTATAAGATCATTTGCAAGACGTGTAACACATCCAGTCAGCCAGTCTCAAGAAGAACACCAATACCCGGTGGTAATTCTTCAAATGCAAACTCCAACTTCAATGCGGACCGCCAATAAGAATTGTACATGATCCAAAGATCACCAAAACCTTTCCTGAGTCACCAATAACATCCGCACTTTATCAGCTTACTGGAATTCTTCTCTTCTTCATCTGGAACTTCAAAAACATAGTCTATTGCCACTGTCACACTGAAAAAGGTGCTTCCGGACCTCCAAACCATGAACAAATTTAGTTGTCACTTCACACTACTTTCTGTAACACTCCCTCCAATCTGCAGAATGAGATAATGCAATTCCGGATCTCACCGGACCAATCTATGACACTCTGTCACCACTGAACATCTATCAGAACTGGTTCTACTAGAGCAACCATAACTTATTCATATCTTCATACAGACCTCTAAAATCTTGACTGGAGCATCTCAAGACTCATATCTGAAAACCCTTTAAACCGCATCCTCTGATATTCATCTTATCTTGGACTTTTACCTTAATGTCATCACTGTTCTTCACTATTTTTTATTGAGGCTAATTTTCTCAATATCCTCAGCACACAGCTCATCCAATCTTTTTCATTAATACGAGTATGTTGACATCAATGACAACATTGGTTATCCTAATACTTGCAACAATCTCCCCTTTTGTCATTGATGGCAACATATGATGTGAAAAACCATCAAGACAAGAACTTCTCCTTTCTATCACAGCTCCCCCTATCAGCAACAACTCTTCACATGTCTTTTCTTTCTTTACTGCTCCCCTTTGATCAACCACTTATTTTTCACATGTCTTCTCTCCCCCTTTGACATCAATGGCAAAGGGCTCATACTTGCAACTTTAACACATCAGAATCATACCAGCTGCTCCCCCTGAGTGGTAGCTCCCCATCACCAATCTGGATCACAAGATATGACTGTGATATCCACCAGACTGATGCACATCAGTGCATCATAGTTCATCACCGGAGGGGCAATGACCCCTAACTTCTCCCTGAGATACTCAAAAGAGTCCTTTGGAAGAGGTTTAGTAAAAATATCTACAAGCTGATCTTTGGAGGGCACATACTCCAATCTGACTTCACCCTTGTTCACTTGCTCTCTCAGAAAGTGAAATTTGATAGATATATGCTTGGTCTTAGAATGCAACACCGGATTCTTAGAAATATTTATTGCACTTGAATTATCACAGAAAATTGTGATGGGCCCCTCATATTCTACTTGAATATCTCTTAGCATCTGCTTCATCCACAAAAGTTGAGTGCAACTTCCTGCTACTGCAATGTATTTTGCTTCAGTTGTAGACAGGGATATTGCCTCTTATTTCTTGCTTAGCCAAGAAACCAACCTTTTTCCCAAAAAGAATGCTCCTCCACTTGTACTCTTCCTATCATCCACATCTCCTGCCCAATCTGCATCTGTATATGCATGAAGAGAAAAATCATGATCTCTAGGATACCATAGGCCATACTCAATTGTTCCTTTTAAGTACCTAAAAATTCTCTTGATTGCCATGACATGAGATTCTGTAGGATCAGCCTAGAATCTTGCCACAAGACCAACAGCTTGCATTATATCTGGTCTAGTCTGAGTGAGATACAATAATCCTCCAATCATTCATCTATACTTGGTCTGATCTGTCTTAGGAGAGTCATCATCTTTGCTCAACTTACATCCGGTTGCCATGGGAGTGTTCATTGGCTTTGAATCTTCCATTCCAAATTTTCTCAACAATTCTTTCACATATTTGGTTTGAGAAATAAAGATTCCTTTCTTTATCTGAGTAATTTGCAGACCCAAGAAGAAATTCATTTCACCGAGAATTGACATTTCAAACTCACTTTTCATTTGATTTGCAAAGGTTTTACACATACTATCTCTTCCTCCAAAGATGATATCATCAACAAATACTTCAACAATCAAAATGTTTTCATGATCAATTTTGAAATATAGGTTACTATCAGCAGTACCTTTGTTGAAACCAATCTTGAAAAGATGTTTGTCCAGCCTCTCATACCAAGCTCTTGGGGCTTGCTTTAGACCTACAGTGCCTTCTTTAATTTGCAGACCATATCACCATGCTTAGATAACTGAAATCCATCTGGTTGTTCAATGTACACTTCTTCTAAGTCACCATTCAGGAAAGTAGATTTGACATCCATCTGATACACTTTGAAATCTTTGAAGGCAGCAAATGTAAGAAATAGTCTGACTGCTTCAATTCTTTCCACCGGAGCAAAGGTTTCCTCAAAATCAATCCCTTATATTTGAGAGTAGCATTTGCAGACTAATCTGGCTTTGTTTCTAATTACTTCACCAGCTTCATTTAGTTTGTTCTGGAAGACCCATTTGGTTCCAATCACATTCTTGTTTCTAGGTCTAGAAACAAGATCCCAAGTGTGATTTTTCTCAATTTGCATCAACTCTTCCTCCATTGCTTTGGTCCAATTTTCATCATTGCAGGCTTCATTTATTGTCTTAGGTTCAATCTTTGAAATCAGACAACATTCATCTAAATTTTGAGTAAATTTCCATCTAGTTTGCACACCTTTGCTTTTGTCACCTATGATCTGATCTTCAGAGTGGTTCAGTCTTACATACCTTAGAACTTTGGGAGTCTCTTGCACTTCTGTTTCTTGATCAGGCTCATTCAGACCAACCTCTTCTTCTTGATTTACCAGATTAGTCTGAATCTAACTTTCAGAGGAGGATTGAGCTCCTTGAACCAGAGAACCATTCTGATCATCTTCATCATATTCATAAAACCTTGAGGGCTTCTCAATTCCTTCATCAACCTTCACATTTGTACTTTCTATCATCTTTCTCAGTCTCTTATTGTAACACCAGTATGCTTTGCTTTGAGTGGAGTAACCCAAGAAAATTCCTTCATCACTTCTAGCATCAAACTTTCCTAGATCTTCATCTCTTTTAATGTAACATTTGCTACCAAATACTCTGAAATATCTCACAATAGAGTTATACCAAACCAAAGTTCATAAGGAGTCTTACCGGTATTGCTTCTAATTTGAACTCGATTGAGAGTATAGACTGCAGTGCTGACAGCTTCTCTCCAAAACATCTGGGGAACATTTGCTTCCATCATCATTGTCCTAGATGCTTCCTAGATGGTCCGGTTCTTTCTCTCTACTACTCCATTCTGCTGTGGAGTCCTAGGAGCAGATAACTATCTCTTTATGCCATGCTTCTCACAAAAGTCTATGAATTCACTGGATGTGAATTCACCACCTCTATCAGACCTCAGACATTTCAATTTTAATCCGGTTTGATTCTCTACCATAGCCTTGAAGATTTTGAACTTCTCAAAAGCTTCTGATTTCTCCTTCAGAAAGGTAACCCACATCATCTGGGAATGGTCATCAATCAGTAACATGAAATATCTATCACCTTGCATACTCTTGATTCTTGTTGGACCACATAGATCAGTATGAATTAATTCCAATAATCCGGTAGAGGATTGAACCTTGCTTTTGAATGAGACTTTGCTCTGTTTACCCAGCTGACATTCTTTGCACAAACTATTTGTAGGTTTCACCAATTTTGGAAGATCTCTTACAGCCTGAGTATTGCTTATCTTGATGATGTTATCAAAATTTACATGACACAACCTTCTATGCCATAACCAAATCTGATCAACTTGAACAAACAGACAACTTTTATTAGAACCAACTAGATGGAAGATATTACCTTTTGTTTGAGTACTGGATGCAATCTCAGTTCCGGAGCTCTCAAAGATCCTGCATCTTCCATTCTTGAACCAGAGATCATAACCTTTGTCCACCAACTGTCCAACACTGAGAAGATTGTGCTTCAATCCTTCAATATACAGTATGTTACCAGTTTTGCTTTTTCCATCAAAAGAAATAGTTCCCCTTCCTCTGATTCTACCAGTAGAATTATCACCAAACTTTACCATTCCTCCTTCATACCTTTCCAAGTCTAAGAACTTATTTTTGTCACTTGTCATATGGTGAGAGCATCCACTGTCAATAACCCAATCATCCTTTTCTTCAACTTAGGCAGCCAGAGCTCTTTCTACAACCTTATGATTGACAGATTCAGAGGATATTGGATCTTCTTCCTTGATGGCAATAAACACCCATTCATTTCTAGATTTATTTCCTATTTCTGATTCATCATCTATTACTCCTTCATTATCATCATCTTCATGAACATAATAACAATTCTTTTGGAACCTTTGTCTGATAGAATTTGACCTTGTAGATCTTTCTAGACATCTTGAGGCAAAATGACCAATCTTATTGCAGTTGAAGCACTTAAAGGGTAATTTTCCTTCATACTTACTGGATCCTCTTGGCAGTCTCTTTGCAATAAGGGCTTCAAGTTGAGTTGTTTCTGCTTCTTCCTCTTCCAAGTCTCTTCTTGCTTGATCATACCATGACAGCTTCCTTGAAGAGTTTTCTCCCGGATCAGATCTTTGTTTACCTTTCACAAAGGCACTGGCTTTGAATGCAGATTTAGTTTTGGGGGGATCATCTCCAAACTCGGTCATTTCAAATGCAGCCAGTTTTCCAGCCAATTGGTCTCTTGTGACAGTTGTATGGGCTCTGAATTCATCAATGGCAGCAACCTTGATTTTGTAGACAGCAGGAAGGGATCTGAGAATTTTGCCAACAATTTCATTTTCATCCAAAACTCCACCAGCATTCCTAATTCCACACACCAACTCATTTACTCTTGGCATAAAGGTAGTAATATTTTCATCATCTCTCATCTTAAGTCTTTCAAATTTCCCTTTGAGACTCTGCAACCTTGCACTCTTAACATACTCATCTCCTTCATGCAAAAGTTCCTGTTTAATCTAGATCTCATATGTAGTTGGTAGGTCAATAACATTTGAGAGTTCTGAGTCAGTCAATGCGCTTAGAAGAGCCTCTTTGGTCTGCAGATTGTTTTCAGCATCTGTGATTTCATTTAGAGTTGTCGGACCACGCTATGGAGGTACATATGCTTTTTTGACCATGGACAAGTATGCCTTTCCCATACACTCCAAGTGACATTTCATGCGACCTTTCCAAAGAGAGAAGTTGGTTCCATCAAACTTCAGACTATCCTTCTTGTATGATGACATCCTGGATCATCTCAAGCGGTTAAGCTCCTTCAGAGGAACTTGGCTCTGATACCAATTGTTGGATTCAGGACAGACAACTAAGACGGGGGGTGAATCAGTTGTCCAAAACTTGCTTGTAATTCAAACACTTAAATCCTCTTTGTTAGTTAATAGTATATCAATTAATCATTCATGAAAGCATAAAGCATAAACACCACAGCAGATACACATCAACACATGAGACACCAAGATTTTGACGTGGAAACCTGGTCAAGGGAAAAACCACGGGGTGATTAACCCAAGGATTATTCTCTGTTAGAAGAATAAGAAAAATAGATGGCACATGCCAATTAGGGCTCACTGCCCGAGCACACTTCTCAGAAGAGGCACACTGCCTACAAGAGACACACTGTCTACAAAGTAACAACTATTACAAACTTGAACTGGAGATTGACATCTTTACCATGCCTGGATCAGTTCCATTTAAGCCCAAAAACTCCTGCTCTGTCTTTCGCACTTCTCTTCGCTATACCACACTTATCCGCTCCAAGACACACTTCAAAATGAATTCACAATCCCTTATTTATACAAGGCATTGACTTAGGAACAATCATCTAAGTTGGCAAACACCTATAAGATCATTCGCAAGACATGTAACGCATCCGGTCGGCCAGTCTCAAGAAGAACACCAATACCCGGTGGTAATTCTTCAAATGCAAACTCCAACTTCAATGCAGACTGCCAATAAGAATTGTACATGATCCAAAGATCACCAAAACCTTTCCTAAGTCACCAATAACATCCGCACTTTATCAGCTTACTAGAATTCTTCTCTTCTTCATCCGGAACTTCAAGAACACAGTCTATCACCACTGTCACACTAAAAAAGGTGCTTCCGGACCTCCAAACCATGAACAAATCTAGTTGTCACTTCACACTGCTTTCTGCAACACTCCCTCCAATCCGCAGAATGAGATAACGCAATTCTGGATCTCACCGGACCAATCTGTGACACTCTGTCACCACTAAACATCTGTCAGAACCGGTTCTACTAGAGCGACCATAACTTATTCATATCTTCATGCGGACCTCTGAAATCTTGACTGGAGCATCTCAAGATTCATATCTGAAAACCCTTTAAACTGCATCCTCTGATATTCATCTTATCTTGGACTTTTACCTTAATGTCATCATTGTTCCTGATTGAGGCTAATTTTCTCAATATCCTCAGCACACAGCTCATCCAATCTTTCTCATTAATGCAATATGAGTATGTTGACATCAATGACAACACTGGTTATTCTAATACTTGCAACACTAAGAAGGATGGAAAGTGGAGGCTATGCATGGATTCAAGGGCCATAAACAAGATCACCATAAGATACAGGTTCCCAATGCCAAGGATTGAAGATCTTCTGGATTATCTTGGAGGATCATGCTATTACTCAAAGATTGATTTGAAATCTGGTTATCATCAAATCCAGATTAGACAGGGAGATGAATGGAAGACTGCTTTCAAGACTAATGAGGGTCTTTATGAATGGCTTGATATTCCATTTGGTCTTAGCAATGCGCCAAGTACATTTATGCGCCTGATGAATGCGGTATTAGTTGAATTCATTGGTAAATTTGTTATTGTTTATCTTGATGACATACTAATCTTTAGCAGGACAAGAGAAGACCATGTGAAGCATGTTGGTCAAGTGTTGGAGAAACTACATGAGCACAAGTTGATGATCAACTTAGACAAATGTGAGATCATGAAAACTGAACTTGTATACCTTGGATTTGTCATTTCTAATGGTTGTTTGAAGATGGATCCCTCTAAGGTTGAGGCTATTCTTAGTTGGCCTACCCCAAAAATAGTGGGAGATGTGAGAAGTTTCCATGGATTGGCTACTTTCTATAGGAAGTTTATCAGAGGTTTCAGTCACATTAGTGCTCCCATCCTCAACACCATCAAGGGTGGAGTCAAATGTAGATTCCAATGGAAAAAGGAAGCTGATGATAGTTGAGTTGTTGAAAACAAAGGTGGCTGAGTTGCCTACCTTAGTACTCCCTGATTTTGATAAGGTGTTTGTTGTTGAGTGTGATGCAAGTCAGGAAGCTATTGGTGTTGTTCTCAGCCAAGAAGGACATCCGGTGGCATTCTTTTTAGAAAAGTTGAATGAAGCCAAGCAAAGGTATTCTACCTATGACTTAGAACTCTATGCAATGGTGCAAGCTCTTAAGAAATGGAGACATTATTTTCTGCCCAAAGAATTTATTGTGTTTACTAATAATCATGCTTTAAGCTTTCTAAACAGTCAAAAAAAATTGAACCATAGACATGTTAAATGGATGGAACAGTTACAAGTTTATACCTTCACAATTAAGCACAAAAGAGGTGTTTCTAACAAGGTGGCCGATGCATTAAGGAGGAGGCTTCTTATTGTTCATGAAATTCAGTTAGAAAGCATGGGCATTGACTGTTTAAAGGAGTTGTATAAAGAAGATTCAGATTTCAAAGAGGCTTATGATGTTTGTGTGAACTTGGCTAACACATTCCATGGAGAGTATGCAGATTTTGTTTTGCAGGAAGGCCTCTTGTTTAAGGGCAATTTGTTGTGTATTCCTAAGTGTTCCATGAGGGACAACATCATCAAGGAGAAGCATAATGGTTCTTTAGGAGGACATTTTGGCTTAGACAAGACACTAGAACAAGTCACAAGGTTCTATTTTTGGCCAAAGGTGCAATCAGATGTGAGGAAGTATGTAGCTAGTTGTGCAATCTGTCAAAGGGCCAAGGGTGTGTCTTCAAATGCAGGTCTATACCAGCCCCTTCCCATTCCCAACAGACCTTGGGAAAGTATCAGCATGGATTTTGTGCTTGGGTTACCCAGGACAGCCAGAGGGGTGGATAGTGTGTTTGTTATTGTTGATAGGTTTAGCAAGATGGCTCATTTTGTGCCATGTAAATGCACCAATGATGCATCTCATGTTGTAGGTCTATTTTTCAGAGAGGTAATAAGAATTCATGGTTTTCCATTGTCCATTGTAACCGACAGAGATTCTAAGTTTGTACGTCACTTCTGGAGGACCTTGTGGAAGAAGTTGGGCACACAGTTGTCCTTTTCATCAGCCTACCATCCACAAACTAATGGTCAGACTAAGGTGGTTAATAGATCACTTGGAAACCTTCTAAGATGCCTTACAAAGCAGCATGGTTTGGCATGGGACTTGGTTATCAGTCAGGCTGAATATGCCTACAATGATTCAAGGAATAGGAGCACTGGTAAAAGTCCTTTTGACGTAGTATATGGCTTTCATCCAAGAGGGCCCCTTGAGCTAAAGGATCTCCAAGGATGGGATAGAAGGATTGCACTTGGTGAAGAGTTTGTTGCCTCCATGAAAATAGTCCATGATCAAGTCAAGTTACAATTAGAAAAAATAGTCACAAAGTACAAGGAAAAGGCAGATTTGAAGAAAAGAGAAGTGCAATTCAAAGTTGGAGACTTAGTTATGGCATATCTAAGGAAAGAAAGGCTTCCAAAAGGTTAGACAACTAAACTCCTGATGAAGAAGATTGGGCCATGCAAAATAGTGCACAAATTCGGTCCAAATGCATATGAGATTGAGTTACCATCCGGCCTTGGTATCTCTCCAATTTTCAATGTTTGTGATCTTTTTCCTTTCAGACCTCCATTGTCTGGTGAAAGTGGATCAGATGTGGTGGCTGAAGATGCTGATTGGATCAAGGATTTGCCTCCAAGCAAACCTTTATAGTTGGAATGCATTCTGGATTCCAAAGTTGTCAAGAAGACTAGGAGAGGTGTCTATAAAGACTACTTGGTGAAATGGAAGGATCTTCCTGATTCAGAGGCCACCTAGATGACTGAAGTAGATATCTTGAAGCATGGCATGATACTTCAACAATTGGCAACTCAAGGGACTTGAGTTCTTCCTACAGGGGGAGTATGGTGCAGGAGCTCCCAGTTTTAGTCATTTTTGGCTATGTCATGTTTTGTGGTCTTGTTATTTTTTATTTCCTCTAAGGATTTGAAATCCATTCTCATGTTTTGTAATAAGGACTTAGTTCATTTTGATTGACTAGTCCATTATAGTGTTAAATAAGGCCTATTTTCAAGGTATTTTCCTTTTTTGAAACATAGTGTTTCTTGTGAAAATGCAATCTCCAACATTTCACTGCCCTTGGTGGGCAGTTGTATAGTTGGAAGAGAAGAGGAAAGGTTGCTAAAACCTTCTCTAGTCTAAATATTGTAAAAACATGCCGAGAATAAGGGGAAGAGAAGCTTTTTGGAGTGAAAAATAGTGATTTCTGTGTTTTGTGCTGAAGAGAGTCATTCTGTATGGCGTGGTACAGACAGAGCAGGGTCTGAAAGTTGTGAAACTTGTTAATATATTGAATTACCTTTCTTTTTATTCTAGTTAGCCTTCTTGGCACCTTTTGTGGAGGGAGAATCAATACGATTTGTGAAAACTATTCTAAACCCTCCAAAAACTAGGGTTTTGGGGAAAAATGCATAGTTTCTCCTCTGTCCTCTGAAAGGCATCACCTTTCTTCTATAGGATGGAAGAAGAAAGCATCTATTTCAAGTTTTGGTTGTTTATTAGGTTTGCATTCCACTCTCCTAGCCTCTTGGCATGACTCTAGCTAGTCTGCATGGTGACTAGTTAGCATGCAATGGATGGACAACATTGAAAATGCACAAAACAGTCAAGTATTTGATCAAATGATTGATGAATTCGGTGTTTGTAGGTGATGACAGTCCTATGTAGGTACCTATGTGCTCTTGAATAAGCAAGTTTGATACATTTCCTTCACATAGCCTCAACTAGGCCTATTTCCTAGAAAAAAGACAGTCTGTTGTCTTGAACGCCTCTAGTACAGTACGGACCTGCATGTGGGTGAATGATTACATGTTCATATTGGGTATTTGGATGTGAAATGTGTTTAGATAGTCTTTTGTGGATTTCAATAGTTATCCTTGTGTTAATTGCTCTCTAGGATTACAAGGAGTGAGCCAATTTAAAACACTATTTTTAGGACAGTCATACCACAGTTTACTGTTCTCTATCAGTACTAGTACAGAATTTGGATTTTGGGTCAGAGACCTTGTTCTATTCATGTCTTAGACAAGCATATGCTAATTGTTGTATGAAGACCCTGTTGGTAGAGGTGTTGATAGTAGGTTGTGAGTTCTTGAAGGTGGATTGTGCATATAGGTTGGGTTGAGTAGTGACTCCCCAAAGTGAGAGTTGAGTAGCCTATGTGGTGAACACTGGGGTGTGGTCCTAGGCTAGGTCAATCTCCTGAGTAGCCTTGTGTAGGCTTATATCACATTACCTTTATAAAAATCTTGAAGGAAGCCTTGGAATCTAGATACATTGTGTGAACTTCATCAACTACTACCTATACCTCTGCATCAGATGGAGAGCTAGAAGAAGAAGTCTACATTGAGCAACCAGAAGGATTCCAGTTGTCTAATCAAGAAGATATGGTCTACAGATTGAGAAAAGATTTGTATGGACTTAAACAAGCCCCAAGAGCCTGGTATGCAAGATTGGATAAGTATCTGCTAAAGCTAGGATTTATCAAAGACACCACTAACAATAATCTTTATTTCAAGATTGATCATGAGCACATATTAATTGTTGAAGTATTTGTTGATGATATCATTTTTGGTGGAAATGGAAGCATGTGTAAGAAATTTGCTTATCAAATGCAAAGTGAATTTGAAATGTCCATGTTTGGTGAGATGAATTTCTTCTTAGGTCTGCAAATCACTCAGTCAGATAAAGGTATCTTCACATCTCAGTCTAAGTATGTGAGAGAATTGTTGAAAAAGTTTGGAATGGAGGACTCAAAACCAGTAAGTACTCCTATGGTAACCGGATGCAAGTTGAGCAAAGATGATGATTCACCTAAGGCAGATCAGAAAAGGTATAGATCAATGATTGGGGGACTGCTTTATTTAACCCAGACCAAACCTAACATTATGAATGTAGTTGGACTTGTTTCTAGATTTCAAGTTGATCTTAAGGAATCCCATGTTGTAGCAGTCAATAATTTTCAGATATCTAAAGGGAACATCTGATTATGGCTTATGGTATCCAAAGGATAATGACTTCACTCTTCATGCATATATAGATGTTGATTGGGTAGGAGATGTGGATGACAGGAAAAGTACTAGTGGTGGTACATTCTTCTTGGGAAGGAGATTGGTTTCTTGGTTGAGCAAAAAGTAGGAGGCAATATCTTTGTCTACTACAAAGGCGGAGTATATAGCAACAACAAGCAATTGTACTCAAGTCTTGTGGATGAAGCAAATGTTGAATGATATCAAAATTGTGTTTGAAGAACCTATTACAATTTTTTGTGATAATTCAAGGGCAATAAATATCTCAAAGAATCCAGTGTTGCATTCAAAAACTAAGCACATATCCATCAAGTTTCATTTCTTGAGAGAAAAAGTAAGTGAGAATGAAGTCAAAATGGAGTTTATTTCTTCAAAGGATTAGATTGCAGATATATTCACCAAGCCTCTGCCTAAGGATACTTTTGAGTATCTCAGAGAGAAGTTAGGAGTTATTACCCCTCCTGTTCAAAACTAAGATGCACTAGGGTGCATCAGTCCGGTGGAATTCATAGGCATATCTTGTGATCTGGATTGGTGTTAAGGAGATACTACTCAGGAGTAGCTAGTATGCAAATTTTAGAGATCAGTCTGAAACAAAAAGGGAGAGAAAACATTGCAAATATGTGCCCTTTGCCATTGATGTCAAAGCGGGAGAGAAGTCATGTGAAAAACTAGTTGTTGATGAAAGGGGGAGTAGTGAAGAAAGTAGCTTCAGAAGTGATAAGAAAAAGGGGGAGCAGTTCTTGTCTTGATGGTTGAATCAGTTTTTCACATCATATTTTTCCATCAATGAAAAAGAGGGAGATTATTTCAAATATGTGCCTAATCGGTGTTGTCATTGATGTCAACATATCCTTGTTGCCTTTGGTGTCAACTGCATACCATTTTGTTGCATGTTTAGAAGACCGGATTGTTGAGGATATTGAGAAAATTAATGAAGATCAATGTATGCAGACCACATGGCTATGTAAAGGATTGTTTGAAGTAGATCCAATTAAGGTTTGAGAGGTCTGCATGAAGATTTGAAGAAGCTATGGCCATCTGAGTAGAACCGGGTTTTGTTGTGTTCAGAAGAGACAGAGTGACGATAAATTGGTCTGGATTGCTCTGCATTGAAACATTATGATCTATTGATCTAAAGGTATGTTTGGGAAGTCAGTGTGTATCATCAACTCAAGTGGTTCGTGGTTTGGAGGTCCACAAGCAATCTTTCTAGTGTGACAGTCATGGCAGACAGTGTTCTTGAGGTTTCGGATGAAGATGCAAGTGATTATAATGATTTGGAGGAGTACGGATGTTTTTGTTGAATTCAATGTGCTTGTGGAGGTCTTTGGATCATGTGCCCACTGTGTTGGAGTTCTGCATTGAAGATTGAGCTCGTTGTTGAAGATTTCTTCCTTGGTGTTGCTATTCTTCCTAGTCTTGGCCGACTGGATGATTCAAGCATGTTGCGGATGATCTAAGAAGAATTATATGAAGTCTAGCATATTGTTTGAGGAAGATTTGGATCCCAGTTATGTATGGTTGATAGTATAGTGATTCACATTAAGTCAAATGGTTGTAGTGCCAACCTTGATGTTCATTCCAAGGTTGATGAAGCGTATATATACTTGTGAATGAATTGTGGAATGTTGTCCTTGTGCAAAAATGATAAAATCATAAGAAAGGTACAGAGGTAGAGTAGAGAAGAGGAGTAGAGGAACAAGAGTAGTAAGGTATGAAGATATGGTGATGAAGTGTTTGGGGTAGAGCAGAAGTGTTGTGAGCTTTTAAAGGGACTGAACCAAGCAAAAAGAAGATTTTATTTCTTAGTTCATTCTTCATGTATTAAACATAAATTCTTGTAGGCAGTGAGCCTCTTTGAGTAGTGAGCTATGGGAAGTGAGCCCTAAGGCAAGTGCCTTTTCATTTCTTTCAAGTACTTTTAACAGGGTACAAATCTTGTGGGTTAACCCCCACCGTGGTTTTCTCTTAACCGGGTTTCCACATAAAAATTCTGGTGTTATGTGTGTTTAATTTGTTTATGCTCATGTGTTATTGATTCATGCTTTAATGTTTACATCATTAATCTGATTGAAAGTTGATAAAGAAGATTAAAAGAAGAAAAAGGTTAAATTTGTGGGACAACTGATTCACCCCCCCTCTCAGTTGTCCGGACTAATTCCAACAGTTTAGCATGCAACTTACCACATTCACTTGAATACTGTTTGGTGGCGTAGTCCTTACAAGAGAATAAAATATCTTATGATCAGGAGAGGGATGATCATACTATAAACATGTTAGGAATGAGACCTCACCAAATTGATGAAGAATACTTATCCTCTGAAGAAGATGGGTTTGAATATGATGTGAGTAACTAGAGATACAATGTTAACATGGGTCAACAAGAAACCTTTTCTGATCAAGAAGAAGATAATGAAGAAATTGCTTATATATATAATGCCATACCACGGTTCCAATTAAGGAAACCAACTGAAGAAGAAAAAAGGGCTCTTACAATAGTTGTTGTAGCACAAGCTAAAAGCAATTACAACTTGAGGAACAAAAACATAATTACAGATCAAGGAACACCTAGAAGCTTATTCATAAAAGAGATAAAGCATAAGAAGGGTACCTTGGATAACCAAAAGAAAGAAGAAAGAAAGAAAAATTAGAAAGATATACCCAAGGAAACAGTAAAGGTGGAGCAGAATAAGACAAAGGACAATGGTAAGCTACAAATTAAGAAAAAGGGCTCCACTAAGATAGAAAAATAGAGAAATTAGTCACCACTCCCTCATTTGATATAGCACAAGCATTGTCTCAGATAAAGATGTTAGTACCATTGCTGGAGATGACGAAAGTAGATGAATATAGGGACAGTGCTCTCAAATTGATCTCAAATATACCAAACAAGCAGCAAAATCAAAACAAAAATAAAGAAAGATCAGAAACCAAAGTAAATAATATTGGACGAGAAATCTTGAAAACACTTGAAATTTATCTTAGTGAAACCTTAACAAAGAATCCCTCTCAGGTGGACCCATTTTATATTACATTGTTGATTAACAACAAACTAGTAAGAAATTGCATGATCAACTCAGGAGCAGCAATAAACATCATGCCAATAGTTGTTATGAAAGAATTAGGCTTGTGGGTGGATACAACGTACGATAAGTGCTATGCAATGGACAATAGGTCCATCCCAGTTGTTGGAGTTATACGGGATGTAGAATTGAAACTAGCCTCATATCTTGAAGCCGCTTACAAAACTAACATAACTGTAGTAGATACTCCACCATACTATGGTATGTTGTTATCCAGACAGTGGATTGCTACAGTAGGGGGAAATGTCCAATTGGACTTATCATATGCAACAATACCAGTAAATGGAAAAGAAGTCAAGTTGTGTAGAGAATCAAGATATGAAATTATTATAGAGTGTCTTGATCCAAACCAAATGAATTGCTTTTGTGATGTGGATCTTGGAAGCTTCAGAATTAAAAAATCACAACCTAAATTGCAATTTATTGAACCAATCAATAGAGAAGCTCAGCTTGATGAACATGGTGTATGGCAAATGTATTTTGATGGTGCATGCAGTAAAGGGGGAATGGAGCAGGAGTGATATTCATTTCACCAGCTAGAAAAACATTCAAGTACTCATTTTTATTAACTTTTGAATGCACTAATAATATAGCTGAATACGAGGCGTTGCTATTGGGTTTGAACATTACTATAAGGTACAGAATCAAATTGCTAGTAGTGTATGGAGACTCTGAACTAATTGTCTCACAAGTCAAGGTGAAATATTCATCAAAAAACAAGAGGTTAAAACAATATAGAAATGATGTTTGGGACACCATTGAACTTTTTTATGCATTCTCTATAGAATGGGTAGAAAGATCTAAAAACATAATGGCAGATTTCTTGGTAAATGTAGCTCTGAAGAGAGATGATATTACACTAGCAAGAATAACAGAGGTGGAGTTCAAGACTAGACCTGCAATCCCTCATAATATCTATAATTGGCAAGTGTTCAATGATGATGAGGATTTAATTAAGTTTCTTCATTGTGTAGATCAATATGAATCTCAAGAAATAGATTTCAATGCATTTGTGGAAGAAGTAGATGGTAAGGAAACTCTTTTTTGGCAAGAGGTGGTGCAGCTCAAAACAAACAAAATACCAAAAGGCCTTGTAGCCCTAGAGAGAGTATTTGATGGGCATGATAGATTTAATTTGAAACCTATACCATTCAATCTCAAATATGTTGAGGAAATCAATCTTGGGACAGAGATGGCTCCTGAAAAGGTGTACATTGGAAAAAAGATCAGCCCTAAAGTCATAGAAATGTTTATAGCCTTTCTTAGAAGATATAAACATGTGTTTGCTTGGCCCTATGATGATTTAAAAGCTTATAGAGAGGACCTATTATGATGCAGGAGCATCCCTGGTTCAAGAGAAGTCTTGCATAAACCAAAAAAAAAATCATTTCAATTTGTTTGCATTTCAGTTCGTTGGTTTCTTTTCATCTTCTAGTTTAGTTCAGGCAGTTTAGTCAATAGTAGTTTTTGTATTTTGGTCTGCATTTTGCCGTAGTTGCATTTCAGACCTTGCAAAGCTGGACTTAGCATCTAGAGACATTCATGCACATCATATCCAAATCTCAAAGCATTTAGTTAAGATACTAGAAAGATATCGATATCAGAAGATCAATTATTTTCTCAAAACAGAGCATCCTGATAGTTTGGACAATCAGCTAAAGGAGAAGACTTGAAGAGAATTTCCTGACTTGTGGAGCCTAATGATACATCATTCATTGATCTTTGGTTCATGTCTGACCTTTCCTGAGATCTGTACATCATTCCATTCATTTGTGGATGAATTCTATTCATTTAGGCCCGACCTATCTGTGTACACACGTTACAACTCTTCATTGGAGTTTGTGATCTTCCTTGGTCGACGCAGAGGAATCTTTTGTATCAAAGATGATATATATTGATGTAATAGATGCATAGGAAAGTAGTCATCAAGTTCTCATGATTTAGAAGATAGAGAGTTTGAATTCATTTGCGAAGGAGCTTCAAAGCTATATCTTGTATATATTCAAATATTCTGTAATCAGGCCTGTGAGCCCTAGTTGTAAGCCCGCATGTTGCCATCCAATTCGTATTTGAATTTTATGATATATTGAATGACTGAATCTGCATTTATTTCATATCTTTGAGTTGTTTTTTTGTGTTTACTCTAGCTGCACAGTTTGGATTGTTCATTCTGTGAACCCTCCTGCCGTGACTGTACCAAGTGGTATTAGAGTGAAAGATTGAATCTTTGGGAGTGAATTGAGAAAAGTTCATGAAGGAACTCTGTAAGATCTTGTTGTGGACAGATCACCAAATCTGAGGCAGGTTACTTGGGTTGCAATTGATCGTGTCACTTGTAGCCTGATCGTCAAATTGAGACAGTCGCACTTGATCCTAGGAAGAATGCCGCCGAGGAGAGTCCCTACCATTGGAACAATGGCTGGTAGGATGGATGAGATGATGGAAATGATGAAAATAATGAAAATTTAGTTGGATGTTGTCAAGGAAGATAGGCGAAGAGGATTGACACCTAGACCTAATGTTGAAAGTGATGATGAAGAGGAATTTTAATATGTTGAACAAATTGGTGAAACCTTAGAAGGTGATGAAGAAGAAGAATCAGATCAAGTCAAGATGTTGCGAGCTATTTCAAAGATTGGAAAGAGACCTAGAGTTGATGTACCGAACTACACTAGCAATTTGAACCCTAAAGAATTGATTGACTGGATAAATGACATGGAAGAATACTTTGAATATGAAGAAATTAAAGATCCAGAGAAGGTGAAATTTGCAAAGACAAAGTTGAAAGGACATGTTGCTATATGGTGGAAGGAAGTTCAGTTGCATAGAAATAGAAGAGGAAAAGAAAAGATCACAAAATGGGATAGGATGGTGAAAAAATTGAAGAATTAGTTTGTACTTGCTGACTATGAGTTGGAACTATTGAAGAGATTGCAGAACCTGAGACAAAAGGAGAAATCTATGGAGTATACTGAAGAATTTCATAAGATGATCATAAGGACAGGACATAGTGAAGCAAGCAAAGAGAAAGTGGCTAGATACATCAATGGACTGAGATTGAACATTCAAGAGGAACTGAGCCTGGTGAGGATGACAACACTGGAATAAGCATATTTGTTTTCCTTGAAAGTTGAAGAGAAGTTGAATAAGAGGCATGATCAGAGACAGAGAGGCAAAGGAGATAAATTTTAGAGAGGTAGAACATTTTCTGGAGGAGAGAGATCATATGCGGAGCAGAATAGACAAGAGAATAGAGATAAGAATACATACTAAAGAGATGACAGAAATTTCTATCGTAGAGGGAACCCTAGTCCGTATCGGAGTGAAGGATATAGAAGAGAAGGAAGAGGACCTGATAGGAGAACATTTAGAGGAACTTGTTTCAAGTGTGGAGATGACGGACATAGAGCATTTGAATGTAATCAAGGGAGTGCAAGCAAGAGGATAGAGAATAGTGGAAGAGCAACCTGTGTGGAAGTAGAACCTATAGTTTAGTTGGTAAACCTAAGAAAGGAGAATTACTTGTGATGAGGATAGCACTTTTTCAAGTAGAGACAAATGAGGAACCATCGTAGAGAAAAATCTTGTTCAGAACCATATGCAAATCAGGAAGTAAATGTTGTAAAGTTGTTATTAATAGTGGTAATTCAGATAACCTAGTTTCAGAGGAGATGGTGACTAAACTAAAGTTGGAAAGGTTGAAACACCCTAAGCCCTATTAGATAGCATGGATTCAGGATGATCATAAGGTACTGGTGAGTGATAATGTTTGGTGAAATTTTATATTGGATCATATCATGATGAAGTCTTGTGTGATATTATGCCTATGGATATTTGTCATATCTTGTTGGGTAGACTTTGGTAGTATGATAGAAAAGATATACATGATGGGAGAAAGAATACATACACTATAACAACAAATGGAAAGAGAATTACTTTGATTCCTTTGGAGGATGATCCTAAGAGTGAAGTATGTGGGAATGCTAGAATTTGTTTCGTACATGGAAGGAAATTCCTGGATGGTTTAAGACATGAGAATATGTGTTATGCTTTGATCCCTAAGAACCTTGAAACATTGGAGAAGAAGATTATCACAACTGGAGGAGATAACTAAGTTTCTAACAAAATATGAAGACATCATATTAGACAATGTACCTGAAGGATTTCCACCTATCAAAAGTATCAATCATCACATGGATCTTATACCAGGAGCTAGTTTGCTTAACAAAGCAGTACACAAAATGACATCAGCAGAGAATGAAGAACTGAATAAGCAGATACAAGAGTTGTTGAGGAAAGGTTTGATCAGAGAAATTTTGAGCCCTTGTGCACTACCTGCAGTGTTAGCACCTAAGAAAGATGGAGAATGGAGAATGTGTATAGACTCTAGAGAAATAAACAAGATCACAATTAAGTATAGATTTCCTTTACCTAGGATGGATGATATTATGGATTCTTTGAGTGGAGCAAGATATTTCACAAAGATAGACTTGAAGAGTGGATACCATCATATCAGAATCAAAGGAGATGAATGGAAGATTTCTTTCAAGACAAATGAAGGATTGTATGAGTAGTTAGTGATGCCTTTTGGATTGACAAATGCACCTAGTACTTTCATGAGATTGATGAATGAAGTTTTGAAGAGATTATTGGGTAAGTTTGTTATTGTGTACTTGGATGACATTTTGATTTTCAGTAAGACAAAAGAAGAACATTTGTGGCATCTTAGACAATTTTTGTAGAGACTGAGAGAGGAGAAATTGTTGATAAACATCAAGAAATGTAGTTTCATGACAAAAGAATTGGTATATTTGGGATTTGTGATTTCTGTAAAAGGATTAAAGATGGACCCTAAGAAAGTGAGAACAATTATTGAATGGCCTCCACTGGAGAGCATTAGAGAAGTCAGATCATTTCATGGATTAGCTAGTTTCTACCGAAAGTTCATAAAAAAATTTAGTTTAGTATGTAACCCTATGACAAAGAACATGAGAGGTGATAGAAAAGATTTCAAGTGGACATCAAGAGCAGATAAAAGTTTGAGTTGTTGAAGCAGAAAGTAACAGAGCAACTTGTTTTGGCATTACAATATTTCAATAAAGTATTTCAAGTAGATTGTGATGCAAGTGGGAATGCAATTGGAGCAGTATTAAGTCAAGAAGGTAGACCAATAGCATATTTTAGTGAGAAGTTGAATGATGCAAGGAGAAGATATTATGTTTATGACCAGGAATTATATGCCATAATTCAAACCTTGAAGAAGTGGAGACATTACTTGTTACCTAAGGAATTTGTATTGTGTACAAATCATCAAGCTTTGCAATATTTGAACAGTCAAGGAAAGTTGAATTAGAGACATATGAGATGGGTAGAGTTCATGTAGAGTTATAGCTTTGTGTTGAAGCATAGGAGTGGAAAATACAACAAAGTTGCAGATGCGTTGAGTAGGAGAAGAAACTTGCTAACAGAGATGAGAGTTGAAGTGATAGGATTTGATGAGTTGAAGAACCTGTATGAGGGAGACACTGATTTTGCAGAACCTTGGAAAGCATGTAAGGAACCTATTTTGACATATAGGAGTAAGCGGTTGAACTATTTCATTTAGGGGGATATGTTGTTCAGAGGAAATCAGTTATACATACCTAGAAGTTCAATGAGAGATATTTTGATCAAGGAGAAACACAGTGGTGGATTGGCAGCACATTTTGGAATTGATAAGATAGTGGCTTTGGTCAGTGAAAATTACTTTTAGCCTTAGATACATAAGGATGTTAGGAAATTTGTGCAAAGTTGTAGAGTTTGTCAAGTTGCAAAAGGAAGTAGTCAGAACACTAGATTGTATAAACCTTTGACAATACTAGAGAGACCTTGGGAAGACATAAGTATGGATTTTGTAATGGGATTTCCTAAGACACAGAGAGGACATGATTCTATATTTGTAGTGGTAGATAAATTTTCAAAGATGGCACATTTCATACCTTGTAAAAAGACAACTGATACAGTGCATGTAGATGAACTATTTTTTAAGGAGATTGTGAGATTGCATGGATTACCTAAGAGTATAGTTTCAGACAGAGATACAAAGTTTGTTGGATACTTTTGGAAGACACTTTAGAAGAAGAAGAAGACAAATTTGAAGTTTAGTTCAGCATTTCATCCACAGACTGATGGACAGACAGAGGTAGTGAATAGGAGTTTGGGAAACTTGTTGAGATGTTTGGTTGGAGAGAAGATAGGAAGTTGGGATTTGATTCTTTCACAAGCAAAGTTTGCATATAATAATTTAGTGAATAGGAGTACCAGAATAAACCCTAGAGGAGTTGCAAAGTTGAGTGATATCAGTATGGCAAAAAAGAGAAGTGCAGAAGTAGAAGAATTTGCAGAACATATGAAGACAGTGCATATTCAAGTTAAGAAGCATTTGGAGGATATGAACAACAAATATAAAGAACAAGTAGATGAGAAGAGAAGGCATAAGGAATTTGCAATTGGAGATGAAGTGATGGTGTACTTGAGAAAAGACAGATTTCCAGTTGGAGCATATAACAAGTTGAAGATGAAAAATTTTGGACCTTGTAGGATACTCAAAAAGTTTGATTCAGGAAATGCATATGAAGTGGAATTAATAGAGACATTGCGTATATCACCTATTTTCAATATTGCAAACCTATATTAGTATCATGAAGTAGAGTTCAGTGACAGCATTGAATAAGACTTGAAGAAACAGTTACCACAAGCACCAGAGGAAGACAATACAAAGAATATCTTGTGAAGTGGAAAGGCAGACCGAAAGAAGATTCATCTTGGATTTCTTAGGCTGAGGTAGACCGTCTTAGTTTTCCTCTAGCCCCATTAAAGTCAGGGACTCACTTTTTCAATAACCTCATATGTCTAATGTAGGAGCATCCCTAGTTCAAGAGCAATCTTGCATCAACCAAAAAATATTTTCGTTTCAGTTTGTTTGCATTTCAGTTTGTTGGTTTCTTTTCATCTTCTAGTTTAGTTCAGGCAGTTCAGTCAGTAGCAATTTCTGTATTTTGGTCTGCATTCTACTGCAATTGAATTTCAGACCTTGCAGAGTTGGACTTAGCATCTAGAGACATTCATGCACATCATATCTAAATCTTAGAGCATTTGGTTAAGATACCGAAATGATATCAATATCAAAAGATCAATTGTTTTCTCGTAATAGAGCATCCTAACAGTTTGGACAATCAGCTAAAGGAGAAGACTTGTAGAGCATTTCCTGACTTGTGGAGCCTAATGACACATCATTCATTGATCTTTGGTTTGTGTCTGACCTTCCTCAAGATCCGCACATTATTACATTCATTTGCGAAGGAATTCTATTCATTTAGGCCCGACCTATCTATGTACACACGTTACAACTCTTCATTGGAGTTTGTGATCTTCCTTGGCCAACACGGAGGAATCTTTTGTACTGGAGATGATATATATTGATGGAATAGATGCCTAGGAAACTAGTTATCAAGTTCTCACAATTTAGAAGATAAAGAGTTTGAATTCATTTACGAAGGAGCTTCAAAGCTATATCTTGTATATATTCAAATATTTTGTAATCAGGCATGTGAGCCCTAGTTGTAATTATGCATGTTGCTGGCTGATTTGTATTTGAATTTTATGATATATTGAATGACTAAATCTGCATTTGTTGTTGGAAACAAGGCAGATAACTGAGAGGGGGGTGAATCAATTATCTCAAAATTTCCTTTTCTTTTTGTTATCTTAATAATCAGAGTTGCATCAAAACTTGAAAGCATATGTAATCATAAGAACAGAAATAAAATCAACACATATGACACAAGGATTTTTACGTGGAAACCCTGTTAAGTGTAAAACCATGGGGTGTGTTGGTGCCTGCATGAACAGTCAGGTTTCAAGCATCTAAATCTGCAGGCACCCTCCCAAAAAAATCCAAAAAATTCTAAGTCTTTGGGCCCCCTCAGCATGTTTCAACCTAACCTGATATTCTTGGGGGGGGTCATCATATTTCCAGATATCGGCCTGATATTTCCGTGGGGTCATCATGTTTCTAACATCAGTCATCTTGGTTACGATCACCCCGATGCTACTACAAAGTTTCAACATCACCCTGATATTTTTGCGGGGGGGTGATATTTAAAATATCAGGTGATCTTACGAATATCATCCTGATATTGCAACATGATGGTGATGTCATCAGGATCGGTGGGGTACATCATGTGGTCTTTGGCATGATATTATCAGCAGGTATTATGAGGATCCTCCTGATCGTCACTGAGGATATGAATATGATGATGACATGAATATGATCAGGATGGTTCATCGGTGAGGTGTATGGTTCAAATATGCAGGAGGATTTTTCTCTGATGCATCAGGATGCGCCGATGAGGTTGGTCATTAGGATGATATTGAATATCAGCGTGTTTCTTCACATCAGGGTGATATTTCCCAGGGGGTGATATTTTATGTCAGGTGATGCGGTCTAGTGATATTTCTTATTGGGGTGATATTTCTGATAAGGGTGATATTTCACATCAGGGTGATGTGAAGTATCAGGTGATGTTTCTTATTGGGTGATGCGGTCATCAGGGTGATGTGAAATATCAGGGTGATATTTCACATCTGGTTATCATGCAGGAGGATCATGATGAGGTATATGCTGGCGTCCTCAGGAGAAAAATCACCGACATCATATATGCTCACGGTCTAGCTTATAAAGTATTGAGGAGGTCACTGCAGGGTGAATGTGGGATAATTAGTTCCCACATGATTTGAAAAATTAGGTCATGAATCTTGGCGGGAAAATTTCAAAGGTGCACTGTCCTCTGCATTCCCAAGGACTACGGGATTGGTTGGCATTAATGGCGGATGTTATAGGGTATAGGTGATGGCGTGGACGGATCAACCACTCGATTGAAGATGTGAATCCCCAGGCGGCGGCGCAAGGGTCGAGACCTTCCTATCTCCTCCTCTACCTATTGCATTCAATGTTGAGTACACCTCCCTTGTTGTATATAGCAAATGGTGTTACTCATTCAAGGTTGTTGAAGAGTTGGGCAAAATTTTGTGTAAATAATGAAAAACAGGGCATTTCTTTGGTTGTTCTATCTCATTTTGGAGTTTATGAGTTGCATCATGAATGTGCATTGCAAATATTTTTAATTTCATTATTGTTCTATATGAAAAATGCTCTTATGCATGTGTATAGTTGCTTGTCTCCATGTGTTGCATGCTTTTCCTTCTTTTGAATCTGGCTGCTAAGGGTTTCTCAGGTTCCAGGGCATAGCTTTCTATGTCACATGCTTCATCTCTAACTTCCATTCAAGGAGTAGATTAAATTGCTTTAGGTGAAGTATGGAGAAGGCTGTATGTCAGATAGGATATATGTAAGTAGAGGCAGCTAAATACCTATTCTTGGGTGATGTTTGTAAGGCAAGCATCAATCTAACCTCTTGAAACTTGAATGCTAGAGGCAATCCATTCTTTTGTATACGTCTAGTTGACTCCTTGCCCTAAGATAGGCACTGGTCTGCACCTGGTTAGTAGTTATGATCCAAAACCCCTTGTCTTGCATCCAATATATAAAATCCATCTTTTCATAACCTCCATCCTGTTAGTTTGTAGGAGTAGGATTAGGACCCCTGCATACTCTCATCCACAATCAGATAAATATGTCCAAGAATGTTGCCAAACTTGTGATGTATCATGTACATTTTGGTCCACACATGAGAGTATTCTGCCTGTTGTTATCAAGCTAAATCTTTCCATCATTGGGTGAGTCAAATGTTACATCTTTAGCTTTAGGGATACCCCCCTTGGTGCGGCAGAACCAGAAGTGAAGGGGAGGCAGCTCACGCAACCTCATGTATTAGTTGGTTGAATTTGCCTGTGCATTGGAACTGGCAAACCCTCTGTTGATTTAGAAGAAAAAACCAACAGGGTGAATAACCCAAGAATGTATTCTCTATTAAAAGAATAAAAGGAGTACAAAATGACACTTGCCAATTAGGGCTCACTGCCCGAGCACGTTGCTCACAAGAGGCACACTGCCTACAAGAGACTCACTGTGTACAGAACTTACAGAAGGTAATCAGGTGTTTGAACTGATGAGAAGCATCTACAAATGCAAGAGTTTAGTTCTGGTTAGGCACAATACACTGATTTGATGCACTTCATTCTTCCTCTATTTTAATATTGTTGCTCTATCACATACCAGACTTGATTTTTTGCTTTCCCACTTATCCCTGCTTTTCTTCACACTTTATTTCATCACTTGTATATTCCACACACACTACATACTGGAATCCATCTGGTATATATATCTGCATCAAGGATTTCATCAACTTTCTAGTCGACAAAAAGAACACTCAAGATATTTACAAGTTACTGATCTGTTGGTTGAATCCGTGCTTGATTTGTGATGCGTATAAAAGAATAGGCATAGAAGTCATTAATCATGTTGGCCAACAATGTATAATCCCCCAAATAGCTTGATCAACACCTTTTACTCATCTAGATTGAAGTCTAATGCTCTGTTGGTCAGTTCTTTCTCTGTCTGCTCTGCCTGTCTAGAACCCAACACTCAAATGCTCATATCTTTTTCATGCTTTATCACCGGAGGCTAAATCTCTAGAATATAGTAGTCATGATACCCCTCTTGACTTATCCAAGTCTGTAACTTACTGAGTTACACCATTTGAGAGATCTGGACCTGATTTTCAAACCTTGTTGCATACTTTGTTCTTATTCACCGGACCAAAACAATCTTCAAACTGACTTTCGGTATAGGAATACTATGTACTACGGATGTGTGGGATAGACTTTGTTGCCATCAATGACAACACTCATGAAGCCACACAGTGTCTCTTGCCAACATTTGTTTCATATCTTTGAGTTGTTTCCATTGTGTTTACTCTAGCTGGACAGTTTGGACTGTTCATTCTATGAACCCTCCTACCATGACTGCACCATATTCTAGCATGAAATACCATTGAAACCTAATTCTAAACCATTTAGATAGAAACAAAGACCCATAAATCCCACATTAGCACCTAAGATGCAAGAGGAGCTCATAAAACTCAGAGATGGTGGTATTATCAAGCCAAATAGACACTCTTCTTGGGTCTCAAATTTGGTGCCAGTGAGAAAGAAAAATGGAGACATAAGGTTATGTGTGGATTTCAAAAATTTGAATATCTCATCACTCAAAGATAATTATCCACTTCCAAACATGGAAGCAATGCTACAAAGAGTGATAGGGTGTGAACTGTTGTCTATGATGGATGGCTTCTCAGGGTAAAACCAAGTGAAGGTCAAGGAATCCTAACAATATAAAATTGCTTTCACCACACCTTGGGGTACATATGTTTACGTGAGAATGCCTTTTGGCCTAACAAATGTTGGAGAAACATTTCAAAGGGCTATGGATGTAGCCTTTTCGTACTTAATCAATACTATAATGGTGATCTATCAAGATGATCTAACAGCATATTCCAAAAGGACCGAAGATCATTGTGCACACTTAGAAAAGATCTTTATCAGGGCATTAGAATATGGCATCTCCTTAAACCCAAAGAAATGTTATTTTGTTGTGACAGAGGGCAAATTACTAGGACATATAGTCTCAAAGGATGGAGTAAGGATTGATCCTAAACGAGTGGAAGCTATTGATAAAATTTCCATTCCAAAGACTATAAAAGCCATCCAGTCCTTCCTTGGACAAATTAACTTTGTCAGGAGATACATTTCAAACTTTGCAAAGATTGTCAAGCCAATCTCAAAGATGTTGAAAAAAGGCTCAAAAGTTGATTGGACAGAAGAGGCTATTGATGCATTTATGTCAATTAAGAGAGCAATTAAGGAAACACCTATATTAAAATCTCTAGACTTTGACAAACCATTTTAGATATTCTCTTTTGCATCATTTCACACAGTAGAGGTTGTAATGTTACAAAAGAATAATGAAGGATATGAACAACCTATCTCATTCTTTAGTAAATCACTTCAAGGGGCAGAATTAAAATATGACATCACTGAGAAGCAATCTTACGCCCTGATAAAAGCAGTCAAGGCATTCGGGCCTTACTTGGTGGGGGCAAAAGTGATTGCTTATGTGCCCAATGTTGTAGTTAAGGATGTGTTTGTTCAAATTGAGGTCACAGGATGAAGATGTAGGTGGATAAATCATATCTAGGAGTTTTTAATATTGACATTCAAATTACCAAACTAGTGAGGGGACAAGGGTTAGCCAAGTTAATGGTTGAGTCTAACTTGGAGGTTTCACAAATATCCAAGGTAGAAAAGGAAGATGACATGATTGCAAGCATTGAACACACACCCTCGTACACCAATGTGATGTATTATCTCAAACACATGAAGTGTCCTAAAGGGTTAAATGACAATCAAAGAAGAACATTAAAACTGAATGCTTCAAAATATGTGTTCATGGATGGAGATTTATATTGGAAAAATAGGGATGGTGTTTTATTATTGTGCTTAGATGAAACACAAGTAGAGTGGATGTTGAAAGAAATGTATAAAGGCATGTGTGGAGGACACTTCTCAGCAAAAACCACTACCCATAAGATACTGAGAGTAGGCTATTATTGGCCTAAAGTCTTCAATGATGCCCACAGATATGTAAGAAAGTGTAAAGCATGTCAGAAGTTTTCTGGAAAATTGAATTATCAAGGAGCCCTACCCTTGAGATCAATGCAAGTTGAAGCACCTTTTCACCAATGGGGAATTCACTTTATAGGGGAAATTACAAACAAATCTAGTGGAGGACACAGATGGATCTTATTGGCCACTGATTATTTTATAAAATGGATAGAAAGCAATTCCAACAAGGCAAGCCACTAGCAGAGTAGTGATTAATTTCCTACTAGAGAACATTATTAATAGATTTGGGGTCCCTGTAAGGCTCATCACAGATAACGGCATGTGCTTTAGATCAGAAGAATTTAAGACATTCTATGATTCCTATGGCATAACAGTTTCATATGCTTCACCATACCATCCTCAAGCAAATGGGCAAGCAAAATCGAGTAACAAAAGTATTATAAAAATAATCAAAAGGATGTTGGACAACAATAAGAAGGCATGGGATTCCAAACTAAAAATGGCTCTGTGGGTAGATAGAATTACTATAAAGAAGGCCACTGGAAAGTTTCCATTTGAACTAGTGTATGGACCTCAAGCTAGGCTCCTAATACATAACCTCTTACCAATCTACAAGTTCATCCTTCAAGAGGATATAGATGTCCTTGAGCCTATGGAAGAAAGGATAGAACAATTGGTTGAGTTGGATGAAATTGGGACCCAATCTTAGGAGCAAAATGAGAAAGTGCAATTACAAATGAAGTATCTATTCGAGAAAAAGGCAAAGGACAGAAAATTTAAGGTAAGTGATATGGTCCTTATGTGGAATGCCAGAAGCCAGGATAAAGGAAAGTGATGAAGGGGGTAAATGATAAAACACACAACAATAGAAATTGCACATAGAAAATAGAATGTTCTTTTATTGATTTGGACAACCCATTACATTACAGAAGTTCAAATACAATCAGAGGATGAATCCTCCACAAGCTGCAACACATTACGACTTCCTAATCTCAAGACTCTGGAATCTTCTGCCTTCTGTAACCCCAAATCTATTAGGGTTTCTATTTTCCCAATCTACACTTTCCCCCTTAACTCTACCACTGTCTAGGGTTCCCAAAATAGTCATAAATAGCCCTTTTTGGCAGCCTCTAGCTAAATTTTGAAATTTGTAACTCCCTCCAAAAGTAGGTCAACTTTCGGGAAGCATAACTTTTGATCCGGGTGTCTGATTGACGAACTATTTTAAGCAACAAAAAGATCACAAAGTGAGCTATCACACTGGAAATGCGTAATTGGATTTATGTCAACTTTTCAAGATGTTATGGGATGTTTTAGTGCCTCATATCTAGTTTTGGATATTTTCAGTGGCTTTTCAGAAAACACAAACTTTAATATCTTTCAGCTCACAAATGATCTTTGCCTGATTCCTCTGCCAAAGGTCTTATATTTCATTTATGAAGCTTCCTATAAATTTTTGCTTTAATCCGTTCCCAAATGCAAGCTTTCCTAAAATGGCAATTAAACTTTCTAGAAATAATAGTTTGTTATTTTAACAGTTTGGAAAAAAACTGAAAGTTCTACATCATTATTCAAGTGATTATGGAACCAGAAATACTAATTATGGAAAGAAATGAAAACAACTTCAATGATTTAGAATCAACATCTTTTTGGGTGATGCAAGATTGTCCTTACACCACTAGATGCTCCTACATCAGGAAGCATGGGAAATTTGAAGCATTGTGGTTGGGACCATTTATCATCACTGATAAATGTGGTGAAGATTCATATTATTTGCAAAATTTGATTGGGGAAGAACAGGAATTGCCAGTGCATGGACAATTCCTGAAATACTTCTTTTCTTGAAACTATAACTTTCCATGCACAGTAGACTAGGATTTTTTCTTTTCCTTTTTCCACCACCCCCACCATTGGTCTACATCCCAGAGAATACTTCTGGATTCTTGCAATGACCTCACAGTCATTCATCCCCAACTAGATCCATTGTTAGAACTAAAAATTAACCTACAATTTTTAGTAAAAAAGTCTATTTTTCCCACCATAATCCAATAAACTAAACATGTCATTTTAGAATTTTCTCATCCAAAACACTCCATTTATCTGACCTATAATCCATTACCCTAATAAGTTTACATTTTTTCATCCTTACCTTAAATGAAAAGATCATATCGAAGAGATTCTACTATATCAGCAAGAGCCATCTTAAGGTCCCTTCAGAGAAGTAATGTGAACGATGTCGATGAGAAAATACCACATCAAGGAAACTCATTTTAGAGTCCCTTCGATATCCAATTAAAGTTGTGTCAAAGACACCGCTGCATGTCGAGAAGAAAATGCGTAGGGTTTCTTCGATAACTCAAGAAATAAACCATTGAGGGACATAAACATTCTATAACTATGATGTGACTCATCAATATATCAGAGCAACAATAAAAGATCGAGGGGACAAAACCAGACTTATACACTTGAAGAGTCGAAGAGACTAAAAGTATCGGAGTGATGATTTAAGAGTCCCTTCGATATCACTACAGCACCAAAAAGTTCATCGAGGAGATAGATATACATCGGCAGGACATGTCACATATTCCCTTCAGTAAATTGAAAGAAATATTTGACTTCAAAGAGACTTCTCTTTGTCAGAATGACTAGTTCATGAGTCTCTTCGATGAATCGATATGCATGAGCATGTGATACATTTCCACATCATCAAAGGAAGAGTATCATGTCGGTAGGAGATTACATAAGTCCTTCCGATATATTGATGTGGTGGGTCCCAAAGATTTTCTAATCTATATGCCAAAGCCTACAAAATAAACATCAAAGGGAAATATAGCCATCGATCGGACAAGGGAATTTGTTCCATCGATAAAATGATGGCATTTAGTATAAAGGTAACAATAAAGGTTTTCTAAATGACTCCAGGATGTCGAAGTGAGGTAATTCACGGTGCCTCTGAAAAGGGAAAGATTTACTAAATAAGTAAACATTGAAGGGATGGATCCATATCAACGAAACCCAAATATTGGTCCCTTCAATAAAATTTGTTACTGCAGTGCAATAAACTCATGAACACATCGAACAAAATAAGAAGATATCAAAGAGACTGCCCACAAAGAGGGTTTCGAGAGGATGTTGTGATATCGGTATGAGACCATTTGGGGTCAGTCTGAAATCATGAGGGAAATAAAAGAATTAACCAGTAAAAGGACATCAGAGAAAGGGGGAAATATCGGTAAGATCACAAATTGGTCATCCCGATGAAGTATTGACAACACAATTTGGCGGTGATCAAATGACCCACATTTAAAAAATTAATTATCCCTTCGATGACATAAAATTTGCCATGAGACGCCATTAATGAACCAGAGCTGAGTGCATTGAAATCAAATTCTAAGAAAATTGTGAAACCATTAAGCAACCAAGGAAAATAAAGGCAGGGCATAGCTTAGGATAGCAACTCCAAAACTAGAGAAGATATCATCCAAGTAAGTACTCTAAGCTTGAGATAAAAAATTGTAGAGTACATAAACTGGTTCAAATTATAAGCACAGAAGTAGGGTTTTTTCTTTTACAAAGTTTATATCATGGAAAATGTGACTAAGAACCCTAAGGGCAATAGACAAAAACTAGAAGAGAGGCATCTAAATCAGGATTTAATAGATCAGTGCCCGAGTTCTGGACAAAGGTCTAGAAGAAATGCACAATTAAACCCCCAAGCTAAGAAATTGGAGGACAGAAACAAACAAGTGGGTGACACATGGACCCCAATAAGGGGGTATGATTTGTTTCTATATCATTATAGAAAAATGCACAGGCACAAACCTGTCTCCAACTCGTTGAGACTAAACTTGGGAAAACTGGCAGTTCCTAATGTGTTCATCAATGTGGAATTGCTCAAAGCATTAGCAGATAAATACAATCCCTAAACTCATATGATTGAATTAAGAGATGGATCTACCTTCATTCCTGTCACCAAGAATTATACATACATGGTGTTTCAATTGGACACTAGTTTTGATATGAGGTTCAGGATTAGAGATCTCTTAAATGAATACTATAATCTGAGCACGAGTTATAAAAGGTGGATATTGCCATTACAAAGGCCTCGAGATGAAGGGAATTAGCTCAGAGTGTTCTCAGGGGTGGAAGATCCCCCATATTCTATGGATTTGTTTGATGAATACTATCAATACACCTACTATTCTATTTGCCAAGTACTTGGCTTGGATGCCCCCACATTTATGGAGGTAGCACTAATAGTCCTCACAACTGATGTGCAGAGCCAAGATGCCCGGCCTCTTGACTATGTTGAATATCTTGCTAATGATCTTCACAATGACTTGGTTATTGTAAAAAATAGAAGTGGAGGTGTTAAATTCATGCATTATTCTTTGTTCATGCATCTCATTTTATATGAGGGATAGAATATTTGCATGTGGGATGAATGTCTAAGAATAAGAGACCTAGATAATGATGGGAATATCAAGCCTATATAGATGTGGACAGCTATTTGGGATAATAGATGTGAGAGATCACATTATTTGTATTTTGAAGAGTACTTTGTGAAGCCTTTGTAAAATCTTTTGGATCATCCATGTGATTACAACCTGTCACCAAAAGTGTAGAAGTTCTTGAGACCTAAGGACAAGGGTGAAAGTGAAAAGATCAATCACAACTAGGGTGATTGGTATGCTTATAGTGACTGCACAAAAATTAGGATCTATGGATATTAGGGAGCACCTTTTTTGCTACCAAAGACCTATCCAGATAGAATTGCTTATTTGGAAATTGTGAGGCAATCAGCCTATTCTAATTTTATGCATCTCAAAAGTTATAATAAGTAGTCATTGATGCTTGGAACATTATGTTTTAGAGATTTCACTATTGTTTTTGAAAAAGGTTATGAGTCAATTGATAAAAAGTTAGAGAAGTACAAAATGCCTAAAGGAAATGCAAGGGAAAATTTTGACCCAAAACATTTCATAAATGAGGTTAAAATAAGAAAAAAGCTGAAAGGATATCATCATACACTCTTTGTGGATGATGATTTGATAAGAAATATTGATGAGAATTGTGCAGCTGATAGGAGAAATTCATATCATAGAATAATGCTAGTAGAGGCTTGGAGGATAGTCAATAATCCCACATATAAAGGAACTTTTCTTGAGATTAATGATCCTATTGAGAGGATAGACACATTAGTTGCACATGAAGCAGAATTGAATGGGGATGTTCCCCCTTGGGTTTTTGAAAAGAGAAATAGGAACATCAGAGAAACACAAGCTAAGTACGAAACTCTACTGTGCCATATTACCCCTCAACCTACACCAGACATTAGTTTCTCTGTGGACACCAGTACTGGAAAGCAAGAAGAAGTTAAGAGTGGGGATGAAGGTGTACAAGCATTCCAGCCTATGATTGAAAAATATGAACCCTCTATTGAAAGAGAAGTTGTCATAATGGAAGCCCTGGTTGAACTCTCAGATGATATAAGACACAATGCAAGTAAAAAAAAATTCTGATAATGATTTTGTCAAAACCCCTAAGTTTAAGGCCTTCTTGTATGAATACAAGGGAAAACATACTAGGGAAAGGATAAAGAATGTCACCCCTGAATCAGAAGTTGAGGCCTTGAAGGAACTACAGGCAGAGATTGATAAATAAATGGAGACTCTAACCCAAGAGAAAGGAAGAGCATTATTAGAAGAGGCAGGAGGCATGCTAGTCTCTAGGTGGGATATGACCTCTACTATTGTATTTGACATTTTTCAAAGAAATCAAGACAAAAAAGTGTAGTTAAGTATTGAAGGGGTAGACAAAATATGCTCTAGATCAGGTTATGACCTAGATAATGCAACCTTGTTGATATGGGCTTTGTACCCACCAAATAAAAAGCCTCTAGGTATTGATGACCCAAATAAGGCATTTGGCCATCTTTTGGTGCAAACAATTGAGGGCATTGATCCCATGAAAACTGCTAACCTGAACATAAATGTTGCAAGTGTAAGGAAAGCACAGGGGTGGAATACAGCTTCCCTAATGTCAATTCCAAGGGGATAATGCAGATAGATAATGTTTAATTCAAATACACGGATGAAAACACTAGAAAAGAAGAATAAACAAACAAGATAACAGAGAACAACACCAGATGTATGTTGGAAAACCCTTACGGGTAAAAAACCCACCACCACAAGAGAGACAATCTTTATTTACAGTAAGCAAAGAGAGATTACAATAAAGATCCAAGCCTTCTTGCTTAGGTATTGATTCTCAAATCATACAAAATAGTTCACTTCCACTGTACATCTACAAAATGAACAATATGATCAAATCTCTTCATCAACTACAGACGATATCATCAAATTTGTATATACCATAGTCTTCAGAGCAAACTATTTGAACTTCTACCCTAATTGTTCATTCCAACTGCCCAGCATCGTTGTCTTCCAACCGTCACGTAACTGTTCGCATTCGTGTGAGACCTTTAGTCCCACATTCATCAAGTCACGTGTGATATCCCAGTTTATATATACAAACACATAGTAATACTATCGTCGGTAATTTTGTTGCCGATGATGCCAGTCAAAGCTTCATTGGGATAACCCAAGCCATCAGAGATCGCTTCACCATTCATTCTGATGGTTCCTTGTCTCATCAATGCCCAAACCTTCAACCTACATCGGAGTAACGAAGACAGTCGAAGTGACATTTTGAAACAGCACCGAAAGTTATGGTCTTGCCGATCCAAGCCTTCATCGGAAAGACACTAGACTATCAGAGTGATATCTCAAGGTTGGGCCGATAGTGGTTCTCACACTGACACCAATGCTTCACCAACTCTTCATCGGAGTGACAGTCAACATCGGATGGACTTCCAAACTTCAGACCGACAATGCTTGTCATGCCGATAGCTAGCCCTCCATCAGTGTAACCTTGCAGATTGGCCAACGACTCCTCACTCCTGCCGATACAGAAAGTCAACCTGATAGCTCACTTCCATCGGTGTAACCAAAACTATCGGTGTAGCCTTAACAACATCTATCGATGCTCCAGTGTGACCGATGACCAAGTAACTGTCGGAGAGACACTAGCCATCGATAGGACAAAATAAGAGTTCGTCGAGAGTTCAAACCTTGCTGATGAATGATGAATGATATAACTTAAACTTGCTATATGCAGTTCCAAGCAGTAACTTGAGACATTAGGTCTCTTCAGCAAGATTCACAAATGCCCAAATTGAGAGGCTGTTAAAGACTAACAAAATGTATATGACAGAGAATGAAAGATTGAGACAAGAAATTGCTAGCTACAAAGATAGACTGTCATCCTCCTCAAGTATCTATTCACCATGGTTGGAAGCTGATAAGAAGGTGGTAGAGGCCAGAGTTGAGACTTCTTATTGGAAGATTAAAGCTAAAAAAATTTAGAAACTTGGTGAACAATTAGAAACAGAAATAAAATCTATCAAATATAAAATGGCCTCAGAATTAATTGAGAAAAGATTTGAGAAGATGCTAGGGAATGTTGATAGGGTATGGGCAGTGCATGATAGAACACATATTGCCTACCAAGAGCATAAAATACTACATCTCAGGATGTTGGAAAAGAAGGAGTTGATAGCCAATGGAGATGTTGATACACAGGTGTTTAAGAATTACGATGAGCTAATCGACATGCATGAAAAGTTTAACACTGTGTTAATATAGGATATTGGTGATTTTGATCAACTTTTGGATATGGCTTTTCCAAGTTTCTTTGATGATGAAGGCAATCTAAAAGAACAAAGCACTTGGAAGAATGGATTGGCTGAGTTGTTACTAGTGGCTATCGATAAGGTTAATGATGAAGCCAGGGTGATGGATAACACACATATATAGTTAGAACAAATATTTACTCTGGAATTTGTTATGAAAGAAATAATCTCTACCATAGATACTTATGCTTCTCAAAAATATGTTGATCATCTTTCTAAGATTAACTTATTCATCTCTCGAGCAACATAAGGGGTAAAAAAAATTTGCACCAGCCATGTCTGCACCCTCAACTGATTAAAAAATGGAAGACAATGGTTAAGAAAGAAGCTAAAGAAGCTAGAAAATCTAGAGAATCATTTGACCCTCGTGATAAAATTGAAGTGAAATTTCCAAATGCTAATTCAAAATTTTTTGTGATATTAGATTTAAAGGTTAAGCATAGAGGAGAAACAATAATAGTGCATCTTAAATGATAGTGGGCAAAGCATGTTCATCAAATACTACATCATTGGAGAGGAGAACCTTGTTAGGCCAATGGTCATGGGTCCTCTATGATGATTAACAAACTTAGATCATGATTAATGTGGATGCCCAGATTACTTTCTTTATTTATTTGTTAATTATGATTAAGAACAATCATTAGTTATCTGAAGAGATGTAAGTTATGAAAAGTCACCTTGTTTTGGCCTGAAGCTTATTTGCTTCCCGTATATAAGGGAAACCAAGGCCAAGTTTAAAAGAGATCAGAACATACAATATATTATTACATTTTCAATTATTCTCATAGAACAAAATACAGGAAAACCTTTATGAATTTTGAAGTAATATAATGGGAAAGAAAGTTTAATCGGCGGCTCAATCTCTAGTGTTCAACTACTTTGTTGATATTAATTCTTATGAGTTATTTGGATGTCTCCATATTGGTCTTTTCATGTTATTCAAATTAAGTGTGTTGAGCATATATTTAATTTGTCAAGACACATTTGCTGCCTCTGTGTGATTTTCTTGATTGGTTTCTGAGAGAAGAGAATTAAACTCCTTCTTAGTGATTTTTGTTTATTGGTTTCTACCAGAATTAAAATCCTTTAAACAAATCATCTTAATTAGTTTCCTTCAAGCTAGAATTAAAACCCTTTCAGATAATCATAGTAACTCTAAAAGATATCAATGGGATTTATAAGAAGAGTCTGATAACCAACAATTTTGCACGTTTACACAAAGTATAAACATCCAAAAGTGCCAAGTAGTTAGAGTTAAGCCAAGTAGATAAATCTGCATATCATATAAATCTTGACCCCATTAGCCCAATAGGAATAGGCACTTATCACACTCAATCTAAAGTCATAATCTTTTTAGAATTAGTTATTACTCTTGTATCTATTTCACACCCATATGCCATTAGGAAATAGATTACTATAATCAAAGCATACATAATCCTTAAATCTTCTTAAACTACTGAAGGTACACCCGCCTAGGTCTAGTAAAACCTAAAGAGTAGGGAGTTCTACACCACATTGATTGACTATGTTTCGTTGGCCAAAACCTTGTTAATCTAACCATAGGACCTGGCATACCCTTAGGATTAGCAAGCTGCAATTTTGGGAACCAACACCTCATTCACATTTTCCTATGAGCCACCCTCCTTTCCTCCTACATCTAGATACATCACACCACCACATACTTCCTTTACTTCATTACATCCACCCCAACCTTTTCCCAACATTGTTAACCCATTACCCAAGTCACCACCTCCTTTTCATAATATATTTGACCATGAAACTTCCACAACCTTCATCACTCATCCCAACACCATACCTCCACCATGTGGCATTTACCCAACACATATTCCCAATTGGACCTACATCTATGTAAAACCAAAACTCAAGGAATTGGAAGTATAGTTATAAGATCTTACCCCTCGTCCTTGCAAATCAATAGGATGGATTAAATGACCATTACCACTTGACACTATCTCAGAACCATCCCCTCCTGAAATGGTCTCACTTAAATTTGATAGATAGAGTAGCCAAGGAGATCCCATTACCCATGTGAGACACTTTTATGTTCTATACACACCCATCACCATTGATGATGTCATCCTTGATAAGAATTTTCTTATTACATTAACAAAGGATTCCCTTTTATGGTTTTACATATTACTCCTAGGTTCCATGGCATCATTTATATACCTTTTGGATAGTTTTACCAATCATTACCAATTCAACATCAAGCCTAATGCTTCCTTAGTACAACTCACACATTACAAACAAGACTCTATAGAGACTATTCATTAATTCACAACCAGGTTCTTCTTATTACTCATTCACATTAACTTATACCCTTCTAATGATGTGGTGTAACCAACCTATTTTGAAAACCTTTTTCCACACATCTAGGACAAGTTACTCTTTAAAGAGTGTCATTCACTATCTGAATTAGATTTCAAGGCCATTGAATCCAATTGCATCCTTGAAGAATATAAACAAAATTTTCCTCTTACACTTAGATAAGACAAAATAAATTCACATCATTCCACAACCTTCCTAAGAATTTTTTGCCCTTTATCATAGAAAGAGGGTTGATACATTTTTCATGAAAGAGACTTTGAAGAAGGCTTAAAACTCATCTAATACTCATGATATCCTATGCTCACCATCATAAATTAAGGTATTCCACAAACCAATCTTAGACTTTAATTATCTGCATCCAATACCTTGCTGACATAGGCTAATTAGATGTGCACCTTACAAAAATCCCTAACAACATATAATGGTCAGATAAAATCACTAGATATGAAAGACATATGACACATATCCCTCCCCATGTTGATGGTGATAATAAAGATTTCCCTAACATAGAACTTTACACCAATTTCCCACACCTAGTAACCTTGGTTGATGATGATTCCAATATTGGATAGCCTCCATCTTAGATGCTCGGACCATAGCCTTACCTTGTAAACAAACCTTTTCCTTTTTCTTTTTCGTGTCAGTGTCTCTTCTTATGTTTCCATGCACCAATTAGATTCAATGTTTGATATATGTTGTGATGTTCCTCACCCATTTGTATATATTTATCACATGTTTCATCATGTTCTCTCCATGTCTTGTCTATCCATAAATAGTTTGGGGATGATGCAAAGAACCAAGGACCAACAAACGTTAGTCATGTTGATCCAAATATTTTTTATCCCCACTAATTGTTTGTTTGATATTTTGTCATTCCTTTTTCCAAGCAAATACAAGAACCCAAAACTAAGAGTGATTAATTTCAATAGTAAAACCCTTTGATTATGCATTGAGAATGATTGAGAATTTACCAAAACCACTCTTCCACATATGATCACTTGCCTTGAATTTACCATACACTATCCACACCACATTCCATATCATAATTCATACCCAACACTTGCCATGTTACATTTTCAAGCTATAATCATGAGAACTTTAGACATTTGAGCCCTCCACATTATCATCATCAATTATCCATCCACTCTTGGAATCTTACCCATATTTTAAATACAAAGCATACCATCAAGACCATGAGTACTATTCCCCTTTATTTATCATGATATCTAAAACTTAGTTACGACTCCTAGAACCTCATCAATGGACAACCCTTCCCCATTCCTTCCTCACTTGCATAGAGACAAATCAAAAGCATGCCAATATTTAAAATTTAAAAGCAATGTCTGTAACCGCTTAAGCAAATCCTTAGTGATGAGCCCTTACATCTTACTTGTTGCATGGGCTTAGGTCATGAGGATGGTATCCAAAAAGGTAAAAAAGTCAAAAGTAATATCCATAACCACTTGGTTTAATCTTTAATGATGAGCCCTTTCATCTTACTAGTTGCATGGGGTTAATCATGGGGATAGTATCAAAGTTAGAAAGAAAAAATCATGAAATCTTGAGAGATGAACTTAAAAAATTTTATCAAAGCAACTCAAAGGAATTATCAAAGTCAAAGAAAATTGCTCTACCAAGATTGAGGTCTACCATTTATTCCATTTCCAATCCATTCCCTATCCATGTCATTAGTCCACTATGATCCATTCATTATGATTAGCCTCTAATCTAGGATGACTATGTCACCTCTTCTATTGGTTTCCATGACCTAAGAAGTGCACATCTGCTTAAGCATATCCCCTCAACATATCCACCTCTCAATCCCCATGTGATTGACTATTCCCAAATATCCCTCATAGTCCAAATCCCACTATGATTGTAACTCAAAACAATTCATAGCAAGCCAACACTTTGTCCCACACTCCTATACCACTATCCACATATATACAACATCACATTCCATTCCATTTAATAAAATGAGCAAGTATACAATAAATATTGAACAAAGAAAATTTTGTGCTTGACTTGGTGCATAAACCTAGGAATCCACTTTGAATCCATTGATCTAAATCCTTGATTCTAAATGCCTTGGAAGAATTTTTTTAGAATTTGTCACATTTTATCATTGTTGATCATTGTTTCTTTTGTTAATTCCACCATTGTGATTTTTACTTACCATCCTTGTCACCTTGTTGTTTTCTTATCCATGTGTTTGAACCATATCCCACTACCATGAGTTACAAAATGATGATCCACATTTAGTCACTATATCACATACTACTATTAGGATTGACTCCAATTAGGTAGCAAGATGAGGGTTCATTCCTATGGTTTTTAGTCTTTGACTATTGTGATTTCCTAGCCCACTTGTCACACTTTTGTTGAACACAATGAATACTAAGAGGGAGGGTGAATCAGTATTCTATAAAACCATTTCTTAACATGTTCTTTAATCCAATCACCAAATTCAATAACATGAAAGTAGAATAAACATAGAAATATCAGACATAAAGACATAACACATAGACACCAATATTTTTACATGGAAAACCCAAAAAGGGAAAAACCACGGTGAGTGTTAGCTCACAATATATTATGATAGCAATACCAGATTACATAAGGCTCGCTACCATGGGGCTTACTGCCCAAAGAAATGCTCACTGTAGGTGGACTCGCTGTCCACTAAGAAAGAAAAATAGAAAGAAGGTGGCTCACTGCCAAGAGACAACTATTATTAATGCATCTATAGAATGCTAGATTATAGCTCCATTAATAGTTCATTATACAAATTCAAAGCTCTTCATCTTGACTGCTCTATTTTTCTGCTTTGTCTACATATACTATGTTCTTCTTCTCTCTTCACTCTTACTGTACTTGTTAGATCACAAAAAGGGTGTTAGATCACACACACATCTACTTCACAACTATTTCCATATCTTCAACATTCAATTCCATCGAGTATATATATCTGCAACATGATTTAGCACACAACTAGGTCGGCATGCCAAGTATGAAATATCTACACAAAGATTATACCTTGTCGGCTTGATCCTTTGCATAATCATCAATGTGAACTCATACAATCATTTAAAAACCTTCACATATGTTTGGGCCTATTATAGAACCACTTAGATTGATGATCCAAAAAATATACCTTTACCGCACATTGATTCAACTTGCATGTCGGCTTCATCATTATGTATGCATTTAACTAAATCAATTGTCAAACCATAACTTCAAATTTGAATCATATGAGACTTTAAGATTCATATCAATGATTCATTAAAGACCTCTTAGCATACCTTCAAAACCGTAGAACTTAATAATCTTCCACAATGAAATGCAGATCTCAGACTGTCGCTCTGTCACAATGAAATACTAACAAACTGAAAGCTGATACAGGAGAACATGTAGAATGTGATCTGATGAACTTCAAGCTTTATAAATCTATATTTAGATGCTTATGACATGTATCTTTAATTCCTCAAAATTTCAAAACAAAATATTCAACAATGGAGGAATGCGGACCAAATTACTCAGCTGCTCTGCACTGTTTCTAACTCAACCCTGTTCACCTGGACTTAGACAATTTACAGCATAACTTCTAGAGATGTTTAGGATATGAAACTTAGGATATAATATTACATAACATCTAAGTACAACATACCAAAATTGCATAGCAATATCTTCAACTATGGAGGCATACCATCCCAATCTTTGTCACTCACTCTGTATACTGTCCATAGTCATTCTGATTAAGTTAGTCTTCCAAACCAAAATCCCTTTACAAAAATTGACTCAAGAGAAAACTTAACTACTTCCATGTCATCACTACCTATTACCATGCCTTGTTTCCATCAATGACAACATACATTATTCTACCTTAACCATCAAAGCGGTGTCTCTTGACTATCTTGCCAACAATCTCCCCCTTTGGCATTGATGGAAACACTTAGTAAAAAATGATTAAATTGCTCCCCCTTACTGTGTACACTCTGATTTTCTTCTCCCCTTTAGATGTTTGGCTATTTTTCACTAGCTTATCTTCTCTCCCTTTGACATCAATGGCAAAGGTGTAAGCACAAGTGTCAAAATTGTGTCAAAAATTCAAAACTGTCATACTCGGCCGTATATGTAAAAATAGAATCTTTCAATTTAGTTAGTTGTGGGTGAAAGGATATCATTGTAAATCATCTTTAATTGTGCTAATTATCCATCCCACCTACTCTTGGCACTATTCAAAATTTGAATGTTACCATTAATCTGAAAAACTAAGTCTTCTGCCTTCTGCACATTAGTAGGTATATCAGTTATTGCCTTAATCTTTAAGGCTTCAGCAGCTAGACTTGTCATTGAATCAATTTTAGGGCTTATTAACCCTCTCAATTGGCACATTCTACTTTTCATTTTTTTCCTTTTTACTCAAAAGACTACTTATGTTTTTGTGAATATTTACAACTTGTATTTCCTTATTGCTTATGGAATCAACTATCAAATCATAAGATTTAGAAATGTTCACTAATTGAAGTTCCATAGATTTGATCTTTTCTTCCATTTCCTTAGTGGTCTCAGGCCATGATAAGAAAAATTTGTATATGTCACAAGCCTCCTTAATAGCAATTTCGATATTCTTGATGCTATTATCTACCAAAATTTTATCACTGTCTAGCTTGGTCTTCAACTCTGCTAATCTTTTATCATCAAACTCATTAATCTTTATGTCATCAGACTTCTCAAAAGATTCAAAATGAGTACTTACTGAGTTTATCAATCCTTTGAGTTGATCAGTTGATGATAATGATGTATCCTTTTGGTATGTAGGTATCAACTTCTCTAGAATACCAGATGCTTCACCAGTGAGTTCATTTTCCTATATATGTGATTTCAGCATCTCTTTCTGAGCCTTTGCTTGGAAAATTGTCCCAAGTTTCAATTTTTGTAGTGGGGACATGATGGCCAGATTGATAGGACCTTGCAACAACTCATTTGACTCCAAATTTTGACTTTTCTGTTGTTTCTCAAGAAATTCCCTTACCATCTCAACAGGGTCCTTGGCTATGGTATCAGCAGCAGTGTCTCTTATCATTTCATCAGACACTTTATCATCTGTAGTCTTCCCCTTGTTTGCTTGATCATCAGTTTGTTTATTTGGAGGAGGACTTGTCCTTGTTTGGACCTTGTCAGCTTTGTCTTAACCATCAGTAACAGGGGCTTGATCAGATACAGGGGTTTGATCATCTTCTTTCTCCTTCATCTCTTCATCAATTTTGTCCAACCCTTGATCCAAGCTGACTTCTGGAACAGATGTGTCATCTCCAACACTTGTATTTTATTTATCATATATAGTTGGGATGTTAAGATCTTTTAGGATATCAAGTATTATTTGCCCTATGTCCTTCACAAATTTCTCTATGTTCCCTGACATCAGAGTGTTGATCCTCCTCTTTATTTCAATTTTATCTCCAAGAATCTTGAATCCTTTGGTCTTCTTCTCAGGAGTCACATCTGGACAAAATTTTGACAATGTATTTTCTCTTACCTCCACATCTTTAGCCATTGTTGCTTCCTTCTTGGCAGACATTATGCTTGCCAAGTTGTCTGGGAGATCAGTGACTACCTCAATGAGGGCTCTACTGTATATCTCCAAATATTTGATTGCAGAAGTCACAATGATGTCTTTGTCTGCATCATCATAATCATCATATAGTTGAGCTATAGGATTTAGATTTCCATCAACTGTTATAGCCTTCAAGACATCTTCCAAATTTATTGTAGCTTCTCCTTTCTCAATCTCATCTTGTCTTGGCTTTTTGATTTTGCCCTTACTAGAGGGCTTCTCCTTTTTGCTCCTAGAGGCTTTGGTAGCCTTAACTTTCATTTTCTTCACTTCCTCATCATCTCCTCCAATACTCACATACATCCTTTTACCTTTGGTTTTCATTCTTTTGTGCTCCTTTTTAGTGGATTCTTTTGCAGGTGTTTCCATGCTCACATAAGGTGAGGGACCGGAGGATGCAGATGCAATATCAGTAGAGGTTGAACTTCTTGTTCTCTTCCTTGTTACTGTAGGCTCCTTTACTTTCTTCTCAGGCTCTTCCAAAGTCTTTTCAGGTTCACCATGCTTCTTTTCTCTGGCTGCTCTTTCTACTTCAGACTTTGCTCTTGCTTCTGCAATTTGTTCTTTGGTAAATCCCTTGCTCTGGGCATACTCATCTGCCATTTTTCTAGCCATCTTCACACTTCTAGGCTTTATTAGTTCAACATGAACTTTGACAGAGATTTCTTCATAGGTGCAAATCTTTCTTCTGTGGGATCTCTGGGCTTACTCAACATTAGTTCAGCATAACCATCTAACACCTTTACTACTACTTCATAGCCCATTGGAAGAATCCAGACTGTCCTAGGCTCAACATCCTCCATCATGCATTGATCTTTGTTTATAATGAAACATATGTCATTCTTATATTTCTCAACAATTGACTTAGGGATCCTTTCCCTAGACTGCATGACCTTTTGGAAATTCTTGAAATAGCCCCATAGGGTTGTATTCTATGCATCATGGATTCCTATACTGTTTAGATGATTTATGATTTGTATGGCAACTGGTTGTCTACTAGACCAGAATAACTTCATTCCTAGTAATTCTTGTATGAAATAGAAAAATAGGCAGATAACTAATGTACCAAATTTGAATGGATACTTGTGCTCCTTGGTTTTCTTCATATTTTCCATTAGTTGTTGCTGGAGCAACTCATAGAGATCATAATCAACATTTTTCTTGATCATCTCATAGGCAGTGTAAATTGTTGTATTGGAGATAGAGTTCTCTTGGTTTGTGAAGTATATCCTATAACCAACCACCATCGATGGGAACCTTACTGCATGGTCCTCAATGTCATTAATTGTCAATGTCCTTTTGTCGAATTAGGCTCCGGTGGCCTCTATTACAGTGTTATTCTTCACAACCTTTAGCACAGGCACCTTTCCAGAAGATTTCAATCTTGTAATAGCCTTTATTGCATCTTTTGTAATCATAAAGGGTGTGTTGAGCCTCATAAACTCATCATGAATTCTGCATAGTACATACTGGACCCATTCGTCCCCTACAAATGCTAGGAAATCTATTTACTGAATAAATTTCTTCTCTTCCAATGCCTTATATTATTCCTTCAAATCAAAATTACCACTGCTTAGATGTTTTAGATACAAATCTGTAAATTGGCTATTGCCATGTTCTTCTAGGGCAACATTGATGTATGCCCTAATGTCTTCATCATGCATTACACCATACGGTACTCCTGAAAATGTACCAATTCATTTCCTAATCTGACTTCTACATTCATTTGCTCTATGACCAATTCTCTTGCAATTGAAACACTGACCAGAGAATGATGGAACATTTTGATTCATTCTACTCCTACACTGAGTAGCCTTATGACCAAACTTATTGCAATTAAAATAATATCCATTGAAAGATGGGTACCTTTGAGCATTTGGTTGTCTGACTGGAGGTCTTCTAGGTCTGTTTCTTTGATTCTGAACCTAGTTGCCTTTGACTCCCTTCATCTCAGTGTTAACTTGTCCTAATTTAGAACTTTCTCCTTTTTCAAAACCCAAACCTTGCTTGTCATCTGGACTTTTCTGACTGTCAATCAACTCATCAAGCTTTGCAGAGCTTATTTTGAACTTTTCTTTGTAACTATTAGCTACTTCCAGATCATACTTGAAAAGTACATCTTTAGCCAACCTTTCACATTCTTTAGACTTTTCTTTCAAAACTTGATTCAAATACTCGTCAGCCTTATCTTTTTCTTCAATTAGCATTGATAAACTATCCAAAGTTTCATTTGTTGCTTTCAGTTGTTCACTTAGCTCTCTGCTTCTATCCTTTGATCTCCTAACTTGTTCTCTTAGATTCAAGATGCATTCATCAGCTTCTCTAACATTTTCCTTCAAGTCCCAGATATTTGCTTCATACTTATAAAGATCTTAAAGGGTAGTTTTTAGTTCTTGATTACTGACATATGTGCAATTATCAATTGGGACACTACTTGGAGTAGGATAGCTTCTGGCTGCCATGTGTATACTTCCCAGATCTTCCTTAAGTTGTTAGGCTTCTTCCAAGGAACCTTGCTCTGATACCAATTGTTGAACACAAGGAATCCTCAGAGGTGGGGTGAATCAATATTCTATAAAACCATTTCTTAACATGTTCTTTAATCCAATTACCAAATTCAATAACATGAAAGTAGAATATAGAAATAGCATCCATAAAGACATAACACATAGATACGAAGATTTTTACGTGGAAAACCTAAAAAGGGGAAAACCACGGTGAGTGTTAGCTCACAATATATTATGATAGAAATACTGGATTGCATAAGGCTCACTACCATGGGGCTCACTACCCAAAGAAATGCTTATTGCATGTGAACTCACTGTTCAAGTGGACTCACTGTCCAAGTGGACTCACTGTCCAAGTGGACTCACTGTCCAAGGGGACTCACTATCCACTAAGAAAGAAAAATAGAAAGAAGGTGGCTCACTTCCAAAAGAGAACTATTATTAATACATCTACAGAATGTTGGATTACAGATCCATTGATACCTCAATATACATATTCAAATCTCTTCATCTTGACTGCTCTATTTTTCTACTCTGTCTCCATATACTATGATCTTCTGCTCTCTTCACTCTTACTGTACTTGTTAGATCACAAAATGGGTGTTAGATCATACACACATCTACTTTACTACTATTTCCATATCTTCAACATCAAATTCCATCGAGTATATATATCCGCAACATGATTTAGTACACAACTAGGTCGGCATGCCAAGTATGAAACATATACACAAAGATTATACCTTGTCAGCTTGATCCTTTGCATAATCATCAATACAAACTCATACAATCATTTAAGAACCTTCACATAAGTTTGGGCCTATTATATAACCACTTAGATTGATGATCCAAACAATATACCTTTACAGCACATTGATTCAACTTGCATGTCGGCTTCATCATTAAGTATGCATTTAACTAAATCAACTGTCAATCCATAACTTCAAATGTGAATCGTATGAGACTTTAAGATTCATATCAATGATTCATTATAGACCTCTTAGCATACCTTCAAAACCACAAAACTTAATAATCTTCCACAGCGAAATGTGTATCTCAAACTGTCACTCTGTCATAGTGAAATACTAACAAACTGAAAGCCGATACAGGAGAACTTGTAGAATGTGATCTGATGAACTTCAACCTCTATAAATCTAGATTTAGATGCTTATGACATGTATCTTCAATTCCTCAAAACCACAAAATAAAATATTCAATAGCGGAGGAATACAGACCAAATTACTCAGCTGCTCTGCATTGTTTCTGACTCAACCCTGTTCACCCAGACTTAGACAATTCACAACATAACTTTCGTAGATGTTCAGGATATGTAACTTAGGATATAACATTGCATAACATCTAAGTATAGCATACCAAAACCGCATCGTAAGATCTTCATCTATGGAGGCATACCATCCCAATCTCTGTCACTCACTCTGTATACTATCCATAGTCATTCTGACTAAGTTAGTCTTCTAGACCAAAATCCCTTTACCAAACTTAACTCAAGAGAAAACTTAACTACTTCCATGTCATCACTGTTAGTTACCATGCCTTGTTGCCATCAATGACAACATACAACATTCTACCTTAACCTTCAGAGCAGTGTCTCTTGACTATGTTGCCAAAAATCTCCCCCTTTGGCATTGATGGCAACACTTAGTGAAAAATGATTAAATTGCTCCCCCTTACTATGTACACTCTAATTTTCTTCTCTCCCTTTGACATCAATGGCAAAGGTGTATGCACAAGTGTCAAAATTGTGTCAAAGCCTCAAAACTGTCATACTCAGCCGCATATGTACAAATACAATCTTTCAATTTAGTTAGTTGTGGGTGAAAGGATATCATTGTAAATAATCTTTAATTGTGCTAATTCTCCATCCCACCTACTTTTGGAACTGTTCAAAATTTGAATGTTACCATTAATCTAAAAAACTAAGTCTTATGCCTTCTACACATTAATAGGTATATCAGTTATTGCCTTAATCTTTAAGGCTTTAGTAGCTAGACTTGTCATTGATTCAATTTAAGGGATTATTGAACCTCTCAATTGGCACATTCTACTTCTCATTTCTTCCTTTTTACTCAGCAGACTACTTATGTTGTTGTGAATATTTACAACTTCTATTTCCTTATTGCTTATGGAATCAACTATCGGATCATAAGATTTAGAAATTTTCACTAATTGAAGTTCCATAGATTTTATCTTTTCTTCCATTTCCTTAGTGGTCTCAAGCCATGATAAGCAAAATTTGTATATGTCACAAGCTTCCTTAATAGCACTTTCTATATTCTTGATGCTATTATCTAACAAACTTTTATCACTATCTAGCTTGGTCTTGAACTCTGCTAATCTTTTATCATCAAACTCCTTCTTAATCTTTATGTCTGAAGACTTCTCAAAAGATTCAAAATGAGTACTTACTAAGTTTATCATGCCTTTGAGCTGATGGGTTGATGATAATAATGTATCCTTTTGGTATGTAGGCATCAACTTCTCTAGAATACTAGATGTTTCACCAATGATTTCATTGTCCTATATATGTGATTTCAGCATCTCTTCCTGAGCCTTTGCTTGGAAAATTGTCCCAAGTATCAATTTTTGCAATGGGGACATGATGGCCAGATTGATAGGACCTTGTAACAACTCATTTGACTCCAAAATTTGACTTTCCTGTTGTTTCTCAAGAAATTCCCTTACCATCTCAATAGGGTCCTTGGTTATGGTTTCAACAGTAGTGTCTCTTGTCATTTCATCAGACACTTTATCATATGCAGTCTTCTCCTTGTTTGCTTGATCATCAGTTTGTTGATCTGGAGGAGGACTTGTCCTTGTTTGGTGCTTGTCAGTTTTTTCTTGACCATCAGTAACAGGGGCTTGATCAGATGCAGGGGTTTGATCATCTTCTTTCTCCTTCATCTCTTCATCAGTTTTATCCAACCCTTGATCCAAGCTAACTTTTAGAACAGATGTGTCATCTCCAACAAGTATTTTCTTTATCATATATAGTTGGGATGTTAAAATATTTTAGGATATCAAGTATTATTTGCTCTATGTCCTTCACAAATTTCTCTATGTTCCCTAACATCATAGTGTTGATCCTCTTTATTTCAATTTTATCTCCAAGGATCTTGAAGACTTTAGTTTTCTCCTAAGGAGTCACATCTAGACAAAATTTTAACAATGTATTTTCTCTTACCTCCACATCTTTAGCCATTGTTGCTTCCTTCTTGGCAGACATTATGGTTGCCAAATTGTTTGGGATATCAGTGACTACCTCAATGAGGGCTCTATGGTATATCTCCAAATATTTGATTACAGCAGTCTCAATGATACCTTTGTCTACATCATCATAATCATCATACAGTTGAGCTATAGGCTTTAGATTTCCATTAACTGTTATAGCCTTCAAGACATCTTCCAAATTTATTGTATCTTCTCCTTTCTCAGTCTCAGCTTGTCTTGGCTTTTTGATTCTACCCTTATTGGAGGGCTTCTCCTTTTTTTCTCCTAGAGGCTTTGGTAGCCTTAACTTTCATTTTCTTCACTTCCTCATCTGACTCAGTCTCCTCATCATCTCCTCCAATACTCACATACATCCTTTTACCTTTGGTTTTCATTCTTTTGTGCTCCTGTTTAGTGGATTCTTTTGCAGGTGCCTCCATGCTCACAAAAGGTGAGGGACCGGAGGTTACATATGCAGTATGAGTATAGGCTGAAATTCTTGTTCTCTTCCTTATTACTACAGGCTCCTTTACTTTCTTCTCAGGCTCTTCCAGAGCCTTTTCAGGTTCACCTTGCTTCTTTTCTCTAGCTACTCTTTCTACTTCAGACTTTGCTCTTGCTTCTACAATTTGTTCTTTGGAAAATCCCTTGCTCTGGGCATACTCATCTACCATTTTTCTAGCCTTCTTCACACTTTCAAGCTTTCTTAGTTCAACATGAACTTTGATAGAGATTTCTTCATAGGTGCCAAATCTTTCTTCTGTGGGATCTCTGGGCTTACTCAACATTAGTTCAGCATAACCATCTAACACATTTCTTGCTACTTCATAGCCCATTGGAAGAATCCAGACTATCCTAGGCTCAACAGCCTCCATCATGCATTGATCTTTGTTTAAAATGAAAAATATGTCATTCTTATATTTCTCAACAATTGACTTAGGGATCCTTTCCCTAGACTGAATGACCTTTTAGAAATTCTTTAAATAGCCCCATAGGGTTGTATTTTGTGCATCATAGCTTCCTATGTTGTTTAGATGATTTCTGATTTGTATGGCAACTAGTTGTCTACTAGACCAGAACAACTTCATTTCTGGTAATTCTTGCATGAAATAGAAAAATAGGTAGATAATTAACATATCAAATTTGAATGAATACTTGTGCTCCTTGATTTTCTTTAGATGTCCCATTAGTTGTTGCCAGAGCAACTCACAGAGATCATAATCAACATTTTTCTTGATCATCTCATAGGCGGTGTAAATTGATGTACCAGAGATAGAGTTCTCCTGATTTGTGAAGTATATCTTATAACCAACCACCATCGATGCAAACCTTACTGCATGGTCCTCAATGTCATTAACTATCAATACCCTTTTGTCAAATTGGGCTCCGATGGCCTCCGTCACAGTGCTATTCTTCACAGCCTTTAGCATAGGTGCCTTTCCAGTAGAGTTCAATCCTGTAACATCTTTTATCGCATCTTTTGTAATCATGAAAGGTGTGTTGAGCCACATAAACTCATCATGAATTCTGCTTAGTACATATCGGACCCATTCGTCCTCTGCAAATGTTGGGAAATCTATATACTAAATGAATTTCTTCTCTTCCAATGCCTTGTAGTCTTCCTTCAAATCAAATTATCATAGCTTAGATGTTTTAGATAGAAATCTATAAATTGGCTATCGCCATGTTCTTCTAGGGCAACATTGATGTATGCCCTAATGTCTTCCTTGTACTTTACACCATACAATACTCCTAAAAATGCACCATTAGGGTTGACTTCCGTAGATTTAAATGGATGTTTCATGAATTTTGGTCGAGGTCTCTCAATGATATCAATTACTTGTGGAGTTGCCATTTTCACAATAATTCAAACAAGTTTGTAGTAGGGTTTCAAACTGTAAATACCTTTTTATGTCTAAGCTAGGGTTTTCTCTCCTTAGAATCACTAGAAATCTCTTATGTTGCTTAGGGTTTTGCTTCTGATCTTCTTAGATACTTGAAAACTCAAATACAAAGTGATTAATCCTTTAGATGCAAGCCTTTTATCTTTCATTTACCAAAACCTGATCACAATAAATTCTAATTTTTGAAAAGTTGTCAAACACTTCACTATTAAGCACAGTCAATCAAGATTGCTCCACATTGTGCCACATTAGATCTTTTTATGTCAGTTTCTTCTTCAAATTATTCATCCAATACTTCTTTATCTCATACCTTAGTGTTGGATCTCAACACCAACCATCTAGCTAGGGGATCAAGATTTTCAATAAGAGCTCCCCCTGAGCCAGGCTCCTAATTTACTTCTCAGAGGAAGTATCTGCATCAGAGGCTGGTGCAGATTCATCCTTGACCTCATGAACATCCTTCTTAATCTAGACCTTGCTCATTTCCTTCTTGATTTCTACCAGATCAACCTTGTTTTTACCTTTGTCTTCCCTCTGCTCTGTATTCCTCCTTTTGGAGGATTGTTTATTTCTACATTCTTGCTTCTGCAAAATTTTGCAAAGTGTCCAGGCTTGTTGCAATTATAGCAAACAACATTTCTCTATCCTTGGTTCCTTCAATTAATTGGATTAATTATTGATCTGCATTGGTTAGCCATATGCCCAAATCTATTCCATGTAAATCATTTTCCATTGAATGACTGAGTATTCCTTCCATTGTTGAAACCTTTCCTAATCTAACTTCTACATTCATTTTCTCTATGACCAATTCTCTTGCAATTGAAACAATGACCAAAGAATGATGGAACATTTTGATTCATTCTACTCCTACACTGAGTAGCCTTATGACCAAAATTATTGCAATTAAAACAATATCCATTGAAAGATGGGTACCTTTGAGCATTTGGTTGTCTGACTGGAGGTCTTCTAGGTCTGTTTCTTTGATTCTGAACCTAGTTGCCTTTGACTCCCTTCATCTCAGTGTTAACTTGTCCTAATTTAGAACTTTCTCCTTTTTCAAAACCCAAACCTTGCTTGTCATCTGGACTTTTCTGACTGTCAATCAACTCATCAAGCTTTGCAGAGCTTATTTTGAACTTTTCTTTGTAACTATTAGCTACTTCCAGATCATACTTGAAAAGTACATCTTTAGCCAACCTTTCACATTCTTTAGACTTTTCTTTCAAAACTTGATTCAAATACTCGTCAGCCTTATATTTTTCTTCAATTAACATTGATAAACTATCCAGAGTTTCATTTGATGCTTTCAACTATTCACTTATCCCTCTACTTCTATCCTTTGATCTCCTAACTTGTTCTCTTAGTTTCAGGATGCATTCATTAGCTTCTCTGACATTTTCCTTCAAGTCTTGAATATCTGCTTCATACTTATCAAGATCTTCAAGGGTAGTTTTTAGTTCTTGATTACTGACATATGTGCAATTGTCAATTGTGATACTACCTGGAACAGGTTGCCTTCTGGCTGCCATGTGTATACTTTCCCTAATCTTCCTTAATTTGTTAGGCTTCTTCCAAGGAACCTTGCGCTGATACCAATTATTGAACACAAGGAATACTGAGAGGGGGTTGAATCAGTATTCTATAAAACCATTTATTAACATGTTCTTTAATCCAATTACCAAATTCAATAACATGAAAGTAGAATAAACATAGAAACAACAGCCATAAAGACATAACACATAGACACCAAGAATTTTACGTGGAAAACCCAAAAAGTGAAAAACCACGGTGAGTGTTAGCTCATAATATATTATGATAGTAATATCAGATTACATAAGGCTCACTTCCATGGGGCTCATTATCCAAAGAAATGCTCACTGCAGGTGGACTCACTATCATTGTCCACTGACAAAGAAATTAGAAAGAAGGTGGCTCACTGCCAAGAAAGAATTGTTATTAATGCATCTACATAATGTTGGATTACAGTTCCATTGATAGCTCAATACACAATTTCAAATCTCTTCATCTTGACTACTCTATTTTTTTGCTTTGTCTACATATACTCTATTCTTCTACTCTCTTCACTCTTATTGTACTTGTCGGATCACAAAAAGGGTGTTAGATCGCACACACATCTACTTCGCAAGTATTTCCATATCTTTAACATTGAATTCCATCGAGTATATATATCCACAACATGATTTAGCACACAACTAGGTTAGCATCCCAAGTATGAAACGTGTACACAAAGATTATACCTTGTTGACTTGATCCTTTGCATAATCATAGATGCAAACTCATACAATCATTTAAGAACCTTCACATAGGTCTGGGCCTATTATAGAACCACTTAGATTGATGATCCAAACAGTATACCTTTACCGCACATTGATTCAACTTGCATGTTGGCTTCATCATTAAGTATGCATTTAACTAAATCAACTATCAATCTATAACTTCAAATGTGAACCATATGAGACTTTAGGATTCATATCAATGATTCATTATAGACCTCTTAGCATACCTTCAAAACCGCAGAACTTAATAATCTTCCATAGCGAAATGTGGATCTCAGACTATCACTTTGTCACAGTGAAATACTAACAAACTGAAAGTTGATACATGAGAACTTGTAGAATGTGATCTGATGAACTTCAAGCTCTATAAATCTGGATTTAGATACTTATGATATGTATCTTAAATTCCTCAAAACCGCAAAACAAAATATTCAATAGTGGAGGAATGTGGACCAAATTACTCAGTTGCTTTGCACTGTTTTTGACTCAACCCTGTTCACCTGGACTTAGACAATTCACAACATAACTTCCGGAGATGTTCAGAATACAAAAATTAGGATATAACATTGCATAACATCTAATTACAACATACCAGAACTGCATAGTAAGATATTCATCTACGGAGGCATACCATCCCAATCTCTTTCACTCACTCTATAGATTGTCCATAGTCATTCTGACTAAGTTAGTCTTTTGGACCAAAATCCCTTTACCAAACTTGACTCAAGAGAAAACTTAATTACTTCCATGTCATCCTTGTCTGTTACCATGCCTTGTTGCCATCAATGACAACATACAAATTCTACCTTAACCATCAGAGCAGTGTCTTTTGACTATGTTGCCAACAAATTTGCCATGATTGTGCTCTTGTGCATTCTTTGATTATCCTTTTGTAAGCATTTACTATTTCTCATGGCATATATTTTGGATTCTATCTTTTTCTATAATTTGAGTATATACACATTGGTGTTGGTTACCTTTGTGCTCTTCATCTCATTGCCTATTGTCTATGCAAAAGCCTCATTAACCACAACGTCTTTTTCCAGTGCCATCATTAATTTTTTTCCACTAATTTCCTAGTAGTTCTCCATATCCATATGATCCATCCTATGACTTCAATGTCACCATTACCATATCCTTCATGATCCATTTCTAGTTTCTTAGTGGTACACCAATTTCATCATCTCACCCTTTGACCACTCTTGGTGGCATAACCATAATGTTCCCCTTGCCCATTGATTCATCATATCATCACTTGGGAGCATGTGACACTAGTTTCCCTTATTAGCCCACTAGGGCATGACCTTGATCAATATCATCAATCATCATTTACCTTCAACAACCTTATCCTAATCATCATTCTACCTTATGTTGACTAGATCTATTTGTCGATCTCTTTCACTAGTTAGCTTAGGGGAGGTATATGTCCTACATCACTTGTTTATCTCCTTAATTCATTTAATAATTACATTTGGACCAGATGATGACTAGTATCTACTTGAGAATTGCCCTTCTATTAGGATAATGACTAGATTTTCTATTACCATGTAGCTTATTAAGGCCATTTATCCAATCAACCAATTGACAACCAGGTTCCAATTTCTAGAGTTGGCTAACAATTTAGTTTTGGGGTGGATCTTGCTAAATCACTATATCAGTTCTAGTTTTCATTGGGTCATCTACCATCATTAGCTACAAGGTAGCTCCCACCAAGCTACCAAACTAAACTAGTTCTCATTTCTAATTTCTATTGGGTTAACTAGCATCTTTAGCCATGGGGTGGCTCTTTCCAAATTGCTAAACCAAGTTAGTTTCCAATTGATGTCATTAGCACCTCATTATTGGCCTATCCTATCCCTCGTTTATAGGTGGCTCCTTGATAGCCCTCATCATTATTGTCATTTCCCTAGTATCTAGTTGATCATTGCCAAGGTATCTATTTCAAGTTTTTGACATGGATCATTGTCACCCTTTCATCATTAAATTTTCTTAGGGAGTGGATCTTCATACATCTCTCCTAATAAAAACAAAAGTTAAGATCAAGTTCAATTCCACATATTTATTAGATGTGTTTCCAATTTATGCTTCGAGATTATAAATTTCCATTATTTTTATGTTTAACCTAGTTTTTTTTGTTGGCATACATTGACTACTCTCTTAGGTTACTTTGTAGGAATAGGTACAAAGGTTGGAATAAGAATGAAGATCAAATACAAAGACCTGGTATCTCTTCTTTTGGTATCATGTATCCTGTACATTTAATGAATCATGTTACTATACTCTTCCTTTAGTAGACTTCATCCTAGAGTCTATCATAAGCCTACTAAAGTGTGGGAAAATGTAATAACATAATTTGCATACCTTGTAACTTCCTTATTACACTTTTGTATCCATTTTAGCCCTTAGCCCATGTGTGTGTGTGTCTAGTGTTGTTTTGACCCCTTTTACCTAGCCTATGTCACCCATTTCCACCCATATCTCCTTTCCTATGATGTTCACATGGTCTTGTATAGAGTTCCTATGTCTTCCCTTTCATTTATTTTTTATCCCCATCCCATGCCCTAACCCCACATATAATTTCCTACTAATTGATCCCCCTTGTCAAACCATTAAATGTTATGCCTAGCCCCATCCTATGTGAAAACCCCACCTTTACCCATCCTAAATCCTACATTAATGAAAAAAATTAATGAGGACAACTACCACTAAATGCTCCCTTCAATCTTAAGGTCCCCTAGAAATGTGAGCTAAAATTTCATTCATGGACAATGCCCACAGTTTGCCACCTAATAGGGTGGCCTTGAATTTTCATCCTCCTACCACAATATTTGAATGCAAGATAATTAATTTCTAACAGTTCCCACATATTAATTTTCTATCTTCAAATTCCTATAGAAATCCCTTTAAAACATACCAACTTTGCCTCATTTTTATACCAAAAAAAAGAAATTTTGAGTTGTTCACATAGTTTTAGCTATTTTTTCTCATGGATGACACCCCAACGTTGCTTCAAAAATTTTAGGAGTGAAATATTTTTTTCCCCAAAGTCTCAGATAATTTTTTTGTTGTCACTAGACAATGTTGCAATAAGATCTTTGACAGTAGATGACTAATTTCTAACGATTTCAATATGGTGAGCCAATTCCATTTACGATTTTTATTTGAAATCAAGTTATTTATCTAATTTTTATATATGATCCTCTTCATACCTCTCCCTCACACCCTTCAAATCCATCACTACCCATTTCCATCACCTTTTCAATCTATTTTTCATCTCCCCATCTCTCCATTTCCATTGTTGAATTCTTTGTCTTAGTGTGTTGCCATTTCCACTTGGTTTTTCCCAAATCCACCATCAACCCACTTTTGTACTTCACATTTACAAACTTTACCTCATCCTTTTTCATTACCCTTAAACCATCATGAAGTTCTGTTTTCAATTTAGTGTGTTTCCCATCAACCTTTTGTGAATACGAGCCTTTGTATGGCACCTTTTGGAGTTAAAAGCCATTATCATATCAAATCCCCATTATAGTACTTTAGAATTATAATTTCTCATTACTATAGCAGTCCTTTTTGAAGCTCCAAAACCCTTTTGGATTGAACTAACACCTTGTTCCCAAAAAAATTCTCCCACCCCACTTACTTTGTTGAGTTTCCATGCACCCCTTGCCATCATCCTATAGGTTTTAATGGCTAACCTTTGAATAATATTTATTTCTTAGAATAGATTAGTTTTAATGGCCTTTATTTATCATTATTTCAATGTGGAATCATGTTTTAAAGCCTACAAGGGGATTGACTGTGGAAGACTCCCCCTTAACCTTTATCTTTGTAAGTTCCCTCTCACGAAAGTGTACTTGCTAGTCAATTTTAGAAGATTCTACAGAGTTTTATAAAAAGTGTTAGTATCCCTTAAATTATCTAAGTAATCCTTCACACAAGTTGTATAGGTCTATCTAACATAGTCAAGGCTACTCCATGCAATCAAGGCCACGCTATTGTCTATCACAAGAGGTCAAGGTTATCCTACAAGCTACCTTTTGTTGTTTTCAAGCTATTTTTGATGATTTTTCATTCCAGTTTGCTATAAGATATTTGTATCTATCCGAAGGACCCATTCATTATTAGAAATAATTTTTTTATCAAAGAAACCACTCCAATTTATTCAATTTGTCCCTTTTTTTCCAATGAATCAGGACTACTAGGTTTTTAGATCACTTTCATGGTTCTATTACAGATTAGGGCTTGAAAACTCCTAATATGCTTCCTTATGATGTTATCACCAATCTCTATCAATTTCAAACCTTTACCATTACATTTATCTAATGAAATGTTTCCATTTCTTCAACTCAGTTTTACTTTATCATTCATGTTTATTGGGATCAATTAACTTCTACTTCAAATTACATGTCCTCTATTGGTCACTGATAGGTGAAAAAAAATTAGGAATTAAAACACTCTATTAATAGCCTCCTTGATAAATTTCAAGCTTGTATGTGCTCCCTAGTCAAGGTTTCCCCCTATACATTGTAGTCATGGTGGTGGTCAAGACTAGTCAATGTTGTCAGGTAGGTCATTTTGCATAAGGTAGCCTTGTCCTTTTGGTCTGGTGACTCCCAAATTTCACAAGTAGTATCAGGAGCTGATTCTGAGCAATTTTAATTTAGCTCACTTCTCTGCAAAGATGCATCTAAACCCATTTATTCATTATTTTTCATTTCCAACACTTAGTCAATTATTATTTGTTAGTTTCCAAGTCCTACATGTTCCAAGTTTACATAGTTTGTCTAGGTTATATCCAAGTGATAGTCCTAGATCTCGTGGTTGTAAATTATGGTTAGGCTAGTTGGAGATAGCCTTAGGTAACTTTAATTTGTACATTGTTTGCACACACAAAAATCTTTTTCTAAAAAGCTTCATGTTTTTGAGGTTCTTTCAATATTGAGTGTGAAACGAGATATATAGCTTGGAATTTATGTATAAAAATTCAATACATAAAATTTTCCAAGAAAAAATAATGTATTTGAGCTTGTTTACTCAAAATTTCTAGAAATTTATGTTTTTGAACTAGCTTATTAAAAATATCTAGCCAATCAATATTCATTAGTGCAACTACAAGGAGTAATTTGGTAAGTAATTAAAATAACATGCATTTAAATGTAGACATAATGATGTAAGTTCTAGAATAGATTCCTATAAACCTCAACTCAATGAAATTTTTAGAGGATGACCTCTATCTGAAATATCTAATTATTAGTATTCTTATAACAATCATATAAGGAAGTCAACTAATCATGTGCAAGGTTATCAAATTTGTGTTTGAGTTTTCAGTCAAGATGAGAGATATTGGTATTTGAATTGGATTATGAAAAAATAATAGTTGATCCCTATTAATAAGTGTGAGAATATGAGATCCCACACGGGTAGCGGAGTTGTCTTGTGACTTGGGATGGCTCCTCAAGCTCATGGGTTCGACTCCCTCCCGGGTTTACCTGATGGTACGGGCTGGCAAACTGTTACGTACCCCTCCAGGGACTAGTCTCGGCCCTCTGCTCGCCTCTAAGTGTCGTGGGGCAGAGAGTCACGGGGACACCTTGGGTTAACAAAAAAAAAGTGTGAGAATATGAGAAAAGATTAGGAGACTGACACAATTTTGAGCATGGACTAAAATGTTTGATTTCTAGTTAAATTCTTGATTGAAATATTTAGTTGAGTAAATTTATACAAACCCACCTTGGTGAAATAGTTTAGAGAATTACTAATTGGTGATTGGTCTTTAAAGGGTTTGTAGTTGGGATAGTTTATGACCAACGATCATTGCATAATGTGAATCCAGGATGTAGAGCTTTGCATGGTCCATTGATTATTATCTTGCAAAGAGAATCATGGTTTGGAGGTAGCTTAAGTTTCCATAGTTTCATTTGTTCTTTTATACCACCAACACATTATAATTAAACAGTTTGTCCCTAAAACTACTCAATTTTGTGTTAATCAAGTTATGATTATGATCATGTATCAGTCCTTTCATAGTGATCGACAATGTCACTGATGATTTCTCCCTTCTAGACCTTGATGGAGATACTTGATGAAATTTGTATCCTATCCTTCCTATCTTCATCAATCCTTGCTCTATGTGGATTTATACTAAAATTTGATATACTCCATAGCCAATTTTGAACATGAACATATACTCAAATGATGCAAATTAAACGATAATGCATCCCCCTCTATATTTCTTTTGCATCTAATGAAATTAATTCTTCATGATTCATATTTTGTGTGATTGCATCATAAACATTCAACCTCTTATAAATTATTTTAAGATTTTTATTTGAATGATCAATACATTCTCAAAAGATAATATATACATGAATTATTTGGCATAACATGTTTAAGGTAAAATATTAAATTCAAAATATTATTTATATTTTTAATTATTAATTATTTTAATAAAATTTTAAATATTAGTCTCGAAGTTAAATGTGGGGTATATAATTTTAATAGTATATTGAAATGTAAATGTTGATAGATTAGCAAGATTTAATATACCTCAAGAAACATTAAATATATTTGAAGAGTATTGACCATGTATTGCATTGAAAGACTCTTAAAAATATGTACCTATCAACTATTTGATAAAATCTTTAGTTCTTTTACTAGTTATTTAGTTATTTCCTCTACATGTTTAATTTTGAGTTGTTTTTATAATGTTCATTTACAAACTTATTCCTTTGGAGATAAACCATCCAATTTAAGCTTGATTGAAATGCTAATTGCCCTTGTTGTTTAGTCATTCTTCATCTACACATTTGATAAGCAACTAATTATGCATGCAATTGAAATTTATTCATATGGGCTAAGAAATGTTATTGATTGTAGAAAATACTTTTTGGTATATATTGTTGGTATTGACATAAAAATCAAGTATCTAAATGTAGATAATTTAAATTGTAAAATATCAAATTTTAATTATTTAGATATAATAACCACTTAGACACATGAATAGTTAAATTTAGATACTTGGTTTCAATCTATTAAGATAAAAATGATACTTTTTGTAAATTAATGTATGTTGTTCCTAAATAAAAAAATCCCCAACAACAAGATTAGAAAGGGAATGTCATATGTAAAAGAAAATGCCTTATTAAAATATTAAAAATGTTAGATTGAATATTTTAGTTTTATGATAAGCTTCTAAATTGAAGGGAAACAATTTAATGTAATGGAATGTGAACAACATTTGTAAATCCAAGGTTAAGAAACATAACAATTTTAGAAATGAAGCTCATGCCCACTTCAGAAACCCTTGCCTTGCATTCGGCAATGGATTTTCTACCACTCTTCATTGAGATTGGTGTTGGTACTGAAGATGCAACATCTTCTATTGTGGTGCCCGATGGTGGCATACTTATTGCCGCCTCCTCTCCTACTATTTTTGGATCCTATTCTCTAGTGTCTATTGTGGGTGATGATCCTGCATGTTCCTCTACTCAAGCCTTATCCTCTCCTACTCATGTTGGAGGTGCGAAGAATGTTAGTATGTGAAGTCAGTTTCTTATTCCAACATTGATTAAGAAATTGACGATTAGTTTTTGGCCATGTGACACGGTACAACATACAAAAGTGCATGCGGAAGTGTCACTCGTGCTTCTATTTTCAGGAGTCCCTTTTTAGAAATAATTTTATTACTTGCATGTTTTTTCATGGTTTTTTAAGTTATTTGAGCTTGAATGTGAATGCATGTTTGAATTTTGTAATAGCGAATTTCTTTTGAGAATAAAATTATTGAGAGACCTTTGCCCATGGTTTTTCCTAGTACATAACTAGGTTTTCCAAGTAAATCTATGTGTTGTTTATTTTGTGCAATTTATTTTTGTTTCAATGTGTTTATTTTCAATTATGCACTACATATTTTTCTAAAAAAGCATGACAGTTCTATCCCTTTAGGTGACATGACTAGTTTGCCTCGTGGATCTCCTTTAACTTATGTGGCCATGGTTGGGTCAAGGGTCCCTGGTGGTCCTCTTGGGATGCACTCTTAGTGGTATGTGATGTTTTCCCACCTATGCATGATAAAATTCATCCCCTTTCATGCTCTCAATCCTCCCCTGTCATCATTTGTGGACAAGATGTGATTGGCAATGAAGATCACTTTAAATGTCATGTGTTTTGATCTGTAGGTTCAATCGCTTATGGTCTTCCTTTCTTGACTTGAATAAATGGGTTTTGGAATCTTGGAGGCCTCTCATTGAGGGAAAGATTGAGCTCTATCCTTGTGCTATGGGATTTTTTATTACTACCTTTAGATCAGAAGATGATAGCAAGTCGATGCTAGATAGTAAGGTTTGGGTGTGGGGTCATCATTCCTTTTCACTCAAATTGTGGTTTCCCTCTTTTGACCCTCTAAAAAAATATCTTTGTATCATGCTAGTTTGGGTTAAACTACCCAATATCCATCTTAACTTTTGGGACATCTCCTATTTTTAGTCTATTGGCAATGCTCTTGGTCATTTTTTGTAGGAGGATTCAACTTACTCAAACTTTGGTCACACTACTTATGCCTGCATTCTAGTGGATATCAACATCTCCAAGGATTTTCTTGGGGATATTGTCCTGATGGTGGGCGATAGACCTTGGACTCAGACGCTCGATTATAAGGGTATCCCTTTTCGTTGTAGGTGATGCTTCACTATTGGACACCTAGCCTCTGATTTCCCTTATTCTTGATGCAAGAAAGTGGGTTTGACTACTTGGTGGAGGAATTCCCTCCCTGACCACTTGACTATTGGTGTTTTTTTTATTCTGAGGAAGGTGAGACTGAGAATGTGGCCTTGGAGGCCCATTTTCCTGAGGTGGATCCCCCTGGGGATGTTGAGGTTACTAAGTTTTCTCTTGATGGGACTTCTTCTCATGACCCAATTTTGTGGAACCACCTCTAGACTCCCTCTTGTGAGGGGTGGTGGGTCTATTGTTCATGCTCTACATGTGGACTTGGTGCAATGTTTAGCTTCTTTGAATAGACATTCTGCGCATGAGGTGCCTTGGATCAGGATGATGGTAGAGGATAGCCCTTTCATCTCTCCTTGATCTAAGGATTTGGAAAATTATGTATAATGGATGATTGTTCAAAGAAGGAAGATAAGTCTTCTTAAACATTTATTTGAATCCCACACCCAGGTCAAGAGTGTTCATATTCTAAGGACAAGGTTGGGTGTCAACTTGTAGTCCAGTTTCGGTTTGGTATGGTTTATAATGGTATCTTGGTTGCAGCTTCACTGGTGTTAGGCTATTGTTGGTTGAATCCCTATTTTGTTTAAGGTTACATACCCTTTCAAAATTTGGTTTTGTACATGGTTTATGGTCCCTTCAAAACCAACTTAATTTTAATCAAAAAATTTGTAAATCCAAGGACAATAGTTGAATATGTTGGCATTCACATAAAATTGGTGGAAATACAATGTATTTAAAAGGGGTATCAAAAGCATAAATTTAATGGATGGAAAAGAAACTAGGGATGTTTAATAGTATCCAAGAATACACTTGTTATGTCATTGGTTTATTAAGTGAATTACTTGAGGCATTTGGTGGTTTGTTTTCTACATGCCTTGTAGATTATTGCAGAAAATGAGTTTATAGTGTGAGTGTAGGTGGATGGGTACACTACAAAATTGACACATTTTGCATATTCATATCATTAAAACTCCATAGCATTCTAACTCTTGGCATAAATAATAGTACCTGGTTTGTTTTGTAGTGTTATGAGAGTGGTGTTAATTAAAAAGAATATACTTCATGTGTAGTTATTAAATTTGACAATAAAAAAATCATTTTTACTGTCCACAAGGTGTTTAGTTGTTTTGTAGGAAATTATATAATGGATAAAAATTAATAGTATGGTATGGTTAGGACCTAAATTTGATGGTTGACTATTAAGAAAAATTTTCAAGACAATTATCTAATTCAAAGTTGTCTTTCAAATGTTAAGGCATCTTATTTGAAAAATGTATATCATAGATTAGATATGTATTTAACTATAATTCTATATAATTTTGGACAATATATACAAAATCTTCCCTTTCGTGTAATACAGTCTTCCCATTCTTTTTTGATGAATAGGTGTCTATATCATTAAAATGAAAATAATATTACACATATTCACAAAAGAGATGGGTGGAAAAAATCACAACCCGAAGTCAAAATGGGGCCAAACCCCGAAAACATCAAAACAACATAACAAAAGGCCACTATGCAGTAAGAGCTATAGCACTACATGGAGAAGGAGAGTCTCAATCATCTAGCTTACCCCATACATCAGCCAGGTCTGGAGTGTCTTTGGGAGGGTCCCAACATTCATCATTATCTTCTTCATTACCATGATTATTCTTATTATCATCTTCACATTAAGTGTTGCAAGCAGGGGAGATGGCAAGAGCTAGCCCAGGAAACCTATCTGAACTTGTCCATCATGTAGAATCATGGACAAAGGAAGGTGGAGAAGCAAAGTGATGGTGAGAAGGCTAAGACCACCCTTCTTGAGCATTGTTCCTTCTTTTAGGAGGCTGAGAAGTCTAGGAATGAGCATCATGGTCTTTGCGAGTGGAATGGCTACAACCCCTATGACGCCCATGAGGTGAAGATTGTAGGGGAAAACTAATGCATTGTAGACTTAAACAAAATTCAGGGGTAAACCTATCTGAACAATCCACTCTATCATTGCATTCCTACATTGAATTATTGACCAAGGAGCATAAGCTTATGATGATGCCTGCACTATATATGCCTTCAAGACTCATTTCTATTCTAAACTAACTCATACAGACTTATTCTAATTAACTTAATTTACTAAAGTTCACAGAAATGTAAGAACAACAAAAATAGTTAAAAATCTAATTGCTACAGGTACCTTCAGCATAAGCTGAAGATAACTATATTCAATAGAGAATTACAAAATTAACTCAAAATACACATAATGATAAAAGAATTGACACTAACCTCTAGAGGACTTCAAATATGTACTATATTCATGGATCACAACTACTAGAAATAGCAATCAAGATATCCTACTCATTCCACAATGTAACTTTATAAAATAACATGAAACAGTTTTAACTAGAAATGCATGAATAAATAAGGAAAGATACAAAGTGAGGGTTAGTACCTTGAGTGGCCAGCTCAAGGAACTATCTCACTTAATCTAGAAACTAAATCTACTTCAGATTCTCATAACACATAGTTGTATTCACTTCATATCAGAAACAGGATATTTTCATATTGTATTCAATAAAACATGTCTGTATAAAAATAGAGTAACTGTTGAGCACCTGTAAAAACAAAGAAACTTGGAAAGAAAATCTTAACTTCCCATCGAACTCATCCCTCCTAACTTATTTAGAAATAGGAGAGTACGATGTAACTACCAACTACCTTGATCATCAATTCATCCCTAGATATCAGGGTATAGGTTCGAGATCAATTTATTATTCTAACTGAAACAAAGGAAGCAAAGTCCTGCTCAAATAGAAATTCCTATTCAATGGCTCATGAATGAAAACACATAATTTGTGATTAGAATCCTAGAGCAAGTCTTCTTCTTCTCTTGTATTTATTCTTCCATGATGATCACGTTCAGCTTCAGTTGGCGCTTAACTGTGACTTCCTTCAATGTTCTATCTTGCAATGTGCTGTGAATTCTCCTCTCCTTAATGCTACCAACTTGTTACTGCATAGGGTTAATCCATAAAACATATGCATACAAAATAGCCTTCATAATTAATCTACAAAATCTCATTTATATACATACATACTTATGTCTAACTCATGCAATTACCAAATATTATCACCATGTTTCATATTGGCAAATTAAGTTCAAGGTTTGCAGAATATATATAAAAGATAGCATATTATGGTAGTAATGTCTTAGAAAAGTATCTGAAATAGCATAGGTATAAATTCTGGAAGCATAAGAAATAGCATAAAAGAAGTCAACATTTGAACCCATCATTTCCCCCCAACTTAGACTTTTGCTTGTCCTCAAGCAAAATATTCAATAAAACACCTAGGGGAAAAGGTTATAATGCAAAGTTATCTACCTTAGATCCATATCTTCTATGACCCCCTTTCCTTATTTGAGATAGAATCCATTGTAGCATGCAATTTTCTCTAACCTGATTAATTTAGCACGCCTGCACTCATCACCTCTTCCTCCTTCCCAATGCGGCACTGGATAAAGAAGAATAGGAGGGTGATAAGTAAGGGGTAGCCATTGTACTCCTTTTTTCTCTTAGATCTGGATGTACCTGTGCAACCTCTCAAACATATTCATAAAGTTATGAAGAGAATGAGGCTCTTTCTTCTGCAATTCTGGGGTCAAACTATCCCATCTATTCTGCACATACCTTTTGCAATTCTGAATGATAGATACTACTAACTGCTGTATTCTCCTATAATCCTTAAGTCTTAAATCCATAATTACCTTACCTGGACTCTTATGAGAAAGTAGTGTTAGCCATTGGGTCAGGATTACTTTGGGATCTAATGGTTCTTTCCTAATCTGCAGTGGCATTTTCTTTTCATGTTCCTCATCTCTATCCATCAGCTCCCCTCTAAGCTTCTCATTTTTGAGATAAGACATTAGTACTCTGACTTGAAGATCACCAGCATAGATCAAGGGGTTCCACTTTGTATCTTCATCCATCAAATAATTGTGCAAACAGTATTCACACAGGTGATCTTGTTCTTCCAAACTGACTCCCTGAAATAACTAGAAAAAATCATGCCTTGAATAGATGGAAATAGAATGATCATTGATGAATCTATTGAATTGAAAACTAAGAAACTTTTCTTTGAGAAATAAGGCATTAACTTTTGGTGGAGGTTTGCATTCTATGATTTGAATTGCCCTGTCAACTACATCTATTAGCTTCCCTTCCAACCTTTTTAACTCAACATTTTTACTATCTAATGATGTATTAAGAATTTGTTTCTCCTTTTCCCATTTTTCTTTTTCTTGCTTGAATTCATCATTGAACTTCATCAATTCAAAACCCATAGATAGAACAGTGAGGCATGTTGGAGGTCTTATTACAGGAGGCTTCAGGATTGGAGCTTCTTTTTCCTCATTTTCCATTTTACTCTCAATCACTTATGCTAAGAGATCCATGTTAGAGCCATGACCATATGTCTGAATCTTTTCCTCCAATTCTTTTATTCTTATCTCTTTCTCCCTATCCTTCTCCTCATATTGTTTCACTTGTTCTTCTAATTGTTTAATTCTATTAAGGGCTTCCTGAAGTTCTTGCCTCATATTTCTATCTTCTAACAACTCTTTTTCTTGTTCAACATCAAAACCTTCATCAATATGTTCAGCAACATTAAAAATTTCTCTAACAGGGCTACCAGGGATTGTCTTTCCCATTTTTCTTGCAATGAAAATGTCCTCTGAATCAAAACTAGAGGATGAAGAAACATACCTTCTACATTTGGCAAGTACACTGGCATCAGTAGGAGTATTCCCAGGGACATTTCCTTCCTTCTCTGAAGCTGTTTCCAACAATGTTGGATCTTGCTGCTGCTATGCTTCCTCCTTTTCTACTTCCCTTTGTCCCTCATCAACTCTTTTTCCTACATCCTACCTCCTCAGTCTTCCTGAACGCTTAGGTGTGACAGTTTCTAGCTTACCCTCACTTTTTCTCTTTTTCTGACTTCTCCTCTTCTTTCTTTCCCCTACACCCTTATCTTTCTCAATGCCCTTATGCTTCTCTACATTCTTCTTACTTTTCTTCTTCTTAGAAGAAGTAGAGGCATCACTTCTCATAGCTCCCCTCATGGGTTTAGGGTTAGGAATTAAGGTTTCTTCTGTTGTCACTAGCATAGTTTCTGGAGGAATTTCCTCCTACAGCTCTTCTCGCTCAGGCTCAACATCAAGTTCAACCTCTGGTTCAACATTAGGTTCAACTTTTGGTTCTGGCTCCTTTTGAGTCTCATCTACTTCTAGCAATTCAGAAATATCCTTGCATTGTTTAAAAGCATCCCAGTTAACCTGTGGGTGTTGGATTCTCAAACTTTTTTTAACTAGTAGAGCTACCAAACAATGATGAGACAATGTAGTCTATGTTTGTCTTTTATGATACTCAAATTCCATTCTCTTCAACATATTGTACAGATAATTGGGAACATTAACCAATTTTTCATGGCGCAGGTGATTCAACAATTTAAAGTGTGCAATATACAACAGGTTATGTCTACCATCACAAGTGATATATTTGATAATATACGAAGCACATTTCCCCCAGAAGAAAGGAAGGGATAATCTTTTTGTACCTTGTGTGGTCCAATCCAGGTTCTTACCACGCTCACAGAATTCCTCCCTCGCCACTGCTGCATCAACACAGGATAGATACTCAGACCATGTTAATGGTAATTCGGTGACTTGGGAAATAGTTGTTTCAGAGGCATCCACAACTAATCCCCTCACTGTCGCTTTGTCATACTGTAGAGTTGCTGCAAAATCCCTTGCCATATCATTGTCATACTCTGTTAACTTCATAAAATAGTCTAATCACCCCACTCTAGTAAAGAGTGGGAGAACCAATACATCTTCCAATATCTCCTTATGCATCGATGGTTCTCTTTTGATTACATCAGCCCCCATTGCACCTATATTCTGCACTCTTATCACTTCTCAATTCTACCTAATTCTACTTAATTTCAATTTTACCACCTCAGAAAATTGCATGTCAATAGTTTCACCCGCCAACTGTAGCTTTAAAAAATTTAAAATTCAACTCACTCATAGGGAAATAACAAGCTCACAATTCAGGGTAGGTCGACTATCATGGAAAATGACATAGGAAAACCTTGACAGTAGCTTAAAGAAAATTTGATTGATAGTAAAAAGAAAAATAAAAACTTAAAAACTGACCATATACCCCCCCCAACTAAAAGGTGAAGTGACCACACTTCACGAATGAATGTGCAGGGATGAAAGAGTAATGATTACATGAAAAGGGGTGATATATTGCCACATGGATAAGATAAACACTTAGTAATAATGAATATAAATAGAAACTTTGAAGATAATCATTAAAAGGTTACCTTATGTGCATTGATTATGAAGAGCATGGAGTGGACCACCTTGGAAAAAGAGATCAGTACGTTGGGATGAGCAGAGTGATATGCATAGAGTAGATGGGAGGGTGGCGGGTACGTCAAAATTTATTCGAGTTGATAGAATGTAAAAGTTGATGTACAGTCGGTTAATACAATTTGAACAAACATGCCGCAACCATTGGATTATGGAAGGTGATTGAAGCACATGGAGTAGTAAGGAAATGCATGTGAAGAAGAATGAAATGTGTGCCAAGTGGTTGAAAATCTCCGTAGACACTCGTTGCTACAAGCACCTGCAGCACAGGTCCCGACTAAATATGTTCATAAATAGGGAAACCAGGGTCCAACTGTGACAGGTCCCTATGATATGTGAAAAATAGGTCCCTCTAAAATTGATAGTGGTCATCATGTACAATGTGTTGTGTGTGCATGTGATTTTAAAGCAAAGAAAATTATGTTTCAGCAACAGGGGTTGAGTATTGCAACTTAACCTCCACATCACTGGATAGTGTTGGTGGATCAATATCTGAAGGAGTATCATTTGGTGTCGCATCATTGTCATCAGGAGTGTCAAGAGGACCATACTGAGCGGCTAGAGAAATAAGAAAGTCATCCTTCTGAAGTGGCTTTTTATATAATTTTAGCCTCTGCTCATTTACTAGCAGTGAAAACTTAACTGCATCAATAGTCTGCAATTGAACTACACCATTAGGAAAGACTTGCTTGATCTCATATGGGCCTAACCAACGTGACTGAAGCTTTCCCCTTGAAGTCCTTGTATCTTGAATCATAAAGGAGTGCCCAGTCACCTACAGTGAATTCCTTTGTCTTGATATACCTATCATGCCATTTTTCTCTTTGTTTCTATATGACCTCTGTGTGGTGAATAGCCTCCAATTAGATTTCATCTAAAGCATTCAAATGTTGTATCCTTTCTTGTTGTGTTGTGGTCAAATCCATTCCTAGTTCCACTGCTGTCCTCAGGGTTTTGTGTTCAAATTCTATAGGCAGGATTGTTGTCTTTCCATAGACCAACTCATAAGTGTTGATGATTGTTTTTACACATTCATAACAAAAGTTAAAATTCATAAAATGAACCTAACTGTCTTGAAAGATATGAAGAAATCAATTAAGATTACTTAATCCCAAGTTTCCGTACGGTCAGGTCTTGACCTATTGGACAGTTCAGTAGGTTACTATGAAGTTGTAATATGCAAGGGGCCTTACGTGATTTAAGGTGATTGCTGACTTACTAGACTCTATTTATGCAAATTGTTACAAATATCAACAAATTATCTATCTCTTTGCACAAATCTGTTACTGTATATCAAAGCTTTGAATGATTTATGTTAAAACATGCTTTTCCTTTCAAATACGTATAAAGATTGCCAAGTATCAACTCAATTGCTCTTAATTCCTTCAAATGTTTAGACAATCTCCTTTAGATTTCTGTGTTTAAGCTAATCATTTCAAAGTTTGGGAAAAGTTAGAGAAAATTCAAACTCAACATCACTTGCTACAGGATCTAAATGCTCTGTTATGCACATGGTAAGAATTACAGCAAATTCAATTAAATCAACAAACTAAATCATTAAATGCGAATATCCTGAGTATTTTCACGAATATGCATCCAAGATTGCAAGCTTTAAGAGAAACTGTTTCAAATACAAAGAAGAGCTAGAAGACACTCAGAAAATAGAGGCAAACTTCCAGATTCATTTATATTCAAAACACATAGCCATATATGGTTTACAATGTAGGAATGACTCTTAGCTTCATTAATCAAATTCACAAAAACTTACAATGCTTTACAGATACAATAAGAAAGCTAGACATTTCCACGCGTTCCTTAGTGCAGACACAAGCGACCTCCTCTAAACTAAAATACCTTTCTATTCAAAGTTTCAGAACAAATTACAATTGCTAACTAGTTTCTACAAATCCCTGTGTAAATAATATACAAGTATCCACATTCCTTATATAGATTTTTGAACTTTCAAATTGCTACAGCTATCACTTTAATCCATGGTTGAGATCCTTCCATTTCTGATCAACGGTGTATCCTTGTTTCTAACCGTCTGCCAAAATATCTATTTGACATCTTTTCTTTCCCTCAAAGGATGCCTTTGGAATCTTTCAAAATAAGATTCCCCCTTTTCTTTATTGACTTTCCTCGTTGAGGTTCTTTATTTGTCTTCTTCTCAACAACCTTTACTTTGCTTTTCTTCTCACCTTTTCAAATATTTCCTAAAATTGCTGATTACATTTTGCACAAAGGTACGGTCCCCTCCTGGACTCTTAGCCAAAATGTACTCCTGCATTACAACTCCCTCCTTCAACTTCTTCTCTCTGTTCTCTGAGCCCTCTCTTCTCTTCTTATTTTTCTTTATTTTAACCCTTTCTTCCATTAATGTATCCATCATCTGCTTGCTGAGATTCGCATCAAGATTTTCTATGCAGGGTGCAAATATGGCATTGAACTCTGTCAATGCCCTTTCTAAGTCATACACAGGCATCTCCATACATTCATGTTGCAATAATCTTTCTGTTATCCTCTTATGTATCTTGATCATTTCATCTACTTTTTCTTCTAAATTTTGTATGACTGTTGCACATTTCCTAAGGTTATCTTCCTCAAACTTGAGCTCTAATATTAGTTGTGGCACTTGATTTGCCAATGTGATAGTAAGTGCTCCTTCATTAATCAATTATTCTGCTCTTCCTTCCACTTCTGTCAACTATTCAATTTCAGACCTACATTCTTCTTTTCTGTTTTGGCATTTATGTGTAAGTATCTTCTACACTTACCTTCCAACTACTTACAGCTTGCCTTATTGTTTGTTCCCCTTCTTGCATGAAATCATTAAACCATTCATCAAAAATATTTGCCTTTAGTCTTTTATTTTTCATGTCTTTTATTTCATCTTTTGACACTATTGCTACACTATCAAGCAATTCTAGAATTGGGGCACTGGGATCAAATATCCCTTTAATAAGTTGTTGGAGCTGGACAATGTGTCCCTTCAAGTAATCATGTTTATCTTTGTCTTTCTTCAGCATCTCTGCTGTCACCTGGTGCATGTCTTCCCATTCATTAATATGTTGTTCTCTTGTGCTATGCCCCAGGTTCAAATTCAATAGTTTATATTCCTAGAAATTTATTTCTCCCTTTGGCTTTTCTTTCTATGGAATAGCTAGGTTCAGCATTCTGGATCCATTTGGACCCCTCTTTATGGCTGACATTGTCCTGGCTTTTCTCTTTTCTTTTCTTGGAGTATCTCCACCTATCAAACTCTTAATATCTATTGGTACTAACTGTACCTCTTTCTCCTTCTTTCCTATTTCCCTTCCTAACCATGCAGGAACCTCTTTTGTGCCTTCTGCAACTTCTTCTTCATTAATTACCTTTTCATTAGTTTTCTTTGTCTCTACTTCTTCATGTTGTTGTTGTTCTTGCTATCACTCTTGTTGTTGTTCTTGTTGTTGTTCTTGTTGTTCTTGTTGTTCTTTTTGCTCTTGTTGCTCTTGTTACTGAAGTGGAGGCTCTTGTTCTGTGGGATTATTTAGTTGTTCTTTTGATTCCACCTCATCTTCTTCTTCTTCTATTTCAGTATCCCCTCCAGCATCAATCTCTTTTTCATGAGCTTCTACTTCTAATGGTCTTTTCTCCTGATCATCTTCAGCATGAGTTTGTTCTTCATCTTGCAGCTTAACATCCTCTGCTTGTTTATCAAGTTCATTTTCATCTATCCCGTCTGTGGCCTCTGTACCTTCAGGCATCTTAACCTCACCTTCTAATTTGTCTATATTTTCTATTTGTATTTGCTATGTATGTACATGCGAACCTACTTTTACATCATCTTCTTTTACTTTTTCCTCTTGTTCTTGCATATTTTCTGTATTTTTCTCTTCCTCGCTTGGCTCACCATACATATTCAACATATTTAAAGCATCAATACCTGAGGTGTCTTCTTTTGTTTCATCTTCTGCTGAAGCATGTGTTTCTGTAACCATTTCTTCAGGCATCTCCTCTTTCTTAGATTCTTCAATTTTATGTGCTTCCTCCTATACATCCTTAATAATTTCAGGTGGCACCAAATTATCAAATGGATCTACTGATCCTGCTTCTTCCTGTACTTTTTCTTCTTCATGTTCCATGCCATGCTCAATTCCTATTTCATCTTGAGTGCTTGGCCCTTCTTCTTCACTCAAAAAATCACTTGAATTTTCTTCTGTGTCAATCTCTTTCCCTTTGTACATTACTCTTTATTCACTATCATTGCTTCCACAGTTTGTTGAGCCTTGTGAGTTTCTGACTCTTGCAGCATTTCTCCCGCCAACTCTGTTTTCACTTCCCTAAATGCTTGTCCCAGTTCTAAAGATGTGGAGGCACCTAGTACATTGGTCAGTTTTGCACCTAGCCTCTGTGCTCCAATCACACCACTTGGTTCAGATGTTTCACCTTTTGACAGACTTATTGGAATTGCCCTTCTGACTGGCTGTCTTGTTGCTTCCCTTGCAGTCTGTGCCTCTTCTACACTGATTTCATGACTTATGGACTTTGCATCAACAAATGTATCTGATGCCACTACTATTGTTATGCCTAAAGCATATGGATCCATTAAAGTGGCATTTTTGTCTTTTTCTGCAATTCTAGCCTCTACGACTTTTCTCTTCTTCTCATAAAAAACACTGCAAATCCTTAGTAGGCTCTGCCTTTCTTTTTCTCCCCTTCTTTGGGTATGTGACCTCTATGCCTTCAGCTTTGAGTTCTTCAATTTTATCCTTCAGCCATGTTTTTGAAAATAATATTATTGGTTCAGACACCTCATCCAAAGATGTATTTGAGGGCTTTGACCAATCAGGCTCTGTAATAGGAGCCAACCTTGCTACTGCATAGTTGTGATGTAACAATCTATCATCATCCTGAACTTCTGGAGGCACATATATATTACCTATGGATTTCATCTACTCAATAGTTAATCTTTTGTGAGCTCTTTTTCTTACCTCCCTGTCATTCTTGCAGTTAGCCCAGAAATCTTCAATATGTATCAGATGTTTATAATTTTTATCTACAAAGTTCTGAATCCTATGGAAAGGATCAAATCTCCTTGTTAAATCAAACTCTTGAAAACCATAGTATTTTAGTTCTTGCTCAGAATACCCTGCCACCTCCTCACTGTAGCAGGAACACCTACCAATATCCCAAGGTAATCTTACATTTCCCCTGTTATTGAATTTCCTTTTGTACATTTTGAAGACATTCAAATTTTGTCTTAAAAATTCCAAAACAATTTACTTGTCAGAAGGATATCTAGGCAGCATAAACGATTTCCCTTCAAAGCCCTCAGTTCTTATGTAAGTAAAATGTTCAAACTGTATGAACCAAGAACTGTGCAATCCAATTGCATTTTCTACATCTCTAGATAACCTCTTATCAGGCTCCTCTCTCCATATCCTTACTAGGTAAGTATAAAAAAATCATTAACCAAAGAAAAATTCTTTAAGGCATTTTCCTCCTATAGGACAGGGTAGTGTTCATACACTAATCTCTGATTAGGATCATTTCCTAAGATGCCTATCCTTTCTATTCCATGAATGTAGGGTCTAATTTCTGTAGCATAGGAGTATAACACATAAGAAGACAAATAAAAGGGCAACATTTTCTGTTTTCTCTGCATGGCCTGCCTCCATATAGCTGTGCTTATTGCTTTGGCCTAATGGATCTGCCCTTGCTCCTTTTTTCTTGTTCTTATGAACTCAATGACAGTGAACATCCATGGTTCACATTTAGTTCCATCTCTCATTCCCACCAACCTACTCAGCATGGTTATCATCAAATAAATCTCTTCTTTAAAGTATATCCTCATTAGGTTTTTTGGTATCTGTGTTACAGCTTTAGGTTTGTTCTCTGGGTTATACTAATTGTGAAATATCTTACCCTTGCATTCTTTCTCATTTTTATGGAAATCCTCATTATATTGGTCAATGTCAATATCACTCATCTTCTCAGTAATCTCCAACCCAAATGTCCTTGCAATGCCTTTTGTGGTTAGATCTGCAATCAATCTGTCATATAGCATGACCTTTCTTGTAGACGGATCATATAAAGTAACACAGTCCAAACATAAGTCTCTAGCCTCCATTTCCAGCGGGAACCCTGTAGCTCTATATAATCCACTATGCCAGATACGTTTCATATCAGGAGAAGCATCAGCAACAGTGATCTTCTTTAGCACATCTTCTGCATCATAATTTCCAATGTTCGTGTCTGTGCCCATTCCACTTGTACTAATCAGAGATGGATAACCCTTATGCAATGGCAACTCTTCTTTCTCTATCTCCTTCCAGGGTTTCCTTTCTTTTTTCACCTCATCCCCTGTATCTTGCTTCTATTTAGGGGCCATCCTGTAGAAACATACTTCTTTTAACTTTCGTTTCAATTTTCAATCTAGGGTTTTTTTTAACCATGAATTTCTATTTTTACTATTTCACCCTAATTCATTTTTCCTTTTTTTTATTTTAATCTCTAAATTCATTAAGCACTATCCAGCTAATTAACAATTAAAATAGTAATTTGCCAAAATGCATACGTTTTGCAATGAAATTACTGAAACTAACAATATTTTACCAACTGAAAATAAATGACGTTTTGGATAAATACCTATTTTTCACGACCATTTACCCGTTCACTTACTTTTACCGTTTTCACCTTTATCCAGCTACTGTAACTTTGTCACTCTGGTAAATTCTGCTCATTCACTGCAACAGTTCTCTTTTCTGCAATTTTTCACTCTTCACAATATATTCAAAAGCAAAATAACATTAAAATTGCCCTATCCCTTGTTAAATTTCACTTTGTTTGAGTATTAAATTTGCATTAATTACAGCAATTAATGCACTACAACCTTCGGCCTTCTCCTTCAGTGTTTAAATTTTTTGAACTTTTTTTACTGTTAGTGAAATTCAACATGCATACCCTTTTTCTTTGTATATTTCATTGTATGTTTCCTTTGTATATTTTCGTTGTATCTTTTTGTTGTATCTTCAAACATACAATCACTTTATGCATACAATTGAACTAACGCTTTTACCCTTTTTATGCTTTTCCGTACACCTTTGCATCTCCTATTTTGTATATCCCGCTTGTATATTCTATTGTGTAAGCACACATACAAACACCTTATACAAACATTTCCTTACCTTTCTCTCTTTCGCGATGTCTTTGATTCTTTGTATATCGGGATTGTATATTCAAACATACAAACGCCCAAATATACAAAGGCTTTTCTATTTTTTAATTTATTTGACATCTGGGCCCTATATATTAGCTTGTATATCAAATATACATTATAAACATACAAACTAATATACAACTGATGGGTCTGCCTTACCTTTCCAATTGCTTTTCTGCGATGTATATAACCTTTGTATCACTTTCAGATTCTAACCTCATATAAATCGCAATGTACTTACCTTCAGGTTCGTAATGTATATAAATCAATGCATCTTTTAATATACAGTTCGGACGTGATGCATTGTATTCATCGTATTTCATTTTCCCTGAGTTTCAACTTGTATGTATAAAGCAATGTATATCTCAGAACATACATACAAGCGCGGAGATATACAACAATTTAACTCCATTTTATAACTATTTCGGTTCCGACACTTGTATAAAGTGCGATGTATATCACAATGTATGTCCCAAAAGCATTACATACGAAACCTAAAATATACATCCATTTTTCCTTATTTGATGATCTTTTCAATTCCGCCTTGTATATAAACCCCAATGTATATAACCAACACATACATATACAAAGTGCAAAACATACAACGATTATATCAACTTTAATACCTTTTTAGTTTCGCGCTATGTATAACCCGTTGTATATTTACTTTGTATGTCTTCCATTCGCCAAATATACAAAGCAAAAAATACATAGCAGATTTCAATGTTTTTGATATTATAAGGTGGCTAAACAAGGGGCCGAACCCTTACAAAAAACAGAGAGGCCCGAAGGCAGCAATCATCAACAGTGCCTTAAACTAGAAACAGCATATACAACCATAACAGAAAACCAGCAAAACCAGCAAAACTAGCTGCTGAAATGAGAGTCATAAAAACAGAGAGACAGAGTATCAGCAGTATAACAACAAAGACTAAGGAGGCAACAGCTCTCCCTTCTAGACCATAGAATTAATAATATCATCCCTTTTTTTAGCCAGATCATCACTGTCAATATTAACAGCAGCCCCCAGATTCTTCAGCACAGAGAGGTTGAGGAGAATAGAGGTCCTGAGCACAATGGAGAAATTCTGTTCCAGCTTCGCAATGCGATCCCACAAACCTGCAAGATTAGCCCCCAAACCATCATCAGTCTCCATAGCATCCTCAACCTCTTCCACAAACATGGCATCCGCTGTGTCAGCATTTCCAGCAGAGTCAGCAGCATCCTCCGTGGTAGCCCCTGTATCATGCATCTCCTGCTTGTCTTCATCATCACCAGATATGTCCTGAATCTCCACATCCCTATCGTCCTCTCCCCGGGTGGATTCATCCGAGCCACTCTCAGAATAGTCAATGAGCTTTGCTGAAGGAGCCAGTTTGCCAGCAATACGCCCTGACCACCGGACTCCAGAGGAAAGCCCTTCCCTACAAATCTTCACCGAAGAATACCCTCTTTGTCCCACCGGGGTCCTACTTAGGGTTTTAGGGGTCCTACCCACTGCCTTCCCAATGCTCATATCACCAGCAACCTTCCGCTTTTTACCCTTCTTAGAGGCAGTAGGGCCCGGAGTATCAACAGGAATTTCCACAGGAGTGCAAAAGGAAACTTCATTAGTTTTGATAGGAACAGGGGAGGGCCCGGGTTCATCAACATCAGGAATATTCTTAGGGTTAGAGGAGGGCTCCCCGTCCCCACTATTAACGGGAATGGATTTAGAGGGTTCGAGGGCAAGATGATGATTATACAAACAGACGATGAGGCCCTGGTGAAGAGGGATAGGCTTCATAGCAGAGTTTTTAGCCAGTTTCACCCGAACCCTAAGGACAGAATGCTCCAGAGAAGAAAGCAAATAAAATGGAAAACTAATTTTAGCATTGCGGCGGAAATGATTTAACAGGGGGAGGTGGTAGTTATAAAACCTGGTGAAGCGCCCCTCGAGGGTGAAATACTTCATGAGGATAAAACATATAGCATCCCATGGCTCCGGCAACTTGGCTCTGTCAAAACTGCCCTGGTAAGGGACTAATTCTTCACCAACCCTAAGGAAGAGCTGCTGACTAGATAGGTCTGCAATTTTAGTTTTCCGTTGCAACTTCAAACCCTGAGTGGCCATACCAGTGGCCAAAGCGATCACACGTTCAGAAACTTTAAATCAGATTCCACCCACCGATACCCATCTGTTCTGCCAGGACCACGCAAACTATTCAGAAAGAGCTTCATTATACCCATTAAGCAGATTTCAACGTTTATTCATTTCAACCTTAACTCATTTCGGGCCCGACTTGTATATGAAGATAACACATTTAGCAAGAAATGTATACAAGTATAACAACATATGAAAACTCGATAACTTCCCCTTTTGTGACTAACACAAAAGCACAATATACAAATGCATTTGTATATGAAATGACTTTGTATATACAAACCACAAACCCTCTGATTGTACATTTACCCAAAAATGCTTATAACTTGCAAAATACAGGGAATTTTGAGATCGGTTCAAAAAGCAACCCTTGTTCATTTTTCACAAGGAATTCACCTATACTATGCACTAGTACTTAATGTTATTTTTTTATTATTTTCACCCAGGTTTGTAACTTTTCACTTCTTTTCCCTTTACCACCAAGCAGACCCACACAAACAAGCAACAAAAGCTAGTTACAGCAGGGGTCATCATTTTGCTAAGAAGTAAAATGGGGCGTGTTGTGAGCATCACAACAATAAGGTATAAACCCTGTAGTTGTCTTCCAGGTTGTTCTGTATGCCCAAACAGCTTCAGGGAGCCTAGAAACCTAATCTCTTCTGTGAAGCTGCACTATCTTTGTCAAGATGTTCTCAATCTCCCTATTTGTGAATTCCACCTAACCATTGGCTTGAGGATGATAGGGAGTGGATTTGTTACATATGATCTGATATTCCTCAACCAATTTGGTGATTAAATTAGATGTAAATTGCGGTCCTTGGTCAGTTACTATCTCCCTTGGAACACCATACCTAGTGAAGATGTCTTCATACAGGAATTTTGCCACATTGCCATCTCTGGAAAATTGTAATGCCTTCACTTCAACCCATTTAGTTAAGTAATCAGTACATACCAGGATATATTCTTTATTGTTGGATGTAGGAGATATAGGACCCATAAAATCCAATCCCCACTTGTCAATAGGAACCAATGAGATTTGTGGCTACAAGGGCATCTCATCACTTCTTGTAGGCCTCCCCATTCTCTGACATCTATCACAGCTCCTAGTGTACTTGATAGCATCTTTATGAAGTGTTGGCCAGTAATACCCTATTGTTAATATTTCGAAGGCTATCCTCTTGGCTGCAAAATGTCCCTCACAAGGCTCATCATGACAGGCCTTCAATATATCAAACACCTCATCTTCTCTGATACATCTGCGCATAATATTATCTAGCCCAGTGTAAAATAGAAATCCAGAAATCCATGAATAAGGAAAACATTTGTGAACTAGCTGCCTCTTATCCCTTGGAGAGAAGTATCCTGGAATCTGCCCTATAACCAAATAATTGGCTATATCTGCATACCATGGAGTGTGTATAGTGAGAGCAAATAGATGTTCATCAGGAAAAGAATCATCAACCACTCCTTCTGAAGATTGTGTAGGTAGTCTAGACAGAAAATCAGCAACTACATTGGCCTTGCTTATTTTGTCAACAGTTGTAATATCAAACTCCTGTAACAACAATAACCATCTTACAAGTCTGCCACCCACTATTAGCTTGTTCATCAAATATCTTATGGTTGCATGATCGGTATGTATGAATACCTTGTAACCAATTATGTAGTGCCTAAATTTGTTAATTGCATAAACAACTACCAACATCTCTTTCTCTATCACAATGTAATTTAACTCGCCCCTTGCAGATTTTTACTTACATAGTATATGGCATATTCTTTGTTTCCTTCTTGTTGGCCTAGGACTACCCCAATAGCAAAATCTAATGCATCTGTATGGAGGTGAAAAGATAGTGACCAATTCGGACCTCAGAGAACAGGGGCTTGTGTCAATGATGTTTTTATGTTTTCAAAAGAAATCTGACAATCTGATGTCCATTCAAATTCACTGTCCTTGGTCAGCAGAGTAAACAGAGGGGCAGCAATCTTGCTAAAATCTTGAATAAACCTCCTGTAATATCCTACATGGCCCAGGAAGTTCCTTACATCCTTCTATTTTTTGTGGAATAGGTAAGATAGATATGATCTCAATCTTCTTTGGGTTAACTCGGATGCCTGCACTTGAGATGAAATGTCCCAAGACTATTCCCTATGTCATCATCAAAAAACACTTTTCATTACTCAAAGAGAGGTTGTGTTCTGTACATCATTTCAACACTTTCTCCAAATTGTGTAAGGCTTCATCATATGTGTCACCATATGTGGTGAAGTCATCCATATAAATCTCCATACTGTCATGGGCAAAATCAGAGAAAATATTGAGGACTTCTCATTGAAATGTAGCTAGAGCATTGCATAAACCAAAGGGTAAGACAGAATATGCATATGTCCCCCAAGGGCAAGTAAATGTTGTCTTATCTTGATCCTCTAGAGCAATCTTAATTTGGTTATAGCCACTAAAACCATCAAGAAAGGAAAAATATTTCTTGCCTTCTAAAGAGTCAAGAACTTGGTCAATAAATGGCAATGGAAAGTGATCCTTCCTGGTAACAGTATTCAGTTCCCTGTAATCAACACAAACTCTCCATTTGCCACCTTTCTTGAGCACTATGACCAATGGTGATACCCATTCACTATCTGAAATGGGGTATATAAAGCATGCATCCATAAGCTTTTGAAGCTTGGCTTTTACAATCTCTCTAAGGGAAAGATTCATGCGCCTCTACTGCTACCTGATGGGTCTATAGCCATCACCAATATATATTTTGTGCATACATAAGGTAGGATCAATGCCTTTCATGTCACTATAATCCAGGCGAATGTTGTTGAGTGTGTATGCAATATTTCATGCAAGGATTGTTGTTGTTCATCAGTCAATGTATTGTTAATATTCAATATCTTACTTGGCTTGATTTCTACTTGTTTGGACAATTCTTGCATGGAAGACAAATAAAGGCTGGGTAATATAGGTAAGCATTTCTGAGGTAATAATGCATGGAAGATTTGGGAGACTTCTTATGATGAACTGTTGAGTATTATACTGCTCAAAGGGTCTTGTAAGCAAGATAGGCAGTCTTGCTGCTGTGGGTGCCTCCCACAATTATTTTGTATAACATGAGCAATTAATTCATTTTCATCTGGAATATTCAATAAAGGGTTGCATTCAATATTCATCAAGGTTTGCAGGGAATAGGTGTCCTCATCCTTCAAGCTAGGCCAAATGGTCTGCTCAAGCTCATGGTATGGCTGGGCTGGTGGATATAAAACTAATTTCTTGGTCACTATCCCATTGGATATGATCATGTTACCAGACCTGTAACCTATAAATGCATCAGCAGTGGCAAGCCATGGTCTACCTAGTATAAGAGGATAATCATCAAGATTAACCTTTGGCTGCAAAACTATGAAATTAGCAGGGTATTCCCAAGAATCTAATGCAATGACCAAATCTTCTATGACTCCTTCAGGTTTGACTGTAGACCTATCAGCTAATTGCAAGACTGTTTGAGTAGGCCTCAGGTTCAATTGGAGTGTCTACATTGTCTCCTTAGTCATGACATTGATTGCAACACCTAAATCTATCAAAGTATTCTTAATCAGAGTCCCATTGATCTTTACATCCACCACTGGAATACCTGGATCTATGTATTTGGGAATAGTTATATTACCCAACATGATATCAGCAAGATTACCTAAAACATGCACTGTCTGAGGGTCTATTCTCTTCCTTCTTGGCTTCTTTATGCAAAGATCCCTAATAGTTTTGGTGTAGATAGGAATATCCTTGATGGCTTGGATTAAGGGAATCTTGATGCTTATATCTTTTAGTTAGCTGAGAAGGACAATATCAGTTTGGGTTGTTTGCTTTTGCATGGCCAAGTGCTCAGAGAAAGGAGGAGGCTTCTATTGTAAGGTAGTTTGGGTATCTTGGGTTGATTCAGGTTCCAAAGGTGGCTTATCTAAGGCTTCTTCAGTGGGTTCTTCATCTTCAAGCTCTGTAATTTGGGGAGATGAAGGCCCTGCAAGTTGCTTCCCTGATCTAAGATGAACATTACTCACTTTCACCCCATAGGTGGGATATTGCATTACCTCATTAGTATAAGCCTGCTGAACAGGCTTGTTGTTAGGGTTAGGTACAGGTTGAGCAGGGATTTGGGTAGGTCTAGGAGGTGTATTTTGAGGTGTTGATGGTGGCATTATAGCTAGTTGTTGTGGCTGAGATGGAATCATTAGTTGCTGAAATTATGCATTTTGTTGCCATTGTTGGCCCTTGTTCCATTGAAGCTACCATTGTTGCTGGTGAGTAGGCCACTGGGGGTTATAGTCGGGACCTTGGAAATTTTTTTGAGGCCATAGATTTGGTTTTTGTTGGTTCCAACCAACTTATGGAGGAGGCCATTGGGAGGTAGGCCATTTGGGTTGCCAAGCCATTGTTGAGTATTCCAAGTAGAGAAGTTCTAATTTGCAGCAGGAAAGGGATAATTAAAATTAAGTGGATCAGAGGGCATACCTTGTCTTTGCTGCCAAGGTCTCCTTTGAGCTATGAAGAATAGTTGCCCATCTTCTCCTTCAAATGGTTGTAATTCTCGCCTTTCAATATTTTCTTGTTGGATACTGGCCACCCTTTTGCATTTATAATTGGCCTTCCTCTGTCTACAGCTGGAGCAGTACTCAATAAGCATTGCATCTACCTCTTCTTATTTTTTCTTGATATGAAGAGTGTCCAGTTGTGTAGCCATATGGCTGATAATGTCCTCCTTCATGTTGGTCAGCAGGTTACTAATCTCCACTCCTAAAACTCCATTAGTTTTCTTGCTTGTGATGGCTGCTCTTTCTCCCCTTGGTTTTTAAGAAAATGTTCTAGAATAATTTTTGCAAGCTCTGTAGACATCTTCAAAGGGAAGTTGAGATATATCCCCTGTTCCAATGAGATTGAGGGCATCCATGCAGTCATCATTAACTCCCCTCAAAAAGACCAGCTTCGGTGATTCTTCAGACAATCTATTTTGAGCATTTTTCTTCAAGGCAAACTGGAATCTTTCAACATAGTCTTCTAGTGGTTCATCCTCTTTCTGTGACATCCTGAAGATGTCATCTTTCCTCCTATCATGTCCTCTGTAGTAGTCTTTATATTTTGCCAAGAACTTTGTCTTCATGGTATCCCAGTCTAGAATGACATCTTTCCCCAACCCTATAAACTACCTTAAAGTAGCATCTTTTAGTGTGGCAGGGAACAGCTTGACTCTGTAAGGATCAGTGGTGTAGTCATAACTCCTACACAGGACATCAAACTTGAACAGGAAAGTGTCAGGATCTTCGATCACCAAGCCATAGAAAATAGGCAATGCAAAAGGTGGTATATTTTTCAAAGTAGCATCCTGTGCTTGGTCTGGGATAGGGAATTCAAACATTGCTTGTCCTGGAGGATCCTCTACTACAGCATCTGCCATGGTTCTAAAAGTCCCTTCTGTGGCTATGGAGGAAGTTGATGGAGATGTAGGAGGTGTTGATGAAGATGTAAGAGGAAACTCTTCTTCAACACTTTCTATTATGTAGTTGATAAAGTCAGTTGTGTCCTCATTATCCTAAGAAGTTGAAGGGAGGAATCTACCTTGGTGATCTCTTTGCCTCCATATACAATAGTTTTAGCTTGATATTTCCATGGTCCTGCACAATGTTAGTATAATGTCTGGTTTTTCCTGAAGAAAAATGAATTCATTAATTCTAATGCTGGAATCAAAATTTAATCTATGAAAGCACATAAAACTAATGAGACTATGAAGGTAGCACCATCCCCGGCAATGGTGCCAAAAATGTAGAGGAAAACTAATGCGTTGTAGACTTAAACAAAATTCAGGGGTAAACCTATCTGAACAGTCTACTCTATCATTGCATTCCTACATTGAATTATTGACCAAGGAGTGTAAGCTTATGATGATGCCTGCACTATATATGCCTTCAAGACTCATTTCTATCCTAAACTAACTCATACAGACTTATTCTAATTAACTTAATTTACTGAAGTTCACAAAAATTGAAGAACATAAAAAATAGTTAAAAATCTAGTTGCTACAGGTACCTTCAGCATAAGCTGAAGATAACTATATTCAACAGAGAATTACAGAATCAACTCAAAATACACAGAATGATAAAATAATTGACACTAACCTCTGGAGGACTTCAAATATGTATTATATTCATGGATCACAACTACTAGAAATAGCAATCAAGATATCCTACTCATTCCACAATGTAACTTTATAAAATAACATGAAATAGTTTTAACTAGAAATGCATGAATAAATAAGGAAAGATACAAAGTGAGGGTTAGTACCTTGAGTGGCCATCTCAAGGAACTATCTCACTTAATCTGGAAACTAAATCTACTTTAGATTCTCATAACACATAGTTGTATTCACTTCATATCAGAAACAGGATCTTTTCAAATTGTATTCAATAAAACATGTCTGGATAAAAATAGAGTAACTGTTGAGCAACTATAAAAATAAAGTAACTTGGAAAGAAAATCTTAACTTCCCATCAAACTCATCCCTCCTAACTTATACAAAAATGGGAGAGTATGATGTAACTACCAACTACCTTGATCATCAATTCATCCCTAGATATCAGGGTATAGGTTTGAGATCAACTTATTATTCTAACTGAAACAAAGGAAGCAAAGTCATGCTCAAAAAGAAATTCCTATTCAATAGCTCATGAATGAAAACACATAAGCTACAATTAGAATCCTAGAGCAAGTCTTCTTCTTCTCTTATATTTATTCTTCCATGATGATCACATTCAGCTTTAGTCGGTGCTTAACTGTGACTTCCTTCAATGCTCTGTCTTACAATGTGTTGTGAATTCTCCTCTCCTTAACGCTACCAACTTGTTGTTGCACAAGGTTAATCCATAAAACATATGCATACAAAATAGACTTCATAATCAATCTACAAAATCTCATTTATATATATACATACTTATGTCTAACTCATGCAATTGACAAATATTATCACCATGTTTCATATTGGGAGATTAAGTTCAAGGTTTGCAGAATATATATAAAAGACAGCATATTATGGTAGTGATGTCTTAGAAAAGTATCTGAAATAGCATAGGTATAAAGTCTGGAAGCATAAGAAATAGCATAAAAGAAGTCAACATTTGAACCCATCAAAGACCAACCTCAACTATATTTAGGAGCCAAGGGAACTCTAGCCATAGTGCAAGGAGCATTTCCCCAGTGGTTGAGAAGCACTTATAAATGTTCAACACCAAGGGAAACCTTATTACCTTACATCTATATCTACATAAGAACATTGGAGCAAATCATGGCTTTAGAGTAAAGTGAGAAATTAGAATCAACTGCGTTACCAAAAAATAAAGTAGAATTTCTATCCTTCTATATGTTGAAAACAATTTCCATCCTAAAAGTATGCTAGACTTGGGAAAATCTAGAAAGGATCCAAGGCCAATCCCCTAATAAGACCATATGCCATGAGAAAGGTCCATGCTAAAAAGGCTTGAAGAAATCATGAATCCATGTCCATGATGCCTCGGCCCTAGACAAAACCAAAGAGGTGTTTAAAAATCTCTTGGTGACCACAAAAAGGACATCTAGGATCCTTAATTTTGTAATGAAACAAATTGCACAAAAGAAGTATATAATAGGAAATATTCTACAAATACTTGAAAATAATATGCCACTTCAAGGGGGCAACCTCCACAATTCTTGAAATAAAGAATACAATTCACAATATGATGATTACCAACTTAACACTAGCTCTTATATATACCTCATTATGTCTGGCTGCCACCAAAGCTGGCTTACTGATGCAGAGGTAGGAGGACCAAAACTATCCTCAATAACATTAACAAATCAAAGAACTGATCCAATTTCATGATGCAGAGGTAGGAGGACCAAAACTATCCTCAATAACATTAACAAATCAAAGAACTGATCCAATTTCTTTTGTCAGGTTGAAGAGAATATTAATACATACTTTTCATCCAATTTTCATGAAGATCCAATGGCAGGAGAGAAAGTTATGACTCTTTTCCCAAAACTACAAACCCTAGGCAGCATTCAAACCTGCCTTCACCAAAAATGCCATAACTTATTCAAATCTTAATGAAATTTGATGCAAGAAAAAGAAATAGAAAGTAGACTCAATAATCTTTCCAACCATATATGGTTTTCTCCTATATATGTCCGTATAGAACCGTATAAAATGCTGCAATGTGACTGTTGCAGGAAAAATCAGAAAATTACAGTCCATAAAACACTCATATCTTTCACAAAACTAAATAAAAATGCATGGGACAAGAAGAAAATGGAAGGTGGTTGAAGGATATAATATTTTCAATCCATTAGGCATCCATTCAATTCCATATAGGGCCATACAATAGCAAAAGACAGCAAATTTCTAAAGGAAAATACAAGAAAACATTATTTTTTCTCATTCCATGCTCAAATCTTCAACCACCCACGAATTCTTCATGGTTACAAGGCCTTTTAAAGGCATTAAAACATGTCTCTTCAGTTCATAACTCATTTGGAGCAAACCAATAGCCAAATGACTCTTCACCTTCCAAGTTTGCATCTTTTTTCCAATTTTACATTGACAACCTTTACATGGTTTGCAATATTTTACATTTTTGAAACTCCTAATGACCTAAACACATAAAAATGACTTGATAAACCTCATTACAATGTGGAAGCATACAAATTTAATCAAACTCAAAGATTTTTCCAGGGCAATATTAATTTGCCAAGGTGCTCCTGCACCATACAACCAACCAACAAAATTTCCAAGTCCCTTGGAAATGTATCTGCAACAAAAGTCTCTTTCCTCTATCTTTATCTTCAATTTTCTCAGCTACAATCTTCCAATCTATAGAAATGGTGACCAACCAACCAAAAAAACAAACTACCATCTTCACAGAGCATCCTCAGGCTCCTTCTACTCCCATCAGTGGAGTACTCTTCGGGCTGCAACATCAAGTGCTTCTTCAGGTATCCATCTCTCTCACTGCTTCACAACAAACCAACTCACCAAACCATCCATCTCACCCAACAGTAGATCCTGGTGATGCACCTACCACTCTCTCCTTAGTGGTTTCTCTATGCATCCTTTTCCAGCCAAATCTCTATTGGAGAATGGTCATGACAGACCTCATCTTGTCTGCCAACACACATAACCTCAGAAAACATCCTTCTGCAGCTAGATGGATAAGCACCTGCAACCAAACAATTGAGCAACACAAAATCCAAAAGGTGTAGATTGCCTCCCTCGGCGATCTATCTACACAATCAAGATCTTCTCGCTCTTCACCTGCCTTCTTAGTGATAGAAAAAAATACACACCACCCAAATCTTTCGCCAGCTCTAATACCAATATGATGCAGAGGTAGGAGGACCAAAACTATCCTCAATAACATTAACAAATCAAAGAACTGATCCAATTTCTTTTGTCAGGTTGAAGAGAATATTAATACATACTTTTCATCCAATTTTCATGAAGATCCAATGGCAGGAGAGAAAGTTATGACTCTTTTCCCAAAACTACAAACCCTAGGCAGCATTCAAACCTGCCTTCACCAAAAATGCCATAACTTATTCAAATATTAATGAAATTTGATGCAACAAAAAGAAATAGAAAGTAGACTCAATAATATTTCCAACCATATATGGTTTTCTCCTATATATGTCCGTATAGAACCGTATAAAATGCTGCAATGTGACTGTTGCAGGAAAAATCAGAAAATTACAGTCCATAAAACACTCATATCTTTCACAAAACTAAATAAAAATGCATGGGACAAGAAGAAAATAGAAGGTGGTTGAAGGATATAATATTTTCAATCAATTAGGCATCCATTCAATTCCATATAGGGCCGTACAATAGCAAAAGACAGCAAATTTCTAAAGGAAAATACAGGAAAACATTATTTTTTCTCATTCCATGCTCAAATCTTCAACCACCCACGAATTCTTCATGGTTACAAGGCCTTTTAAAGGCATTAAAACATGTCTCTTCAGTTCATAACTGATTTGGAGCAAACCAATAGCCAAATGACTCTTCACCTTCCAAGTTTGCATCTTTTTTCCAATTTTACATTGACAACCTTTACATGGTTTGCAATATTTTACATTTTTGAAACTCCTAATGACCTAAACACATAAAAATGACTTGATAAACCTCATTACAATGTGGAAGCATACAAATTTAATCAAACTCAAAGATTTGTCCAAGGCAATATTAATTTGCCAAGGTGCTCCTGCACCACTTACATACTTAAATATAATGCCTAGGCCGACCTAATAACCTATAATTGACTATAATAATGATTATATATCATAATTAGGAGTTAAGGTAGCCACAAGATGACTACTCATACCATAAACACAAATAGGATTAAGGGCATAGCATGTCCCCTCTTCAGAGAAGCATTGTCCTCAGTATTGATCAAATGTGGAGGTTTTTGCACAAAATCTTCATTTTCCCATGTAGCTTCTTCAATTGAAGAGTTCTTCCATTATATCAAATAATCTATGATTTCCCTTATCCTCAGCCTCTTAGTGCATGTTTGAAGAATTATCTCAGGATCCAACACTATTCTTCCCTCCTCATCAAGCTCAGGTAACTCAGTCTATGCTACATTTTTTTTCCAATAACCTTCTTCAAACATGAAACATGGAAAAATGGATGAATTTTTGTTGACATAGGTAGCTCCAGTTTATATGCTTCACTCCCAATCCTCTTCAACACATTATAAGGACCATAGTACTTGGGTGCAAGCTTTTTTATCTTTTTATTTTTGTTTTAGAGACATTTTCTTGTATGGTTATAATTGTACAAAGACCTAGTCTCCTACTTCAAAAGTTCTTTCACTGCGGTGTTGATTAGCTTGTTGCTTCATTATGTTTTATGTCATTGCCAAGTTCTCTCAAAGACTAGCTAGTACCTCTTGTTGATGTTGATTGTGTTCTTCAACTGTGTGCACCTTTGGCTGTGACCTCAAGGAAGAGGTGATTGATGGTGGATAGTACCCATAGAATGCCAAAATTGGAGACATCCTGGAATAAATATGGAAAGAAGTGTTATACCACCATTTTGCTAGTGGTAGCCAGTGCACCCACCTCTCTTGTTTATCTAAAGCAAAACATTAGAGATACCCTTCCAAGCATTTGTTGACCACTTCTATTTGTCCATTTGATGTAGGAGCATCCAGTGGTGTAAGGGAAATCTTGCATCACCCAAAAAATGATGATTTGTTTTCTGTTCTTTTCAATTTTTGTGTTTTCAGATACCCATTTGCTTGAATAATGATTCAAAACCTTCAAAGTTTCCAAAAAGTCTAAGAATACTAGGAATTACTATTTTTAGTAACCCTATATCGGAGGAGTCATTGGGCCCAAATTTTTCCCCAAAGCTTCAGAATAGTCAAATAAACATTCTTGGTAAATTTCAGCCCAAGATCATGTCTTGATTGCAAGATATTAAAGTTTCTATTTTTGAGGTTTCCAAAAAACATTATGGAATCAAATTTTAAGCACTTAGACATCCCTAAATGGCCCAAAAGTTTTCATAACTAGAGAAGTAGGTTATAGCTTGATAGATCTCTTCACGATCTTTCCAACGCATCAAACAGTTTGTCAACCGAACACCCCATTCAAAAGTTATGGCTCCCAGAAGTTGTGATACCTAGTTTCTCAAATTTAAAATTTGAAAATTATTTCTTGGGTGGGAAAAAGGGAACAGCTGGGTTCATTTTGGCACCCAAATGAGAATTACATATTTCAAAGAAAGCCTACATTGGGGAAATTACACTAAGTGGTACTAATGTGTATTTATAGCCCACTTTTGATAGTTCCAGAGGTGGTGGTCAAAGGAAGTTATTGGCAAGTCATGTTCATGTGAATCAGGAGGTCAGGAAGATATTAGAAGGCTTTTTAAGTCAAATATTTCTATTGTAAGACAACCCATATTGCTTTAATAAGTGGGCATATGACCCTGGAAATTGTATTTCAGATTTGTAGCCTTTTACAGGCAAGTTTAATGAAGAAATTTTGAAATAGTTGTTGTTTGCTTAACTAATCTTTCTTGAGATCTTGTTCTTGTCTATTTGAAATCTATAAATTGTTGTTGTATGTGTTTTGGGTGGATTCCACCCTCATCATCATCAGATTGGGGGTGATATGATGAACTACAAGCAAGCTAAGTGCCCAAGCAAGAAAATAAGTCAGTCCAAAAATTACTTGTAAAAATAGGATCATAATCACTTACTATAACATTTGGAGTTCCATGTAGTTTCTGAATAGTATTCATAAAGGCTATTTCTACAGTGCTTGCTACTAATGAGTGTGCCAAATCACAAAAGTGTGCATATTTGCTGAGACGATCCACAACAACCATGATGACATTTTTTCCTTCAGATTTGGGCAAACCTATGATGAAATCTATAGATACCTCCTCCTGCCTCTAACTTAGGATACATAGGGGTTGTAGAATACTTAGAGTCTTAATTGTCTCCCCTTTTTTTTGTTGACACACCATGCATTCTGCTACAAATTTTTGAACATCCCCTTTTAGCCCATCCCAAAAGAAATCTTGCTTGATTTTATGATAAGTTTTTAGGAATCATGAGTGCCCACCTACTGGAGAAGCATGTAGTTCTTCCAACACCTTAAACTTAAGGGTTGAATTCTTGCAAAGGTATAACCTATCCTTGTACCACAAAGCATTCGCTTTCCATGTAAATTTGTTAGACACACTTGAATCATGTTGGAGTTTCTCAATGAGAACTTTTGAGTATCTATGTCCTTCTCCCACTCTTCTCTTGCCTCATTTACCCAATCTGCTTGTAATATGGAAATGGCATACAAAATTGACTCTATGGGTTCATTCCTCCTTGATAGAGCATCACCCACAACATTCTCCTTGTCTTTGTTATATATGATCTCAAAGTCATATCTCAACATCTTTGTGACCCATTTTTGTTGTTCTTCTGATGATAACCTATGTTCCAAGAAATATTTGAGACTATTGTGATCTGTCTTGACCTTAAAGTGTCTTCCCATTAGGTAAAGTCTCCATTGTTTGACTACATGCAAGATAGCCAACATTTCCTTCTCATAAATTGGCTTCAACAAATTGTTAGCTTTGAGTTGGTGACTCTCAAATGCTATGGGTCTTCCTTCTTGCATGAGTACTACTCCTATGCCATGTCCTAAAGCATCACATTCAACAATGAATGTTTTATAAAAATCTGGGGTAGCTAGGACTGGAGTTGTGCACATGGCTTCCTTTAATTGCACAAGTTCCCTTGTAGTTGCTTCATTCCATTGGAAAGAATCCTTCTTCAACAAAGTTGTGAGAGGAGATGCTATGCTACCATAATTCTTTACAAATCAGCAATGATAACCTGTAAGCCCTAAGAAACCTCGTAAGTTCTTAAGGGTCTTAGGAATTTTCCACTCTACAATCACCCAGATCTTGTGAGGATCCACCTTGACTCTCTTATGTGATACAATGTGACCTAGGTACTCCACTTCATTGACACCAAAGATACACTTGGATGGTTTAGCATACAACTAATTCTACTCCAAAATGGCCAACACTTGGTTTACATGTTGCAAGTCTTCCTCCCATGTTTTGCTATATATTAAGATGTCATAAAAAAACCAAATAAAATTTCCTCAAAAATGGCCTGAAGATAGAGTTCATTAAACTTTGAAATGTCAAGGGTGCATTTGTGAGACCAAAAGGCATTACCAAAAATTCATAGTGGCCTTCATGGGTTCTAAAAGTTGGCTTATGTACATCCTCATCTCTATTTGATGATAACCCAAACGAAGATCAAGATTTGTAAAATAAACAACACCATTAAGCTCATCTAACAAATCATCAATTACTAGAATAGGAAACTTATCTTTTATGGTGAACTTGTTGAGCACCATATAATATGGACACACCATTACCACAAGAGATGAGTAAGCACTCTGACTATGCTTGATAATACCTACCTCGAGCATCTCTTAAATTATCTTCTCAATCTCACTTTTTTGTACATATGGATATCTATAGGGCTTGATGTTGGGTGGTTGTCTCCCTGGTACTATTTGAATGGCATGATCATGATCTCTTTTAGGAGGCAATCCTTTTGGCATCTCCTCAAAAACTACTAAGTGCTTATCTACAATTGCTTGTAGATCAAGTGGTGTAGAAGCCTTTGAGTGATATGATTCTAATGAAAACAATTGGGCCACAAACCCATCTACCCCCTTCTTAAGGATCTTTTACATTTGCTAATAACTTACCATTTGTGGAGATTTTGCATGCAACCCTCTTAGTTCTATTGTACTTCCCTCTAATTTAAAGCACATTAACAATTCCTAGAAGCTCAACTCAATTGTCCCCAAAGTAGTAAGCCATTGAACTCCCAAAACAATATCAGTTGCACCCAAAGAAATAGCATACATTCGAAAATCAAGATGATAATTTCCCATGGATAATTTAATGCTATGGCATTTCCTTGAACAACTAATAGTACCACCATCTGTAATCAGGACCTAAAATTTTGGAGCTGGAAATATAAAATAATTTAGATGATTAGCCAACTTTTTGTTGATGAGGTTATGAGTGCTACCTAAGTCTATCAACACTATTACTCTTTCTTTCTTTAAGTAACCCACTACCTTGAGAGTTTGATGGGTGCTAAAACCTAAAAGTGCATGACAAGAAATGATTGGTTGAGGATCTCCTGATTCCTCACTTGGTGCATTACCTAAGAAATCTAATATTTCTTCTTCATCACTTGGCCCTTCAATGTAGAACAATTTCTTTTCTACACATTTATGTCCCTTACTATATTTGCTATCGCAGTTAAAACATAACCCTTTTGCCTTGTTTTCTTCAATTTGTTGAGGAGTTAGTCTAATGGGTTGAGGGAATGGTTGTGCTGACCAGCTCTTCTCTCTTATGTCATTAAACCCATGCCTTCTAGGAATTAAAAACTTTTCTTCTTCCTTGCGTGCTAAAACAAAAGACTTAGATATGCAATTAGTACTAAACATGTGTACCTTATGTTGGATGTGATCCTTGAGGCCACCCAAGAATAAGTCACTCAAGTTCTCTTCTAAAATTGAATCAACTCTCATAGATAGGTTTTGGAATTGTTGAATATACTCATTAACTAATCCTTTTTGTTGTAGTTTAGCTAGTTGTCCAAAGTAGTTATTAGCTACACTATTACCATATTGTTCTTGTAACTCCTTTATAAAAATTGTCAATGTGACATTAAGACCCTTTTTCTTCCGTTGTGCACATAGCCAACGATAACAAATAAATTGTTCTGGTTCGAGATAAAAGGAATCCATTGTCACCTTTTGTGCACTTGAAATTTGATAAACCTCAAAAAAATTCTCCATCTAATTAGTCCAAGTTAAGGGATCCTTGCCATCAAACTTGCGCATGTCCACCTTTGGTAACCAATTCTTAGAACCCATGTGTGTGAGCATTTGGATCTATATCAGATGACCTAGATGATCCACCTTTGTTTCTTAAAACATCTAGTTTTGATCCTAAATGATTATGAATATAATTTCTAAGACTAGCCAATATGTTATGGATGCCAGATATATTAGAATCCAATCTTCCTAATAAGGCATCCAATCTTCCTAACAAGAGATTTATATCCACCTTTGCCTTATTGATATCGTCTTCCATGCATATTTCCTCTAGTGATGAATCACATTTGTCATGAGTCTTACTTAGAGTTTTAGAATTATTGCCCTTACCCCTAGTTTGTGGTCCAGCCATTTACTGCGAATTATAATATTTTTTTTCTTTTTTTCTATTTTATTTTTTTGTGGGTTACTCCAAAATTAAAATTTCAAAGAGAAGACCCCTAATTATTTTCTGCAATATTTCAAAAAATGTAAATAAATCTAAAAAATTCCATAATTTTTAGCCTAAGTAGCGAATTTTAAAAAAAAACCCTAAAATTGCAATTAACTTACTGAAAACAACTCCAAATTATTCCAATTCGGGACTATAGGTGTATGAAAGTGGTCTTGTACAACCCTCCAAAAATTAAGAAAAAATTAGTTGAATTATAGCCCTAGGAGTGAAAAAGGTGAAAACCCTAATTCTATGATAAATCCCTTGATTCTACTCCAAATGCACTCAAATATGGACTATAGCGGCTACAATATGCCCTTGAAAAACCCACAAAAATCCTTGCAAATATTCACCAAAATTAGAGAGATATGCACTTCCCAAAATGACCTCCAAAATTGAAAAAAAAATTGCCTTGTTTTTGCCTTCACGATGCTAAGATCATGCTCTGATACCACTTGTAATGAAATAAATTGCACAAAAGAGGTTTATAATAGAAAATATTCTACAAATACTTGATAATAATATGCCACTTCTAGGGGGGAACCTCCACAATTCTCTAAATGAAGAATACAATTCGTAATATGATGATTACCAACTTACCACTAGCTCCTATATATACCTAATTATGCTTGGTTGCCACCCATGCTGACTTACATACTTAAATATAACCCCTAGGATGACTTAATAACCTATAATTAACTATAATAATGATTATATATCACAATTAGGAGTTAAGGTAGTCACAAGCTGACTACTCATACCATAAACACAAATAGGATTAAGGGCGTAGAAAATTCCAAGATGAATAAGTCTAGAACCAACAGGAAGGCCTTGAAATAAATGACACCAAGAAAATGAGCAATATTGGGCGTAATAATGGCTAACTAGATAGTGGTCAATCTACATTGCCAAACAATCAAAGAGGACCAAAGTAACCGTCATTGGTTCAAGTTAGGAACCATAGGCAAGTGTGGTGAAATCCATGAGTACCCCTTACGAGGTTTGTAATTGTGAAATGGTGTGTCTGGATACCATTTCCTTTCCACCATGGTTTGGAACTACAAACCCCAATCTTATAAATAATATATGGTGGCATAGCTACAATAATCTCCTAGAAAGTGTCATGATCTTGAGTGCAATTAATATATGGTGGCATAGCTGCAATAATCTCCTAGAAAGTTTCATGATCTTGAGTGCTCAAATAGAATTTATCTTTGGCTTTAGGTGAGGAAAGATAATTCCTTGTTGTTCTAGAGAATAAATTAGGAAGAGTTTTGACTTGTTTCTTGAAAAATTGCAAGGCACAGACCCAAGGAACTATAGCTAGGGGATGATCCTGATAAGTGATAACATTGAAAAATCTCTAAATATAGTCATGCAGCCATCAAATTTGAGCCTATGGTAGAAATGATTTACTATTTATGAATTAATATTGTTATTGTTTACTAAAATACCCTGACTGGATATTGCAACTGTAATATGGTGAGAGTTTATTTATGGAAAATTAATTTTGAATAATTTCCTCTCAATTCTAAATAGTGAGATGTGGAGATTCAATCTCACGAATCAATGGGATAATTGTAATATTTTTTTTGGTAAGCATTTCATTAAATTTCACTGAATCAATGAGTTGATCAACTTAAAAAATCTACTGAATACCATCTAAAATCTATGAGTAAAACATGGTGTAGGAGTGCTTTAATAGTATTTGGATCTATGTATAGTTGTAGAAGAATACCATTTACACGCTTTGCTACCAAAATGTAATGGACCATTTTTTTATATTTTCTACTACAAATTTTATTGGAAATGGAAGATCATACATAATGCTAAGCAATATTAATTACACCATCATTCCACCCAGAACATAAATTATATTAAATTGATTTCACTTAATTGGGATACATTACAAAGTATTAAGAAAATGATTATAAAGTATTGCATTCTCGTATAACTTCCTCAAAGTACCCTATAGGAAACTAACTCCCAACTAACACAAAACTAACTAAATATTTTAATTACTAACACTAAGTCACTAAGATAATTTTATTACAAAATGTAAACCTTAATTTCCAACACCCCCTCTTAAGGTTTACATAACAAAAAACACAAGAGGAAACAAAACATGCTAACCAATCATAACCTCATACTCTTCAAAGGCTTCTCTTTGAAAAAGTTTTTGGATCGGGTAGAACTCCATCAAGCTACCTCGTAACCCTCATAAAAGGTGTACCTCTCAAGCTGAATTCTTGAGTTCCCAAATTATACCCTCCCCAAACTCTCAAATTACAAATTTTCTAAATTATTCGATGACATTCCATGTTGAGTTGTAGCTTCATCAAGTTGTCACATTACCCTCGTAAGAGTATGATTCCCAAGATCCATAGACTCCTAAACTATCTGGGCAACAATCCATTTTGAGTTTCATCTACACTAAATCCCTTCATGTATTCAAGAAATAGGCTCCTTAATATATGAATTATTCATCACTATCAACATCTAGTGGAAAAAAAACAAATAAAAAAATTGATACTTCTCATGTAATCTATCATCTCAGAGCGAGAAGCTATAGCTTGAGATAGAGAAATTTCCTAGCCTCTAGTGCCTCCAACCTATTACGATTGGTGATATTAACCTTGCAATCCTAGGACTATGTACCTTAATTTTAATATTTTATTAGTCAATTATTATTTTATGTGACTCCAAGAATCATGGAAGGGGGAACTTGACATCTCACATGAGAAGGAATATTTTTTGTAATTAAATATTATTTTCTAGGCACTTAGAATATTCTTTACAAGGTGGCATTAAGAGAGGAATCTTAATTTGGCCTATGACAACATCTTTGGACACTTCACACAAAGTGGAATGGAATCTCACTATTAATAGTGGTGTAAGAAAGCATCTTTGACTATGTGTAAGAAGTGGGTAGCCTTTTTTAGACTTAAGGAGTTGTTATTTTGTGTTCTAGTGGGTTTTTTTTTTCCTCTAGTGAAGTTTGATGCCCCAGTTTATGAGAAGAGTCTTTAACCTTCTAGAAAGATGCTTGTAACTCTCAGATACATGTCATGGGGTATCTTTTCATGTATAGTACTTGACTCATGGTTTGATTCCATTGTATTGGAAAACCACTCTTGGTTAGTAGTTTGTTATTTTCCTATAAATTAGAGCTTAGAGTAGGAGGTTGCATAGGTTGTTTTGAAGGATATATAGGTACTAAAGTGTTGCTGATATTTAGAGAGATAAACTATTATGTTGTAACAATATTTATCATTAATACAAGGTTGGGGTCTGTTTGGGTGTATATATTTTTCCCACAAGAGTTTCTCCACGTATATCTTGTGTTATGGTTTGCATCTCTTTTATAGTTGTTTCTATTTCCAATATGATCTATCACTGTTATTGAATTTGTTGCATTAAGTTTCAACATTTCTCATTAAACTTAATTACATTAGTTTCCAACATTTGGTATCAAATCCATGGTCGGCTTGATTAGAGGGACCCCTTATAGAGTGTTGATAAAAAAATTGCTACAATAGGAGTGTGTTTTTGTTTTCTTGCAATTTTAAGTTCTAGAGAGATCATGTCTAGTTCATCTCAGTTGGAGATTGAAAAGTTCAATGGCATAGGCTTTAAGCTTTGGAATATAAAAATGGAGGATCTCTTGGAAGAAAGGGATCAATGGATTTGTATGAAGAGTGAGAACAAACTAGAAAAGATGTTTGATGAGGAATGGGTGAAAGTAGATAAAAAATCTTGTGGCACTATTTGGTTGTGTTTATCTAATTCTATTTTATTGAATGTTTCTAGTGAAACTATTGCATATAAATTATGAAATAGAATAAGTGTAAAGTACTAAAAATTCACATCACAAGAAACTGGAGAAAACAAAGATTTACTGAAAGTATTTCTAAGTACGACAAAATATTAACTTCTAATCATCATGGCGAAGGTAAGAAATTATGATAACATGCAAGAGTCCAAGCAAATTTTTAGAATCAAAAGTAAAAGTACAAACATGATTACAAAGCATACATAAATACATCTGAAGTCATTTACAGAGTATGCAGAATAATATTACAAGTGTCGAATAATGGCATCAAGCCTTACAATCATTTGAATACAAGAAGTACAATTGTCATCAATAGTTGAATAAATCTATCAAGGAGTCCTCGACCGCCATCAAACAACCGGCCATCTGCTACGTCAAAGGACAAGAACATGGTTCAGGCGCTTTTTCCGCCCAACCACGAAGCTTGCGCTTCCCCGGTATCCTTCAAACTGAAGGATGCCTGACCCTGCTCAAAGAGCCTAGCAACCTGGAAACATATGCAGGGTGGAATCTGGTATGTGCCTATCAATCTACATGCATCACTAATATGAATGCAGCATCTCATCAATAGGATGTGGCAGGAAAAAATAATATACAATGTATAGCTAGGAAAAGTCCATCTATTTCAATGGTGCATGTCTATTTCAACATTCTGTTAGCTTTCGCCAAAGCGTTACTCCATAATAACGGCATGCAAGTTTGAAAAATAAACTTACTTCCCTAATAACCCACATTCGATACCTGTCCCAGAAGACAATCTTCTCAATACATAGCAAAACAGAAGCACAAAACTAATCTCCTCTAGCACAACAGCAAAAAGAAAAATACTCTCTTCCTAGTATGAAGTTACAATGTTGGTTAATCAATTCTATATGTCTGGGTTTGTGCGGTTTAAAGTGTCCCGCGTTGTAGAAGGCAATAATTATTCGTTACCATTTATTGAGTAGAATTACATAGTTCGACATATCTATTCATAAATTCATACATCTTTGGCTATTATACACATAAGGATCCATAGGTGATAAAAGATTCCTTCCATAAGATATAAAACCCACACAATTAAAGTAAACACATAATAATTACGAGATATTGAATAATGCTATTTACTTCCAATAGATTTCAATAAAAGAAAGAAAAGAAAAAAAATTACCACTAACCCTAAAAGTAGATCACTATGCTACGTTATCGCTTCCACATGTGATTGTAAGATTTTCTTTTGTAAAAATATCGATTCGGTTTATTAGTTCAGACATGTATTTTTCCTTAGAAATCAGATGGTCTAAATGAAAAGGAAATTGTCAAGAAGGATTTTGATCTTTCCACGACATTTAAATATCATCCACTTCAATGGTCAACAATCCACAACAATTTATTACTTCAATTGAACTAATTACCAGCTAACTTTCGTTCTATGAATTTAGGCCAAAGTTAACTGTCTAGATGGCCAATTAAAGATGGAGATAAGGGTTTATCTGCTAACTGAGATCATGACAGAACTGTTGTATCAGCAGGCAACACAGTCCATACAAACGCAAGGAGAAACCATCTGTGCTGGTGTGAGGCCGAAACAAGGTATAGTAAGGGATCCTGTTCAAGTAAGGTCGTATAAGAAGACCGATTCAGTCACTGAAGGTCAGTATAAGGAGAGCATCGCTCTGTATAAGAGAAATAACAAAGTTTGCTGAAGGAGAAAAATAGGGAATGGCGAATACCATGGTGGGGAGATTTCACCAAAAAAAAAGTCAGACGTGTTCTTTTAAAGAAACGGTTCCTATACGTTTCTGAAGGAGTGCTCTAACGGAGGGGATTCGTTAGCAAAGGTGGAAGACCACAGCAATTACCAAACACAGCAAAGACAAACAAAAACACGGATCGGCATAATATATAGTGCAGATCAGTTTTCTTTCTGGAAGATACAGCGAAGGTGTGGGAATAGTGGAGAGCGGCCTTGGCTAATAGGTGGGACGTCAGCATCTACCGATCAGTGCATGATACCTGGAGTCAAACGACTTCCCATATCCCAGCGACCTTCTTAAGCCCGGGTCAAATCACAAGACACAGCTGAGACGTAGCTTTCACACAATAGATCGGCATACTTATTACCCATTCATAACTAGCATATAAACAAGTTGAAAATTAAGGTTTAGATAGTCAACGACAGCTTAACAGCGGCTGGTAAAACTGAAGGTTAGATACTGTATTGCAAGGCACCAAAAACAAAAGAGCAAAAATAAAGGCTTCACTATTCACAAGAGCTCGTTCGCAAGATCAACGATCTGAGCAGGTCAAGATAATGATCAATGTTAACAGAGGAAGGTAAGTCTGCTTGTATATCGAAGGAAAAAGAAAAGCTCCATCCACTTTTGTGCAACAAAAGATATTACAGCGAAAAGCATTAAGATCGTTGGAATCGATCTTTCAGAAAGGATAAATAAAAATTGATATAATAACCTTGAATAAATTTCTCTGTTATCATAATCTAAATTCAAAACATGTTGCATATAACAATAAGGAAAATACCCGTGTAAATGACGCAAATGGTGCTCTCTGAGGCAATCTGTCCCCTGGACAAAAGCTGCAACCTGTACTCCGTCTAATGATCAAATTCCTCCTCCCTGAGTGATGCAACTCCTCTGCCTTTTGACGCAACCCCTCTGTCTTCTGATGCAATTGTGTCCTCTTAGAAACCTCCAGATCCCCATTTTAAGATCCCCCTTCTCCACTTCATCATTTTTTTTTATTTCCTTCTTTTGCATGCGAGAGTTCCTCCTTGCTTTTATTTTATTTTCTTATTATTCTCCCTCCGATTCGCATGCATGAGCATGCATATGTGTTCCTCTCTTAAATTTAAAAAGAAGGGATTATCCATCTTACGTTTTTAACCAAATATATATAAATCTTGATTTATTATTATGCATGAACAAATCTATGTATATTATTTTATATGTAAATTTATTTTAAATATACCATTTTTTTTTATACCAAAAATAAAGTAAATTACATTCTAAAGATAATAAAGATAATAATATCTTTTATTAGGGCTACATAATTTTAATTCACTTATTACTCAAGCTAAATTTTTTTTTACGTAAGAACCATGTAGGAGAATAAAATTAGTATTCTATTTTAATTTGCACGCTATTTATTTAATTTCTTATATCTACAAGATTCTAACTTATTGTTTTTTTTTTTTAAATGCACAAACAAGTATCGAGTGCCATTGTATGATAATCAAAGACATTCATAGCTATTCCAATCAAATGAAAACATCAACATCCTTTCAATAATCACGCAAACACAATCATGAATTAATCATGCAAGCATTACTCGTCGAAAACGCACGCAATGCAATGCAAGATAAATCAAACTACGTGAGTGTGTGAGATTCCCAGATAAAACCTGTCAGATGTTGCCACGTAGCTAGGACTCTCCTACCTGAGCCATGCTCTTGTTGTCGACAAGGCTGCAAAAGTCAAACTCATAAGACCATCAATAAGTTAGTCCCACTATAGCCGAAGCAAACAAAATAGCCGAAGCGATCAATTTAACCTATCAATGTAATTAATCAATGTAATTATTGCATTTTAACCATTCAATTAAGTACGAAAAGTATGAGACGTGACATCCTTCCCCAGTTGGAAGAGACATCGTCTCGATGTCTTATTACATCACATAAACAATAAATTCAAAAACAACAATGTATCATTATCAGAGTATCATAATATCTGAATATGCATGTAAATAAACATCTAATCTAATTTTTCCAAATGCAGAAAAGATCTATCAATAACAGAAGCATCCTCCCAAGTGGCACTGTCCACTGAATACTGGTCCCATTGGACCTTATACTGCACTATGTCTCAATTACGCAACTTAACGTTGCGCTTCTCCAAGACTCGAATGGGCTCCACTAGCACCACTCCTGAATCCTGTACCTGCAGAGCATGCCAATCAAGAATATGCAAAACATCAGGATGATAAGGTTTGAGCAATGACACATGAAATACATTATGGATCTTGGCGAGAGCTGGCAGCAATGCAAGTCTGTATGCAACTGGATTGATCACTTCAAGAACGTCAAAAGGTCCTACAAATCTTGGAGCTAGTTTGGATGCCTTGCCAAACGTAATCGAACTCTTATGTGGCTTAACCTTTAAAAATACTTTGTCACCCATGGAGAATTGCCTAAAAGTCCTGTTCTTATCTGCATAACTCTTCTGTCTATCCGAGGCTTGTTTCAATTTTTCTTTGATTAGCCTCATCTGATCTTCCATTTCCTTCAACATATCAGGTCCAACTACTATTCGGTCTTCAATCCTGTCCCAACTGATTGGAGTTCTACACCTGCGACCATAGAGAGCCTCAAAAGGTGCCATACCTAAGGATGCATGGTAGGAATTATTATAAGCAAACTCTACCAAGGGTAGATATTCCTCCCATTTGTACTACTGGTCCATACAGTACATCCTTAGAAGATCCTCTACAATTTGGTTGACTCTCTCTGTCTGACCATCTATTTCAGGGTGATAAGCTGTACTAAAGTTCAACTTAGTCCCCAAAGCAGCATTAAGTGTGATCCAGAATCTAGAGGTCATGCGAGTGTCACGATCAGAAATGATCGTCTCTGGCAATCCATGTAGCTGAAAGATCTCTTGTACAAACTTCTTTGCTAAAGTCAACGATCCATCCGTGAGATTTCTTGGAATGAAATGAGCCACTTTTGTTAGTTTATCGACCACCACTAAGATGACATCATGCCGATTCTTTCACATGGGCAATCCCTGAATAAAGTCCATGCTAATCACCTGCCACTTGTACTCAGGTATGCTATGTGGATAAATCAATCCTGCAGGATGGACATGTTCTGCCTTAACACGTTGACACTCTAAACATCGAGCAACAAACTCATTCACATCCTTCTTAAGCTTAGGCCAAAAGTACAATGGCTTCAATCCTTCCATTGTCTTGGTCACACCAGGGTGTCCAGAATATGGAGCACTGTGAATTTCCTCGAGAACTAACTTCCTCAATTCACCTGAATCTGGGATATACATTCTCCCCTGATATCTCAAAAGCCCATATGATTCTATTGCATATCCATCAAATCGATGATCTGCAGGGTCTACTTCTAATGCTTGTTTAACCCTTTCATAGTGCTCATCTCCCTGCAAGTTCTAGATTACCTACTATCTCATATTAGATCTAGAAGTCACCATGGATGACAGATGTCGTCTTCTGCTAAGAGCATCTACAACCCTGTTCTCTTTACCTTTTATGTACTCGATTCCAAAATCATATTCGCTAAGAAATTCTAACCATCTTCTCTGTCGAGCATTAAGATTAGGCTGGGTGAAGATATATTTGAGCCCCAAATGATCTGTCTTAAGCTCAAAAGGCTTACCCAAAAGATAGTGCCTCCACATCTGAAGTGCGTGAATAATGGCAGACAACTCAAGATCATGAGGTGCATAATTTAACTCATGTTGTTTCAGTTTCCTCGATTCGTATGCCACTACTTTTCCATTCTGCATCAACACTCCTCCCACACCTTCACCAGAAGCATCTGTAGTCACTATAAAATGACCATTAGGATCAGGTATGGTCAGAATAGGTGCTGATGTTAGTCTTTCTTTCAACAACTGAAAAGCTTGTTCACATTTATCTGTCCAATCGAACTTCTTACCTTTCTTTTGCAACGAGGTTATGGGTACTACAACTGTCAAGAATCCTTCTACAAATTTCATGTAGTATCCTGCCAGCCCCATAAAGCTTCTTACCTCAGTCACAGTCTGTGGTGCGGGTCATTCCATTATTGCCTTGATCTTTTCAGGATCTACAGCAATCCCATCTGCTGAAATTATGTGGCCAAGATAGTGCACTTTACTCTGATAGAATGTACACTTAGATAATTTACCAAAAAGTTTTCTTTCCCTCAAACGCTGCAAGACTATTTTCAAGTGTCTTTGATGCTCCTCCAATGACTTAGAATATATCAGAATGTCATCAAGAAAGACCAGTACAAAATCATCAAGGCAATCCTTGAATACATTGTTCATCAAGTTCATGAATGCTGTTGGAGCATTAGTTAACCCGAATGGTACTACTGTGAATTCATAGTGACCATATCGCGTTTTGAATGCCATTTTAGAAATATCCTCATCCTTAATCCATAATTGATGATATTCGGATCTAAGGTCTATTTTAGAGAATACCTTTGCACCTTTCATCTGGTCAAACAATTCATCAATCCTAGGAAGCGGATATTTGTTCTTGATTGTTACCTTGTTGAGCATTCTGTAATCAATGCACAACCTCAATGTTCCATCCTTCTTAACAAAGATTACCGGTGCTCCCCAAGGTGACACACTAGGCCTGATAAACCCCTGTTTTAACAATTCCTCTAATTGTGCCTTAAATTCATATAGTTCTGTTGTTGTCATCCTGTAAGGTGCTTTAGACTGTGGTTCTGTTCCTGGCATAAGATCTATAGAGAAATCAAATTCTCTTTTAGGCGGTAATTCAATGAACTCATCAAGAAAGACATCTTTAAATTCTCTAAGGTTAGGATACTGATCAAATGATGGTTCCTGATTATCTAGATCTCTTATCTTCACTGCATAGATAGAACATCCCTTTCTCTTAGCCTTTTTCAATTGCATGGCAGATATATGTCTTAGCTTAAGGGGTGTTCATGATCCATGAATTTCTACCGGGTTTCCAAAGTCATCGAGGCATTTCACTATTTTCTCCTCACAATCTATTAAAGACTTATGTTCTGACAACCAATTGATTCCTAGAATCACATCATAGGATCCTAAAGGTGCAACATAAAGATTGACTTGAGTTTGGAAAGTGAGAAGATCTATTTCACTGCACACAAGACATGAGTCTACCCTTCTCTCTGCATTGTTACCATACTGCACCATCCATGAGTTTTCCATGTATCCAGGTTTAACAGTTAACTTAGCTACAACTTTTGGGTCAACAAAACATTCTGTAGCTCCTGTATCAATTAAAATAGAAATTGGAAGGCCAAAGAGCTTACCAGACATCTGAATGGGTGTATCTTGGAAATCTGCTTGACGATGATCCACTGCTGCATGAATCTGATGTTGTGGAGCTCTCTGTCGATTTCCATCTCTCTGATTCTCTACTCGACGAGGACATGCGCTAGCATAGTGCTCTCCTCCACAAGTATAACATCCATCTCTAGGTCCTCTGTGCCTAGCTAGATTGTCTCTCTGATTATTGTTTCCATTGTTACCATTGCTACCTCTCTTATTGTTATTTCCACCTTGGTTTCCATTGTTCTTTTCCTGGTAGTTATTGCCCTTCTTGAGATTCCTTATCTGGCGTTTGCTATTTCCTTAGTTGTCACTGTCATTCTGATACTTTTTGTTTCCATTCTTCATATCCCGATTCTTGCGGTAATTTGAGATCTGTTGCAGTTTCTGTTCCTACTTGGTAGCCTTTTCGAACACTTCATCCATGGTTAATGGATTATGCATGTCAACATCTGAACCAATCTGCGGCCGTAAGCCCAAAATGAATTTGTGAATCCTGAACCTTTCATCAAGCTGATATTGTGGAACATATTTCAATAAATGAGAAAATTTCTCCCAATACTGAGTCACAGTCATACCTCCCTAAGTGAGGTTTTGAAATTCTGTCATTTTCTCGTCAAAGTAAAGTTGTGGTAACCACCTCTTTCGGAAGAGCTCAAGAAAACGATCCCATGTGACTTCTCCTGGAAGCAGTTTCTTTTCAGCTTTCTCATTGTCCCACCAAGTAGCTGCTTCCCCAGTAAGCTAATAAGATCCCCAAATAGCTTTAGTTTCGGCAGACAAATCATCGAGGTTAAAGTATTTTTCCATGTCAATGATCCAAGCTTCAGCACCGTCACCAATTGTCTTACCATCAAACTTAGGAGGTGTAACCTTTTTAAAGTCCTTTCCTAATTCTTCAGCAATCTTATTTCTGTTATTTCCGTTCACTTCACCTTCAGGACCTCGAGCTTCCTCTCTTCTTTCCTCATTCCTATTTCCCCTTATACCTCTAATTTCTTCTTCCATGGTATTCATTCTGGTTCCCTGTTGAGTTAGAAGAGCTAAGATTTGGTTCAACTGATTATTCTATCCTTCACCATTCTATCCAGCGTTACTATTATTGTTTCCCTCATTGTTTCCAGCATTAGACCCTCCTGCATCAGTGCCAGCATTGTTTCCAACATTGCCTTCATCATTGTTACCAGTATCCGGGTTACTGCTAGATCCTAGGGTTGCTCCCCTACGTCCAGAGTTCCTAGTGTTCATGATGAACTATCTGCAAGAGTTTACAACCTTTAGCGTAATGGTTCCATAAAGTTCTAGAGTAGAACCATCGCTCTGATACCAAATGTAAAGTACTAAAAATTCACATCACAAGAAACTGGAGAAAACAAAGATTTACTGAAAGTATTTCTAAGTACGACAAAATATTAACTTCTAATCATCCTGGCGAAGGTAAGAAATTATGACAACATGCAAGAGTCCAAGCAAATTTTTAGAATCAAAAGTAAAAGTACAACCATGATTACAAAGCATACATAAATACATCTGAAGTCATTTACAGAGTATGCAAAATAATATTACAAGTGTCGAATAATGGCATCAAGCCTTACAATCATTTGAATACAAGAAGTACAATTGTCATTAATAGTCGAATAAATCTATCAAGGAGTCCTCGACCGCCATCGACCAACCGGCCATCTGCTGCGTCGAAGGACAAGAACATGGTTCAGGCACTTTTTCCGCCCAACCACAAAGCTTGCTCTTCCCCGGTATCCTTCAAACTGAAGGATGCCCGACCCTGCTCGAAGAGCCTAGCAACCTGGAAACATATGCAGGGTGGAATCTGGTATGTGCCTATCAATCTACATGCATCACTAATATGAATACAGCATCTCATCAATAGGATGTGGTAGGAAAAAATAATATACAATGTATAGCTAGGAAAAGTCCATCTATTTCAATGGTGCATGTCTATTTCAACATTCTGTTAGCTTTGGCCAAAGTGTTACTCCGTAATAGCGGCATGCAAGTTTGAAAAAGAAACTTACTTCCCTAATAACCCACATTCGATACCCGTCTCGGAAGACAATCTTCTCAATACATAGCAAAATAGAAGCACAAAACTAATCTCCTCTAGCACAGCAGCAAAAAGAAAAATACTCTCTTCCTAGTATGAAGTTACAATGTTGATTAATCAATTCTATATGTCTGGGTTTGTGCGGTTTAAAGTGTCCCGCGTTGTAGAAGGCAATAATTATTCATTACCATTTATTGAGTAGAATTACATAGTTCGACATATCTATTCATAAATTCATACATCTTTGGCTATTATACACATAAGGATCCATAGGTGATAAAAGATTCCTTCCATAAGATATAAAATCCACACAATTAAAGTAAACACATAATAATTACGAGATATTGAATAATGCTATTTACTTCCAATAGATTTCAATAAAAGAAAGAAAAGAAACAAAAATTACCACTAACCCTAAAAGTAGATCAATATGCTACGTTATCGCTTTCACATGTGATTGTAAGATTTTCTTTTGTAAAAATATCGATTCGGTTTATTAGTTCAGACATGTATTTTTCCTTAGAAATCAGATGGTCTAAATGAAAAGGAAATTGTCAAGAAGGATTTTGATCTTTCCACGACATTTAAATATCATCCACTTCAATGGTCAACAATCCACAACAATTTATTACTTCAATTGAACTAATTACCAGCTAACTTTTGTTCTATGAATTTAGGCCAAAGTTAACTGTCTAGATGGCCAATTAAAGATGGAGATAAGGGTTTATCTGCTAACTGAGATCATGACAGAACTGATGTATCAACAGGCAACACAGTCCATACAAACACAAGGAGAAACCATCTGTGCTGGTGTGAGGCCGAAACAAGGTATAGTAAGGGATCCTGTTCAAGTAAGGTCGTATAAGAAGACCGATTCAGTCACTGAAGGTTAGTATAAGGAGAGCATCGCTCTGTATAAGAGAAATAATGAAGTTTGCTGAAGGAGAAAAATAGGGAATGGTGAATACCATGGTGGGGAGATTTCACCCAAAAAAAAAAAAGCCATACGTGTTCTTTTAAAGAAACGGTTCCTATACGTTTCTGAAGGAGTGCTCTAACGGAGGGGATTCGTCAGCAAAGGTGGAAGACCACAGCAATTACCAAACACAGCAAAGACAAACAAAAACACGGATTGGCATAATATATAGTGCAGATCAGTTTTCTTTCTGGAAGATACAGCGAAGGTGTGGGAATAGTGGAGAGCGGCCTTGGCTAATAGGTGGGACGTCAACATCTACTGATCAGTGCATGATACCTGCAGTCAAACAACTTCCCATATCCCAGTGACCTTCTTAAGCCCGGGTCAAATCACAAGACACAGCTGAGACGTAGCTTTCACACAATAGATCGGCATACTTATTACCCATTCATAACTAGCATATAAACAAGTCAAAAATTGAGGTTTAGATAGTCAACGACAGCTTAGCAGCGGCTGGTAAAACTGAAGGTTAGATACTGTATTGTAAGGCACCAAAAACAAAAGAGCAAAAATAATGGCTTCACTATTCACAAGAGCTCGTTCGCAAGATCAACGATCTGAGCAGGTCAAGATAATGATCAATGTTAATAGAGGAAGGTAAGTCTGCTTGTATATCGAAAGAAAAAGAAAAGCTCCATCTGCTTTTGCGCAGCAAAAGATATTACAGCGAAAAGCATTAAGATCGTTGGAATCGATCTTTCGGAAAGGATAAATAAAAATTGATATAATAACCTTGAATAAATTTCTCTGTTATCATAATCTAAATTCAAAACATGCTGCATATAACAATAAGGAAAATACCCATGTAAATGACGCAAACGGTGCTTTCTGAGGCAATCTGTCCCCTAGACAAAAGCTGCAACCTGTACTCCGTCCAATGATCAAATTCCTCCTCCCTGAGTGATGCAACTCCTCTGCCTTTTGACGCAACCCCTCTGCCTTCTGATGCAATTGTGTCCTCTTAGAAACCTCTCGATCCCCGTTTTAAGATCCCCCTTCTCCACTTCATCATTTTTTTTTCTTTCCTTCTTTTGCATGCGAGAGTTCCTCCTTGCTTTTATTTTATTTTCTTATTATTCTCCTTCCGATTCGCATGCATGAGCATGCATATGTGTTCCTCTCTTAAATCTAAAAAGAAGGGATTATCCATCTTACGTTTTTAACCAAATATATATAAATCTTGATTTATTATTATGCATGAACAAATCTATGTCTATTATTTTATATGTAAATTTATTTTAAATATACCATTTTTTTTTATACCAAAAATAAAGTAAATTACATTCTAAAGATAATAAAGATAATAATATCTTTTATTAGGGCTACATAATTTTAATTCACTTATTACTCAAGCTAAATTTTTTTTACGTAAGAACCATGTAGGAGAATAAAATTAGTATTCTATTTTAATTTGCACGCTATTTATTTAATTTCTTATATCTACAAGATTCTAACTTATTATTTTTTTTTAATGCACAAACAGGTATCGAGTGCCATTGTATGATAATCAAAGACATTCATAGCTATTCCAATCAAACGAAAACATCAACATCCTTTCAATAATCACGCAAACACAATCATGAATTAATCATGCAAGCATTACTCGTCGAAAACACACGCAATGCAATGCAAGATAAATCAAACTACGTGAGTGTGTGAGATTCCCAAATAAAACCTGTCAGATGTTGCCACGTAGCTAGGACTCTCCTACCTGAGCCATGCTCTTGTCGTCGACAAGGCTGCAAAAGTCAAACTCATAAGACCATCAATAAGTTAGTCCCACTATAGCTAAAGCAAATGAAATAGCCGAAGCGATCAATTTAACCTATCAATGTAATTAATCGATGTAATTATTGCATTTTAACCATTCAATTAAGTACGAAAAGTATGAGACGTGACAATAAGAGAGATATATCAAACTAAAATTTTCTATAATAATTTATTTCAAAAAAGGAAATTATATTCTCTTAAAAGGAAGAAAGGGGACTCAGCTGCAAAACATTTAAATATATTTAATCTAATCTCAAGTCAGTTATAGTCAATTGTTGTAAAAATAGAGGAAGAGGATAAGTGTATTTTGTTATTATGATCATTGACTGAATCTTGCGATAGTCTAATCCTTGAAATTGGTGGTTCTTTCAAAGATGTTCCAAAGTTGGATGCCCTTGTTGCCACCTTTCTTACAAAAGAAATGAGGAGTGTTGGCAGGATAGAGCCAAACCTCTTCCATTAGGTTGAAAACTTGAAAGGGTGGCCTAATGAAGGCCAATGATGAAAACCTACAAGGGCACCAGAGGCTAGTGGTAGACAGACACAACCCTAGACAAGATACAGTAAGTTAAATGTATTGCAAGTCAAGTGTACTACATCTAGCTGACCTAAAACATATCCAAAAGGCAGATCAAGAGTATGGGACACATTCTTCTACATAATTGTATACATATATGAGTAGAAGATATGAATAGATAGAAATAGGGATAGAGATAAAGATAGAGTTGTAATAGAGAGAAAGGAAATATTATATGCTAAGAATGACATATAAGTGAGAAAGTGTATATCAGAGACATGTTATATGGAATAGAAGACATTTATGTACCACTCTATGATGTATTAAGTATTTTACATAAGTTATCACTTATGTTGTATGCATGAATGTATAGTTTTATTTAATTTTGCATGTTTTATTCTACTGCATCTTTTTGTAATCTAATGCATAATCCCTAAACTTTCTCTTATCCCTCTTATTGGGGTATAAATACAACTCAATTTAAACTCAGATTTGTCACATCCATACAAACCCCATGTTTTGCTAAGATGTCTAAGGTCCTGATGTAATTTGGACCAAGGCAAAAATCTTAATGTTTTGATCTATAAATGTACAATGATGACTTGAATGCTTGTGATGATTCAAACTATGAACATTATGGTTTTAATAGTCTTGATAGTTAATGACATTTGGATGACTTGTCGTCTTTGTTGATTAAATTATGGATGTTATAATCTAAATATCATTATTTCCAAGATGATGGCATGGCATAATTGAACTGATGATTAAGTTTTGAGACTAACCAGATACTAATGCTCATGTGTTGAAATGTGTATGAGGAATTTGAATGAGTCTTGCAAGTACAAGGGTGCAAAAAAAAGTGGGTTGAGTAGTGTAACAACCCAATTGGTTCATAAACCTATCTAATCACTGGGGAGGAGAAAGAAAGTAGTTAAAATATAAAATTAAAAAGAAATTTTCCAAGATTTTGGTTTTATGTCAAGCTGAATTCTCAAGAATAATAATAGTCAACATGACTATACTCATTTACTAGGCTCATCAGTCCTTATGGGACCACTTCACATGGTCAATTCGAACCATGTTACTTTCCAAAACATTATAAGATGCTTTGGCTAGAGACTTTGACTCATCGGAACCAATTTGGGTTATGAGTTGCTTATTGAAATTTACAGCATGCCCATTATTGTTCCAAGGATTCCTACAAGAGTTCAAGTCCTTGTAGGTCAAAACCATGCAAGTGATGGGTTTCGGCTTCTATCCAAATACAAGGACAATCCACCCCATGGATTCTTCTGGGAATCAGTGACTATTTTATCTTAGCTTAAAAGTAAAGAAGTACCTCACATAATCCTTTGTACCTCAATATTGGAAACATTCTTCGTTTCCCAAATTGCCTACATACCCTATATCCATGGGATCAAGGAATACAAGGATTTATTATGTGTAATATGTAGCTTTGGTTGTTCTATGTTTATGTAATTGTAAGAGTGGGTACACAACCCTTTCTAGGGTCTAATTTCTCCAAACAGTTCTTCGTTGGTTGCAACCCACTCGAGTGAAACAAAAATAGAATTAATAAATAGTATTTCAAACAACTAAGAGGGGTGTTTGATGTATAGTCGAGTTCCCAATTAATTAGTTTACCTAAATATTCATTTGTCCGAGGAAGATTTCCCATTCGCTCGAACTTAAGAGTTTTGTTTTCCTTATAACTCCTCGATGATTTAAATGGTCAATGCCATAGATGTTGTTAAAGAAGTCATGTTAGGTCTTTAGTGCAATCGTTCAGGAGCAACGGCATAACCCGTAAACAAGAACCAGAGGCATTGTTTTCACCGAACACTATGATAGATTTAGTTGTTTTGATAACAAAGGAACACACATTGTTTCCTAATCACCAAGATCCCTATTGGGCAATGTGAGAGCATACAACAGGTGAGTGTTCTGGTTTTAAATGAAATTAATCAAAATATCACTTCTTGACCATTTAAATTTACCAAATAATTCTTATCTGAGCAATAACTATAAGATGAGGCACTGCTTTCTGATCACCAAGATCTGTATCGGTGAGGTGAGAGCATACGATGAAATACCTAATCTGAGAACAAGTTTCAAAATCAACTTTATTGATCTAAACATTCATTTAATTAATATAAATGAAATAAATTGAATTAACGATTATTGACTTTATATTAATCTATAAGAAATAAATGAACAACGAATATTAATAATCAACTTGCTAGATATTCATAACCTGTTTAAATCAAAATGATATAATATTCTATTTATCCATTTAGCAAGATTATCCAATATAACTAAATTGTAATGAAATGAACTAAGAAAGCTTTAACGATTAAATTCAAAAACATCTTTCTAGGATATAATATCTATTCTACTTGTTTAAATTGGTTCCCTTCATAATAACATGTTAAACTCTTTATTATATAAGGGAACATAACTTTTAAGCAAATAATCAATAACTAAAATAATCATAATTATTTGAATTGTAACAAATAATTAAACTCATTTATACTCTTTAAATGTATTACTAAAAATAGAATCGAAAGAGTGTAATTTATTGCACAGATATAAGAAATCTTAATATTTACTATTCATTTAGACCATCGCGTGTATGGATCCCAAAATATACATCGATCTTACTGTGGTATAAATACATCAAATGATTAAGAGTACACCCGAGTATACATCTACGCATGGTCTGAATGAATAAGTAAAACAAATTATGAACTTTGTCATCCATGTAAATATGAGATTGAAGAAATAAATCGACGACACAAGGAGGAATTATTACCAATATAGAATGATTTCAAAGATAGATTTGCGTATGCAAACTAGACTGCACTTAATAAACTATTAATCATTATACTAGTTGTATAACAGCCAAACTCATATGCCAATTCGACTTCACCAAAAATCATTCTAATTCAAGCGCAATAATCTCACAGATCAGGTGTTATAAAAAGAAATAAACATATTTTATTAAACTGAAATGCATGCAGCCAAGGTGCAAAGAACCATCATAGGATCTCGATAACAAATGTTGACGGACCTGATAACAATGTTGACAAAATACCGTAGAAGAATTTGATCTTTGGAAACACACAGAACTAAATAGATTTGTTGAACAACTACAAACAAATGCAGTGGTAATAACATCATCAAAAGTAAGATAAGCAAATTATAACTTTCGTTTAAATGTCGAATTTGAAGTACAGAATCTATAGGCAGAAGGCCTCATGAATAATCAACTTATGCAAAAATTTAAACATTGATGAATAATAAAAGAATCTTACAAACTTACTGATTGATGCGATCAGTAGTGAATAACAAATCCCTAATTGATCAGTATCTTCCTTTCTTTGATTTCTTCAGGATACCTGCCACTTCCTAATCCAAATTCTATGAAAATGCTTACTGTATTTTTCTTCCAGTACCAAGAATATACCCCAGAGCCTCCTTCATTAGGTTTTAAATACCATATCTCCTCCATTTTCTTCCCATTCATGAGAATTTAAAAGAATAATAATTTCATTAACTCCCACTCCTCCCACTCTCTCCCTCTCTCCGACAAATCCAAAATACACCACATAATATAAAAGAGAATTTTTCTTTTTAATTGACATACTTAAAAGAAAGAATATACTTTAGTTAAGACAACATGTGTATTAAATAAAAATGCCTTAAATATAGGCATAGCTATTTATTACTTATAGCTAATTAAGTTTTAAATATGCAATTATCCCATTTGTATAAAGAAAATTCACTAAGTCATTCCTAAACAATAGTAACATTTAGAAATTTTCAACTAGAGGGTTGCATTAATTATTTCAAACAATTATAATTATTAAGGTCGTGACAAGTAGTTCAGTTAAGAGACAGATTCTGATGCTAAACTAACATGCTCTTATGTCCTTGTATATCAAATTGAATTTAGAAGATATCAAACTATAAGTATATCACAAAGTACTGAGTTTATCTTGATGGTCAAGGAATATCTAACCATGGTCAAGGAATATCTAACCAAACACGTATACTCACCAGATGTTTCCAAGGAGCTAATTTTTATAATGAAGTCATTTGGCCATCAATCAAGTATCATTTACCTTAGCCTAGTTAACTGGCCTCTTTGCATATATAAGTATCTAATTAGACAAAGAATAATAATATTATTTCAAGAATAATAAATTAATAAACAAATATTTATATAGCTATAAGGAATAAAAAGAATTATAGGGGAAAACATTTATAGATTAAATGAAAGCAATTATATTAAAATATTGTCCATCAACTAAGCCTCACAAAATAAAATTAAATAAAGAAGGGCAAATTGAAGGTAGGAGGGAAAATAGAAGAGGGAACATGAAATAATGGCGAAGAGGCAAATTTATAAAAAATAGGGGCAAGGGAATGGTCGCACCATTATTGAGGAATGGCATCCCCCTTCTTTGCCTCATTTACTTCACTCAGAAGGATGGAATGGCATGTTGGGAGAGAGAGATAGCTGGCATAAATGTCTAAGGTGAACCACTTTTTAGGGGCTTATCAAAAGGTAGATGGCGTGAGGAAGCAAATAAAGGGAAAAAAAGGCTTGAGAAGGCAAGCAGAAGAAAAATGAAGAGGAAGAAAAATTGGGCATGAGAGAGACATAACTAAACATCACTGTGAAATGAATTTAAACAAGTAAATACGTCCCTGGTAGTGTGTGGGTGTTGCATTTTTTTAATTTTTTGGTGTGTAAAATTTCTTCCTTCTACTATAAACTGCTAGTTGCTCACCCTTGTTGGAAGTAGGAGGTTTAGGTAATTATTTTCTTAAACTACAATCAATAGGGAAATTTGAGGCAGAGTTAAATGTTTGTAAATTGAAAATTACCTCGTTCCTTCCTTCTCATGCTCTTCTCTAATGATATGAAAGATGTGAAGGGGAAAATGTTTATGTAAGACCCAAGATTTGTTTGACAAACTACCTGAAATATAGTATGACCTTGATAATCACCCTAGTAGTAGAGTCTATTACTAAAGTGAATTAAAATGGTTTTAAATAATTTCAAGCGAATGCTAGCATTATCTAGCTCACCTTTTCTCAACTTGCAACTAGGTATAGGCTTTATTTTGGTAAGTAAAATTCATCCTAACTTGGTAATAGCCAAACTATTTTACTACTATTTTTCTTCAGTTCATGCTTTGCTACATATTCATTTATTGGTTGTTAAAGCCTTTAATTTTGCTAAGAAAAAGTGCTTGAAGCATAGTAAGACTACTGTGAGGTCTAGAAATAAATGGGAAGACACGGTTGGTAGGAAATATCATATTTTGAGCCTATTTGAAGTATATCCTACTAGTCTAAACACTTATTATGTTTATGAGACGGTGAGTCTAATGCAGTGCCTATTGGTACAACTCCATTAGAAGCCTATAGTTTAAATCTTATTTTAGCTTAATGCTATCTTAAGTCAAATGCCAAGTGCCACCTATTTTATTTTATCAACCAAATACTTAAGGTTGAGATTATTGCAAAGAATCCCTTGAGGGAATGATGCCTTAAGACCTCATATAAGCACCAAGTAGTATAAGACCACATGTTAGAACCGAGTCTAGTACATGTGTGGTTAGCCATCTATCACCATTATCATGCAACTGACATATGCTAGGAGCTAGCCACCATACTTAACGATTATCCAACTTTCACCAGTAGCACAGAGGTGAAGGATGCCAGCAGCTAACCATAGTGTGATACAAGAGTAGGTTAGTCGACTATCACTAAAACCATGCAAGTGATGGATTTCATGAGCTAATCATAGCATCTTCAAGAGTAGTTGGTTGTTACTAGTATCACATAGGTGATGAATGCTAGAGCTACCCTCAGTATGATAAGGTCTAATCGGCATTCACCATTTCCATGTAGGTGATAGTGTCGGGTGCTAACCCATACCATGATGGATAGAATTTCGCCAATGGTATGGAGGCAATAGATGTTTGGATCCACCAACTTGAAAGGTTTACTAAACTATGGAGTTCTCATTTCTCACCAATTGTGTTTTGGTTGCACACTTACCCCAATTAGATATGGTGGCAAGTATTATGGGATGCTTGTTGGTTATCCTAGCTAGTAATAATCTGGGAAAAGGATGGACCCCTAGTGTAGTATGGTATGCACCATAATCCTTTTTCTAGTTGGGTTGTATTTTGCAAGCCTGATAGTAGGATAAGACATGCTAAATAAATGGGTTCATTTCTATTAACCAATGAAAGATATGACTAGTTGGTCTGACCATTTTGATACATATCTCTTTTGTATGTATAAGTGATTCTCCCTAGATAAAAGTGTTGTAGGGAGAGTCAACCTTTATATGTATCTGATTAAGGGGCAAATAATAGCAACCGGACTAGCTTAATACACCTAGGCACCTTGGACCCTTACCATCAGAATAATCTCTTGGATGGAACATAAGAGCCCCCTTCATTAGGGTGGATAGGGCATCTTATTCACATGGTTGGGATATTTTTCACTCCTGCCTCAGGAATTACTGGATACTAGAGACCATATTGTCATGCACAGAATAATATAATTTTGACTTCTTGTGCATAGCAAGATACTCCTTAATTATTTGTTAATGTTCCATTTATTATGATTGTGCACTATGATATTTACTTGATGTTATAAGAGGAAAACTAATCTCAAACGAGATGTGTTGATAGAAAATTATGATTGTTGATCCATATTAGGAATGTTATCTCAGGTATGTCTACATCCAGGATATAAATGCATAATAGCAATAGCACTAGAGGACTTTACCAATAAGTACATTTTTTAGCCTATTTCCTAGGATGTATATAAATATGCATGGCAGTAACAGCATTGGAAATAATTTCATATAGGTGTGATGTACATGAATTTTGTTGTTAGAATAACCTTGTAGAGAACATATGTGAGGGTTGTGAAGACCTGGGAAGACTTTAGAATGGTTCAATATAAGAGGGTTTTAGAAAGAAAAACATCTACTATCCTAAATTGTTTAAAAATAGATTGTAGAATTATTGTCCTAACATATTTATTCGAAACCAATGTGTTGTATATTAAGAACTCTTTCATATTTTCTAATCTTGCTAAAAATTAGTTGTGTTATGATTCCAATGGTGTATACAATCTAATCATGATCATTTTGATAATTGGTTCAGCCATGTGAGATCTGTAACCTTGTATGTGGATGGAAATACATACATTCTGGAACTATTTTGAGGAAAAAAAAAATCATGGTAACCATGGAGGTTCTTATAGTGGTATTAGAGCCACAAGTTCCAAGTCTAGATTGGGGTGCTACCAACTTCCATATGTACTAAAAATTCCTTTTTCTCTTGCAGTCATGTACTGTGGAAAGAAACAAAAAAGAAGTATTCAAAAAAACCTCATACACCACCCAAGGACCTAAATATTCCTAAGGAACCTACAAGGACCCACCCTAAGGTATAGCTTAAAACCATATCTGACTCAGAGCCCTTGGCTTTGGTTCTTAAATGGCTGAAATTAGAGCGCGAAAGAGATATTGGAAGTTCCTCCATTAATCAGAAGCTGGTGAATAAGGACCCCCAACTAGTAGTCAAGACAAAAGCATCAACAATTCAAGATTTTTCCATTTGGCCATGGGTTTCATTTGCTTCAATGTTGACCAAGGAGGTCCTTGTTGAGTATGAGTGTGTTCATTCAAACATGAATGTAGTTGGGGAAGCCTCTAAGGAGGAAGACGCCAAAGAATAAGAATGATACCTTGTTTGTAAAATATATATATATATATAGAGAGAGAGAGAGAGAGAAAACTATGTAACTCCAATGATGATAGTACTAAATAAACATCATCAGATTTATGTGTGTCATGTAAATACTAATGGAACAAGTGATATATAAATATATATATTCTTATGAATGTGGTATTAAATCTCTTCTTAGCATTACTCATGTTTCTATTGGGATGAGTACTGAGTCCATTGAGATAGTTAGACTTTAATGGAATGTTGGAAATATTAAAAATAATAATTAATTTAGACAATACCAACAATAAAGTGTATTAATGTACCATAGATAACTAATTGTAATTTCTTGCACTTGCAGAGTTAGTTATTGGGGACCGTGAGGAGATCAAATCAAAGGCGGGTGAGTCCAAGTATGGTCAGGATCCTTTAGGATAGTAAGAATGTAACACCCCCACTCACTGGGGTGCCAGAAGAGCTTCAACCAGAGATGAATTCTCTCAAGACAAGAATAGTGTCTCAAGAACAACAAATAGAGGAGTTGATGAGGCAAAGGTCTCTAGGGATGAATCATAATGCAAGGATGGGTATCGAGGGATAAGCTATGGAAGAAAAAGATCCCTCTAATTCTAACCATGAAAACCCTTCTAGAATTCTTTCTTGTAGTCCTTCGCCTAGGGGAAGATGAAGAGATGTGGGAAAAAACCCATTAATCTAGGAACTGAAGAAAATGTAATATCCCAAGTATGATGGGATAAGTGGAGGTGACGCAATAGAGGCTTGATTGATTAGAATGAGCAAGTATCTTGGATTGCTAGACATGAATTGCAAAATTAAGGCTCAATTATCCATATATCAATTGGAAGGAAAAGCATCCCTACGATGGCATCATTTGCAGGCACTCAAGAGGTATGACGTGAAAGAGATAACAAAGAACCAACTTGAAAAGAAATTACTCTCCACATCAAAAATGTCTCCTCCAAATCCCCATATAAAAAAATCTCTCCACGTCTATTTTTAACCCCAAAGTCAAACCCAGTAGCAAGAGATCAAAAAAATTGAAAGATGTAGACTTCTCAACTAAAACTTGAGGATCTCACCCACATCAATAATTAGCTCTTAGACACTAACTATGCCCTATAATTCTCAAACCTATCATTAGAACTAAACTAACTCCATAGCTCAAGACCCATAGAAGACAAAGAAAAACTAGAATGCAACTAAAAACCAAGTGGGCTATACCTGTCAAGTTACATTCTCCATTAAGTAGACCTCCATGAGACTAGGGTATGAGATTTTTCCTCTTCTTGTGGTGCTCCTGTTGCAACTATGGGCCTAACTGGTGTTGTCATTGATGTCAACATACTCTTGTTGCATTGATGTCAAGGATTGGATGAGTTGTGTGCTGAGGATATTGAGAAAATTAGGCCTATCAGAAATAGAGAAGAACAGTGAAGACAATGAAGCTCTATGAAGTGAAGATCCCAGCTAGATGAAGATCACAGAACGCGCATCAAAGGGTTTGTAGATATGTGTCTGAAGATGATCTAGTCAAGATTTGAGAGCTCTACATGAAAATGTGGAGTTATGGCCATGAGAGTAAAACCGGTTCTGGCAACTATTTAGAGGTGACAGAGTGACACAAATAGGTCCAGTGAGATCCAGAAATACAATATCATGTTCTGCGGATCTGGTGGCATGTTTGGGAGGCTAATGTGAATTGACATCTCAATTGGTTCATGGTTTGGAGGTCCAAAAGCAATCCTTCTAGTGTGACAGTGATGGGCGACTGTGTTCTTGAGGTTCCGGATGAAGATGCGAATGATTACAGTAAGCATAAGTGGTGTGGATGTTCTTGGTGATTCAAGAAAGGTTGTGGGGGTCTCCAGATTGTGTCTAGTTTGTGTTGGTGGTCCGCATTGAAGATTGAGCTCGTGATTGAAGATTTACCTTCGGGTGATGGTGTTCTTCCTAGTCTTGGCTGACTAGATGATTTGTGCATGTTGCAGATGATCTTGAAGATGTTTTGCGAAGCATGGCATGTTCCTTGAAGAAGATTGAAGTCCCAGCTATGTGTGGCTGACAGTGTAGTGATGCGCATGAAGTTTTTGTAATAAGTCAAGTTGTATTTTTGTAATTGCTCTGTAATAAAATAAGTGTATGTTGTGCCAACTTTTATGATCATTCCAAAGTCGATGTTATGTATAAATAAGAGTTGTGAAGTCATTCAAATGTATCCTTGTGGTCATGATGAGAAGGTGGTAGTGAAGAGGAGCGAAAAGCAGAGTAGAGGTGTTGAGCTTAAATGGAACTGACTCAAGCATAGTGAAGATGCTAATCTCCAGTTCAAGTATGTAATACTCATATTCTTCTGTAGACAATGTGTCTCCTATAAGCAGTGGGCCTCTTGTGAGCAGTGTGCTCGGGCAGTGAGCCCTAACTCGCAAGTGCCATTTTATTCTTCTTATTCTTTTAACAGAGAATACATTCTTGGGTTAGTCACCCCGTGGTTTTTCCCTTAACCGGGTTTTCCACATTAAAATCTTGGTGTTATATGTGTTGAATTTGTTTCTTCTCTTGAATTATTGCATTATGCTTTCATGATTGAATCATTGATATGTTGTTGACATATAAGAAGGTTTTAAAGTGAATAAGGAATAGGATTTTGGTGACAACTGATTCACCCCCCTCCCTCTCAGTTGTCTGTCCTAAATCCAACAATTGGTATCAGAGCTAAGTTCCACTAGAAGAAGCTTAACCGCTTGAGGAGATCCAGGATGTCGACCTACAAGAAGGATAGTCCAAGGTTTGATGGAACAAACTACACTCTTTGGAAGAGCCGCATGGAATGTCACTTGCAATGCATGGGAGATCAGTATTGGAACATAACTACAACTAAATATGTTCCCCCAAAGAATGGTCCAACAACTATAGATGAAGTCAAAGATGCAGACAATAATCTTCAAGCTAAAGAAGCCCTATTGAGTGCCTTGACTGATTCAGAGCTAACAAATGTTATGGGATTGAAGACTGCTTATGAAATTTGGACAAAGCTAGAAACTCTATATGAAGGAGACAAATATGTTAAGTGTGCCAAGCTGTAAAGTCTGAAAGGAAAGTTTGAAAACTTGAAGATGAGTGAAGATGAGAATATCACTTTATATATGTCAAAAGTAAATGATCTTGTATGTGGCATTAGATGTGCTGGTGGAATATTGGATGAAGATGAGATTGTTGCCAAAGTTCTCATATCTTTACCTCCTGCTTACAAACACAAAGCTGCTACTATTGAGGAAATCAGATCTTTAACAACTATTACAAGGGAACAATTGGTTGGTAAGATATCTGCATTTGAGTTGGCTGAGTTTGGTGATGCACTTCCCAAGACTGGATCTGCATTCAAATCTAGTGCCTCTACAAAAGGCAAACAGAGATATGATCTAGGAGAAAGTTCCTCAAGGAAATCAACATGGTATGATAAAGCAAGGAAAGATCTGGAAGAAGATGAGTTAGAAGTTGAACAACTTGAAGCCCTTATTGCAAAGAGACTGCCAAGAGGATCCAGTAAGTATGAAGGAAAATTACCTTTCAAATGCTTTGCCTGCAATAAGATTGGTCATTTTGCCTCAAGATGTCCGGAAAGGTTTTCAAGGCTAAACCCTAATAGATCAAGGTTTTAGAAGAAGTGTTACTATGTTCAAGAAGATGATGATGGAGTAACAGATGATGAATCTGAGATAGGAAACAAACCCAAAAGTGACTGGGTGTTTATTGCCATCAACGAGGAAGATCCAATGCCTATTGAATCTACCAATCATAAGATGATAGAAAGTGCTTTGGCTACTCAAGTTGAAGAAAAGGAGGAATGGGTTATTGACAGTGGATACTCTCACCATATGACTGGTGACAAGAGTAAGTTCTTAAGCTTGGAAAGATATGAAGGTGGAGTTGTAAAGTTTGGAGATAATTCTGCGGACAGAATTAGAGGCAGAGGAACCATTTCTTTTGATGGAAAGAACAAAACCAGTGATGTTCTGTATGTTGAAGGTCTAAAGCATAATATTCTCAGTGTTGGATAGTTGGTGGACAAAGGCTATGATCTCCGATTCAAAAATGGAAAATGTAAGATCTTTGAAAGCTCTGGAACTGAGATTGCATCCGGTACACAGACAAAAGGTAACATCTTCCACTTGGTTGGTACTAGAAAAAGTTACTTATTTGTTCAAATTGATCAGAGTTAGTTGTGGCATAGGAGAATGTGTCATGTGAATTTTGATAATATCATCAATATAAGCAACACTCAGGTTGTAAGAGATCTTCCAAGACTGGTGAAACCTGCTAACAGTTTGTGCAAAGAATGTCAGTTGGGTAAGCAGAATAGAGTCACATTCAAAAGTAAGGAACAATCTTCAACCGGACTGTTAGACTTGCTGCACACTGATCTCTGAGGTCTGACAAGAATCAGGAGTCTGCAAGGAGATAGGTATTTCATGTTGCTGATTGATAACAACTCCCAGATGATGTGGGTGACTTTCTTGAAAGAGAAATTTGAAGCACTTGAGAAGTTCAAAATATTCAAGGCTATGGTAGAAAATGAAACTGGAATAAACATAAAATGCCTCAGGTCTGATAGAGGTGGAGAATTCACATCCGGTGAGTTCATATCATTCTGTGAGAAATATGGGATAAAGAGACAGTTATCTGCTCCAAGGACTCCACAGCATAATGGAGTAGTGGAGAGAAAGAACCGGACCATCCAGGAAGCATCTAGGACCATGATGATGGAAGCAAATGTTCCTCAGATCTATTGGAGAGAAGCTATAAGCATTGTTGTCTATACTCTTAACTGGGTACAAATCAAAGGCAATACTCGTAAGACACCTTACGAACTTTGGTTTGGCATCACTCCTACTGTGAAGTATTTCAGAGTCTTTGGTAGTAAATGCTATATCAAAAGAGATGAAGACCTTGGCAAGTTTGATGCTAGAAGTGATGAAGGAATATTCTTGGAATATTCTACTCAAAGCAAAGCATACTAGTGTTATAACAAGAGATTGAGAAAGATTGTAGAAAGTACAAATGTGAAGGTTGATGAAGACATGGAAAGTCCCTCAAAGTATTATGAGTATGAAGCAGGTGATCAGAATGATGTCTCAGACCAAGGAGAACAAGTCCCAACTCCAGTTCAGATTCAGACTGATCTGGAGAATCCTGAAATACAAGATGATCAGACAAGTTTGGATGAACCTGTCCAAGAATTAGAAGTGCAAGAGAATCCCAAAACTACCAGGTATGTAAGACTGAATCATTCTAAAGATCAGATCATAGGAGATAGAAGCAAAGGTGTTCAAATAAGAAGAAAAATTGCTCAAGATTCAGTGAAGTATTGTTTGATTTCAAAGATTGAACCAAAAACAGTAAGTGAAGCATGTAATGATGAAAGACAGGTTAAAGCAATGGAGGAAGAATTGATACAGATTGAAAAGAATCACACTTGGGATCTTGTTCCCAGACCTAAGGACAAAAATGTGATTGGGACTAAGTGGGTCTTCCGGAATAAACTGAATGAAGATGGTGAAGTAGTAAGAAACAAAGCCAGATTAGTCTGTAAGGGTTATTCTCAAGTAGAAGGAGTTGACTTTGAAGAAACTTTTGCTCCGATGGGAAGAATTGAAGTAGTCAAATTATTTCTTGCCTTTGCTACCTTCAAAGATTTCAAGGTATATCAGATGGATGTCAAGTCTACTTTCCTAAATGGTTATTTGGAAGAAGAGGTATACATTGAGCAACTGGATGGATTTCAATTGTCTGATCATGGAGATATGGTCTGCAAGTTGAAGAAGGGATTGTATGGACTCAAACAAGCCCCAAGAGCCTGGTATGAAAGATTGGACAAACATCTTTTGAAGATTGGTTTCAAAAAAGGTACTGCTAACAGTAATCTGTATTTTAAGATTAATCATGAAAATATCTTGATTGTTGAAGTATTTGTTGATGATATCATTTTTGGAGGGAAAGATAGTATGTGCAAGACTTTTACAAATCAAATGCAAAGTGAATTTGAGATGTCTATGTTTGGGGAAATGAATTTCTTCTTGGGTCTGCAAATCACTCAAACAAAGAAAGGAATCTTCATATCACAAACCAAATATGTGAAAGAATTGTTGAAGAAATTTGGGATGGAAGATTCAAAGGCAATGAATACTCCCATGGCAACCGGATGTAAGCTGGGTAAAGATGATGAATCCCCTAAGGCTGATCAGAAAAAGTACATGTCAATGATTGGAGGACTGCTCTACCTTACTCAAACTAGACCTGATATTATGAATGTTGTTGGTCTTGTTGCCAGATTCCAAGTTGATCCTAGAGAGTCTCATGTCATGGCAATCAAGAGAATTCTTAGATATCTGAAGGGAACAGTTGAGTATAGATTGTGGTATCCTAAGGATCATGATTTCTCTCTTCATGCATACACAGATGCTGATTGGGCAGGAGATGTGGATGACCAAAAGAGTACCAGTGGTGGTGTATTCTTTTTGGGAAAAAGATTAGTTTCTTGGCTAAGCAAGAAACAAGAGAAAATATCTCTATCCACTGTAGAAGCAGAGTATATTGCAGCAGCAGGTAGTTGCACTCAAGTATTGTGGATGAAGCAAATGCTAAGAGATATCAGAATGGAGTATGAAGAACCTATCACAATCTTCTGTGATAATTCAAGTGCAATAAACATATCAAAAAATCCTGTGTTGCATTCGAAGACAAAACATATATCCATCAAGTTCCACTTTTTGAGAGAGCAGGTGAACAAGAATGAAGTCAGATTGGAGACATTTTTACTAAACCTCTACCTAAGGACTCTTTTGAGTATCTCAGGGAGAAGTTAGGGGTTATTACCCCTTCGGTTATGAATTAAGGTGCACTAATGTGCATCAGTTTGGTGGATCCCATAGTCATATCTTGTGATCCAGATTGATGTTAGGAGGCTGCTACTTAGGGGGAGTAGTCAGTATGATTCTGAAGTATGAGAAGTGGTTGCAAGTATGTGCCCTTTGCCATTGATGTCAAAGGGGGAGAGAAGACATGTCAAAAATAAAAAGTGGTTGTTGATCAAAGGGGGAGCAGTAAAGGAAGAGAAGACATGTGAATGGTTGTTGTTGATAGGGGGAGCTATGTCAGTCAGTGAGGAGAAGTTCTTATCTTGATGGTTAAAATAATTTTTCACATTATATGTTGCCATCAATGACAAAGAGGGAGATTGTTGCAAGTATGGGCCTAACCGGTGTTTTCATTGATGTCAACATACTCATGTTGCATTGATGTCAAGGATTGGATGAGTTGTGTGCTGAGGATATTGAGAAAATTAGTCCTATCATAAACAGAGAAGAACAGTGAAGATAGTGAAGCTCTATGAAGTGAAGATCCCAGCTAGATGAAGATCAGAGAATACGCATCAAAAGGTTTGTAGATATGTGTCTGAAGATGATCCAGTCAAGATTTGAGAGGTCCACATGAAAATGTGGAGTTATGGCCATGAGAGTAAAACTGGTTCTGGCAACTATTCAGAGGTGACAGAGTGACACAAATAAGTCCAGTGAGATCCAGAAATACAATATCATGTTCTGCGGATCTGGTGGCATGTTTGGGAGGCTAATGTGAATTGACATCTCAATTGGTTCGTGGTTTGGAGGTCCACAAGCAATCCTTCTAATGTGACAGTGATGAGCGACTGTGTTCTTGAGGTTCCAGATGAAGATGTGAATGATTACAATAAGCAGAAGTGGTGTGGATGTTCTTGGTGATTCAAGCAAGCTTGTGGGGGTCTCTAGATTGTGGCCAGTTTGTGTTGACGGTCCGCATTGAAGATTAAGCTGATGATTGAACATTTACCTTCGGGTGATGGTGTTCTTCCTAGTCTTGGCCGACCGGATGATTTGCGCATGTTGTGGATGATCTTGAAGATGTTTTGTGAAGCATGGCATGTTCCTAAAAGAAGATTGAAGTCCCAGCTATGTGTGGCCGACAATGTAGTGATGTGCATGAAGTTTTTGTAATAAGTCAAGTTGTATTTTTGTAATTGCTCTGTAATAAAATAAGTGTATGTTGTGCCAACTTTTATGATCATTCCAAAGTTGATGTCATGTATAAATAAGAGTTGCAAAGTCAATCAAATGTATCCTTGTGGCCATGATGAGAAGGTGGTAGTGAAGAGGAGCGAAAAGCAGAGAAGAGTTGTTGAGCTTAAATGGAACTGACTCAAGCATAGTGAAGATGCTAATCTCCAGTTCAAGTATGTAATACTCATATTCTTCTATAGATAGTGTGTCTCCTGTAGGCAGTGGGCCTCTTGTGAGCAGTGTGCTCGGGCAGTGAGCCCTAACTGGCAAGTGCCATTTTATTCTTCTTGTTCCTTTAACAGAGAATACATTCTTGGGTTAGTCACCCCGTGGTTTTTCCCTTAACCGGGTTTTCCACATTAAAATCTTGGTGTTATATGTGTTGAATTTGTTTCTGCTCTTGAATTATTGCATTATGTTTTCATGATTGAATCATTGATATGATGTTGAAATATAAGAAGGTTTTAAAGTGAATAAGGAATAGGATTTTGGTGACAACTTATTCACCCCCCTCCCTCTCAGTTGTCTGTCCTAAATCCAACAGCTCCAAGACACTCTAACTATCTCTCTGAATGATCTCCTTATCAAGTCCATGCAAAACTCACATCCAGCCCTAAGCTCCTCAATCTAGTTGCTAAAGATTATTGAGTAACATCTTATTCCAACACTTGATCTCCAACACATAGGAGATCTCTAGCCTCACCTCAATTTATCTAGAAACAACATGTATAGCTCCAATCATCTCATGCCTAACCAATTTCCAACTACAACATGACCATATCCAAGAGTGTCACACTCCAATGAAAAATACACTATACACAACAATAGAAGGTTAACCCTAAATCATAGCCAATGCTCCTACTACATGATCAATGCAAAATCTAAGAACTCCCTTATGGATCCACAATTTGCATCCTCATAATAGAAGATCATTTATCTCTAATCAATAGATCTACTCAAAAGCAATTATATCATGCCAAAACTCCTTGTAATCCAAAGACCACCAAGGAACTATAATACACATTCTTAATACCAAAAGACCATCTTTCAAAGAAAAAGATCCATATCGTTACCAAAACTCCCATTAAGAATGTTTCGAAGCTATCCATTGAACCATGATAAACATCCCTATGGAAAATTCACAATCATGTCATGCTAAAATTTCCACTGTGTATAGATGATTTGTTGGCATCATGGTCACCATCTTTAAGGTAGAATATAATTTTTCATGGCCAATATGTACCTACATTAATATACCACTAAATTATGATCCAGAGCCTATCATGATAGCATATCTATGTCCTCAGAAATAGAAGACATCCCTTCATTCTTCCTATGAAGCCTTAAAAAGACCTCAACCATCCATCTCCTTGCATCTCTACTACTTAATATGTCAATGCTCAATGATGGACAAAGATTAAAAACTAGAATCTATAACTCCATGGCATCCAAATAGTCTACAACAAATAACTAAGATGCTCATAAAAGACCAGCAACTCACCACTACCACTATCATGGTGGATCTCCCTACCACACACACATGACATCATTAGCACTATGTACAGTTATGCTCCTCAGCTCTCTGCAACATGTATGTACACAAAAATAGCATTCACAACCTCATACTATACACATGTGGCCTACTACAAATGTGACAGTGGCATTGCTCCTACTAAAACCAATAAATCTCAAAACTTGTAGATCTCAAAACAATGCAACTTGGATCCACTAAAACATGTAGATTTAAACCTCGCTGGTGACAACATAACCAAGGCATCATGCATATTCTTCTCATGGCATGAACATCAAATCCAAACACCCTTATATTCAAAATTCCAAAAAAATCTACAACTTTAGGACAATTGCAAGTCAAGAACCAAAGATTAATGAACAAACCTCTAACCATGCTCAAAAGCATGCATGGAAATCTAAAATTGTCTCCATTTGGACAACCCTCGGGAATTATGATCTAAAAAACAATCCTGAATTATGATCTGAAAAAATATTTTAAATGGAAATCCTACAAAACCATCCATGCCAGAACCATGCATGCAAATTTGAAACTATCTCCATCTAGATAACCCTCAAGACTTATGATTCTGTAAGTACCAAAATCACGTTAGGCATACATGGTAATTTGATGATGAAAAGAGGTTTCTAATTATGGCCATGTAGGCATGAATTATACTCCTCTCAGTACTTTCACTCGACATGTCCCTTGTGTTTTTCCCTCCTTGACCATCTTCTTCAATCCCCAATTTGAGTTTCCAAACTTTACATTTTCCTAACTAACCCTCAAGAATTTCTACCTATAAATACCCTTTCATTCTTCATTATTTATCATCGAGAAATTTCACAACTTCTCTCACACAAGCTTCTTCATAGGACTTTGTGAGCCTTTTATTTGTTTTAGTTTTAGATATCCACGTAGCTTAGATTTCTCTTTCCACTTCAAGAAGCTCTAGCCTCTTCACATCTCAAAATCACAAGCTTCTTCAAGCTTTTTCACAAGCCTTTGAGCCTCTTAGTTTATTTCTTTTAGTTTTAATTTTAATTTTGTAAAGCTTAAAATCTTTCCCTTTAAGAGGTTGTTTTCATGCATTTTTGCCTTATCCAATCTAATGCATAGCATCCCCTCTAGCTTTTATGCTCGCACAAGGATCACACTTACCTTTTTCCCTTCAATTTTGTTATTGCTTCTAAGCTAATTTTTATTTCCTCACATCCCCATTTTTATCCCTATCACCAAGAGGACCCCACTACTATAGAGGAGAGATTTTCCACAGGACCTCTAAGGACATAGCGTAGCACTGGGGCCCATTATTACAGGTTCTTTATTTCTTGTTAGTAATTAGCTCACATTTTGCTCTTGAGGAAGTAAAATGTTGTTTTTCTTTCTCCTGATAGGATAGAATAGAGTTACTTGCTTTCATTAGATTTAATTTCTTGTTTTGCATAGAGTAGTTACAAATTTGTTTAAAATAGATTAGAAATTCAAAAATAAAAAAATGTGATAACATAGATAAACTACATTAGGAAAAGTTATAGTTTGCATACATATTTCTTTTCATAGTAATTAGATCATCTCAAAAATTAGAAAAAGAATCAAAAATTGCATGTATTCATTTATATTAAATTGCATCTAAAAACTTCATTTTAAACTTTCAAAAGTTTTAAATTTTCAAACCTTCAATTTCGTCACTAAAATGTTTAATTTTCATTCAAAAACAAACATCAAACAAGCCCTCAATTTCACCACAAGACATACAACATATATGTTCATACATTCAAATTTCAAACTTTTTAAACATCATTCAACTGACACCTTTAGCAAAGGTGCAATGCATGTGTTGTGTGGAGTTTGACTCACCCTCATTATATCTGAGTCACATTCTGAACATCACATATTTTGATGAACCTGACGTGAAGAGAAAAACCTTCTAGTTGTACTTTTTGTGTTTCCATTACTTTGATCTCATCTTCATCTTCATCCTGCTTCTAATGCCAGGCTCACCATAGTTTGAACCTAATGTGAATAACAAAAACTTTTGATAGAGCATCTTCATGTTTCCATTGCTTCAACAAATCAATGATCATTTCATTTATTTTGCGATGTTTTTTTGTCCCCAAACTAGGACAAAATCACACACAGTTCAAGGGAACTTCCCCTCCAATGAAACTCTCACACGTTTGGATCTAATAGCTCCAATTTCAAACCAACTTGGCTTTCAATACATAGATTTAGAGGGCACCCAATAAAAGTCTCACAACTTCTTGGTTTTTAACAATCCAACATAAGAAGACATGATCATTCAACTAGATCAACCCAAAGCATGCCAAGTGAGCATTCAGTCCAAAATTCATTGACAAGACTGACCCATAACAAGCTATAAGAAAATGGCCACCCAAATGGACAACGAGATGAGTCATCTAAAGAAGAACTTACAAAATACTTGGGAGGCATGAGAAGCCCTCCACATAGCATATCAAACTAAAAGATCTGATGCATCTAGTGTCGTCAAAGAAAACAAATGGGGCCATTCAAACCCCAATGCAAAATAATCCACCGCAAGGTGGTGAAACTCAAAGAACAAAGTAAGCCACACCCGTAGATCTTATAATAACCTTAGTCCAACAGATCAGGACACTTGAGGTTGCAGGTGTTGGACAACCTTGCCAAAACAAATTTGAGGAAAGAACTAGGGTGCAAGGAAATCATTTTGCTGACAAAATCAAATAAGCCAGGGGAAAACCCAAAATCCCCCTCATCTAAACTTCTATTCCCACAACACAAGTAATGAAGCATTCATGCCTCCCTTGCCCCATCATTCAACATGACAAGTTTTAATCAAACAAGTGGGATTCCTATGATGCAAAGTCAACCATAAATGGTCCCACCCAATTTTAAAAACATAAACATGATGCCATTTGGTTATCCAACTCTCTCTAACTATCAACAATCTAGCATACCCTTTACATAACCCCCTCTTCGGAACATACCTCAAGTATTTAGAAGAGCCTCTTAACCACAACATTCATAATGTCATACCACCACATGCTCTCCCTGAACTTCCAAATTTCAAAGGAATAGGAAATCCCAACTCGCATATCAAGACCTATGTCACAATAATGTGGAAACTCCTTCCTTGGGATGGGGTGGTAGCCAAGATTTTTCCAAAGGATTTCCAAGGTAACATTCTGGATTGGTATTATCAACTGCCAGAAGCATTGAACCACTCTTTTAGAAAACTCATGGATCAATTTATGGTTGCCTTTGATGTGAACAAACTAGTCAAGGCAGCAATTCAAGAATTTTTAATGATCAAACAAGAAACCAACAAGTTGATCGTACATTTGTCACACGATGGAGACAAGTTCTCTATTCTTCAACTAGTGCACCAAATGTAGATCATAGGGATCTTTGTGATCTCTTCTTACATGCTCTCAATAAGGACGCATGAGAATTCTAGAAACTCCCTTATGAATTGTATGAGGAGACACTCAAGAGTGGCTTAGAATTGATCAAAATGATATCAATAAAGGGAGAAAGGAGTATGATGCTAATGGAAAATTAGTGGGCCATGATAGACATAATAATCTCTCAACACTGAAAATCCTGAAAAACAATCAGAATACAAACCTCTCACTATCCAAGAATAATAACAATTGTAATTACAATGATCATGATGGTGGTAATAATTACATGAATTTGGGGAACCAAAGTAACTCCCCATGAGAAACTATTACGAGCAAAAAGGTAGACCAAATGAGCAATCATACAACAATCATTGTAAACCTTATTAAAAACCTCAAATTTACGATCATAATAAATACTACTCATTTCACAAGAGAAGGGGGCATGATATCAAGTCATGTCAGGAGTACCATCGCTTCATATCAAACTTCCCAAAAAATCAACCATTCCCACAAGTTGAAGTAAATAGCCTTGAAATTTGTAAAAAACCTTCAAATCGCCTTTAAACAAAACATGCTAAACCATGTAGAGTTGGACAGAGATCATGATGTTTGTACTACCCAAGGACCAAAATGGCCAAACTCCACCCCTAGCAACTCATTTTTTCTCACATGCTAGAACTTCTCAAGAGTTCTCCTACTCACAAGAATGCTCTCCGTAGTGCCTTAGATTTAGGTCATCTAGTTCAAAACACTCCAAACGAAAAGTGTTCTACTTCCACATTCAATTTCAAAAACTTACCCTCAGATGATGACATAGCTAAACAAGATGGTCTCCCCCTCTACCTAATAGTCCAAGTTCACAACTATCCATTAAATGTGTCATGGTTGATGACGAAATTGGAATCAATATAGTCTCTCTCTCCTTCAAAGAATGGGTTATGACAAAACTAACATCACACAAGGAAGTTCCACCCTTACAATTCACGATAACCCAAACATCCAAACCATGGGAAAAGTCAATCTTCCAATCACATTACGTCCAAAAACCCTTCCAATTAAATTTTATGTCATCAATGAAGAAACCACTTACAACATGATCCTAAAAAGACCTTAGATTCACAGGATGAGGTAAGTTCCCTCCAGCCTATTTCAGGAAATCCATTTCTCACACATGGGTCAAACCCATGTCATTAAAGGGAACCCTAACCTTTCAATGTTTATAGAATATAACAAGAGAAAAGAGATAAACTGCAAAAACCAGTCTAGGGATTAAGATTTTTGAAAAAGGAGAGACATCCAAACAAATCGCAAACATTGCTAAAACCTCAAAATCCACTAGGGAAGGGACATTCAATCCCCACTGAACAAAATCTTACGCTCCCCATAACTAAGCAACAATTCCAATCGACCAAGACATGAACATCCATATGGTTGAGATCACCACTAAGGAAAAAGAACCAAAACCCACACTAGAACTAGGAGTCACCAAGATTTGTTCAAACATTAGGATCAATTGCCCCTCATAAGTTTAAAGAAGGTAACCCATTTACAACTAATGAAACTCAACAATAACAAAAAATGATAAAGCTAGGGGCAAATCATCAAACGATGAAAAATGTGAATACACGGAGCTTCTCACCAAATTTAAAGACATCTGTATACCAACCCTGAGAGTGCTCTTGCAAAGACTTTCATATAACAAACAAAACCAAACAACCAAGTCAACCAAAATAAGAAAACAATACAATAAGATCATCCCAAAACCATTCAAAGTCAGAGACCTCATACTCAGAATTAATAATCCAATCAACAAAACAGCCACAAATTCAAACCAAATTGGGAAGGACCTTATGTAGTTAAGGAAGATGTCGAAAATGGTGCTTAACTCTTGTACACAATGGAAGGTCAAGACTTCAGTGATATGGTTAATGTGTTTCACTTGAAAAAATATTATATCTAGAAATCATAAAAGCTTAAAATCAAAAAAATAAAAATAAAAATAAAAAACCGAAAAAAGCTACAAAACATAAAAATTCAAGAACATGCATCTCATTTTGTTCATCTATGCATTTGTTTTTTATAAAGATAAGCAGCAAAACAAGGGGTTGAACCCTTAACAATCAAGGCCCCAAGGGCAGAACAATAGGATTGTCAGAAACAACCAATAGGTCCAGAACCAAATGCTGATCCAAACAGACCAGAAACAGCAAACTAACAGCACAGGCCCAGCAGCCCAACAAGAAAACCAAATAATTACACAACACCAGAACCTGACCCAACAAATCTAACACCCAAAACTCTAGGGTGCAGAGCAGCCACAGAATGAGGAAGACCTTTTTTCTTACGATGAACCATAGTCCAAGAGGGCTCAAAATCCAAATCACTAGATTGCGGGGAGAGGGGATCCACCCCCGACGCCACAACCACTGAGGACGAAAGATCCACAGTAGTCGCCAAAGTAAGAGAGTCCCTGCCCAGAGAAGCTAAACCTAATGAAGGCAGAGCCGAAGCAAAGGAAACCAGAACGGGACAAGCAGTGATCCTATCCGAAACTGGCGGAGCTGACAGGTGAGCAGAGGAACGATCAAGAGAATCCAACAAATGCGAGGGAGACAACGCAACAGCCAGCACAACCCCCTCAGGAACAGCCATGGCAGGGAGCTCACCCTCCTCAAAGGACCCATCCTCCTGAGATGAATAAACCTCCACGGAAGCATTGATAGTCAAGTGATCCGGAAGAACATCCTTCAACCAAGTTGCAGCACCTTTGCGGTGCGTGAGGGGACAACTCGAAGCCAAATAACCGATAGCAAAACATTTTTTGCATCTGAAAGGGATTCCCTCATAATCCAATAATTGTTTTCATGGCCTATCCCCTACCATCAAAACCGTGTCTCCATGAAGAGGTTTGGAGATGTCAAGGTCCACTAGGATGCAGGCTACGGTAGAATGCCCCATGTAAGAAGTAGTAGAATCAACCTTTAGGAAACGACCAATAGCATTGTCGATGCTCTCGTAGCAAGAGTCCTCCCAAAACTGGAGAGGGAGATTAGGGAGACGAACCCAGATGGGTCTGATGTTAAGCGGCTCAGTAAGGGGATTAAAGGACAGAGTCCAGGGTTTGATAGAAAGGGAATGCTCACCCCATAACCAAACCTTGTCGTTGAGCACTAAGTCTCGCTGCTCCAAAGAAGCAAAAGTTACCTCTAGCACATGGAAACAACTCAATCTTACCTTCAACTAACGGCTTCCAGGACTCCATGACCTAATTGTGGAGATTGGGCAGAGAGGGCCAAAAACCATTGAATCTACAAATAACTCCAATATTGCGGTAGAAGACTTCATTTTCTATAACCTCCGGGCCACACACCACAACAAGAGACTCCCAGGCACAAGGCAAAGGCCGAGAACCCTGCCGGGAGTGAGACCGACTACCTGTGCCAATCACAACAGTAGAAAAGGACTTCCGGGGGCCCCCAGGGGCCTGCAGACCTGCAACAGACCCAATGAAACCAACACCCCTGCCAACAGGGTTGCAAGCCTTTCTATTTTCAATATCCTCACTCCCACCAGAGGCTCCAACATCAGCAACTGCAGGAATGTGCCCAACACCGAACCCAACCTACAGACCCAGACCACCAGCATCTGCTGCCGCAGGAACCCCGCACCCGGCCTCAAGAGAAAATCTCATGCTGACCCAAGCAGCCGCACAACTATCCGTTGCAGTCTCCTTCCCTGCAAGCAAATTTGAAATCATCATCTCGCCTCAATGTACTGATTAAATAGAAATGAACTATTAACCTCTATTTCCCTTTCATCTATGCATTTGTTAATGAGTCACTCTTATTTAATTTTCATACTAGTAAGGAGTCCTAAAGTTGTCAAGTATAGGTTGTCCCTTCTAAGCTTTCGTATTCCTAAAAACCATCATTATCCATTCCCTTTTGCACACCCGAGAATTTTTAAATGAAGTTAATCTCTAAGCTCTACACTGATCCTAATCTTACCTAACATCTAGTCAAGTCTAAACAAAGCAAGTTTTCAAACCTATAACATCCAACAGTAGCCAACATTCAAGTCTGATCAATTCTCCTCAATAGGGGGGAAGTCTTAGTAGTTGGTTATGCCCTTTTGGTTATATTTAGTCCCTTACTCACCTTACCTAGTCTTTGGTAATGAGCCCTTGCTTCTTACTAGTTGCATGAGGTTAAGGGGGTTGAAACTCTAAACCCTCACTTGCCTAGCCTAGTCTTTGGTGATGAGCACGTGTATCTTACTGATTGCATGAAGTTAAGCTATGGGGGTAATGACAGAAATTAAAAAATTAATATTCGTACTCACAAAGTGGAGACTCAAAAGGTTGAACCTCTAGGAAGTGGTTAAAAAAGGAAAATGGAGTTTATAAACAAAGCACACACACACAAATTAGGGTAACTAAAGAGTCTAGCTTGTCTACTAGAGCTAAGCATTGTTGAGTGATGAATCCAACGTTGACTTTGTTTTCCATCTTTGGATCTAAGTATAGCAAATACCCATAAAGTTTGTTGACCTGTCTACATCAAAAACTTGTATAGATAAGGATCAGTGTTTAGCCTTTTGTGCAAACTAAACCTAAAAGTTGTTTCATCTCCCTTTCTCGTTCCCACTTGATTCTCTAAATCCTATCCCAAGAAGCTTTAGTAGGTTGCCATGTGCTAGGTCAACCCATAATCCCCTAGGCTAAAAATCCTACTAAAGAGCAATCACAGTATTTGTTCCATTTGCATACATTTCAAAAATAGAAAGCAATAAAACATGTCATTATATAATGGCATCCATAATAATATCAACATAAGCAAAGTGTGTTGCAATTCCATCTACATGTGTCTCAAACGCATCCATACATGTTCACATTGCATGCATTTATAAAGCGAAAGGATAACAAAATTAGTTTCAACATTGTCATTCACCTATTGTTGCGACTTGATTGGTTGATGATTGGTTGGATAGAGCTTTTATTTATGTTGTTTATGTTTATGCATACCTATGATGATTACATATGAGTGCAAATTACTCCAACAAAATCAAAATAGCAAAGTTGTGCACTCAAGCATGCAAGTCTCCCCATGCAAGGGGCAAGTATGAAATCTATAATAAACGTAGGCCTCTCAAAGACCTCAAGGTGTCCTACAAGGAAAGAGACATCAAGTCAAACCTTCATTGAAATTTTCAAAAAATACATAAAAATTAGAGAAAAAAAATTGTAAAAATCTTCAAAAATCCTTAAAAATCAAAGACATTTCTTCTATTGTATGCGTTCTCTCTAGATTCATGCAACAACCAAGAGAAAGTCACTAAGTAGCAACAAAAAAATCTTCAATATCTAAAGGGAACTCGAAATTTTAAGCCAAAATACTCCAATCCAACATATTTGAAACTACTTGGCTATTCAAATTTAGACCATGCAGATGATTTGGTAGATGAGAAATCTATTTCAAACTTCGTGATGAATTTAGGATTAGCAATCATCACTTGGAACTCAAAGAAGTGGTCAATGTTAGATCTTTCTTCAATGAAGCAAGATATATGGTAACTTCAAATGTAACTAGGGAAATATTGTGGCTTGGAGAGATTTTAGAAAATTTGTAGAAAAGATATTTTTTCAACCACTTATAGTCGACAATACCTCAGCAATCAAAATGGCAAGAAATCCAATATTTTAGACTAAATCAAGCACATCAACGCCAAATTCCATTCAATTTAGCATTATGTTGAAGATGACAATGTTAATAGTCCAATTGAAGAGCAACCAATGAATATCTTGACAAAAGCAATTGGAAAATAGAGATTTGAAATATTCAAAGGCATGTCAGTTGCACATGGAACAATGAGAAAAGAATGTAATGAAAATTGCAAGAGGTCTTATATAAATTGGGTTGGGAGGAAAAAAAACCAGGTTAAAGCAAAAGGCCAACAATGAAAAAGAAAAAATTAAGAGCAAACCAAGAAATGAAAAAAACTACCATCTAATTAACTAAACAATTTAGGCAGAAAATAATTAATTATATATAATAGTTGACAATTATTATATATAATCATTTTTTAAAATGATGTATATAATCCTAGGTTATAGTAAATTAGTGCATGTAATAATAATATCGTATTTTAAGTTGCATTTCGGTTTTCATTTCATTTTCACAATCTAATTTCCTGGCCTAACAATAGAAAATGCTTTTGACTAAGAATTGAGTTTCTCACTTAGCATTTCAACATATCATTTGCATTATTTTTACTCAATGCTGCTACACTTTATTATTTTTCACTAAGATCATTTAACACTAAACTCTCCCCATGATTATCTAATAAATATTTGAAATCTTATAATAAATAAAATCACTATAAAGTTTAAATTAATTTTCATTAAACTCTGAACTCTCCCCCACGATTATTGAAAAATATTTTAAACTTATTATAAATTAAATCATTTTGAAGTTTTAATTATTTGAATAATCTTTTAGATCCTATGAAAAAATGAGATCACTTTCTAATTTTAATTAATTTCGATTTGAAAGGATTGTGCTGCAATACTAATGGATAACTTTCAGCCCTTTTCATTCAATATGACTTGAAATAAATCATAAGAACAGACTCCATGTAGCTTTATGTAGAAATCAATTTATTTTCCATACATCTGATTCATCTTTTGAGTCTCATTTAAAATTTGTAAGATTTCCCGTGTTGTGGTCTATAATGACCGAATTTGCTGAAATAAGTGTCAATAAATATTTATATCTTGTATACAAACGTATCTAAATAAATTCAAAAACGGGAACAAAAATTCCCTATTAATCATACGAGTCTTGTTTTTAATTATTGTTTTTTTAATTTAATTAATGGCTTACTTTTCTGGGCTCTTCGGCTGGTAAGATTTTCAAGATAGTGAAAGCTGGTATTTATGAGAAAGAGAAATTTTGCAGAAAATATAAATGAAATGCATGGATCACAGTTTCCAATATCGAGTAAAACATGTTATAAATCATCATCAAAAGATCATCAAATTGCATAAAAAGAAATATAAAAAAAAACTGGTCATTTCTCTCCATTCGATCGGCAATATAACATTGAGCGTTCACTTCAACTATTAGACGAACACTCATTATAAAAGCACAAGCATATTTTAGAATTCAATTTCTTGCTAAACGAGAACGAGTTAATACACATCAATTTTGCCCAGTTGACCTTGTAGTTTTATTGTGGTCCGGAATACAAGTTACCAATCTCACAACTCCTGCCTGTTCGATCAAGCAAGAAAAATCACATCTATAACAGGAATACAATGGCACACATTCAAATATAGTCTATTTGATTAACAAATTGTAGGAGTGACCCAAAACAAGAATGCCTTGTGCCAAAAGATGGAACAGCTGGTATATATTTCACTTGATCAAAATACAATGCCTTCCGACTGATGGCATAAAAGATGCCTCACAACAGTATTTATATATTCAAATACTAATCAAGTTTCACCATCAGAAGTCGATCTTCTAATATTGAAGCACGTGTGATCTAAAGGAGGTGGACATGACAACAAAATATTTTTAGATTTCCCCAATAAGAAAGAAAACTACTTGTCAGTATAGTAAACTGCAAAATAACTCCCCAAAATAGGCACATATTCAGTAAAAAGGAACAAGCATCTCTTGCTTATCTGGACATAGCTCACCATAATTTAAATTACAATGACTGATGGCAGCCATAATTAATAAGTACACTATCCACATGAATGATAGTGAAAATGGGAAACAGGTTACATCATGCAGATCCACAATCAAGAATGGACTTCAACATCCAACATCTCTTAGCACCAAGAATTTGTCTAAAACCTTTTCCGAGAAACAATAATCTACATTTCCCATTTGGAAAAATACTATGGGTGTCATTACAAAATGTCCAGTAGTGTAAACGAAAATATGGAAGAATGGGTACTTTAATGCCAAAGTATGACAATACCTGTAGTAGTATTGATTACTAAGCACCACAAACATTTTAAGGATAGGAAATATAAAAGCATGCATGATCATATTTTGAATTAAGGTGAGCTTTTAACAGTATCGGTGAGGATGCTGTTTTTCACATCCACAATGCATAGCTCAAAATCTTTAAAATTTCTGAAGATTCTCGCTCCCTAAGATGTACAATCAATAAATCCATTTCTCTTGCTCTCCGGTTGCTCCTCATATACCTGCCATACATCCAACCTCATACTATACACTAGCCCATTAGCTAGTTCTTAATTACATAGAAGTATGAACCTCGTATACTGACTGCTCAAAACAGAATCAAATATATGTCTGCAGATTTTAATATGTAAATAAGATGAAGTTCCATATTATTTTATTTCATTCACTCTCAGTTTTTACAGCTATTTTCCCTTGCAGATAAATACAGGGGACTTGTATGAAATACATTTTTTTAAAAATGAATGACCTTAAAAATAAGAGATTTGTAGCTCGAACTTTCAACCTTCTGTATTCATCCTATATTCCAATGAGTGCATATCTTAAGAGTAAGCTGCTTACAAATGACCCATCATTTATCGTGATGAGGGATTATGGAGTGTGATACCCAAAAAATTTCCAAAAATCTCATTTCAGTGATTTTTTTTTCTAAATCAATCCTCAAAATTCCCTGACATTCTCATCCTATGTCATTCCTATTTAGCCTGAGTGGGAAGCAGTTACCTGCTATTAACATCTTGCCTGATCACAATCAAACCTTTAATACCTTAATTCAACTTGCATATGCAAAAACATGGAAGTACAAATAATTCAGAAGTTTCCACTAGCCATTGTGTTAATCTCAAATGGTTGCAACGAGCCCAAGGACCACCCACCTATAAATGATGAAACAGCTAGAAACAGACAATCTCAAAAGAGAGGTAAATGCCATATGGGATCTTGAATATCCCACCAAAGAGGATTAAATTCACAATTTTGAATCGCAGAAATTAAGTAACATATAATCTATTATAGAAGATCAATATTATATTTTACATCATTTCTAAAAACAAATAATGGCAAGAAAATAAAAGCAAGAGAAATGAGAAGTGAGTAGGAACTAATGATATGATCCATCTAAGTCAACCTACCCCATTCCTTGCCTAAAGGAATCCTACCCTACTTTTAATGTACGGAGTTCATTCAGAAGTCAAAGGTCTTCAGAATAAGAGGGAGGATGGAATTGAATTCTTACAACTTAATCCTGCACTACTTACAAAATTATAGCCTAAAACCTATACTGTACATCAATCAAACCAATTTCATAGCCAATAGATATATTTACATTTATTTCCTATCTTTCTCATCAAAAATTGAAAGCATAATGCTTTCACTGCCTTGTTCTTCCGCACCTATATTGAAAACTGTGCCCAACAACCTTCCTTTCTCCATACCACCAGATAACATATTTTGAACATAAGGTTTTCACTGTCCATGCTAGTTTCTGCAAAAAACTCTTGTTTGCATCAATGTTCAGATCACACTCTGGGATCCATCATTAGGATGAGGAAGTACAGATTTAGATTACCTTCTTCAAAGAATCTATTTCACCTGATTTCAATAAACTTTCTACAGAGCATATGGTAGTGGAGACAGGAAATACAAATTTACCAGACATAGCCACCCAAATGCCCCATAGTTACCCAGGCAATCACATGTCTGTAAAATGATCCATTCTTGGTTCCCGAAATCTCTTTTTCCATGTTGATAAAAGTTGAGCCCTTCATGTCTTTAGTTGCCATCCCCTAGGTCCTTGCAGCGACTGAATCCAACAGAGGAGAGGCAGGGGGGGGCTACAATCATGTACATGTTATCATTCTCTTGTATTTAACATTTTGTAGCAAGCCCAAAATGCATGCCTGTCTCTTGTACAGTGTGCTTAATTTGAACCTTGGAGCCTTATAAGTTGGCTTGGTCTGTTTGGGAGAAAGGGATGTGGTGACACTTTAAACTCCCAACAAACAATCTCTCAACACACCACTCAGGAACATTTGAAAAACAAGACAAAGTCCAAATAGTGGCATCTCATAGCTCTAGTCAATCAAATACAAACAATATTTCTTGTCCGAGAACCATTACCTCTTCTCTCACAGTGTTCTTCATCTTCAATCTTAAGATACATTTGCCGAGGAATATAATTGTAACATTGTCACTGACAAGAATCTTGTACAAAATCCAATTATATAAGGCTTCAATCTTCCCTGTGGCCTCAAATTTATATTGAAAGTCAGCTTAAATGCACACGCTCTTGTACTTTTGGCATCAGTGTTTAGCATTTGTCCTTCCCCCAATCAGTGTTTAGCATTCATCATTTCCCCAAGATGCCTTTTATCTTAGAGTGATAGACAGAGTATCTAAATTTTCTGTGTTAATTGCCTGTTTAATACTGCCCAAGGGTGAAAAGCATCCCTAAGAGATTTGTGTCTACCATCCCCACCACGGAAATGATTTCCTTACCTCCAAACCTCGAGAAAACTATGCCAAACACAAACAACACAAATTGCAGAATGTACACTTCCTTGCAACAAAAATTACCAACTAATAAATTCACCATCATCTGCAAGTTCCACGCTTAGCAAGGCACCAATAAAGATCAATTAGGGAGGAGGGATGGGAAGCAGAGAGAGGAGGGGAGGGGAGGTATGAGATGTAGCAATTAGAAGCCATAGGTAGTGGCATGTCCTGTCACACCAGATATGCAACCATTGAAATGATTAATCAGCCAATCCTCCTATTTCACACAGAAATCAATGAGTTGCTCTTCAACAGTTTCTATTTTCTCCATTTTATTTTATTTTTTTCATTTTTCAATAACAATCCCTAGACAGATAGGCTATCTTGAAAAAGAGTGGCAGACACTGCCATTCATCCAGCATGATCCCAACTGAAGCCATTATTGAAACTTGATTGATGCCTGCATTTTCCAAGAGCTCCTCAGGTTGATTCCATTCACGACAGCAATGTTGAAAGCAGATTTCCTCCAATTTTAGTTCCTTATAGGAGAATACATTCAATCTCCCAACTAGGAATTCTGTTTTCCTTCATGACATTTATGATAATCATCCAATCGCCTTCAGCAATGATCTCTTCAGTTCCAGTTCCTTTTTCTGCTGTCAATGTCAATCCTTCTACATGGGCAATGGTCTCAACCTCTTATCTGTAGCTTTGGTGATATACAAATGTACACCACCAAGGAAGATCCAAATCACCATCACATTTCATCTCAAGAAACCTTGGTGTTGTGGATTCCCAATTTCTTCTCTTTTTTGTTATCTATCGCTTTATCTCCTCAACAGGGGTGAAAGCAACTAATGACCAATTTGCTATGATTGACTTTTAGTTATGTGGTAGAGCTTGCGGATGGATATTCAACTTGCTGATAACATTTGTTTCTCTCTTGAAATATTCTCCTATTTCTTTCAAGCCATATACTCCAGAAAATGCTGGTTGGGTTATTTCTCCACCCAAGTCCTGGGTTCTCGTTACCCATTGGCCAAGATAGTAAGACTTCATTGATTATCTTAGGAAAGACTCATTGCAAACCCAACTAATATATCCTTACAATCACTGAATCCAACAAAGAAGAGGCAGGAGGGCTGCATTCATCTGCACCTCATCATTCTTTTGCATTGGATATTTCATAGCAAACCCTAAGTGCCTAACTGTATCTTGTACAATATGCTTCATTGTAGCCTTTCAAATTTGCTTGGTTCATTTAATAATAAGGAATGTGGAGGCACTTTAAACTCCCAACAAACAATCTCAATGCACAACTCTGGTATCTTTAATAAACAGACAAAATCTATATGGTTGCATCTCATGGCTCTACTTTGTAAAATACAAACTATCTTTCCTCTCGAAGCACCATTGTGAATCTTGTCCAAAATCCTATTACAAAAGGCTTCATTCTTCAACATGGCCACAAACTTGTGTTGAAAGTCAGCTTCAATTGACACTTCAGCTATTTTCACCTCAGTGTTGCATGGTCATCCTTGCCCCAAGATGCCTTCTATCATAGCCACAATGCCAAAGTTTCTATGTGAAATGATGTCTTCAATCACCTATCCAATATTGCCACACAGTAAGGAGCATCCTTAAGAGATTTGTAGCTGCCATCCCACCTTAGAAACAATTTACTCACCTCCAAACCTAAAAAATACAATGCCAAACCCAAATACAACACAAATTGCTCAATGTATACTATTTGCAACCCACATTCCTAACTAATAAATTCATTGTCATCTGCAAGTTCAGCACATAGCAAGGCATCATAAAAGGTCGTTTGGGGGGTTGACTAGTAGTAATTAATAGCCATAGGTAGTGGCATGTCCCTTCATGCCAGATACACAATCACCAAGGTTGGTCCTTCTATTTCACATAGAAATCAATGAGTCACTCTTCAACAGTTTCCTTTTTTCCTCATTTTGCTTTTCTTCAATTTTTAGATTTCCAACCTAATATACCGAGGCTACCTTCAATAACATTCATCCAGCATGAACCAATTGAGGCCATTATCAAGACACGATTAATGCCTACATTTGCCAAGAGCATAAGTTGATTGCCTTCACAAGAGCAATGTTGAAAGGCAATTAGAAATTTAAATCAAACCTCCTGCTTCTCCAAGAATGCATTCAATCTCCCAACTGGGAGTTTTGTCGTCTTCATCACATTTATGATGATCATCAAGTTGCCTTCAACAATGATCTTTTTAGCAAAGGTCTCTTCGTATTATACCCCTTCTTTTTGTGCATACCCATTAGCAACAGGTCAAGCTTTGTACTTGTCCCCTTCTTCCCTTGGTACAATGTTGGCAATACCAAAGTCTTGTTCTATATCGAGGCATCAAATTCCATCTTCATGGCAGTTTTCCATTCAAGCTTGTCCTTGGCTTCTTCATGTGTTAGTTTCATATGCTTGAAACCTTGCCGAATCTATTTTCCGATTGTGTATATCCACCATACAACGCTTGTAGGAATTCATTCTTCCAAACATCATTTTATATTATAATAACATGCAGTTTTTGTCATCGACTCTTTTGACTTGTTTGTGAGGTCGGAGTTCCATTATGTTTGTCAACAAGAACTTATGGAGCTTAACTCTTCCAATGTTTGTGGCTCTGAGTCTTGCTTTAATTCACAATGTTCCAAAATCATTGGCAACAATTCAGCCGTATAGTACTAGCAAATGATTTACCATTATTAAAGGAGAAAAGTGTCTTCACATCAACAAAGTCTGTACTAATGAGAATTTTATTCATATAAACATCTCATAATCTACATGCCATACATGTCTTGCTTTTCCCATATAATTTGCTTCTCTTTTCTGTAGAAATTAGTACATAAGCAACACAATCAAAAACATGAAATTCACTTACTGTTTGTTGATCTCTTGCTTGACCATTAACACAGTCAGTGATGGAAGTCCCAATTAAGGAATATCCAAACCTGCAGCCCTAACACTTAATACCACTCACACAGCAGAAAATACTAATAAATCGAATTAATCAACACACAACCGCAGTACTGCAATGCTCAGAAATGAATTCTTTTATTGATCAACAGCAATAAGCTGCTTCACAGTACACTGAGGCCTTGAAGCCTTACAACAATCACCGACTCTACAAACCAGCTACAGACTCCACTAAGCATTGCTTCTTTGGGTTCCCACTTTACTGATATTTGTATACATCCATCTAGGAACCTCATTACACACTTCCAACTAAGTTACTGATCCTGGCACCAGTTCGGATTTGCTTATTCAGTTCAAATATTTGGCTAATGTAATGTCTCTTTTTGGGATATTCATGATTTTATGCCTTAAAACATTAATATTTACTCAAAACAATAATAGCTTTATCAAAGATCAAGAATTTATGGTAATATTTGGATCAATAAATCATAACACAATTGTCAAAATCAACCATATCGTGAATTCTTTGGAAATACTTACAAATCTGCTGAATTAGAGGTTTTCGTCCCTAACTCAACAGTGGCAATATCAAGGGTTTTCGTCCTTCCAACTCTTAGTCCACCTTGACCAAGATTTGGGTTTTCGTCCAAACTTGATAAGAGCAATAAGGGTTTTCATTCCTATCCTCTCGTGAACTTGGAAGGGATTTCATCCTTCCTATTTGCAAGACACTTCCTCAAATTCAAAACTGATTGCTTGATGAAGTTGCTAGATTGCTTTTGCTGATTGATATTTCTTGATGAATTGACAAGTTAATGCTTGAATGAGGCTTGAATGAATTTATGCTTGAATGGATGATCTCTTACCCAAGAAATGATCTCCCCTTTATATCTTATTTTTGAGGGAGTCACAACCATTCACATAGTCGCTGCTCTTTGAAAGAGTCACAACCCCCTCATACACCTGCTGCCCCTTTGCTTAATTATAATTATTCTGTCATGTGATTTCCTTATGTTTAGTTATCTCTATTAGGCGGGGGCATGACAGCCAAAAAATTTTGGGGGTTTGGTTCGTTTTGGGTTCGTCAGTACAAAAACATATAATAATCATAAATATACACATTTACAGCCTAAAATCAAGAATATTAGATGCAATACATATATTTCCTAATATTTTGAATGTATAAATAATATAATAATAAAATTATAAATAAAGATTAATTATAAAAAATAATTAACATACATAACTATTAATTTTTTATCATTTGATATCCTTAGAAAATATATAATGTGATTCCAACATTTATGTTAAAACTCCAACATGTTAAAAAAAGCACTTCCTCTGTTTTAGTTAAAGACTGCAACATTTATAAAACAGAGGAATGAGTGCACTCCGATATCCTCATTTCCTCATTCCTCTGTTTTATAAATGTTGCAGTCTTTAACTAAAACAGAGGAAGTGCTGTCTTTAACATGTTGGACATCCTTTTATGTTTAAAATCTTTTTCCAAACAGCTTATGTTTGGGGTTCTGAATTATAATATTAAATATCACTGCAATAATCCGCATTCACTCAAGTAGACGATTGATTGAAACAGTAGGATGTGTATTTATGCCCACAACTGATTGAAACAGTTGGATTTTGCTCACGTCCATATATCTGCCCACAACTGATTGAAACAGTAGGATTTTGCTCACGTCCATATTTCTGCCCACAATTTTAAGGTTTGTTTTTGCCTGCTCTGCCTGCAACCTCTGCAGCTGGCCATGTCTAGGGTTTTCAACCTTCTGTATTTTCTTCCGTAAAATGTCAAGACATAAAAATCAAAGATTTTCAAAAAATTTAAGGCAATTTACAGAGGGTTCAGCATGGCACATGATTTTTCTGCCAGGTTCATCCAGGATGAACTCACAATCGTCTGTACATACCCTAACAAAATCCCCCGATGAATCAGACCCAGATCTGGAGATAGCAGGTGCCAAACCGGTAACATAGACTTCCAATGAAGAGGCAAATCCTCCCATTTACAAATTACAATTGACTGCTGTCTTTTCTTAATTCCAGGGCTAATTAGAACTTCAAATCAGTCGGTGTCTTAATATAATTTCCCATAAGAACTAATGACAGCCCCAAATGGTCAAACATGTAATTCAGTTCCTTCGATGACACTTCCCAATTGGCCAACCCTTCCGCAAGTTATGGAGTAGAGAAAGAACATAAAAGATTTCCACAAATAATTCAAACATTTGAAGGAGAAGCTACGGAACTCCTTATAATGATGCATGGCCTTCAGGTGAACATTTCAATTTGTGTTGTTATTGCATAGTTTCAGACTCTGCTTGAACCTCTACACTTCATGCGGCAACAAAGGCTCATCCAAAAGGCTTCACGTTACTGCAAGATCTAAATCAGGCTTGATGTAATATTCTTCTACAACTGCAAACACAAACTCTAACTAGACCCCTGAGATGCTCCTGCATCAAAAATGCTTCCTCTAGAGTGATATTAAACAATGCTTACCTAGACTCCAGTTAAGAATGTATATCGGTGTATTCAATGTTTCTGCCCAATACTGTGTCACATTCCAACTATCCATTTCCATACCACCCCTGAATCAAAATTCCAAGTTCTGGACTCAATTTATTGTGCCTGGGTTACAACAAAAAGCAAGATATTTTCTCACCTCTTGGTCATCAATCTCCACGACATTTACTTGCTTTGAACCCTTTTGTTATGACAAGCTATTCCTTCACTTCAAATAGTTTCTCTGTCATGCACAAACTTCTTAAGAGTAAAAACATTTGATTGCTTGCTGGTGTTTTGTTCGCCCTTGTCTTTGATCTTTGCACTGAATGCATTTTTCTATATTGTCTGAGGTTGTCTCTTCCATCCAGTCATCCCACTGCTCCTTTTGTAAAATGTAAAACGAGTGTTCATAACTTTTCAAAGTCAACCATTTGGGTTTCCAAGAACAAATTCAAAGGCTCCACAAATTATCCATAGGATGGTGGTAAGCTTCATAAGATCAAGCTGTCACATCATCAGCATCCACTAGTTTTTGAATGGCAGACAACTGGTCTCTAAGATCCTTAAATCAAAATAGATATTCAAAGAAGGAAATATCCTCTGCAACTTATTAAAATACAAGAGATTCTTTAGATACAATGTATGTCCAACTTCTAATGTCTGGTGCTTGTTTAGACTCTCCCAAAGTGTTGCCTCCCAATCAACATTTCACACCTCCAGGTATTATTCATCAGCAACAGACAACTTTATAAGAATTAAAGCTTCTTTATGTCTACTATAAAATTCTGTGGAATCGTCAACAAGACTCTTTTCTTTGTTCGGCCCAATTTGCTTGAAGTGACGATACTCATAAATGGTAAGTATTTTATCACTCCACATACTGTAATTTTTCTCAGTTAGTTTTTAAATTTCAGGTAAAATTAGTGCCTGTATTAGCCATTTGTAAAGGAAAGATTTTTCAACCCACAAGATGGAGACAGCCATTTAAATATTAGGACCATAAGAAAAAGCATCAAACTATTTTTCACTCAAAATAAATTTAATTGAAATTGTATAAATCACACTTATCCAATAAATTCTTGGACTTCCCAATAAATTACATAAATCCTAATTACAAATTTCAAATAAGAATTGTTGAACATGCTTAGCTGGTGATAATAAAAGGAATATACTTATTTTAAAGAAAAAGCTCACAATCACTCTAATAGAGCAAAAGCAGGACTTGGGCAAGTGTCACTGCCTACTCTTCATAGAGTTGACTCCAGCCTACTCTCTGCACATAAACTTTTTCTCAAACTGCCCAAGGCAAACTAGGCATTCAAATCAATCACAAACGATTCGAAGGAAGTGTAGAAGAGTGCTTGCTCCAATCCATCAGTTCTTACAGAGTTGCATGTGTTAATTTGATATCAATTTGTCAAACCTGAATGTCGTGATAGATATTCATTGTTTAATATTAAACTAATATAATCAATTTGAAACAGTATACTAATTTGCTATCAATTTGTCAAACTCGAATATCATGATAGATATTCATTGTTCAATATTATAATCGGCATCATATAGGTCTTTGTGAAGACCAACTTCATCATCATCGTCGACAGTAGACGATGAAGATGGATACAAAGAACCACAAGCAGCCCCACCATCACTCACAGTAAAAGTATGCTAGCTATCCAACTCCTCAAAAAGTGAAAATGGCTGTGAATCAGAGGAAATTCATTGCGCTGCTTACTCTGGCAACTGTGAATCTTACCATGGCACTGCTTACTTGTCAAAGAAAACACAGTGTTTGTTTTTTCCCTGTTACTCATCAAACAAAACGCAAGTGAAAATGACTCAGTGTACGGTTTAGGGAGCAATTTTAATGGTCAGAAGTCAAACAAAACGCATTGAAATTGTCACCCCCTGCCAGTATCACCCCAGAATCAGCTCAAAGTAGCTGGAATCGCCCAGATAAGCTCATGAACAATTCCAAACAAATCCATGTGTAAAAAAATGTGCCCTAGACGAATTCACAGGTGAATCGAACCCAATTCCAATTCTGAAACAAATCATACCCGGGTACACCTAAGTTTTTGGCCAATCCGGTAACATAGGTTTTTAATAAAGAAGAATGTATATAGGTTCAAAAGATAGTTACTTGTGACCATAGCTTAGTACCCACATATTCTCTCAAACTTACCATGAGTTTGAAGAAACAAATAAAACATGTATCAAACAGCAGTGACATTAAATACCTAAATACATTTACACAAGCTGCAGGATCCTTTGCAGTTCAAAGAGAATCATAGATATAAATGTCGACCAATTTTTGTGATTCATGACCGTCTAAACAACTGTCAGCCATGACAATATAATCCCACCACTACCTTGAAAATGATTTGACAATTGTACAGAATATACACTACAGCCAACAGTTAACACTGCAGGATAAAAATATTTTAATACAAAGCCAAGTAATTGGCCTGGCTTCTGATTTGACAGTCTGTAGAGTCGATGTAAAAGTTTTGAACCCATGCATTACCAAATACTAGATGAGGTCCAATTTCTACAGTCAATGATTTATTATGTTAGTACTGGATAAAGCAATCAAGCTCCCAACTAATCAGAATCTAGTACAAGGATCAAGTCTCCCAACTCAAGACCCAACATAGCAACTACAGATTCAAGTAAGATGCCTAAATATAGCGTTTGTTACCCACTGCTCTTTGAATGACGGGTTACCACATGAATAAATAGTAGCACCCAGCAACTGATACTGGAGATAAATAATGGCAGTGTTTATTATTAGAAAATGGTAATCTGAGAGTAAAATAGTCCAAACAAACCAAAAAACAGATTGAACAGGCTGACTCTAGCATCTCGCAAATCCCACCCTGCTCCCCAAAAATAGGGTTCAGAAACAAAAGAAATGAATGTGGCTTTACCATAATTTATAACTTTAAGATAGTACATGTCAAAACTTTGGTTTTAGAATTTCTCAATAATAGCTAGAACCATTGACCTACTAACATGGCAACTCGAATTTATCAAAATAGATTAGTCCATTCCAAATGGTTGAAAGGAATCACATTATACCTGGAGTAAAGCAAACACATGAATCGATGACGGCAGGTATAGCAGCTTCCCTTACAGCATCACTAGCAAAGAAAGATCACTTAAACACCACTTCAGTAGAACTCGTAGAAACCACAGTAGAAAGTTCGATGGAAAGTGAAACCAGATGATCATATGGCATTATAAATTTTAGATTAATTGTGGGTTAAAAAGAATAATGTTTTCCCAATGTCAACAGAAAAATTGGATTGGAACTTGACAAGGGTAAACAGTTAATAAAAAGCCATGACTGGATTTGGCTTCCTTCCTTTAAAATACAAGTGTCTGAGCATGTCTGGTGTCCTGAAGAAGCTGCCATGTGCTCAATTCCTTTTTTTCATTTTGCAGGAGAACCTACAGGTTTAATCATGTAAAAACTTTAATAGAAAAATACAGCTTCGTTACAATTTACCAAAGCAAAAGAAAAGAAACTGACATATTTAGACCTAGAGCTATCCTATCCTGTAATCACATCATATCCCAAAACTATTTACCAACAAATTATAAGGCAGTTTTATTTTTCTTTAAGAGATTTAAAATTGCAACAGGCCAAAAAAATCATCTTTTTACAAAAATTGACTGTTAGAACCCCTATAATTGCAACAAGTTGAAAGATGCAAATAGCATGCAAGATAGAAGCTATAGAGAGACATAGATGGTACATAATCCAAAATTATAAAACAGGCACTAAATGAGAGTTTTAAAAAGGGAAAAAAACATACCTAGAAAGCTCTGGTTCAAAGCATTGAAAATGTCTAATCCTCCATCAAACTATTGACACATACTCAAAGACTTTTATATTTACTAATCAATTCCCATTTTTTGTTAGGCCTGCATCTTCCCCCTTAGAGTTTTTATGCTGCAAAATTACGCAAACGAAGAAAAACACTCAGTAAGCACTAGCCTAGGAAAAGGCTAAGCTTAAAATTCTGATGGAAAAAAGACAGTTCCAAAGACCAACTTGACCATATGTCTAAAAGGCATAACAAAGTTAACTATAAAACTTAACAGACATATTAGCATATTTAAATTTTTGCCAAGTTAATTCTCATCCCCACAAATTTCAAGCAATGAAGTTTGTTTTGTTTTTTGCAAACAACTGCATAAATATTCAGCATCTCTTATATCTTTACCTTTCTTTTCTTATGCTTGTGAGAACCACCTTCCTCTTCATTGCCATCATGTTTTCTTTTCTGTGTGCATCAGAAAGACGGTAAATATTAACTTGCTGAATCATTACAACCCTGGAACCATAATCATATTCAAATTTTAAAATAGCAAATGACATGCCTTTTTGTGATGCTTTTTTGACTTATCATCTCCATTTTCATGACTGCCACTTTTGTCCTTCTTCTTGTCCTTGTCTTTTTCTTTATCCTTATCCTTATGTCGGTGGTTGTGCTTCTTGTGGTCTCTATCTTTGTCCTTTTCCTTGTCCCTGTGCTTCTTATGCTTCTTTTCCTTATCCTTGTGCTCACTTTTGACCTTCCCACTAATTGTCGGTAGCCCTCTGTCTGCCTGAATTAAATTAAAATAAATGTATTGCAAATTTAATTTAAAATCATTAGGTTCATAATCAAAGTCTTAAATCACAAATTCAAAATGACTAGCCACCAATCAACGTTAAAATTCCAAAACAATGAAAAACCAAATATTAAATACTCACCTCAGACAATTGGATGGGTCCATTTTCTCTTAACTCCAAAGCTTGCCTCAGTGTTTCTAAATCAAAAGGTTGGATACGAAAACCAATATCCATGACTGGAGGTTCCTGAATAAGTTGTTCTAATTCCATGCCTTCCCCTTTTCTAATTTCAGTATCACCAACCACATTATTTAGATATGGAGTTTCAGCAATTGATGCTGGTAAAGGCTTCTTACAGAAATTCTCATGGTGCGCCCGTAATCCAAATTGATTAATCAAATCTACAGCACCTGTCAATTCTCTTGGCCCTGAACAAGCAACATCAAATAAGGCATGGAATGCTTAAAGATGCACAGAATATTGCAGTTACTTATTCAAAAATAACATACTAAAATTTAACAATTTAAATAATGTAATTGATATCAGCAACAAAAAGCAACCTTTGAGTCAGAACAGCATATATCATATCAGCCAATTTCTATTTCTGGAATTTGGCAACTTGTCCTATTTGTCACAAATATACAATGTACACAAGATAAGCAGATGTGGAAACAGTCAACTGTCACAGAGATCTTCATTTCAACCATTAGGCAAGATGACAGATCAGAAATAAACAATAAAAAAGCTATTGGTTTAAATCCAAAATGGTACAGCACAAAAGTCATATATGAGGAAAAAAATATACGACCAAGGAGAGGATGCTTCCATAGCAAGACTCTGTGCAATAAGTTATCATGTGGACAAATTAATTTTTCTACCATGGAAGGCTTGTATGATATGCACGCAAAGAAAGACATAATAGAGGTGGTGATGCAACCATGAGATGAAGCCCCTGAGTTGCAATCATTTGCAATTCAACCACTCTCACAAGTAACTAACTCTTCATCTTGTGATAATAATTTAAGTACTTTCAGTTTCATTCATTCATTGAAGAGGAACTGAGTGGGGTTGAAGAACACAACAAATTTGGTCTACATTCATGGCACTCTCCAGTACAGACCAAAGGTAGAATGAGGATCCTTTGGCAAAAAGGGACCAAATTCATCTGATGGAGAAGGTCGAGTCTTGGAGGATGAAGTGGTTCACGCAAATGGCCTCAATTGGGGTTAAATCATAGGTTTTCTTAATCCATGAAGTTCAAAATTCAGCAAATTTAAAGAAAACCCAACAAAATCATTTTAGTTCACCCTAAAATTCATACAGAAAAGGCCTTGGGCTTTTTAATTAAAATTATATTTTTTTAAAAATTCTTGATTAGGGCTTTTTTTGGATTTATTAATAAAGTTAACACTCGTCACATGTAAAAACATATCACAAGCTTTGCTGCTTCACTGTTATTTCGCAGGCTTGTGAATGTTTGTTCTGCTGTATGTGATGGTTTGTTTGTTCTGCAATCTACAAAAGTATACTGTTAAGAGTTGAGGCATTGCCAGTCTGCAAGTGTTCGCAGTCTGTGCCTGCGGGTGATTCAAAAACATGTTAAGTCCATTGGCCACTGGCGCTCTCTGTTGTAGACATGGTGGCCACTTTGCAGAGTCCAGACCATGTGAAATTGGTGCTAGTGTGGTCTAAGGAAGCTGAGACATCAGATGACTGCAAGATTCATGCTATCATGGATTCATCATTTCTCCTGCAAGTCTGCAAGAGATGGGCCGAAGGCTGTAGGAGGCAGAAGTAGGTTTATTTACATCTGTTTAGATTTTGTTTGTTTTTATTTTTTGCTCCATGCTTTTGTTTTTTTATTATTTTAATTTTTAATTTAATACATTATATTTTAAAATGTCACTGACAATTGCTTTATTTATTTTTATTTTGTTTTTTATATTAACATTCAATATATTAAAATTTAATATTTACAAATATTCAATTTAGATTTTTAGTAATGTTTACCTATTTTGACAATTTTGTGGATTCATTTCTTATATTAAAAAAACTGCAAATTTATATTAGCCAAATTTAATCACAAATTTTTTTTCCAATTTTTTGCCAGATTTTATCCTTGCCAAACTCAAACACAAGCACGAACCTTGTGACATAGCTAAAAAGTAAGTCATTACCAGATTAAGTGAGAAACTTAAGTAATTATAATGACAGTTCCAATCTTTGGAAGAGAAGGAGATCAAGGTAGACGGCCTTTAGGCACTCAACCAGTTATGTTTAGGACAAAGATCAACTGCAGGAAAGACAAGGTGACTAATGACTTTGAATATCTGGCTGCACAACTAATGGCAAGTACTCCAAATCATCGAGAAAAATTCAAAACAGAACTTTACTTTAAAAGCTTTTTCATCACCAAAAATAGTGGCTCCTCCAGATGGTGCATAAATACATAGAACATGTAAAAATTGCAGCCCCTGGTACTTTACACTGTAATGTCTAAAGTTGTGTGTCCACTTTCTTAAAACAGTAGAATAAGATTGGAAAACTCTAGTATAACAATAAATGCAAAAATATAACAATCTAAAAGGTAATCTAGAGACATGGGTCCCATGGAGAGAGTTAACGCGGATTTTTTTGCTGTGCCAATGGTCCCATGAAATGCTTGAAAGAGTAGAAATAAGAAAACAAATAAAATGGGCCTTCCTTTACTTTAGAGATAGCTATTATTTTGACTGGAAAATGAGCCTCCCCACTCAGACTTGTTCTTCCCAACTGGAAACATCTGTAGTGTTAATTTTGACTGGAAATTTTTAATCATAATAATTTTCAATGCAGATTGTAAGAAGTTGTAGTGAAGAGCAAAAAAACTGAAAGTTACATGAGATATTTTACTACGAATTACTCCAAATAATTCTCAGTGTCGCCTGCTAGGTGTTAAATGTAAATAGGATAGATGTAACAACTTAAGCAACATTGGCCAATGTTTAACAATCTCAGTTTTTTAATAATGCCCAGTATGCTAAAATACCATTCATGGACTAATGCTTACAAGTTTGATAGTTATACTGTTTAAATAGTTTTGCAATTTTGTTTCTGCTGCAGATTTGAACTGTTTGGATTCCCCATGTTGGGTTCCATATTCGTCCAGGATTTTAATGTCAATATGAAGGTCAAAAACACTGCCTCAATCAATATGAAGGCCAAAAACAATGCATGTTGGCATTAAACATTAGATATTTAATGCCAACATGCATTTACTGGTATTGGTTTTTTGCATTCTCACGAACTAGTTGTGATAGACCCGTGAGCATAATAACTGGAATTTTTAATTACATATCTGAAACAAATAGCTGGCGAATTTTCAACCCTAATTAATAGCAACTAAATTTATCATGATGTGTGGGGCAGCTTAAAAAGAGAAGTTGAACTATCTGTAAAGCAATAGGGATTAGCTACCAATGTATATATATTTATATTAATCAAAGAAGAAATTAGTTGATTTTTTTATAGTTAAAGTCCCACATCAAAAACACTCATTCAAAGAACAGTCTATAATGTTCGTAACAAAATAAATCTGTTCTCAAATTCCAAAAAACGCACAGTTTTTTTCAACCCTAACGACCCTTTTTGTTTGACTTTGTGTTCAACAAGCTTATGCAAAATCACTTGAAATTCTCTTACCCTGAAGCTTTTCAAAAAAAAAAAACGCTGCAAATGTATTTTTTTCTGAAACTATAGTTACATACCAAGAAGATAGCATTTTTCTTGAACCCTGAAACGAGATTTTGTCTAACAGTCTAATGCGCATTTACTAAAACTTCACTCTAAAGGTTTTCAATCGAAAAAAAAAACTGGAATTCTTCAAAAAATTATGGTCTTGCGAAAACCTAGCATTTTCCCTGAGTCCTAATTGTTCTGGGAGATTTTGTTTAAATGCATGCTGCAAAATCGGTAAATTTTCTTTTACCCTGAAAATTTTAAACAAAAAATAACTCAATATTTCGAAAAATAACAATCCCGCCAAAAATAAGAGCAATCTCTTCAAACGTAAATGCCCTATGGGTTTAACTTCAACATTATCTGCAAAATCACTTAAATTTCCTTCACCCTAAAGGCTTACAACGAAAGAAAAAACGCAATAACTTTTAAATAAACAATACGCAAAGAGATCAAAGACGAGCACTAACTTGGGGCAGCAGTAATGAGCCGAAACATGGATTCCGCCTCCTCTGATCGATTACCGGAGGCAGCCATCGATTGAACAGCCAAAAAATTCCTTCAAAAGCAAATTCGCAGAGCTTCACAAAACCTCAGGAGCCCCTCATTTTTGGTCATTTATACGTTCACAAAACCCTAAACACCCTATTCCAATCACCTGTTCTGCAACGCTCCAATCATTTTCCTATATTCTTCCCTGTCTCACTTAAATAAGCAAATTTGCCCTCAAAACCAAAACCCTAGCATCAAAACTGCAACTTCTTAATGCACTGTCCAGTTTTCTTTCCGTGTAACAAATCTTCCTTTTCAATCTTGAACAGAAAAATTAGGGCTAAGGGCCAAAACCCTCCAACGTCATCAAATCAACGATCCGCCGCATTTGAAACCTTGTAAATGCCTCCCCGCCATGTTCAAAGCCGCTCTTGGGTTTTTTTCTGCTATTAAATTACCAAAATCTACGTCTTCATCAAAAACCCTAATTTCCCTTCACTAGGACCACAAAAACCCTCCTGGAAAAAACTTAATTCAACACTCGCTGCTGGACAGCCAGAAAATAGGCATAACAGCAAAATAGAGCGAAAAAAGACTCCGTGCTCCCAATTCAAATGTTCATAACCGCATTTTCCAGGTGTTTTTCAAGCTGATTACATTACATTTTGGGGCACCATTTTTCAGTCAAAACCGTGGATATTTCTGAATTTCAAAACCCTAAAAAAAATGATACCCACAAATTGTTTTCCTGTAATTTTACTGGGTATGAGATTTTTTTAACTGCGTTAAGCCGATTTGTGAAGGATTTGACGCATAGCACTGTAGGCAGATCAAGCCGCCAAAGAGCACCCAAAAAAGAAGGGCTTGTTGGGTAGTGAATGAATATAATAACAGCAGAGGAAGAAGAAATAATGAGTTTTGGTTGTTACTTGTGCGGCCGGATTTTGATTGAGCGTATGGAATAATACATCCAATTCTTCCAACTTTTGGGTATATATACAATGTGTATATTATATGTTGTTTGTGTGCGTGTTTTTTCTCTAAACTAAAATGCGATTGGACGGACGACTTTTGGCTAGTGTGGAGAGAATTGAGAGCATGTGATGCAGGGGCCCACTTTTATATACGTATTATTAGGAATTAAAATCTAGTTTGAAGATTTAGCTTTTAATTTTAGGGTTGTGCTTTTCTAGAATTACTATTTAAGCGAGCAGTATCAAAACTAAAAGTAATAATAATAATAATAATATTCATAATAGAAACTATTCAAACTATCACTCGGTTTCATGCTTTCCAAAAAAAAATATATTGGGGGGCATGCCCCCTCAACAATATAGAGACTATCAATTACCACGTGTAAGGTTGATCTTTTAGTTTTGCATTTATTTTAGTATTTGTTTTTAAGAATTGTAATTTAGATTATTTTGATTTTATTAGAGCGGCCCTTGGTTTACTTGTGAAGTTCAAAGGTTAATGAGCTCACTAGGGATCAAGTCATGTTGAGTGCAAGGCCCCCGACATCATATGGGATGAGGTTGAGATCGTGCCCTAGGGGAATTTGGCGAAATGGATACCCTCAGTCCTTAGCTCTCAATGGAGACTAATGATTAGGTAGCAAAACGATCTTGTGGATGATCCATCAAAAAACAAAAATCATTAATCCTCACTTAAATATGATCTTTTGCACACCAAAGTTATGTCCCCCTTTATTCTTAGCCTTTCACTCATTTGGGACATCACTGTGTCGTGCTTTTGTTTTCAAGATAGGACCACACATGCTCACGTCCTGTGCATTGAAACTTCCTTTAGCCCACCCAAATGCCCACCTCTTCACAAATCCTAAACCCTAATTCCCTACAATGGCCAAATTGGGTCCAAGATTACTTTAAAAAGTGATGGACTAAAATGGAAAGCATGTAGCACTCATCACACACTCATATATCTACACACTCTACTTAGGCATCTAGAACTTATCTTTAGCTACTTGAAGCTTCCACCTATTGCACACATCACCAACCTTCATTACTACAACAACCTACACCTACACCCAGGGTTGTGTACACCTAGAAAACTTATTATATACTAATTTTGTTGAATCAACCTAGGGATCTGACTAACACAAGTCGTTATATGTGCCTCAAGCACCAGATTTGTCATTTTTAGACACTTGCGAGTACTAGAGTAAGAGCAAAGAGTGTTTACATCTGTAGAAAATTTATGTTAAAAAGTACAAAGGACAGAGTTATGCCAATATAGACACCACCACATTACAGTAGACATTAATGCGCCAGAGTAGAGGCCAGCACATGGGAATAGACAAAACCATGCAAAAGTAAACACATATGTGACAAAACTTTGAGAGAGCACAAAATATTTGATTTTGCCACTTCCACTCTTATTCCGAGAAAGCATATAACAACAAAATTAGACATGCTTCTTACTCCCTTTTCTCTTCATTACACATTTTATTTCCTGTGCTAGTCCAATCTTGGTGTCATTTTCATTTATTTAAAGAAATCTCATTTTTTATTAAATGCTTTATTTGTTATTGTAAATCTGAATTTAGATGAATGAGCATGTTTAGTAATTTAAAGCAAAACACATTACATTCTTATATGTTTTTTCTAGTTACATTTGGTGGATTGAACTCAAAGCACAAAAACAACAAAAAAATGCCCAGAAAGTTTAAGTTGTTTCCCCAACCCTACCCCTAACCATATGGGAGATATATTGTGACCTTCAACCAAGTCATTTTCCTTTAACATCTACCTTTCTATCTTTGATCTAGATCTTTAACCATGGATGCATTTTCGTCCTTTCTTAATACCTTACTACATTTCTATCTTTGCTCCAAATATTCAGCCATGGATACATTTTCCTCCACTCTCAACACCCTTACTACAAGTGCCCATAAAGTTTATGATGCTGATATTTCTTTTCAAGCATATGACAGTGACTTAGCTCTTATCGCATCCCTCTACACTCTTGAGCTATATGGGGATAATCATGATACTTCATCTTCTTCCACTCCTCATGGTAACTTCTCTCAAATGTTAGTGTGAAAAAGTGTTTTATCTAGCTAGTCCATCTAGGTCCTATTCACACTCACTTAAACTCACTTAGCGAGACTTTTTAATTTTTGTCTCGCCTCTCACCTTATGTTTACTCAACACATGTCCTCACACTTGTCTCAAGTGTGCTGATATGTGTCATTCACATTGGAGGGTTTGTCAATTGTCTACTCCTACCTTCCTTCTTCCTGCTTGTCCTACTTATACAAGGAGACTCTTTATATTTTGTAAGGTTCACATTTGATTCATTGTATGATAGTTTGACTTCTCATTATGCATATTCTTGTTTGTAGAAGTTTGTGATCTTGCAAATTAATCTTGGCTATTCCAACATGGTATCAAAGAAAACTTGTAAATCCCTTCCCAAATTGCCTTGAATTTGTAAGATCATTCTCTTTTTTAGGGGTTTTGGACACTTACTTTCATACAGTGCATCCTAGAGCAAAATCAACCTCTCAGTTGCATTCAAAAGACCCAAAAACTTATATTTTCATATAAGACACAATAGGGTTTGGTGACAAAAAATAATATTTTTTAGAGGAGCTCCAATGGCGGTCATACAAAAATCCATACCATCATACGACCACCATACTATTTCTACACATGTTGTACTACCTCTACTTCATTTTATATGCCTGCATAGTGATGTGTCAATTTTTTACAGTGGTAATTTTTTTAATTAAAAAAAAAATTGTGCAAGATACAACCCCTATGCAAGGCTAATGTCACTTGTCAGCGTGTGAAGAGCTAACGCCTACAACAACTTTGACCAATGGTTAATGTGTTTTTTTAGAAAATTTTATTGGTCTTTTATCCAATGGTCAAGGGTAGCACACAGACTTCAACAGGTGGGGTGAGGTCACATGGTGGCATTAACCACAGGTTCTTTCCAGCACTGGAGGGCTATTTCTAGCAAGCGACATTGGAAATGCCGCCCCAACCTAGCTTGATCACCATCTGCTCAACACCATTGAGCCACCAAAGACCACCATTGCATCACTAGCACACCACCATGGGCACAACTCCGTCCCTGCCCCTGCTAGAGACTCTACTCAAGCACTAACTTGTAACCACCACAAGGCCACCAAGGCCTATTTCAAGTTCCTAAAAGGGGTTTTTCTTTTTACATAAATTGGACGTATAAAGTTAGATTTTCTACTTCTTATAGGCATTGGAAACTCTTTCCAAACACTTCGCCATCATGTAATTTATTTTTCTCCATTTTATTGTATTTTTTTGGGATTTGCCTCTGAAAGTCTATTTTGCACTCTTTTTTTGATGTTTTTCCGACAAGGCATAACGTTTGCCCACGATGTCAAAATTTGGCAAAAAAAAGTTTTAAATTTATTATAAAAGCAAGGAATGTAATGGAATGTGTAGTTTTTTGCCTTGGACAACCTATTTTCCCAAAAGATTATAAAATCGTCATGTGTTATAAATAGTCAATTTAGGCTTCCAAATTACACAAATTGTACTCAAAACTTATAATTTTTGGGGGGCATATTTTACAACATTATTTATTTTTGGGGGTTTGATTTTCAATTTGTCATCTTTTTAGGATAGTAAGCCATATGTCTTCTTGTGGTCCCCTTATGACATAAACTACTCTTGTCCTTTTTTGGTCACTTGTAAGAACTCTACTCAACACATTTATTTGCAAATGCACTATAATAATGTGCCAAAACTAATTTTATGTTCTTTTTTTTTTTTTTGGAGGGGGGGGGTTCTTGCACATCTCTTGTGCCTTTAATACTCGTACTATTTTATAAAGTGACATGGGGGGTTGTGTACATGTCTTGTTTTTGTACACCCTTTTCAATTGCTTATACATCATTTTGGACCTAATGTTGCATCTACATCCCTTTACACACCTCTGTGCCATATTTCAGTTGATCTATCAATACCTTTTCCTTGTTAGTATTATGGGGGTCATCATCACATGGTTAATGCTTATTTGATTTTAATTTAGAGTGAGCTATGTATCTAGTTTTTATTCTTATGTACTAGGCAAATGTAGTGGTTGGTTACCCATGCATTTCGGTGAGATGGAACACATACCATATAGACACTCTTGCATCCATGTTATGGAGGTCACCTTCTACCTTATTCAGTTGATTAATATTTGTGAGACTCTGGTATCTTTGTAGAGCATCGCATGCACATATAGTAATGTAATTGAGGGCACTCATGCAGTGTGTTGTGTCTCTTTGATCTTGTCAAATTTGTAATTTTTGACCACGCAGATTGTTTTGCCTTGTTGCCATCTGTGAACATATGGTTGAACAATGTAATTGATGACACTTGTGCAGAGTTTTATGCCTCTCTTATCCTAATTTGCATTCATTAGATGGTTTTTTATTCTAGTAAACAATAGTTCTTCTTTGGCAAATTTTACAACTTCTCCATTCTTTAGGAGTTCTTCATGTTCCTCGTCTTTCAGGGTCATCTTTTGAGGAGGTTTATTTGTCCTTCTCATTCTCTCTTCTGGAGAGGAGTTTCTTATTTTCTCCATTTGTGAGAGATCTTTTGTACATGGGTACCTCATCAAGCCTTGTTGTTAGGACCCATCTTTGTATCTTTACATTTGTTAGTGTTTAGCTTTCTCCTGAAGTATCACTTAAGGGGGGTGTTAGAGTGAAAAAGTGTTTTATCTAGCTAGTTCATTTAGGTCCTATTCACAATACACATAAGCTCACTTAGAGAGACTTTAACTTTTGTCTCACCTCACGTGTACTCAACACATGTCCTCACACTTGCCCCAAGTGTGCTTGCATGTGTCATTCCCTTTGGAGGGTTAGTTTGTTGTCTACTCCTACCTTCCTTATTCCTTTGTGTCCTACTTAAATACAAGGAGCCTCTATGTATTTTGTAAGCTTCACATTTGATTCATTGTATGATAGTTTCACTTTTCATTATGCATATTCTTGTTTATGGAAGGTTATGATCTTGCAAGTTGATATTGGCTACTCCAACATCAAACTCATATAGTTCTATTAATGACTTGTCCTTTAATGCGATTAATGAATCTTCCCAACAATGAGATTCATGTTATTTATATGTATATCTTCCCCATGAACCTCTCTCACTTCATCATGAATATCTTACCACAACTTGCTCGTACCCTTCCCCTCCATGTCTTCCTTTAGTTGAGGAGGATAGTTTTAAAGAAAACATGGATCATAATGCCACCATAAACCATTTCTTAAACATAACATTGGATGAGTTGCAACATAATAACAATAGCATAGACATAGTTGCTTCTCCTAATGACTCTTCTACACAAGACAACCCTCCCTCCTAAACCATATTTCCTTTGTTCCTCCTCGCATGTTGCATAATCCTTTGATGGCTTCCAATATACTTCCTTCTTATCTCTCGATGTCCTACATACTCTCGTCCATTCCTCACTACCTCTTGTAGTCAACATATCCCCTCCTCTTCACCTACACTCTCAAGGCATGGCTTGGGTGAACCAAAGACTTATGTAGCTTGAAATACAAATGGATAAATTAACTTGCTCCCTCAACTATGCCCAACAATTATTGCACCATCCACTTTCTTTTGACATCCTATCCTCTCTTTTTATGATGGGCATTGGGACACAATGTTTTGGCATGTATAATGGTAGAGAGGATCCCTTGCACCGTGTAAATAAATTTTATACTCTATGCTCAACTCATATAAGTTATGACAAAATATTAGCTAAGTTATATCCTCTCACTTTAATAAATTATGCCTTGAATTGATTTCATATTATCCCATTATTATTTTATTTTTTTTGGAATCAGTGCAAGCATTTGTACAACGTTTTTAATTCGACCTCAATCCCACAGTTACCCTAACACATTTAGTATAATATGCAAACAACATATCAATTCAACATGTTAAAGATGATATATTTTGTTTCCATTCACTAGTCATCCATGTGAGCTTTACTCTTCCTAATCACCATATTCATGTTACTTTCATGGAAAAATCTTGTGCTAAGTATCCAAGAGAAAGTCATGCTTCAAACACATCATTCATTTTCTTATTTGTGGCAATTATTAAGGTTAAAAAAAATTATTAACACTTAATTTTCAACTTGAGAAGCCCTCCTTCCCTCACTCAACCTATAGTCCATCATGGCGATCCTTCTCCACACAACCAACCTTAAGTGTCACAACACTAACAAGAAGAAAGGACCTTAACACCACTACATGATTCTCCTAGACAAATATTACAACTCCTATTACAATATAGTATGATCACCCTACCTTGTTCAAATATAGAAAATTTCATAAGCATGATCGTACACCACTTTCTTCTTGCATGTATCATAGGATTCTAGGCCATTCTATTAATCATTGTTGATCCTTACAAAACAAAATACAAGATCTCATCAATGAGGATACTATCCTTGTTTACTCTACACAAGATGTATCTTTTGAACTCAAACAAACTACTCCTAACATCAAGTGTGATAATATAATGAATTATAATGGCACATACTTCAAACATTCTCGTGATGATAAAGTTGATTTGGCAAAGGACTCTATGCACATACATGTCATACCTTTCACCTATGATAGACATGATCATGATCTAAAGTCTCGTGATACACATTTGGATGACCATGTGATGCCCAAGCTGTAACACTTGAGCATGAACCACAAAACATAGATTATTTTCATTCTTTAATGCCAAATGTTAATTCTAGTTTCAAAATAGTAAAAACCATAACACAAAATTTTAAATTGATATACAATATGTACAACCAACATTTAATAAAATTATACATCAAACATAAGTTTTGTATTATTCATCATAAATGAAAATCAAGGATTTAAACATTTCTTATGCAGTTAAACACAATTACAATAAACATCATCTGATAATCCATTCACAAGGTAGGAAAATACTTTCTTAACACCAATACCCTATGCAGGTAACATTCATGAATCTACACAACTAAATATAAATGTTAGTCTCTCAAAGTCAATAAATAAACATATTAGATATCAATGCACAAGATGAAGAGACTATATGCCCTAAGGGCCAAACCTAATGTGTAAGGGTTCCTAAATCCTATCTAATAACTTTAATGGTAGATATATTGAAGTTTTCTTATTTAGTTAAATTATGAGTATAGATTTTTATTTTATGATATTAGAATAGCTAATCTTCACGAAATTATTATGCTAATTAGTATTGTCAATTATAATTCTTGAAAGGATTTTAGTCATAATAATATCAAGAGACATTAATGGTAAAGGAGAATCCAGGAGATAAACAAAGTATGAGATTTGCAATTTGATCATTTATTTCATTTAGGTATGCAAATACTTTATGTGCCTTGTTTACAATTATGTTTCCTCCACATGCATTTGTGTAAGTATTATTATTATATGTTTAATTTGAATATATTTGTTACTAAATTATGTTCACACCTAATTTAGTTAGACTGAATTGCAGTTGTCACAAAAGGAATAAAAGAAAACTTTTAAGTTCACGATCAATCAGTGAATGTATGATGCCTTGGCAAGAGAAAACAAGGATCAGTTGTCAGGATAATCTGACAGTCCAACCAAAACTGTCAAACCATCCTGACAAATGAAGATCTAATGATAAGATATCAGACAGTAAATGAATGACAGAGAGAGTCTAGCTGGTTTTATCTTTCAGTTATAAGATGATTGAATTATTCAAATGATCACAATTCAGTGTGAAAGAAAGGTATTTATAAAACTGTCATTTCATATCATGTTTTAAACATATGTTTCATATCATATTCAATTATTCTATCCTATGCATTTGATTCAAAAAAAAGTAAACATACATAAATCATTTGCATAAGGTAAAGTAACTGATCATATTTAAAGAAATGTTTAAATGTGTCCCACACAAGTCGTGGGAATGACTAAACTGAGCAATGCAAGGACATATGCAAGCTATACATCTGAGGATAAAAGGAAAGAGAAATAACATATGAGAATATTAGATATCCATCATTGCCTTTTTAGGAGGTTGATGTCCTCAGTTGATAGCTGGTCTTCATGTCCTTGTCTTCAGCTCCAGATCATAACAATGCACCTGCAAAAAATTGGGGAAAAGCCCTGTTAGAAGCTTTGGATATTTAAAATTATCACATGTTTTTATCAACAGACATATTAGCTTGCAGATATTATGCATCTTATGTGAATGAATCAAATCTGACATGTGTAATAAATCATATCATCGTGAAAAGATCAATCAATTTCAAGAGGTATGTTTTTATGCTAACTTGTTTGTTCACTGTGTAAAGGTATAGGAAAAGTAATGTTGTTGATTTGAAGACATTAAAACATGTGGATAAAATGTGGCTCCCACAAGGGTAGAGCCCAACATGTTCCTTTTTTTTCATTTGAAAAGGATATCAGATTGCAAAAGACAGAGTGCATTATTCAATAAAATACTAAGCATCAGAACAGTTAACTGACAAAGGGAGTGATGTCATCACCATAAAAGTGAAGAGGAGCAGTTGCTCCTATAAACTATGCCCACTTAATGAATAGATTGCAATAAATTAGATCAGTCATGATTCAAATTGCTTCATCACATGTTACAGAAGAAGTAATGATCGTAATTAGACGTCATGCAAATACAAGTGTAGTGATCAAAGGAATGATACAAGTCAAGACTTGTCAAATTGTTGAATACAGAAGTGCAGTCATGAGAATGTATTCTTTTTTATTTCTATCATTATTGGAATATATTTATGTTGTTCATATGTGTGCTATAAGTATGACAATCATCTAGGTAGGCCAAATATCATGTGAAATCAGACTTTAAGATGTCATAAAAGTACACAAGTGCAATGAAGGACAGCCTTGTAATAAATGGAGAATCAGATGAATGAAGTTTTTACCAAGACTGTCATGAAGTGATCAAATAGCAACCTCATAGAATGCAAATTTACATAAAGTGAGGGCTACAAGAGCCATTTCAAGATGATGAACTGTCATGATGTCATGTTCATAATGCTATCAAATTGTTATGATACCTTTTAAAGACATAGAAGAAGAATGATGTAGTGCCCCTCATTTTGGTTTTCTGATAGACTATTAGCTATTTCTTTATAGCTGGACATTATGACATATTACTGATGATGGATTTACTATTTTGATGTAGTTGATGACACTCATTTATGTTTTCTATGATGACACTGTTGATACTTCATGATTAGTACATTATGCTTATGTTGCGATCAGTTATGGGTTAGTTGATTATGTAGATTAGTTTTACTATGTGCTTTATGCGACTATCTGACTATGTGTTATCTAGTTGTTTAGTTACTGATGAACTTGTTTAATGTGGATATTTGTGATGTGTTTTGTGAAGGGATAGTGTAGTATTACTCATAATGAGTACCCTACTACACTGCGATTCCCTATCACTGTGTCTGTTGGATGATTATATATATGTTTGTATTCGACACTTTTGTTGCTGCAAGTTGCAGGTACCAGGCATCGACTCCACTTGAATTGGCAGGTCTAAGAGTGCCTTTATACCAATGGAAGTTGTGGAAGGGAGGTAACATGAGGTCCCCTAGTTGACATCATCCTCAATGAGGATGAGTTCTCAGTCTCAGGTTTCGTCAATTGGTCAGTTGGAGCATGATTTTTGAGTCCTTGTTGCTCTTTGGTATGTTGTCTTTGAGTTGATATGGTTGGTCTATTGTTCATTAAATAGATTATTAAGTTATCTTGTTAAAATAATAATAAGTTTAGGGTATATTAAATATTTATCTTTAATAGAATTTAATAATCTATGTTGTTAAATAAAATGATGTTGATTTTGAGGCATATTAAATATTGTTTAAATAAGAATTAAATTCATAATTTAATAGGTAATAATAATAATAATAAGTAAAATAAAAATATTTTATATTTTATTCAGTGAATGAATATTCTTTTGTGTTGATATATGAGATATTATATTACATTATTCGTAAATTAATATTATGTCAAGTGAATTGTCATGAATGGACAATAATAATTTTCAGATTGGTAGAATCTTCATGTTGGTGGGAATTTAACGCATTTAATTTAGGTGAAAGTGGGATTGCAATAACGGGAGAGTATGGAGTGGGAATTTATGGTAATTAGCTATTTTTGTGATGGAGGGGATATTTGAAGGGGGATTTTGCAGAATAGGGGTGACATAAAGATTTGGGGGAAAAGAAGAATCAGAAGAAGGAGAAAGGAATTCAACTGGAGGACTCTGAAGCTTGGGAATAACAAAATCCAGGTATGTCTAGTAGAATAAATTTTATTTGAGATAATTTAAGTCTCTGTATGAATCTCTCTTATGTCTCTCTCTCTCTCATGTAGTTCTGTCTATCAGAAAATCATACTGATATGTTTGATAGCTTGTGATATTCATGTCCTCCTATCGCCATTTGAATCTGATTTGCTTTGGTTTTCAAACGACCTATTGCTCTCTTCCTCCCAATCGGCCATACTTGGAACCTTAAGCTAATGTCTTGAATCTAGGAAATACTTGTTGCCTTCATACTCCTTAGATGTGATCTGTCTCCTCCGTGGTAAATACATGTGATTCTTTTGCCTTCTGTTCGTACTTCCCTTCAGCTCTTCTCAAATCTTGTGATTTGATATGCTCGCCTGGGTTATTTGTTTAAAACCATTCTACAGAGAGCATCCAACAGGGAACATTTAAACGACATGAGATGATTTATTCAAGCACTTGTTTCCCCTCTCTAAAAACTATTTGGAGATAATTTGAGGATTTTATCAATCTGCCCTTGACTAGGGTTTGCCAGAAAGTCTTGTTCATAATGTATTTTATTCGCATGCATACCCATCTAGGGCTATTCCACTTTATACATTAGAAAATCATTGGTACCAGCTAGTCATCTCTCCCAACCATGGCGCACTGGGCGATCTGCAAACAATTACATCAATCAAATTATATTTATTTCACTTGATAGAGGGTGATTCTTATTAATCGGCCTCAATGAGGCATTCTAGTTTCAATTAACAAATTTTAATTGCAACCAATATTAATCCTAAGCTTTAGTTCACTTCTTCTGTCATATTCTTGAGTGACTTACCAGAACCTTAAAGTTTTGCCCTGCAAACCTTGTATTAGACGATTTGGCATATTTATCTGCTATGAATTATTATTTTTAGTTTCTAAAACTTTTGTTGGGCATCAACTCTATGTTCCAGTCGTTCCTCTAGCTTGGGCTCTACTACTTATTCCATTTCCTTGCCCTTACAACATCAGCTAGCAACTTCTTTTTTTTGTCCTTACTCTGCAATGCCTCCGTTTGGGGGGGGGGGGGGGGGGACGTCGACACTATGGAGAGGATCTGCATGATTTTGCTGAAGCCAAGACTTTTCTATCTGTCTCCCTAATGGCGTTTTGTCATGTAAACGCCTACAGATGAATGTGTAAAGCTTTATGATATCATAATTTTAATATCCTTGCAACCTTCCTGTTTGTATTTGCTCGTGCGCCCTTCTCATTTGTCAAATCCAGTTGTAATTACATATGATTTTCATCAATTCATTGTGTTAAATGGATTAATCATCGGATAGACATTTCTTCTCCTTGGTACGACCCTCGCATGTTCATTTTTTTTTTTAACTTCTTTTTATCTTCTGTTTACAACGAAACCCTGGGGTTGGCCGATCCCCTTCTGGCTCACGCTCATATCTGTTCTTGTAGCCTTCTCCATAAATTTTACATTAGCTGGAAAAATCATCATAAGAACAAATTACTTAGAGCTTGAACAAATATTAGGTTTTCAGATAAAGGTTTTAATAAACTTCTTTCTATTTGTCAATTTCTTTATTAGAGGATTTCAATAACTTGGGGCTCACAATAGTAAGTTTCCACAATAAATTCATATTTATTAGATTACACTTAGTTGTATTTTAAGAATGACAACTAGAAAATATCAGTTACTAATAATCACTATATTTATTGGAATGTAGTCAGTTTTTTAAAAAAAAAATTCATAAGAAGAATATGATTATAATATTAATAAGTGTAAATTTAAGAAATTGGAACATTTCTTTCATTTGTTTTACATTTATAGTTAGGTTTTTAAATCTATTTAATTGGAAGGGTTTTTCTAATAGTAGATTACATTAGAATACCTATCAAATCGTTTTTATCAAATTTTGGCATTTATTATGGCTAGATAAGACTAGTAGTTATAATGATCAAGAAAGTAGGTTATGGATAATATAGATTCTTGCATCTATTGTCTCAGTCAAGTAAATGTTAATATTGGTTTATTATATTTATTTAGATCGAGTTATAAGGCAATTATAATGTTCTTAGTTAAATGTCATATTATAGTTGTAAGTTGTCATGTTATTTAAATATTGATCTAATATCATTGTATTGATGATTTCATTGAATTATGATTGTAGCTTTAATCTTAAATCTAGTATTATTTGTGATTTGTGTCTCATCACAAACCATAGTTTTTTTTATATTTCATCCTAGCGGTTCTTAGGATCAACTTAAAGATGGGGTGGTTGCACTTGTATTTTTTACTTTTTAGTTATTTGCTCCAGAGGCTTAGGGCGTTTCGTTTGAACTCATGTAATGTGTTGTGATAATAATGAGTTTATGATGCCTCATGTTGGTATGAGGTCTTGGTGTTGTTAATGAGGAAGATTGTTGATTTGGGCATTGAAATTTGAGATTGAATTTTGTGAAGATATTGGTATGCAAGAGGAAAGATGCCTTGCATTGTCATTGAATACTTGTCATGTGTTAAATTTTCTTGTTAGATGGTTAGGGTTACTGGGTGCATGTAGGAGAGTGGCTTTCATTGTGGGGCTAGTACCCAAAGTGGCTGCCATGATAACCCTTTGAAAGTTGTAATCAAGTGATAACCTAATAATTAACCTAGGGGGTTGGGCAGTTAATTCATTTAATAAGATAATTGGATGCCTCACCCATGCATGTAGCACTCATTCAGGCCAAGGGGATGAGAAGGCCTAGTTGGCATGATCGACTTGCTTGTCTTCACGAAAGGATAGTTGGTTCTGCATGTGTCACCCTATGGGGCCGGTACCTAGAGAGAGGTTGCCAGGATAACCATAGATGGGGGCCGGTGTCTAGCGAGAGACAGCTAGAATAACCCATGTTAGGACCATGCGATGACACTCTACCTACTATAGTCTAGTTTTCCCTCTTGTGTTCTTCGTTGTTCATGTTGCCTCTGAGAGCATTGCTGTGCTACTTGTGATATTTATTTGACTGTGTTGTTGGAATCCGTGTTAGTCTTTTATCTGTTGTATTTGTCATCTTGACTGTTGACATTGTGGAACCTCATTGTTATCTCCTAGTACGGGGGGTGGGCCTCAGGGTTCCACATGGTCGAGTGGTTGTGCATTATTCCATTGGTTTTCTAGTGCTATGGCTCGTGGATATGTCTCTCGTAGCGGATTCTAGTTTTGCACCTGCATTCGAAGACAGTTATTTGTACTATTTCCATCTAGTTATGTGTATCAGTGGAATTCCTTATGTAATTTGATGTATTCAGAAAAAAAAGAGCTTTTAAACAATGTAATTATGTAATTCCTCTTGTAAGATAAACTATTATGCACTTGTAATATTTATTACAAAAGTGTTGATGTATTTATCTGATGATGTGATAAAAGTTGTTAGTTTGACTCCTTTGATTTATTTGAATGAGCTATGTATGTTGTTGAATATCGTTTAACTTCAATAATGCAGCTATGTAATCCCTAGAGATGCTAGTTTAACTTGTTACTAATAGATTATGTTATGTTTTGTTATTATTACTTCTATTTTTTTAAAAAAAATTGCCCTTTTCATTGCTTGGTTAAACACAACTCTCGAGGGTTCCATGGCGAGGCATTACAAATGATGCCAAATAAAAGTACAAGAACAACAATGCTTGATAAGAGGCATGTATTATAACAATGTATGAAGTGACAGTTGAAGCTACAGGGGATAACATTGAAAAGATCAAATCTAAATGTTCATAATACATAGGAGATAGATCAAGCAAATAAGTTATCATGTTCATATCATGTAATGAAGTACAACCATGCTACAAGACTGGAACATCATGCCATCATTGCATCCTTATGCCATTATAAAGCGATAAAAGCTACATGAGGTATAAAAGATTCATCATGCTACATCTACTGCTATTAAATGGAGCAGTCACCATGAAGATATAAGGAAAATGCAATCAAACATAGTGGAATAGCATAAAGAGTAACTGATATACAGGTGGAGCAGCAGATGCACTTTCTTTTTATAAGTATGCAAGAAGGAATCACGAAACAACAATCATAAAGCTCATGGTGCCATCAAAAGAAATAAAAGATAAAGGTTCTGCATGTATTCTTTTTACATACTCATGTGAACAGGTTCCTTTCATTCCCGAAATGCTCATGACATTATTTTGTTTGAAGTCATAGTTTAAAAATAAAAGAAAGAGCTACAGGCATAGCCACAGCCTGAAAGGTTTTATTTTTGAGAAGTATAAGTTCAAAGCATGAGCTTTTCAAAACCCATGTGTTTATGTCTTGAAACCCTAAGTGCATGATTCTTGCATATAGAAAAAAGAAATATAGAGATCAAGATATAGCAGGGCCGTAGCAAGAAAATGATCATTACTCAGAAATCAAAAACCCTTGTCTCATTTTCTTTTACAAATGAAAGAAATTATACAGAGAAAATGAAAATGTCACAGTCATGATAGAAAGAAGGCTTCATTACTCAGAAATGCAAAACCTTTGCAAATATTAAAACCCTCACTTGTATTTTAAAGATCTTATTTTCTTTTACATCTATAGGCAAAAGAAATGTACAGAGAAGCAATATGTTGCAGGCCGTTTGCTACAGAGGACTTCATTGTTTAGAAATGTTAAAACTCGTTTCACATTATGAAACTCTTGCTTTATTTTTTGCATTCAGTCAAAGGAAAAATACAGAAGTGAAGCCGAAAGAAGGAAAGGGAGAGTTACAGCCATGACTATGATAGAGGAGAGATTTTCTGCAATTTTTGAAAAAACTTTCAAACTTCTTGAAACCTTAATGCTTTTCCAAGTTGCAGTCACCGAAGAGGTGAAAGACAATGAAGTTACAGTATGGTTGTGACTAGAAGGCCTTGTTTTCTTCAAAAACAAAGAAACCCACTTGTATTTTTTGAAACCCTTATCAAAGAATGAAGTTACAGTTCAAATGGATGAAAATACATAAGGAAGAACAAGAGAACTCACCTTTTTCTTGTTTAATGAAAGCATTTAGCCACGGTTTTCATTTTTGAAGCTCCACAAAATATAAAGTTACAGTTGCAAACAAAGAAGACATAGAGAAAGAAAAGCTTGTTAAGAGATGGATAATATATGCACAATACACAGCCACAGCCATGGTGGAAGAACATCACAACAAGATCAAAGAAAGGTTCATAATCGTACACAGGCATACTCACCTTCTTCCTACATTGAAATGCCACAGAATTCATGAAGAATCAACTAATGATAACAAAGGAAACCAAAGGGAAAGTATTTTCCTTCCAAACCCTAGCGACGGCCAAGTCGAAGTTGCAAAGCAAAATAGTGAAAGCAAAAGAAGAAATGAAATGACTTTTAGGGTTCAGTTGTTGTTTTTGTTCGATGACCTTTTGTTTTTTGATCCCATCTTTGACTTAGCAAAACAAAAAAAAATATTACCTTATCTGAATGCTGAGGTCAAAACTTGAAGTCTTGATTAAACCTAATGATGATGCCAAGAAGGGTCGTGGGCCGATGAAATTATTTCTTTTTGCATTTGTTTTTGCCAAAGTCAAAAGATTGAAATCATTAGAGGGTGAGGCTTAGTGCCTTAACTTACCATTGTTTATGGAGGTCGACTAGACAAAAGTCGAAATGCCTTATACCATATGCAACAAGTCAAGGTTGATGATTCCTTTTATCATATGCATGGAAACCAAGTGTGTTCGACTTCCTTTTTACCTTATGCATTGTAATGCATCAAAAGTCAAAACGAGAAGTGAATCAAAGACAAGGTGTATGAAAGGTGGCAAATATTATGACTAATGCATGTAGGACAAAGTCAAATATGAGGAATGAATTCATGAAGACAAAAGGTGAGGTGGCAGATTAGATGGATAATGCATTATGAAGATAGGATGTATGAAGACAAGGGGATATTTTTGCCTTGAGTGCATGTAAGGTGCAACTAGATTTTTGCTTTCTTTTGCAATGTAATAGAGTGATAAGGGAATACTCTTATGCCATAAATGCATGTATTATGCAACTAGGAGGTTTTATTTTGCATGGAGTTACAAGGTGATAATGAAGCAATTATCATGACTTTTGATAATTCATTATCTTATTTTGCATGTAAATCATTTTTTCTTGCATGGGAGGCATAAAGGGGATTTTTTTTTCATTTTTTTCCATATATGAAGACCTAGTTAATTTTTGGCATCATTATCATGCAAATTAGGCAAATGTAAAAGGAGAGATAAGAAGTTTTCTTTTTCTTCCATTTTCCTCATAATTTTAGAACTATATATCATGTAAGCAAATTAATAAATTAATATTTTATAAATACTCTATTATTTTGTCACAAGTTGTAAAATTGGAGAAATTGGACAAATTGAAACTCATAATAGAGTAAGTCATGCAAATGATTACTTTATTATTTTTTCCACATGATCTACACATACAAAATCATGCAAAATGGAGGAGTTAAGTTAATTGAGGACTTTTGAAGTCTTTTTGCATGGCTTGGAGGTCAAAATAGAGAAAATTGGTCAACTCTTGGATCAAACACATGGAGACTAGCAGTTTGGAGCTATATTTGCTCATTTTGAGGCAATTTTGACTCTTATTTTTAGGGATTTAATTGGTTGCTCGTGGATCAAATTGGAGAGCTTATTTTTAGAGGCAGTTGACTGCAGTTGATTTTTCATGCCTCTTGGAGAGAGCAAACTATATATTGTAAGGAAAACTTAGTTTTTCCTAGTTCTTACCTTTTTGCTATTTACACTTTGAGAGAGAGAGGTTTTGTAACTCACTTATTTGCAGATTTATAGAGATTACAACAGGTTATAGGTTCTATACTTTGTCTTATGCAATTATTTCCTTTTTTTTTAGTTTGATAAAGTATCTACCTTCCATTAATGCAACTTGCATGAGTGATTTGATGAGATTTTATTGTGTTTAACATCAGAACCTTTAAAAATCATTATCTCATTAGTGCTTGTTTGTGTTAGATAGCATTGAAAATCACAGGTCTTAGGCTGTGCAATTGGAAAACCTTTCTTTTATGTTGTGAAAACCTCTTTTCCTTCAAACAGAAATATTTTTCAGCCTCCCTTAAAAACATTTTTGTGATCAATTTGCTGAAAGTGGTATGTGTGGATAGATTTTCTAAGATCTATTGTGAGTTAGATTGCCAAGTTTTTATCATCATTAGGTGCATCACCATATTTTTACCGTTTTATTTGCTTTTATAAAGATTTTTTTTTACCCTTTTCCACATCAAAGTCATAGATCCAATTGAATATTTTAAGGGAACCAGCCCACAATTTCGAGGTTCAAACTCCACATAGGTCACCCACAGCCTGAGTTTGATCCCATGTTTCAAAGGATTGCTAAGTATCACAATTTTGCATCACGGGTGCAATCCTAATCGACAATAATATTTGTAATTCTATTACGCTATAAAAATAATTTTATGTATAGTTATTTGTTGCAGGAGCATCCGTGTAGGGCATAATCTTTACTAACAATCTCTTATGCATACAATAGATTTGTTTATGAAATTATGATATAAGTTATAAAGATATTAGAATTTAACAATAAGGTCTTGATATGGTTTAGTTAATTGATTTAAATTAATTATTCTTATGTGTTGTGGGGAATAAGAGCTCTTTTATCATTATTTTTGGGTAAAATTAAGACCATAGGTCAATCATCTATGGGTAGGGTACTTGTTTATTCACAAAAAAATATGTTTTAGAGTTGTTTTAATGCATTTTTTAGTGCACAAGAAAATAGGTGATGAGTTTGGCAGATGAAGAGTCATCTTCTCTTGAAAAGTCTTTGAGCATCCAAGTTAGGAAGAAAAATAAATAAAAGGAAATCCCAAGAATCACATTTCTTGAAAGAAACAGACGCCACAAGCAAGAAGAGAAAACAAGAGAAGAGCCCAAGTTTATTTCTAATTTTTGCAGGTCATTAAGAGGACGTTGATAGCTGATGTGGAAGATAATTTTTCAAAGAAATTACATCCATTTTGATGAAGCAAAGGAAGCGTATATCAATGGTGACTTGTTAGGTGAAAAATTTATGAATTTCATGAGGGCAACAAAATCCTAGGTAGAAGAAAGGAAGCACACAACTGAATAAGATGGAAGTTCTCACATTAAGGAATCTTGGAATCTCTCTTCAGGTGCATTTGGAGGTATTCTTCATTAATTAAATTTTTGAGGTATTTCCTTGAAAACTCACCATTATTTATGTTAAAGTTTTTTCTAAAAATTTTCTAGAAAACTCGTTGTCTCATGAAATTAATCTTATCATAGGAATTAGTTTATAAAAAGGTTTATGGGTTTTGAGAATCATGTTTCTAACTTTTTGAAACATCTTATGATTTTAAATTTCATTAAGTATTAAGAAAGTTATCACGATTTTAGTACTGTTGTAACACTGCTAAAACCCTGTTGTAAACCCTACTGATGTTTAATAAATTTCTCTCTGCACATGAAAGGTATTGTAAAATCATTTCTGGGTTATGAGAATATTTATTTAAGATTTCTAGAACATTTTACAGTTTTATATTTCGTTAAGTATTCTAAAAGATATGACATTTTTATTATTATTGTAGAAGAAATTGAAAATATAGCATTTTGTTGGTAGTTTACTTTGTTGGAAATGAATTGTTTTCATTACATAAGTGTGTTAGATGAATTTGCATATTTTCTTTCTTGGAATGGGTATGATTAGATAATCTTTCATATATTTAGTTGCATGCAAAAATTAGATTGAATCAAGTATATACTTGTAGTGCAAGAAGGTCAATTAAACCCTTATGTTGATTAGTTTATAAGAACAATTGTTAGATCAGACATATATATATTGCATAGTTATTTGAATGTCAAAATTAAAGAAAAATAATAGATTTTTAATCTTTTGTTATTTCTAACATTCATTATAATATAGGGAATACTTTTGAGTAATCAAATCATTTTCGATTTATGATCAAGTTTGGGTTAAATCTAGATTTGAGGGAAATGGATGATTGCAGTAAACACTACCTCCTCATCTTACATAAGTTTTCTAATTGTTTTTTGGGTTTTATTCCCCTTATTATTGCTTTTCCAAAACATCTTGAATTTTAGAATTCCACTAAGAAATATGAAACTTAGGACATATTTACTATTGGGTGGTTTTTCATGTTAAGGCTATTTCTATTCAATTATTTCATTTTATTCTTATTCTTAAGTTCATTTCTATTCATTGAATTAAGTTTGAGATTAGATAGGAGACTAATTTAATTAAATACATTTCTTTTTTAAAACATTTATATTATGTTTAATATTATTGTGTGCTTGTATTGTTAATAATGGTAAGAGGGAGATTTTGAGTTAGAAAGAAGATAATAGAAAGATTTTATTTCCAATCATCTAGAATGTTTTGTCCACACTTGAAATGGTTTTATATATGTCAATAAATGAAGTTGTGAATCTCATTTAAGTAAGTAGAGTGAATTATTTTCTCAGAATCTTTTATGTGTAACTAGTCATGTATGAAAGAAAAGAACTATAGAGATACTCGAGCATTGCTCTAATGACTTACGAATTCGAGGTTTTCTTATTGAATGGAAAATGTAGTAGGCTCTTCATTAAATACCTTAAGTTATATTTTACTTGTTTTTGGATAATAGAAATGTAGATTAGAATTTAGGAATGAGGCTAAAACTTTAAATTATAGTATAGATGAGGATGAGAGAAATATAATAGAAAGTGTGTTTCATATCAATGTCTATGGGAATGAGTAGGTAGAAATTACAAGTTGAAATTATGTTTAATTTATTAATATCATATATGTTCTTTGATCTCTAATAATTATGTTTTAATACATTTGTTCTAGTATGGTGTAGGGTTGACTATAAAGGGTTTATTCTTTTAATAAGTCTAAGATGATATAATGAATTAGTGAATATATGATGATAATTTCATATTGATGTTAGAAACTAAATCTTTAATGATTTGTCTAGAATTTTCTTATATTTACAATTAAATTGGTATTGAATTATATAGTAAGAGTAATTAATATATTTGATTAGAGAATTTTAACTTGATAATTTTGTATAGAAGAAACTTTTTATGTTAAGTCTTCATTCATATTCTACTTTTTATTATGATTTGGTTAAGAATATTTTATCATGTTAGCCAAGTTAGGATTAGAATTAAAATAATAGACTAAATAGTTAGTTTGGAAATGCTAGTATAGTTAGAAAAATCATATAAGATATAATCATAGATTTGACACAAATTGTGGAAATGTTTCAATAATGTCTATTTAATATTTTTGATCATTATTGTTGACTTCGATGAAGTGTGAATACTTGATTTGGAAGTTACCATATTATCTTGAATTATTGATAAAATTGAGAAAACGTTTGTTGAAGACTAGTCCTTGAGAATATTATTGCAACCTTTCTATGGTGGTCAAACCTAGGATGTACCAATGGTAAAATGATGACAAGTTATGTATGTCTTTGCTTGATGCATTTTAGGAAGTTGAATGTCAAAAATAATGAGTAAATTAGTCATCTTTATTTGAACATGTGTAAGGGATGTTCTTTCATCTATTCTAAGTGAGTAGATATTGCATGCATTAGTAAGGTGTCGATAAGAGTTTTATGTGTTTTTTAATGATAAAATATATATTGTGGAATAGTGCTATAAATCATTTTATTTAAAACTTGAATATAATATGATAATTTTCATAATTATGATAGACTTTTTCATTTATTGCAATCTAAGTAATTATCTGTGGAAATTTATGCTTTTTATCCAAGAGAATGGTTGGAATATTTTTGTTGTTATAACTTTCCTATTTTACCCCTGTAGGGATTATTTATAAATTTAATTGTTGCATGCACTTTTTAGAACTTGAATTATTTAGTCGGCATATGGTGTACTTAATCTTGAGAACAATAGGGATGTGTATATTAATTGGTTTATTGATTCTAGAAAACATTATGTGATGAACTAGATCCCTTATGAGTTATTGTATCTAAGTCAACCTTATGGTTGCAAGACTAGTTTACCCTAAACTACGAAGTCTATGTGCTACGCGTATGTAGGCAAGGCCATGAAGAGCCTCCGAGACATTAGGTCAGCCCCTTAGGGCCTTAGTCTCGTTATCTTGTGCAAATTGATATCTCTCTTTGACTTTGTGGAACTAATGTTTACATTTAGTGTGCAGATACTAGTCTAATAACTATGTAGGATACTGGAGCTAAGAAAGTATTTCCCACCTTGTGAAAGGATGATCATATGACATTTATTGTAAATGTGTATAATTGTATAAGAAATGTTATATCTTAAATTTTCATTTACGATGAATAAAATAAAACTTACGTTTAATATGAAGTTTGTTAAGTTAGATTTTAATGATTTTCCCCCTGTCATCGTATTTATTTCATTATTTCTTACGAAATTAATTATTTATTGTCATTTATTGATACTTTTCATGGGTAGGCATTACATAGGCATCAGAGCACCAGGTTGCAACACTTGGGAGCTTTGAGGTAAAAGGATTAGTAACATAAACCTAATTTTTTGGGTCTCACCATGGTAAGTAGAGGTAAATTTTGATTGATTAACTATTTGGAATGAATGTCTAATAGATCATTTTCAACACACACACACATATATATATTCAAGGATGTATTCTTGTGATTGTAAGTTTCTGTAATGTTAATTAATGATTTATGTCAAGTATGTATATTTTTTGCCTTATTCTGTGATGATACTGACAAACTTGTGTGTATGGTTGGTTGTTTGGGAGTTTGGAGATTGTAAGGAAGTTGGGTGGATGGTTGGTTGGTTGTGATTTGGGAGCTATGTTTTGGGAGCTATGGTAAGGGAGCTACAAGGACCTATGTCCCTTTGGGGATACTCATGGTGTCGGTGTTGTGGTTGGTTGTGGTTTGGGAGCTACGTTGTGATTTGGGAGCTACGGAAAGGGAGCTATAGGAACCTATGCCCCTTTGGGGATACTCATGGTGTTGGTGTTGGTGTTGTGGTTGGTTGTGGTTTGGGAGATACGTTGTGATTTGGGAGCTACGGAAAGGGAGCTACAAGGACCTATGCCCTTTTGGGGATATTCACGGTGTTGGTGTTGTGGCTGATGTTGTTGGGAGAAATGGAGGTTGGAGGTATGGTGTTGGGAGTTGTCTTTTATGGGAGTTACTGTTGTATGGGAGCTACTGTTGTGTGAAGGGAGCTACAATTGTGATAAGGGAGCTACATTTGTGAAAAGAGGAGTTTTCTAAACTATGATTATTCATAATTGTTGAATGTTCATAATTGCATAAATTTCATGATCAATTCCTTTTGTGGTATATGTTGGAGCTCCATGTGGTTTGAGACCACCACATTCCCCTTCTCCCCTTAGGTGGCTCGTTTGAAGTCACGTGGTGATTGTGATGTAAAGTTTTATGAAAATTTTATTTTCTCCCTTATTTTATTGAGCCAACAGTTTTAAGGTTTCTTTAAGATATTTGGTTGATTGTAATTACAAATTGTCTTTTTGCCTCGAGGACTATTTTATTAAGGTTTTTGGTTTTAATTTGAACCGTTGTTTTGACTTCTGCTATTTAATTTGCTTTTATATGAAGTTTTTATTAATTGATTTTATTTAAAATTTTACTCATTGGAAATTTCTTTATTTTGAGGCTTTATCGGTGTTTATTACTACTAGCTTGTGTGGAGTAATGTGAATTGTGTAGATTGCCATACCCAAGAGAGGTCCCTAGCAGATTGTATAGGGGAGTAGATGGCCTAGGGAATATTTATTGTAAAATTGTGTAATATCTATTTTGTGGCACTATGGTTTTACTTAGCACTGATCATTTTCATTACTCTTGTTTTGATAATATACAAATGTATCTCTTTGGGCATCTAACCATTGTTGAATGTGTCAGAGTTATAAATTTGGCATTTGGTAATATTTTTAGTTGTAATTTTAGTAATTGAAAAAAAAAAATCCTTGTTTGATAAATGATAATGTAGAGACTTCTACAACTCTAATGTGTATTATGTTTTCTTTTGAAATAGTAATGGTACCTTAGTATTTTTTATTTTTTCTATTAAATAAATGTGTTATATCTAAGTCTTATTTGATGTGATGAAGCAAGGAAATATTTTATCCTCTTGAGGACTTCCAGGAGGAAGTCCATTCTTAGGGAGGGAGAATGTAAGGGTGCCTAAATCCTATCTAATAACTTTAATGATAGATATATTTAAGTTTTCTTATTTAGTTAAATTATGAGTATAAGTTTTTATTTTATGATATTGGACTAGTTGATCTTTGTGAAATTATTATGCTAATTATTATTGTCAATTAGAATTCTTGAAAGCATTTTAGTTATAATAATATCAAGAGACATTAACGGTAAAGGAGAATCTAGTAGATAAACAAAGTATGAGATTTGCATTTTGATCATTTATTTCATTCAGGTATGCAAATACTTGATGTGCCTTGTTTACAATTATGTTTCCTCCACATGCATTTGTGTAAGTTTTTTTTTTGCTAAATAAGTGCTACCATAGGCGGTATCTCCCTTTGTATTATATTCAAAAAAAGTACAAAAACTGGCCCTTATGGCAGTATGAGATTACAAGTAGGAGGCTAAAAAAGATAATCATGCCAAAGCACACACATGCCTTCAAATCTCTTGAAACTGAGTTGTGACAGTAGAGCGTCAGTCAAGGGGTAAGTCCGGCCACGGTTCAAATGAGTCTGCAACTATTGACTATAGCTCCTGAATGCAAGCTTGATTTGCGAGATAGTCTGCAACTTTATTCCCTTCTCGGAAGATTTGGGATAGGGAGAAATTTTCAAGGATGTCAATGCGTTTCCAAACATCCTCTGCAATGTATTTCAATTTCCAATTTAAAATACTTCTAGTTTTAATGGCATTGATGCAAATTAAGGAATCACCCTCAATGTCTATTTCTCTGATGTTGTGATCTTCACATAGTTTTAGGGCGCACAGTAATGCAAAAAATTTGGCCTCATTGCTTGTACCAAGTGGTAGTTTTGTGGCCAAGGCCTGTATAATTTATTCGTTAGAGTTTTAGATGGTGACTCCAGCTCCAGATGGCCCCGGATTACCCTTTGTCATGCCATCAAAATTTAGTTTCAATCTACCAGGAGGCAGGGCCATCCACTTAGTAAGAGCCAGCTATTTTTTCCTCTTCCTCAATGATTCATGTGTTGTGGCAGTGACTAGGGATGGATAGTCCTATCCAATTCCTTTGCATGTCCCCATCCCATCTTTCAAATGGTGTCAGGGGAGACTCTGCTGGCCTTGCGTTTATGATCTCAACGATGCCTAGCTCCAATTTGTGAAGCACCTCCTCCAGACTTGACAGTTTGTCCTTGAATATTTTGTTGTTCCTCTCACGCCAAATATGCCAAATTAGAAGAGATGGTGTGGCTTCCCACAGACCTTGTAGGAGAGATTTGGAGCCTTTCAACCAACTTTTGAAGAGGTAAGATAAATCGTTGGGTAAAGCGCTGCTCCAACATAATTTCTCACAGAGCCAAACCCAACAAGCAGAGGTAAAAGAACAGTTAACCAATAGGTGATTTGCTATTTCTTCAGCACTATTGCACATGACGCATCACAAAGGACCCGCAATACCTAGAAGCTTAAGCCTTTCCCCAGTTAAAATCCATTTGTGAATGGTTGTCCACGCAAACGCCCCAGCCTTAGGCAAAGTCCATTTGCCCCAACACAAATTGCATGGCCAATCTGATAATGGTTGTATATTTTGCATCATATAACCGAGCTTAACTATGTAGAGGCCCAATTTAGACCCTGTCCACATGATTTCATCCTCTTTATCAGATGTTCTGATTTCCTAGCTAGGAGGGCGTCCTTCAGTTCTTTTAATGCTTCTCTGTCCAACGGAAGGGCAGAAATTATGTCCCAGTCCCAGTCTACGCCATTCATGTAATCAGCTGCTAATCTGCCAAATCCTTGTGCTAGGCCTTCCCAATGATTATTAAGGCAAGGAATATATGCTAGTGGTGGAAAGCCATTTATGGAATCATCCCAAAATTTGGCTCACCTACCGTTGTGCAAAATCCATGAGACATGTTCCATTATGAGCCATCGGCAACTTTGGATGAAATTCCATATGTGAGAACCCCTCGGCGAATTGGGTGTAGTTAGGATTAGGGTGGGGTCCTCAGAATCCAAGTATTTCTTACTTAGTATACGACACCATCTGGCGTTAGGATTACGGTAGAGTGATCAAACCAGTTTTGCTCCCAATGCAATATTCTATTTTTCAAGGTTTCGAATCCTAGCACCACCATGTGATTTCAGACTGCAAGTTGTTTGCCAACCTATCAGAGGGATCCTTCTATCTTCGTTGCCCCCTTCCCAAAGGAATTTTTTGAAAATACCTTCAATTGAACCACAAATTTTCTTGTTTAGTTGGTTGTTACTCATATGGTGGATGGGGATGGCCGAGAGAACAACTTTGATCATTTGGATTCTTCCATAAAGAGTAAGCCACCTCCCATGCCACGATGAAGCTTTTATTCAGCATTTATGGGAAGTGTCCTCCCACAGTGTTGATCGCATGGCCCCTTTGAAAAATGGGACTCCCAAATATTTGCTTGGCAACTTGGCTTTTTCAAACCTCAGAATAGAGAGAATTTGATGCTATGTTTTTTTGCAGAAATTGAAGAAAAAAATATTTGATTTGGCATAATTTATTACCTAGCCCGACGCCTTGGCATAATGGTCTAGAAGAGCCCTGATTTCCTTAGCTTCCCGCACTTGAGATGAGGCAAATAACAGAGTGTCATCAACAAATTGCTGATGGGATGCGCGAGGAAAATCGTCAGCAATTTGAACGCCTTTCCATCTCCCAAGGGATGCCAAGTTTCAGATAGCCCTACCCAAAGCCTCAACCATAATGACAAAGAGGAAGGGGGATAGTGGGTCTCCTTGTCTAAGGCCCCGGGTGGGTTCGAAGAAGCCACAAGAGCTACCATTTATCAATATAGAATACTAGGCAGTAGAGATGCATTCGAAAGTCCAATCGATCCAATGTGAAAACCAAAATTTTCCATGATCTTGAGTAGGAGTCTCCAATTAACTCGGTCATAGGCCTTTCTCACATCAAGTTTCAAAATCATGCTTCTTTAATTGCTTGATATAATGGAATGGACTATTTCATCGTAGCTAAAATAATGTTGTCCACGATGTTATGCCCTGGGGTAAATTCACTTTGTTCTTCGGATATGATGGCGGGAGAATCAACTTCAACCTATTGGCCATCACCTTTGAAACAATCTTGTATATAGTATTGTAGAAAGAAATGGGTCGATAGTTGCTAAAAGATTTGGTTTCTAATTTATTTGGAATGAGGACAATAAATGTGTTATTTATATCTTTCAACATTTTTCTGGACTCCCTTAAATCATTCATCGCTTTCCATATGTCGTCTTCCAAAATATCCCAAAATTCTTGATAAAATCTGGCTGGAAAGCCATCAGGTCCCGACGATTTGTCTGGCGCCATCTGAAAGGTGGCAAGTTTGAGTTCTTCCTTCGTTACCGGGCCTAAAAGCATATCATTATCCTTGGCTGAAACAATGGGTGGGATGAGATCCAAGAAAGAATTTTGTAGCTGATCGGGGGATGCTTCACAATCGGCAAGTAGGGACTGAAAATAGTTTATAGCCTCTCTTTGAATTGCTTCTTGCTCTGAAAGGTTAACACCATCTATACTTATGATGTTGGTGTAACATCGTCGTTGTTTAGTGGAATTGTGGAAGAATTTAGTGTTGAGATCACCTTCTTTAAGCCAGGTTTCCCTTGACTTATACCTCTAGAAAGTTTCTTCGCAGGGAAGAAGCTCCATGTGGGATTTGGTAAGCTCCTTTTCCCTTTCGAATTCCACCTCTATCATGCCTTGTTTGATCACAGTAGAGTTGAGTTCCTCCAATTCAGTTTCAATGCATTCCTTTTCCTCGAAGACATTTTTGAAATTGCCTTCATTCCAAAATTTCAGGTGCCCTTTAATTGCCACTAATTTTTCGGCAATAATAAACATTTTCGAAGCCTTTTTGGACTCGTGTTTCTTTCCACCATGAACTGACCAAGTCTCTCAAGGATGGATCACGAAGCCACATTTTCTCAAATTTGAAGGGACAGCTGCGGGGGGCTTGTCCATTTTGAGGCTTAGCAAGACTGGATAGTGGTCAGACCCAGATATAGGAAGAATGAAAGATTCGATGGCTACCTTAGTGTGAAACCAATTGGGTGACACCAGGAATCGATCTAGCCTTTCCGCAATATTTGTGAAGCCCTTGTGCCTATTTGTCCAAGTAAATAGTCTGTTCTTAGGATTTATATCGGCTAAATTGTTATCTTCAATAAAGTAATTGAAATCCTTTTGGCTTTGGATAATATGTCATAGGCCACCTTTCTTCTCTGAAGGGCTGATAACGGTGTTAAAATCTCTGCCCAACAGTAAAAGTTCTGACTCGTGATCCTTAATGAGAGAGGAGATCGAATGCCATGTATCCATCTTCTCCGAGGTCTTTATTGGCCCGTAAATGTTCCATATGAGGAAGTGTAAGCTAGAATGGAAGTCCCATACCTATAGAGCCATTTAATTATGTGTTTCTACTAATAACTTTGATGATGTGGATCTTGGATTCCATAGGGCTCCAAGACCACCCGATGCTCCAGAAGAGGACACGAAGGCTCCCTCCTAGCCTTTGCACGATCTACACAGATTGCTACTATCTTCTAATGACAACTTAGTTTCTTGAAGGAGAATTAAATCTACACCAAATGTTTGGAGATGACACTTAAGCAAGCGTCGCTTGCCAGGGGCGTTGAGGCCCCTGACGTTCCAGCTAAGAATCTTTATTGATTCCCAAGGGGCATAGTTCCCCCCTTTGGTACTGCTAATGAATCTTCAAGGGTCGCTTGACCTTCTTTGGCCGCTTCCTCCTCTCTTTTACCATGTTCAGTTTTCTTCCCTTCTTCTTGCCATTTACATGCAGATTTGGCTTGAGAATTTTGGCGGCCTCTTGGCTTATGTGTCTCGCTTCAAATTCTCCAAATTTGTTTTCTTCCTCATAATCGAACTCAAAATAGGCCAATGAATCCAACTCATCCAAATTTTCTCAGAAGTTTCTGGTTTCTATGTTGCCTTGGGCTGTTCCAGTCTCAGCTTTAGTATAACCATTAGATGAGATATCGAGTTGTAGGTTCAAATTCTGATTGCCCATGATGGACACAATCTGGGCTAGTGGAACTGGAGTAACATCTTCCAATGGGGGCATTGAGGAGGATGCCCTAGAACCTGGGCCATGAGGTCTTCAAGAGGGTTTGGCTTTGTCCAAGATTCAGCTCTTTTCTTTCCAAACCATTTTTGTTTTTCACAGACATTGTTTTGAAGGATGATTCCTACTCCTACACTCCAAACAGAATAATTTCGCTTCCTCCAAATCAACTTTGACAGTTCACTCGCCGAGTGTCATTGAGATTTTGATGGTTTTAGGGTATCCATGAATTGATGCCACCTTTATTTTGGCATAAAGGAAAGAGTCTCCATCTAGAATACTTCTATCTATTTCCATTGTCATTCTAATGGAATCTCTAATTTTTTGAAGACATTTTCCTGACCAAAATTCTGTCGGAAGATTGTAAATTTGCAACCACATAGGGTTTTCCACAGGTTTGGTCACACACGGATCGAAGAATGGCATCCATGCTTGAATAAACAGGTCCGCATTCGCGATCCTCCACTGTTTGAAAGAAAGAATGAGATCGCTCTCTTCCTGACTGCGAAGGATCACTAGGAAAAAGCTTTTTGGTAGAAACTTTATGGAGCTCAGCCACTTCCAATTCTCAAGAATCCATTCAGAGATAATTTTCCTAGAGAATTTCCTACCGAAAGTTCTACCAATGAGGGCGTATTTCTCCAAATTTTCTTTGTCCAGCACTACCCCTATGTCCAGGTTAACCATGATTTGTTTGTCTGAAGTAGGGTTTTGGTTTTCTGCTCTTAATCCTTCCTCCCTCTGAATTTTAGCAGACCTTTTTTTGTGCGCCATAGTATGCATTTGTGTAAGTATTATTATTATATGTTTAACTTGAATATAATTGTAATTCTATTTCGCTATAAAAATAATTTTATGTATATTTATTTGTTGCAGGAGCATCCGCGTAGGGCCTAATCTTTACTAACAATCTCTTATGCATATGATAGATTTGTTTATGAAATTATGATATAAGTTATAAAGAGATTAGAATTTAGCAATAAGGTCTTGATATGGTTTATTTAATTGATTTAAATTAATTATTCTTGTGTGTTGTGAGGAATAAGAGCTCTTTTATCATTATTTAAACTTGGTAAAATTAAGACCATAGGTCAATCACCTATGGGTAGGGTACTTGTTTATTCATAAAAATTATGCTTTAGAGTTGTTTTAATGTATTTTTAGTGCACAAGAAAATAATTGACGAGTTTGGTAGATGAAGAGTCTTCGAGCATCCAAGTCAGAAAGAAAAAGAAATAAAAAGAAATCCCAAGAATCAAATTTCTTGAAAGAAACAAACACCACAAGCAAGAAGAGAAACCAAAAGAAAAGCCCAAGTTTATTTCTGATTTTTGTAGGTCATCAAGAGGACGTTGATAGCTGATGTGGAAGATAATTCTTCAAAGAAATTACATCCATTTCAATGAGGCAAAAAAAATGTATATCAATGGTGACTTGTTAGGTGAAAATTTTCTGAATTTCATGAGGAGGGCAACAGAATCCTAGGTAGAAGAAAGGAAGCACACAATTGAATAAGATGGAAGATCTCACATTAAGGAATCTTGAAATCTCTCTTCAAGAGCATTTGGAGGTATTCTTCATTAATTAAATTCTTGAGGTATTTCCTTGAAAACTTGCCATTATTTATGTTAAAGTTTTTCGGATTTTTTTCTAGAAAACTCATTGTTGTCTCATGAAATTAATCTTATCATAGGAATTAGTTTATAAAAAAATTTCTGGGTTTTGAGAACCATGTTTTCAAAATTTTGAAACATCTTATGATTTTAAAATTCATTAAGTATTAAGAAAGTTATCACGATTTTAGTATTGTTGTAACCCTGCTAAAACCCTGTTGTAAACCCTGCTGATGTTTTATAAATTTCTCTTTGCACGATAAAGGTATTGTAAAATCATTTCTGGGTTATGAGAATATTTATTTAAGATTTTTGGAACATTTTATAGTTTTATATTTCGTTAAGTATTCTGAAAGATATGGCAATTTCATTACTGCTATAGAAGAAATTGAAAATCTAGGGTTTTGTTGGTAGTTTACTTTGTTGGAAATGAATTATTTCCATTACATAAGTGTGTTAGATAAATTTGCATATTTTCTTTCTTGGAATGAGTATGATTAGATAATTTTTCATATATTTAGTTGCATGTAAAAATTAGATTGAATCAAGTATATACTTGTAGTGAAAGAAGGTCAATTAAACCCTTATGTTGATTAGTTTATAAGAACAATTGTTAGATAAGACATATATATATATATATATATATATATATATATATATATATATATATATATATATATATATATATATATATATATATATATATATATATATATATATATATATATATATATGAAATGAACTTAAGAATAAGAATAAAATGAAATAACTGAATAGAAATAGCCTTAACATGAAAAACCACCCAATAATAAATTTGTCATTATATATATATATATATGAAATAATTGAATAGAAATAGACTTAACATGAAAAACCACCCAATAGTAAATATGTCATAACTTTCTTATTTTTAGTGGAATTATAAAATTCAAGATGTTTTAGAAAGGTAAAAATAAGGGGAATAAATCTCAGAAAACAATTAGAAAACTTTTGTAAGATGAGAGGGTAGTGTTTACTGCAATCATCCATTTCCCTCAAATCCAGATTTAACCCAAACTTGATCATAAATTGAGAATGATTTGATTACTCAAAAGTATTCCCTATATTATAATGAATGTTAGAAATAATAAAAGATAAAAGATTTATTATTTCTAACATTCATTATAATATAGGGAATACTTTTGAGTAATCAAATCATTCTCAATTTATGATCAAGTTTGGATTAAATCTGGATTTGAGGAAAATGGATGATTGTAGTAAACACTACCTCCTCATCGTACAAAAGTTTTCTAATTGTTTTATGGGTTTTATTCCCCTTATTCTTACCTTTCTAAAACATCTTGAATTTTATAATTCCACTAAAAATAAGAAAGTTATGACAGATTTACTATTGGGTGGTTTTTCATGTTAAGGCTATTTCTATTCAATTATTTCATTTTATTCTTATTCTTAAGTTCATTTCTATTCATTGAATTAAGTTTGAGATTCGATAGGAGACTAATTTAATTAAATGCATTTCCTTTTTAATACATTATTTATATTATGTTTAATATTATTGTGTGCTTGTATTGGTAACAATGGTAAGAGGTAGATTTTGAGTTAGAAAGAAGACATAATAGAAAGATTTTATTTCCAATCATCTAGAATGTTTTGTCCACACTTGAAATGGTTTTATATAGGTTAATAAATGAAGTTGTGAATCTCATTTAAGTAAGTAGAGTGAATTATTTTCTTAGAATCTTTTATGTGTAACTAGTCATGTATGAAAAAAAAGAACTTTAGAGATACTTGAGCATTGCTCTAATGACTTAGGAATTGGATGTTTTCTTATTGAATGGAAAATGTAGCAAGCTCTTCATTAAATATTAAGGAAATTTATAACTTTATTACACTTAATATTTGTTAATCATACATCATTTTGCCCTTAATTTATGCAAAAAATACATGAGGCTTGTAAGAACGCCTTACTTGCTTTACACTTTGCAAAAGATATTACAACTTGTTCTAAGTGTTAATAAGTTTGATCATGTGTTCTAAGGGTAAAAAATATGCAATAAACTCCCTTTGATCTTCATGCACCTTACCTCTGCATCATTATTCCTCCATGCATAATATGTGATGTTTTGATTACATTTTTAAGGTCAAAGACTTTTCAATCATGAGGCATTGTTTGATTTTGAAAAAGGCTCTTCACAAGCTCCTTGGCATCATTAGGTTGTGAAGATTCTAAGTGTTGACCATGGGCATTTTTTTTGAATAATAATGATTACACAAAAACAATAGTCAAAAAACAAATATCTCGAACTAGGTCATTCGACCAAAAAGGAGAAACAACCCTAAAAAAATATCATTTGCACTTTGATCTTTTTGATGGAGAGCTCTACCTGCGCCACCATGGTGGTTAGGGTTTGAGGGAAAAACCCTTGATTTCTAGATGTCTTCGAGCATTTTCTAGAAGATTTTTGCAGATAATAAAAAGGTGAAATCTTCTCTGCCAATACTGAACCATTTTTTTGTGTTTGAACACTATTTTCTGATTTTTTGGTTGTGGTCATATGTGCATTTCTAATGTATCTCATGTGTTTCCCACTGTGGTTTACTCCCTTCTGTGTGGGGCCGCCATGGTAGATTGTTTGATCTCTTCAAAGGCAATATAAAGGCAATAAAACTGTGTGAAAAACCCATGGCTATATGAATGTCTCTTCTCAGAAAAAGCAAAAAAAGGTAAGCTCTACCTTCGAACTCTTTATGACTGCTTCTTTCTCCTCGACATATGCTTATCACAAGCCCGAGAAACTGGAAATAAATGCATTGTTCTCTTTTACTCTACAAAGACAATATAAAACCTTCCTACAGGCTTTAATCTATGACCATATTTCATTATGGATCTGTAATAAATTAGGGTTTGTTGCATACAAAGTTGTCTTTATGTTTACTGAATCTACCGCTATGCATGGTATTCCTGAAGCTTTTGCATTGTCATTGTATTTGTACATCTATGTATTTGCTATATTGGATAAGCTTCTAGACCTTGATCTTTCAATTTCTTTCACCTTCACTTTTAAAGTCTCCATGAAATCACAAACTAGTTTGTTAAATTCCATGACTGTCAACACTTTGCCATCCTCTCCATGTAGTGGGAAGATCGAAATTACTACTAACTGCTTCTCTACACTGGCCAAATGGAAACAAGCAGTAGCATTAATCTTCTGTAGCCACAAGGCATGGTCATTGAATGTGATCATAGAATTCTCGGTTGCATTTTTGTACATATTATTCTCAGGCTCACTCATTACCTGAACAACCACATGGAAGATGACAAGGAATTTTCTAAAATTACATTCAGTTTCTACTTGATTGAGACCGATTCCATCTGCTTTTATACTATCAATTTGTGGATTTCCTTCAGATTGAAGATTATAGTCTGAAGTGGCTAAACTAGATCAAAAAGAGTGAGGGCCTGAATAATCTAGTCATACAAAGCTATCATGAACACCATTATTACCTCTTCTTCAATTCTTCATTTTCTTTTGCTTTGTTTTAAAGATAAAGTCTTTGATGGCATTTATATAGACTGCCATTAACTGGTAGGTTCACTTCCTTGAGTTGAAAAAACCTTCATGGGGCTCGAAAAACCTTTTGCTCTTTCTATATCTGTGCTCTTTCTCCTTATAACTGCAACAGTTGATGTTTATTTTAGATGCTTGTCTTTATAAAGGACTGCCCCTTCTATGCATTGTTGGCCATCTTGTCATTACCATGTTTATATTTATGTCCTCCTTGTAAATATATATTGTGCTTCATATAAACCTCCTGCACACTGTTGCTTACACTATTTTGATGGTTTCCTCCATTGACTATGCAACCTTTTGATTCAAATGTATTCACCTTTATAGGTTCACAATCAATGAGTATGCTTCCTTTTCTCTTTGTATAGTATGAACATTTCTCTGTGTTTATGGCATGTAACTTTAATTGCTACCTCTTGTAGCTTATTTGTCCATGGCTGTCCAACTATTTCTTAGTATCTTATGGTAACATAGTCATCTTTGTTTCAACTCCGAGCATTATCAAAAAGCATGATTGAGATCTTACAACAGTGATAGCTCAAAAAGAAAAGGACTTAATATTTCATAGCTCCACAATTGGCAATAGTGGTTGCTCTCTTTTATGATGTATATGTTCCTTTATCTTATATTGTTGTGACTGCCCCTTCTTTTCTGCTCTATATGGACTTACAAATGCACTACGTACATACTTACTTATCATGACTTTGGACTGTTATCACTGTCATTTATGCATTATGACTATGGATTGCTCTTGATTCCTGTAATTGCACCTCCTGTAACTTATGATTTTCTTTTATACAGGAAGTTACCATGGCACTCGTATTGTATTGTATTTAGCATAACTCAGTGTTATACATTATGAGTGACATGATAATGATGATTATCATTAATTCATGCAACTTCATACTTTATTAATACCAAAATGATAAATACCTGCTCATTGTTGTTCAACTGCTTCCTTGATGAAGAACTGAATCAGTCACTACTTTTTTTTTTATCAGCACAAGAGTGTTGTCCTATCCATGTGAGCACTTGTACTGATGAAAGTTGTTTTCTGTCATGACATTTTCATTGATTTCTTTGTTTGAAAGGCTACATGATGTGATTATAATGCTGTTCCTGAGAATCTTGAATGTGTACAAAAGATAATGAGATAGTCGGTGACTATAATCATAAAGAAGCATGATGTTTGATAAACCTAATACTCAATTCCACATGTTATGAAGTTGTCTTGAATAAGTTCACTGCTCATGTATGGTTTTCATTTCATTACTTGAACTAATAATCATGGATGGGCAATGAACTTGAAGCTCATGCATTGACTTGATGCAACAATCCCTCAGTTGAATATGTTTTATTTATTGATCTGGAAGTTTCTTTGCTTATCTAAATTCCCCTTAAGATCAAGGGGCAGCATGCTGGGCTCAACCCTTGTGGGAGCCCACTTTGCACCACATGCTTGAATAAAATCTACAATAAATATTTACCTGTACCTGCACAAGAAACACATAGGTTAGATATAAAATGTACCTTTGATTCATGATATGGGGTCACTTGCATGGATTTATCTCCTTCTGATTTGGTACTTGTATCTACTCATTCTGACTTCTCGTATGTTGGTATCTGATTATTAATTACTGTTGCTACATAAAAGTGGATGGTACTTTTTATTTGACCTAGTTATGTGTATGAAAAGTTTTGGAACCCAGAGCTTCTAACAAAACTTTTTTGCAGGTGTTCTGGAGCTCGACAGATGGAGGAAGTTGGAGACCAACTCAACGTTGGGATTCGTCATTTGCAGGCAATGACGGGTCCCTCTACTTTTCCTATGCATTTCTTGTTCTTCAAAAGTAAAATTTACTTTTATGTTGCACTTCAATTACTCCCATGACTTGTGTGGGACACTTTTATACATTCTTTTGAATACAATCAACTATTTCATTCTATGCAATGTCTTATGTATATTTCACTTTCTGAATCAAATACATAGCATAAAACAACTAATCTTTCTTTGAAACATATGTATAAAACATGATGTATAATTTGACAACTTATAAATACCTCTTTTACTTGTACTGAAACATAATGAATAATCAGCAACTGAAACATGAAATCCATCAATTCTCTTCATTCTTTGAATGTTTGTTTTCTTGACTATAGATGATTTCCCTTACCAGGATGATGTAACAGCTCAGCTTGAGCTGTTACATAATTTTGATAAGTGATTTTGCACTTGTCTTCTGTCAAGACATTAGACATTGACTGGATGATCCTGCATAAGCAAAAAAAAATGTACCCCCTCTAAACAACTGATGTTTAGGCCTTGCTAAATTAGGTGTGAACATAATTTAGTAACATTTTTGGTGACCTCTCAGGGGTGTTTTCCTACCAAACAAAATAGAACAAGTAGCCTTGCAAATCCATTAGGCACATGAGTCTTTTCTTGCCTGAAACCTTGAAAACTTTCACTGCAACTCAAACTGATAGAAAAATACAACAACAAAACAAGAATACTGAAATTTAAACTAATCTGACCTTGTTTAGGACATGGCCAGCAAAATGTGCATGCGCACTTCTTGGAAAACGAAATGCTAAATTGAAATTCTACTCTACCCTACACTAACCAATCATAGAAGCTGGTGAAACAAACCCATTAACTGGCTTTGTAAAATAACTCCCCTTCCTGATTAAGAAAGGGTGTTTTGCAAGGTGATTTGGTACTGATAAGATATGATTTATGAGAATATTCTCTACAGAATGTTGTAAAACTCTCTGAAGAATGAAAAGAAAACCACTCACCACCTGAATATGATCATATATACTGCTGTTATGGGGCAAATAGATGGTCTGGTTTTGCTGTTCAAAGGCCGCAATCTCCTCTTTGGGTACAATAGTAACATGTGTCTCCTTTTTTAGCTCTCTGCCAGCTAAATTCCTGATTGGACACCCTCTTGCAATGATAAACCTTTGGCTAATACTCCTGGTTTCTTTATTGAGATCTGTTGTCCTGTTGTCACTTGCAGTCTCAACCTAATTTGAAAAAGTTTGTTTACATGAATGAAGTGAAGGGATGCTTGCCTCTTTGTCCTGAATAGGCTGATCACATACCTTTGCCTCTAAAGAAACTAAAGTATCAACAATGTTAGTGCAGAAATTTTCAATGATAGTTGAGAATAAATCCTCTTGATGAACAATGATTTGCTGCTTTTCTTGCTTTACTTGAACAACCTTTTCTTGTGAATCAACCTCTTGACCTTCCAAAACATGACTATCTTTGATTGATGTTTCCTTAATCTGGACCTTGTCTAATTGATTCCCTTCATCCTGCTTCTTGAAACTGGGCATTGATGCTAGTTCAAACAAGAATTGTTCATCTTCCAAAAGCTCCATCTTGTTGTCTTTATCATTTACTGGCTTGGGATTTTGGTCACTACAAGAATTCAACAGAATGGCAAGCTCTCTAAAAGTAGAATAGTTAGTATCTTGACAATCAGCTATAGAGTCATCTTGAAAAGACTAAATATCTTCTATTAGTTCACTTAACTGCCCTTCAAGGGAAGCTACCTTCAATTCATCCATGCTAGCTTCTTCAATATAGTACAAAAAGAGCTCTAAAAACAAATCAGATGTTTCATCTTCATGGAGAATGTGATCTGATTTAGTTTCATGTTCAGCCTGGTAGTTAGTCCTATGTTCATGCAAAACAAGATTGTTAGCCTCCAAAATGAGACTGTCCTTTTGCTCTTCTAGCAGAATTGAGGCCTCAACCTCATCCTTGCCCTTATGGACCAGCAGTACATCATGTTTTGCAATATCATCTGGTTGTCTCAAATTAATAGGTAATTTGGGTACTTGTATGATGTCTCCATCATCACCAACAAAAGTAGGCAGCTGATCAAAGAAATAAACTGAATCCTCTTCTTTATCTGGTATATTCTCTCTTGTAACTTGGGCAATTTGTCTTTGCAATTGAAGACTTTCATCTTCCAATCTCTATATCCTGCTTTCATTTATCTTGTGAACAACATTAGAAAACTTTTCAAATGAATCAAAATGTAAAGGATTTGGTGTCAAACATGAGTCAAACCCCTCTAGACATGCATTATGCTCATTTTCAGCTGGGGACACAGTAAAAACAATAGAACCTTCAGCTGCTGGACTGAAACTTGGAATTTTGATTGTCTTAGATTCTACTACCTTTTTCTCTTCCTGATTTTGGATTGGTATGGGGGAGGTAGCCTTAAAAAGATTTGGCATTTTATAATCACGACACTTAGTCCAAGAAGACTGCCATGGTTGTTCAAAACTTTTATGACTTAGTTCAGGTTCTTAATATGACTGATATTGAGGATTAATGGACTGGTTTTGAATGCAAATAGGCTTATGAGAAAAATTAGGATCTCTAAAACTAGGAATCTTAACTTTGGGAGGGTTAAGAGGTTTACTTTGCTTGAAACTCAGAATTTCATACCTACTAACCTCATCTTGAACAGGCTGATCTGGAATGAAATGAGCTATTTGGATCTCATGTCTTTGTGTTTGAGCAACTAAAAACCTCATCTACTCCTCTTTTGCGAGTACCTCCCTCTCAAACTGTATCTTTTGTGCCTCCAGCTCTTGCTCATAGTGATAGGATTGATCAGCCAATTCTTGTTGTTGCTGTTCATACTTTTGTTGCCTCTTGATCTCTTCTATATGCTTTGTGAAGTCTAATATTATGTCCATATCATCCATGCTATTCTTTAAATCCCTAACTTCTAAATCTTGGAGGTGATCAGGAGAGTGTTTGAACTAATTTTGGACATATGAATGTTGATATGAAGGTTAAGCAAGGGTGGGTGGGAGGTAAGCATACTGAGCATGCTGGTTTCCATGAAAAAACATAGAATTTGGGCTAAAACTAGCAGCATGGTTGACTTGATATTGCTGATAAGATGGTGGATTAGCAGCATTTTCATGATATGATGGATGATATGACATGTTCCCATGATAGGTAGACATGCTTACTCGTTCACAAAAACTAGAAAACAACTGAAACCAGAATTGTTTGAAATAAAATAGCACATGATCTTGTTTGAATCTTTCTTATAGGCTGCAAAAATATGATCTATTCAAACCAAAAAGTTAGAGTCGCCAGGTACTTGAAGTAAAACCTCTAAAAGGCTGTAATAACTGCTGATCATACCAAAACAACAAAAAAATAAGTTCTTTTTTGCACTGAAAATCAGTTCAAATAGTCCCACTGGGCGTGCCAAAAACTGTTATCACGCAGGATTGCACCCGTTATGCAAAGCTGCGAAGCTCAGCAATCCTGTGTAACATGGGATCAAACTTGGGCTGTGGGTGACCTATGGTGAGCTTGAACCTCCAGATTATGGGTTGGTTCCCTTATAATTTTCAAATGGGTTAATGACTTTGTAGGAAAAGGGTTGAAAAAGACCTACTAAAAAGCACTAAAACCGTAACTTAAAAGTGTGGTGATGCACCTAATTTGATGGAAAACTGCAATTCTAATTTACAATAAATTTTAGAAAAATCTATCCACATAATTCACTTTGGCAATATGATCACAAAATGTTTCTAAGGGAGGTTGGAAATAACTTTCTTCTTAGAGGAAAACAGGGTTCTCATAGCATGAAAGAAAAACTATTCCAATTACACAACCTAAGACCTGTGATTTTTACTACTATTCAATACATTCAAATACAAATGAGACAATAATTTAAAGGTTTTGATATTAAACACAATAAAATCTCGTCAAATCGTTCATAAAGACAATACAAATGAGAAGGTAGACACTTGATTCTACTGAAAAATAAAGGAACACTTGCATAAAAATGACAAAGAATAGAACCTGTAACTTGTTGTAATCTATAAATCTGTAAAAGTTGAGTAACAAACACTCTTTCTCTCTGCAATGTGTAAGAGAGCAAAAAGGCAAGAACTAGGAAAAGCATAAGTTTTTTCTCATTATATACAAAAATCTATCCCATGGACCCTAAAAGCTAACTGCAGTGAACTCAACTCCAAAACTGCATGAAAAAGCTATAAAAAAGCAACTCAAGTTTGCTTGGGCAAGCAAGAATAAAAAGCCTAAAAACCAGGCCCTAAAAATGCTCCAAGATGAGCTATTTTAGCTTACAACTTCACCTCTCAACATGTTTGACCAAAGAAAAGTCAAAAATAGGTCTTCAAACCAAAAATAGAACAAGAAAATCCCTTTGCATGATTTCGACACCTCACTTCACTTCTCTCCTCCTCTTTGCATGATTTTGAGGGTGAAATTAACAAATATTAAAGGTAATAATGTAACTTACCTTAATAAGTGTTTATATGAACGTGTTATCTCTTTACAAGGCTTTTGTATAACAAATATTAAGGCAATTTATAACTTTATTGCACTTAATATTTGTTAATCATACATCATTTTGCCCTTAATTTATGCAAAAAATACATGAGGCTTGTAAGAATGCCTTCCTTGCTTTACACTTTGCAAAAGATATTACAACTTGTTCTAAGTGTTAATAAGTTTGATCATGTGTTCTAAGGGTATAAAATATGCAATAAACTCCTTATAACTCCCTTTGACCTTCATGCACCTTACCTCTGCTTGTATACTATCAATTTGTGGATTTCCTTTTGATTGTTGATTATAGCTTGAAGTGGCTAAACTAGATCAAAAAGAGTGAGGGCCTGAATAATCTAGTCATTCAAAGCTATTAGGAACACCTTTATTACCTTTTCTTCAATTCTTCATTTTCTTTCACTTTTTTTTGAAAGATAGAGTCTTTGATGGCATTATATAGACTGCCATTAACTGGCAGGTTCACTTCCTTGAGTTGAAAAAACCTTCATGGGGCTCGAAACACCTTTTGCTATTTCTATATTTGTGCTCTTTCTCCTTAGAACTGCAATAGTTGATGTTTATTTTTTATGCTTGTCTTTATAAGGGACTGCCCTTGCTATGCATTGTTGGCTATCTTGTCATTACCATGTTTATATTTATGTCCTCCTTGTAAATGTATATTGTGCTTCATATAAACCTCCTGCATACTGTTGCTTACACTATTTTGATGGTTTCCTCCATTGATTGTGCAACCTTTTGATTCAAATGTATTCACCTTTGTAGGTTCACATTCAATGATTATGCTTCCTTTTCTCTTTATATAGTATGAACATTTCTTTGTGTTTATGGCTTGCAACTTTAATTGCTAACCCCTGTAGCTTATTTGTCCATGGCTGTCCAACTGTTTCTCAACATCTTACGATAACAAGGTCATCTTTGTTTCAACTCTAAGCATTATCAAAAAGCACGATTGAGATCTTACAACAGTGATAGCTCAAAAAGAAAAGGACTTAATATTTCGTAGCTCCACAATTGGAAATAGTGGTTGCTCTCTTTTATGATGTATCTGTTCCTTTATCTTATATTGTTGTGACTGCCCCTTCTCTGCTGCTCCATATGGACTTACATATGCACTACATACATACTTACTTATCATGACTTTGGACTATTATAGCTTTGTCATTTATTCATTATGACTGTGGATTGCTCATGATTCCTATAGCTACACTTCCTGTAGCTTATGATTTTCTTTTATACAGGAAGTTACCATGGCACTCATATTGTATTGTATTTATCATAACTCAGTGTTATACATTATGAGTGACATGATAATGATGATTATCATTAATTCATGCAACTTCACACTTTATTAATACCAAAATGATAAATACCTGCTCATTGTTGTTCATCTGCTTCCTTGATGAAGAACTAAATTAGTCACTACTTTATTTTTTTGATTAGCACAAGAGTGTTGTCCTATTCATGTGAGCACTTGTACTGATGAAAGTTGCTTTCTGTCATAACCTTTTCATTGATTTCTTTGTTTTAAAGGCTACATGATGTGATTATAATGTTGTTTCTAAGCATCTTGAATGTATACAAAAGATAATGAGATAGTCAATGACTGTAATCATAAAGAAGCATGATGTTTGACAAACCTAATATTCAATTCCACATATTATGAAGCTGTCTTGAATAAGTTCATTGCTCATGTATGGTTTTCATTTCATTACTTGAACTGATAATCATGGATGGGCAATGAACTTGAAGCTCATGCACTGACTTGATGCAAAAATCCCTCAGTTGAATATGTTTTATTTATTGATCTGGAAGTTTCTTTGCTTATCTATATTCCCCTTAAGATCAAGGAGTAGCATGCTGGGCTCAACCCTTGTGGGAGCCCACTTTGCACCACATGCTTGAATAAAATTTGCAATAAATATTTACTTGTACCTGCACAAGAAACACACAGGTTAGATATAAAATGTACCTTTGATTCATGATATGGGGTCACTTGCATGGATTTATCTCCTTTTGATATGGTACTTGTATCTGCTCATTCTGACTTCTCTTATGCTGATATCTGATTACTGAGTACTGTTGCTACATAAAAGTGGATGGTACTTTTTATTTGACTTGGTTATGTGTATGACAAGTTTTGGAACCCAGAGCTTCTAACAAAACTTTTTTGCAGGTGTTCTAGAGCTCGACAGATGGAGGGAGCTGGAGACCAACTCAACCTTGGGATTTGTCATTCGCAAGCAATGACAGGTCCCTCTACTTTTCCTATGCATTTCTTGTTCTTCAAAAGTAAAATTTACTTTTATGTTGCACTTCAGTTACTCCCACAGCTTGTGTGGGACACTTTTATACATTCTTTTGAATACAATCAACTATTTCATTCTATGTAACGTCTTATGTATATTTCACTTTCTGAATCAAATACATAGCATAAAACAATCGATCTTTCTTTTAAACATATGTATAAAACATGATGTATAATTTGACAGTTTATAAATACCTCTTTTACTTGCATTGAAACATAATGAATAATCAACAACTGAAACATGAAATCCATCAATTCTCTTCATTCTCTGAATGTCTATTTTCTTGATTGTAGATGATTTCCCTTACTAGGATGATGTAATAGCTCAGCTTGAGCTGTTACATGATTTTGATAAGTGATTTTGCACTTGTCTTCTATCAAGACATCATACATTGATTGGATGATCTTGTACAAGCAAGGAAAAATTGTACCCCCTCTAAACAACTGATGTTTAGGCCTTGCTAAATTAGGTGTGAACATAATTTAGTAACATTTTTGGCGACCTCTCAGGGGTGTTTGCCTGCTAAACAAAACAGAACCAATAACCTTGCAAATCCATTGGGCATATGAGTCTTTTCTTGCCAGAAACCTTGAAAACTTTCATTGCAACTCAAACTGATAGAAAATTACAACAACAAAACAACAATACTGAAATTTAAACTAATCTGTGTTGGTTGCCCCTTAATTGTTGTCCATTGATAACAAACACACAACTTGGTACCACTTGGCACAATGACTGTTGGCATTGGCATTTGGCATTCATGAGGTTTACCATTTGATGCTAGTCATGTTCTTGATGATGTTCTTGATAGTGTTCATAATGTTGTTCACTTAGTATTGATGGGGTTCTGTCTTGAAGTGACATCAAAGATGTTGGTTGTCCATGTTGGTTTTGGTACTATGATGACATGATGACAATAGGACAAAGGTTATTGGTTCTATGTGGTAATGGCATGCTCTCATACGATTGGTAACAATATTACAGATGGCACAAGTTGTTGTTTGCAGTGGTGGTCTCAGGTGACACATGGTAATGATATGGTAAGTGTGGTAAGTGTTTTATGGTGACATGATGGTTTTCATGACTGTGATAGTTGATCTTCTCAATGAGTTTAATATGATAGTTGTTATCTTGATATATCTTCATGTTGGCATATGGTTTATCTCATGTGATTATGTGACAGAGTGACATTTTATACATATTGATCTATGAGGTTTTTACAATGTCTTATGCACTTGGTTAGAGTGACAAAGAGTCACTCAAAGACACACCATGTTTAATTTGTTCCTATGACATATAAATTAAATTTCATAAACTTGGTTTTAAAATGCCACTTCGGGCTATGTAAGTGATGTGACCTGTCGAACATATCTCAAGCTCAAAAACAGGTTAAAAAGGGGTTTTGATCAAGTGAGGTTTACCAGTCCCTTTTAGGGCACACTAGGAATATAGGTAATAGGGAACAAAAAGAGCTTCATAACATTTTATTTTGCATAGTTTGAGCTTTGAATATGAAGCTTCCAACGTAGGGTTTCTTTTTCATTTCGTATATGTGGTAATCATGAAAGAAGATGGGAACAGAGGCATGCATCTTTAAAGGATTTTCTGAAGTATCTTCTGGATGTGACAAAGTCAGATAAAAGTAAACTCTTTGACGTTTAGCACAACTATTCAGTTTCTCCTGTCGGGCTATAAGGTGCTTTCATTCTTTTTTTTTGTTTTGAATCAAAAATATGAAAATGGTTTCACATCTTTTAGAGGTTGTTTTTGCTGATCTTTTCTGGGGTTTCGAATGCATGAAAGTATTCTTTATTCTCTCAATGATAACTGTCACCCAGATGGCTAGGGTTTCAAAAACTAAAAAAGTTTTTTTGTCTCAGATGTTTAAGGGCAGCGATAATATGTTTGACTGTGATGGTATGGAAAGGTGTTTAACAGTTTCCTTATGGATTTATAATACTCTTGCACAGTTATAACTGTTTCTCTCCCAGTGATGTGGGATTTTTATTTTCTGAGACAGTTTCTTTGTTAAAATGGTTTGGAAGTTATTCAACTAGGGTTTGACAATTTACCCTAGGATCTCTCATGAGCATGAAGACAGTTTTTGGTTTTTGGCAATTAGTTTGATAAAGTTTTACTTTGGTTCATTAAACAGATTGAGAATATAATTTGTTATTGTGATATTTCAAAGATGTTCAGTTAAATTTTTATGGGTCTTTTTGACCATACATCAAAATGTTCTCATGTATAAATACAAACTATTTTAGACAGTTAATCAACAGTTACATTTCTCAAACTGTCCAATGAAAGAAAGAAAGACATTATTTTGAGAAAGTATAAAAGAGAGATTATACTCTATTGTGTTTTCTGGATTTTTGTAGTTATTGTAAAATCAAACAAAAGCAATAGATTATGATTGAATATCATTATGTAATCAGTTGTAGATGTGCGCAAGTTGATGTAATTCTTGAAGTCTCAAATATTCAATAAGATATTCAAGAACAAGGCTTTAAGAGAAACAGGGTAACCCTTTGTATTAAACTGTATTATTCATTGTGTGGATTGAAATATGCCAGTGAGGCACAAATAGCTAGTGAGGCACAAACAGCCAGTGAGGCAGGATAAAAAGCCAGTGAGGCAAAGTTGTATAAAGCCAGTGAGGCAAGAAAAATTGTCAGTGAGATTATATGGTTGGGATTTTGGTATTAATCCAGTGAGGCATCTTTCTCGAGTGGTTTTTATTCCCCAAGAGGGTTTTCCACTCATGCAATTTTTTGTGTTATGGTCTCTGTGTGTGTGATCCATTGATGTCTTATGTCTAAACTTTCCATTACATTCATTGTTCAGTGTTTCATAATTTAACTGCTGCATATGTGACATGATGTTCATTATGGGTTAGTACAAATGCATAATATATACAATAAAGAAATAAAACTGCCCTACTATTTATCATAGTTCATCAATTATTATTTTGTTCATTCATGTTGATCTGTCAATGCATTACAGTTCATAAATGAATGTTTTGCTTTCATCATACAAGGGTTGAAGTTTATGGTTGGTAAAGTTTATTAATTGTTGCCAAAAACAAGTCTATTTTATGAGACACTGATTCATCCCCCCCTCTCAGTGTCTCTCATACTCCAACAATCTGACCTTGTTTAGGACATGGCAAGCAAAATGTGCATGTACACTTCTTGGAAAATGAAATGTTGAACTGAAATTCTACTCTACCCTACACTAACCAATCATAGAAGCTAGTCAAACAAACCCATTAACTAGCTTTGTAAAATAACTCCCCTTCCTGATTAAGAAAGGGTGTTTTGCAAGGTGATTTGCTACTGATAAGATATGATTTATGAGAATATTCTCTGCAGAATGTTGTAAAACTCTTTGAAGAATGAAAACAAAACCAATCACCATCTGAATATGATCATATATACTGTTGTTATGGGGAAAATAGATGGTCTGGTTTTGCTGTTTAAAGGCCACAATATCCTCTTTGGGTACAACAGTAAGATGTGTCTCCTTTTTTAGCTCTATACTAGCTAAATCCCTAATTGGACACCCTCTTGGAATGATAAACCTTTGGCTAATACTCCTAGTTTCTTTATTGAGATCTGCTGCCCTGTTATCACTTGCAGTCTCAACCTGATTTGAAAAAGTTTTTTTACATGAATGAAGTGAAGGGATGCTTGCCTCTTTGTCCTGAATAGGCTGATCGCATACGTTTGCCTCTAAAGATACTAAATTATCAACAATGTTAGAGCAAAAATTTTCAATGATAGTTGAGAATAAATCCTCTTGATGAACAATGATTTGCTACTTTTCTCACTTTACTTGAACAACCTTTTCTTGTGAATCAACCTCTTGACCTTCCAAAACATGATTGTCTTTGACTGATGTTTCCTAAATCTGCACTTTGCCTAACTGATTCCCTTCATCCCGCTTCTTGAAATTGGGCATTGATGCTAGTTCAAAAAAGCATTGCTCATCTTCCAAAAGCTCCATGTTGTTGTCTTTATCATTTACTGGCTTGGGTTTTTGGTCACTACAAGAATTCAATAGAATGGCAAGCTCTCTACAAGCTGAACAATTAGGATCTTGATAATCAGCTATAGAGTCATCTTGAAAAGACTAAATATCTTCTATGAGTTCACTTAACTGCTCTTCAAGGGAAGCTGCCTTCAATTCATCCATGCTAGCTTCTTTAATATAGTACAAAAAGAGCTCTGAAAACAAATAAGATGTTTCATCTTCATGGGGAATGTGATCTGATTTAGTTTCATGTTCAATCGGTAGTTAGTCCTATGTTCATGCAAAACAAGATTATTAGCCTCTGAAATGGGACTGTCCTTTTACTCTTCTAGCTGAACTGAGGCCTCAACCTCATCCCTACCCTTATGGACCAGTAGTACATCATATTCTACAATATCATCTGGTTGTCTCAAATCAGCTAGTAATTTGGGTACTTGTGTGATGTCTTCATCATCACCAACAAAAGTAGGCAACTAATCAAACAAAGAAACTAAATCCTCTTCTTTATTTGGTTTATTCTCCCTTGGAACTTGGGCAATTTGTCTTTGCAATTGAAGACTTTCACCTTCCAATCTCTGTATCCTGCTTTCATTTATCTTGTGAACAACATTAGAAAACTTTTCAAATAAATCAAAATGTAAAGGATTTGGTGTCAAACGTGAGTCAAATCCCTTTACACATGCATTATGCTCATTTTCAGCTGGGGACACAGTAAAAACAACAAAATCTTCAGCTGTTGATTGAAACTTGGAATTTTGATTAGCTAATATTCTACTACCTTTTTCTCTTCCTAATTTTGGATTGGTATGGGGGAGGTAGCCTTAATAAGATGTGGCATTTTATAATCAGGACACTTAGTCCAAGAAGGCTGCCATGGTTGTTCAAAACTTTTATGACTTAGTTCAGGTTCTTGATATGACTGATACTGAGGATTAATGGACTAGTTTTGAATGCAAATAGGCTCCTGAGCAAAATCAGGATCTCTAAAACTAGGAATCTTGACTTTGGGAGGGTTAAGAGATTTAATTTGCTTGAAACTTGGAATTTCATACCTATTAACCTCATCTTGAACAGGTTGATTTGGAATGAAATGAGCTGTTTGGATCTCATATCATGTGTTTAAACAACCAAAAACCTCATCTGCTCCTCTTTTGTAAGCACCTCTCTCTCAAACTGTATCTTTTGTGCCTCCAGCTCTTGCTCATAGAGATAGGATTGATCAACCAATTCTTGTTGTTACTGTTCATACTCTTGCTGCCTCTTGATCTCTTCTATCTACTTTGTGAAGTCTAATAATATGTCCTTCATATCATCCATGCTATTCTTTAAATCCCTAACTTCCAAATCTTGGAGGTGATCAAGAGATTGTTTGAACTAATTTTGGACATATGAATGCTGATATGAAGGTTGAGCAAGGGTGGGTGGGAGGTAAGCATATTGAGCATGCTGGTTTTCTTAAAAAACCATAGAATTTGGGCTAAAACTAGCAGCATGGTTGATTTGATATGGCTGATAAGATGGTGGATTAGCAACATTTTCATGATATGCTGGATGATATGACATGTTCCCATGAAAGGTAGACATGCTTACTCATTCATGAAAACTAGAAAACAACTGAAACAAGAATTGTTTGAAATAAAACAACACCTGATCTTGTTTGAATCTTTCTTATAGGCTGCAAAAATATGATCTATTCAAACCAAAAAGTTAGAGTCGTCAGGTACTTGAAATAAAACCTCTAAAAGGTTGTAATAACTGCTGATCATACTAAAACAACAGAAAAATAAGTTTTTTTTGAATTGAAAATCAGTTCAAATGGTCCCACCGGGTGTGCCAAAAACTGTTATCGCGCAGGATTGCACCCGTTATGCAAAGCTGTGAAGCTCAGCAATCCTGTGTAACATGGGATCAAACTCGGGCTGTGGGTGACCTATGGTGAGCTTGAACCTCCAGATTATGGGCTGGTTCCCTTATAATTTTCAAATGGGTTAATGACTTTGCAAGAAAAGGGTTGAAAAAGACCTACTAAAAAGCACTAAAACCGTAACTTAAAAGTGTGGTGATGCACCTAATTTGATGGAAAACTGTAATTCTAATTCACAATAAATTTTAGAAAAATCTATCCATAGAATTCACTTTAGAAATATGACCACAAAATGTTTCTAAGGGAGGTTGGAAATAACTTTCTTCTTCGAGGAAAACAGGGTTCTCACAGTATGAAAGAAAAACTATTCCAATTGCACAACCTAAGACCTGTGATTTTTATTGCTATTCAATACATGCAAGTACAAATGAGACAATGATTTTAAAGGTTTTGATATTAAACACAATAAAATCTCATCAAATCATTCATAAAGACAACACAAATGAGAAGGTAGACACTTGATTCTACTGAAAAATAAAGGAACACTTGCATAAAAATGACAAAGAATAGAACCTGTAACCTATTGTAATCTATAAATCTGCAAAAGTTGAGTTACAAACACTCTTTCTCTCTACAATGTGTAAGAGAGCAAAAAGGCAAGAACTAGGAAAAGCATAAGCTTTTTCTCATTATATACAAAAATCTGTCCCATGGACCCTAAAAGCTAACTGTAGTGAACTCAGCTCCAAAACTGCATGAAAAAGCTATAAAAAAGCAACTCAAGTTTGCTTGGGAAAGCCAGAATAAAAGCTTAAAAATGCTCCAAGATGAGCTATTTTAGCTTACAACTTCACCTCTCAACATGTTTGACCAAAGAAAAGTCAAAAATAGGCCTTCAAACCAAAAATAGAACAAGAAGACCCCTTTGCATGATTTCGACACCTCACTTCACTTCTCTCCTCCTCTTTGCATGATTTTGAGGGTGAAATTAACTCATATTAATAAATATTAAAGCCAATAATGTAACTTACCTTAATAAGTGTTTATATGAGTGTGTTATCTCTTTACAAGGCTTTTGTATAACAAATATTAAGGCAATTTACAACTTTATTGCACTTAATATTTGTTAATCATACATCATTTTGCCCTTAATTTATGCAAAAAATACATGAGGCTTGTAAGAACGCATTCTTTGCTTTACACTTTACAAAAGATATTACAACTTGTTTTAAGTGTTAATAAGTTTGATCATGTGTTCTGATGGTAAAAAATATGCAATAAACTCCTTATAACTCCCTTTGACCTTCATGCACCTTACCTCTACATCATTATTCCTCCATGCATAATATATGATGTTTTGATTACATTTTTAAGGTCAAAGACCTTTCAATCATGAGACATTGGTTGATTTTGAAAAAGGCCCTTCATGGGCTCTTTGGCATCATTAGGTTGTGATGATTCTAAGTGTTGACCACGACCATTTTTTTTGGATAATAATGATTACACAAAAACAACAGTCAAAAAACAAATATCTCGAACTAGGTCATTCGACAAAAAAGGAGAAACAACCCTAAAAAATATCATTTCCACTTTGATCTTTTTGATGGAGAGCTCTGCCTACGCCGCCATGGTGGTTAGGGTTTGAGGGAAAAGCCCTCGATTTCTAGCTGTCTTCGAGCATTTTTTGGAAGATTTTTGCAAGGTGAAATCTTCTTTGCCAATACTAAACCATTTTTTATGTGTTTGAACATTATTTTCTAGTTTTTTGGCTGCGGCCATATGTGCATTTCTGATGTATCTCATGTGTTTTCCATTGTGGTTTACTCCCTTCTGTGTGGGGCCGCCATGGTCGACTGCTTGAGCTCTTCAAAGGCAATATAAAGGCAAGAAAACTATGTGAAAAACCCACGGCTATATGAATGTCTCTTCTCAGAAAAAGCAAACAAAGGGTAAGCTCTACCTTCAAACTCTTTATGACTGCTTGTTTCTCCTTGACATATGCTTATCACAAGCCCAGGAAACTAGAAATAAATGCACTGTTCTCTTTTACTCTGCAAAAACTATATAAAACCTTCCTACAGGCTTTAATCTACGACCATATTTCATTCTGGATATGTAATAAAACAATGGTTTGCTACATACAAAGTCATCTTTTTGTTTACTAAATATGTCCCTCTGCATGGTATTCCTGAAGCTTTTGCATTGTCATCGTATTTGTAGATCTATGTATTTGTTATATTGGATAAGCTTCTAGACCTTGATCTTTCCATTTCTTTCACCTTTACGTTTAAAGTCTCCATTAAATCATAAACTAATTTGTTAAACTCCATGATTGTCACCACATTGTCATCCTCTCCATGGATTGGGAAAATCAAAATTACTACTAACTATTTCTTTACACTGGCCAAATGGAAACTAGCAGTTGCATTAATCTTCTGTAGCCACAAGGCATGGTCATTGAATGTGATCATAGAATTCTCGGTTGCATTTTTGCACATATTATTCTCAGGCTCACTCATCACCTGAACAACCAACGTGGAAGATGACAAGGAATTTTCTAAAATTACATTTAGTTTCTCCTTGATTGAGACTGATTCTATCTGCTTCTATACTATCAATTTGTGGATTTCCTTCAGATTGTCGATTATAGCCTGAAGGGACTAAACTAGATCAAAAAGAGTGAGGGCCTGAATAATCTAGTCATACAAAGCTATTAGGAGCACCATTATTACCTCTTCTTCAATTCTTCATTTTCTTTTGCTTTGTTTTAAAGATAGAGTCTTTGATGGCATTTATATAGACTATCATGAACTGGCAGGTTCACTTCCTTGAGTTGAAAAAACCTTCATGGGGCTCGAAACACCTTTTGCTCTTTCTATATCTATGCTCTTTCTCCTTATAACTGCAACAGTTGATGTTTATTTTGGATGCTTGTCTTTATAAGGGACTGCCCCTGCTATGAATTGTTGGCCATCTTGTCATTACCATATTTATATTTATGTCATCCTTGTAAATGTATATTGTACTTCATATAAACCTCCTGCATACTGTTGCTTACACTATTATGATGGTTTCCTCCATTGACTGTGCAGCCTTTTGATTCAAATGTATTCACCTTTGTAGGTTCACATTCAATGATTATGCTTCCTCTTCTCTTTGTATAGTATGAACATTTCTTTGTGTTTATGGCTTGCAACTTTAATTGCTACTTCCTGTAGCTTATTTGTCCATGGTTGTCCAACTATTTCTCAGCATCTTATGGTAACATAGTCATCATTGTTTCAACTCTGAGCATTATCAAAAAGCATGATTGAGATCTTACAACAATGATAGCTCAAAAAGAAAAGGACTTAATATTTCATAGCTCCACAGTTGGCAATAGTGGTTGCTCTCTTTTATGATGTATCTGTTCGTTTATCTTATATTGTTGTGACTTCCCCTTCTCTGCTGCTCCATATGGACTTACATATGCACTACATACTTATTTATCATGACTTTGGACCATTATGGTTTTGTCATTTATGCATTATGACTGTGGATTGCTCTTGATTCCTATATTTGCACCTCTTGTAGCTTATGATTTTCTTTTATACATGAAGTTACAATGGCACTCGTATTGTATTGTATTTATCATAACTCAGTGTTATACATTATGAGTGACATAATAATGATGATTATCATTAATGCATGCAACTTCACACTTTATTAATACCAAAATGATAAATACCTGCTCATTGTTGTTCAATTGCTTCCTTGATGAAGAACTGAATCAGTCACTACTTTATTTTTTTGATTAGCACAAGAGTACTGTCCTATCCATGTGAGCACATGTACTGATGAAAGTTGCTTTCTATCATGACATTTTCATTGATTTCTTTGTTTGAAAGGCTACATGATGTGATTATAATGCTATTACTGAGCATCTTGAATGTATACAAAAGATAATGAGATAGTCAGTGACTGTAATCATAAAGAAGCATGATGTTTGACAAACCTAATATTCAATTCCACACATTATGAAGCTGTCTTGAATAAGTTCACTGCTCATGTATGGTTTTCATTTCATTACTTGAACTAATAATCATGGATGGGCAATGAACTTGAAGCTCATGCACTGACTTGATGCAACAATCCCTCAGTTGAATATGTTTTATTTATTGATCTGGAAGTTTCTTTGCTTATCTATATTCCCCTTAAGATCAAGGGGAAGCATGCTGGGCTCAACCCTTGTGGGAGCCCACTTCGCACCACATGCTTGATTAAAATCTATAATAAATATTTACCTATACCTGCACAAGAAACACACAGGTTACATATAAAATGTACCTTTGATTCATGATATGGGGTCACTTGCATTGATTTATCTCCTTCTGATATGGTACTTGTGTCTGCTCATTCTGACTTCTCTTATGTTGATATTTGATTACTGATTACTGTTGCTACATAAAAGTGGATGGTACTTTTTATTTGATCTGGTTATGTGTATGAAAAGTTTTGGAACCTAGAGCTTCTAACAAAACTTTTTTGTAGGTGTTCTGGAGCTCGACAGATGGAGGGAGCTGGAGACCAACTCAACCTCGGGATTTGTCATTCGCAGGCAATGACGGGTCCCTCTACTTTTCCTATGCATTTCTTGTTCTTCAAAAGTTAAATTTACTTTTATGTGCACTTCAGTTTCTCCCACGGCTTGTGTGGGACACTTTTATACATTCTTTTGAATACAATCAACTATTTCATTCTATGCAATGTCTTATGTATATTTCACTTTCTGAATCAAATACATAGCATAAAACAACTGATCTTTCTTTGAAACATATTTATAAAACATGATGTATAATTTGATAGTTTATAAATACCTCTTTTACTTGGACTGAAACATAATGAATAATCAGCAACTGAAACATGAAATCCATCAATTCTCTTCATTCTTTGAATGTTTGTTTTCTTGACTGTAGATGATTTCCCTTACCAGGATGATGTAACAGCTCAGCTTGAGCTGTTACATGATTTTGATAAATGATTTTGCACTTGTCTTCTGTCAAGACATCAGACATTAACTGGATGATCCTGAATAAGCAAAAAAATTTGTACCCCCTCTAAACAACTGATGTTTAGGCCTTGCTAAATTAGGTGTGAACATAATTTAGTAACATTTTTGGTGACCTCTCAGGGGTGTTTGCATGCTAAACAAAATAGAACCAGTAGCCTTGCAAATCCATTGGGCATATGAGTCTTTTCTTTCCTGAAATGTTGAAAACTTTCACTGCAACTCAAACTGATAGAAAAATACAACAACAAAACAACAATATTGAAATTTAAACTAATCTGAACTTGTTTAGGACATGGCCAGCAAAATGTGCATGCACACTTCTTGGAAAATGAAATGCTGAACTAAAATTCTACTCTACCCTACACTAACCAATCATAGAAGCTGGTGAAACAAACGCATTAATTGGCTTTGTAAAATAACTCCCCTTCCTGATTAAGAAAGGGTGTTCTACAATGTGATTTGCTACTGATAAGATATGATTTATGAGAATAGTCTCTGCAGAATGAAAAGAAAACCATTCACCATCTGAATATGATCATATATACTGCTATTATGGGGCAAATAGATGGTCTAGTTCTGCTATTCAATGGCCTCAATCTCCTCTTTGGGTACAACAGTAACACGTGTCTCCTTTTTTTTCTCTTTGCCAGCTAAATCCATGATTGGACACCCTCTTGCAATGATAAACCTTTGGCTAATACTCCTGGTTTCTTTATTGAGATCTACTGTCCTGTTGTCACTTGTAGTCTCAACTTGATTTGAAAAAGTTTGTTTGCATGGATGATGTGAAGGGATGCTTGCCTCTTTGTCCTAAATATGATAATCACATACCTTTGCCTTGAAGGATACTAAATTATCAACAATGTTAGAGCAAAAATTTTCAATGATAGTTGAGAATAAATGCTCCTGACGAACAATGATTTGCTGCTTTTCTCACTTTACTTGAACAACCTTTTCTTGTGAATCAACCTCTTGACCTTGCAAAACATGACTATTTTTGACTGATGTTTCCTGAATCTGCACTTTGCCTAACTGATTCCCTTCATCCTGCTTCTTGAAACTAGGCATTGATGCTAGTTCAAACAAGCATTGCTCATCTTCCAAAAGCTCCATCTTGTTGTCTTTATCATTTACTGGCTTGGGATTTTGGTCACTACAATAATTTAGCAGAATGGCAAGATCTCTACAAGCTAAATAGTTAGGATCTTGACAATCAAATGTAGAGTCATCTTGAAAAGACTAAATATCTTCTATTAGTTCACTTAACTGCCATTCAAGGGAAGCTGCCTTCAATTCATCCATGCTAGCTTCTTCAATTCAGTACAAAAAGAGCTCTGAAAACAAATCAGATGTTTCATCGTCATGGAGAATGTGATCTGATTTAGTTTCATGTTCAACCTAGTAGTTAGTCCTATGTTCGTGCAAAACAAGATTGTTAGCCTCCAAAATGGGACTTTCCTTTTGCTCTTCTAGCTAAACTGAGGCCTCAACCTCATCCCTGCCCTTATGGACCAGCAGTACATCATGTTCTGCAATATCATCTGGCTATCTCAAATCAACTGGTAATTTGGGTACTTGTATGATGTCTTCATCATCACCAACAAAAGCAGGTAGCTGATCAAACAAAGAAACTAAATCCTCTTCTTTATCTAGTTTATTCTCCCTCGGAACTTGGGCAATTTGTCCTTGCAATTGAAGACTTTCACCTTCCAATCTCTGTATCCTGCTTTCATTTATCTTTTGAACAACATTAGAAAACTTTTCAAATGAATCAAAATCTAAAGGATTTGGTGTCAAACGTGAGTTAAACCCCTCTACACATGCATTATGCTCATTTTTCAACTGGGGACATAGTAAAAGCAACAGAACCTTCAGTTGCTGGACTGAAACTTGGAATTTTGATTGGCTTAGATTCTACTACCTTTTTCTCTTCCTGATTTTGGATTGGTATGGGGGAGGTAGCCTTAATAAGATTTGGCATTTTATAATTAGTACACTTAGTCCAAGAAGGCTGCCATGGTTGTTCAAAACTTTTATGACTTGGTTCAGGTTCTTGATATGACTGATACTAAGGATTAATGGACTGGTTTTGAATGCAAATAGGCACCTGAGCAAAATCACGATCTCTAAAACTAGGAATCTTGACTTTGGGAGGGTTAAGAGGTTTACTTTGCTTGAAACTTAGAATTTCATACCTACTAACCTCATCTTGAACAGACTGATCTAGAATGAAATGAGTCATTTGGATCTCATGTCTTTGTCTTTGTGTATGATGGAGGATTGGTTAGGTTTGGAGATAATGCAGCTGGTAAGATTTGTGGAAAAGGATCAATTTCATTTGATGGAAAGCATAATACTGACAATGCTCTGTATGTGAAGGGTTTGAAGCATAATCTTTTGAGTGTTGGTCATATGTGTGACAAAGGATATGATCTAAGATTCAAAGACAATGGGTGCAAGATCATGGAAAGCTCTAGAACTGTGATTGCTACCAGTAAGAAGACAAAAGGTAACATCTATCAATTGAAAGGAACAAATGATTATTCTTTATTGGCTTAGGCAGATGAAAGTTGGTTGTGGTATAAAAGGATGTGTCATATAAAATTTGATAGTCTGGTAAAAATAAGCTCAAGTAAGGCTGTTGTTGGCTTGGGGTCCTGATCCAAAAGGCAAATTTACTGTTGCCTCAGGTTATCGAGTTCTTGATAAGCAAATGTTTGGGAGCTCAGAGGTCTCGTGGTGGAAACAGGTTTGGAATAAGTTTGCTTGGCCTAACTGTAACTTCTTCTCATGGTTAGTTGTTCAAGGGAGGTGCATTACTTGGGAGAACCTCTGGAAATGTGGGTTTTAGGGGCCCTCTAAGTGTGTTTTGTGTGGTGGGCATGAGGAGTGCATCCCCCATCTCTTCTTTCAGTGTTCCTTTGCGAAAGTTGTTTGGCATTTCTGGTGGAGTCTCTGGCGTATACCGTGTAGAAATGCTTCTTCTTTAGAGGATTTTTGGAGGTGTCTGGGGCCTCCTCCTGTAAAGACCTATTTTCTCCTCATTGCTTGGACCATTGGCCCCAGTTTGATAATTTGGAATATTTGGTTGGAGCGCAACTGTAGAATTTTTCTGGACAAGAAGCTACTTGTTGGTCAGCTCTAGTTGAGGATTCTGGGGGGTCTGTAGGAAACTTTGGTTGCTAAGTGTGATCTGTCTGTCCCTATTGTTTCTGGTGACTGTGATGTGGTTAAAGCCCTGGGTCTCTCTGGGGGTGGACAAAAACATTTGAGGGCGGTTCAGCATAGGCGTGGGAGAGCGAGGGTCTGTCGTACTGGTCGTTGGTGTCCTCCCGGTATGGGGGAGTTAAAAATCAATACTAATGGATCATCCAGAGGTAATCCTGGCCATGCTGGAGTTGGTGGCATTGGCAGGGATAGTTCAGGGGTGGTAATTTCTTTCTTCTCTATATATAAAGGTCAGCATACAAATAATCTCATGGAGGCTCTTGCTATTCTTCTAGCATTAGAGCGTGCTTGTGCCCTTGGCTGGAGGTGGATTATTTGTGAATCAGATTCTCAGGTGGTCATTGATATGCTGAATAAGAGACATTTTGAGGAGGTGAACTGGCAACTTGCAATGGTGGCCAAACAAATTATTTCTTGGAGCAATGCTTTAGATTCTATTGCTTTTTGTCATGTGCCACGGGAGTGGAATAAGGTGGCGGATGGTTTGGCGAGGTGGGCATCTGAGCAGATGGAGACTTGGAATGTGGATGATTGGGGCAATCTTCCTGGTGATTTGGCCCCTGTTCTTGAAGATTGGGTTATGGAGGATATGAGGAGCTTTTTGGGTGTTACTTAATTCTTGATTTTGGTTGTGCCCTTATGGGTGTTTCTTTATGCTTTGTAATGATTTTATGATTCAATAAAGTTTTTACCCCTTTTTTTTTTTTAAAAAGAAGCTCAAGTCAGGCTGTGAGAGATTTACCAAAACTTGTGAAACCCTCCAACTCAATTTGTAAGGAATGTCAGGTTGGAAAGTAGATAAGGACAAGTTTCAAGAGCAAAGAAAAATTTTCTACTAGTTTGCTGGATCTAGTGCATACAGATCTCTGTGGTCCTACAAGGGTGAGAAGTCTACAAGGTGGCAGGTACTTCATGTTGCTTATTGATTATTAATCTAAAATGACTTGGGTTACTTTTCTAAGAGATAAATCAGAAGCTCTAGAGAAATTCAAATCTTTCAAGGCAATGGTTGAGAATGAAATAGATTTGAAGATCAAATGCTTAAGATCTGATAGAGGAGATGAGTTCACATCAAATGAATTCAACATTTTATGTGAAGAGCATGGGATAAAGAGACAGTTGTCTGCACCTAGAACTCCTCAGCAGAATGGAGTTGTGGAAAGGAAGAACATGATAGTTCAGGAGGCTGCTAGGACAATGATCAAGGAAGAAGGTCTGCTGAAAGTCTTTTGGAAAGAAGCTATTCACACTATTGTCTACATTCAAAACAGAGTTCAAGTGAAAGGTAATGGTACTAAAACTCCCTATGAATTGTGGTATGGAAGAATTGGACCACAGTAAAATATTTCAAAGTCTTTGGAAGCAAATGTTATATGAGGAGAGATGAAGATCTAGGAAAGTTTGATGCAAGATGTGATGAAGGAATCTTTCTTGGATACTCTACCAAGAGTAAGGCTTACCAGTGCTACAACAAGAGGCTCAAAAAGATTGTTGAGAGTGCAAATGTGAAGGTAGATGAAGGCAAAGAAAGAATATCAGTCCTAAGTTGTTATGAACCAGATGAACCTGTGACTATAGAAATTGAAGAAAAAGATGAGAAAGCAGACAGTTAGGATGAAGAAGAGGCTCTAGAAAGTGCTATTAAGACTCCCAGGTATGTAAGGATCAATCATTTTGAAGATCAGATTATAGGTGACAAGAACAAAGGTGTGCTAACAAGAAGAAGAGCTGCAAAAGAACAAGTTAATTACTGTTTGCTTTCAAAGATTGAACCAAAAAATGTGAATGAAGCATGCAATGATGAAAATTGGGTAAAGGCAATGGAGGAAGAACTGCTACAGATAGAGAAGAATGAAACTTGGGAATTAGTTCCTAGACCTACTAACAAAAATGTTATTGGAACTAAATGGGTCTTCAGGAACAAGCTGAATGAAAATGGAGAAGTTGTAAGGAATAAAGCAAGACTTGTATGCAAAGGATATTCTCAAATTGAAGGGATAGATTTTGAAGAAACCTTTGCCCCAGTAGCTTGGATTGAAGCAATCAAAATGTTTCTAGCATTTACAGCTCACAAAGATTTTAAGGTATATCAAATGGATGTGAAATCTGCCTTCCTGAATGGTGAGTTAGAAGAGGAAGTATACATTGAGCAACCAGAGGGATTCAAATTGTTAGATCAAAGTGATATGGTATGCAGGTTGGAGAAAGAATTATATGGACTAAAACAAGCTCCTAGAGCCTAGTATGCAAGGTTAGATAGGTATTTGTTGCAATTGGGATTTAGTAAAGGCACTGCAGATAGCAATCTGTACTTCAAAATCAATGATGATCATATCTTGATTGTTGAGGTCTTTGTTGATGACATTATCTTTAGAGGAAATGAAGGTATGTGCATAAGGTTTGCCGGTGAGATGAAAAGTGAATTTGAAATGTCCATGTTTGGTGAAATGAATTTATTTTTGGGTCTACAAATTAATCAATCAGATAAAGGAATCTTCATATCTCAGTCTAAGTATGTGAAAGAGTTGTTGAAGAAGTTTGGGATGGAAGACTCTAAACCGGTATGTACTCCCATGGTGACTGGTTGCAAGTTGAGAAAAATTGATGAATCACCTAAGGCTGATAAGAAAAAATACAGATCCATGATTGGAGGATTGCTTTATCTAACCCAAACTAGACCTGATATTATGCATGCAATTTGTCTTGTTGCAAGATTTCAAGATGATCCAAGAGAATCACATGTGATGGAAGTTAAGAGAATCTTGATGTATTTGAAAGGTACTCTAGATTATGGCTTGTGGTATCTAAAGAACAATGATTTCACTCTCAGTGCTTATATAGATGCAGATTGGGCTGGAGATGTTGATGACAGAAGGAGTACAAGTGGAGGTGCCTTCTTCTTTGGAAATAGATTGGTTTCATGGCTGAGCAAGAAACAAGACTCAATATCCTTGTCAATTGCAGAATCAGAGTATATTACAACAGCATGTTGTTGCACTCAAGTATTATGGATGAAGCCGACTTTGAAGGATACAAGAGTTGTGTATGAATATCCAATTGCAATCTTTTGTGATAATACAAGTTCCATAAACATTTCAAAGAATCCAGTGATGCACTCAAGAACAAAGCACATATCAATAAGGTATCACTTTTTGAGAAGAAGGTGACAGAGAATGAAGTAAAGTTGGAATATGTGTTCACAAAAGATCAGATTGCAGACACTTTCACCAAGCCTCTGCCTAAGGATACTTTTGAGTATCTCAGAGAAAAGTTAGGGGTTATCACCCCTCCTACTCAAAACTAAGATGCACAAGAGTACATTAGTTCGGTGGTACTTAGAGTTCCACGTCCAGATCCAAATTGATGCTTGTACGGGCTACTTCTCAAGCAGAGTAGTTAGATGGAGAGAGTTTAGAAGAGAGTTTGGTTCAGAGAAGCAATTTGCAAGTATGTGCCCTTTGCCATTGATGTCAAAGGGGGAGAGAACTCATGTGAAAAACTTAGAGAGAAAAGAATGCAGATGTGTGAAGAGTAAGGGGGAGAATCTTGTCTTGATGGTAGTTACAGTTTTTCACATCATATGTTGCCATCAATGACAAAGGGGGAGATTGTTGCAAGTATGTGCCTAATCGGTGTTGTCATTGATATCAACATATCTGTGTTGTCATTGGTGTCAACTGTATTCTTATCTTTTGATTGATTAGAAGCCTTATATGTTGAGGACATTGAGAAAATTAGCCCCTCTAGAAGAATCAGAACGGAAACAGTGACTTACAGTGAAGACAATGAGTTGCATACTGATGAACAGTCCAGAAGATTGCTTCATATTTCTTGTATATTGAAGATCTTGTTCTACAGTTTGGAAGTTATTTAGAGGCATGTCTGAAGATGCTAAATCCTGAGTTTGAGCCTCTGGTGTGAAGAATTGAGTGAGTTACATTCACCAGAGTAAAACCTCCTTTTTCTGATTATTCACTGGTGACAAGGAGAAAGTACTTTGCTCTGCATTCCTTCACGTTGAAGAATTTTTCTCTGTCATTCTATAGGGAAGTCTGGGATGATGGTAAGTGCCTGCAACTACAATGGTTCATGATTTGGTGGTACGCAAGCTATCTTTCTTTTATGACAGTTGAAGACAGTGAAGTTCATATGCTCTGGTGTGAAGAATCTCATAGATAAAGTGGTTAGAGTTTGTGCGGTTGCTCCTGGTGATTACAACGTGCCTGTGGATGCCTCTTGATCGTGTTCCTACCTTTACATTGGTCTACGTTAAGGAATTGAGATCGTGTTTGAAGATTATTCCCAGATAACGTAGTCTGTAACCAGTCTTAGCCGACTTGGTTAATTCCAGTGATTGCGGAGATCTCTTGAAGATTGTAGAAGCATGTTGTGGCATGGAAGATCATGTTTGAGTCCCAGGTAAGGCATGGTGTGATCCGTATACATCTTTAATACATTTCCTTAGCATAATTTTGTATTAGGTCAATACCTATTTTATGTATGTTTGTAATGCCGACCTTGGAGATTGTTTCAACGGTTGATGATTGTAATGCCGACCTTGATGATCATTCCAAGGTTGATGTAGTGTATAAATACTTGTAATTGAGTCTTGAAAAAGCATCCCAAGTGTGAAGATGTGAAGATAAAGTGAAGTAAGGCAACATAGTAGAGCAGAGGTGTTTTTGTGCTTCAATGGAACTGAACCTTGGCATGGAGTAGATGCTGTTATCTCAGTTCAACCTTTTGGCAATAGCCACCCTTTGGCAGTGGGCCATCCATAGGCAGTGAGCCCTGTAGGCAGTGAGCCTCTATTTTTTTGTGGGCTAACACCCACTGTGGTTTTTCCCTTTTAGAATTTTCCACGTAAAAATCTGGTGTCTCTTGTGTTGTTTATGATTTTGTGTTGAGCTTCTCATTTGATGCTTTCGTGGTTGCATCTGAATATAAGTAATTAATAAGTTGATGATCATATTTGGTTAAAAGTTTTAGGACAACTGATTCACCCCCCTCTCAGTTGTCCGGTGCAGTTCAACACTAGATCCCTTATGAGTTATTGTATCTAAGTCAACCTTATGGTTGCAAGACTAGTTTACCCTGAACTACGAAGGCTATGCACTACGCATACGTAGGCAAGGCCATCAAGAGCCCCCAATACATTAGGTTGGCCCCTTAGGGCCTTAGTCTCGTTATCTTGTGCAAATTGATACCTCTTTTGACTTTGCGAAACTAATGTTTACATTTAGTGTGCAGATTCAGGTCTGATAACTATGCAGGATACTAGAGCTAAGAAAGTATTTCCCACCTTGTGAAAGGATGATCATATGACATTTATTGTAAATGTGTATAATTGTATAAGAAATGTTATATCTTAAATTTTCATTTAAGATGAATAAAATAAAACTTACGTTTAATAGGAAGTTTGTTAAGTTAGATTTCAATGAATTTTCTCCTGTCATCATATTTATTTAATTATTTATTATTAAATTAATTATTTATTGTCATTTATTGATACTTTTCATGAGTAGGCATTACATAATGCCTTAGGGGCTCATCAGTGATGGCCTTGCCTATGTATGTGCAATGCAGAGGCTTCGTAGTTTGGTTAAACTTTTCAACTGGCAATTGCAAGGTTGATTCAACTACAAGTATTCATAAAGGAACAATAATCAATTTGTACTATGTTCTAGACAAGAGGAATTCCTTAACATGTCATAACCTAATATCCAAAGATGGCATTGAGATGGGCACGAGTTCTTAGCAACATGAAATTATATGACAACTAGATGTAAAGCGATGCGGAAGCCATTAAGGGTTAGAGATGTTCAAAAATTGATTATCTTTTATTCTAAGGATCATAATTTCTAACTTAAATGTTCTCATCTATTAATAACAATTCAAAGACTTAATTTTAACTAATGAAAGCATTATTATCTAAGGTTGTGAAATACTCAAAAATAAATATTTACTTTTTATCGAATTCCATCTTAACATTTCTAAAATATCTCAGATTTGTAATGAAAAAGAATACCAATTCTAGACATGACATTTCTAAATGTATCTTATATACAATTACCTCTTAAAAATCAATTCTAAATATTTTCAAAAAAAAGTTTGGAAAAGAGATCATTTTATTTTATTTTTATTATTTTTCAAACTTAAATTAGAAAGCTATATTAACATAATAATAAAAATGTAAATCCATCCTGCTAAGATAAATTACTTTTTCTTCAATCTTAATTAGAAACTATACGAGGATCTTTACTCAATTAGAAAGTATAATAGTAGACTTACGTAGGGTTCAAAAATAAGTTAAATTCCCTAGATGATATATAAGGAGATTTTATATCAGTTAAATAATTCCTCATGAATGTTGCAAGATAAACTACTCCTATAGAAGGGATTTATAAAGACAATAAGCTCGTTTTTATTTTATTTTTTATTTATTTATTTTATTGAAAAAAAATTAGAAAGATCTAAATATTGTAATAGGAATGGGAAGAAAGACCTCTTATAATTTTTTTAAAAAGTAGTTTCTAAAAGAACTCTTTTTAGTTTCCTCTAAATAGGGTTCTAAAAGGATCTTTTAAAATTTAGTTAATGAGAAACGCTATTTCAAATAACATCCCAAGCAATAGAATAGAATTTAACTCATTTTCTTTAGAGCGTCCAAACCTGGCAATAACTCTTCTCGCTCTACTACTTCAATGGGGTCGAACTTTGGACGTGCTGGAGCAACCATGTGATATTATACCCCAATATGCTAGCCATATGGTTATTGTTGCCCATTCATATCCTTTATCATTTTAGAAACTTGTTGTTCCTTGTCTTAATCCTTGTTCTATAGAATAGTTGCTTAGATTGTCTGCGTGATCAGTGTAGTTGTAACTTCAACATCTAAGGAACTTCCTCTATCTCTTATGTTATGTTAGAAATCGTACTATGTTCTAAACCCTATGAATCGATCATACAGAGAGGTGGTTATCGAGGGTTGCAATATTCGGCTTGAATGGTTGAGAAAACCAAGTCAGTCATGAAATCAATTGAAGGATTCAAACGCTAGTTGACTACGTTGCAAAAACTCCTTTCACGTAGCAAACATCACCAGGCTCAACACCATAGAATAAAAGAATAACTGTTTGGCCAGTTTTCCACATAAATTATAGTTCAGCCAAACACCAAGGAGAACGTGCATAATTAGGTGAAAGTAAGTCAATAGGAAAATAAAGAGCTACTCATAGCGCCTTGTAATACAAATGGTATAAATTGCCAAGTTTGATCTCTACTATATCTAAGAAGACTTGATGGCTCCTGCCATTGAAGGCTCTATAGGTAGATAAGGCTAGCGTAAAGATATCTCAAATGCAGATATAAAAAAATGAAAATATAACAAATAAACCTTTGAACATTGAACCAATTGAGAAGTTTTAGTCTTAACAACTAAACTTTCAATGAATGAATATAATCTAACAACTAATTTATGAGCTTCAACTAGAACAAAAATTAATAGCCATAATCTTTATGGAAGAAAGAAAATCAGAATGGGTGATTTTCAACATTCACAATTATGTTAAGAATAAAGTAAACTGAAAAGATATATGTTAGGAATAGCAGGTAGAAGATATCAATTAAATGCAGAAAAAAATTAAATAGAAGAATGAAAATACACAGAAATAAAATAGCAAGAGACAGTTTTAACATGGTTCACCCAAACTCGGGCTACATCCACCAATAGAGTGTCCAAATATTATTATTCAACAAAAAGGAATCGATTACAACCAAAAATCTCTTGCAACTCAATACCGCTGTAATATGCTACAATACAATATCAATGGAAACCCTAACCTTAAGCCTTTTCTCGTTCTCCAATGGTTTTTATCAAGACTTATGTTAGTTTTAAAAAATAGGGTTTTATATGTCGACCAATAGAAAAATAATTGTCGACGCCTTTATAAAATAATAAGCTTTGCCCTCCTACACTCCCTCGTTAAATACTTTATGGGAAACCACGCTGACAAAAGTGGGAAAAATTTAACATCCGAGTCTGATTGGGCTCCATATAACAACATTTATAATAATAATTATTATTAATTAACCTTTATTTATTTTTTCTTTCTTTTATGAACAAACAAACTTCTTTACTTTATTATTATTGAAATATATAAAATTATAAATTATCTAAATTTCATTATAAATAAATTTAATTATAATACATAAATGTATAACTATGTTTTTCTTATTATCTACCTACAACATGTCACTTTTAAATTGTCTTCATTAATAATAATTATCAATTCTACATACTTAAATATATGTAATAAGGTGAGAGTAAAAAATTATATTCATTGAAATCAAATTAAATCTAAACTCACCCCTCAGAAGATCTCATGGTAGATGTACTCTTACCTTCAAGTGTGAAAAGATGAATCTAGATCTTTGGACGAGTCATAGGAGTCGAGTGGCCAATATCCCAAGAGTGATCAACCTGACAAACCTGTAATCACCACTCTTCCTACATCCATATATATATATATATATATATATATATATATATATATATATATATATATATATATATATATATATATATATATATATATATATATGTACTAATTCTGAGGTTGAGAAATTATATGAGAATATCGCCCCATTCCTGGACATAGATATCTATTTATGACTAATTTATTTTACTATTGTAAATAAAATGGTCTTAACAAAAAGATGCACCGTTTTCATAATAATCGAAATGGATAACAATAGCTTATCCAAGAATCATAATGTAAATACATCGAGACATCAAATTAGACACTTTAACAATAATATGTTACGATCTAAAGTCAATAATATATGTATCAAATAAATAGTTACCAAATCTAACTTCAAAACATTCGTAATATTATTCTATCCTTACCTTTGAATTAGTCTATCATTACATCTACTAGATAAGTTTTGGGAGGGGGTCTTACAGACCAAGTTTATAATGCATATTCTCTACCCATGTCTTTATATTCTCACGAGTCATCTTTACCAATTGACCTTTCTAGTCCTTCTACAAATGCTCATCCCACCCTTCTACTCCTTCCTACAACATGGTTCAAGTCATTATGTCAATAATTTGTGTCCCCAATGTTACTCCTATTGACCTTACCAAAAAAGATGGGGTCCCACATTCTTGTACAATTAAACCCTTAACTTTCCCCATTTTCCCAATTTAAGCCACTTGTTCTCCAAGTAGCTCCCCTCATGTGGGTGTCACTTCTTCTATGTCCATGTCTTTCAAATCGCGTCTTATGAGGATTACCTAATATTCCCAAGCTTCTTGTGTTTGAGCCACATATCCTATTCATTACATACATGTTGTAGGACATACCTATTAGAATATAGCTTGAGGACAAGAGGCCCAACTCCTCAACCAACCCTACCAATCACTAGTCTTCCCTTACCTCATCCTCCTAAGCTATCCATTAAGGCACTTGAAGAATATGACCTTGTTGACCAGCTTTAAAATACTCAAGCTAAGATATCTCTATGGGATTTAATGCACACATCCGATACCTACATGAATATCTTGAAAAAGAACCTTGAAAATGTCATTGTTACTGTTATCGAGTAGGATTGCACCCATTATGCAAAGTTAGGAAGCTCAGCAATCCTGTGTAACATTGGAATACTTTCAGGTTGTGGGTACCCTATGGTGAAAGTAGACCTCCAGATTATGGGTTGGTTCCCTTTTGGTCCTCTAATAAACTAATAACTTTGCAGGAAAAGGGTTTAAAAAGACTTCCTAATAAGAGTACTAAAACTGGATCTAAATGTGTGGTGATGCACCTAAATGATAGAAACATGCAACTCTAATTCACAATAATTTTCAGAGTATCTATCCACACAAACCAATTTGGCAATATGACCACAAAATTGATTATAAGGAAGGCTTGAATAACTTTCTTTTTGGAGGAAAACTAGGTTCGCACAACATGAAAGAAAAGACTATTTCTATACACAACCTAAGACCTATGATTTTTACTGCTTTTCAATGCATGCAAGTATAAATGAGACAAGGATTTAAAGGTTTTGATACTAAAAAACAATAAAATCTCATCCAATCATTCATAGAACATCACGAAATGAGAAGGTAGATTCTTGATCCTACTAAAAATAAAGGAATACTTGCATAACAATGGCAAAAAAGATAACCTGCAACCTGTTGTACTGTATAAATCTGTAAAAATTGAGTTACAAACACTTCTCTCTCAATGCACAAGAGAGAGAAAAGGCAAGAACTGAGAAAACACCTAAGTTTTTCTCCCATATATCAAAAATGAACCCTCAAGTGTATGGAAAAAGCACTGTAGTTCAACTTAGCATCAAAAATATCTCCATAAAACTCTCTCACGAGTAGAAGAGAAAATCCCTAAAAAGAAGGGCTATAATTGATCCAATTTGATCTAAAATAGCTCCAAACTACCCCTCTCTATCAGTTTGACCATGTAGAACCTCAAAACCCTCCAAGTTTGACCAAAAATCATGCAAAAGATCCCAAAACGCCTCAGTTAACTCCATCTCCTGATTTTGCATGACTTTGGGATGAAGAAAAAACAAAGTGAACAAATAATAAAGTAATCAACATGATTTACTTTAATATTTGTTATAAATTTGTCTATCTTTTGACTTATACAACTTTGTGACAAATAATAAAGCAATTTATAATTGCATTACTTTATTATTTGTTTACATTTATTTACTAGTTTCTAAGTCATGCAAAAAAGAGGGTAATTATTTTCAAAAGGTTTAAAAAATAATAACTCCTTATAACTCCCTTTTGATTTGCATAATTACTTCATGCATTCTATGTGATGCCAAAATACTCCTCCATACATGCAAAAGTCAGAAATACCATTTATATGCGAGATATGTTTAAATAGAAGTCATGATTTAAACCCCTTATATCTCCCATGCCATCATGCATCACATATGATTTCATCCATGCATAGGTCAAATAATACAGTCATCATGCATTACCATTAGTTACATACACTATTTCATCCTTATGACTCCCATGCCATATCCATGATAAACTCACCCTTATGACTTCCATGCCATAATGCTATGATTCCCATGTTGACTGATCTTTATTTGATATACTAAATAATTGAATCTACATTTGCTCTATTTCTTGAGTTGTTTCCGTTGTGTTTACTCTTGCTGCATGGTCCGAACAATTCACTCTATGAACCCTCCTACCGTGACTGCACCAAGTGGTATCAGAGCGAAAGTTTGAATCTTGGAGAGTGAATTGAACGAAGTTGGCGAGGGAATTCTATAAGATCTTGCTGTGGACGGATCACTAAATTGAGGCAGGTTACTTGTGTTGCAACCGATCACCGATTGTGAGGCAGTTGTCACCTTGTAGCCCAATCGCCGAACTTGAGGTAGTTTGCACTTGATCCTAGGAAGAATACCACTGAGGAGAGTTGCTGCTATTGGAACAATGGCTAGTAGAATAGATGAGTTGATGGAGATAATGAAAACAATGCAAATTCGATTGGATGCTGTTGAAGAAGATAGGCGAAGAGGATTGACACCGAGACCTAATGTTGAAAGTGATGATGAAGAGGAATTTCAATCTGTTGAACACACTAGTGAAACCCTAGGAGGTGATGAAGAAGAAGAATTAGATCAGGTAAAAATGTTGCGAGCTATTTCAAAAATTGGAAAAAGACCTAGAGTTGATGTGCCGAATTATATTGGTAATTTGAACCCTGAAGAATTGATTGACTGGATAAATGATATGGAAGAATACTTTGAATATGAAGAGATTGAAGATCCAGAGAAGGTGAAATTTGCAAAGACAAAGTTGAAAGGACATGCTGCTATATGGTGGAAAGAAGTTCAGTTGGAAAGAAATAGAATAGGAAAAGAAAAGATTACAAAATGGGATAGGATGGTGACAAAGTTGAAGAACCAATTTATACCTATTGACTATGACTTGGAGCTATTGAAAAGATTGCAAAACTTGAGGCAGAAGGAGAAATCTGTGAAGGAGTATACTGAAGAATTTCATAAGATGATCATAAGAACATGACATAGTGAAGCAAGCAAGGAGAAAGTGGCTAGATACATCAATGGACTGAGGTTGAACATTCAAGAGGAACTAAGCTTGGTAAGGATGACATCTTTGGAAGAAGCATATCAATTTGCCTTGAAAGTTGAAGAGAAGCTAAATAAGAGGCATGATTAGAGACAAAGAGGTAGAGGAGGTAAATTTTAGAGAGGTAGGACTCATTCCAGCAGAGACAGATCACATCCGGAGCAGAACAAGTTTGACAGCCTGTTTAAGAAGGATGACAGAGATAACAATGCTTATCGAAGAGATGACATTAATTTTTACCGGAGAGGAAACCCTAGTGCATACCGGAATGAAGGATACAGAAGAGAAGGAGGAGGATTGGATAAAAGAACATTCAAAGGTACTTGTTTCAAGTGTGGAAGTGAAGGACATAGAGCATTTGAATGTAATCAGGGTAGTACAAGTAAGAGGACAGAGAATAGTGGAAGAACAACCTATGTTGAAGAAGAACCTATTGAACTAGGTGACCCCTGTTCAGTTGGCAAACCTGAGAAAGGAGAATCATTGGTGATGAGGAGAGCACTATTTCAAATAAAACAAATGAGGAACCACCGCAGAGGAAGAGCTTGTTCAACACTAGATGCAAATTAGGAGGTAAGTGTTGTAAAGTTGTAATTGATAGTGGTAGTTCAGATAACCTAGTTTCAGAGGAGATGGTGACTAAGTTGAAGTTGGAAAGATTGAAACACCCTAAGCCCTATCAGATAGCATGGATTCAGGATGATCATAAGGTACTGGTGAGTGAACAATGTTTGGTGAAATTTCATATTGGATCTTATCATGATGAAGTCTTGTGTAATATTATGCCTATGGATTATGTCATATCTTGTTGGGTAGACCTTGACAGTATGATAGAAAAGCTATACATGATGGGAGAAAGAATACATATACTATAACAAAAAATGAGAAAATAATTACTTTTATTCCTTTGGAGGATGATCCTAAAGATGTGGTATGTGGGAATGCTAGAATCTGTTTGGTAGATGGGAGAAAATTTCTGGATGGTTTGAGACATGAGAATATGTGTTATGCCTTGATTCCTAAGAAGCCTGAAGCATTAAAAAGAGAAGAATCAAACCAGAGGAGATAAGAGAACTGCTGACAGAATATGAAGACATCATATTAGATAATGTACCAGATGGATTGCCACCTATAAGGAGTATCAGTCATCACATGGATCTTATACAGGGAGCAAGTTTGCCTAATAAAGTAGCACACCGGATGACACCGGCAAAGAATGAATAACTGAATAGACAAATACAACAGTTTTTGAGGAAAGGTTTGATTAGAGAAAGCTTGAGTCCTTGTGCAGTACCTGTAGTATGAGCATCGAAGAAGGATGGAGAATGGAGAATGTGTACTGATTCCAGAGCAATAAACAAGATCACAATTAAGTATAGATTTCCTTTACCTAGGATGGATGATATCATGGATTGTTTGAGTGGAGCAAAATATTTCACAAAGATAGACCTGAAGAGTGGATACCATCAGATCAGAATCAGAGAAGGTGATGAATGGAAGACTAATTTTAAAATAAATGAAGGATTGTATGAGTGGTTAGTGATGCCTTTTGGATTGACAAATGCACCGAGTACTTTCATGAGATTGACGAATGAAGTCTTGAAGAAATTATTGGGTAAGTTTGTGATTGTATACTTAGATGATATTTTGATTTTCAGTAAGACAAGAGAGGAACATTTGTGGCATATTAGACAAGTTTTGCAGAGGTTGAGAGAAGAGAAATTGTTGATAAACATCAAGAAGTGTAGTTTCATGAAAGAAGAACTAGTATATTTGGGATTTGTGATTTCTACGGAGGGATTGAAGATGGACCCTGAGAAAGTGAAAGCAATTGTTGAATGGCCTACACCGGAGAGCATTGGAGAAGTTAGATCATTTCACGGATTGGCTAGTTTCTATCAGAAGTTCATCAGAAATTTTAGTTTAGTTTGTAACCCTATGACAAAGACAATGAGAGGAGACATAAAGGATTTCGAGTGGACATCTGGAGTAGATAAAAGTTTTGAATTGTTGAAGCAGAAAGTGACAGAGCAACCTATTTTGGCATTACTAGATTTCAATAAGGTATTTCAAGTTGATTGTGATGCAAGTGGAAATGCGATTGGAGCAGTATTAAGTCAAGAAGGTAGACCTATAGCATATTTAAGTGAGAAGTTGAATGATGCAAGGAGAAGATATTCAGTTTATGATCAAGAGTTCTATGCCATAATTCAAGCCTTGAAGAAGTGGAGACATTACTTGTTACCTAAGGAATTTGTGTTGTATACAGATCATCAAGCTTTGCAATATTTGAATAGTCAAGGTAAGTTGAATCAAAGACATATGAGATGGGTAGAGTTCATGCAGAGTTATACTTTTGTGTTGAAGCATAGGAGTGGTAAATCAAACAAAGTTGCTGATGCTTTGAGTAGAAGAAGAAACTTGTTGACAGACATGAGAGTTGAAGTGTTGGGTTTTGATGAATTGAAGAATATGTATGAGGAAGACACTGATTTTAAAGAACCTTGGAAAGCATGTAAGGAACCTGTTATGACAGATAGGAGTAAGTGGTTGGACTATTTCATTCAAGAAGATATGTTGTTCAAAGGAAGTCAGTTGTGCATACCTAGAAGTTCAATGAAAGACAATTTGATCAAGGAGAAGCATAGTGGCGGATTGGTAGGACATTTTAGCATTGATAAGACAGTGGCTTTGGTAAGTGAAAATTACTTTTGGCCTCAGATACATAAGGATGTTAGGAGATTTGTGCAAAGTTGTAGAGTTTGTCAAGTTGCAAAAGGTAGTAGTCAGAACACTAGATTGTATAAACCTTTGATAGTACCAGAGAGACCCTGGGAAGACATAAGCATGGATTTTGTGATGGGATTGCCTAAGACACGAAGAGGAAATGATTCAATATTTGTAGTGGTTGATAGATTTTCAAAGATGGCTCATTTCATACCTTGTAAGAAGACCACTGATGTAGTGCATGTAGCAGACCTATTTTTCAAGGAGATTGTGAGATTACATGGATTACCTAAGAGTATAGTTTCAGATAGAGACATAAAGTTTGTTGGATACTTTTGGAGGACACTTTAGAGGAAGATGAAGATAGATTTGAAGTTTAGTTTAACTTTTCATCCACAGACTAATGGACAAACAAAGGTAGTGAATAGGAGTTTAGAAAATTTGTTGAGCTGTTTGGTTGGAGAGAAGACAGGAAGTTGGGATTTGATTATTTCACAATCAGAGTTTGCATACAATAATTCAATACATAGGAGTACCGGAAGAACACCTTTTGAGATTGTGACTGGAGTAAATCCTAGAGAAGTTGTAGAATTGAGAGATATCAGTACAGAGGAAAAAAGGAGTGCAGAAGCAGAAGAATTTGCAGATCACATGAAGACAATGCATAATCAGGTGAAGAAGCATTTGGAGGATATGAACAGTAAGTATAAGGAAAAGGCTGATGAGAAAAGAAGACACAAAGAATTTGAAGAGGGAGATGAAGTGATGGTATATCTAAGAAAAGAAAGATTTCTAGTTGGAACTTATAACAAGTTGAAGATGAAGAAGTTTGGACCTTGTAGGATACTTAGGAAGTTTGATTCAGGAAATGCATATGAAGTGGAGTTACCAGAGACATTGAGTATATCACCTATTTTCAACATTGCAGACCTTTATCAGTATCATGAAGTAGAGTTTAGTGACAGCATGGAAGAAGACTTGAAGAAGCAGTTCCCACAACAAACACAGGAGCAGAAAGAAGACATTTTGGAAAGTAGAGTTGGACACAACACTAAAGGAAGACAATACAAAGAATATCTTATGAAGTGGAAAGGTAGAACGGAAGAAGATTCATCATGGATTTCTCAGGTTGAGGTGGACCATCTTGGTTCTCCCCTAGCCTCATCAAAGTGAGGGACTCACTTTTTCAATAACCCTGAATGTCTGATGTAGGAGCATCTCTGGTTCAAGAGCAATCTTGCATCAACCAAAAACATTTGCATTTCAATTTGTTTGTAGTTCAGTTGTTTCTTTTCCAGTTCAGTTCAGGTAGTTCAATCAGAAGCAGTTTTAACTTGTGGTCCAGTATTGGCATTTCACATCTTGCGGATCTGGACTTAGCATCTACATTCATTCATCTACATCATATCAAGAATTCAGAGCATTTGGATCAATTACCAAAAAGATATTGCTATCAGAAGATCAACTGTTTTCTCAAAACAGAGCATCCTGACAGTCTCTAACAAATTAGCTGAAGGAGAAGGCTTGCGGATCATTCCTTGACTTGCGGATCTCAATGACACATCATTCAATGATCCTTGGTTCATGGTTGATCCTTCTCAGAGGTCCGCAGGTTGTTCTATTCATTTGAGGAAGTGTTCTATGCATTTTAGGTTTGACCTATCTGTGAACACGTTACAACTCTTCATTGAAGTTTGTGACCTTCCTTGGCCAACGGGGAGGAATCTATTGGTCTGAGAATGATATATAAAGATGTAATAGACCCTTAGGAAAGCAGTTAGAAATTGATTCATAATTCTTAGTTTAGATTTTGTGCGAAGGGAGCTTCAAAGCCTTATCTTGCGCATGTATGTAATCAAGCCTGTGAAACCTAATTGTAAGCCTGCATGTTACCGACCAATCTTTATTTGATATACTGAATGACTAAATCTGCATTTGCTCTATTTCTTGAGTTGTTTCTATTGTATTTACTCTTGCTGCACAGTCTGGATAGTTCACTCTGTGAACCCTCCTACCATGACTGCACCATTATGTTATTATCTCCTTGACTTACATATTTCCATCCTTAAAATATCAAGGCAAATAATCATAGCCTTATATCATTATGCACTTGACTTTACCTACTTCATACATTAAGAGAATCAAAACAATTGATCCTCAACCTCACGGGCCCCTTTTGCATCATTATGTTTTTTGACTTTAAAAGTCTTCACCATGGGCATTTTGTTGGATAGCAATGATTAAAAATAAAAGGAAATCAAAAGCCCACAATCGGGCTTAGGGCATTCAACCCAAAAGAAGATGAAAACCTAAAAGTTTGTCATTTTTTGCATTTGGCTTTCTCTCCACTTTGCTATCCCACCACCATGCCTGGATACTGCTAGGGTTTGAATGCTTTTCTGGACTGCTACAGAGGGTTTCATGTGATATTTTTCTACTCTACTGGTTCCATTCGTTCAAGAGGTAAGTTTGTCTTCTCTGTGTACTCTTCATGGACAAAAGAAAGAAAGGAGAAAAGTCTAGTTTCTTTGCTCTTTTTCTGCTATATTCTATATGCTATCTTTGAAACTCTGTGGTTTCTTTGCTCTTTTTATATCTATGAAACTGCCTGTTATGAAATGATGAAGAAAAACTGTTCTGAATGTCTCCTCCTAAGAAGAAATGGAAGGATGGTTGCATTTTCTAGTTGTTCTACTTTTGGGTTCCACTGTGTCTCATTTGGCATTGAAAATATTCTCCATTTGTACTGTCATTGGATTCTATTTCATTGCAAGGATTGACATTTTTTATAATGAATACACATAAAATAATAAGTTACTGACTTGTGATTCCATTCCCAAACTATTGTTTGGACTTCTTGCTTTATATATGAAACCCTAGCTAGGGTTTCATTATTATAGTTTCGGTCCTATGATATATTGTGATGAAACCCCTGTATCTTCATTTGCTTTGACAATCTTACCAAAGCTTCTTGTAACCTGTATCTTCACCTAGCAAAAACAACTCTTGTTATGCATCATAAAATATGTTCTCTTGGGTATTCTACTTGTAACGTCATAAAATGTCCCCTTGGGGGCTTTTCCCTCATAAGGTTTAGCTCCTGGGTCTTTAGCATGCATTTAAGGCATTTTAGTTCATATTTTAGCATCCCGATGGAATGAGACCTGGGTTTCATGGTAAATGAGACCTGGGTTTCATGGCAAATGAGACCTAGGAGGACCCCTTGAGCTGTACCCTACCTAAAATAGGGGGAGGACTTGGGGCCCATGCCCTAGTCCTGCCCTATTTTAGGGAAGCCCTAATTTCTGGGTGTCGTTTATGACCGTTAGTTGGTTCTTTTGCTGACACGGTAAAGTTTGATTTTTAAAATCTTGGCAGGAATGCTTGTAGGTGCATATATAAGCATGCTTAGGCATTCATTTGTAAACTAGATTTCAATTAGATGATTACTTGCAAGCTATTGTGTTCTCAAGGTGATTTAAGGCTTTCTATTGTGTTGCAAGAGCAGACTTGTATGTTTTGTGTGTTGATATTTGCAGATTTGAGCATCAATTTCCTCATGGCATGAAGAGCATCTTCCTCCATGAGAGATTCACTACAAGGTGAAATATCATTGTGTTTTTATCATTGATTCCTTTGGTTTTTGCCTTTGCCTCACAAGGGTACACCCTCTTTGTCTGACAACAGTGTTCAGAGACTTAAGTGTCATCTGGGCCTTGACTGAGGCAAGTCTCTAAACACCACAATCCCCAAACCAAGTCTTGTGATTACAGGTTATAGGTGTCGCATCTAGAAAAAGTGGAGTTGTAGGAAGGCTTGGCAGGCATCAAGGATTCAGGATCTAAAGAAAAGTTGGATAAAGGAGCACTTCCAGGACTAGGGTGCCTGCAACAGTGTCCTCCGTAGACAGATTTCGGGAAACAGAAGTTATAGAGCTAATCAATGTTGGAAGGATGTCCAGATTCCCTGAAAAAGCAAGTACCTTGGACTTGGGCGCCCGCACCTTAGTCCTCAACTATTCTGCTTCGGAACCTCAAAAATAGGTATTCTGTGATTTGTTATTTTACTCTCGTCTGCAAGAGCTTTTTCCGTTATTCGTCAATTTATTGTCGTATTTGCGTAATTAGGGTTTTAATGGTTAATTGGACATAAGAGAAGGAAAATTTGATAATTAATTCCCTAATCCAAGTTTCCCTACATCTGTAAGTGACCTAGGGTATGATAGTGCTTTCCACTCGACCCTAGATCATTCAATGTATAGTGGAGAGGAGGATTTAAACATCTAAACATTAAAACATTGACAAATCCAATTTTCCACTAAACACTACTGTAGCCCTTACTTTTAAAACATACCCATTTCCATATTCAAAAGCTGTAGGTCTGTACATGCAAAAATTAGTAATCTAGAGCTACAATGACTTCCCAACATCATCAAACTGCATCTCTCCTATTAGCAAATGTTAGACAACAATAGACAAACCCTAGGTGCCTTGGATACAAGAGGAAAAAGCCCAAACTAAGTCATTTTAGGATGGGAAAGCTCATGTTTGGTTTAGGGTTGTATGGCCTGTACTTGGAGTGACATCAGTAGAAAAAACACATAATAATCTTCTGAAATATGCTTCAAACAATCCCTAAATTATCTGCAACATACTCCTAATACTCCACGCCAAGAATGAGAGGAATATCATTCAAGAATAACACCCAATCAATTGCATAAAGGTATGACCTGCTCACAAAATGGTACGACCAACATATGACATGAGGATTGGTCACAAAGCTCCCAAAATCCTACTGCTATAACACTCAGAAAACTGGTATGAAATGGATCCAAAACATGATCGAATGTATGTGCAATAAGCTCCCAAAATGACTCATTCTTTCAACCATCAAGTCCAGTTATGATCCCTACATAGAACCACCAAAAAACCTACCAGATTGGGTCTCCCACCAACATGGAAGATGTAGTCTACAAGGGTTTTCGTCCTCACAAACTCTAGGAAGAACCAACTCCTCCAAGCAAGAACAATATCAAATAACAATGCATGTGAATATCCCAAATGAGCTTCAATTCTTTTCTTTTATTCATCCAAGATTTCACGCCAATATTGGAGTTAAATAGAAAATATAATTTTAATTAAACTCCACTCCTTGTGTCTCCCACATGAGTGCCATCTTAAGTTAATTAATTTACCCCTTTAAAAAACACCTTTATCTCCCTAGGCGCCCAAACTTTATAATATTAATAACGATAAGTTAATTCTTTAAATTAACTTATAAAATATCGTTATTAATTAAAAATATGAAATTATTTTAGAACTTGAAATTTCAACACCAAATGCCTCCACTGACATAACTAAAACTAGAAATGTTGGCCCTGACCCCTGTTGGTGTCCCAAACTGACTTACTAAAAATTGTATGGAAGAAATCACCTAAAAACACCTCAGAAAAAGGTGTACTACTCAACTAATCATTTGGAAGCTTAATTAAACACCTGATACTGCTATCCTGCTGGATTAACTGACTCCAAGGATTCCCTAACCCTAACTCATTAGCCTACGGGAATCTACTGGATAGGTTGATTGTCCATCAAACTGCACTGCTTAGGAAGGGGAAATTATAGTTTGCCCTTCCCAAAATTGCTTGTCCTTAAGCAATTTCAGCTCTGGATGCTGCAAAATCTGCTCATTTGACCAAGAACTCCTTAATGATCCTCCTCCAAAGAATCCACTCTCGAGAGTCAATAATGGCCTCCAGAATCAATATCAACTTCCCCTCCTCATCCAATTGTGGCAACTTTGATGAGGTAATACATTGTGTCCAAGTGCCTTTTTGAGCCTGGATAGGTGAAAGACATTATGCACTCTACTGCTAGCTAGTAACTCAAGCTCATTGGAAACCTCTCCAACCCTCCTGGACACCTTGAATGGACCATAAAATATGGGCTTAAGCTTCTTCACACCACTCTTCTTGAGAGTAGTTTGTCTATATGGTTGAAGTCTCAAATATACCATGTCCCCAACCTCAAGACTGCATTCCACCCGATGCTGATCAACATACAACTTCTGCTGATTTTGTGCCTACTGCAAATTTTTGTTAAGTGACTTCATGATGTCCTAACTTTCCTATAGCAAATCCCTTGCCTTAGGCACTCTACTATCCCTGAGCAGTAAATCCACGAAGTTGAGAGCCTCATACCCATACAAAGCTATAAATGGCGACATCCTAATGGACATGTGATAGGTAGTACTATAACAATACTCCATAAGGTGTATCCATTTGATCTAAGCTCTTTGCTGTCCAAAAACATAGTTCCTGAGATACCCTTCCACCCATTTGTTTACTATATCCATCTGCCTATCCATCTATGGGTGGTAGCTAGTATTAGGAGTGAGCTTGGTGCCACTCAATCTGAAAATCTCCCGCTAGAAGAGACTTAGGAACTTGTCCCTATTGCTCATAATACTCTTCGGCATCCAATGCAATCTAAATATCTCCTTGAAGAACAAATCAACTACCTGAGCTACAATACGTGTCACAGATATGGCCAAGAAATGTGCAAATTTGGTCAATCTATCTACCACAACATATATACAATCCTTTCTCTGTACCTTAGGTAGTCCAATAATGAAGTCCATGGAGATACATTCCCATTTCTGATTAAGAATGGGTAAAGGCTGAAGTAAACTAGTTAGATAGGTGTACTCATTCTTATTCTGCTGGAAAGTGGGGCATTCCATGACATACTTAAGGACATCATTTTTTAGTCCTTTCCAAGTAAAACATTCCAGGATCTGCCTATAGGTCTTAAAGAAACCTAGGTGACCAGCCATGGGTGCATCATGAAAGGTCATCAATATATTACCCTTAAGCTATGAAGTAGGAACCAAGAAAATCCTCTCCTTATATATAATCAAATCATTAACCATGGAGTACCTATCATCATGAATTGTGCCCTTTATAACTCCTTCTACCCAAGAATCCTTAGCATATTATGCTGAAACCAACTCCCTCCAATCAACAGAAATCTCCCTTAACAAACATAAGTGGGGTCTCCTGGAAAGTGCATCAGCTACTACGTTCTTCTTCCCTTTAACATATTGAATGTTAAAGTCATATGCCTGTAACTTGCTCACCCACTTTTGATGTCTGTCCTTCTAGTTCATAAAGTACTTAATGTTATTGTGGTCCGTTTTGATAATGAACTTACCCCCAACCAAGTATGGCATGAATTTGGCCAATGCAAGCATAATGGCCAACATCTCCCTATCATAATCCACACCTTTGAACTTTCGGCTCTCAAATGCTATGGGATTTTTCTCCTACATTAGCACAACTCCAATCCCCTCTCTTGAGGCATCACACTCCAACTCAAAAGGTTTGGAGAAATTTGGACTCACCAACACAGGACATGAGGAAATCAACTGTTTGAAGTGCTCTAAACACTTCTGAGTTGAATCGGACCACACGAAAGCTCCCTTCTTCGTCAAATCTATAAGTAGAGCGACAGTCTATGAGAACCCCTTAACGAACCTCCTGTAAAAACCACACAGACCAAAAAACCCTTCAGCTTAGAGAGGTTCGTAGGTGTAGGCCATTCAATAATAGCCCTGATCTTCTCAGGATCAACTCTCACCTCCTCTGCACTGATTATGTGTCCAAGGTAGAGAAGTTATGTCATGACAAAGTCACATTTGGACTCCTTAGCATATAATGACTCACTCTCCAGTATGCTCAAAACCTCATTGAAGTTAGCACAAATTTCCTCAACTGTTTCCTGAAAATTTGATTCATGGAACTCTAGAAAGTGGCTGGTGCATTAGTTAACCCGAATGACATCCCCAAAAACTCAAAATGACCAAAATGGCATCTAAAGGTGGTCTTCTCTATGTCCTCCTCCCTCTTCCTAATTTGATGGTAACCTGACCTCAAATCAATCTTAGAAAAATAACAAGCTCCATGCAGCTCATCTATCAACTCGTCAATCCTAGGAATGGGATACCTATTTTTTATTGTCTTTTTATTCAATGCTCGGTAATAAATACACATGCATATTATCCCATCCTTCTTCTCTACCAATGCAACTGTTGAAGCAAATGGACTCTTGTTAGGTCTAATTTGCCCCATTTTTAGTAACTCCTTAATAGTCTTCTCTATCTCATCCTTGAGCCTCTTAAGATGCCTATATGGATTCATAATTACTAGTTTAGCACCATCCTCTAGCTCTATCACATGCTCTATCCCTCTATCTAGTCATACTCTAGGTGGGATGCTCCCAAACACCTTGCTATGCTTTGATAACAATTTTTTAATATCTGGATGATGGTTGTTCTTTTGCTGATATGGAATTGTAGGCATGATGAGACAATCTACTGCCCACTCCACTTGGTCATGTCTAATCATTTGCTCCATCCTCTTGAAGGATACAACTCTAGGACCGCCATTTGATAAAGCTCTTTAAGCACTATCTTTTTACCATTAGAGTTAAATTTCATTTCCATGTTATGTAGATTCATAGTGAACTCCTTGAGAGTCCTCATCCAATGCATACCAAGAACCATATTCGTGTCACCTATGCCAAGCACATAGAAATCATCTTTCAGCTCATATTCACCCAACCGTATACTTAGGCCAGCAATCTTTCGAGTACAAGTGAGTTTGAATCCATCTGCAACCATTACCTTAAACCCTTCAAACTCTTCTGTTTTGAGTCCCCTTTTGGCTACAAGATCCTCATGAATAAAATTATGTGTAGCACCTGTATCAATGAGAGTTACTATTTATTGTCCACAAAGTACTCCTCTAACCCTGAAGGACCCAATTTTCTAGAAACTAGAGAGTTGTGCCATCACTCCCTCACTATCACTTTCCTCCTTTGATGAATTTTCTTCTTCACTGTCCTCTAAATTAGAATGTTGATATGATTTTTATGAATTCGTCTCATCAGTTGAAAAGTACTCTATTTGTTTGGCCTTTGCTTTGTCGATACATTTATGAGATGGGTCTCATGGTTCTCTACAATGGAAGCACAATTTATTCCTTCAAAGCTCATTGAGCTGATCATTACTCAGCTAATTTTTTCCCCTTTTTGGTTGATTAGAATCTTGCTGAAAATATTTTTTATCTTTGTCCTTCTTATGTAAGAACCCTTTAGTTTGAAATTTTCTTTTTTAAGTAGAGGACTCCATATCTCTTGCCTTCTTCATAGCATCTTCTAATGAGAGTGGATTAAGTGCTTTAATCCAACCTCTCAATGGGTTTGAAATGTCAGTTACCATCACTAATAACTTCTCAAATTCTAAAATATAGTTGTCCATTGAACCCCATTGTTTCAATTGAGCTAATTCTTTGAACTGCAACTCAAAATCTTTTTTTATCGAACCTGCCATCAGTCTCTCATTGAACTCCACATATGAAGTAATCTAATCATGGCCTAGAGTGACCATACCATGGTGCCACCACTCATGGGAACTACCATCGAGATGCAACGTAGCATAAGTAATAGCCTCCTCCTCTGGCAAAAGACTGAGCTGAAGGAAACTATCTAATCGATGTACCCATGCCCTAGTTGTTGTCTTCCTCGATCCATCAAAGTATGGAATGGTCAATTTGCTCACCTTTTTCTACAACTCATGGTTATGTTATCTGCTACCCTTGTTGGGTCTATGCCTTAGTCTCACATCCATGTAGTCCCAAAAAGACATCTCAGCCTGGAACTCTGCCCCTGAATCTCTCATAATCTACTTCTACAACTCGTGTTGTGTGGGCTCATTAACCTCTAGTAGGTTATCTCATGGAGGAAAAGTAGGCATGCGAGGTCTAATGTTCATTGTCCCAGCCATAAAATGTTGATTCCCTACCCTGTTGTTTACCGAGCCATCCCCATCATCACCATTTCTCCTGTTGCCATTGCCCTCATTACCATTTCCATTCTTGTTATTATTGTTGTTATTATTTCCCTCGATCTGTCTAGCCAATAGGGTACAAATCTGGTTCATATTTTGCTGCAACTCACGTTGTCCCCTAGCCAAGTCATTCATTATATTTCTAGTGCTTGGTTCGCCATGCTCTCTATCACCCATCTCTACCTCAACCTTGTCAACACCTACAAATGGGTCTATGTGTGGTGGTATTTTGAGGTTTGGTTGTAATATGTTTCTCTTCAAGTAATACTAGTGTGTGTTGGGCTGCATCACTCACTGAACACATTGCATGTTTTTTCCAATCAACTGCACATGATGGAAAGAAGAGCTATGCTCTAATACCACTTTAATATACACCCTTGTTTGTGTTTTACTAATGCCACAATTTTTTTGTTTTGTTGTTGATGTATTGTTTGTTTGTTTCACATTCAATATTGATTTGCAATGAAATAATAATGAACAATGTGATATTCAACAACACCCATATATTGGAAAGAGCACAAATAGCTTAAACTATCAATACCTAGTTGATAAAATATTAATAACATTACTTTTAAAACATACCCATTTCTAGGTTCATAAGTTGCAAGTCTGTACATGCAAAAATTAGTAATATGGAGCTACAAATGACTTCCCAGCATCATCAAATTAATTCTCTCCTATCAGCAAATGTTAGACAACAATAGACAAACCCTGGGCGCCCTAGGTACAAGAGGAAAAAGGCCCAAAACTGAGGCATTTTAGGCTGGGAAAGCTCACGCCTGGTTTAGGGTTGTACAACCTGTACTTGGAGTGATATCAATAGTAAAACACATAATAATCTTCTGAAATTTGCTTCAAATAATCCCTAAATTATCTGCAGCATACTGCTGATACTCCATGCCAAGAATGAGAGGAATATCATTCAAGAATAAGACCCAATCAACTGCATAAAGGTACGACATGCTCACAAAATAGTATGACCAACATATGACTTGAAGATTGGTCACAAAGCTCCCAAAATCATGTTGCTATAACACTTAGAAAATTGGTATGAAATGGATTCAAACCATCATCAAATATATGTGCAATAAGCTCCCAAAATGACTCATTCTTTCAACCATCAAATCCAGATGTGATCCCTACATAGAACCACCAAGAAATCTACCAGATTGGGTCTCTCACCAATGTGGAAGATTTAGTCTGCAAGGTTTTTCATCCTCACAAACCCTAGGAAGAACCAACTCCTCTAAGCAAGAACAATATCAAATAACAATGCACATGAATATCCCAAATGAGCTTCAATTCTTTTCTTTTATTCATCCCAAGCTTTCACGGCAATATTGGAGTCAAATAGAAAATATAATTTGAATTAAACTCCACTCTTTATGTCTCCCACATGAGTGCCATCTTAAGTTAATTAATTTGTCCCCTTTAAAAAAACACCTTTATCTCCCTAGGCACTCAAACTTTATAATATTAATAACGATAAGTTAAATCTTTAATTTAACTTACAAAATATCGTTATTAATTAAAAATGCAGAATTATGTTAGAACTTGAAATTCCAACACCAAATGCCTCCACCGACATAACTATAAATAGAAATGTTGACCCTGACCCCTGTCGGTGCCCCAAACTGACTTACTAAAAATAGTAAGTGTATACACCTAAAATTGGCTCGTGTCAAACTAAATAAATATTTTAATATTTATTTTAATTCTTAATTCATCTATCAATTAAATAAATATTCTAATTTATTTAATTGGTTCATTATCCCAAAAATTAAATAAAAATCAATTTATTTAATTAAATCATCTAAATTCCTCTAATGTCTCATCTAATTAAATAATCTCAAATTATTTAATTAATCATCTATCCTAAGTCTTAAATTCATAAATCCACCTCACTTTACACCTCACCATGTTGCACACATAATTAAATATTTTTAATATTTAATTAGCTAATTACCCTCACCCACATGTCCTATTTATCCTCTAGTCATCCCTATTTCTTCTCCACATGTGTCCTATTATTTCTCAATCATCTCTAGGGTCTGAGACACTTGTCTTTCAAATCCTAGTTGTATATGCCTAAAAATGACACGGTCTAAATAAATATTCTTAATATTTATTCCCTTCTAATTCTTCTATCAATAAATAAATAAACAAATTTATTTATTTGATTCATATTCTTTTAAATTAATTAAATATCGAAATATTTAATTACCTCTTCTAAAATCAAAATTAAATAAAATCCTTTATTTTTTTTTTTTTTTAAATTTTTTTTAAATTTTTTATTTTTGCGCTTGGTAAACTTTTTAACGTGACCGGCGACGCTGGTGCGACACGCCCTCCGGCTCCACGCGAATGCTTTTGCCCGGAGCAATGAACCGGTGAGGCCACAACACGGGGGACCTCATCCCCTAACAAGAACACTTCAAACCCGCGAGCTCGTTGGCCCAGCAAAGGCGTAATGCCTGCGAGCTCGTTGGCCCAGCGGGGGTTTGAACTTTGGTGGCCGCCACTACAACCGAGCGACTTAACCACCGAACCACGCCCTTATCGGCAAATAAAATCCTTTATTTAATTAAATTCTTCCAAACAATTAAATAATTCTTAATTATTTAATTAAATCAAATCATTCTTCCAAATTTAAATAAATAAATCAAATTTATTTAAATCCTCTCAATCTCTAAAAATAAAATATAATCAAATATTTTATTTATTCTTCCAAATCATGCACAAATAATTAAATAAATTTATTTATTTAATTTGCTTTCTTATCATTCTAAATTAAATAATACCAATTATTTAATTATTTCTTCTAATAATATCTTCTCTAAATTTAAATAAATCAATTATTTATTTAAGTTATCTATTTCTTCTAAATTGAGTTATCTCTAAATATAATTCAATCAAATGTGCACATGCAATTGAATATTCTAAATATTAATTGAGCTAAAATATCTTCTCATCCTCATACAATTTCTATTTCTCTAGTTCTATTATCTTGACTGATTGATTTATTCTTTTAATTGATTTATCTCTTGAGTTAACTCATTCTTCTATTTCTTTAATTCCTCTCATACAAAATATAGCAAGACACATGTCCTCTTCCTATTCGCGCATGTTCCTCAACCATTTTATACCGTTGATCTTCTTATTCTCTCTATACCGTTGATCTTCTCTCTCACAAGTCTATAAATTCAACCCAATTCCTTCATTTCATTAATCCAAGCTTTAAGTATCGTTACTCTATAGGAATTACAGCGCGCCTTTGGCACCAATTCCTTCATTGCTTGTGATCAAACTCGTTACTATGCACTACTATCATCGTTGTGAAGCTCATCTTCATGGCAAAACTATCATAGCCGTTCTCCATTGACAATCTTGGAATCATAGCAAGGAAGTGCACCTTCTGAGGGCCATATTCATAGACAAGATCATTTGTGATAGGCAACCAACGAAAGCTATGAAGTTTTGAGGTTTGCAAAGGTTTTTAAAGTTCTTTTGTTCGGTTAATCTCTTTGTTTCTGTATTTTGTTGAGTTTTGGGTATCTTGATATTTGATATTATTGATTGTTCATTTGAATCCAAATTTCCCTTAACATTTTTGGTGCCCACTGTGGGGCCTAGCCCCAAATTTAACCCAAAAACTAAGTTTTTTGTGTTTTAGAAAGCTGTACATAGGAGGGAATAACGCATCTGACACATCCTAACACACATATACTGTCTGTTACGGTGTATTCATTCCTGCAGCGCATATAGTCTATGTTCTGACACATATATTGTTTGTTGCGGCGCATATGTTCCTGCAGTGCATACAGACTTTGTTACGGCGCATTTACCCTCTGATACAACACATTTGTCAGAACGACGCATACACACTATTTTCCTGTTCTTTTGACCTCTATCTTAGCGCATATGTACTGCCACGCTTCTGTTCTCTGTTTCTGCGCATTCAGTCTTTGAAGCAGTGCATTTGTTTTAGGCAGTGATTTTTAGGGTTTCCTTGAAGTTTTCACTAACACTGACATCTTTTTGCAGGAACTCTCTTGATCTATTTTGCAGGCTAGGTACTGGTTTAGAATCATATAGTTGCACTTGTTAACTCACACTTTGATTTCTAACGGAAAAGTAAATGGATGCTCATGCAAATCTCACATAGTTTTAACTAGGAAAGCGGTAATTGAATCATTGCTATCTTGCATATCATTGAATCATTGCTATAGTGCTATCTTTTCAAAGTTAACAACTCATTGCTATCTGGGATAAAATTGAACTCATCATTGTTATCTAAGTAAAACTGAACCATTGCTATCTCGACCATCACTTCAAAGTTAACAATTTGTGCTACGTGGATAAAATTGAACTCATCATTGCTATTTGGGTAAAATTAAACCATTGCTATCTTGATCATCACTTTAAAGTTAACAATTCGTGCTATCTGGGATAAAATTGAACTCATCATTGCTATCTTGGTAAAACTGGACCATTGATATCTTGTTATCACTTCAAAGTTAACAAAATTCTGTGCTTGCCCAAGTAGATAACTCATCTAGTTTTTCTCATTTTAACTAGGGGAAAAGAACCACTGTATTCTGTGTTTTGGGAATGATACAAGGTCTATGCTCTCCCCTATCTTGGATGACCAAAATGCCAGATATATCATTTTCGCATGTGTTTTTCCTTTAGAGGGGCCTGCTCTTGGATACCGTTCATCCAAGTAGGAACGACCCTAAGTGGTAACAGGCTAGATGCCAAGCCCTTCCAAGCCACTATAAATAAATTGTGTTTGGAGTGAAAGCTTCAAACAACGAGTGTAGTTGTGTTATACCGACAGCCATCCTCCCCCAAAACCCTCCAAGGCGCAACCCTTGCAGGCTGAGAGACTCCATAACGGAGAGTAGTGTTGCCGCGTGTATAACCACTCAAACTGTTGCTTTCATTAAACACCTTTGTTCTAGTGGCCAAAAACCCCTGTAATCCATTTGAAGCCTAGAATTGTACTTATTTTTCCTTTTAGTCCAAAAAGAGTCAAAAAATCACAAAATAATAAAAAACCATAAAAATATTCTTTGTGTTTGTTGTGTCTTCTTGCCATAATTTTAGAAAATCAGATCAAAAAGAGCTTCTTACAACCAAAGTACTAAAAACATCAGAAAATTTCCAAAAAATTGCAAAAATACTAAGAAAAACCAGAGCGGCGCATCCGTCCTCTGTTGCTGCGCATTTGTGCCGACTTGTGGCACATATATACTGACCTGCAGTGCTTTTGATACCTGTTATAGTGCATTTGATTTTTACCAGTGCGGCGCTTCTGTGCTGACTTCCCGCACATTTACCAATTTCTGTAGTGCATCTGTAACGACGCATGTGTGACAGTGAGTACTTGTACAATCTTTGAGAGAAAATTTTTATTATTTCTAGGTACCCATTTTAGTCTAGTTCCAAATTTCGAGATCAGGTCTTACCTTGTAGTCTTTTTTCCATCCATTTCACGTCAAAGTCTCTCTTTCGTTGGTCATCCCATTCACCTTCTATCAAATCTTCCTAGTCCAAGGTCAAAGTATCCCATATTAGATCAGCATAGGCCCCTTTTTTGTATCACTTTGGATTCAAGTAACCCTAGTAGGTCACAAAACTTCGCTAGTGGTCTTGGTGCACGACTAGTCCCTACACAGTAAGACAGGTATCGAGTACCCTTACTAGTGATTATCATCTTGTATCGGCCGTCTTACTTGGAATCATTGATCGAAAGAGCCCCTTGTCTAAATCTTGTCAAAAATATCCTATTCTCAACAGTCTCCATCGGCACCTTGCCAAAATCTCTAGTTTCATCCCACCTCATCCCACGCCACCTTGTATGGTTCTTACTAGATCTCAATACAAAAAGCAACTTGAAATGGTCGGATCATCCAACCACATCATCACCCCTCATGATAGTGATGAAATCTCTCATGAAGAGTATCAAGGAACCCTCCAAGATCAGAAATTCCAATGCTTGCTAGAGAAAGTGCTCCATGATGAACCTCACAAGTATTTTTATCATCTCGCAAATATGGGAATTAAGCTCCCCACTGATTTCGATTTAAGCACAATCCAAGAAAATGTGGAGAATAATCATGAAAAAGGAAAGAAAGCCACAGACCCAAACATAGAGGATAATTATGAAAAAGGAAAGAAAGTCGTAGACCCAAGCACTCCTATGGAAGAAATGAGGAAACAGATCGAGGGTCTAAAGCAATAAATGATGGATCTCAAGATAGGCACAAACACTAAAACCTACTCCTTGGAAGATATTGCATCGTACCCCTTTGATAAAAGTTTGAACATGACACCATTTCCCTTTCGATTCAAGGTTCCTAAGCTTGACAAATACAAAGGGAAAGGGGACCCTAGAGATCACATTAGGGAATTCAATGCAGCATGCATGGAAGTAGCTCACAATGAGACTTACTTAATGAGACTATTCCCTAGATCTCTAGGTAGTCAAGCCATGGAGTGGTTCTCACGGCTTCCACCGGGCATCAAAACTTTTGATGAGTTAGTCAACAAATTCATCACGCACTTCTCTTACAATATTGAACATGAAGTTTCCATGCTCGACCTATGCAACACCAAGCAAAAGAGTGGTGAATCATTCGCCTCCTTCCTACAAAGGTGGAGACAACTAGCAAGTAAATGTTCATATGATGTACCCGAGAAGCAATTAATGGAGATGTTCGTCCATAACCTCAACTCTGATCTTAGCTATCAAATACAAATCCAATGCCCTACTTCATTCTCAAAGGTCATTGAGATGGGATTATTCATCGAGAAAGCTATGATCGCCAAGAGGCAAATTAAGTTATACAAGGACACACCTACCTCCAACTACATGACTGACAAATCAAAGTTTTGGACTAAAAACAAAAATGTTGTCAACAATGGAGTAGTTGATGCCAAGGTGGCGGCTCCCAAACAACAATCAATATTCACTCTCAAAGGAGAGGAAAGCAATATTACACCCAACAAAACATTCTCTCGAGAGACAAGACCATGGTTCACCTCAAATCCAAGGTGAAAGTTCACACCGCTGGGTGAGTCCCAAGAATCCACATTAAGGAAGCTATTGGCCAACAATGAAATCTCTCTACCACCAACAAGTGATTACGAACCTCAAATCAAACGTCACTATTGGAAAGACACCGACTATTGTGAGTATCATAGAGGAAGAGGACATACAACCAACAATTGTATCCATCTCAAACATGTTATTCAAGATGTGCTTGATCAAAATCAAGGAGGAACTCAACAACATACTTCTAATGAGACACATGTGGCTTATAAGGATCCACTTCTCAATCATGACAGGGCATACAACAACAACAACAATGGCAACAACAACAACAACCACAACAAACAAAATCAGAATAGTGGGAATAGTAATGCCAACTACGCAAGTGTACCATTCGACTATACCATCAATTGCATATCAGAGCATGTCTCACAGATCAATGTGGTCACGCCCAACCAACAATCAGAGCCTAACTGAAATTGCAGTATCATTACCCGCAGTGGTAAAGTCACGTTGAATACCATCCCTCCAAGGTCATCACCTTCTCAATCTAACTTCCATCAGTATAGTGTCATAGACCAACTACGGAAGACTCCGGCCCACATTTCTATCTTAGAGTTGTTGCGTCTATCTCCTTCCCATAAGGATATTCTTGATAAAGCCTTAGTGGAAACCACTGTACCCACTAACTTGGCCCAAGAGAAGTTTTAGGCCATGGTAGGTAATCTAACCTCCTCAAATACCATATCATTTACCGAACAAGATGACCTCTTAGTGACTCAACCTCATAACACCCCTCTACACATTGTCGGCTTCATCCACAAGCACTGCATCAAGAGGGTTCTCATTGATGGGGAAGCTGGTTTAAATATTTGCACATTGAAGTTAGTCCTTACATTGGGGTTCTCTGAAAATGCAGTTGATCCAAGAAAGAAGATAACTATCAAAGCCTATGATGAAGAGGAGAGAACTACAAAAGGAACATTAGTATTACCCATACAAGTGGGACCGGTGATAAAAGATGTTGTGTGCCAAATCCTAGATAGGGAGCTCACCTATAATATTCTCCTAGGTAGGCCATGGATTTATGCCACAAAAGCTGTGCCCTCTACATATCACCAATGCATAAAATTCCCTCATAAAGGCAAGCAAGTCACCATCCAAGGCGACCCTGACCCCTTCTAGCATTGCAACTCTGTCCTTTCAAAACCTGACTGCATCATACCAAACAATAGAGCATCTACATCCCCTACCCCACAACATGATTCTACCTTTAAAGCTTCCTCATCAAAGCCCAAAGAGCAGAAAATTACCATTAAAGAAAAAGGAGTAGGGGAATACTCCATAGAGCACAGCCTTAATCTAGCCAAGATGCCTTTATCTCCTAGATCCTTTGGTCGACCCAAGCATTTTCCAAAGTCATCTACTCCTCCTATACCTCCCACAACTCCCTTTGTAAAATGGGGGACCTTATCAGATGAAACAGAGGAAAGAGATATCCTACAATGGCTTTACACTGAAGAAGAAGAAAACATACAACAAGAGCCACCTAAGCTCCCAACAGAACTCTATGGGTGAGGTGAAGCTTTCCTACACAGAATGGGTTACGAAGGACAAGGCCCCATTGGCCTAAGAAAAGAAGGAATTACAGAACCCATTCAACCTTCTTCATCCTCATTGGCTAGAAATACAAAAGGCCTATGATATAAGGATAAGGGCAAATCTAAAGCAAATGCTTGTCTTGTGGAAATGATCCATACCCTTCAAGAGGACAGTGACACAGATTCTAATGAATATGAGTGGGATGAGTTGAAAGAGCATTCCTATGATGACAAAGAAGTTGATACCATTCAAACTTATAGCCCCTACCGTGAGGGACAAATGCTACCGAATAGGCCACTAGAGTGTGATTTGCCTATACCTGAGAATACAATTTTTGAGGAAGGTTTGAGTTCTATCGCAATAAACAACTTGGAGGAAAGTACCATCCTGAACACTCTCCCTCCCAATACTACTAGTATATCCATTCAAACTATCAACAAATCAGATCTATCCTCTGACTCCCTCCCCCTTGTGCATCCTGAGCTTATTGATTGGGATCTACGAGGAACCCCGCAACTAGATATGTTCCAAAATGATGATGCCTATGTGACTATATGGAACTTAGGGACCACCTACCTAAAGGAGATCATAAATCTGGGTTCGCTATTGAACTTAATACTGTGGCTTATTTCGGAGAGGGTGCCAAGCCTTCCAGTCACAAAAATATCAAAATAAAAATTGGATCTGATGGTGAAAACTACTTCACGGCAGTGTCAAATCCCAAAACAGTAAAAAGACAGGATGTATCCGAAGGTGAAAACCCAACTGTGGCACCTGATGATGGAAGGCTTGACACTCTCCCTGATGACATACACCAGGAGAAGTCTCAGATTGTTGTGGAACCCACAGAGCCTGTTAACATTGGAATAGAGGAATAGCCTAAGATCATTCACTTTGCTAAGTCTCTAACCCCACCAGAGAAGACTAAGTTTGTACCATTCTTCAAAAGAAAGCAAGTCAATTTTTCTTGGTCATACGTAGATATGCCAGGCTTAGACCCAGATTTGATTCTACATCATCTTCCATTAGATCCAGGAGTGAAACCAGTGAAATAGAAGCTTAGAAAAATGCATCCACACATAGCACTGCTTGTAAAAGAAGAACTCAAGAAACTACTGGATGTAGGGTTTATCAGAGCTATAGATTATCCAGAATGGGTCTCCAACATAGTACTAGTGTCCAAACCTGATGGCCGAGTCAGACTATGCAATGATTTTAGAGATCTAAACAAAGCTTACCGCAAGGATGATTTTTCATTGCCAAATATAGATATCATAGTTGACTTAACAGCAGGGCATACAATGCTATCTCTCATGGATGGCTTCTCAGGATATAATCAGATTAGGATAGCACCAAAAGACCAGCGTAAGACAACTTTTACTTGTCCATGGGGCACTTTTTGCTAGAATGCCATGCCATTTGGACTAAAGAATGCAGGAGCCACATATCAACGTGCTATGACCACTATATTTCATGATATGATCCATGTCACAATGGAAGATTATGTACATGATATCCTAGCAAAGTCACTCACAAGAGAATCACAACTGGATGTGTTAGAGAAAGTCTTTCAGAGACTATAACAATTCAAAGTCAGGTTGAAGCCAAAGAAATGTGTGTTTGGAGTCACCTTAGGCAAGCTCCTAGGCTTTATTGTATCAACAAATGGAATAGAGGTGGACCCCGCCAAAGTAAAGGCTATTATGGACATGCCACCACCCAAGAATATGACTCAACTAAGATCTTTACAAGGCAAGCTACAAGCAATCCGTAGATTCATATCACAACTGGCAGACAAGTGTCAACCATTCAGTCATCTCCTGCACAAGAACATTCCATTAAGATGGGATGAGAAATGTGAAGAGGCATTCAACAAACTAAAAGATTATCTTATGAATCCACCCATTCTCATGCCTCCTATCCAAGGGAAACCCTTGATACTTTACATATCTGCTACACCTATAGCTCTTGGGGCTCTTCTAGCACAACAAGATTATGAAAATAAAGAAAGAGCCGTCTACTACATCAGCCGCACATTGGTGGGCTATGAGTTGCAATACTCTCAGATAGAAAGATCATGTCTTGCGGTAGTTTTTGCTTCCCAAAAACTCTGGCATTATATGCTTGCATATCCAGTCAAACTTATTGCAAAAATAGATCCATTAAAGTACCTACTAAGCAAAGCAGCTCTAACAGGTCACCTAGCCAAATGGGTAATGCTCCTAAGTGAATATGACATTGAGTATGTGGACAGAAAGGCTATCAAGGGACAAGTCATTGCTGATCAGTTAGTAGATGCACCACTACAGGACACCACACCAATGCAATTTGAGTTTCCAGATGAATCCTTATTCAATATATCAACACATTCCTGGAAACTTTACTTTGATGGGTCCTACATAAACCATGGATCGGGGGCAGGAATCTTGTTTGTAACTCCTCATGGCGACACCATACTGAAGTCTTACCGTCTATTATTCCCATGCATTAACAACATAGCAGAATATGAAGCCTTGGTCATTGGCCTCAAAATGGCAACAGAGTGGAAAATCAAAGAGCTACATGTCTACGGTGATTCTCAACTAGTAATAAATCAGGTCAATGATGATTACCAAACCAAAGATGAAAAGCTTGTCCCATACAAGTGGATGGTCGAGGACTTTAAGGAATACTTTGTGATCATCTCTTTTGAGGAGATACCTCACATTGAGAACAAAGCAGCAGATGCCATGGTAACCATTGCCTCTCTTCTCGAAATACTAGAGAATGAGTCACGGTACAAGTTCTTAGTGGAATCAATTCAGCAACTAGCTTATGATCTTCCTGAGACCCATTCCATATGCCTATTAGTTGGATCTGATTCACCTTGGTATGGTAAGGTTTACACTTACCTCAAGGACAACGCCCTCCCACCTGACTTATCTTCAAACCAATGACAAACCTTTATACGCCATACCTCTCGTTATACCATTATTGCCGACACCCTATACCAACGTGGTCTAGATGGTACTTTACTTTGTTGTTTAGAACGAGAAGAATCCCAAACTGTCTTACAAGACGTACACGAAGGGATCTGCGAAACACACTCTAGCGGTCCTACCTTAGCTAAGAAACTCATGCGTTTGGGTTATTACTGGCCGAACATGGAAAGAAATTCATATTAGTTTGTGAAGAAGTGCAAGCAGTGCCAAATACATGGGAACCTGATACATGCACGACCTTAAGAGTTGAGACCTTTAATGACACCATGACCCTTTTACCAATGGGGACTTGACCTTGTGGGAAAGATCCATCCACCCTCATCCAATGACAGATTCATCATAACTGCCACTGAGTACTTTACCAAGTGAATTGAAGCCGTTCCCCTCACCACCGTCATAGGTAAACAAATCTCCTCATTCATCCTGAATTACTTCATCTGCAGATACAGAATTCCCTAATCCATTATCACGGATAATGAAAGACCCTCCAAACACTAGGATGTCCAAGAACTTTGTGACTGATTCAAAATCCAACACTGTTTCTCCACACCCTATTACCCCCAAGGCAATGGTCAAGCTGAAGCATCCAACAAGACCATCTTGAAACTCCTCAAGAAGACAATCAATGATGCTGGTTGTGATTGGCACATCCAACTCAATCCCGCTCTATGGGCCTACAAAACCAGTATACGCACTCCCATAGGTGCTACCCCTTACGCCCTTGTCTATGGCTCAGAAGCTATCCTCCCCATTGAGGTTGAGTTACCATCTCTCAGGGTGTCGTTAAAAGGTCTCATTTCAGATGAAGAATACAGAGTCTCTAGATTGCAAGAACTAGAGTTGCTAGAGGAAAGGAGATAACTATAGAGTCCACCCAAGAATCTTTAAGGTTGGAGATCTAGTACTTAAGGAAAACCCCCGCAATCAACAGGATAGGGAAAAGAAAGGCAAGTTTGAACCCAACTAGCTTGGGCCTTATGTGATCGTAGCTACTTATGGATCAGGGGCATATCGGTTAGCAACATCAGAGGGTGAGTTGTTCGATGACCCAATCAACAACATGAATCTTCACCTGTTCTATGCCTAAGAGAACCCCAATGTAAGGGGGGAATAAAATACAAAAAAAAAAATCAGAAAAATACAAAAAAATAAAAAAATAAAAAAATTAGAAAAATATGAAAAAATCAAAAAATAAAAAAATCCAAAAAATTGTCCTTTGGTGAAAACCTGGCAAACAGGCGCCTTGGATAGGTATCATGATGAAAACCTGGCAAATAGGCGTCATGTTTTACTTTCTTGCTTTCGTGCAAATAAAAGCAAGTGGTGAAAACCTGATAAATAGGCGTTACTTGTGATAAACCGCTTCCTCCATCTTTGGGAAACCAATCACCTTGTGTCCATTCTTCCTCGTGTCCCATTCGATCCATATCTGTTCCATAATAAAAACCTAACGATAACCTATCATGGCTTGATACTTTATCTCTTTGTTGCCTTGTCAACCAAGGTTTTATCCCATATCCTATCCACAGTGTCAACCTAGCATAGTGTCTCTCGTTGGTATCCATGGTCCAAGTCCATGAACTACATTGCCTCTGTGTTGTCACGTAGGCAAGGCCATTTCTTAAATGCGCCCCCGAGGCTCCATTGTCCCATCCGTCATGTGTCTAGTCCTTCTATCTATCTGAGTCCACACCACTTTCTACCACCTAGGTCTTACGTCCGTTAGGGTTTACTCTAAACTACGTTGCCTCTGCATCGTCACGTAGGCAAGGCCATTTAGCAATGAGCCCCCGATGCACTAGGTCAGTCCCTTAGGGTCCGTCTTACCAATAAGGATTGTGGAATCTTCTCATCGGGCAAGCAAGCGCAAACAAAACTTGCTCTTTTCAAGTAGGAATCCTGACGCAAGACATTAACCTATCCAGAGAAAAGCAAACAAACACCTCAGGCATTCTAAATCATTTTACCCAAATTATGGCAAGAAACAAACACATCTAAATGCAAAAATGTTTTGTGGGTTGGAAACATGGTTAAAAACAGAGTCTTGATTTTTTTGCTATCATGCCTTTCTATGCTACTCGAGGATGCCAAAAGCTAGAGATGCTATGATGGGGGCATGATTATTTTATTTGTTTGTTGATTGTGGATTAAACTTTAGTAATGTGAAGTCTTGTCTAACAACATGATCGGTAAAAGATCATCGAGGACATCCAAGGTCTAACATGAAAGGGGTAAATCCTTGTCTGTTGATTCACAAGAAATACTCAGGTAATCTCGATTCAATTATACCTTGATGCTTGTATTAACTTGCTAAATCAAAATCCATGTAAGCAATGCTTAGGTCATCTCAGTCCAATTATACCTAGATGCTTGTATTAACTTACAACATTTGGAAAAAGTACCAAAAAAACAAAAAAGCCCAATGATGAAATAAGCACTTCAAAATACTTGCACTATCAAGATGTAAAAAAAAACCATTCACATCCACTCGCATCCACTCGCATCCATACCATACCCCATGCAATAAAGATCCAACAATGCGGAGTATCAATACAAATAAAAGCTTGTGAGTTCTTCTGTCGAGTCATTTTTCTATCTATCATCATATCTTTCATCCTTGTCCAGTCAATCTGAGCATTGATCAAAATGCAAGTCCATCCTTAATCCATACCAATCAAGTCAAGTCAATCTTGTCAAATGATCCAATCACAATCAGTGGTCTTGATCCTTGTCTGGTCGTAAACCAATTCGATCAGTTAATCAATCAATTGTCTTATATAGGATGTAACATTGTCGAAATCAGACCAACACACGCGTCTTACATGACATGCTTCATTTCCTGGAGCCAGACACTATCCTTCGTGTTGCTCTAGGGATCCATCATTCCCTACCATGACAACATGCTTGCTGTGTTGGTCTAGGGATATATCGTTCCCCACCATGACAACACTATCATATATCAATATCGTTTAATCGTTGGTTTATCGCTTGATAGGGGCAATACCTTGTTTGTTCTTGTATCGTTTGTTCATACTTGCTTGCTTGCTTGTGTGTGTTATCATTTTATCTTGCATCACGTATCATTCAACTCTTTCTTCACCGTCTTCTTCGTGAGATTGTCCGTCTCACGCCTTCTGCCTTCTTCCCGTCCAATCTCCTAAGGGGGCATCCTACCATTGTTAAACCTGTACCAAGGGCAAACTAAGACATGTATCATTATCAAAAATCTATTCTTTGAAACAACGTGATAAAACACATTGCATCAAAGAGGGGCAAAATGTATACGCCTAAAAATAACACGACTCGGTCTAAATAAATATTCTTAATATTTATTCCCTTCTAATTCTTCTATCAATAAATAAATAAACAAATTTATTTATTTGATTCATATTCTTCTAAATTAATTAAATATCGAAATATTTAATTACCTCTTCTAAAATCAAAATTAAATAAAATCCTTTATTTAATTAAATTCTTCCAAACAATTAAATAATTCTTAATTATTTAATTAAATCAAATCATTCTTCCAAATTTAAATAAATCAATCAAATTTATCTCCCACATTCTTAACACTAGTTTATCTCCCACATTCCAACATATCAAGAGCCCTTCTTCCACAATCTCCTCAAAGACTTCCACTTTTAACTCATAGGTCATTTGTGAGCACAATGACATGTGGCTCATGGATCCACTTATTCTTCTACCTTGTAAACGTAGCAGGAACATTTCCCATGATTATCTCTCTCAACTCCATCTCAACTGTACATGTCACTAGACAATTCCTCCAATCATGGGTCTTATGACACTTGGAATTAGTCCATCCTTAGCCTATAAAAGCAAGGATCTCACACTCATTTTCATCCACTCAAGATTTAGTAATCTTACTCTGTAGGAATTCCATCATAGATCTCAAGCGTGACTTTGGCTCCATTGCTTTTGTATTACAAACCTATTGTCATCCACCATGGCTGCATATCATTACCTTCATCCTTCATCTTAGTTATTGCATTGTAGTCTCATTGCATAATCCTCCACATAGCCATTCTAGCTTTGTCATCTTAACAACAAGGAAGTACAACTTCTGAGAGCTCCATAATCAAACAAGATCAAAGAAAGATAGGCAACAATGGAAGGCACAAGGTAAATCTATTTGCAAAGGTATATCTTTTATTTATTTGCATTTGTCTTATTTCCATTGAAGTAATTGGATATTAGATAGTTTTTACTATGATTCAGAAATTCAACAATAGTAAGTATGGAATAAATCACCTAAAAACACCTCATAAAAGGCATACCATTCAACAAACCATTTGGAAGCTCAATTAAACACTTGATACTGCTATCCTATTGGATCAACTGACTCCAAGGATTCCCTAACCCTAACTCATTAGCCTACGGGAATCTGCTGAATAGGCTAACTGTCCATCAAACTGCATTACTTAGGGAGGGGACATTGCACCCTCTCCCAACTTCTTATACATGTAATAATCATTCATGAATAGGAAATATTGATGACACATCACTTTCTTATTCTCTCTCCCCACTTTAAAAACATTGTGGCTTTGGTTTTTATATGTTACAAAAATGTGGATATAAAGGAAAAGACATCGACCCCTGTGAATATGGTATCTTTGAACCTATTGAAAGTCAAGAACATTTCAATAAAGTAGGAATAAAATATCTCCCTCCCACGTGTTGTTTAATAATGTTTCCTTGCCATTCCTATGTGCCTTTTACAATTTTGGGTCATTTATCTATCTACATGTGTGGCACTTTCCATTTCACCTACCTCTATGCCATTCCCACTTGGGAAAATGTATTGCTCTTGTCTTACAATATTGCTTCATTGCTTTCATCTTTCTTGGTATACATGTTATTAGTCTCAAATGATAGCATTACTTACATGGATAATTTTACAGCTTGCATGCAATCTTTTCCACTCTCAACTCTAAATAATATACCTTTCTTCTTGTGCTTCACCGCTAAACATTACATAAATATCCTACTTTCCTCATTTCAATTCCTTTCTTTCCATTTATATATGTTGATGGTTAGATGAGTTAATAACATCTTACAACCACATTTCCTCAAAATCATTGTCAAATGTTTCTTAGGTAATGCTTACATTTCTTACTATGCTTACATCATGAAACTATCTTGTTTCCTTCATCTGTTGTTTCTAAAATAATGCATCTTGTGTAGCAATTTTATTTTGATAATTTCATTGGTTTTGTTCTTTCATGCTATATATTTCACAACACACCCATGCTTGGGACATTATTAGGGCCATCTATGGGGGAACACTTTCTTATTTGCCTCCCCCTTTTTTTTAATAAAGGGGTAAAAACTTTATTGAAATTTAGAGAAGAGCATTACAAAACATCAAAGGGTCAAGGCCCCAGGAATCCATAAGAAACAACCATACAAAGCATGAAACAACATCATCCTTCACCGATACCATTCCCATCCTCAGCAAGAATCCTCTCCAAGTCATGTCGAAGCTCATGAGGAACCTGCTCTGACTCATCAATCTTCCAGCCATCTAAATGCTTAGAAGCCCACTTAGCCAAACAATCTGCTGCCCTATTCCACTCCCTTGGAATATGGATAAAAGATACCATCTCCATCAAAGAACTTATCTGTAGAATCTACTGCACCATCATAGTCGGCTGCCAACTAACATTAGATACCTTCTGTTTATTTAGAAAATTAATCAAAACCTATGAATCAGACTCACAGATAACCTTACGCCATCCCAAAGCATAAGCCCTCTCCAAAGCGTAGAGGATTGCCAAACCTTCCATAAGGTTGATAGTCTGCAATCCTTCATGAACAGAAAAGAAAAAAACCATCGATCCTGAAAAATCCTTGCCAGCCCCACCAATCCTAGCAGGCCCAGGATTGCCCCTTGAAGAATTATCAGTATTGAGCTTCAGAATGCTAGTCGGAGGGGGTAGCCAACTCCCCACCCTTTGAACTTTCTTTTTCACCCGTCTTCCTCTCCTAACACAAGCAAAAGTTGGAGACAACCCTTGAATTCCCAATCTATCCACCAGCTCAACATCCCCTTTCTCCAAAGGGAACACCACATCACACTTAGCTTCCACCATCTCCTGAATCATACCCATAATTTTGTGCCAAACTTGTTGAATCAATAGCTTCTCACCTCGAAATATTCTTCGATTCCATTCCAACCAAATCTTCCATAGTATGAAGGAAGGCCCAACATACCACACATCTTGCAAGAAAGAGGCCATAGAAGGAGGTCTACCTAGACTACTCCAAAAATCCACCAGGGAGGAAGCATGAACACAGGGGCTTTTCCAAACTCCCCACCAAAAATGCCAAAGCTACAAAGTCAAGGGACAACAGAAAAACAAGTGAGAGGAGTCCTCCTCTCCACATCCACACAAAACACACTTAGAAGGACCTTGAAAACCCCACTTCTGAATATTATCCCATGTCAAGCACCTATTCCAAGCCAAAGTCCAAATAAAGCAGTTACACTTTGGCCAAGAAAGCAATTACCACACTTTCTTCCACCAGTGAACCTCCACCCCATCCAGCCGGTGAGATAACAACACCTGATATCCAGAAGCAATAGTATAGACACCCTTAGGATTAGGAGACCAAGAAAGAACATTCCCTTCCTGGAGGGAGCTACAACGTCTATGAGAAAGGATACTATGAAGCTTAGCACACTCCTCCTCCATACCAACAATAGGCCACTCATCAGGATTCTTCCATCTCGCCACCACCAACTGCTCATGAGAAGATAAGGACTTGAAGTCACTCACCCTTGACCATCCTGCCTCACAGAACCTCTGGAATAGAGTCACCAAATTAGGAAACTGAGAAACAATAGGAGGAAAACCATCCCAAGAATCAGACCAAAAATGAGCTTTCATCCCTCTTTTACAAATCCAAAATAAGCCATCCTTGACCAGAGCAACCCCTTTCTTGACCATACTCCAAATCACCGAGCCTTTCCCCACCAGGGGATAACGAGGAATATCAATCTGAGGGATCCCTGGGAACTATATCTATGTTAATATCCTGGCCCAGATCCCATCCTACTTCACACACCATCGCCAATACAATTTAGCAGCCAATGCCATCCCTGACAACGACGACTGCCTTAACCCAAGGCCGCCAAACTGCTTCAGGCTACAAACAATGTCCCATCTGACAAGGCTCCATTTAGAGAATAATAAGCTACCAGCCCATAAAATCTATCTTGCTAAGGAATCCAATTCCCTAACAAAACCCAAAGGGGCCACCTGAATCATACATCTGTAAATGGGGAGGGCCTGCACCACAGACTTGAGCAGCTAAACACGACCCGCAAAGGACAACCAACGATGGGTCTAATGATTAACTTTCACCTAAAATTTATCCATAATATTCTGCCAAGAATCCTTGGGTAGTCTTCCAACAGAGATGGGAATACCAAGATAGGTCAAAGGGAGAACACCAGTATGAAATCTCAAGATATGAGCAATTCACCTCTGAATGGAACCCAGAGTATTGAAGAAAAAGATGGAAGACTTATCTTCATTAATCAATTGGCCTGAAGCAACAAGATAAACATCCAACACCTTGCGCAAATTCGAAGCTTCCCTAATTGTAGCCATACCCATCAAAGCAGTGTCATCTACAAACTGCAAGTGAGACTGTGGAGGTAAACCACCTCCCCACCCCCACCCCTGAATGAAACCTAAGTCCACATTCCTTCTTATCAAATGTCCTAGACCTTCAACAAGAAGAAGAAACAAGTAAAGAGAGAGGGGGTCACCCTACCGCAAACCCTGAGAGGCACCAAAAAGCTCAGAGTGCTCACCATTTACTAACACAGAGAAGGAGACTGAAGTAACACAACTCATAACGCAATAAATCCACTCATCCCCAAAACCAAAAGCACTAAGAACCTTCCAAAGGAAGGACCATCGAACTCTGTCATAAGCCTTAGCCATATCAAGCTTGATGAACATCGCCTTATCTTTGGAAATGGCCATAGAGTGAATGGTTTCAGTTGCGATAACAACCCCATCCAGAATCTACCGTCCTGCCACAAAACCACTATGTTCCTCAGAGATCAGCATTTTAAGCCACTTTTTCAACCTATCAGCAATCAATTTAGAGACAGTTTTATAAATCACATTGCAAAGAGAGATAGGATGAAATTGACTTAACCTATCCGCCCCATCACACTTTGGGATGAGAGCAAGGAAGGTAGAATTCAAAGCCCGTAACATCTATTTATTCTTACGAGACTCCTAAACAACCACCAACAAGTCCAACTTGATAATCTCCCAAAATTCTTGAAAGAACTCAATTGGGAAACCATCAGGGCTAGGAGCTTTCCCCCTCTTCATTTGAAACACAATCCCCTCTAGCTCCTCAATCAAAATATCACTCATAAGATCCTCATTCATCTCCCTAGATACCAAAGAAGGGATACAAGAAAGGACCTGAGCTTCCTCATCAGAACGCCCCTGCGAGTCCTCCCTGAATAATGAAGCAAAATATTGCATAGCTTCACGCATGATTTCATGAAAAGAAGAAAAGGTTTCACCCTTGTCATTCACCAAAGCAGAAATAGAATTGCCATGTCTCCTAGCTTTCACCGAGTTGAAGAAAAAAGTAGTATTTTTATCCCCTTCCTGAAGCCACTCAATCCGAGCCTTTTGTTTCCAAAAAACTTCCTCTTGTAGCTCACTTTCTTTCAGTGCTTTCAAAGCCCTAGTCTCTTCTCGCAGTAGGTCCTCAGTCACTCCATCCTCCCTGATCAACCTTGTAATACCATCCAGCTCAGCCTGGGTAGCAGTCTTAACATGGAAAATGTTTCCAAAGCATTGCCGATTCCAACGTTTAAGCTGATACTTGACAAATTGAAGTAACTTAGCAAAAGTATACATTGTTGTACCATAAGTAGGTCTACTATACCTCCACTACTCAGCAACATAGTCATGGAGAGAGGAGTTATGCAACCACATAAGCTGGAACTTGAAAGAAGGAGACCGAGGCACACAAGCTAAAGAAATAGCCAGCTTGATAGGCCAATGATCTGAGCCCCTCCAATCCAAAATTTTAGAGCTAGAAGACCACAATCCACCAACCCAGTAGCAAGAAACCAGAAAGTGGTCAAGTCATTTCGCAATGCAATTATTCCAGATCCTCCGATTGTTCCAAGTAAAATGGCCATTAATGGGCTTGATATCAACAAGATTTAAAGATGAGATGTTATCCTGAAGTAGCAATGCAGAAGGCTCAAGACTTGCAATACCACCCCACTTCTCAGCCAACTCAGAAATAGCATTGAAGTCTCCAACCATAATCCATGGATGGAAAAGAACCATGCTTTGGACAAACCGGATATGGGACCACAAAAGTTGCTTACCCTGAAGTTCAGTAGGCGCATAGATATTGGAGAAGAGAACAGACTCCCCCATCTCAAATTAAGATGCAATCATAGAGATAGAAGACTGAAAAAACAACCACCAAAGAGGGTGGATCTTCTGAGGATTCCATAAACAAGCCACTCCCCCAACAGATCCTTGAGTACCAATACATTGGCACTCTCCACTCCCCCACAACTTAGGTACTAAACCAAACATACACTTCACTGATAACTTAGTCTCCTGCAGGAAAAGAACATCGGGACATTGACTTCTAACCAAATCACAAACAACTTTTTGTTAAGGGCCACTGTTCAAGCCCCTTACATTCCAGGATAGAACAATCATTTCAAGGGGCTCAAAAAATGAGAATCCATAGTCTTAACAGACCCTGATTCTACCGAAGTTTCCCCTGTTAATTTAATCTTTTCCGAATCCTTTTTTCTACCAAGCTTGGAAGACTTCTCCCCAGCCCCTTTTTTTGGATCCTTTTGATGAAGACCCAAAAGAGAAGAAGAAGACTTATTATTCTTCACCCCCTCAGTACCTGCATTTGAAACAAGAGGAGATCCATCCTCACCACCCTTCTTCCCTACTATAATAGGAACCGATTCCACCTGGACTTCCATTTGAACATCTATGTCCTTTTGCAAAGCACTATTATCCTACAAAACCTGAGTAGCTTCATAAAGAAGGCCCTCCTGTCCTGTACCCAAAGCACCCTGATCCAGATTCACCAAGCTTGGATTCACTTCCTACTGGCTGAGATCATCTAAAACTTCAAATCTGTTGAAAGAATCTTCATCCTGCCTTTCCTTCAAAGTCCTCTTTTGACCTCGATTCCTATTTCGAGCCTTGACTAGAACGAAACCATCAGTCCCATCCACATCACCAGGCATGGGTTCCTTCCCCTTTTCAACCCTAGGGGGATTACGGGGAGGTTGAGAAGGCTGGGAATCCACAGGCCTAGCCTTTGGCCATCTCCTCTACAAATGTCCATATTCATGATAGAGATGACACCGAAAAGGAAGAGTCTCATAGTCCAACTGCTGCACCCAAGAGTAAGGACCCGCACACATATCCACCGAATCTGGCGAAGGTTTACTTAAATCAATCTCAACATAGATACGAGCAAAAGTCATCACCTTTTTAACTTGAGTCTGTTGTGAAGCACGAACTGGTTTTCCTAGCATCAAAACCAGCAAGTGCAAAACATCATCCCGCTAACATTCCACAGGAAACCTCAGAAGCTGAACCCACACTGAAACCCGGTTCGGAAGCTCTTCAGCAGGATTGAAGCCCGAATGCCAAGGTTTAATAAATAACCCAATCTGATTATGAAAATAGGGGCCTCCTTCAAAGGCCTTGTTGCGATCCGCCAAGCAATTGAATGAAACCATGAAATAATTATTTGCTAAAAGCATAACCTCCATTTCTCCCTCTGGCAGCCAAGTCTATTGGGCCCATGATTCAAGAAATTGTAATGAAACATGCATCCCCATAAACTTGCATAGCAACGCATGCTTCGAATAATAGTTAATATCTTCCGCAATCATCTCTAGCAGGATAACCAATTTTGGCCTCTCCTCACAACGTTCAAGACATCCATTGATCTTCTTAATCCGTGTCTGGTGAGAACAAGTTATTATTAAAAAGCTTCGAAGCATGCGAAGGAGAATTTGCACCCACCGCTATTGAGCAAAAATCCATCTTGGGACTAGCCCCTGAAGACTCCCCGATCAACATTCAAACTAAACAAGACCCAAGGCGGGCATGCAGGTCCCTAAGGAAAAAAAAAAGAACCACCCCTAGGGTTTAACCAACCCACCACCTAGCACTACCTTCGAATTGCAGACCCAAACCAAATAGGCACAAAAACCCCACCCGTGGCCGCCAACCAGGCACAAAACCCCCGCATGCTTAGGGAGAAAGAGACACCGATGCAGATAAATAAACTTTGCACTGATAAAAATCACAACCCCATACCTCCCCAAAACGAATGTAAAACTAGAGGATTGGGCTTGGGCACGAACGCCCTAGCTCGACATGCAGAGCAAAAAATTGACATCCTCTCCAATCTTTGCCTCCCCCTTGTCTTTATCTTCAATGAACAAATATTTTAGGAATAGAAACATATTTTAGGCCGCCAAATTACTTAACTTGGCATTCTATTGTACACACATGTATCCCTCCTCACTTTAAATTGATTACATAATTCCATATATAATCAATTTGATGGGGGAATATATTATAACTCTCTTATTTACACATGTCCACGCATCTATGTAATTTTTAGAGTGGCTCTTCATGATCCCTACATCACACATTCCTTATTAAATCAATTATTCATGAGTTCTACACCACAATGTTCTAGTTAGAGTGGTCCTTTATGAATCCTACACTACCTTATAAATCATGGATTTTATCCTTCATGAAGGCCAACTTGAAACAACACCATGATTGTCACATACAACATGATCCCCTCTAATACTACCTTCTCACTCTCCATTCAATTTCATGGAAACCACACTAGTTCCAACTCCATGATTTCCCTCTCTCTCCAAATTCGACAACTTAAAATGGAAATGGTTTAAAATGTGCAGAATTTAATCTTTTAGATATTTTATGGTGTGCACCGACTTCTCTTCTTTAGTGTGTTGCAAATCTAAAAGTGATGCCCAAGAAAAAGACAAATAAATGACATCATACAAAACTCTTTGGTATCCTTTTTATTTAGTATATTAAATACAATTTTACTTACTCGCATAATTGTTTTACTATAGCTCATACATACACTAAAATGGGGGAAAAATGTAAGGTCAAAAATGCATACTTAGCAAGTGTCCCCTTTAGTTTTGCACTTGTTTTAGCACCCACTTATGATAGCACAATTTCGATCATTTTGACCTTATTAGAGCACAAATTTTCCCCAAAATACCACTATCACCTAAACATGATCCCTCACACACCAAAGCACATTTCGTATCTATTCTTAGTCTTTCACTCATCAGGGATACTAATGTGTTGTGCTCCTATCCTCAAGATAGAATCACATGTGCTCACATCTCACACATTCAAACTTTGTTTTTTCCATCCAAATAACTATATTTTCACAAATCTTAAACCCTAATTCACTTCCAATGGTCAAATTAGGTCCAAGACTACTGATAAAAGTGGGATGGACCAAAATGGAAATCATATAGAACTCATCACACATCCATCTAACTACACACTATTCCTAGGCATCTAAAATATATCTTTAGCTACCTAAGACTTCCACCTACTACAAATATCACCAGCGTCCATTTCTATAACAACCTACACTTATAAATTGTGTCATACACACCTAAAAAACTACTCCATACTAATTTTTTAAGTCAACCTAAAGAATTTAATTGAATTAGGTCCCTAAATGTGTGTCAAGTACTAGGTTTGCCATTTTTAGACACTCATAAGTACTAGAGTAGGAACAAAAGGTACTAACAAGTGCAAAGATTTTACATCAAAAAGTACATAGGATGTGGCAATGTTAGTATAGTACATCATTGTGTCAGACCAAATGCTATTGTGCCAAAGTAGACACTAGCATGTGACAATGGATAGAACTGCATAGAAGTATACACAATTGTGCACAGTCCAGTCTTTGATAGATATTTGAGAGCACAAAAAATGATTTCAATCTAACAGTGCAGCCCACTTCCACCCTTCTACTAAATCATATGACAACATAATCAAGCATGCTTCTTACTCCCTTTTCTCTTCTTTACACATTGTGTTTCACGTGTTAGTTCAATATTTAATATGTGTTCATTTTATTTAAATAAATATGAAATGTATTAAATGCTTTATATTTGTTGTTCTAAATCAAATTTTTAGCTAAATAGGCATATTGAGTAATTAAAATAAAAACACATCACATTCGTAGATGTTTTATTTTTAGTTAAAACATTAAAAGTTGGAAAACTAACTAATAGATGAGATATGTAACTTATGAAGATCAAATTCTGAATTCTCTTTCCATTTTGATTTTGATTAGCTTTAATTTCGTTTGCATTCTCATGAAGTCTCTAAATGCAACTATAACCATTTAGGGACTAGCAAGGAAGGAAAGTATCAAGAGGAATAAGGGATTGGAAATGGATTGATTTATATTAGCTAGATTACATGGTTCTCTTATTGGTTTGCTTGTACAGAGCTTACTTTTTCTAGTTTCCTAATTATTTAAAACTACAAAATAGCTAATATACCTAACTTAAGATAAACTAACCCAAAAAAAGTAATTTTAAGCACAATGATGGGTAGTTGACCACCCCAGCACACACCCCCATTAAGTTCAACTTAGGGATTTTTTACAAAATGGAGGTTAAAACCTCATAAGCGTATCCTAGTAATAAATCCTATTGAGGTACCTTAAAATCAGCAAGCCATTAATGGTATGGATAGGAAATCCATCAAATATCTAAGTGATTAACCACAAATGCAACTGAATAACTAATTTCAGATTGACATGAACCATGAAAACCAAAATGAGACAACACATAAACACAAATTCCCAGCAACCTACAAAACTTGCTTTGTATTGACTAAATTTTGGCAGAGTCTCAACAATTCATTACCAAATCTTACTTACAAATGAGAGAAAAGGATGGCCCTTTTATAGACAAGGCACCATACCGAGTTTCTGAATGGACGGTGGAGATTAACTCAACACCAAGGGTCCAGATTTCATGGCATTTAATGAGATACATCAGTTTGTTGCATTTTTAGATTTGCATTTGTCCTTTAGCAAAAAGACAAAAAATAGCTTGCAAATACATCGAATCTAGACAAAATAGATACCCATTTGGTTGTACATGATGAAAAGTCAATTTTCAAGGCCTAATAAAGCCAACATAGTCACATGATGCTTGAAAATATGAGCTGATGTGGATTCACAAGATTCCAAATGTTGACTGAATCAAGGGGAGTATGTGGCACATTTTTTTATGAAGGCATGTCCAACTGGATGCTTGCTGGACTAATTCCTAATGACCAGACTGCTGGAACAATCGTACGCATGTCTTGTGCAATGAACTAGATCTGCAGGACCAACAGTGATTTGGCATGATCTTCTATGTCTTTTAGCTCTTGAGACTCATCTTTATCATCCTGGACATTATACTGATCTTCTCTTATAGGTGCAACATCAATTTGATTGATAGAATGTCGATTCTGCAGGTCTGGGTCAGCAGGGTACCTTTGTATGTTCATCCTTCAAAAATAGCTCCAGTTTGCTCCTTTGTCCTTTTAGACCTACAATTGACAAGGCAAAGCATCAATTTCATCTTAACAAGTCATTTTCCATCATTTTGAATCAGAATATGTCCATTTGCAGCCTTAGATTCATCTAGAACAACCCAAACTCAATGTCATCTTCTTATGAACAACCTCATAAATCTAGTGATTCTTGCATGATTTTCTGAGTTTTTTACCATTTTCAAGTACCCATTTGGCCAATATGATGATTTGACAAGTTTTTGTAGCCATTAGGATCCATTTGGGGACTTTTATTTTGCATTTTTAAAGCCTTTTTTGCAAAAAGTGGGATTTTTTTGGGGTACTGACTTTTATGTGCAGTAGTATTAATTGTTGTAAAACATGCCCAAAATCCACACAAACATTCTAAAAATGCCCATCTTGATGTGATAAATAGTTGTGCAATTCAAATTCATCAAGAGAATCCAACTTGTACCTTGAAAAACTCAATTTCTAAGCCAAAATGTCAAAAAGCGCAGGTTTTGGGTGTCACTGACTAAAGTCAGTAAAGGTCAAATTTAGCATAGGTTCGTGAGGAGGGTTTCTAGTGCAAAATGGTTTCACACTGATCTGAAGTCTGATTGACCTTAGCACGGATTTTAGGTCTGACCAACTAAAGTCAGTGAGGGTGATATTCAGCATAGGTCCATGAGGTCTATTTTTAGCGCAAAGTGCTTTTGTGCTACTTTTGGGTGCCACCGACTTGCACGAGTTTGGGCTCGGACCGACTAATAACATCTCATAAGGTCGGTCAGGGTGGATTGTAGCACAAGTCAGTAAGGTTGATTTTTAGCGCAAAACATGCAATGTTAGCTCGACAGATTTTTTTATGCCTGCTGACTTAGCGGTAGTTTGGAGGGGAAGTCGATTGGGGATGATTTTAGCACAGAAGTCAGTAGGAGGAATTTTTAGCGTAGAAGTTAGTAGAGGCTATTTTTGGCGCTAGATTTTGATAGTTTTGGGGGCAAGGTATATTTAAAAATATATTTGCGGGCAAGGTATATTTAAAAATATATTTAAGTATAAGAAATATTTTTAAATATAACTTTTAGGATGTTTGAGATAGGTCCCAGATCCATAGGATTTGATATGCAGATTCTAGATTTTTGAGGTTCCACTAGATTTTAGACTAAGCCATTTTTTAGGGTTTTCAAGGTTTCAGACTTGGCCAAATTAGGGCTTCAGGGCCATGCGTTAGGCTGAAAATATATGAACCCCTTAGTGAAATCTTGTGGAATTTGGCATGATTTTGCAACTCTAAGACCTAGAAAATAGGAATTTTAACATAACACATCCTGCAGTAGCAGTTTCAAGGGCAATATCTAGTGACATTGGATTTTGGAGCAGAATGCAGTAGCACCCAATTTCAATGCAAAAAGCAACAAATGGCTATTTTTTTTAAGCACAAGATCTCTCAAGATACTTCTAAATCAATCATGAAAGACATCAAATGACTCCAAACATGCAAAATACTAGATTTGAAGCAAATCCTACATTCTAAGCACATATCCACCTTCTCATCATCATAAGTAACAAAGGTTTGAGACTTCAAGCCAAAGCAAAAGAGGGGGTCTCCATTTGGCAAAATGGGGCGTGTGTGCAAGGCACAACACAACCCTTAAGGGTCCCTCATCAATATGGTTAATCTTAATAAAACGTTCCCAAGAAATGTTAGGAAATTGAATAGATAAACTTCTTTTTATCAATAGAACGACCAGGCCATCATGAGATAGTGATGATTGGTTACTTTTCCTCCTATACTTGGCAGACATTCTTTTCAACAAATTAAACAAGAAACTTGGGACATTCACAACCCTCCCATGACAAAGATGACTTAAAAGCTTAAAATGCACAGTATACAGTAATGATTGTCTCCCAGCACAAGTAAGATACTTAATAATGTAGGTAGCAATAGAAGCCCATAACCAAGGTAAAAACACGTTTAGTACCTTGTGATGAAGATTCTAATCTTTCTCTTGTTGAATGAATTTATCCCTTGTTGTAACAGTGTTAGATTTCACAGGGAACTCTTCTCCAGTTGCTAGTATCCCTGTTACCTTTTTAATGGTAGCTTCAAACATGTTATTCCACAATCCCCTGACTCTAGCTTCATTATTTTGAAATGTCCTCGTAAACTACTGAGTCATGGCTTTGTTATATTCAGTCAACTTAAGAAAATAGTCCAACCACCTAGCTTGCTGGAAGATAGGCCTATAATCTAGGTCAGTCAATAATGTTGTGTGATTTGTAGTCTCTCTCCTGATTGGTTCTCCACCCATCATGATATTCTTTGGTTTCCTTCTAGCTGTGCTTCACCTATGTGCCCAGTTTCTATAAAACTCTATTACTAAATCCAATTCCACTTTGCAAATTCAATTCCCTATTCTTTGGCCAATGCATTTACCAGTCACTATTACCAGTTGCTATCTTGCTTGATTGTGTATGGTATGTGGTGGATAGTCATTAATTATGAAAGGAGAGGTTTTGGCTTGGGTGATGTACATGAAATCATTTCTATATATGGAATTTCCACCCAACTTAGGTGGCATTTGTCCACAAATGCGATGATAGGGTTAATGTACGGAAGACAGGGTTGAAAGCAATTTGAATTGTTCACCATAGTTGAATTAATGATTGGGTGAATGAAGAATGCTATAAAACAAATAGTATTAAATGTTAATAATAGCAATTGCGAGATAAATACCTTTTAGAATGCTGACAAACTTAGAAATGTTGCATGCAGAGATGATGACATGGCGGCTGGAGTGGATGTGTTCGAAGAATGTACCAAAGTGAATCAAATGGATGTGACGTTGAAGAAGTGTGTGGAAAAGATGAGTGTTAACCTTGTGACACGTAGATACAAGGTATAGTGTGGATTAGAAAATGGTGGCATGCGGATGCCAGAAGTAAAAATGCTACATGCCAAATTGGCTGCATGCACGAAATCAGAAATATGATGTGAATAGGGCCCATGTGATTTGGCTACGGGTGCAGCGGCTACAGGTCCCTTAGAAATGATGATCATTGTAGTTGCTACAGGTGCAATTTTACAGGTCCCATGATATAGTAGAAAACCTTTGGCTACAGGTCCCTTGAGCAAAGTGGCTATAGGCTAGAGTGATCTTCAACTAGATATAAGGAAACGGATTTGGTGGAGCCTGGTAGTGATGGTGTTTGTTGTTTTATATATATATATATTGTTTTTATTTATTTACAAGGATTATAGAAAGCATACCCAGGGAGGGAATGCAGAAAAGTTGGTGGCTTCATCTGCTGTTGTATTTCTAGGAGTAGCTATGAAAGGTATGCATGCTGCATCTGGTGGTGTCTGCTATAAAACTTGTGTATCCATATGTCCTCTCAATTGATGGAGAAAGTTGGGTTTATCTAATGGCTTTTTATACAATTTCAAATGGTGTCCATTAATCATGAGTGAAAATTTGACTGGATCAATTATTATCACTTGGACTGCACCATTGAGAAAAAATTCCTTGATTTCATAAGGACCCAACCATTTGGTTTGCAATTTGCCTTTATAGTCTTTGTATCTGGAGTCATAGAGTAGGGCCCAGTCATCTGCCTGAAACTATTTGGTTTTGATGTACTGGTCATGCCATTTGACTCTTTGCTTTTAGATTATTTCAGTGTGGTGGACTGCTTCCATCCTTAACTCTTTTAAGGCATTAAGCTGGTGCAACCTTTCTTGTTGAGCTATTGATAGATCCATCCCAAGTTGAATGGTAGTTCTTAATCTTTTGTATTCAAACTCAATAGGAAGGACAACCTTTTTACCATAGACCAGTTCATAGGGTCTATACCCTATTGTTGTTTTCCATGTAGTTTTGTATGCCCAAACTGCTTTTGAGAGTCTGGCTACTTAATCCTTTATGTATAATGCAACTATCTTTGTTAATATTGCCTCAATTTCTCTATTTGTGACCTCAACTTGGCCATTTGATTGTGGATGAGAGGGAGTGGACTTCTTATGTTTGATTTCATATTCTTGAATGAGACTAGTAATTAGGGCTGATGTAAACTGTGGTCCCTGATCTATAACTATTTCCTTTGGCACTCCATATCTTGTAAATATTTCCTCATACAGGAATGTAGCAACCTTACTGTCTTGGGAAACCTTTGAAGGTTTCACCTTCACCCACTTTGTTAGGTAATCAGTGCAGACTAGTATATACTCTTTATTATCAGAGGGAGGATCAATGGGCCCAATAAAATCAATGCCCCATTTGTCAAACGATGTTACCACCAATTGTGGCTGCAGGGGCATCTCATCACTTCTTGTAGGTTTGCCCATCCTTTGACAATGGTCACATCTCCTTGTATAGAGAGTTGTATCTTTGTGCAGAGTTGGCTAGTAGTATCCAGTATTTATGACCTTGACTGTTGTTCTCTTAGCTACAAAGTGTTGCCCACATGGTTCATCATGACATGCCTTGAGAATGTCATATACTTCATCTTCTCTGATACATCTTCTAATGATATGATCAAGTCCTGTGTAGAAGAGGTAGCCAGCTACCCAGGAATAGGGAAAGCCGCATTCAACTAGGTTGTGCCTCTCCCTTGGTGAAAGATGTGGAGGTGTTTTCCCTACAACTAGATTTTTTTTCTATATCTGCATACCAAAGAGTTTGTACAGTTAGTGCAAATAAGTGCTCATCTAGAAATGAATCATCAATAGCTAGATGTTCATTACAAGTAGGTAGCTTGGAGAGGAAATCAACAACAACATTGGCCTTCCCAGGCTTGTCCACAATGGTGATATCAAATTCTTATAGTAACAACCATCTAACCAATCTTCCATTGACCATTGGTTTGTTCATCAGATACCTTATTGTTGCATGGTCAGTATTACCTAGTGATCTAGTGTCTGAACTTATTAATTGCATAAATAACAACTAACATTTCCTTCTCTGTAACAATATAGTTGAGTTCAACACCTTGTAATATCTTATTGATTTAGTAAATGACATATTCCAAATTTCCCTCTTTTTGTCCTAACACAACTCCTACAACAAAATTAAAGGCATCTGTATGAATATGGAAAGTGATTTCCTAATTAGGTCTTCTGAGTATAGGTGTCTTTGTCAATGACTCTTTAATCTTTTCAAATGCTTCTTAACAGTCAACTATCCAATTAAATTCCACATCTTTAGAAAGTAAGACAAATAGGAGGGCATCTATCTTATTGAAATCTTTTATAAATCTCCTATAATATCCTACATGGCCAAGAAAGATTCTAATATCCTTCTACTTTTGAGGAATAGGCAATGTTGAGATGACTTTGGATCCACTTGAATGTTGGAATCTTGTTGGTGTTGTCATTGATGTCAACCTCCAACAGATGGTTCACTCGGTTTCCAAGTGCTTTTGAGAAAAAATGAATAAAAAAGGTGTGCAGTGTGACAAAGGTATGTTCAGTATTATGCTATGCATTTATTTATGGTTGAAGATATGCTTGTGTGGTTTTGAGGTGATGATCAGAGATGTTTAGAGGTGTTATATCTAGAGTTTCAAGTTCTAGATCATGGGCAGTGGAAGATGTGTTTAGTAGAGTGTTTTGACTATGAAGAAGGCTATCTGGGAGAAATGAGATTGCTCCACATTTCTCCACGTTAAGGTTTCTTGTCTTGTGAATCTAGAAAAGTTCTTATATTGTTTGTATCTACCATCCCTTGAAGTTTCTAGTGTTGGGGGGCTACGCAAGTTCAGTTCTTGTGTTGGTGTTCAGTAGCAATGTGTCTTGATGTGCAAAATGAAGACATTCTTTTTTTAGGTGGTTGCGACAGTATTGTAGAAGATTTTGATGATGCCGAATATTTTGGAAAGGTGTGTGGATGCTGTGGAGTGTCTCTCTATGGTCTGCATGATGTTTTTGGACTTAGAGAAGCATGGATGTGGTTGTTAGCATAGGTTTGGCTGACTTGGCTTGCTAGCACTATTTACAAAGGTACTTCATGGATTGTGGATGTGATGAGAAGCATGGTGATATAGATTTGGGTCCTATTTAACCCTTGGTATGGTCCAATTTCACTTCTTTCCACCACAGAAGTATTTGGTACTGACCTATTTCAGTGTTGCATGTTTAAGGTGCACATGTTTCATTAGGACTGACCTAATTGAGACTGTTTTAGGTTGTGGATGGTATAAATGCAGGATGAAGTTGAGTGGAGCATGGTAGAGAAGATGATGAAAATGTGAATCAAGGGTGACGAATTGAGTGTGAGCTTAAATGCTTATGACTCCCAAATGTAGTGAGAAGAAGGTGTCTACATTTTCAATTTGCTTGAAGTTGCTAGAGATAGTGAGCTGAAGGTTGCGGATGGCATAAAGTTGTAGAGGTGGATTTTTCCTATTGCTTTGAGATAGTGAATCTCTTTGTAATAGTCTTCTTCTATTCTTCTCTATTCTGGATAGTGAGTCCTTCTGGTAGTGAGCCTTTCTTTTGGCAGTGAGCCTCTCTTCTGGGCAGTGAGCCTATTTGTTTTTGGTGTTGCTATTCATATATATGTGAGCTAATCCTCATTGTGGTTTTTCCCTTCTTGGGTTTTCCATGTAAATCTGGTGTTCGTATGTGTTTGCATTGATGTTCCATATGTTTACATTCTGCTAATGCATAATAAGAGGTTGATGTTTGGAATTGTTTTGAGGGTTTAATGTTTTAATGTACAACTGATTCACCCTCCTCTCAATTGTCCTGTGCATTCTAACATTGAATGCCTTTCTTGGACACAAAGTGGCCAAGCACTACTCCTTCCATCATCATGAAAAATTTTTCATGACGAAGAGAGGTTATGATCCTGACATATCTAAAGGACTTTTTCTAGGTTTGTCAGTGCTTCTTCATAAGAATCCCCATAAGTGGTGAAATCATCCATATACACTTCCATAGAGTCATGAGAAAAATTAGAAAAGATGCTTAAAACAACCCTCTAAAATGTTGCAGGTGCATTACAGAGTCCAAATGGAAGGACTGAATAGGCATAGGTCCCCCATGGGCATGTGAATGTAGTCTTATCCCGATCCTTTGGGGATATTTTGATCTAATTATAGCCACTGAATCCATCTAGGAAAGAAAAATACTTCTTCCCACCCAAGGAGTCTAATACCTGGTCAATGAAAGGAAGAGGAAAGTGATCTTTTTGTTGAACACCCAGAATATTGAGAGGGAGGGCGGGGGTGAATTAGTATTCTCTTAAACCATACACTCATTAAATCATTAATCTATTTGCCCATTCAACAACATTAAAACAAATTTAACATAGAATGAACAACCACAAGACATGACACATGAACACCAAAATTTTTATGTGGAAAACCCAAAAAGGGAAAAACCATGGTGAGTGTTAGCTCACAATAGATTATGTAGTAACAATACTGAATTACAAAGAGGCTCATTGCCCAAAAGGACTCATTGTCCAAATATGCTCACTACATACAGGCTCACTACCAAAACAGGCTCACTGCCTAAAGAAAGAAAGAGATAGAAGGATGGATCACTGCCAAAATGAACTGCTAAAATTGCATCTGCAAATACATGATTACAACTCCAATGATTCTCAAAAAAATATCTCAAAACTCTTCATCTTGAACTGATCTGCTATACTACTTTGTTCTTCCATGAGAACACGATCTCTCTTCTTCTGCACTTGTTGCCTTCACAAAATCACAATCATTCACATGTCACACACACACACACATCTTCATATTCACATACACTTCATACAAACATTGAATTGAATCTCATATATATCCACAACACTTAGAATCTTCACATTAGATCGGCCTACTAAGATGAAGTGTGTAGAACTAATCAACATGTAGCTTGTCAGCCAAATTCATTCACCAAAATGCTTTGCGGACCCAATTTACATTTCAAATACATTCTCATATGTTGGCTCCAACTATAGAACCACTTAGGATAAAGTTCCAATCAATAGAACTTGCCGCAAACAAATCAAACTATCAAGTCGACTTCAAACACAGACTATCACTGGTTCAGTTTAACTGTTAGATCATAAATTTTGCTGCGAACCACAACACTTTCTCAAATTCATATCAAAGACTCTTTAGACATCCCCAAGCTTACCTTTATAACTATAGAGAATAATATTATCTTGTGGCAAAATGCAGACCATCAGAACACGTGTCCTGTCTCAGTCAAACATTGTCAAGCCAAGTAGCGATACTTAGATACTCACAAATATCTTTCCGGTAGACTTTAGGCTCTATAACTTTGGATTTAGAGACTTCATATATGTGTTTGAAACACCTCAAAACTGCATGACAAAATATCCAACACCGGAGGAATGCAGACCAAAACAAATGTGTGTTTTGCTCTTATTACCGTTAATCTCTGTGATGCCAAACTTGTGCAACTTGAAAATACACTTCTGGAGATGATCAAGGGATGAAACTCTAGATATATGATCTTCTAAGGGTTAGGAATATCATGCCTAAACTGTACGACTTGATTTTCAACTGTGGACCAGTGCCAATCAAGATACTGTCTCTCTGTTGCTATGTCTGTATTCTACCAATACTTAGCCAAAATGACTGTCTTCTTTGCCTGACTAAAATCTCTTCTCTAACCTTGTTCCTTTTCTTGTTTCCATCAATGACAACACCATAAAACATCATGCTCAGCCAAACCAAATCATACCAACAGTGTCTCTATCAATGATGTTTGTCAAGTTGCCAACAATCTCCCCCTTTGGCATTGATGACAACACTTGATGTGAAAAACTATTATACTGCTCCCCCTTACTCTTTTCACACTGCTCCTCCTAACTTCATGCTTCTCTCCTTGTTTTTTAGTTATTTTTATTTTGTGTTTTTCACATGCTTCATCCTCCCCCTTTGACATCAATGGCAAAGGTGTATGATACATAAATATGTACAAGTGACCAAAACTTCAAAATTGTTTGTACTATCCACATATGTACAAGTGAAGTCAAATACCTTACTGATTTGTAGGGAGAATATCTTGATAGAGTTTCTTTAGTTGCACCACATCTTCATCCCATCTGGCCTTAGCATCGCTCAAAATTAATATATGCCCATTAACCTGGGACACCAACTCTTTTGCCTTCTTCATGGTAGTAGGGGCTTTAGTGATGTGCTTTGTCGTATCTATAGTTGCTACAAGTCTGGTCATGGATGCAATCTTGAAGCTCACAATCTCCTAGAGCTGGCTCATTCTATGTTTGATGAGCTCCTTCTGGGTCTACAACTTATGTATGTTAGAATGAATGGTCTCAACTATTGCTCTTTGACTGCCAATGACATCCTTCACCGGATCATAACTTCTAGAGATCTTCATTATTTGAGTTTCTCATCCATCTATTTTCTCTTTTATGTCCCTAGTCTTCTCAGGCCATGTAAGACAAAATTGATATAGTTCACTAGCTTCTTTAATGTCCATATGTGCATACTCTATGCTCTTATCTAACAAAATTTTATCTTGAGCAAACTTATCACTAAGCTCAACTAGTCTCTTACTATCAATCTCTGCCCTTACCTTCTTTTCTGTAGCTTGTTCAAGGGACTCAAAATGAGAGTTGACTGATTTAATAAGTTTCTTCAACTGACCAGTAGGAGATAATGATGTGTCTCTCTTTATTCTGGGCATAATCTTTTCAAAAATTGTTGATGCATCTCCAATCTGCTCACTATCCTCCATATGGGATTTTAATATCTCTTCTTGTGCTGTGGTCTAAAAAATTGTCCCAAGTCTTACCTTCTGTAATGGGGACATTGTGGCAAGGTTAATTGGTCCCTTGCAATAGCTCAGGTGCAGTCAAAATATGAGCTTCCTTTTGCTTCTCCAAAAACTCTCTCAAGGAGTCAACTAACTCATTCTTAGCAGTGTCTCTTTTATCTTCTCCTTCATGAGACATCTTAGGAGGGTATTCTTGAATGAGTTCTTGTTCATTTCCTTTTGTTTCCCAAGTAGAGTTGTCAATTATTTGTTCATTTGCTTCTTCTCTCTGCTCACCTTGTTCTTCAGAGTCAATTTCCTCAAATACTACTTTTGCTTCCTCAGGGTTCTTTTGCTTTGCCGACTCTTTCATCTCTTCATATTGCCTAGAACTTACTGGAGGAGGTGATACACCTTGATCCATACTCTATTCTATATTCTCATCTAGAACTGTATTAGGCTTGTCAGCATCAACATTTTGTTCCTCTTCATTAGTGTCTACCACAGTTGAGATTTGCAGTTCATGTAGCACACTTAGTGTTATCTCCTCATTCTCTTTAACCAGTTTCTCAATATCTCCAGACATTAGAGTATTGACTCTCTTCTTGGTTCTAAATTCATCACTGATCTTCTTAGTGACTTTAACTTTTTCTTCACTTGTGATATTTGGGCAAAGTTTCAACAAAACATACTCTTTTATCTCAACATCTTTGGCCATGGCCCCTTCTTTTCTTGCTGTCATGATGCTGGCTAAACTATCTGGTAAATTATCTATAACTTCAATCAATGCTTTATTGGACATAACCAAAAAACTTACAATCAAGTATCACTTTGTCTACATCTGAGCTTTCATCATGTATACCAACAATAGGCTTCAAATTCCCATGCTAAGCTATTGCATTGACTGTGGCTTCCAAGGATATTGTTGCTTCATCTTCTTTGGTCTCAGTCTTCTCCCCTTTCTTCTTTTTCTTGTCCTTAACATTTTCGGAGAGCTTCTCCTTTTTGCTTGCTGTGGTCTCATCTGTTTTGCTTTCTTTGCCTTGATTTATTCATTAATCTCTGTCTCTTCTTCTTCTTCTCTTTCACCTAGACTCACATGCACTCTTTTGGTGGCCTTTACTTTCTTTCTTTTCTACCTTCTCTCTGTAGGCTCTATCTTTTCTTTGTCAACCTCAGCTGTAGGGAGTGGTCTAGAGCTCTTAGAGGTATCTGCAGTAGAGGAGGAGGCTCTTATTTTTCTTCTTGAGCTGGAAGTAGGATTTTTTGGTTCAGATTTATCTTCTTCCTTTTCCAGATCCTTTGATGTCTGACCTTCCAGAGCACTTGTAGCTTTAGAGGCTTCAATATTGGCTCTTGATTCATCCATCTGTTCTTTTGTAAAGCCTTTACTTTTTGCAAATTCTTCTACATATTTTCTTACATTTCTCTTGATTTCAAGTTGTTTCAGTTCCATATGCACTTTGAGAGATTTTTCTTCAAATGTTCCAAATATTTCCTCGTTAGGATCCCTTGGTTTGTTCAACATCAAATCAACCAAACTAGTCAAGATATCCTCTGTGACTTCATATCCCATTGCTGGGACCCACACTATTCTTGGTTCCACTACCTCCATGAGGCATTTATCTTTGTCTACCATAAACACAATCTCTTTTTCATACTTCTCCACAACCCTTTTAGGGATCCTAGCCCTAGCTTGCATTTTATTTTGTATATTCTTAAAGTAACCCCATAATGCTGCATTTTGTTTATCAACATCTCCTAGACTCTGCAGATGATTTCTAATTTGAACTGCTACTAGAGAATGCTTTAACCAAGCAATATTACCCATACCTGGTAATTCTTTTAGGAAGTAAAAGAACATGCAGATGATCAGAGTACTATACTTGAAGGGGTACTAAGTGTCCTTTGTCCTTTTCAGATTCTCCATCAATTGTTGCCAAAGAAACTCACATAGGCCATAGTCTGCATTCTTCTTCACCATCTCAAAGGTTGTGTAGATAGCCGTAGCTAAGATAGAGTTCTCCCTATTTGAGAAGTATACTTTATAACCAATCACCATGGAAGCAAACCTTACTGCTAGATCTTCTATGTCATTGACAATTAGTGCCCTTTTGTCAAATTTGGCACCTATTAACTCCATCACTGTGTTATTCTTTACGACCTTCAAAGTTGAAACTATTCTGGTGGAACACGTTCCAATGATCGCCTTAATGACATCCTTAGTAATCATATGCGTCATGTCTAACCACATGAATTTGTCATGTATTCTACTTAGGGCATACCAGACACAAGCATCTTCAGAAAAACTGGGAAAATCAATCCATACATTCAGCTTCTTCTCATGCAGTGCACTATACTCTCCTTTTAGCTCAAACTTATCATCAGTCAGTTTATCTAGATAAAATTGCCCTAATTTTCTACGATCATACTCTTCTAGGTTTGCGTGTATATATGCACTAACATCTTCAATATGCATGATGCTGAATGGAACCTTAGAGAATGCACCATCTAGATCTGTTTCTAATGATTTGAATGGGTGCTTCTTGGACTTAGGACAGGGCCTCTCAGTGATTTCAACATGTGGAGTAAACATTTTTGCAGCTCAATAAAACTTTATAAGAGTGAAAACTGTAAATACCTTGATCTTTGCTTCTGGTTAGGGTTTCTTCTCGCTAAGCATTTGAATTCACTTTTGTAATTCGCTATTCAAATCTCCTTAGTCACTTGAGGGTTTAATGCAATGTGATTTCCTTTCAAATGAATTCCCTTTTAAGTCCTTTTCATTGAAACCTAATTTCCATAAATTCTAGATTCAAAAAGCTATCAAATTCTTTCTCTGTCATTCACAGTAGATCTAAATTGCTCCACAATCCACCGCATTGGGTTATTTTCTATTGGAGTTTTCTTCAAAAGATCTGTCAAAATGTTTTCTAACTTATATCTTCATGCTGAATGTCAGCACCACTTTTCTGGTTGGGGGAATAGGATTTTTCATTGAAGCTCCCCTTGAGCAACATCTCCCAATTCACTTCCTAGAGGAAGCATTTGCACGAGAGGCTAGTGCAGACTCATTCTTGACTTCATGTACTTCCTTCTTAACTCAAATCTTGTTCATCTCCTTCTCGGTCTCTGCCAAATCAACCTTTTGTACCAATTTTTCATTTCTATTTGATTATCCTTTTTCATGTTCTTACTTATGCAGAACCTTGCAATATGTCCAAGCCTATTGCAATTGAAGCACACATTATTTTTCTGACCATTGCTCCTTCCATTCATTCTTGACCTGCATTGGTTAGCCTTGTGTCCAAATCTATTGCATGCAAAGCAATAGCATTCCTTCCATTATTATAGTTGTTCCTTATCTGACATTTACATTCATTATCTTTATGACCAATTGTCTTGCATGTAAAGCAGTTATCTTTGAAGGGTTGAGCATTCCTTCCATAGTTATAACCATTCCTTATCCGACTTCTACATTCACTAGCTTTCTGACCAACTTTCTTGCATGTAAAGCATTGACCAGAAAAGGATAAAACATTTTGATTTATTCTACTCCTACATTGATTAGCCTTATGACCAAACTTATTGCGTGAATTACAATAACCATTGAAAGATGGTTACCTTTGAGCATTTGGTTGCCTGATTGGTCGTCTTCTAGGTCTGTTCCTTTTATTCTGGATCTGTTTGCCTTTGTCCTCCTTGTTCTCAGTAATTGCTGCTTGATCTGATTTAGAACTTTCACCTTTCTCAAATCTCAAACCTTCTTTGTTATTAGGACTCTTCTAAATTGTGATTATTTTATCAAGTTTGGTAGCACTTACTCTGAATTTATCTTCTTGAATCCATGCCTATTTTAGATCAACTTTTAGATCCACAACTTCTTGTTCAAGCCTTGTACATTTTTCAGATTTATTTTTTATTATTTCATTTTTGCTTTCTTCAGCTTTTGCTCTTTCTACAACTTCCACTTTCAGATCATTCAAGGTTTCATTTGTTGATCTCAGTTTTTCACTAACCTCCTTATGCTTTTCTTTGAACTTCTTGACTTGCTCCCTCAATTTTCTGATGCACGCATTTGCTTCCTTGAAATTTTCTTTTAGATCCCCATTTTCTTCTTCAGTCCTTTCAAGATCTTCAAGAGAAACTTTGAGTTCTTCTTCATTGACATACATGCATTCTTCTTCTATAGTTTTAGTTAAATGAATTTCTTCAGGAGGAGTAGGATACCTTTTACCTGCCATGTGTTCAATCTCCAAGATCTTCCTCAAGCTGTTAGACTTCTTCCAAGGAACTAGGCTTTGATACCAATTGTTGAACACTCAGAATACTGAGAGAGGGAGTGAATCAGTATCATCTTAAACCATACACTCATTAAATAATTAATCCATTTGCCCAATCAACAACATTAAAACAAATTAAACATAGAATGAACAACCACAAGACATGCCACATGAACACTAGGATTTTTATGTGAAAAACCTAAAAAGGGAAAAACCATGGTGAGTGTTAGCTCACAATATATTATGTAGTAACAATACTAAATTACAAAGAGGCTCACTGCCCATCGCTCATTGCCCAAAATGACTCACTGTCCAAAGATGCTCACTATATATAGGCTCACTGCCTAAAGAAAGAAAGAGATAGAAGGATGGCTCACTGCCAAAATGAACTGCTAAAATTGCATCTGCAAATGCATGATTACAACTCCAATGATGCTCAAAAAACTATCTCAAAACTCTTCATCTTAAATTGCTCTGCTATACCACTTTGTTCTTACATGAGAACAAGATTTCTCTTCTTCTGCACTTGTTGCCTTCACAAAATCACAATCATTCACATGTCACACACACACACACACCTTCATATTCATATACACTACATACAAACATAGAATTGGATCTCATATATATATATATATATCCGCAACACTTCGAATCTCCACATTAGGTCGGCCTACTAAGATGAAGCGTGTAGTTAATTAACATGTAACTTGTCAACCAAATTCATTCACCAAAATGCTTTGCAAACCCAATTTACATTTGAAACACATTCTCATATGTCAGCTCCAACTGTAGAACCACTTAGGATAAAGTTTCAATCAATATAACTTGCCACACACAAATCAAACTATCAAGTCAGCCTCAAACACAGACTGTCACTGGTTCAGTTTAACTGTCAGATCATAACTTTTACTGCGAACCACATCACTTTCTCAAATTCATATCAAAGACTCTTTAGACATCCCCAAGCTTACCTTTAGAACCACAAAGCATAATATTATCTTGCAGAAAAATGTGGACCATCAGAACACATGCCCTGTCTCAGTCAAACATTGTCAAGCCAAGTAGTGATACTTATATACTCATAAATATCTTTCTGTTAGAATTTAGGCTCTACAAATTTAGATTTAGAGACTTCATATCTATGTTTGCAACACTTCAAAACCACATGACAAAATATCCAACACAATAGGAATGCAGACCAAAACAAATGTGTTCTGCTCTTATTACCTTTAATCTCTGCAATGCCGAATTTGTGCAACTTGAAAATACACTTCCGGAGATGATCAAGGGATGAAACTCTGGATATATGATCATCTAAGGATTAGGAGTATCATACCAGAACTACACAACTTGATTTTCAACTATGGACCAATGCCAATCAAGATATTGTCTCTTTTTTGCTATGTCTGTATTCTGCCAATACTTAGCCAAAATGACTAAGTCTTCTTTGCCTGACTAAAATGTCTGCTCCAACCTTGTTCCTTTTCTTTTTACCATAAATGCAACACCATCAAACATCATGCTCAGCCAAACCAAATCATACCAACAGTGTCTCTATCAATGATTTTTGTCAAGTTGCCAACACTTTCCTAGTGGTTGTATTCAATTCTCTATAGTCTACACAAACCTGCCACTTACCTCCTTTTTTTGGTGCTATGACTAGCGGGGATACCTATTGGCTATCTAATATGGGATATATGAATCCTACATCTAATAGTTTTTTTAGTTCATTCTTCATTATGTCTCTTATAACAAAGTTCATTCTCCTCTAAGGCTGCCTAATTGTCTTGCATCCCTCATTGATGTATATCCTATGCATGCAAAGATTAGGGTCTATGCCCTTCATATCATGATAGTCCCATGCAAATGTTGTCTTATGAGTTTGCAACATTTTTATTAGTTCAGACTATTGCACAACTATCAATTGACTATTTAAATTAAGTGTCTTCTTGGTGTATGTCAACTAGTGTTGCAGATGTCGTAACAAAGGCAATATCTAGTCCTGATAAATTGAGGCTACAACTATGGGGCAACAAATGATGGAACATGAGGGTAGTAGAAGCATAGGCTTGCGTGTTGATTAAAGGCAAAATATCATGCAGTGGGAAAGTTAGGCATACTATACATGGGTCTTGCTGCGGGTCCCTTCCATAAGTGTTTTTGTATCACATTGGAAAACGCTTCATCCTCATCCTGGATATTCAACAATGGGCTTCGTTCAATTGTCATTAATGTCTAAAGAGAATATTGGTCAGTATCCTCTAGGTCTGGCCAAATAGGTTGCTCCATATCAGTAAAAAGCTATGTTGGGGGATAAAGGACCAATTTCTTTGTTATATTCCCATTGAAAATTATCATATTCCTAGACCTATACCCTATGAAGGCATCTCTGTTGCCAACCAAGGTCTCCCTAAGATGAATGGATATCCTCCTAAGATGGCCTTGGATTTTAGAACTATAAAGTCTGCTAGGTAGTCCCATGAATCTAATGTAATCACTAGATATTCAATGACCACTTTAGGTTTGACAGTTGACCTATCTGCCAACTGTAAGACTATTGGAGTAGGTCTTAAGTTAATCAACTGAAGATTATTCATTGTTTCCTTTTTCATCACATTTATGGATGCACCCAATTCAATCAAGGTGTTTTTAATAAGGGTACCATTAATGTTCACATCAACTACATAGCTTCCAGGATTTGCATGTTTTGGGAAAGCCAAGTTATCTAACATGATATCAACAAGTTGTCCTATAACATGTATTGTCTAAGGATATTTTATCTTTCTTCATGGTTTCTTAAGGCATAGTTCCCTTATAGCTTTGGTATATATTAGGGGAATTTTTACACAAACATTTTTCAATTGCCCAATGAAATCAAAGTTAGATTTAGATGGATGTGGTACTGTCTGTATGTTTAATCTTTCTGGAAATGGAGGGTTCTTGGTGATGTTTTCTTCCTATGGTGAGGGTTTCTCAGGAGGGATATGCTGGTTATTCAAATGATTGTTAGTGTCAAAGGTTGGTTCCTCATCAACAAGTTCCATGATAAGTGGAGATGAAGGTCCAACAAGCATTTTTCCCAAGCACAGGGGAACATCACTAACCTCAACCATATAGGTTGGGTATTTGATGTTTTCATTAGTATAAGCTTGTTGAACAAACTTGTTGTTAGGATTAGGTGTAGGTTGGGATGACAATTGAGTGGCTCTTGGCAGAACAGGAGTGGGTGAAGCTGCATTTGGCATAATGGCAAGTTGTTGAGGCAAGGCTTGTTGTGGTTGTAGGTAGTTCATATTTGAGTTTTGCCAAGGCTGATTTCCACGCCACTGTTGTGACCATGGGTTTTGATTGGCTTGCCACTGTGGATTATAATTTGAGGTTTGGAATGGCTACTATGGCCATACCCCTTGCTGTTGGTTCTAGCTAGGTGGCATAGTTGTCCAAGGCTACTGTGGGATGTTATACAAAGGTGCATTGTGCCAATTAGGGATGTTTGAAGTGGATGAAGAAAATGAAATATTATTGGTCAAGAAAGATATTAAAGTTTCTGTTTCCTGAAAAATGCTAGAAAATTATTCAAATTCAGGTTTGAAGAACTAAATCATCCTGTACAGGCCCAAAAATGGGTGGAACTAGCAAAGACAATTCTTAGTGTGTAGAGCACTCTGTGAGCTTTCCAACGCTTCAAACAGTTCGTCAATCAGACACTTGGATCAAAAGTTATGGCTCCCGGAAGTTGACCTATTTTTGGAGGGAGATGCAAAATTCAAAATTTGGCGGAGGCCGCCAAAAAGGCTATTAATAACCATTTTTGGGAACCCTTGGGAGTAGTAGAGATAAGGGGGAAAAGTGTAGAGTCAAGAAAAGGTGGGAAAATAGAAACCCTAGCTGATTTGGGGTTACAAAAGGTAGAAGATTCCAGAGCCTGGTGATAGGTAGCTGTAATGTGTTGCAGCCTATGGAGGATTGATTCCTTTGATTGTATTTGAGATTCTATAATGTAATGAGTTTTTCAAATCAATAAAAGAATATTCTATTTTATGTGTGCAATTTATGTTGTGTGTTTTGTGATTTACCCCCTTCATTACATTTGTTTCGAAAATACATTTAGGCCAATCAACGCCTTTTTTGGCATGCTAAGTGAAACAAGAGTCCAAGGATTTGACATTCATTTTTGTCTAACAAATCTTGTTCTATACACTGTAATATTGGTGGAAAATCACATGAAAATCAACTCTAAAAGAGCATGCATGCTCCATTGGTGGCTCTATTATTTATAAAACTCATTCCTTTATTTTGTAGACTGTGTCTGGCCCACACATATATGTCCATCTAAATCTACACCCAAACACTTTGGCAAACCTTAGGAATCAACTTGTTGTCTGGAATGTTGGTGGACTTGTGCAACTACAAGATGGTGGTCTTATTCTTAAATTAGCTTTAAGATAATTGTTAATTTTGAATGGGGATGGATCTATGTCTATTACTGATCATTTTCATGATGTGAAAAATTTATGAATTATTCATAATATCACACATGAAAGTGTTGCACTCAAATTACTTTTTTTATCTCTTAAGAGAAAGACAGTTGGGTAGTTTAGAAGCTTGACACTTGCATCTATCTCAAGCCAAGATTAGTTAGAAGTGTCATTATGCAATCAATTTGGGGAAAAGGTAGACAATTTCAAATTGACTCAAAATATCACACAGCAAGGAGGGCTCCCATGGAGTTTATTCAAGATTTTAACTTCATATTTAAGAGAAATTGGAAGAGGATACTTTCTAGTGTTTGTGTTCCACAAGGTTTGGCTTATCTAAATACTACTCGAGAAATTTTAACTTAGATGTTCCTTTAATGAATTAGATAATAGGTGCTGTCACCCTTTTTAAACCCTATGAGTTAGCTATTAAAGTTGAAAAAAATGCCCCTATACCCACAACCTCTCTATTTCCTTAAGCTATAGAAATTTATCCATGCAAAATTTAAGTTCCCCATACATCCTTACTAATTTTGTTGATCCTAATGAGATGATACAAATGAAAAACTTGATAAATCAATTTTCATATGATATTGCAACACTTAAAAGATAGCTTGCTATTTGAAATAGTTAAAATAAACTTGCATATCAATATACCCAAGGTTTATTTATTGCCCCAAGTTCCCCCGATCTCCATCAAAATGAAGATAGTGGCTTTGAGCCTAATAATGTGTAATGATAACCTCTTTATTAGTCTTATGTACCCTATCTCCCTCTATTCAATAGGTAAAAATACCTAAGTTTAACAATTTCAATACTTGTCCTACTCAAGATTTAATAATTAGTGATCCAAGGTGTGAGAAAATAGAGGTAGAGGGCTATGTTTTCTTCGAATCTAAAGCAATAGATTGTTGTCTAGTAAAGGATGAGAGCTTAAACATGAAAAAGCTTTAGGTAAAAGAAAATTAGGGTTTCTTGAAAAACAACCAATGTGCAAATAATGCTCTCTTATCAAGCTAAAAATATAGAAGTTGCTACTATACATTTGATGTTTGTAGTGGATTATGTGCATCTCATGACTATAGATCTTGATGATTTATTGGATGTAATAGAGGTTAGCTAGTGCCTAGTTGAAGATAAAGAACATTTGTCTCCTTCATAGGAAAAAACATGGCAACATATCCTTGATGGATCCTTGGAGGATGTTATTAATTTGTTTGAGAATCTTCCTATAACAACCCAAATATGTTATTAGGAAAATTACACTCAATTTGTTTGAATTGGGATCGAGTTATTACTAGTATTATCTACAGTAAAGATGGTAGTCTTCTGACAACAATGATTTCCTTTGGTAATTTATTTTGAGCTTCTCATTAAATTAACATTTTGAGTTCCTTAGAAGTATAGGTAGTGTCAAGCCCAAGAGATTGTAATTAGATTTATGTTGGTTTAGGTGCTCGCAGTAGAGATAATGAAGCATGTTGTTCCCTTGGCATAATGCTATACTAAGGAAATCAAGGAAGGTTTGAGGGCCATTCATCTTCTTGAGATTGAAGATGTGAGAGCCTTTAGATTGTCCAATTCATCACTAGATCTCATGGTCCATGATTCTGATGACATCTTAACCTTATACAAGGATCAAGGGTCCCACCAAAAAAGGATTCTAACTAATGAGACTATAGTGATGTAGAACACATTCAAGCAATGATCTGGGATCCACCACTTTGGCTGACTTGACAACACTAACCAATGGTGCATTAGTGGACGAACACATTACAATTGATCTCATGGGAGTGTGCAAGCCATAGGATGCTCCAACTTGTATTTTGATCACATGATTGACATAATTGAAAACATATAAGTGTTCTAGCACTTCAAGAGGTTACATGAACCACATGATCTTCCAACATAGTCATAGATTAATAGATCTACCATTTGTTGACATCACTAAGCACTTACAAGCATACGAGGAAAGGATCCCACCATAAGATGACATGGTTGCAAACCAACCTGTTGAGTCCCAAAATCATAGCTCCACAATCCTAGAGTATTATCCCCAAGGCTAGGGACTTGTCTTCAAGAGGATAGGACATTGGATCATTAAGAAATTATGGATGATTAAATGTTGATTTATGAGAGTGGCTTTTCTCTCATTCACTTTGGGCTCAACTAGACCCAAGAGGGAATTCTTGGAGGTTTCCTTAATATGACATCTAATTGATTGAAATGAATTATGACTGAAACAACAACTATACCCAATACACGCTTGATGCCAATATTTTTCACTAGGCCAAAGATTAACTAGTTGCCTATAACACTTCTTATTAAGTTGATCACTACAACCTTGCATATGTACTTATAAATGACAATAATATTTATCCCTATAAATGAATCCATTTAACATTTCATACACAAGTGCAAGGTTTAGGCATGCATTGCATGATTCTCTAACAATCTAGATGTTTGAGGTCACTTTAGAATGTTCCTTGAGTTATAATATTGAATCATGAAATCATGTAGAACCATAATCTACTCCTAATCTACTGAGGGTAGAGGAATGATTAAATAAAGGCTGTTTTGCCTCTCACCAATCAAACTAGTTTCTACTCCATTGGGCAATAGACTCATGACCTATAAAGAAGAAGGAGATACACTTGCCAAGCATAAATGGAACCAGATGAGTATATGCATACAAGTCAAAGATAACACTTCATGCAAATGGACATATTTAATAATCCATCTCAATACTACAATAACCCACATGAAACAAAGGCGAGACCATCAAAAAAGCTTTGCAATGAATCAAAAGTTGTTACACATTCATCTAACCCCTATTACATTCATACTAACAAATGTGGCAAGAGAGGATCCACAACTAGGTTTGAGAACCCCTTGGATAATTACAAATTACCATGGAGACATACCATTTACATGCATTATGTTTATTGAATACTCTTCCTATGGTTTATAGAATGTATCCCATTCCCTTATAGACTAGACTAACATCACTTGATGCCCTGGAACTAGATTGAGACACTTATGGTCAATAAATTGTCTCTGACCAACCCTTTCTGCATCTTACAAACATTTATATATAGTTTTACATTCAATCTTAAAGATTGGGTGAGAATATAGGAGTGGTCAACAAATTTGCAAGTCGCCCATGTTTGTTGCATCATCTTCACATGTCCATGCACTTGAAACCATGTCCCTTGCATCAACAACCATATGCCTTTATACATAAACCATGTCTTTGAGGGTCTATAGGAACTAAGAGGCATTTGAAAGTCTTCCTCTATTGAATCACGTCCATTTCAGACCATTAATGGCATCTTGGGTCATGTAGGGGGTTGGTAGGGAATTTGTTAAATTTGTGAGAACATCATGCAAAAATGGAAGTTAGTCATGGATATGTCCGATGGAAGATGGAGAATTTGTAAGGAAATGTGTCGATGAAAACAAGGAAATGTAGGGAATTTGGAATTGGAAGGACAAAGTGAAGAGTGGAAGAAGTCCATGAGTCCATGGAAGGTTCAAAAAAGTGAACTTGAAGGGGCATGAGAAAATAATGGGCATATGAAAGTGAAGGATATTTGAAAGTTAGGAATAATCCCACAAGGGTTAAAATGGAAGAATATGAATGATTTGGGATATGGGAGAAATGAAGAAATACAAGGGTGATCAATACTTTTAAAACTTTGGAAAAGTGGAAGAAATCCACATGAAACCTGTAAGTCCACAAGTAGTAGTGCAGGGTGTACTTTAAGAACTGGCCCTTAGAGAATTCTATATAAATCCTAATGAATCCCCTACGTGGAGACATAATCCTCTTGGCATTTTTTTCCTAAAATTAAACTGAAGTAATAGAGTGGGTGACTATTTTATGTTAAAACATAAATTGTGGGCAATTTGGAAACCAAAAGTCATTCTTGTTTTTAATCAATTTGGTGAATGAGGACCTAAATTTTCCATAAAATATTAATTAAGGTGGCAAAAGAAGACTAAATTTTTGATAATATTTTATTTAGGGTGGTGAATAAAGTCTAGATTTCTAATAATTTTTTAATTGAGGTGGTGAATTAAGCCTAAATTTCCTATAATTTTTTAATTGAGGTGGTCAATTAAGCCGTAATTACCCATAAATTTTTAATTGAGTGGTGAAGTTAGCCTAAATTTCAATAAATTTATAATTGAGGGGATGAATTAAAACCTAATGTAATTAAAATCTAAATTAGTATGAGTTTGTAAGTTAAGTGACAAATTATTAAAAATAAAAGTATGTGTACATATCTTACATAACATCATAACATTCATGTCATACTTTGTGCAAAAAGACAACCTTGGGCTACGGGCATCATTAAGATTTTGGTTTAATTTAGGGATTCAATAACATTTTCATTTAATTCTCCTATGAAAATATGACCTTCATCATCATTTATTGAGTCCTATGATGTATAGTTCATCATGCATTTGTGAGTTTCTCATTTGAGAGGTTCGTTGTGCAAGATTTGGTTTTAATTTTTTTGCGGCATTGTACTGATAGTTCTCTTATGTCTATTCAAGGGAATAGAAGGGTTTTTTGGGCCCCTAAAAAGTGGGAATTTAAGGATGTAGAGAGATTTGATTCAGTAAAGTTAAGGAAGTTCTTTTATATCAATTCCCCTGTAGTAGAAACTACTCTAACAGTGATTATTGCCGAAGATATACTCTAGGATTTTCCTTAGAGGAATCTTCTTAGTAACATTACATCCTTTTTTATGTCTATCATCATGGACATCATCCAAGATGTAGGATTGGTCAAGCTCCTAGCTAAGACATATGTTTATGATCTACTTGTTTCTGATGAGAAAATTAATGCTACTCTAGAAGATTATGATAGAGATGATAGGCTGTGGGATTTTGGTGGCTACTTTCTAATGGAGTTGATTCAAAAATCATCTACTACACCTTTTATCCTCTAGGATGCTAGGGATGGCATTCACCATGGGTTATTGGATGTTTACAAAATTACTCTCCTTCATCACAAAAATGACATCTACAACTGTCTTTTGGAAAAATCAAAGAAGGTGGTGAATGAGGTCTTCTACTTGTGTAGGGTAGCTTCAACCAGGGTGCATATTTGAAAAAATCATGTTTTTAGATGTCTTTCCTTTTTGTGTTTAAAGTTTTATTTTTAAATGCCTATATTTTTTACTAGAAATTCATGCCAGGGCAACTTCTGGTTTTTATACTTTTTGGTTTCAAATTTATATGAATTTGTAATTTGTGTGCTGAATTATTATAAATAAAAATATTTGTGCATATCTTGCATAACATTTGTGTGAAAAGATAGCCTTGGACATCATTAATATTTTGATTTAATTTAGTGGTACTTTGAGTGAAAAGATGACCATTGTCATGAAGAATATTTTCATTAATTCAGCTATGAAAAGATGCCCTTCACCATCAATATCATTTTCATTTAATTCAGCACATGAGAACTATTAGATAGATTATTTTTAAGATATGCACAAAAATTATTTAGGTATCTATAATTTGATTATTGTACAATGAATTAAGTAAAAATGGAAATGATGCCAAAGGCCATCCTTTCACTCAAGTATCACACAGATTCCATTTAAGATAGGCCTATGCAAAAATATTATTTGTGCATGTGTAATTTGATTACTCTATTGTTACTCACTTTTATTCAATATAAAGAAAACATTCATTAATTTAGCTACAAATTGCATTATGAAGAGGTAACTAATCACACGCTTGGCCAACCATTATAATCTTAATTTACTCTCATCATTTTGTAGAAATTTCATTACACTCTACAAATCTTGGGCTTTGAGATGATGGAGTCACTCTTCTTCTTGCATGCTCTTTATAGAGAGATGGCTTTCCATGGACCCATCTAGCGAAGTTGCTTAAATATTATCTTCAATTATCCCTCACATGGTTTAAAGTTGGCCATTAAGGAAGTCATTAGCATTGATTATTTATAGCTTTATATCAGGAGTCTAGTAAATTTTGAGGTAGCATCTTATTTCCTATCCAATTTCCTATAGCTTATTCAATCCACGACAACAATGGGATTGGTGGTAAAAATGTTGGACCACAATTCAGACTTGGATTGGATACAGTGGTAGAAATGGACTGACAATTCTTACAAGAGAATTTACTAGTTGTTGGGGATGAATTCAAAGGTGTAAATTCTATGGGAGTACTATGGGAGCTAGAGTAGAGAATGATGAGGCTTGCTCATAATCTTTAAACACTTTGGGAAGTCCTCATAACTGGTAATTTAAGAATTGTGACTTAGAGATTTGGCATAATTTTGGATGAAATGTGTAGTACTCTCATTAATTTTCATCCCTTTGTAGATAAAGTTTGATTCAAGTGCGCCCATTGGGTACCATTATTTCTTCTAAGTCTAATTCAATATGTCAATGGCAACAAGGGTAAATAAGATAAGTTTTTATAAATAGTGCAATGTGATAGTGTTGTTTGGCCATGGTAGGATCTTTCCTTTGGAAAACAGGGAACTTCAACTCATGTAATTTTTTTGAAGCTCATATATAATATAAGTTACGAGAAGTACTTTGTACACAAAATAAATGTTATTACTAGAATTATATATATGATTGATGAATTCTTAACCACTCTACAAATTATCCACTCTCACAAGGAGATATTAAAATGCACATGGAATTAATTTATATTATTGAACCTTTAAATTATCTTTAATTGATTTTATCTATGAAGATATTAAAATGAATAGGGAATTAATTTATATTCTCAAAACTTTGAATTATTTTCACTTGATTTTACCCATAGAGACATTAAAATGCACAGGGAATTAATTTATATTCTCAAACCTTTAAATCTTGTTTTAAATCCTTACGTGGGGTATAGAGTAAATATTTTAATTATTTAGATTAAAATAAAACTAATACAAGCCCCACCAACTGACACATCACCTTTTCTAGCTAATAGCATTGCCTCCAGATTTGATGATCTTCATTTTCTCCATGGACATCCATGAGATGTTGATGTAGGTGGTGTGAATCATTTAAAGTGGGTCCAACAATTCCAACTTAGCATTCAATAGCCAATGGTATGGATTTTCACTTAAGGCTCGAAAGTAAATAATTATAAACCCTGACAATTGTTGGATTAATCTTATCAATGATTATTGTGCATTCAATCCTAGGAATACATAGTCTTTATTGCCAAAAATAAAAAAATTATCAGAATAATAGTTCAATTAATTTATCAATGAGTTGATTTTCTACATGTGTTTCTCTAGCCTTGAGTACCAGGCTCATTGGTAGAGTACATATGGTGCAGGAGCACCCCTACAAGACAGGATATAGGTTCATTGTCCGCATGACAGGACATTAGTCTATTGTTAGCATGTTTGACTTCATAATGTAATAAGGTCCATTGGACCAATGCATATGTATTAGATCAGCCTAGGAGAGTGTGTAGGCAGTTAGAGCTCGTGATCAGGTAGTATGAGCGGTCCTCTCCCAGCCGCTTGGAAGCTCCCAGCCGCTAGGAATCGAGTTGGTAGTACTCGTAGGATATTGCTATAAATAACTCAGATCAGTTAGGATTGGAGATCAGAGAAGAGAGTAGAGAGGAGAGTAGTAGTTATGTTATGTTGTACTGGTGATTGAGTGAAATCCAGAGATCAATCCAGACATTGTGAAACATTGTTGTAGAAACAGGACATTTGTGTTTCATCTAAATAAGATCTCATCAATTGCATTATCTGGTTTATCAGCTGTTTATGTTTTGATCTCTGTTCTGATTACAGGTTAATGGATTCTTTCAACCCTTCCACCGGTTGATTCTGTGAATCGGTGGAATGGTCATGCATGTTAGTTTAGGTTGTATTTTAGCTTTCTGTTTATGCATTCCATTTTGTGGGAGATCGATTGGTAGCATGCTATGAATCAACCTAGCATCCTCATGTGCTAGGGTTTAGGAAGATAAACTGTTAAGTTTTGATCTGAAGGTGATCCAGCCCGATCATCATGTTTTCTTTGTGAAATTGTGCGGTTCTGTGAGTTTGCATGTAGCTGACGGATATACAGGGATCTGCATGTGCTTTTCCAGACGGAGTGAATCGCATCGACATCTGTGAGTATATCGCTATCCGGATCGGGTTATGAAGCTGACAAAAACTGTATGTTTCAAGTGCATCAGGATGATATAGGTTGGATATATATTCAGTGTATATATCATCGTCAAGATCATATTTCGTGTGTATCCATCGTCCGCATATCGCTATCGCATGCAGGAGTGGAAGTTCACTTTTTGGCTAAGGACCGGAAAGGTCATCATCAGGATATTGAAAAGATCACCGGATATTCATTATCATGTTGCGGAGGATATAAGTGTCTTATATCCTGTTGACATCATCATCAGGTACCTTGACATCATCATCGGGTGCAAGTGACGTCATCGTCATCAGGATATTGCGAATATCACCCTATGCAAGTTTATCCTGCTGTCGCTAAGTGTTTTGGCATCGGCGTAAGTCATCGGCATAAAGTTTGGTTAACATCATCAGGATGTTTCAATATGACCGGATAAGTCACATCCTGATGCTGTTGTTTGAGTAGTCGGATATCGGGATGACGTAAGCATCGAAGGAAGGGTGCTTGAAGTTGTCGTCATCAGGATATATCGGAGGAACCGGATATTTTATATCCTGCTGATGAAGATGATGCTGAACATCATGATGATGAAGATAGAGTTTGGTGGTAAGATGAACAGTGAACATCAGGAGGATGTTTGCGCTTACCGAATGTGATGATGCTGCTGATAGCCAAATGTGATGATGCTACTGACAGGCGAAAGGCGAAAGGCGATAAGGAAGTGAACAGTAGTTAGCAGGAGGATATTTCATGCCTCTTCGAAATATTATGATGCTGTCGGTATTAGCAAGAAATATGATGATGATGACAAGCCGATAGGTATTACATACTGCATGTCCAGGATTTTTAACATGCTGGTTGTGTTAATGACTCCTCCTTCCCATTTGTAAGCTTCTATTGCGTTTTCCTCTGCATCAACATAACAAAGCCAAAGTTCTAACAATAGGACACAATTTTATAGTGTCGATGTATGGTACATGAGGAATTAATTCTATTTTAAGGCTGTTAAAACTTAAATGAAAATCATGGAAAAATATTCTAGGATCTTCTAAGAATAATTATAAAAATGATAATACAAGCACCCACATAAATGCATACACAGTCACAAAATGACGATGGGATTGCACAAGCCCCACTAATTGACACATTAGCTTTTCAGCCAATGGTGTTGCCACCTGCACTGACCATCATTATTATTTGCTTCAAGCCCCACAATATGTTGACGTGGTTAAATGGTTTGATTTGATAGAGTAGGATTAAAAAATGATGTGAATTAAATGACACATGTGCAAGACTATGAGAGAAAAGATTGGCAGCTACAAGTATTATTCATAACAATTTTATTTAATTCAGTTGCACTTAATAATCTAAGATCTTTTTGGAATAATTACCAAAAAATAATATAATCACACTTGTAAACATTTACTACATTAAAGGAGTAGAATAATTATAAAAATATATACAATCACACACTTAATTAATAATTGCATACATAGTCCTATGTTGCATATAGGAATTAAGGATTTCATTTGTCATGATGGATTTATATTCAAGGAGTATAGTAATTAAAATTACAACCGTCACATTAATTAAAAACTATAGTCTGTAGAAAAGTGGCAATACCAAAGAGACAAGATTAAAAGTACTTACATACTTAGACATATGAGTGAGCCTCAATGAACACAGAGAAAATATAAATACATAAACCCATTTACATTTACCTCCCAACAGCCCGTAGGACACTGCAATTTTACCATTCCACCCTATAGAATTTGTTTAAGAGACTTTAAAATTAAGTTTTAACAACCTTAAAAGTTTAAAACCTGAAGCATTCTTGTAGCAGTCAGTAGAAAAAACAATTGTAAGAGGTTTAGAGTAATAGAAATTATCACAACAGCTAAGTGTAGAAGGTAATTCAATTTGTGTTTGAATTTTTCATAAAACACAATTTTGACTTTTTTAATGACTATCCAAAATGTCAAATTATTTATAATAGTCTAATCTGACTATATTTTTGGGGCTATGGTAGAATGTTATCTATTTCAACTAACCAAAAAATGAATATTTACAAGCCTTTATGGACTCTGATATATTATGTCAAAAGTTAGCAGTTTGAGCTTTTGCCAAAGAGCCATACTACTATTATTGGTCAATTGAATTTGACATAGAAAACCTCACACATGATAAACTTAAAGTTGAAAATGTGTGGAAGTGGTGGTGTAACGTAAGTGATAATGACAGTTAGAAGGAATAAATAAATTTAATCTTTCTTTTTTGGCCTCATTGTTACCCTTAGATGATGTTGTGTTGTACGCATACATCCAAGTTCAATTAGATGCTAATTATTGTCATTGTGGATGACTATATTCTTGAATATGTCATAGAAAGTTTCCCTATCAATAAGCTCATTTTGGATTACAATGAAGAATTTGTTTGACATCATAAAATTGACAAATGAAAAATATTTTAGAGGACAAGGGAAAGGATGGACTATTCTTGAAGTTGACAACAAAAACCTTTTGCATGAAATTTTGACATCTATCTCACATAACAAGTCACATTTTTGGTAGTCATTCATAGATTAAATCAAGTCAAAGCCTTCAAAAAGAAACCAAGGAATCACTAGAATTACAAAGGTGATGGATCTTGAAATACATTTTTTGTTGTGCATAAAAGGTGTTTTGAAAACCAGTAAGAGTCTTACATTTTTTGTTTCTTTTGTTGTGTCAAAACAAGTGGTGACATAACTAGAAACAGTAAGAGTATATTGGTCATTAAAAGCTTTAAAGGAATAGGGATCCTTCTAGTTTTTAAAGTTGCTTGTAGCTTGTTTCTGATATATTGCTTTTAGTTTTTGTTGTAAGAGGAATATAATTATTTCTATATGCGTTAGAAGTGGACTAAGGACAAATGTCAATGATTAGTAGAGGGCTATTTCTAACATTTCTATTGTCAAATTTCATACAAAAGTAGTTGTTTTTCAAATCAATTCTCCATTAATTATGTAGTGTTTTTGATTTTACAAATCTTTAAAATGCCCATTTGGTGTTCTTTTATTGTGGTTAGTTATTTTGACATATGGACATTGGGATACAATTTTTTTTAATGAAATAAATTTATTATTTTGTTTAAAATCACAAATACATTAAAAGCTTTATACTACCACCAATATATGTTGAGGCTACAACCCAAAGATAACTACTACAAATTTGACTTTCTTACCTTCTCACAATCACCTATCCACAATAAAAACTTGGCTTCAAAACTTAGGTCAGATGACAAATTAGGTTAATCGATGAGGTAATGGATGATACTTTCCTTGAGGCTGGTGATATCCCCTATCTTCTATGTATCTTGCCATGCTAAATATAATCTTCACTATATCTAAATTTGGTTGGTTTTCTTTCTAGCCTAACACAAGTATCCATATGATGGATGGGTACCACTTTAGGCCAATCTAACCTATAACTTCTCCTTCATACCCCTTATATATATATGATTTAGGGCACACAATTGAGAGGGGGGGGTGAATCAGTTGTACAAAACTTGCTTGTAATTCAAACACTTAAATCCTCTTTGTTATTTAATAGCATATCAATTAATCACTCATGAAAACATAAAGCATAAACACTAGAGTAGATACACATCAACATATGAGACACCAAGATTTTGACGTGGAAAACCCAGTCAAGGGAAAAACCACAGGGTGATTAACTCAAGGATTATTCTCTATTAGAAGAATAAGAAAAATAGATGGCACATGCCAATTAGGGCTCACTTCCCAAGCACACTGCTCACAAGAGGCACACTACCTACAAGAGACACACTGTCTACAAAGTAACAAGTATCACAAACTTGAACTAGAGATGACATCTTTACCATGCCTGGATTAGTTCCATTTAAGCCCAAAAACTCCTGCTCTACCTTTCACTCTTCTTCTTCACTATACCACACTCATCCGCACCAAGACACTCTTCAAAATGAATTCACAATCCCTTATTTATACAAGGCATCGACTTAGGAACAATCATCTAAGTCGGCAAACACCTACAAGATCATTCGCAAGACGTGTAATATATTCGGTCGACCAGTCTCAAGAAGAACACCAATATCCGTGGTTATTCTTCAAATGCAAACTCTAACTTCAATGCAGACCACCAACATTAACTGGACATGATCCAACGATCATCATAACCTTCCCTGAATCACCAAGAACATCCGCACTTTATCAGCTTACTGGAATTCTTCTCTTCTTCATTCAGAACTTCAAGAACACAGTCTGTCATTACTGTCATAATGAAAAAGGTGCTTCCGAACCTCCAAACCATGAACAAATCTAGTTGTAACCTCACACAGACTTCTTCAACACTCTCTCCAATCCACAGAATGAGATAATGCAATTTCAGAGCTCACCGGACCAATCTGTGACACTCTGTCACCACTGAACATCTGTTGGAACTGGTTCTACTTGAGCGACCATAACTTCTTTAGATCTTCATGCGGACCTCTGAAATCTTGACTGGAGAATCTCAAGACTCATATCTACAAACCCTTTAAACTGCATCCTCTGATCTTCACCTTATCTTGGACTTTTACCTTAATGTCATCACTGTTCTTCACTGCTCCTGATTGAGACTAATTTCCTCAATATCCTCAGCACACAGCTCATCCAATCCTTCTCATTAATGCAATATGAGTATGTTGACATCAATGACAACACTGGTTATCCTCATACTTGCAACAATCTCCCCCTTTGTCATTGATGGCAACATATGATGTGAAAAACCATCAAGACAAGAACTTCTCCTTTCTGTCATAGCTCCCCCTATCAGCAACAACTCTTCACATGTCTTCTCTTCCTTTACTGCTCCCCCTTTGATCATCAACCACTTGTTTTTCACATGTCATCTCTCCCCCTTTGACATCAATGGCAAAGGACTCATACTTGCAATTCTAACACATCAGAATCATACCAGCTGCTCCCCCTGAGTAGCAGCTCCCCATCATCAATGCGGATCACAAGATATGATTGTGATATCCACTAGACTGATGCACATCAGTGCATCCTAGTTCATCACCGGAGGGGCAATAACCCCTAACTTCTCCCTGAGATACTCAAAAGAGTCCTTGGGAAGAGGTTTAGTAAAAATATCTGCAAGCTGATCCTTGGAGGGCACGTACTCCAATTTGACTTCACCCTTGTTCACTTGCTCTCTTAGAAAGTGAAACTTGATAGATATATGCTTAGTCTTAGAATGCAACACTGAATTCTTAGAAATATTTATTGTACTTGAATTATCACAGAAAATTGTGATAGGCTCCTCATATTCTACTTGAATATCTCTTAGCATTTGCTTCATCCACAAAAGTTGAGTGCAACTTCCTGCTGCTGCAATGTATTCTGCTTTAGTTGTAGATAGGGATATTGCCTCTTGTTTCTTGCTTAGCCAAGAAACCAACCTTTTTTCCAAAAAGAATGCTCCTCCACTTGTACTCTTCCTATCATCCACATCTCCTGCCCAATTTGCATCTGTATATGCATGAAGAGAAAAATTATGATCTCTAGGATACCATAGACCATACTCAACTGTTCCTTTTAAGTACCTAAAAATTCTTTTGATTGCCATGACATGAGATTCTCTGGGATCAGCCTGGAATCTCGCCACAAGACCAACAACCTGCATTATATTTGGTCTAGTCTGAGTGAGATACAATAATCCTCCAATCATTGATCTGTACTTTGTCTGATCTATCTTAGGAGAGTCATCATCTTTGCTTAACTTACATCCGGTTGCCATGGGAGTGTTCATTGGCTTTGAATCTTCCATTCCAAATTTCTTCAACAATTCTTTCACATATTTGGTCTGAGAGATAAAGATTCCTTTCTTTGTCTGAGTAATTTGTAGACCCAAGAAGAAATTCATTTCACCGAGCATTGACATTTCAAACTCACTTTTCATTTGATTTTCAAAGGTTTTACACATACTGTCTCTTCCTCCAAAGATGATATCATCAACAAATACTTCAACAATCAAGATGTTTTCATGATCAATTTTGAAATATAGGTTACTATCAGCAGTACCTTTGTTGAAACCAATCTTCAAAAGATGTTTGTCCAGCCTCTCATACCATGCTCTTAGGGCTTCCTTTAGACCATACGGTGCCTTCTTTAATTTGTAGACCATATCACCATGCTCAGATAACTGAAATCCATCCAGTTGTTTAATGTACACTTCTTCTTCTAAGTCACCATTCAGGAAAGCAGATTTGACATCCATCTGATACACTTTGAAATCCTTGAAGGTAGCAAATGTAAGAAATAGTCTGACTGCTTCAATTCTTGCCACCGGAGAAAAGGTTTCTTCAAAATCAATCCCTTCTATTTGAGAGTAGCCTTTGCAGACTAATCTAACCTTATTTCTGATTACTTCACCAACTTCATTTGGTTTGTTCTGGAAGACCCATTTGGTTCCAATCACATTCTTGTTTCTAGGTCTAGGAACAAGATCCCAAGTGTGATTTTTCTCAATTTGCATCAACTCTTCCTCCATTGCTTTAGTCCAATTTTCATCATTGCAGGCTTCATTTATTGTCTTAGGTTCAATCTTTAAAATTAGACAATATTCATCTGAATTTTGAGCAATTTTCCTTCTAGTTTGCACACCTTTGCTTTTGTCACCTATGATCTGATCTTCAGAGTGGTTCAATCTTACATACCTTGGAACTTTGGGGGACTCTTGCACTTCTGCTTCTTGATCAGGGTCATTCAGACCTATCTCTTCCTGATTTACCGGATCAGTCTGAATCTGACTTTCAGGAGAGGATTGAGCTCCTTGAACCAGAACATCATTCTGATCATCTTCATCATACTCATAAAACCTTGAGGGTTTCTCTATTCCCTCATCAACCTTCACATTTGTACTTTCTATCATCTTTCTCAGTCTCTTATTGTAACACCGGTATGCTTTGCTTTGAGTGGAGTAACCCAAGAAAATTCCTTCATCACTTCTAGCATCAAACTTTCCTAGATCTTCATCTCTTTTAATGTAACATTTGCTACCAAATACTCTGAAATATCTCACAGTAGGAGTGATGCCAAACCAAAGTTCATAAGGAGTCTTACCGGTATTGCTTTTGATTTAAACTCGATTGAGATTATAGACTACAGTGCTGATAGCTTCTCTCCAAAACATCTGGGGAACATTTGCTTCCATCATCATTGTCCTGGATGCTTCCTGGATGGTCCGGTTCTTTCTCTCTACTACTCCATTCTGCTGTGGAGTCCTAGGAGCAAATAACTGTCTCTTTATACCATGCTTCTCACAAAAATCTATGAATTCATCGGATGTGAATTCACCACCTCTATCAGACCTCAGACATTTCAGTTTTAATCCGGTTTGATTCTCTACCATAGCCTTGAAGATTTTGAACTTCTCAAAAGCTTCTGATTTCTCTTTTAGAAAGGTAACCCACATCATCCGGGAATGGTCATCAATCAGTAACATGAAATATCTATCACCTTGCATACTCTTGATTCTTGTCAGACCACATACATCAGTATGAACTAATTCCAATAATCCGGTAGAGGACTGATCCTTGCTTTTGAATGAGACTCTGCTATGTTTACCCAACTGACATTCTTTGCACAAACTATTTGTAGGTTTTACCAACTTTGGAAAATCTCTTACAACCTAAGTATTGCTTATCTTGATGATGTTATCAAAATTTACATGACACATCCTTCTATGCCATAACCAACTCTGATCAACTTGAACAAACATACAACTTTTATTAGTACCAACTAGATGGAAGATATTACCTTTTTTTTGAGTACCCGATGCAATCTTAGTTCCAGAGCTTTCAAAGATCCTGCATCTTCCATTCTTGAACTGGAGATCATAACCTTTGTCCACCAACTATCCAACACTGAGAAGATTGTGCTTCAATCCTTCAACATACAGTACATTACCGGTTTTGTTCTTTCCATCAAAAGAAATAGTTCCCCTACCTCTGATTCTACCAGTAGAATTATCACCAAACTTTACCATTCCTCCTTCATACCTTTCCAAATCTAAGAACTTGTTCTTGTCACCTGTCATATGGTGAGAGCATCCACTGTCAATAACCCAATCATCCTTTTCTTCAACTTGGGCAGCCAAAGCTCTTTCTACAACCTTATGATTGATAGATTTAGAGGATATTGGATCTTCTTCCTTGATGGCAATAAACACCCATTCATTTCCAGATTTGTTTCCTATCTCTGATTCATCATCTGTTACTCCTTCATTATCATCTTCTTCATGAACATAATAACAATTCTTTTGGAACCTTTGTCTGTTAGAATTTGACCTTGTAGATCTTTCCAGACATCTTGAGGCAAAATGACCAATCTTATTGCAGTTGAAGCACTTAAAGGGTAATTTTCCTTCATACTTACCGGATCCTCTTGGTAGTCTCTTTGCAATGAGGGCTTCAAGTTGAGCTGTTTCTACTTCTTCCACTTCCATGTCTCTTCTTGCTTGATCATACCATGACAACTTCCTTGAAGAGTTTTCTCCCAGATCAAATCTTTGTTTACCTTTCACAAAGGCACTGGCTTTGAATGCAGATTTAGTCTTGGGGGGATCATCTCCAAACTCGGTCATTTCAAATGCAGCTAGTTTGCCAACCAATTGGTCTCTTGTGATAGTTGTATGGGCTCTAAATTCATCAATGGCAACAACCTTGATTTTGTAGGCAGCAGGAAGGGATCTGAGAATTTTGCCAACAATCTCATTTTCATCCAAAACTCCACTAGCATTCCTAATTCCACACACCAGCTCATTTACTCTTGGCATAAAGGTAGTAATATTTTCATCATCTCTCATCTTCAGTCTTTCAAATTTCCATTTAAGACTCTGCAACCTTGCACTCTTAACATACTCATCTCCTTCATGCAGAAGTTCCAGTTTGATCTAGATCTCATAGGTAGTTGGTAGGTCAATGACATTTGAGAGCTCTGAGTTAGTTAATGTGCTTAGAAGAGCCTCTTTGGTCCGCAGATTGTTTTCAGCATCTGTGATTTCATTTAGAGTTGTCGGACCACCCTGTGGAGGTGTATAAGCTTTTGTGACCATGGACCAGTACGCCTTTCCCATACGTTGCAAGTGACATTTCATGCGACCTTTCCAAAGAGTGAAATTGTTTCCATCAAACTTCAGACTATACTTCTTGTATGATGACATCCTGGATCTCCTCAAGCGGTTAAGCTCCTTTTAGAGGAACTCGGCTCTGATACCAATTGTTAGATTTTGGGCACACAACTGAGAGGGGGGGGTGAATTAGTTGTACAAAACTTGCTTGTAATTCAAACACTTAAATCCTCTTTGTTATTTAATAGCATATCAATTAATCACTCATGAAAGCATAAAGCATAAACACCAGAGCAGATACACATCAACATGTGAGACACCAAGATTTTGACGTGGAAAACCCGGTCAAGGGAAAAACCACAGGGTGATTAACCCAAGGATTATTCTCTGTTAGAAGAATAAGAAAAATAGATGGCACATGCCAATTAGGGCTCACTACCTGAGCACACTGCTCACAAGAGGCACACTACCTACAAGAGACACATTGTCTACAAAGTAACAAGTATCACAAACTTGAATTGGAGATTGACATCTTTTCCATGCCTGGATCAGTTCCATTTAAGCCCAAAAACTCCTACTCTACCTTTCGCTCTTCTTCTTTGCTATACCACACTCATCCGCATGAAGACACTCTTCAAAATGAATTCACAATTCCTTATTTATACAAGGCATCAACTTAGGAACAATCATCTAAGTTGGAAAACACCTACAAGATCATTCGCAAGACGTGTAATATATCCGATCGGCCAGTCTCAAGAAGAACACCAATATCCATGGTTATTCTTCAAATGCAAACTCTAACTTCAATGCAGACCACCAATATTAACTGGACAAGATCCAATGATTGTCATAACCTTTCCTGAATCACCAAGAACATCCGCACTTTATCAACTTATTGGAATTCTTCTCTTCTTCATCCAGAACTTCAAGAACACAGTCTGTCATTACTGTCATAATGAAAAAGGTGCTTCTGGACCTCCAAACCATGAACAAATCTAGTTGTCACCTCACACGGACTTCTTCAACACTCTCTCCAATCTGTAGAATGAGATAATGCAATCCAGAGCTCATCGGACCAATCTGTGACACTTTGTCACCACTGAACATCTGTCGGAACCGGTTCTACTTGAGCGACCATAACTTTTTTAGATCTTCATGCGGACCTCTAAAATCTTGACTAGAGAATCTCAAGACTCATATCTACAAACCCTTTAAACTGTACCCTCTGATCTTCACCTTATCTTGGACTTTTACCTTAATGTCATCACTGTTCTTCACTGTTCCTGATTGAGACTAATTTCCTCAATATCCTCAGCACACAGCTCATCCAATCCTTCTCATTAATGCAATATGAGTATGTTGACATTAATGACAACACTGGTTATCCTCATACTTGCAACAATCCCCTATCTTCTATGTATCTTGCCATGCTAAATATAATCTTCACTATATCTAAATTTGGTTAGTTTTCTTTCTAGCCTAACACAAGTATCCATATGATGGATGGGTACCACTTTAGGCCAATCTAACCTATACCTTCTCCTTCATACCCCTTATATATTGTCTTTCTTTTGTAATAAATAGCTAAAAATTTGGATAACCTAAGGGCTCTTTTCTTTTTAATCTTGGTGTGAACTCATCCCATAGATTGAAATTACAATGATAAATACTATTTATAGTAAGCAGTAAAATTCCTTCATCCACCTCAACCACTTTATCCTTGGTTGCCTATATCATCTCCATGGTTTCTATATTAATCATAAATGTATATAGATTATGCAACACTTCCTTCAATAGAATATATTCCCCTCTTATCATAATGTTTATATCTCTCTCCATTTTGTCATACCTCTTCTTCTCTAACCCTCTTCTATTTGTCCTTGGACAAAAGAGAAATTCTCTAATCTAAACATCTCCTGTGTACAGATTGGGATTTCAGTTGTTCTCATCAACTAAAATAAAATTATACAAATACAACTCACATGATAGATTCTTTTCTATCTCAGCTTCACTTCATAAATAAGATTCATAGAGTGTTATAGGTGTATAAAGGTTTTCTAATGATCCTTCAATCACCCCTTTTACTTGTAGCTTGTGAAGTGGCCATAATGCATGTAATCATGTAGGAGGTCTACACTGTAGCATTTTAGTGGCAATCATTAAAATTGTTTCAATTTTATCCCTTAAAACCCAATTTTCTTGATTCAAAATTCATTATCAAATTTCTCCTTTCTTAATTACTACAATTTATCCTTTTGATTAGTATATATAATGAGCCACTCATATTTTAATTTCTCCAATTTGCTCTAATGTTCCTTTACAAGACCTATTTCTTTATGCTTGACCTACATTATAGTAACTTCTAATTCTATAACTTTATTTTTAAGTGCCATTATCTCATCTTCTTATTTCTTGATCAACTCATGGGCTTGCTATAACTTTATCAGATCTGTAGCAGACTCATTAACCCCTACTATAGACCCATCCTCTTCAATATCTTTAGCACTAAGATCCACAAGCTCTTCTCCCTATTTTGTCATAAATGCCTTTGCTATAGGTGTCTTTGATTTAGGTTTTGCTACAACAGTCTTCTACTATAGGCATTTCAACTTTAGAGTGACACATTTTACTACAAAATCTCCACCTCAGAATCAAATTTACCTACTTTCTCCAATCTGGTAGCTTGTTTATTTGTCATGACAACTAAATTCTTAAGTCTCGTAGATGACCTTACATTTAGTTTTTGAACGAGGGTTTTTTTTGCTTCATCCTCATATTCAGATTCTTTTGTGCAAATTTGTCGCCTCTTTTGCTTTCTACTATCTCCTATTGTAGATATAGAGAGCCTTGCATCACTTAGAGCAATACCTATAGGAGGTATATTACTTATTTTGATACCTACATCATGGCCAAGGAAATGGTCATATTCCTCTACAACATCTTCTCCTTGTGTGGTAGGTGTTATGACAAACACTTCCCAAGTTAATTGGGGTTGCCTTCATTTCAAGGGCTATGTTACCACCAAATTAATTAACCCATGATGAGCCAGGTATTTGAGTTTACCATTTTTCACTTCTAGAGACATATTTCTCAAGGATTTGAATAAAAAATATGGAACATTCACGATTCTTTGATTTCCCAAATGTCCAATTAAACAAAGATTAGAACTATTGATAAATGAGTACCTTCCCTCCCAAGTCACATATTGGATGAGAGCATGTGCCACTTTCCACCATATCTCCAGTAGTGAGGTCTGCAATATGCCTTGACTAGGAACCATTTGGGTTTACTCTCTTAGCTTCAAAAACTCCCTGTGAATGCTTTCTAAATCTAGTCTACTAATGGGAAAATACTGCTTCCCAATGCTAGGTGACCCTGTAGCCCCTGTGAGAAACTCCACATTAAAGGAAAATTCAATACTCCTTATCCCAATTTTATCCTTGTGTCATCCCATACTGAAATCAAGGGCAACTTGATCATCAAATCCTTGTAATTATTTAAAAATGTTGTCCAACCTACCACCTTAAAAATATAATAAATATCTAGTTTTTCCTTCAATTGGTCAAACACTCTTTGACTCTCTTTGATTATGTCCACCATCCATTATGTTCAATCCCTTCCCCTCTACAACACTATTATGTAATGTGTTTCCACACTCAGTTGTTGTTATTAATGGCTATCACAATAAGAAACATGATTATTTATTATTAGATGCTTCTTGAATAACTGCCTATTACAAAAAGTGGCATTTGTAAGGTGTCTACATTGGGATTGGGCAACTGTCAATGTCAGGGGGATGTAATAACTTGACATGTTGGGTCATAAGTACATGGTACTTTTCCCCCAACTTATAGAGTTGAACAAGCTTTTATGAAGTTTAATACAAGTTTAGTAGAGTTGTTTTAGGGATCTTCTTTAGGTCTTAGGTTTTATCAAGTGTTCTCTAGTTAGGAATAAATTTTTATGAAGTCTTGTTGTAAGCATAATTATTGTAAGAACTATTTTAAAGTTAATACATTTAACCTATTTCGACGTAAATTGTTGTTGTAAGAACAATTATTGTAGGAACTATTTCAAATTTAATACATTTGAGCATAAACACTTATAGAAATACTCAAACTAGATTGATTATATTGACTCTATTTTCTAAGGAAGAGTGAGTCAACTGCATAAATATTAAAAGTATGAAGAAAGTGAAACTAAATAACACTGAACCCTTGTAATATATAAATTTACTATTTGTATAATTTGGTAGATGCAATTGTAAAAAGCAAATACATATTTTAGATTTTAGAGAGATTGATTAGAACTTAGTTTATTAATTGAAATTAGTAATTTGCCAAATATATGGGTTGGTTGTGTTGGACATTGGTTGGGAACCATCTTCCTCTTCTTTATTCAATGTTTGAACTAGGTCCTCTGAAACCCTTTTTGAGGTACCTGGCTAGTCCCCCTTTTGACTGAGACAAAATATTTGTCATACCCCTGTTTTCACAAGTAGACTTCCAAATTGTAATAGCTCTGTTAATTGAAATGTTTGAATATTGTATTTCGTCATATAGAGCCTCAAACAATTCTCCATTTTTTAAAAAGTTTGTTTCTTAACTTTGACTTCAAAAATGATAAGGTGCTAAAAAATCTTTCATCCTCCACTAAACCCAAAATCATCGTTTGGCACAAATTTACAAATTTGAAATATAATATCATAGAATTTTGCTCAAACTTAAGGTTTTCCATAACTTGGTTATTGAACCATCTTTGAAAGGATGGTCAAGGAATTTAAATTTGTAAACATTGCTGATGTGATTGATTAGATTGTTTTTCCAACTTTGTCTTATCTGTTATTCCTTCTATTTGTAATCTATTTATTTCTACCATTCTCCTAAAATGATTGGCCAAGTACCTCATCTTACTTGGAAAATATCATGATGAACTAATGTAAGACAATAATGGAATTCCAATATTGAGTATAAACTATAGCCATTGCTTCTAGAAGTTCATCTCAAGGAAATCACTCTCTTATCTCAGATGATAAACTTCTCATAATTTCTTGCAATGTATCCTTTGAAAAAGACACATGATCATTAAAATCCTCCCTTCTAACACTTTTTTGTTTGACCCTAGGGCTTCCTCCAACTTTACTAAATTAGTGTAATTCTATCATATATCCATGCATTGATGCATATAAAGCACCGACATCATTGTACTCTAGAAAGTTATTTGGGTGTTCAATGCCCATCATTACTTGCCAACTTACAAACTTTAGACTTGTAATGCTTTAGTTTCATTGGCATATGTATTTTCTAGAGTAAGACATACCATTTTCTATAGCTTTGTGTATTTTGCAATGTGCATTGTTCTATCTTGTGCCTTCTTTGATAGAACATTCATTTATTTTAACAAGCGAAGAATCCTAGATAGAGTCAATAATGTCTTAGCATTAATGAATAGTGCCAACATATTTGCTTGATCTAAGCTATTTTTGTAGAATGGTCCTATCAATGATTAGTACTCTTGGAACAATCTATTTACCAATCCATGTAATGATATCCACCTAGTATCAACATCCTTAAGTATCTTGTTACTTGGAGTAAGTCCTTCAGCAACTTTGATACTCTAAAAATATTTTTGGACTTCTACAAAAATATGTATACACCTCAGGCACAAGATATTTAAATTTTGAAATATATTGAAACTAGCTTAAAATTTTAAAAGCCAAATTCATTTTGTGGGTCATGTAGTGAATGCCAATCATGTAATGTGATGTTTGCAAATTAATATTAATCCCATTTATGTAACCCTACATGACTGATGCCCCATCTGCACCAATGCAAACTAGCTTCCTTATACTAAAAAAATCATCCAGCTCTCCAATATCCATCAAACTCTTTTTAACAATTTCCATAAGGTTAGCAGACGAAGAATTTTCTTTCATTTTATGAACTTAAAGTAAATGAGATTGGCAAATATGATTATCTATAGTGTAAACATGCATGCACAACCAAAAATTATTATCAATGGCTATCACCTCATTTAGAGACAAGGCAAAGAAATTCACCTAATTAAAATTCTCTTGTATATCCTACTTCTCTATCATAGCCAGACACTGAACCCATTCCCAACCATTATTGATAGATAAATGTGAAAGTGAAAAATTGGGCACTCCAAGAAATTGCATTAAATTCTTATATTCTTGAAAGTCTATCACCAGCTAACCTTTATTTAATATATGACTTATAATTGTGAGCTATAAAGTTTTGAACAATTGACTTGCTTCCATCACCTTTCCAAATAGAGTAGATATGGAACATCCAACAACATCTAGTCATGCCTATGACTGCATGTATTCTTCATAAGTTTGGCTGCACTTTGAGAATGAGTGCATTCATCTTTCATTTTCTAGAATATCACTAACTTCAAATCTCTATTTATATTTATCTTTTCATAAAATTTACCTACATGCTTCTCAATAGTATATAATTTTAGTTTCAACATCTTGTCTTTCTTATATTTCCAGCTGTAAATCTTACAGTGACATAGTTTTAGCACACCCTCTCCATTTTCATTATCTATCAGTTCTATGAATGGATACTTAAAAACCCATTTGAGCTAAAAAAATTCTTGACATGTCCCACTAACTTGCTTTACATTTCTTTGAGAAGCTTTTAGACTCAAGGTCACCACTACCAACATCATGGATATTTTCTCCCTGTATGAACTCATTGTTCACACTTTCACTACCAAATTGAAGCACATCATGCCTATCTCCTTCAATATATTCATTTGATGTTAAGTGTCATTTCCTAGGTATTTATTCTAGATGGATCCTCATCCAGTGCATAATCTCCATGTTTTTTTTATTAAAATAAGACATTATGGAGGCCTTGGTTTTCTTTGATGGGCCTCCTCTTTTATTTTCCACATTTGAGGATGACATCTCCCTTTGACAATGTTACAAAAGCATTAAAGCAGTGTTCACGAAATTGTAAAATATTCAAGTTATGCATATGTGAATCACCATGCATATGAAATGAAGAAAATTGAATTAGCTATAGTGAAAGATAAGAAGATGGGACATTTATGAGATAATATAAAAATTAGGGAGTACAACATTCCTTTAGCAAGGTGATGAAAGATAAATAATATTTTAATGATTTTATGTGGGGAATAGAATGATAATTTAGTCATTTAGACTAAAAATAAAACTAAAATAGGCACCACAAACTTCCATGTCATGTTTCTTGCCAATGGAATTGCCTCTTACTCTAACCATCTTCATTTTATCCTTAGAGACCTGCGAGTTGTTAATGCAGTTTGATTTATGGTGTAGGATGAATAAAACAATTTTAATATGATGAGCTCTTAATAAAATTATACATGACCTCAAAAGGTTATGGGAATCATTTCAATGAGGCCCCAAAAATGCATACAAGTGTAGGAATACATGGTCTTCATTCCCAAACAACAAAATTTTGTGGAATAGTAATACAAAAAATAATATAATAAAAAACATATGCTTAGAGAAAATACTAATGATGTGAGAAACACATACTGATTATACCTATAGCAACAACCTATACACCTATAGTAGATTATTAAATATATCTTCACTTAATTTTAACCATGTAGATATTAAAATGCACATGCAATTAATTCACATTTGTGGACCTTTAAATATCCTTTGGGATCCTTATAAATGACATAGAATTAATAATTTAATCATCTATTTTCATCCTTTTAGGAAACCAAGATGAATTATGTAGAAATGTCAAATGTTGTGAAGAAATGGAAGTATAAACAGGGCACCTTCATTGATGTTGTGGGTGCATCCAGAGGTTTAGTCATCATTTGGAACTTGAGAGATGTAATGGTTGAACCTATCCATCTCCATGCTTCATGGATGGTGATTAAGGTAAATTACCTTCCACTAAATTTAAAGTTCATCCTCATCAATGTTTATGGTCCCCCGAGTAACACACAAAAAGTAGTCATTTGGAACCAAATTTCTACCTTCGTTAGTGATCAAGCCAAGGAAAGGTGTATCATCGGTGGCAAATTCAACGTTACTTCAAGGATCCTTAAAAAAAGAGGGGGAAATACGAACCTCACACCAACTTAGATTGACTTCCAGAATTTTATTCACAGAAACCATCTGCTTGACTTTCCGCCCCTCAATGGCACTTTCACTTGGACAAATAAAATACAGGGTGCCTAGCCCATAGTAGAAAGGTTAGACAGATTCCTACTACATGGCAACTAGGCCAACACAAATCAAATTTTGCAGAGCTCCATCATCCCCTAGCGGGGTTTGATCACTTCCCCATTCTCCTCAAATTGAGCATGAATTACCCCCTAATAGATGCTCTTTTAAGTTTGAGAACATGTGGTTCAAAAGTCTCGATTTAATTGATAAGATCTTGACCTGGTGGACCTCTACGCCTAATCCTATGGGATCCAAAATGTTCTAGTTTTTCAAGAAGTTGAAGCATATCAAGGAATGGTTGAGGGAGTGGAATAAATCGAGCTTTAAGAATATATTCGAGGAGAAACGCAAGATTGAGGAGGAATTGGAGGAGATGAATGAATCAATCTTCAGGTCTGGTATGACTCAAGAATCTTTTCATAAGGAGAAGCAACTTTCTAAAGAACTCGCAAAGATCATGGAAAATGAAGAGATCTTTTGGAGACAAAAATCGTGTGAGTTGTGGCTCAAGGAGGGGGACAAGAACTCAAATTTTTTTCATAACATGACAAAGATGAAGAGGTCCTTGAATAGAATCACAAGTATAAAAGATAATCATGGAGAGATTAAGGAGAATTGGGTGGACATTGGGAAGGTAGCTGAGGACCACTTCAAAGACCTTCTCAATAATCTAGCCCCTATCAATGACCTGGCTCACTAAGAAGTGTTAAATCACATCCCTCAGTTGATCTCTCGGGAGCAAAACATTAGACTTAATGCTCCTTTTATTGAGAAAAAACTAAATATGGCCACCTCACAGTTGAATTCAGATAAAGCACCAGGTCCGGATGGTTTTTCAACTAGTTTTTTTCTAGAAATGTTGGCCCATTTTTGTAAATGAATTGGTGGAGGTAGCAGAAGACTCCAGGAGGAAAGGAATGATGTTGAAAGACTGGAATAACAGTTTTATGGTATTAATTCTGAAGAAGAAAGAAATAGCTATAATGGATGACTTTAGACCAATTTCACTATGCAACACAATGTACAAAATCATTTTCAAAGCCATGTCCAATAGGCTCAAGGAGATCCTCCCATTCATCATCTCTAATGTTCAGAGTGATTTCACCTTGGGCAGAGCAATCGCTGACAACATTATCATTACCCATGAAGCCATACACACCATCAAGAAGAATAGGTTGGAGAAAATGGTCATCAAATTAGACATAAAGAAGGCCTCTGACTAGGTTGATAGGTAGTTATTGCTGGTGGTCTTTGAGAAATTTGATTTCTCCAAAGAGTGCATAAATTGGATCTCAAGTTGCATCTCAATGCCCAGATTTTTAGTACTTATCAATGGTGGGCCCCATGGATCTTTTCCTTGCTCTTGCAGCATTAGAAAAGCTGATCTCTGTCCCCTTTCCTCTTCGTCATCATGGTTGAGGCGACGAGGAGGCTCATTCAACACAAAGTTAGCATGGGTACCTGGAAAGGAATCAAGGTGGCACCCAACACAAACATAGTCTCCCATCTCCAATTCATGGATGACATCATCCTCTTCGAGAATTCTAAGCTGAGAGAGGCAAGATCCATCAAGGAAACTATCAACCTCTATTGTGCGGCATTGGGTCAACAAATAAACAAGGGTAAGTCTGATATCTTTTTCTTCAATACATATTGTAGGATACAGATTGCCTTGGCCAGGATCATAGGTTTCAAAATCAGTCCTCTCCCCAACAAATACTTGAGCATCCCCCTCTTTGCGGGAGCATGAAAAACCTTCCTGTGGGACCCCCTCATCTCCAACATTACTTTCAAGATGGATTCTTGGAAAGGGAAATGGATTTCTGTAGCTAGACATGTCCTCATGCTCAAAGAAATCATCTCTACCATCCCTATCTACACTCTTTTCTATGTCAAATTGTTAAAAATGATAGAATATTTAGTGAATTGGAAGATGAGAGACTTCTTTTGGAATGGAGTAGTAGATACTAAAAAGTTCCCTCTCATTGCTTGGGATGATATATGCAAACCGAAAAAAGTAGGTGGGACAGGTTTAAGAAAATGGTCCATGATGAACACAACGTTAGGAGCCAAATTGGTTTAGACCATATTCACTAACCCCAACTTGAAATGGGTAAAGATCATTCAGAACAAGTATCTGGACTCTGAAGCCCTAGATATAATAATATCTACTCTAAATCCTCCCAAGGGTTCAACCATCTAGAATTTTATCTTAGCCTGTAAAAGCTTGATCACGAATCACCTCTCATAGGAAATAAAAAATGGTTGTAAAACCCTCTTTTGGGAAGAATCGTGGAATGGGCACCAAGCTCTCAAGGAGATCCATGGCTTGGAAGAAATCAAAAGGGTGTCAGAAGCAACTTTGGGGTGACATGTCAGATACAATGTGGAATCTTCACCTGATGGTTCTAGTTGGAAATGGAAGCCTTAGAGCTCCCTAGGCTTGAGCATGATCGTGTTGTGGTCATTGAGACTCTCCTTGATAAAAAGAAGATTTTCATCTCTTAGGGTGAGAACTCCATTATTTGGTGTGGGTCGAAGTCTGAAAAATACAAAGTCAAAATTGGGTATGAAATTGAGGAAGCAACAATTAACAAGGAAGAATGGTTGGGACACCTCTACTGTAATAAATATTACCTCCCAAAGGCTGACACTTTTGCGTGGGTGGCTATTCAAAAGCATATCCTGTCTGGAGATAGATTGAGAAAACTAGGTTTCCATGGTTCATTCAGATGTGTTCTTTGCAAAAAAAGTGAAGAATAAGTGAACAACCTACTGTTGGACTATCATTTCACTAGATCTTGCTGGTATATGATCATGAGAAAGCTGCGATGGAGCAGCCCCCTACTGAATGACATTTTATCAATGTTCAGGGCATGGCCCATTCTTAGGAAGGGTTCAACCTTTGACAGTATGTGGGTGGTATGTCCTTCAATTATTATTGATGAAGGGGGTAAATCATAAAACACACAATAACATAAATTGCACATAGAAAATAGAATGATATTTTATTAATATGGGCAAAACATTACATTACAGAAGCTCAAATACAATCAGAGGATGAATCCCCTATAGGCTACAACACATTACAGCTCCCTCTCTCAAGACTCTGGAATCTTCAGCCTTCTATAATTCCCAAATCAACTAGGGTTTCTAATTTCCCTCGCCTTTCTTGACTCTACACCTTCCCCCTTAACTCTACTACCCTAAGGGTTCCCAAAAATGGTTATATATAGCCCTTTTTGGTGACCACCAGCTTAATTTCGAAATTTGCATCTCCCTCCAAAAATAGGTCAACTTCGCGGGGCCATAACTTTCGATCCGATCGTTGGATTTTCAATTATAATACCTTTTCGGAAAGCTCTTGAAAAGACGATGGAGCACAAGTAGTACCAATAAGTAGATTGCGTGGGTTTCCCACCAAATTTTGGGCCCATCTGGAGCCTCTACGTGCCTCAAATTTGACTTTGAATATTTCAATAGGATTTTTGGAATTTGAAATTTTAATATCTCATAAATGACAAATGATATTGAAGTGATTTCTTCACCATTAGCTTCAATTCACCATTCTAGAGGTCCGTGTAAGATTTTGTATCCAACCGTGCACAAATGCAAACTTACTAAAAATAGTGACCCTACCAAATTTAGCCCTTATTGAAAAGAAAAAACACATTTTTTATTTTTTTGGTTGATGCAAGATTGCTCTTACACCCTGGATGCTCCTGCATCAATTATATGGGAGGTTTGGAAGGAGAGGAATAAAAGAGTCTTCCAGGACAAATCAATGACAGAGGATGCCTTTCACAACAAGTTGGAGAGAGCTATTATGGAAGTAGTGAACAATGTGGCCAGAATCAAATCTTAGAGGAAGAGCACTTTCACGAGTTGGGATAGTGAGATGAGGAAAGCATGACATGGGCTAGAAATCCCCCTCATTCAAGTGGCTTTAAGGGTTAATCCCCCATTGAATGTTAGGATAGAGGTCAAATGGAGTCCTCCAGAGACGGGTTGGATCAAGATGAACTTTGATGGCGCTTCTAGGGGAACCCTGGGGCCTCCGAAGCTGATTGTATTATTAAGAATTAGGAAGGGAAGACCTTGATCAAAGCAACTAGGAAACTCAAAGATGGCACCAACAACAAGGCCAAAGTGCAAGCACTCCTTCCGGGCCTCCAAACTTGCAACAGACAGGGCTTTCGTAAGGTCCACATAGAGGGTGACTCTAAAATTATCATCAATGCCATCAAGCATAGGAGCACCCCAAATTGGAGGATCTGCAATATTTTAGAATTATGTTGGGAGGAGCTTAGTGCATTGGCCACATCTACCATGAAGTGAATGTTGATGTAGATTGCATATCCAATGTGGCTATAGACATGGAAGCTCAATTCCACATCAGTGATGACCACGACTAGTTACCCTGAGGTACCCTGTTGGGTGGCATGTGTGACATTAATCATTTTACAAGATGCGCATGATATGGAGGAGATTGGGAGCATGGATCAATCTCATTTCTTGATTGAAGTCATTATGACTTAGGAGGGGATTACATCACATTATGTCCTTTGGCGACTTTTTCTACTTAAGTGCTTAGCAGGAGCAAGACAAGCCATTCCTTTTTCTTTCGACTTGGTTTTCAACCATGTACACAACTATTTGCTTAAAGGCAAAGAAACAATAGACCGTGTTCTTGGGGTTGATAATGAAGCTAAGACTCAAGAAAACCTTCACGGTGAGTTTGCCTTTCAGGTTGCAGGTAGTAGAAATGGTCCTGGGTGAGGTGTTTATGGTTTCTCAACACCGCTACCAAGTGAATACTGACATCTCTTTGATGGTGGTTGGTGTCTGTTTATATTTAGGTGAGCCAATTGTAGTGGTGAAGGAGGCGGTATTGGATTTTTCCCAAACTAGGTACTTCCCGGTTATCCCTACAAGGTAGCCATCATTGATCAATAGGATTTCTGGGCCAGGGGCCAACAGTATAGGAGATAGACTCTATAAATATCTCCTCTTCTTCTTTCGGCTCTGCAAAACCAAGGGGGGTATTCCCTATTCAACATCTATAACATATGCCTATGAACATTACTGGGATGTTGATACAAAGTAGATAAATCCTCTCTTATGCAGACCAAAACTGTGAAATAAGTGCAAAGGGGCTAGCTTTGGGCCTACAGTTGTGAGACAGAGGATTTTTGTCCTAAAACTATTTCTAATATCCTAAAAGTTTGTATTTGAAGTTTTGGATTTGTATTTGTACTTGGATGCAAGACTGGGACTTTGGGTTGTAACCTCAATAAAGACTAGACTGGTGCCTATCCAGGGCTCGGAGTCAATAGATATATATATGTGAATGTTTACCATACACTTAAAATAATAATCAGATTTCAAGGGGGTTTTGTAATGTCTGCCTTACAGACACTACCCAAGACTAAGTATTCAATTATTTTTGCTTACAAACATCCTCACTGCAATATATTCTTCCCAACACTTAACCCAAAACATTTAATCTATTCCTTGAGCAGAAGTAAAAGATCAAGCATTCAACATAGCAAACCCATATCCTAGAATCTCAAACACCCCTTAGCTATTTAGATTCAGGAGAAAAACACAATCAACTTGGAGAAAAATAACAGAATACATGCAATGAAGCATTACTCATTTAAATCAACATGAAACTGATGAATTCTATGCATAAAACATTCAACATACAACTCATAAACTCACAAAGCACCACAATAGAGCCACCAATGAAGTTGTATCTTATTACAGCACCAAAATTTGTCCAGTTTTCAACAACCTAAAATGAGTGACACAGTTTGCATTTTATAGCAAGACTGTGTACTTAGCAATAATTACATGGCAATTCAAAAATTCTGCCAGATACATTGCACCAAGAATGGTACCCAAAATAATCAATGCAGCAGGGAGAAGAAAGAGGGAAAATAGGTGAAATCAGGAAATGTGCAGCCGTTTGGAGATTTTCCTTACAAATCCAGTAGGTTGCTGTCAATCATCAACCCATACCACTGTGATTTCACCACTAATGGCCAACCTATTGACGGTCTTCTGAAATGTAGCAGCTACATACTTCTAAAAATTTCCTACTTGAAAACAGCTACAGATACAAAGCAAATCCATTGCCAAAACTTTGAAACTGAGCCATCGATCTCCCTTTCTATTGTCAAAATCCACGGCATCAAAACACATTGAAAAAGTCACCCACCAATTAGAACGTGCCACGTAGGCACCCCATGCTTCCATTGTTGACTTTTTTGCCATCTATTTTGCCCTTTTCGCCTTGTATATGCAAAGAACATGCATATACAAACAACTACCTGCATACAAAGTGCGGACCCCAAATACTTATAAAACAATGTTGGAAAATCAATCGGGTCCAGGTTGTATGTTAACCTTTGCATCTTCCCTTTGTATATTGCAATATACAACCCACGGATTTCAAATTTTGTGAAACAAATTGGAGCAATTTTCAAATCCGGGCCTTGTATCTCATTCTTTTGTATATCGGCATATACAAACGTCACATACATACAAGCCCCGGACGTCAGGGCTGAATTCATCAAATTTGACTATTAAATCGGGTCCGGCTCGCATATCATTCCCTTGTATGTTCGCCTTGTATATTGCATATGCAAATGCAAACATACAAGCAAAAACATACGTTCATCTGGACTCCTGCCTTTATCAAGTATATTGCATACCTTTTTTGGTCCGGCCAATGCATCTCAGGAATGTATATCGCACTTGCACATTTTGATATACATTCTGCTTTGTATGCTGAACACATATAAACCTCTTTGTATGCTAGTGAGCCCCACCCATTGTATCACTTTCCTTTGCATGTGCATCGGCCGTCGGGGAGACTGCTACATGGATCGCTGATGTACATTGTTTTGCCGATGATGCTTTCCACTATAGCGAATGTATGTCGGCCCTTTGCATATTTTGCATTGTATAAACCCGATGTACATTCTGCCTTGTACAACTTCCTTGTATGCATCCAATGTATCTTTCACTTGCATGTTTCCCTTTGTATCTAGCCATTGCATGTCTAAACATACAACACAAATATACAATGCAACCCTCACATACAAGCAAGGAGTATTCCTGGAATCTGCGACAGATTCCTCATTGCACATACAAACCCGATATGCATTTAAATTGCATACAATCACATTTTTTCATTTTTTGAAAGCCGATTGACATTTTTGGCCTGCCAATGTACATTTGGACTTGTACATACAAAGACACATACATTCGACAGATTTCACCGCTACATAAAGTGATTTTAAACTTAGTATTTTTTCTTAAATGCGACAGAATAAAGTGGTAAAGCAATGCATAGGGGCCAGTCAACAAATGAGCGCAAAGGCATGAAAATGTAACTTAAGCAACCAAGAACCCGCTACAAGAGGTCAACAACAAAACAGAAGATACAACATAGAAGGCTAAGGAAAAATAAAATCTAAGGCATCAAGGGTTTGAAAGAATGAAAATATAAGCTTTGCAAACTCGATTTAGAACCCTAACCCTAGGTGAGCATCACCAGGTGGCAAGGGTGTGGATTAAACCCCAATGGCAATGTGGCCTCTCGCAAGTGCTGGAGAATGTGGTGGTTGGTTTAGGGTTCAGAACTAGTTGTGGTGTTTAGCCAACAGTTCTATATGTCTACAACGATCCTTGGGCCTCATTCATCATAGAGGCCATGAGAAAAAATGTTGAAGAGAGGTGTGTGTTAGCAAAGATTGGCGTGGGCTTCATTAAAATGATTGTGGGCATTATAGACTCGTTGGACTTCATTCCGGCCCAAGGTATGGTTTCAGAGGTGTCCAACGATGAGGATGCAGAATTGGAGGATGCCAACCCGGAAGTTGACACTCGGGGAGTGGTGCCATCAACCCAAGCGCCCTATATGTATTAGGTTTATGCTTATACTTTTATCTGTGTAAATAGCTTATGTCATATAGAAGCTTGTAAAGACTTCTGAATAGTAATAAAATTATCCCATATAGGGGAATTTTTGTAGTTTGACCCTCTTCTTAAGCAACTAGTCTGGTTTTTTAATCAATTCTTTATATTCAAAGGGAGTGACCCCTAAAATGTCACAACTCATCTAACAAAAAAAATAATTTAATCATCTAGATTAATATAAAACTATTAATGGCATTGACAATTGAGACATCATCTTTTCTAGCCAATGACGTAGCCTCCCACTTGGTAAAATTTTCATTTTTACTTTTAAACCTCATGAGTTGTTGATGCAGTTTGTTTTGACAGTACAAGATAAATAAAACATGTGGCTTTGTTTTAATACTATGGGCTCTTAATAAAATTATACATAGCCTTGAAAGGTTATGGGAATCATTTCAAGTGTGCCCCAACAATGCATTCGAGTGTGGGAATACACGGTCTTTTTTCCCAAACAATCAAATTTTAGTGGAATGGTAATAAAAACAATAAAATAAAAAACATATGCTTAGAGAAAATACTAATAATATGAGAAACACACATTGACTATACCTATAGGTAATTAATTTACATTTGTGTATCTTTAAATCACCTTAAATTAAATCCTTACAAGTGACATATAATTAATAATTTAATCATCTAGATTAATATAAAAATATTGTGGGGCCCAACAACTGACATGCCACCTTTTCTAGCCAATGACATAGCCTCTTACTCAGATAGTCTTCATTTTCACCTCAGATCCTTGTGAGTCATTGATGCAATTTGATATGATGGTGCAGATAAATAAAATACATGGTTTTTTTTAATACTATGTGCTCTTAATAAAATTATACATGACCTTAGAAGTTATGGGAATTATTTCAAGTGGGCACCAACAATGCATTCAAGTGTGGGAATACACGATTTTCATTCCTAAACAATCAGAATTTAGTGGAATAGTAATAAAAAAATAATACAATAAAAAACATATGCTTAGAGTAAATACTAATAATGTGAGAAACACACATTGACTATAGCTGTAGCAATGACCTATACACCTATAGCAAATTCTTAGATATATCTTCATTTGATTTTAACCATGTAGATATTAAAATGCATAGGCAATTAATTTACATTCATGGACCTTTAAATCTCATTTAAATCCTTATAAGTGGCATTAATTAATAATTTAATGATCTAGATTAATATAAAACTATTGTGGGGCACAACAACTAACACATGAACTTTTCTGGCCAATATTGTTGCCTCTTGCTTAGACAATATTCATTTATGCCTTTGATCCCCACTAGCCGTTAATGCAATTTGATCTAATGGTGTGGGATAAACAAAACATGTGCCTTTATTTTAGTACTACAATCTCTTAATAAAATTATACAAGTGGACCCCAGTAGTGCATTCAAGTGTGCAAGCCTATACCAGGTATATTGTTAAATATATATTTTTTGATTTTAACCATGGACATATTAACATAAAATGACAAAGGGCCCCTCAATTGACATATCAATTTTTTTGACCGATGGCACTACCTCCTAATTTGAGCATCTTCATTTTATTCTTAGAGCCCATGAACTGTTGATGTAGTTTGATTCAACAGTGTAAGTTAAATAAAATATGTGCCTTTCTCAATCTGTAAAAAGGTGATAGTGGACACCAAGGCAAAACCGTTGACATGAATTTATTTGGAAGTAAATAAAATGAGAACATTACTCAACTAATAGATTGAAACCATTGATATAGTCTACGTAAAAAATAAATATAGAACAATGTGAAAAAAACTAAGTAGGTCTATGCAATTAATCAATTATAATGTTTTCTATCAATATCAACACATAACGAACATATAGTTAAAAAATCATGCAAGTCTGTGAAATGATGACATTTAAATAAATATTGACACATGACAAATATGCAGGTCCACATGAGAACTATTGTTATAGAGATTAACCATATACAATACAAAACATATGCAAATTAATAATTATATCTCTATAGCTCACTAGGAATGGAAGACTAAAATAGAGTTGTAGCCTTTGTTGATTCACCAACTTTTTAGAAAGTACTGTCTTGTCTCACAGTTGACAACTCACAATGGATTGGTCAAATGCCAAGCTAGAGGACTAGAAATTACAAATTAACAATGTAAGAAATGGGTAAATTGAATGGCTAACAAGTGAATGGAGATTTTTTTTGCTTAAATATGAATCCATACTCACACTAAGGTTTTTGTCATCTTAGGTCTACCCAACAAAAATGTAGTAACTTTTGCATGGGTGATTAAACACACTAAGCCTAAATTACCTATAGTTCTAAGGTGATAGCACATGGTTTCTCTAAAATGCCTATAATTTAATGTCAATAATAAATGTTACCCCCAAAATACCTATCACTGCATGGTGATAATACACCCTTTCTCTAAAAAGCCTATAGTTGCATGTTGATTATATAGGTTTTCCTAAATTCACTATAATTTCATTAACGACTGCACCACCCTTTGCCTTTAATTGATTATAATTTCATTGGGGATCCCACCACTCTTTTTCATTAATTGCCTATAATTTCATTGGCATTCACACCACCCTTTGCCCCTAATTACCTATAATTTAATTGGTGATCACACCATTGCTTTCTCATAATAAAAAAGGTGAGTTATTGAAACATAAATTTGAAAAATGAAATTTCACATGATAGGTGATTTGACCCAAATTAAAAGTTTCCTCTATAATATCTCAACAATGGAGACCAAATTGTAATAAATAGCATGACAATCTAATGTTGTTCTAAGATATTAAAAAAATAATTCATGGGTGATCTAAAACTATGTGCATGAAAATAGAATCAAAATTGGGTGAAAGCATATGATACCAAAAGGGGTTATATTTGCCATTTTCAACACCCCATAAGTAAAAAAAATGCCAATTGGTGTGAAATCACCACTAAAATTTTCCCTAGAATAGTGAAAGGTGAAACAAGCTTATGGAAGTCCAAGTTGGAAGGATAAATCAAATTGAAAATGGAGATGGAAGATGGGCAACTGAATCCCACAAAACATGTCCAATCAAACATCTAGACTTTGGACTAAAAGGTCAGAAATATAGAAGTCTAAGATAATCCTACAAGTGAGCAAATCTATGAAAGTCTTAAATATTTGTAAATAGTGCAAGGATCATCAAGACATATAGACATCAAACCAAAATAAAAAAGTCCATGGGGAACCCACAAGTCTATAGGAAGCATGAAAAGGGAAGGAAACGAGAGAAAGACGTTTGCAGGATTGGGAGGGAAATTTGAATAATGAAAGAAGTCCACAAGTTCATGAAAAATACACAAATGTGCAAAGTTGCAAAGGTGTGGGAAGCAAAGGAAAAGAGGAAATTTAGAAGATGGTTGAAGCCCCTAGAAGTTTTACAAACCTACAAAATGACAAAAAATGAACAAATGCTCCCCAAACTTAGAAAATTTTCAATTTTTTACAATCTTTAGCACATGAAAACAACATGGGGGAAGGTAAAGAACACCATGAATCTATAAAGTACCCAAGGGGGCTCATTAATGGAATTCTTAAATTGGTAATTAATGATGGGCTAATGTACAGGCCAAAGGACAAAGAGGACACATAACTTAGGCAAATTTGCACTTATTAAACTGGGTCCCAACACAACCAATGGTTCATCACTAAGGACCTAGAAGATATTACATGTCTTAGAGAGTGTGATAGGTTGGCACATCACTCCCCTGGTGCCATCATCTATTAGGCACTAATTCAATAAGGCAAATGGAAGAGGACCCACCATAGATGACATGAAGTACTCTCAACCAATAGTGCAATACAATTCTAACATTCTTAAGGGAGCCTCATGTAGTTGCATGGACTATCAGATCATGTTCTCATCAAATAGATAGCACACCACTAGGAGAAAAAAGGTATTGACAACCCTTGTGAGTTGTGAGAAACTACCAAGTAGCATTGCTTATGGTCTAATATTATCACACACACATGATGAACAAATAAAGAATGGGGCTTGTCTCAAGGTTGAGTTGGATTTGGCCAACTAATGGTGCATAAGGGCTTTAACACATTTCAAGGGGCTACTTTAAGGGTTGTGCAAATTATTGGATCAAATAAGATTAGCAACCATGACTCTTTATATAGATAACTAGCTCTGTAATATAGAAATATGTTAATAGAAAGTTCATTAGCTTGAATTAATCAATCATATGGCCAAGTTGATTACCTTACAATTGAATAAGATGGTGTAGTCTAAATATATTACAACATCAACACAAACCATATCATACAAGTTGTGGACATCAATTTTGACCACAATGAACTAGATAAGGGGATATAGATTCATCATAGACATAGATTAAATGTTCTTACATGTGATCTCAAATTCAAGCATAACACAATTTGTAGCAATGAAATGTCCTTTTAGGGTCATAAATTCACTAGAACATTATCAAATATAAATGGCATACTCCAATTAGAGAAATATAGTATTATCATTTAACAATTGGACATCAAATATAGAGACATGAATTAGCTTCATCAATATTAATTGTGAGATTATAATTCTTTTAGGTCAAGCTTCTAATTTGATTAATTATAGAATGTACTGCATACAACAATAATATAATCAACCTAACTACAATTACAGATTGATGATTCAAGGAGATCCATTACATCTCTCTCTCTATCGATTTAATTTCTAACCAGCTAACCAAATCAATAGTTAGTTGCACATGGAAGCACTCATTTGTTGGCTATCCTCCTTGGTTACTCTTAGACTAGGAACAATAACTTTGAATATTTTCTACTTTCCTCATAATCCTAACTATCCTCAATTATGCATTCCATAGGATTTTGAATAGATCTACCTTTCATTAGGCCATTTTCTATAGCCAACTAGTACATAAGTTAAGCCAAAATTAAATTGAAATTTAATTGGCAACCTATGAATCTTAAAAAATGAATCCAAATATAAGTTCACCCATGCATAAAACTATAGGGTTGCGAGTTTAGGATGTCACATAGATCATGTTGTATTCATTTAATTAGGGTCATCCATGCCTTAAGCCTACTTCTCAACTCATCGACCCTCGCAATGGGGTCTGTTGGTTCCCAAAATAGCTAATCCAAAACCCTAGAGTGTTTCCTAATCTCTTAGGCTAGGGGTGTCATCAAGGAGATAGGAAATGGGCTCATGAATAGGCTAAGGATGATTAAGGGCCAATTGTTAGGAGTGAGTAATCTCCTCTTCTCTCAAAGTTTATCTAAACTTAGGAGGGTGTTCCTAGAGGTATCCCTCAAGAGGGATTGACTACAACATAAAATGCATGAAATAATAACATAATAGTAGTACCCAGGTGGTAGTTTTGACCCCAAAGGTTGTCACTAAATCAAAAGCTAACCTACTACACGATTAACCTCTTATGAAGCTGATAATGGCATCATTACAATAATGCAAGATGCAAGTATGCAAATTTGGTTCATGTAGATAACAAATTGGTTGGACTGCTAAAGATATTCCTTGGTTTAAAATGCTAAACCAAAAGAGGCATACAAATTAAAAATAATTCCTATTTCATAATTTAATGATATTGTTCATTTATGAAAAGTGTGGGTGATCAATACTTTCCAGACCGATGCTTATTTTATGGGCCGTAGAGTCATAAGTTCATCAAAGGAAACAACAAAATAGAAACATATGTGGGCCTCTCTGAATATTTAGATGCATTAAGAATATGACAACTAGCAATGAATATACTTAGTAATCCCTTATTTCATTACATTCATCCATATGTAACTCAAAAATGATCACTACAAAGCATGTAGTGTTTTCAAAATTTGTCACGTTCATCAAATTTGTTGTTACAATCATACAACAAAATTTGGATAGAGGAAACCATAAGGATTCCCTGAAGAAATATAGATAACAATGGAGAAGTTCAGAACTAATATCAGTTACACCTTCTAATCTTCATACATTCCATCTCACTGCACCTTGAAGAAATAGACCTAGTGTTGTTTGAAATCCTAAGAAAGCTCTGAACTTCGCTACCTGGAAACTCAAGAATCACCCCTTTAAAAATGAGAAAATGAGCCAATATGTACTCCCCTCTGAATCTTCCCTAATCCACATTGAATGAGGTTGTGGCTTTTAGGGGTTTCCCACCTAGAAAGAATGACCTTAACTATGTGTAGGTACAAGCTCGATAGTTGGGAGAAGCCACCAACTGCATTCATGGTGCCTTGCAGAGAGTAGTTGGAGGTAGGTGAGACGTATAGGGGCAGTTGGATGCATGGTTGCATCTATCGTGTAAGGACCCACCTTACCTGTGACTATTGTGACACCCTTGCCCATTATAGTGGAACTTAATTTTTTAATCTAGTGGAATTATTTGATGAAACCTATGACTTTGGTTCTAGTATGGTGTTGTTATAGTCGACCTTGGAGAACCCCTTTGGATAACTCTCTAGACATCTTGTTGTAAATGCGTGTGCTCATGATATGAATTGAATGTTGACTTACTTATATTAGGAGATCTTTTGTTATTGCAACACTAGTCACAAATTTTATTTGAGAATGTTGTTACCTCTAATGATGCGAATTATGTATCGGATCTCTAAACTCTCTAACCTTAGCCCATGTACTAGTTGTTTATTCTATCAAATTCAAGGGGTGGATATCTAATTCAATAAGCTTTGACTTTCAATTTCATGTGATTGAGTTTAATTATTGAGGTGACATTTTGCAATAAGTGAGTTTAATTCAAATAGGATGTAAAGGATGATGGTTATATTAATAATTATTCTAATCAATTACTAATGTGTTTATGTTCCCTTGAGGAGGACCACCCATGAATTGGATTAGGATCATTAGGATTGTCGAGGTAGTTTAAGAGATAACAACTCTAGCCATACGACAAGAGAAACTCAAGTAAATAAATTTGGTAAGTTATGTACCTTGAGTATCTTGTTGCTAATAACCTTTATATTATGTAATTGTTTTAGAATAAATTAGGTAGAGTAATGTGATGTTAAACCTAACTTCTATGATTGTATTATTTTTGAAATGATGATTCAAGGCCTATGGGGAAGTAAGTAGGACATTATCTATATTAATTAACACCAGTTAAAATGTGAATTTTAATACTAATGAAATTTAAAAGTGTAAGCATTTATTTATGAATAAGATGCTTTGGACAAACATATATTGGACACATTAATGTTGTGGTGAATGTGTAGGGATAATTGCCAATGGGAGAATAGGAGAATCATCAGAACCCTAATTTGAACTTCACATGATGAAGTATTATGTGTGATCCTAGCTTCTAGTGAATTAATGTTGTGGCTTGATCTAACTAAGGTTCTCTAGGAAACCCTAATCATGATTTTCCTTGGTGTTACCTTAACATTAGCCATGAAGGGACTAAGGCCTTCATTTGCTAAATATGTTACAATGTGATTAAAGCATGAAGTTAACTTGATTTTAATTTTTGGGTTAGGGTTGTTGAGTTGGCATAGGTGATGAGTTGTCATCTTATGTGTGTAATCTCGGATTTGGAAATAGGGGTCACTTTAAAGGGTCTTGCAATGTCAATTTTTAAAATATTTTAATATTTTTGGGTCCCTAGGTCAAGTACCTTGGGGTTGGGGACCTTTGGGCCTTGAATTTTTGATTTTTGGGTGGATTTGATGACTCCCAAGTTTCTTGGGAAGAAAGTGGCGTGGGTAGGTTTTGGGAAGAGGGATGGTGGACTTGTCACCATCCCATCGCATCTTCCTAGGTTCTTAGATGAGGGTTGGACCAAGTACACCCTCATCCCAAGGCTTCATACATGTGGGAGAACAACCTATGAAGCATTTTGGAGAAGAGTGTATAAGTACACTCCTCTCCCCTAGGTCTTACACATGTGTGAGAATCATGAGAAGTCAAATCAATCATTGGATATTGGGGATTGGTTAAGAGGAGATGAGTTGGGGGCCATGTGGCACCTCCTCATTTGGAGAGGAGGTGTGACACATGTCACTCATTACATATACCCCTCCTACAACTTGAGAAGAGAATTTTGCTTCATTTTTTATTCTTGTTTTTGAAGAGTCTTGGCTTGAGAGGAGAGAGGTCTTGGAGAAGATGGGATAGCAAGTGAAAAGAGTCAAGAAGAAGGAAGGAGGAGCTCATCCATATAATTCCATGTAGAGAAATAAGTCCACCCAACTCCTCATCATTCCTTGCATAGTTATATTTTTTCATGATTGTGTCTTATGTTTGTGAGATTTGTTGCTTGTGAGAAAGGATTTATTCATAAATTGGTATTGTTTTGTATACTTGGAGTATGTGTGAGTTAGATGGTATGTGTGGAAATTTGAAATGTGAGAAGGGTTTGAGAGCCAACCCCTTGAGAAGTGTTGATATGAATTCTTGTTCTCCATTGTGTTGATTTACTTGGGATGTATGTTTGTTATGATGGGTTAATGATGGTTCTCCTAGCTTGCGGGATGGATAGGACCTCTTATGGTCTTATGACACCATGTTGGTTGGGTGGAGAGCATTTCTCCCCCCATTGGCATGTTTGGATCTCCTTAACCTTTAATGTGGAAGAACTCTACTTGAGCTTGTATAGCTTGGAAGAAATTCCTTATAAGGTGGAGCTAATGTGTTATGTTACTATGTCACTAATTTGTAGAAGAGAAATTTTCATAGTAATGACATTGTTGTGAGAAAATGTGTTGTTATAATATGATTACCCTATTAAGTCTTTTTAAATGTATTGAAAAGTGTACAATATGTGAATTAAATTTTATTGGCCAAGATTTTATGAAATCTTTAAGTAAAATATAGCTCTTTCCTTATCCCTTTATTTGTAGGAAAGGAACATAAATGATATCATTCCATTCAAGAAAAAAGAAAAAGACAATGTAAATACAAGGTTACTTGTGTAGTTGATAGATACTTAATCCATCCCTTGTAATTCTAATGTTGTATGTGTTAGGTAGAAAAGAGATTCACAAGCCTAAAGCATTAAACTAGTTCATCCATCTTCTACAAAACATTGGGGGCACAAACCGAGCATGGCTTCTACCCAAGGGGGAGAGCCAAATTACAGGGGTTCTGCCCTTTTGTTGTATATAGAAGGACCAACCAAGTTCAACCAAATCCAAATAAGCAAGCCAAGACTGTGATTAAACCACAAGATGATGGATAACAAACTAATATAGACTATAGGAAATAAACCACAGAGATCAACAAATACAACAAAGGTGGTAGAATAATTTAGAACCCAAAAAATGTAGCAGTAATGCCTGGGACAACGGTGCTCAGGTGCCCTGGTCCTCTTTTAGGGTTAGGTAGAACTTTAGGTATTATTAGATCTATATTCGTCTGCATTACCTTCTTCCCAGAAACCAAACCTCTAAAACCTGTTCTTCTTACTTGCATACACAGAAAGAAGGAAAATGTTATGCTATTTTAAGGGTTTGCCTCAGTCAAACCCTATGTTGGTGTTTCCACCTCCACAATAGTGAATGATAAGATCCAAGAGTGCGTGCCCTAGGGGGCAGAGGCCAAATATGCAATAATATGATAGATAATGATGATAATAACCTTAGTTGATGAAGATCTAACACCAACAAAGGAGAGTGATGAAGAGCTTCAAACTTCCTTCAAAGCCTACAAACAACTTTAATAACATTCACAAGTAGACGACAATCCAAACATGAAGAATCCTTAAGCATAGAACATCACATGAGAGCAATTTTGAATTCATTCGATTAGGTGTAAAATGAACTACAATACACACTTAAATATGCATTCCCGCTCACCTTTAGCAAATAAAAAAACTTTAAGCTGACAAATACTAACTAAAGGAGTGTCTTAAGCCAACACCACAAAGTGAGATGAAAGTACCTAAGTGGGACCAGGGTGCTCGAGCACCTTGGACCTTTGGCCCACAAACTTCATATTTTAATGTGAGCTTAGTCCAGTCCTAAGTTGATTACGCTGAGTTTATTTGTCAGGATCGGGATATTCATCGTTTATAGCTCAAAGAGGTGTTAAAGTAGGTCTTAATTAACAAAGGCAACAAAAATAGGTCCAACCGGGACCTAAACTAAGTGTAAAATGCTAGTGTACACATTTTACGACTCAACAATATGTTTCTCCCAAATGAATTAATTCACTCTAAGAATATTAATCTTATCTCCTCATTGAAATGTATTCAAAAAAATAATAATCAATGTGCATGTAAGATATTCCATTCTAAGTGAAGAAATAAAAATATTTTTACCCACATGTCATAAATCTATTGACTTGTGAAATTCATATATATATAATGTGTATTTCTCTCATTCAATACCAACAAATGTTAGGATTAAGGTGCCATCAACCTTGTAAATCCTATGTAATTAATTACTCCTAATATTGTTTGTAAATCACCCATTAGGGATGAAAGGTTTCACCAGCAGCGATCTTGTTTCAACCATATGTTTATATCCGGTACACGACATTCACTCATCTGCGATGGGGGTTTGCAGGGGAGTTTCCCCCTACGAGGGGTCATTAGGTCACAGATCTGACAGTTGATATTTTGTCGGTTATCTTGCCCTAGAAGGCAACCCCCTTTTATAAGGCTATTTTGTACTATGTTTTTATCAGATTTGAGAGTAATAGGCAGCGCTGGATTGAAGACTGAAGAAACAAAGGAAGTGCATGTATTGTAATCTCATATTTGAAGATAATACAACTTGGAGCCTCTTTTCTTGGTGGAGTTTTTTTACTTGAAAGGGTTTTTCTCCACGTTACATACTATGTTATGTGTTTAGTTCTTAGTGCATGTTATTTTGTGTAATGGGTTTTAAATTTCTGTTGCAATCTCCATTGATTCTACATTGTTTAGAGGATAATAAGGTTTGAATCAGATTTCTATTATGTGGTTTGTACCTTCATTTCTAACATTTGGTATTAGAGGCTGGCCAGTTTTGATTCTTGGTTGGTAGTGTGAAGGTTTTTTTAGCTGCTGTGGGAGATTTGGTTGTTTGTTTGCAAATCTTGTGTAGATATCATGGCTTTATCCATTGTTGCTTCTATGTCTCGGTTGGAAATTGAAAAGTTCAATGGCATGGGGTATGAATTGTGGAAGCTAAAAATGGAGGATTTTCTAGAAGAAAGAAACCAGTGGTTGGATGTTACAAAAGAGAAGAAACCCGATGATGTTGCTCCTGATGAGTGGGAAAGACTAGATAAAAAGGCATGAGGTACAATCTGGCTGTGTCTTGCAAATTTTGTTCTATTGAATGTTGCGAGTGAGAAGTCCAAACATAGCTTGTGGAAGTGTCTGGGTGAGATCTACCAAGCCAAGAGTATGGTAAATAAGCTTTATTTAAGTGTAAGTTATTTTCCATGAAAATGAAAGAGGGTGAATTGGTTTCAGAGCATTTGAATTCATTTAATTTGTTGTTGAGTCAGCTTGCATCTATAGATGTTGAGGTTAATGAGGAAGATAAATGTATCTTACTTCTTTGTTCTTTACTCGAGTCTTGGGAGAATGTTATACTGGTTATCAATGCTAACCTCACAGATATGAAGTTGGATGCACTTGTTTCAATTCTGCTGTCATAAGAATTAAGGAACAAGAGTTCAGATAGTTCAAGGGATGCTCTCAGTGTCAGGGGGAGTTCTAAGGAAAGAGGACCTAAAGGAGATTAGAAAGGGGCTAAGGAAAATTCCAAGGGCCAATCTAAGACTTATGTGAAGAAGAATAGAGTTAAGTGTTGGAACTACGGTAAAAGGGGACATGTGAAGAAGGAGTGTAGAAACCCAAATAAATAGTGGGAGAGTGCTTTGGATAAGTCCTCGAATGTAGGTGAAGATGTTGTAAGTATGTGGCTAATCGGTGTTGTCATTGATGTCAACATATCTTTGTTGTCATTGGTGTCTGTATACCAGGGAAAATTTCATCATTTAACAAATCAAGATAAAAACCTAGATACCTTCAAGAAATTTGATCAAAGTGATTAAAACAACATGCAACATAAATGAGATCACCTAGATGCTTTGATTCCTTAGTTCAATTATGATTTGTTGATTGCTCGTGTCTTGCAGCACAATGACGAAGATGAAGATTGATAGATGAGAGAAAGATAGGTAGAGGTTGATGGATGAGGCAGAATTTTGGTAGAGTGTCAGTGCTTCAAAGATTTATCCATGAGAATGACATGAAAATGAGGAGTTTAAATAGACAAATATGAGAGAATGGAAAGATAAAGTTTCCAATTGCAAGTGATAATTGGATTGGAAAGTTGCATTGTGCAACTTGGGAAAAGAAAAGGAAAGTGGATGAGTTCACTTGAGAGGTAAATAGTAGGTGAGAGAAAAGAGTTGAGTGGTGGGTGGAGATGAAAATAGAAGGTAGGTGAGATGAGTTGAGTGATAAAAATGGTAAGTAGGTGAGTCATAATTAAATAATTTAAAAAATTATTCAATTTATGAGGTATGTGGGAATTAAAATAAATAAATAAAATTATTTATTTATTTTAAGAGGAAGGGGGATAAAATGATAAATTAAAATAAAATAAAATAAAATATTTATTTTATTTAATTTAAAAGGAAAGGAGGGTTAAATAAATAAATAAAATTTATTTATTTAATAATGGTAGGGGATGGGTAAATTAAATAAATGTTGGATTTATTTAATTTATTAGAGGAAGATGTTAGGTTAGGTGACGATATGGGGTGTCTAGGGAAAAAATGCTACAAGATGTGTAACTGATGTAATGTTGCGACAAGTAGACAATTTTGAGTGTCTACATTTTGCCCCTCTTTGAGATGATGTTCGAGACGATGAGATTTATGTCGAGTAACATCATTTCAAAGAAGGTGAGGTACGAATAGAGGAAAAAGATAGGATGAGGATGGAATGATAGAATGATGATGCCCCCTTGAGAGGATAGGTGGGTTGAACAAACACGGGTAGGCTCTCGAAAATGAAAATGGATTGGTGAAGGAAGATTAGAGAAGGAAATGGATAGAAGAAAGGATGATGCGTTATGTTGCAATGAAAGTGAGCAACCATATGTTTGATATAGCACGATATGTTATGCACCAAGGTATAAGGACCAAAGTGACGACGTGTCTCATGCCCCAGCATAATACAACCTTGTCTAGATACAAGATATGAATATTAGCTAGTAATGATATTGATGCAAATGCAAGATAAAAATGATAACACACACAAGCAAGCAAGCAAGCATGCACAAATGATACAAAAACAAACAAGGTATTGCCCCTGTCAAGCTGTAAACCGATGATTGATTGCCGATTGATTGATGGATTGATAATGATGAGGATAGTGTTGTCATGGCGGGGAACGATATGTCCCTAGAGCAATACAAGGATGACGATGGTTGATTGATTAATTGATGTAATTTACGACAAGATTAGGATCAAGACCAAGGATTGCGATTGGATAATTTGACAAGCTTGATTAACTTGATTGGTATGGTTTTAGGGATGACTTGCATTTGAATTTATTGCTTAGATGATTGAAAGAAGAAGTGATGGAAGAAGAATTGATGAAGATATATGATAGAAGAAGATGATGAGAGAAGAAAGAGGAATATCGCCTTGTGCTTGAATCTGGGCACTTCCTTTGTACTCCAGACTACCTACATACCCTATATCCACGGGATCAAGGCACGTAACGATAGAGATGGGATGTAGTTCTGACTTTGTGTTTTATTGATGGTGATGATGATTGATTTGATTTTCATTGATTGAGAGATTGCTTGAGATTTGATTTTCTTTGATTTGGATGATTGACCTTGATGATTTGGTTGATTGGAAAGATTTATTGAATGACTTGATTTGATGATTGGTTGGACTGACTAGATTTGATTAGAAGTTTGGCTTGATTCAATTTGATGATTTGATTGGATTTGGTTGACATGATATGATTGGATTAATGATTTGATTGATTGTTTGTATTTTTATTGGATTTTATGATTTTTTTGTATTTTTTGGGAATATTTAATTTTTTTGTATTTTTTTCAGGGCATTTTATGATTTTTGGATTTATTCAGGATAGTTTATGATTTTTAGGGATTTTTTCAGGATAGTTTACGATTTTTAGGGATTTTTTAAGGATATTTTATGATTTGTTTGGATTTTTTTAGGGCTTTTTAGGATATTTGGATTTTTTCAGGGCATTTTATAATTTTTTTTTTTGGATTTTTTTGGTATGTCATGGGATGTCAATGGACTTACAATTTGAGTAGCCTTTATGCAAAATGCCAATGATAGGGGAGAAAACCAAGTCTAAGTGCCAGAAAGGATATAGGATGGATTATGATGAATGGATGAAAGGATGGGCGGTAAGGGATGGAAAGGAAGACTCATGGTAAATGATTGGATAAGAGGATAGGTGACATCGGATGTATGCATAAGAGAGCTAGGATATGATCGCAAAGACTATGTTGCATAGGAAATAACATGCCCCATTCTAGGTAGTTGCTTGGGATTTTTCATGACAACACTCAGGATAATAGGATAGTGATAGGATTGGGCTAATGACAATGGGATTATGATAGGATGATAGGATGGGTTGGAAGGGATAAGGTACATCAAGAGTTTTTTCCAAGCATGTTTCAACATTTTGCCCCCAATCTTTATCAAGATCAAAAAGAGGAAGGGAGGATGAATGGACTCAATACAATAGGTATATAAATGTAATGGATATGGATGGTAGGAAATGGTATGGTAGGATATGATAGGATGGGAAATGATAGGTAGGATGAGACAAGGTGCCTCCAAGTGTAGGTGACATAGAAGATCAGACTTACGCATGATGCCTGTTTACCAGGTTTTCATCATGGTACTTATCTAGGGCACCTGTTTTCCAGGTTTTCACCGTTGGACGAAGGGATTTATCTTTACTTTTTTCATTTTTTTTCATTTTTTTTTGAATTTTTTGAATTTTAACTTTTTTTATTATTTTTGGATAGGATAGGAGAAGCTGGATTATGGATAGGAGGACTCAAGTGTCTAGTTCCATAAAAGTGGTGGTCCCACTAGAAAGGGATGTTGTCACAATGGACCATGTCAAAGTATGCTCATCAGATGTTGGTAAGGGAGATTGCATGAAAGTGAGATGGAGAAGGTAGATAGTGGATTATGAAAGGTGCGATAGTGGATTATGATGTGGATTATAGATCGAAGGATAGGAGATTATGATGTGGATTCTGGATGACTTATGGATGGAAGGTTTATGCAAAAGCATGGACCATAGGGATATGATGGGTGAGATATGTAGGATAGTGGTGGAAGGATGGGGATATGGAGGTATGTGGAAATGTTGCGGGATGGAAAGGAATCATGACCAACGATTGCACACACTGTGATAAACACTGAAGCTTTTGATGGGATGGTGGGGTAGGAAGCAATGCTATTGTTTGCTTAGGAGATGGTCGATGGAGTGCTTTAGGGACCCACACAGACTTAGTATTTTTTAGATTTTTAATTTTCATGTGGGATGGAGGATTTTGCTACTTTTGGATGGAATGGACGGAAGGAGATAGTTGGGATTCACGAGAGGTGGATGCCTCATTTGACTTGATGGCTTGTTTCCTAGGAACCCATACCATTTTAGTTTTTGAATTTGCTTGTGTAGGTATGGGTTGGGATATATGTGGCTTTTGTGCATCTTTTAAGGTAATTGCTTGTTGCTTGGGGACCCACACCTTTTTCAATTTTGCTTGGAGGTGTGTGGGTGTATGTAGCTTTTGAGATGGATTTTTCTTTGATTTTTGGCTTTTGTGTCCTAAGGCATGTAGATTTGTAGGATTTTTGGCTTTATAGGTAGAGGCATCCAAATTTTTGCCTTGGAATCCCATGGGATGGATGGAAGGAGAGGAAGCTTCATGTTTAGACAATATGTGCATTTGTTGGTCATGATTGGGATATTTAGAGGATTTATGGATGGATGGATAAGGTGTTGGAAGTAGTGGAGGTAGATTCAATGGAGTGATGTTAGGAGTTGGAAGAAGCAGAGACAAAGTGGATGGTGGGAGGTGTACGGTCATATGCTTTTGACATTTATAAGAGGATGGAGGCAAGATGGTGACATATGATTTGGGTATGTGATGGGATTTGCAATGGAAAGTGGTGGAGTTAGGATATGTGGAGGAAGTACCAACATCGTTAGACTGTTAACCTTGAGGTACGTATCCAAGGCCAAATGAGCGCAGAGGGACATCGACATGGATTGGCTCCAAAATACCTATCAATAACATAAGGGTATGATGGGTATTGATGTGGACTCATGGGAGAAGTCTTTTCAATAAGCTCAATGGTTTGTGGGCCACACGGTGGAGTTGGAGGAATAAGCAAGGCATTGGGAGAATCTATGATAGGCTCATGAATGGGAATTTGATGGCATGGCAATGATTTATTCCTTGATAATAGCCAATGGATCACATCCTTTGTTAGGGTATGGGTGGATGGATAATAGAGGGGATGGACAATGATGGTGGAAGTTGAAGGCTTTAGATTAGGACTTGTGAGATGGATAATGGGATTAGATGGGCTAGGACTTGGGCTAGATGGAAGGATAAGGGGATTAGATGGATTGGTTTTATCTAACCCAATCTTACCAAAATCTTTTAGGTTCTTGATCAATCTTTTGAATTGTTTACAAGTGGATATGAGATGGCCCTTACACCTATGGTATGCACAATATTCATCATCTTTATACCAATGGGGTTTAAAGTAGATTTCTTCAAAGGATGTTATCAGTGGAAGCTCAATCAAATTTTCTTGGACCAATTGTTGTAGGGTCATCTCTAAGGGATCTTTTAGTGGATGGCTTGATGGGTTAGAAGGTTGACATGAAGGTGTTGGGAGAGGACTAGTTGACTCATGTGTTGGCATGTGCTTAGATGGTAATGGAGGATGCTCATAAGATACTTGCTTTAGGTTGGTTTCTCCCTTGTCAAAGGCTATTAAGTCTTGTAGCATAGGCTGACTTAAGGGTACTGGATTTATGTACAAAGGGCCACACAGACTTGAGTCAAAGGTTATTAGGTCCTATTGCATAGGTGGACTTAAGTCTATTAGGTTTTGCTCCAAAAGTGGACTTGGGTTCACTTGGTTTATGTACAAAGGGCCACTCAGACTTGCATGTTCATGTTGTGGGGGCCACTGATAGTCTTGTGAATGGGTTTGATGATGAGATGAAATGATAGGATATGTAGGTAGAATGTGCTGGAAGTTGTGATGGTGTTGTGGTGTAGGGATCACATAGGATAATGGTTGTTGAGGGGTGAAGTGATATGGATAAGGGTTGATATTAGAAGAAATGGGATAGGTTGGTGTGGGGGTAACATGATAGGTGGATGGATAGGGTTGATGTGATGATTAGATTTGGGATTGTTGGTATTGGCTTATGGCTTGATGTTGTGGGAATTGTTGGTGTTGTGGTGGTGTAGGGACTGGTTCCTTTCTATATATCCACTCAAGGGTATCAATCATTCTTAAGGTGCCATAAGGGTCATTCTCATAGGTCTTGTTTGTGAATGTCATGTCCATGTTTAGAAGTGGTAGATTATGGTATGAGGATGTGGGATGAATAAGATGTGATTTGGAGAAGAAATGGATGAAGTTGATTGGGTAATGACTAGGATGAAGTTAGAATGATGACTGAAAAGGATGATTAGGATTAGAAGACGCAGATGATGTGGCTTAGGATGTGTCTTAGGATGAGATTGTATGAGATTGTTTTGTGATAAGGATTTTGGTTTTGACAGCTTTTTTTGGTAATTTTATGGCAAGCAAATAAGATGGAAGACACTCATACACAAGCCATGCTTAATCATTACATCCTAAGGCTAGGCAAAGGCTATATTTGTTGGATCCCCTAGCTGTGCTTATTCAAAATGAGTAGCTCCAGGATCTTGGTAGCACTGGCTCCCCTCCACGGCACTCACTTCTCACGCATACCAAGATCTAGGTTTCCCAAGGCTCGTCCCCCCACCGAACCTTAGGATTGTTCCTGCTACCTTGGCTAAGAACCACATGAATCAGGGAAGATTCGAAGGTCCCACCTTCTGCACCAACAAATATGGGTTTTTTGGCCACTAAAACATGGTTTTTAGTTCGAGTTTCCGTTTGGGTGGCTATACGTGCGGCAACACTACTCTTCATTATGGAGTCTCCCAGCCCAAAGAGGTTATGCTCTATGGGGTTTTGGGGGAGGTTGGCTGTCGGTATAGCGAAACAATACCCATCGTTTGTGACTTTTGTCACAAATGCATTATTTATATAGTTGATTGAAATGGTCTGGCTTTGACTTGTTTTCGCTTGGGTCGTATCCCTTCTCACAGTGGGAAGGTAGGCCCTCTAGAGTTGACAATGATTTCTTGTGCACCCCAGATCCATTGGTTAAGTAGGGGGAGAGGATACTTTCATTGCCAAATCGGGTTACAATTAGACTAGACAAGAAAGCTCAAAAAATGAAAAGCAGACACAATGAAGACAGATTGTTCATTTTAAGCACCAAATTGAAGTGTACCTACTTTACTGATAAATGATTGTTCTTTGACTACTTGAACCTATAGAAGATTAGATCAATAGTTTGTTTGCTTCATTATTTGACAAGCGTGTTTTGACAAGCTGCACATATAAATCATTAGTTTCTAAGAAAAATGATAGATTGAAGCTTGAGAAGTTGCTGGACTTTGAATGTAAAAAGAGATAATAAAATGATAAAATTTCTTGATCAAACCTTTTCCATTATGAAGTTTGTGGAATTACCTTTTCGACGAGTGTTTGTTTGTGCGATTCCGATGCCATATGAAAAAGTTATGAGAAAAAGAAAAAATCAGCCTCCTTCAGCATGTTTGAAGAAACCAGGGTTTGACTTGATTGTTTGGAAGTTGGCTTTTTGGTGGTTTTGGCAAAGAGTTTTAGATCACATATGCTGCTGTGGTTATAGATTTGTGTTGACACTTTGAAATAGGCCCCAAGCCCTTTAAGAATTTAATATTTAAAGACCTATATCTAAAGCCTAACCCCCATGTTAAATGCTAAAATTTTTTTTTAAGAGACTTAGGGTCAAAATCAAACATTAAAAAGCTAATCATCCAAATGCCATTAAAACAATGACATTAAAATAGCACCATTGGATTTTTCACAGCGACCCCAGAGAGTTTATATTGCTGACCTTATGTTTTAAATGTCGACCCTTGGGTTTTTGAATGCCAATTTAATATTCTTTTGAAAGCCGACTATAAGGGTTTTACCTGCCGACTTAATGATGTTCAACTTGCCAACTAAATGATATTTAACATCGACCAAAATGTTTGTGTAATGCTGACTTAAGAGTTTTCAACCACCGACTTTAGACTTGAGATTTCAGTTTGTGACGAGGTTTAGTTAAGATTTTGGGGGACGATAGAGGGAAAGGGATTAGGTCGAAAAAGGATGCGAGAGTCGAAGGTCGAGGAATAGGCGGCAGGTCTAAAAGTCAACAAAGCCATGAATTTAAGAATGGGTCTAAGTACCTGGTTTGAGGTCGGTGACAGGGAAAATTACAAATGTCAACTTAAAGGGTGACGGAGGTCAACTTAGACAGCAACGAAGGTTTTGGTATGAGTTATTGATGCCATCTATCAATTCGTAGCTTTGAAATAAGATTTCAGAGAGCCATGCAGACCACACAGAGCTAAGAAATCAGTGAAGATGACTGTATTTTGTTCAATCTCAACTGGGGGCTAAAGGAGGTTGACGTGACTGTGAGGAGAGTTGATAGTGGGGGTAGGTAGGTTTATATCCGTAGGTGTCAACAAAGAAGATTTAAAGGTTGACAACAAATCCAATAGTCGATAGGGAGACATTTAAAACCCAATGAAATTTTCTTGAAACAAACCTTGTTCTGCAAATAAAATTGAACCCCAATCCAACGACCGACATAGTATTATGCAGATCAGACCCCAAATGGTAGTCCATACTGTACGGATCCGTATAGTATGGCTGCTAAACTAAAAAAAAATTCAAATTTTTACAAAAAAATTTATGTGACAAAAGATATGCAAATTTATAGTCAAAAAGATTGGAATCAATGTTCTAGACACAATGGCGTGGTTAGTTTTTGCCCCAGAAATCACCTGCAATAGGTTCTTGCAAAAAACTCACAAACGAGGGTTAGGAACAATGCAAATTTTTAAAGCAAATACCTGCAAAAACTAATAATTCGGTCCCATCGGGCATGCTAGAATGTATACCAGGGAAAATTTCATCATTTAACAAATCAAGATAAAAACCCAGATACCTTCAAGAAATTTGATCAAAGTGATTAAAACAACATGCAACATAAACGAGATCACCTAGATGCTTTGATTCCTTGGTTTAATTGTGATTTGTTGATTGCTTGCATCTTGCAGCACAACGACGAAGATGAAGATTGATAGATGAGAGAAAGATAGGTAGAGGTTGATGGATGAGGCAGAATTTCAGCAGAGTGTCAGTGCTTCAAAGATTCATCCATGAGAATGGCATGAAAATGAGGAGTTTAAATAGACAAATATGAGAGAATGGAAAGATAAAGTTTCCAATTGCAAGTGATAATTGGATTGGAAAGTTGCATTGTGCAACTTGGGAAAAGAAAAAGAAAGTGAATGAGTTCACTTGAGAGGTAAATAGTAGGTGAGAGAAAAGAGTTGAGTGGTGGGTGGAGATGAAAATAGAAGGTAGGTGAGATGAGTTGAGTGATAAAAATGGTAAGTAGGTGAGTCATAATTAAATAATTTAAAAAATTATTTAATTTATGAGGTATGTGGGAATTAAAATAAATAAATAAAATTATTTATTTATTTTAAGAGGAAAGGGGATAAAATGATAAATTAAATTAAAATAAAATATTTATTTTATTTAATTTAAGAGGAAAGGAGGGTTAAATAAATAAATAAAATTTATTTATTTAATAATGGTAGGGGATGGGTAAATTAAATAAATGTTGGATTTATTTAATTTATTAGAGGAAGATGTTAGGTTAGGTGACGATATGGGGTGTCTAGGGAAAACATGCTATAAGATGTGTAACTGATGTAACGTTGCGACAAGTGGACAATTTTGAGTGTCTACAGTGTCAATTGTATCCTATTTTGTTATTTGTTTAGAAGCTTTATATGTTGAGGATATTGAGAAAATTAGCCCCTCCGGAAGAATTAGAAAGTAAACAGTGAATCACAGTGAAGACAATGAGTTGCACACTGAAGAATAGTCCAGAAGATTACTCTGCATTTCTTACTGACTGAAGATCTTCGTCTACGGATTGGAAGTTATTTAGAGGCATGTCTAAATATGCTAAATCCTGAGTTTGAGCCCCCGGTATGAAGATTTGAGCGAGTTACATTTACCAGAGTAAAACTTGCTTTTTCTGATTATTCACTGATAACTGAGAGAAAGTATTTTGCTCCGCATTCCTCCGCATTAATGTGTTTTACTCTGTGGTTCTAGAGGGAAGTATGGGATGATGATAAGTGCCTACAATTGCAATGGTTCATGTTTTGGTGGTCCGTAAGCTATCTTTCTTTTATGACAGTTGAAGACTGTGAAGTTCATGTGTTCTAGTGTGAAGAATCTCATGGATAAAGTGGTTTGAGTTTGTACAATTGCTCTTGGTGATTTCAATGTGCTTGTGGATACCTCTTGATCATGTTCCTATCTTTACATTGGTCCGTGGTAAGGAATTGAGATCGTGTTTGAAGATTATTCCCATATAACATTGCATGTAACTAGACTTAGCCAACTTGGTTAACTCCAGTGATTGCAGAGATCTCTTGAAGATTATAGAAGCATATTGTGGCATGGAAGATCATGTTTGAGTCCTAGCTAAGGCATGGCATGATCCACACACATCTATACTACATTTCCTTTGTGTAATTTTGAATTAGGTCAAGACTTATTTTGTAAATGTTTGTAATGTCAACCTTGGAGATTGTTCCAATGGTCGATGATTGTAATGCCAACCTTGATGATCATTCCAAGGCTGATGAAGTGTATAAATACTTGTAATTGAGTCATGGAAAATAAGTCCTGGTGTGAAGATGGGAAGATAAGGAAAGAGGTTGAAAGACAAAGCAGAGCAGAGGAACTATTGTACTTCAATGTATTAATCTCAGACATGAAGAAGATGTTGATCTTGGCAGTGAGCCTAGCAGTGAGCTACTAGTAGGGTTTAACAGCCCTTAGGGTTTAACAACCCTCATTGTAATCTTTCTAGGTTTAGGGTTGAGGTAGTGAGCCTACTAGACCTAGCTGTACTTCATGGTAGTGAGCCAGCATGTTCTAGGCCCATAGAGTGACCAAGCCTGAACATCAATTTTTAAAGATTGCAATATATATTGAGAGCTAATACTCTCCATGGTTTTTCCTCACATTGGGGTTTTCCACATAAAAATCTGGTGTCTCTTGTGTTTAATGTTGCATCTATGTTTAAGTTTTTGATTTCATGCATTCATTGTTTAATCATAATAACTGTGGACAAGTGATTAATGTTTAAGTGCAGAAGTGGTTGAGTTTTTGGGACAACTGATTCACCCACCCTCTCAGTTGTCCAACGCATTCCAACAATTGGTATCAGAGTGAGGTTCCTTTGAAGAAAGTATAACAGCTTGAGGAAGATCCAAAATGTCTTATAAGAAGGAAGCACTGCATTTTGATGGGATGAATTATGCTCTTTGGAAGGCACGAATGAAAAGCCATCTTCTTTGTCTTGGTTATAAAGTATGGAAAGTTGCAGAAGAAAAATATACCGTGCCTCAAAATGGTTTGATGACTGAAGATGAAATCAAAGAATATGAGGTGGATGTTAAATAAAAAGATGCTTTGTTAAGTTCATTAAGTGACTCAGTACTGACAAAAGTTGTGGATCTTGAAACTGCAAATGAGGTATGGGAGAAGCTGAAGAATCTGTATGAAGGAGATAATTCTGTAAAGGAGGCCAAGCTACAAAGTCTAGAAGTGAAATATAAAGGTTTGAAGATGAATAAATATGAAAATATAACAACCTTTATGCAAAGAGTGAATGAACTTGTCACTGGAATAAAAGGTATGGGGGGAACTCTCGGTGATAAGGAAGTTGTGATGAAAATTCTCAGATCACTACCAAAATCCTATAGTCACAAGGTAGTTGCAATTGAAGAATTTATGCAAGTAAAAACTATTGACAAAGATTAGTTACTTGGTAAGCTTACTGCCTTTGAAATGAGAGAGTTTGGTGATGCTCTACCAAAAGTTGAGACTGCCTTCAAAGCCAGCACTTCTGGGAAAACCTCCAGATCAGAAAACTACAGGGTAGAATCTGATGATGAGTTTGATGAAATTGAAGCCAACTTTGTGGATAGACTACAAAGAGGATCTAGTAAGTTTAAAGGTAAATTACCTTTTAAATGTTTCTCTTGTGGTAAAGTAGGCTACTTTGCTTCTAGATGCCTTGAAAGAATTGAAAGAAATAGAAAAAGATATGAGAACAGGCCTAGGATCCAAAAGAAATGTTAGTATGTTAAAGATTTTGATGATGATGAAGGAGTATCAGATAATGGTGAACCAGATAATGCTAGAACTTCTGGTAATGAATGCTTGTTTATTGCTATTGAGGAAGAACCTGTGTCTACTAATCCTGCAAGCTATGTGAAGGAAGAAAAACCAGTGGAAAGTGCTTTGGCTGCTCAGGTTGTTGAAGACAAAGATGAATGGGTTATTGATAGTGGCTGCTCTCACCACATGACTGGTGACAAAAGTAAGTTTGTGAGTTTGGAAAGATATGATGGTGGACTGGTTAGGTTTGGAGATGATACAATTGGTAAGATATGTGGAAAAGGATCTATCTCTTTTGATGGCAAGCATAATACTAAAGATGTCTTGTATGTGAAAGGATTGAAGCACAATCTTTTGAGCGTGAGTCACATATGTGACAAAGGTTATGATTTAAGCTTCAAGGACAATGGATGTGATGGAACCATATAATTTTTTTTCATAGTTCTAGTATTTTTGTCCTCAGGCTTATGTCATCAGGTGGAAGGATTTCCAGACTTAGGGTTCTTTGCAAACCATAAGAAACGTTAAACCGTAAACCCCCATTCCAATGTTAGAATGTAAAGGTCACATTCATTCTATTTCCTCAATGACTACTTGTCTCCCGTTACCCAAGGTTTAAGTTGTTTTTGTATGCCCCTTGAACGTCTTTTAATCGACCCCTCGTTGAAAATTTACCTTTTCTGGCCCGCGCCTAGAAAAACCTTATTTTAAGGAAAAAAGAAGTTGACCCATTGCCCCCACTTTTTTTTTCCTAGAAGGAAAAGAATATTTTAATGCATAGAAGCCAAGGTGCAGTCCTACTGATGCAAGAGCATCCATGGCAAATTGGCAATCAGCATCACCAAAAATATTTTAATTTTTGTTTGTTTGTTTTCAATAAGGTTTATGGGCTTGGGAAATAATATTTTTAATTTGCAACAAATGTATTTTCCCTTGGGTGCAATTGTAAATGTAATTTTGGTAGGATTTGACTGATTTTGTCATAAGTGGGGTTGCCAAGAACCTTGGAATTAATGGCATATATTATTGTAACCTTCATAGTTGTAAGGAATCTGTAAGTTGTCATAACAACCCAAAATTGATTGGGCAAATGCTAGGTGTCCATGTGAAGGTGGATTGCACAAGATTTTATCTTTATTTTTTAAAATTGTAACCTCCAAGAAGGGTGTGGATTTTCAAGAGGTGGTTCCATGTGGGCCACAAAGATTTGCATGTTGTTGCATGTCTGGGTTGAAATTATGAGACCCAGTATTGGTAAAATGAGTATAAATTTCTCATATATTATCAAAATTAAGAAATTTAAAATGTTTTGGAAAGATGGGAAGGAGAGACACCAAACCCAGAAATCGGTTTAGAAAATTCCAAAAATGAGGGTGTAGTGAAAGGAATAAGTGACAAGTTTTTATTGGAGCTGGGAGAAGAAAATTGAAGAGAGACCAACATTTGAAGCGAGTACTTTCAGGGACCCCCATCCATTTGAATAGAACACTGTTTTCCCCAAAAGGGAAAGATCCACTAAATAGGAACACCCTCCTTGGTTTCACAGAGCCTAAAGTGCAAAGGAAAGAGGGATTAAAAACCCCTATTTCCTATTCGTTGGTCAATCCCTCAAGGCAGGTCAGTTATTAGAAAGCGGCTATTCTATAGATCTATGTTTTTTCCTTGAGATTAGGTTGGGAATTTAAAACAACCAACAGATTGGTGACTCTACTGGGGAGTTGAAGTAAAAAAATTGTCAAATCTTGCCCTAGAGTTTCTGGTAATGGTTTGCCCATTTGAGTCACCAACAGATTAGTGACTCTACTGGGGACTTAAAATAAGAGCTGTGTCTTATCCTAAAAGTATATGTCCCCTTACAAGTACCAACATTCTTTTAGCTAAGGATCAAAAGGTTTCTGTCTAGTTGAGCCACCCACATATTTGTGACTCTATTGGAACATGAAGGAAGAGTTATGTGTATCCTAGGATCTTGGCTAAATAAATCCCCCTATATATTGAAGAGTTAGAGGTTAGATTATCATGTTCCTTACAAGAAAAGGATTGGCGACTCTACTATGTTTTTTCATTTGCAGTTGAGGTAGATACAAATCTAATACATCAAGTTTCATATCCCAAAATGTTCTACATGACTCTACTGTGAAATAGGGTTCAGAAGTTGATTTTATAAAGGAGTAGTATGCTTTCAAGTTTTATTCCTCTATAAGTAGAGGTGGTGACTCTATAAGAGAGGAGGTATGGTGATGTAGTTTGGTGCTCCTAATTTTTCATAAAATCAAGACAAAGTTTGTACTAGCGGAAAAAGGTCCCTTTTAGATATTTTACAAAGTTTTAAGAAAGTTTCCCTAAAAATTTAAAGATGTATACTCAACAATCGCACTTCTTTTATCAAGGTGAATTTGTCAGGGAAAGGTATATGGCTATTAATTTTAGTAATATTTGTGGGTTTTCGAACCATGTGCCTAATGAAGTTAGGAGTCAGATAACAAAGTTCAATAATGATAGATCCAAAACAGCTAGCAACTATTTATAGGAATTTTGTGACTTAATGGGAGATTGTGAAATAGATCATGAGGATGTTGTCATAAAGTTGTTTGTTCAAACTTTTAAAGGAGAAGTTAGAGAATGGTTTGCATGTTTACCCAATTAGTTTACTCTTTCATGGCAAGATTTAAAGTTGGTTTTTATGGAACAGTTTGGGGAAAGAATAGATGCCGGTATATTGATTAAAAAGTTCATGCAAATTGAGAAAGAAGATAAGGAATAAATCCTAGCTTTCAATTTAAGATTTGCCAAAATAGTGAGGGATATTCCTGGAAATATTAGACCTAATAAGGCCATGTGTTTGATTATATATTTGGGTGCATTCAATAAAAAGGATAGTTATCGACTAAGAGATAGGAACCCTACTACTATTATACAAGCATATTCTTTGGCCAGGAGTATAGAAATAATCTGAAACATACAATGATAAAAGATTGTGAAATTATGGGAAATAGTTACAAAAAGAAGAGTGGATCCATCTGTTCCCCCATTTGTCAAATGGGAGGAAAATTAGACAGTTCAAATAAACCCATGTCGGGTCAATCATCACATATAACTCAGTATACCAAAGGGGATAGAGGTTGTGATCAAGATAGAAAGGTTCAAAGTCTATATAATCGTGTTGCTCTTTCTTCCCCTTACTACCAAAATAAAAGGAAATCTCCAGAACCTTATAGGGGAGCTAATGAGATAATTAATACCCAGATGCATAAAGAAGTATCAATTGTGGAGGTTCCTCTATTTTGTGAATATGTAGCAAGTTGTGAGGGTATGCCCCCTATTTATGATGATGTGTATCTTGTATCAAGTCATAAGATCTCATCTCCTAGAGAAGCAATTTCTTTTGAGTTTGAATGTCAGAAGGAATTGGTCCTTACCAATAATTCAGAATATGGTGAGCAGTTATCAGAGTGCTCATACCAGAGTTGTGAAAACTCTGAGTCAGATAATGATGTAGGTTATCAAGATAGTGATATTAGAGAGTATGCAAACACAATGCATGTAAGAGATAACCCACTCTTTGAGGAGCCTATGGGCTTGTCATCAATAAAGGATATGGAGCCTTATGGATGCATAGATAATCTACTTTTTGAAGAGGATCCTGAGGAGGTTAGTGGACTAATATTAGATCAACATACAAGAGTATCTAGGGAAACAAAAAACTTCATTAAATAATCAAGACCTGGATAATTCCTAATCCCATATTCACCATCAGATGGAATGGCTAGCTAAAGAACTAGAAAATAAAGTCATCATGTCAGACTTTAAAGAAGAAACTAAGTATGATTGTTTTAGTTTTGACATTAACTCAGCAAAGTCTAAAAATTTCTTCAATACCAACTATGAAATAGATTATGATTGCTTTTATTTCTCAGATATATGTAAAAGGTAGAAATCAGAGGAGAATAGTTATTTCAAATTGTTGGATATAATTGAACCAAATGCTGACTATCTTTGGACAATATTTTTCAAATGTCTATGGTTCAAAGTGGATAGCGAGATTTTGAAGGCAATTGTTGTTCAATGGGCTATCTAAATGTCTATGGCAGAAACAAATTAGATTTCAGTAAAGTTTTCAGAAGCAACCTAATGAAGTCACTAGAGAACAAAATGTTAGACAGAGGCAAGTTTTGCTTCTTCTCTGCGTAATAGCCTGGGGCTATTATATGTTTGGTCTGTTCCTCCAGAGATATTCTATGATCTCACCCTATTCAGGTTGAACAGGCGTCCCCAACTAGAGCCACTAATGGAACCATATAATTTTTTTTGATAGTTCTAGTATTTTTGTCCTCAGGATTATGTCATCATGTGGAAGGATTTCCAGACTTAGGGTTCTTTGCAAATAATAAGAAACGTTAAACCCTAAACCCCCATGCCAATGTTAGAATGTAAAGGTCACATTCATTCTATTTCCTTAGCGACCTCTTGTCTCCCATTACCCAAGGTTTAAGTTGTTTCCTTATGCCCCCTTGAACATCTTTTAATTGGCCCCTCACTAAAAAATTACCTTTTCTAGCCTGCACCCAGAAAAACATTATTTTAAGGAAAAAAGAAGTCGACCCATTGCCTCCCCTTTTTTTTCCTAGAAGGAAAAGAATATTTTAATGGATAGAAGCCAAGGTCTAGTCCTACTAACTCTTTTTTGACAGGTGGTTATAGTGGATTTGTATCCACCATTTTGCCAACAATAAAATATCGACAGATTTTGGAGCGTGTGGAATTGCTGAAAGGGTGACAACTGATCAGCAACTATCGAGGGAATGATGGCAGGCCCAAGACAATATAAAGTGATTTCTTTGTGTTTCCGCTATTCCGCCATGCTTCACCATGGAGTTTCTCTGAGGGCCGCAAAAGGGCAGAAGTTTGACATGTGGTTACCGTATGTGCAAGAAAGGGTCCAGCTGGAGAGGGACATGTCTGATATCCTAGTTGTCGTTCCTCCGCCATTCCACTGGGCTATAAATCAATATGCTTTTTCTGGATTGTGGAATGGCAGAAATCTTGACACGGGCATTCTAATGATGGGACTAATGCATTAAATAAACAAGAACATGACATGTCATTGTCCTATGGATGTGGTCACTTGATGAAGGGTTGTCCTGATCGCATGCAGATGATCCAATGGTCATCCACCATTCTGCCAGGACCATATCTCTGGCCATATCCCTTGCGTGCGGAATTATGGAATACGGTCTTAACTATACTACAAGGGAGATATTTTATCAGGATCATGTTTGGTAGAATTGTCTAGGTGGCAAGTCGTCATTGGGAAAAGTAGGCATCACTCTCCTACTTCACAAAGGGCCAATTTAGCATCGTTCAAATCAAGCCAGCTATGATCAAGATCGACGGCCAAAATTTAAAAGTGTGACAGGGAAATAAGTTGGCGTTGATCTAGTGATGCTTCATCACAAGCATTAACTGCTCAGGCATGTGCAGAGTCTCCATCGCCACCACTACAAAGAAATTTATTAACAAAAATATTTAGCTTATGCAGGCTCAACCTTTAGAGATTCGTGCTTCTACCAAGAATGACATTTCATTTGCTGTGTGATGAAATTTGACATGATGACAGTGCTAAATTGAGGAAACCAAGACACCTGACCTAGCATGATTCAGTGTAAGAAGTGATGTTCTCAGTTATGCGGATTTATGAGATCCTATCTTTCTGTTCACTTTTGGTAATCTTCAAGAGATTTCCATTTATGATAAAAATGCATCGAAGTGACTAGAATTAATTGAACCAAAGATGTGTGGATGTATGCTTACATCCTAGAATTTCTATAAATAGACAAGTGCTGGTGATACCCCTTATACTATTCAAAGTGTGATGGCAGTATGGCGCTCCATTGTTCCTGTGTGTTTTGTTTGCTTCCCTATTCTATCAGATTTTCTTCCTTGTTCTCATGGCTATTAACTTGTCCTTATAGAATTAGGAGACTTGGAGTTTTCTTCCTTTGGAATAGGTGGTGCAGGGAAAATTTGAGGATAGTAGTAGCACCCATTGTACCTTTGTGATTTCTTCTCTGGTCTCTCATCTCATCTGACGGTGGGTCCTGAGGGTGAATCTCCCAGCTCCATTAGTTCCTTATTTTTGAGAGTTGGCAGATTCCCTTTTGGAGTAAAGAAGCTTCTCAGCTTCCTCTACCCCTCCCCTACATCTAATTTTCCTAATAGAGTGTCAACTCTAGGTGTAGGGAGATTGCCCACCAGGATGATACAGATAAGGGATGAGAGGAGAATTGTTGTTGTTGCTGTCGTTCTCTTAGCTTGGATTCTAGCACTTTTGAAGCCAGCCAAGTGTGGATTCCCCAAGTTTTTGCTCGGTTGAAGTTGCATGAAACTTCTCAATTAGGAGGGTAGGATCACACCCATGCAATGGAACCCAGAAATAGTGAAGGAGATTCAGAATGCCTGGGTTTCCTTTTGATATTCACTATCACAGTCTTTCCCATGTTATATATTTTTCTTGTAGCATTCACTCAATTAGTGAAATAATTGGCTGCTAAAGGATGTAGAATGTATTACGGGTTTACAAGGATAACTAAGTATGGTCAACTTCAAGACTAGTAAAGTGTTTTAATGTAAGGCATTACTATATCTTTATAGTAAACTATGTTTTATTATATCATGGTTCTTTAGGTGCTTCTATAAGTTTCTTGACTCTATGGCCCTCAGATAGGCACTGGTTTGTTCACGAATACTATGCTGAGTTTACATCCTTTTAATCACCCTCATCATTATTTTAAAGAAATCAACTCATTTTCCTTTCTAGCAATAAGAGTTAAGAGTTAATTTTATTTTACGTGTTCCTCTACAAAGAAAATGATTAAAGCTTAAGAATATAGCCCATCTCTTCACTTATCATATATTCTTTAAGCAATCTTAAAGGAACACATCTATTTTTGGAACAGTGTTATTGAGCGAGTACTTTCAGGGACCCCCATCCATTTGAATAGAACACTATTTTCCCCAAAAGGGAAAGATCCACCAAATAGGAACACCCTCCTTGGTTTCACAGAGCCTAAAGTGCAGAGGAAAGAGGGATTGAAAACCCCTATTTCCTGTTCATTGGCCAATCCCTCGAGGCAAGTCAATAATTAGAAAGTGGCTATTCTATAGATCTATGTTTTTTCCTTGAGATCAGGTTGGGAATTTAAAACAACCAACAGGATGCAAGATCAGGGAAAGCTCCAGAATAGTCATTGCAACTAGTAAGAAGACCAGAGGTAATATCTATCACTTGAAAGGAACTGATAACTATTGTTTGTTGGCTCAGATTGATGAAAGTTGGTTATGGCATAGAAGGTTGTGTCACATCAATTTTGATAACATTATGAAGATAAGTAATAGACATGCTGTTAGAGATTTTCCTAAGCTTGTGAAGCCTGCTAATCCTATTTGCAAGGAGTGTCAATTTGGGAAACAAACAAGAACAAGTTTCAAAAGCAAGGACAAATAAGTTGATGGGCTACTGGAACTAGTGCATACAGATTTGTGTGGGCCTACCAAAGTAAGAAGTTTGCAAGGAGATAAGTATTTCATGTTGCTTATTGATGATTATTCTAGAATGACTTGGGTTACCTTTTTGAAGGAAAAAGTAGAAGCTATAGATAAGTTTAAGGCATTTAAGGCAATGGTTGAAAATGAGATAGATTTGAAGATCAAATTTTTGAGGTTTGATAGAGGAGGAGAGTTTACATCAAATGAATTCAATTTCTTTTGTGAAGAACATGGGATAAAGAGGTAGTTGTCTGCACCTAGAACTCCACAACAAAATGGAGTTGTTGATAGGAAAAATAGAACAATTCAAGAAGCTGCTAGAACCATGATGAAGAAAGCTGATCTTCTGGAAGTATATTGGAGAGAGGCTATTGTATACATCCTAAATAGAGTCCAAGTCAAAGGTAACAGTTCTAAGACTCCTTATGAATTGTGGTATGGTAAAGTTCCTACTGTGAAATATCTCAAAGTTTTTTGTAGCAAATGTTATATCAAAAGAGAAGAAGATCTAGGAAAGTTTTATGCTAGATGCAATGAAGGAATCTTCCTTGGTTACTCCACCAAGAGCAAGGCCTACCGATGCTATAATAAGAGGCTAAATAAGATCATTGAGAGTGCAAATGTTAAAGTCGATGAAAGCAAGGAGAGGTGTCCAGAATCAAGTGGATATGAATAAGATAAACTAAATGTTTCAGCGAGAAAAGAAGTGGTGCAGCATGAAGACAACTCAGATGAAGAGGAACACACTCCAGAAAGTACTATCAAGACCCCAAGGTATGTAAAACTTAATCATTCTGAAGATCAAATCATAGGAGATAAGAACAAAGTAATCCTGACCAGAAGAAGAGCTGCAGAAGAACAAGTAAATTTCTGTCTGATTTCCAAGATTGAACCTAAGACCATGAATGAAGCTTGCAATGATTAGAATTGGGTAAAAGCTATGAAAGAAGAATTGATGCAGATAGAGAAGAATCAGACTTGGGATCTTGTTCCTAGACTAGCAGATAAAAATGTAATTGGCACCAAGTGGGTCTTCAAAAACAAGATGAATGAGAATGGTGAAGTGGTAAGAAACAAAACAAGGTTGGTATGCAAAGGATACTCTCAAGTTGAAGGCATAGATTTTGAAGAAACATTTGCACCAGTGACAAGGATTGAACCTATAAGATTGTTTTTGGCATTTGTAGCCTAATTTTTTTTAAGGTATATCATATGGATGTGAAGTCTACATTCTTGAATGGAGAATTGGAAGAAGAAGTCTATATTGAACAACTTAAAGGATTCCAATCATTAGATCAGGGTGACATGGTAAGCAGATTAAAGAAGACATTGTATGGATTGAAACAAGCCCCCAGGGCCTGGTATGCTAGGTTGTGTTGATGGTGGTTTTTGCACACAACAATGCAGGTGTGCTTGCTAGTTTCACACCTCTCTTGAAAAGTATCCTACCCTAAGTAAGACTACTCCAAGGATAATACAGCTAGGTCTTAGCTTGCTTGGAATCTCTCAATTGGTATGTTCTAGCTATACCTACAAGGGGTCTTGCATGCAATCTGCAAATCTTCAGGTTTGGGGCAGCAAATACACATAAAACCTTTTATGACTTTCAACTGATAAGCAAGATAAAGTGTTGCTAAAATTCCTATTCTAACAACTAATAGTATCTTTTAAAGAAAATGCAAAAGGTTTAGGGTTTTAGAAGGATCCTAAGTGACATTCACAATGCAAGGGCTATCTTCAGTAGACAAATACTCCAAAACTTTAAACCATCTTTCTGAGTTACCAATTTGAAATGGGTGTTACAGTTCTGTAGAAAACGGTGCTATCTTCAATGGAAGTCAAAAGATTTTCAGACCACATTCATTTGTTAAATACCCAATAGACGACGCAACTTAACTTATGAAATGCAGTTGAACTTTGGCACAAACAATCAGTCTAGACTAACTTTACATAGCTATCTACCATCAGTAAATAACTAGAAGTGTGGACTTAGAGCATTCATTAGATACTTTAGCAAACCATGAACATTATAAAAGCACAATTAATCTAATTATGGGAGAGCAAGAAGTGAACCATGAAAACCAAATTGAATCAACACAAGACACAAATTCTCAAAAGTACTGCAAAAACTTGCTTTGTATTACTTCAAATGGCATTGAGTCAACAATTCAGTATCCAATCTCTCTTACAAATAGTGGAAATGGTAGCCCTTTATATAGAAAGCAGTATACCGAGTTTTCAAATGAACGGTGGAGATTAACTCAACACCGACGGTCCAGATTACATCAATAAATACAATTATAACAGCGCACATCAATTCTCATATTACATTTTGTCCTTTATGAAAAAGATGAAAAACAACCCCCAGATACATTGAACCTAGTCAATTTGACTAGCCAACTCAGTATATTAATACAAAAGAACATTTTAGAAGCAAGAAAAAGACAAAATTGAGTCACATGCTACCCCAAATACAACAATTTACAATTGTGATGGGATTGCATCATTAGAATATTCAAAATAGTATCAAGAGTCTTCATTGGCCAGCTTGTTGTGATAAGTGAACCAGGCATCAAGTGTAGGATTAATGTCAGATGACTCTGGATCCTTCAAATGATTTATCTGATAATCAAACACTTCTAGTTCCTAACTGAATTTGCTATGTATTCTTTCTATCTATGCCCTTGCCTTCTGAAATGCCTTGAATTCAGCTCTGAGATTGCTTGCCTTGTCCACCCTTTCCTCCATACTGAGCGTGTCATCCTCAAAAATTACTTTATGCAACTTATCCTTACATTTTTTTGACATCAAACGGGACATAATCATCATAGGACGCTTCCCTGCAATCCCTCAAAGAGTCATTGATGTCGTATATGACTGATCTCAATTCTTCATTAGCTGGTTCATATGCTTCTTTTATGTGCTCAAAGGTTTCTTTTCTTAAAAGCAGCTGTTGATACCATTCAATAGCCTTTGGCAGCTGATTCCTAGTCAAAATATTCTCTACAACTAGAGTCTGAGTGGGCAACTCTCTGATACCTTTTATCCATGGATACATATGTGAATAATACTCATCAAAAGAATCGCATTCTTCATGCAAGTCCTTCCATCTTTTGTGCAACTCTACCAGTCTTTTATGTGCTTGAGCGGAGGCACTTATGGCTTCACATCCCATCTCAAAAACTTTTAGTAGCCAATTTTCTGTACCTTGGGACTTCGATCTAACCTCACTCAATTTAGTCATTTCATCAGTAGACAGGAAAGTTGGTATTGTCCTTATATCTCCTCCTGCATCTTCTGGCTTTATCAAAAATTGAAGACATGCTCGAAGTTCTTCGTTTTGCTATTTCAGATCTTTCTTGGACATTTCATCTTTGTCTAATTGCTCCAAAATTGATGTGACTGAGCCCTTGAAATCATCCACTCTTTGAGCACAAGTGGCTGGACCTAGATCAATGGTAGATATGATATAGTCTTCCACCCTGACTTGTTCTCTTGCTACATCAGCTGGCGGGACCGCTATTTCTGCTATCCTTGATCCAGATTCGCTCTTATAGATTCTTGATTGAATCTTACCATTTTTCTGCTTCTTAGGTTTCTGGGCCTATGATAGGATCGTGCTCAAATCAAGCTGCATTACTTCTACTTGTGGCTCAGGATATGCCACTCTTCCTTGCAGCCACTTAGGAGCAGAAGATTTGTTCAATTCAGAAGCTCCATCCTTATCAATCACAACCAGTTCTTTGGGTGATTCTTGCTCTGGCTCTTCATTCTTTTCTGGACTTCTCTCTTCTTCCTTCTCTTCTTCGTGGGCCAAATTCTCTAGATTTGCCATTACATTCTCTTGTGTAGTCTTGAAAACTTCTTCTATTTGATCTTTATCCAGAGGACTATCAGATATGTCAATAAATTCTACATTGGCTGAAGGTTCCTGAGAGTCATCATTATTTACTTCAGTCAATGCCTCCTTTTCTTCCTCAATTGCTATTTTAGGCTCCGATAACCCCAACTCTGCACACACTTTCTCAATCCTAGGCAGCAGTGGTACTGTCAATGAATCCACAGGCATTTGTGAAATAGGGATAGTAGAAGAGATGGCTAAGGAAGGCGTACTGACCTGTGTTAGGTTAGCCAAGACTACTGATAAGGAGGAAGAAATGACAAGAGGTGAAGAAAAGGGTAGTGAAGGTAGAGGAAGAGGGGGTGAAAGGATGGTGGAAATGGGAGGCAATGATAAAGAAGAAGAAGATGTAGGTGTAGTGGTAGTGGAAGGGTATGAGATGGTAAGAGTGGAGGAAATAGGGCTGCTAGAGGCACTAGAAGAAATTGCCAATGAACAAGAGGTGGTGGCGATGGTAGAGGTAAGAGAGGTGGCAGGAGATGTTTCTTGAGTTATGGAGGCCGAGGTTATGGGCGAAGTGGATGCAATGGAGAAAAGAGGAATAGAAGGAGAAGTGGTAGTAGGGGTTGTGATAGTGGTGCCAATACTTTGGGTAGGGGGTTGGGTAGTTGGAGGATTGGAATCACTCTTAGTTGTGGCATCCTCCTTGTTAGCTTCTTTTACGTTTGCCCTTTTGGCCTTTGAGCTCTCTCCAGAACCACTTGGCATATCTCTTTTCTTGGAAGCTCTGGTCTTGGTTAAGGGAGGTTGATCCTTCTTCTGAGGAGATCTTACAAATGGATTCTTCATCTTCTTTGCCTTTTCTGCCAGAGATGTATGTTCTTCACTATCTGATTTCTATTTTTCAACTAGCTCTACCTCATCTGTGACCTGAATGGGTTCATCCTCTTCTCCCCCAGAGTCCTTGTCTGATTCCATTGCTGTGTAAGTGAGCTGAACTCCTTGTCCATTCAGAACAACCACTTGAGCTCTGACCCAGGCCTTACTCAATCTAATTGTTCCCTCATAACAACTTCCAGGGAGCTCTCTTCTGCATTTGCCCAATTCGGTAATGGAATAGGCTGATGGTACTGAGCCTCCCATGGTCCTCTGACCATAACATTTTCATCATCCTGTAACTGATCAGGTACTACCATTATATGAAACCTTTTGATGAAGTCTAGGGGCAGCCTTGCATGTGCTTTCTTCATAACCTCGTAATCATTAGGGCAATTAGCCCAAAAGTCTTCAATATGCACTTTGTGGAAGAGCTTCTTACTTACAAATCTTTCCATTACTCTATTTGGATCAAAATGATCCCTTGCATTGTAGTAGTGCAAATTCAGGAGCTGAAGCTCTTTGTCTGAATGTTCTGTTGATGCCAGAGAAGGGCATGCATAAAGTCCTTTGCCAAACTTAATGGGAAATTGAACATTAGTTCTATGTAGGTGTTTAATCTTCTCAGCACATGGTATTAATTGCCTAAACAGTTCTAGAAGCACTGTCTTATCATCCGGATACCTGGGAAGTCTGTAGGCCATCCCAGTGAAACCTTGCACCCGTATATATGTAAATTTCTCAAATTGGATATACCATCTACCATATCTGGTTATTTCATTCATAGCCTCAGTGGAAATCCTCAAGGTTGTGTTTCTTTGCAGCATTCTTGCTATATACATCGTGAATGCATCATTTACCCTCTTGAAATGTATTAATGATTGGGATGAAGTCAGTTGTGGGTAGCATTCATATACTTTTATCCGAGTTTGTTCATCATTCCCAACTTCACCAACTTTGGACATCCATCATAGTGGTTTCTTCTTGCCAATGCATAGACAATATAGGATGTCCATCTAAAGTATTTGTTTTCCTTGAAATTGCTGAAGGCTTCATGGATGTTGTCACTGAGGATTTGAGCCCAGTGGAACTTAGTTCCCTTCAATATCTCAGTGATAATGACAAACATCCAGTCCTCAAAGGTAGAGGCTGTTGGCAATCCATATACTCTACTCAAGAAGGTTACCAAGTCTCCTATCTCATTGTGGAAGTCACTTCTGGATAGTACTCTAGAGAGCTTAATGAGGGCAGACTTTCTACTTTTAACCCAATGGTCATTTATATACTTTCTGTATCCTTCTATATCTTTATTATATGTTACCTGTGATCCCTTTTTGTCTGGCATAGTCATGACCTTGTGCCAGGGGATGTCAAAGGTCCCATCTAGAGAAGGTGGGGTCAGATCAACCAAGATATCCCCATTTGCTGTCTGAATTGTTCTTGTCACAATGTCATAGCTGTCTGCATAGGTGGCCATTAGTTCTGCACATTGCACCAAAGTAGGGAAGGTAGCTGCTTGTACAATACCACTATCTTTGAGTACTCTGGCTCTGGGAGTTGGATTTGGACCAAAGACTCTTAATCTGAAGTCATCTAGGTCTATGTGACCTAGGTCTGTGTCCCCTACATTACTCCATCTGGAGTGAATCTTAGTTTCTGGAGGGACTCCTTTGAACTCGTACTTCATTGTTTGGGCCTGAGAAGTCATTTAGTCTGCAAGACTGGACCTTGTAAGTTTGATACCTTGAGGAAACTCCTAACATACTCCTAAGTTTCAGAGGAATCTTAAGGCAAATTTGCTATTTACTACTAACATGCTTTTGAAGGAAAGTTAAATCTAACTGCAATAACAATATAGGCAATCAAATATCTAATGTTGCAAGAAAATTCATGAAAATTACCATTAACAATGCATTACAACATTAATTCCATCATTTTGAACCACTTTCCCTTTGAAAATTTTAGAAAATTTGATCATTTGCATGGTTTTGCGCTAATTTGAGGGTTGTCCGACCTTCAGACAGAAAAATGCTGAATTCAAGGTCATCCGATCTCAACAGGGAAATTGGACAGGTTCGACCAAAGGTTTGCTTCCTTTCATGCTTTTGAGTGCTTTGCGCGGGTTTTGACAGTGTTCAACTTGCGCGAGATTTAGAGGTCACCGACCTCTAACGGTTGTCAAGTCGGTCGGTTGAGATTTTAGTACAAAATCTTATCAATGTAAATTTTTCATTGCGTTTGCACGGGAATCAGCTTGGTCTGACTTGTGCGAGTTTCGGTTACTACCAACCAAGTTGGTGGGAGGGCATCACAGCGGAGGTCGGACAGGGTCATTTTTAGTGCAAAGTTGAGGCTTTGTTTTCAGCAGGATTTCAGGAGGCTACCGACTTTGCGGAGGAATTTGGGTCATCCGACCAAGTTAGAGACATGATCTTTTAGCACAAAGTCAGAGCGAGGTTTTTTAGATGCAAAAGATAATTTTGAAGCTTGTGGGGTTTTTGAGACCTTCCAACCAAATCAGAGAAGTATGCTTTGGATGCGTAGGTCGGACAAGGCCATTTTCAGCGCCAGATTGATCTGGATGTTCGGTGCGGGTTTTGGAGGTATCTGACTAACTAAGTGATCAACAAGCTTGCAGGTCGGTCAGAGCTCATTTTGGCACAAAAAAGGACCGAGGGTTTCATGGGAAGATTCACCTAAGTTTGGATTTTTAAACAATTTATGACAAACTATTTTCATAAGAAATCCTAACCAGGGTTTGAAAATAAAGAAATAACAATTGACTGTATGGAAACCCTAGTTAAAACCCTACAAACACAAGTTTAAGAAGATTCAATCACTTAATTGCATGTTTAATAGAAAGATTCAATCGTTAAATCCCAAACCCTAACTGTTTGTAGAGGAAAGCTTGAAGAACGGAGTTGAGTTCAAAACCCTACCTGTTGAATGCGAAGATGCATTTTAGCTTGCATAGGTAGGTCGCGGGTTCAAGCCTGGGTGTGTTTGGCAGAAATATGACCGAGCTTTGAAATCTCCCGTTTGAATGCGATCAAATGACTTAAAACACACGATAAACTACCTTTTAATCTTTGGTGAAATCACCATTAATGCGCAGGTGTACGACCTGCCAGTTTAGTGTTTGCTCAATTTTCCTCGAGCTTAGACCTAGCGGGGAAATTAGACATGTCGGACCTAGTCGGAGCAAGTCACTTTCAGCGCTAAACTTAAAGGTTCAGTTTGCACAACTTTGTGGATGTTTTGGGTTCATCTGACTTAGTCGGTGATCGCTTGATCCAACGCAAGTCGGATGACATCAATTTTAGTGCAGAAGTCTGACCAAAGGGAAATTAGTGCTAGAGTCGGGAGAAACAACTTTTAGCGCCAGGTCAAACAGATAGGAATTTTAGCGCAAAGTCCGAGCAATGGGAATTTAGCGCTAAGGTTGGACAAGTGAGATTTTAGCGCAATAGTCAGTTAAAGGGCATTTTAGCGCAAAAGGTCATTTCAAGGCCCTTAAAGGGAAAATAAGGATTCATCCTTGCAAATTTTGAAGTGATTTTCAATATCATCTTTTAATCAAGGTCAAAATGCACTTTGACCATTCAATCACTTAAGAGATGAAAAGATCCAATGACTCTCAAGCCAAATCAAAAGAGGGGGGTCCCCATTTTGAATGGGGCGTGTGTGCAAGGCATAATAGGTTGGATAAGCATCTGATACAGTTAGGGTTCAGTAAGGGTGCTACCAACAACAATCTCTATTTCAAGATCAATAATAAACAAATCCTAATTGTTGCAGTCTTTGTTGATTACATTATCTTTGGAGGTAATGAAGGTATGTGCACAATTTTTGCTAGAGAAATGCAAAGTGAATTTGAAATGTCCATGTTTGGTGAGATGAATTTCTTTTTAGGTGTGTAAATAAATCAATCAGATAAAGGTATCTTCATTTCTTAGTCTAAGTATGTGAAAGAGTTGTTAAAGAAGTTTGGAATGGAAGACTCTAAACCAGTAAATACTCCTATGGTAACTGGTTGTAAGTTGAGCAAAAATGATGATTCACCTATGGCAGATCAGAAAAGGTACAGATCTATGATTGGAGGATTACTTTATCTGACTCAAACCAGACCTGATATAATGCATGCAGTTTGTCTTGTGGCAAGATTTCAAGTAGAACCTAAGGAGTCACATGTGATGGCAGTAAAGAGAATTCTGAGATATTTGAAAGGCATAATGGATTATGGTTTGTGGTATCCAAAGGATAATTATTTCACTCTCAGTGCATACACTGATGCAATTGGCTCAGAGATGCAGATGATAGAAAAAGTACAAGTGGAGGTGCATTCTTCTTGGGAAAAAGGTTGGTATATTGGTTAAGCAAGAAACAAGATTAAATATCTCTGTCCACTGCAGAAGTAGAATATATTGTAGTAGCATGCAGTTGCACTCAAGTGTTATGGATGAAGCAGATATTGAAGGACATCAGAGTTGTATATGAAAATCCAATTGCAATCTTTTGTGACAATACAAGTGCCATAAACATATCAAAGAATCCAGTAATGCATTCAAGGACAAAGCACATATCCATAAGATATCACTTTCTAAGGGAAAAAGTGACAGAGAATGAAGTCAAGTTGGAGTATGTATCTACAAAAGACTAGATTGTAGACATTTTCACCAAACCTCTGCCTAAGGATACCTTTGAGTATCTCAGAGAAAAGTTAGGGGTTATTACCCCTCCTACTCTAAACTAAGATGCACAAGAGGGCATCAGTCCAGTAGTGCTTAGAGTTCCTTCTTTAGATCAAGATTAATGCTTTTAGGGCTACTTCTTAGGGGGAGTAGTCAGAGAGTTCAAAAGAGAGATTGGATCAGAGCAGTAGAATGTAAGTATGTGTCCATTGCCATTGATGTCAAAGGGGGAGAGAAATCATGTGAAAAACACAGAGAGAAAGAGTGCAGATGTGTAAAGAGATTGGGGGAGAATCTTGCTTTGATGACTGTTGCAGTTTCTTAATATATTGAGGATATTGAGAAAATTAGCCCCTTCAGAAGAATCAAAAAGTAAACAGTGAATCACAAAGAAGACAGTGAGTTGCATACTGAAGAACAGTCCAGAAGATTGCTCTGCATTTCTTACTAACTAAAGAACTTGATCTGTGGATTGGAAGTTATTTAGAGGCATGTCTAAAGATGCTAAATCCTGAGTTTGAGCCTCCGATATGAAGATTTGAGTGAGTTACATTCACCAGAGTAAAACCTACTTTTTCTGATTATTCACTGATAACTGAGAGAGTATTTTTCTCTACATTTCTCCACAGTAACATGTTTTGCTCTGCGGTTCTAGAGGGAAGTCTAGGATGATGATAAGTGCCTACAATTGCAATGGTTAATGTTTTGGTGGTCCGCAAGCTATCTTTCTTTTATGATAGTTGAAGACAGTGAAGTTCATGTGCTCTAGTGTGAAGAATCTCATGGATAAAGTGGTTTGAGTTTGTGTAGTTGCTCTTGGTGATTTTAATGTGCTTGTGGATACCTCCTAATCATGTTCCTATCTTTTTATTGGTCTGCATTAAGGAATTGAGATCGTGTTTGAAGATTATTCCCAAATAACATTGTGTGAAACTAGTCTTAGCCGACTTGGTTAACTCCAATGATTGCAGAGATCTCTTGAAGATTATAGAAGCATATTGTGGTGTGGAAGATCATGTTTGAGTCCTAGCTAAGGCGTGGCATGATCCGCACACATCTATACTATATTTCCTTTGCATAATTTTAAATTAGGTCAAGACCTATTTTGTAAATGTTTGTAATGCCAACCTTGGAGATTGTTCCAATGGTTGATGATTGTAATGCCAGCCTTGATGATCATTCCAAGGTTGATGAAGTGTATAAATACTTGTAATTGAGTAGTGGAAAATAAGTCCTGGTGTGAAGATGGGAAGATAAGGAGAGAGATTGAAAGACAGAGTAGAGCAGAGGAACTATTGTAGTTCAATGTATTAATCTCAGACATGAAGAAGATGTTGATCTTGGAAGTGAGCCACCAGTAGGGCTTAACAGCCCTCATTGTAATCTTTCTAGGTTTAGGGTTGAGGTAGTGAGCCTGCTAGACCTAGCTATACTTCATGGCAGTGAGCCAGCATGTTCTAGGCCCGTGGAGTGACCAAGCCTAAACATCATTTTTTAAAGATTGCAATATATTTTGAGAGATAATCCTCTCCGTGGTCTTTCCCCACCTTGGGGTTTTCCATGTAAAAATCTGGTGTCTCTTGTGTTTAATGTTGCATCTGTGTTTAAGTTTATAATTTCATGCATTCATTGTTTAATCATAATAACTGTGGACAAGTTATTAATGTTTAAGTGCATAAGTGGTTGAGTTTTTGGGACAACTGATTCACCCCCCCTCTCAGTTGTCTAGCACATTCCAACAGAAGCTGTTTTACTTTCTATATGTAATGTCATTTCTAATGATCACTAGTTGGTTGACTCAGGATGCTCATTTCATATGACCCCACATAAGGAAAGGTTTTCCACATATGAAGAGTATGATGGAGGTGATATATACGATGAGGACAACTCTACATTTCTAATAGTTGGGAAAGGCAAGGTATTGTTGTGTTTCAGGGATGGGAGGATTAAAACCCTCCTTGGTGTTTTTCATGTTCCTAGATTAGCTAGAAATCTGATTTCAGTTTCAAAGTTGAATGATTTGGGAATGCATGTAACATTTGACAAGTATGGCTACAGAATGGTGAGAGGGAACTTGGTGGTAGTGAAGGGGAAGAGATTGGGAAACTTGTTTAAGCTTGAAGCCACTATAGTTTGTAATGCCTCTTATGTATCTAAGGCTAGTACTGAAAATACATGTATGTTGTGGCACTGTAGAATGGGCCACACTAGTAATAATGTTTTGAAAACTATTAAGAATAAAAATTTGTTGGATGGTTTCTCATATTTTGATGAGCACTTTGATTTTTGTGAGCATTGTGTGTTTGGTAAACAAAACAAAAAATCATTTCCTTTAGGAAGCAAATCTCGTGGATAATGATTCTATTGAAAAATCTCATTATTTTGTCACCTTCATTGATGATGTATCCAGATTTACATGGATTTATTTTATGAAACACAAATCTGAAGTTTTCACTAAGTTTAAGGATTTTAAAGTCTTAGTTGAAAACCAATAAGGATTGAAGATTAAAATATTAAGATCTGACAATGGAGGGGAATATTGGTCTAAGGAATTTGATGAGTTTTACAAGCATGTAGGTATTATCAAACAAAAGACAACTTTGTATACACCACAGCAGAATGGTGTTATAGAAAGGATGAATCAAACAATCATGGAAAGAGCTAGAAGTATGATGAGTGATGCACAGTTGGATAAATGCTTTTGGGCAGAGGCTGTGTGTACTGCTTGCTACTTGATTTATAGATCTCCTTGTAAGGCTCTTGATTTGACACCTTATGAAGTGTGGATAGGTAAGAAACCTCCTATTTCACATTTAAGGGTTTTTGGCTGTGAGGCTTTTGTTCATGTGCCTAAGGAAAAGTGATCTAAGTTGGATCCAAAAGATGAAAAGTGTACATTCATTAGATATGGTGATAACATCAAAGGTTATAAGCTTTAGAATCCACTAACTTGTAAGATTATCTATTCTAGAGATGTTATTTTTAGGGAACTTAGAGCAATTTCTAAACCTGAGAAGCCAAAAGAAAAACAAGAAAAGGTAAAGAGAGTGCACTTTAATTTAGAACAGCAAGATGCACCTCAGGAAGAACACAATGATGGATTGGGGGGTGAAGAAGAAGAAGAAGATTCGAGTAGTTCTGATGAAGATGAATCTATTGTTACAGAAGAGTTTGGTGTAGATGATCATGTAGAAGAACAAGCTGAGACTCTTACTCCACCCTTGAGGAGATCCACAAGACAACATAATCCAGTTGACATGTATAACCCACCAAATTTCTGTTGTATATTTACTTTATTGAGTACTAACAATGATACTAGATCCTATAGGGAAGCTATTCTTGTAGATGATAGTGAATCTTGGTAGTTAGCCATGCAAGAGGAGATGATGGCTTTAGACTCTTGTAACACCTGGGATCTTGTTCGTTTGCCCAAAGGAAGAAAGGCCATAGGTTGTAAGTGGGTCTTCAAGAAGAAGTTTGGAGCAGACGGTTCATTAGAGAAGTACAAGGCTAGACTGGTAGCCAAGGGCTACTCCCAGAGAGAGGGAGTTGATTTGGTGAAATTTTCTCTTCTGTTGCTAAGTTGACTTCTATTAGATTTCTCTTATCCATTGCTATAGCTTATGATTGGGAGATTGAGCAAATGGATGTTAAGACTGTGTTCTTGCATGGAGATCTTAAGGAAGAAATTTATATGCAACAACCTACAGGTTTTGAGGTAAAAGGAAAAGAACATTTGGTTTGCAGGTTGAAGAGGTCTCTCCATGGTTTGAAATAGTCCCCTAGAATGTGGTATCAAAAATTTGATTCATTTGTATTGAAATTGGGTTTTGTTAGGAGCGAGGAGGATCATTATGTGTACATTCACTGTATTGATGATTCTATATTGATCATTGCATTGTATGTTGATGGCATGTTATTTTTTAGCAATACTAAGGGTATGATCAGTGAAATTAAAGCCCAATTTCAGGTGCATTTGATACGAAGGATCTTGGAGCTACCAGGTATATTCTGGGTATGGAGATCAGGAGGGACAAAAGTAACAAAAAGCTTTGGTTGTCACAAAGTAAGTATGTGAATACCATTTTGCAGAGATTCAATATGCAGGACTGTAACCCAGTTAGAGTTCCTTTACCCATTGGTACTAAGATTTCATTAGATATGTGTCCAAAGAATGAGGATGATTTTGAGGATATGTCTAATGTGCCATATGCTAGTGTTGTAGGGAGTTTGATGTATGCAATGGTTTGCACTAGGCTAGTATTACCCAAGCAGTGGGAGTTTTGAGCAGATTTATGTCTAACCTTGGTAGACAACATTGGAATTATGTGAAGAGGGTGCTTAAGTATCTTGTAAGTACTCTTGATTATTGTTTGGTTTATTCTGGTACTGATAGTGCTAATAAATCATTGGACATAGAGGGTTTTGTTGATGTAGATTGGGTAGGTGCCTTGGATAGATGAAGGTTCACTAGTGGCTATGTGTTTACTTTGTTTGGAGGAGCAGTGAGTTGGATGAGTAAGAGGCAGCCCATAGTTGCTTTGTCCACCATAGAAGTAGAGTATATGGATGCTACTCATGTATCTAAGGAGGCAATTTGGTTAAGGAGATTGTGTACAGGTATTGGATTTGATTGTAAGATCATTTAGATTGGTTGTGATTGCCAGAGTGCTATATTTTTGGCCAAGAATCCTATGTATCATGCTCAAACTAAGCATGTTGATGTACAATATCACTTCAAGTTTGAGAAATGGTTGCAAATGGACAGATTGAGTTGAAGAAGGTAGAAACTCAGGAGAATGTTGCAGATGCTTTGATCAAGCCTGTGAGCATAGAGAAATTCGTTTGGTGCAAAGAGGCCATGGGCCTTGTTTATAGTGCCTGATTATTTTATGGTTTTCCTATGGGTATTTATAATGTATGATGTCAAGTGGGAGAATGCTAGGATTAAGGTACCATCAACCTTGTAAATCCTATGTAATTAATTACTCCTAATATTGTTTGTAAATCACCCATAAGGGATGAAAGGTTTCACCAGCAACGATCTTGTTTCAGCCGTATGTTTATATCCGATACACAATGTTCACTCGTCTGTGATATTTTGTTGGTTATCTTTCCCTAGAAGGCAACTCCCTTTTATAAGGATATTTTGTACTACATTTTTATCAGATTTGAGAGTAACAGGCGACGCTGGATTGAAGACTGAAGAAACAAAGGAAGTGCATGTATTGTAATCTCATATTTGAAGATAATACAACTTAGAGCCTCTTTTCTTGGTGGAGTTTTTTTATCCAAAAGGGTTTTTCTCCACATTACATACTGTGTTATGTGTTTAGTTCTTAGTGCATGCTATTTTTGTGTAATGGGTTTTTAATTTCTGTTGTAATCTCCATTGATTCTACATTGTTAGAGGATAATAAAGATTGAATTAGATTTCTATTGTGTGGTTTGCACCTTCATTTCTAACAACAAATGCCCACTGGATCCACCATTTGGCATAATATTGTCAAATCTAAATCTACCCTCTCTTTGGATCTCTAATAGCAGGTTGGAGTGGGGGTGAAGGTCAGATTCTAGGAAGACTCTTGGGTCTCCTCCTCACCTTTATGTTTTCATCCCAACTGCTCGACTATTAAAGATGAAATTCAGAGAAGGTTGGGCAATTATGTCAATAATTACTAGGAAATTAAAGGTGGTCAGACAATATCTCCTAGTCCTGGTTTTCCTACCCCTTAGATACTATGACTGCTACTTTGTTAAAGTGTCTTTAGAATCATAGATTCTATATAAAATTTATGGACGACATGATAGTCTGGAAAAGTGATCACTCGGGAAACTACACCATCAAATCTGGTTTCACTATGCTGGATACTTCCTACAATGACAACTTTAACTAGAAGCACATTTAGGGCAACAAGTCCATCCCTAAAATCAAATTTTTCTGGTGGACTGTGAATCACTACAAAATACTAACTATAGATAATCTTCAAAAATGAGGATTTTAGATGGCAAACAAATGTCTTCTGTGTGAAATGGTTGAAGAAAGCATAGAACACTTGTGGTTCCATTGCATTTATGCATGGAAGATTAGATAGAAAATAATGAGTAATTTCTTTGTTTCCTAGGTTTGGCAAGGAAAGGTGAGAGAAATCATAGAAAGTTGGGTCTCACCTTTCAAACACCCTCTTATCTCAGAACTATGGTGGCGAGATTTACTTATGTTGGCTAGGGTCTCTAGAGGGAAAGTAACAATAGGGTGTTTATAGAGAAAAATAAACCTTGGAAGGTGTTATCTGAGTCCATAAAACTTAGCATCATAGAGAATGTCGAAGAGGTTGAAATTAGAAATCCTAACCTCAACCCTATGGAGATGGAAATAAAGATAGCCAAAAATTGGAGGCTTCCTAACAGACTTAGGAAAGCTGACCATGAAAAGAGAGCAGCTAGAAAGAACATCCACTGGTCCACCTGACTCTGGATGGTTTAAATTAAACTTCAATGGTGCCTCCAAGGTCAACCCAGGTCAGGCGGGAGGGGGTGGTTTATTAAGGGATAGAAAGGGACAAGTTATTGGCACCTACGTTGAGAACATATGAATTTAGACATGTAATTTTGCAGAAGCTAGTGCTTCTCTTCAAGGTATCTTAATGGTTATTGATAAAGGGATCAAGAATCTAGTCATAGAAGGGGACTCTAAAAACATACTTAACATGCTAGCATCTAAGGCAACCCCCAGCTGGGCCTATAAAGACATTATTGATATAAGAAAAAACATTTAAATTTTTTTGATAAGGTTTCTATCCAACACATATTTAGGGAGGACAATGGGTTGATGGATGCCCTTTTAGACCTAGGATCCATTTATAAAAACATTGTCAATTGGATAGATGGGAAGAACCTCTCATAACATATAGCCTCTATCATTAAAATAAAGATTTTAAATCCATATAAGGTTATGAACATTTCTGTCCCTGAGAGGAAGCCTCACATGAATGAAAAAATTCACTGGAGAAAAGATAATAATGACAAGATATGGATCAGAACTCACATTACCTGTATCTAGACTCAATGGTCGCCATTCCATCCTTTCATCATTGAAGCTACTAGTTATTTCTTTGTTGAGACTGGGAATTCCACCATGGGAGGAGATTTGATTCAAATAGAGTCGACTAGCTGCAAGAACTTTAAGAATGAAACTAAGTTGTGGGGAGTGCTAGATAGGGGGCACTTCACCTTGTATTGTGAAGCTATGAATGGGTTTGATACCCTAGTGTCCCATGAATTTGTAGCTTCCTGGAAAGTTGGTGTGGTGTCTATAAGAGGCATTTCATTTAGGGTGATGGAGGAGCTAATTATAGAGGTCACCAAGCTCAAAATGGAAGGGACCCAACTCCCTAAGATAGTTAAAGGGAACTATCAGGAAGACATGCAAAAGTTTCTTCAATAGGGTGAAAAGAGCAATAGACTGCAGAATGGGTATTGCAAAGATGACCTCCCAGGAATATGGAAGAGGGTTGTTAAAATCCTGATGAGGTGTGTTATCCTAGAAGGACATTTTAAACAATTCCATGCCTATCTCTTTCTTTCGTTGAACCATTTCCGTTTGAATGCTACCTTAAATTTTCCTTATTGACTTTTCACTTTGTTGGAAGAGTCAGTCTAGAAGGTGTTGATTAGAGAGAAAACCCCGCCTCTTCACCAGGGGCTTATCTACTCCATCTATAAGTTTGACTTGGCCTTCACTCCAGACCTAGATCTTAGACCCCATATTTATAATCCTTCTCTTGTGGAGCACCTTCCTGCCGAGCTGCATCCCTCTAAGAAACCCAAATTGTCTAAACCCTAGTCCTCAACGAACCCTATTCCTGTTGAGCTTCCCACCCTGCCCTTGGCTGGAAAGAAACTTTAGAAGGTGTATTTTTGTGATCCCCTTGAGTATTCCCCTATTCAAGGTGGCTTGATCCCTGAACCCCACAAAATAAAGACAAAGGTAAGAGTAAGGTTCTGGGGAATTTGCAGGATGCTCCTTCCCATTCTTGACCCACCTATTAGGAGAAATTCATCCCTTCCAAAAGTAACTTGACTACTCCCTCTCCTAGAAGTCCCCCTACTGGTGAGAAAAGTCCTTGGCAGGATAAGAGTAAGTGTATTTCTTGTAGTCAGCTAGAAGAAAAGGTGTTAACCCTATACAAGGCAATGGATTTGCAAATCAAGTTTTAAAATGACAATTGGCACAAATGCACCACACTAAAAAGAAGATTAAGCACATTGAGATCATCACCCAATTAGAGACCTTTGAATGGCCTAATGAGAATGTTGATGATCTGTGGCAGGAGGTGGAAAAGTTAGCCAAAACTTTTGAAAGATGGGAAAGTATGGAGGAAGAAATGAATAAGATTAAGAATAACTAGGAAGTCATCAAGAAGAACATGGAGGAGATAATAGATTTTAGGAAGGAGACTGTTAAAAATTCTACTACCACTCTATGTTTCCAAGATGAGATGGAAAAAAGAAAAGTAGCCAAGGGAGGTAATTCCAGTACTCTCACCATTGGGAACACCAATCAATAGCCTAACATAATGAATCCAACCAATAGGACCAAAGTGAAGAGTAAGAAAATCAAAGGGAAAGACGTGGTCATGGGGAATATTGATGGGCAAGACATTAGTGTATAGGAGGCTACCTTAAGGATAAGCTAGTGTTCCTTAACAGGGAGTGGCAGGCCATCAACAGCCTGAAGATTCTTTCAGAACAATAGGGTTCCTTCTGATAGTCCTATGTTGGTCTTTCTTTTTGTGCTGGTTTTGTGTATTTAATTAGTTGTTTCTTGTCTTGTTGGATTTGTGCTTTGTTTTACTCCTTGTAATACTCTTCCTATTTGCCTTTTTGGATTTTTTGTATGGGTTTGGGCCCTTCCTAGTTATCTTAATCAAAACAAAAGAAGAAATTAAATCAGGTGTGCTTGGTCACTAGTATTAAACTATTTAACTACCATTTAAATGAATCTATATACTCTTTTACTCAACAACCACTATTGTCATTAATCTTGCAAAAATGTAGTTAATCTCTCTTCTTAAGGTTCTTGTTTAATTAATAAAACATTGAGAGGGGTAGTCTTGCAATTAATATCTTTAAAATGTATGATTTGTGAACAAATATCTTGATAATATAAGTTTACTTACAAAAAGAGAGAGAGAGGAGAAGTTATATATATATATATATATATATATATATATATTCAAGATAATCATATTCATGTATATTTATATTAATGTTTTTTTAAAAAAATTGAAAGTTTGAAATTTAAAATGCTTGGCTTGTTATATTTCGTTCACCCATATGCAACAGAACTATAAAATAGAAATATATATATTCAACATAATCATATTCATGTATATTTATATTAATGTTTTTTAAAAAATCAAAGTTTGAAATTTAAAATGCTTGGCTTGTTATATTTCGTTCACCCACATGCAACAGAACTACAAAATAGCAATTGCACTGTGAAATGGGTACACCGAAAACAAATTTGGAAAGAAGTTATGTGTGGATAAAAGAAAACATTATTTTTCATATGGGAAACTTAAAGTATACATAGTTTGTAAAATTGAGTCAGCATGATCAATAAATAAGGGGGCATATTTGTAAGAGTAGTAAAGAGTATTTTTATTTGTTTGTAATATTAGTATTTAAAAAAAAAAAGTATATAGAATATTTGCATTAATTTTTTGGGTCTATTTTGATTTGTTGAATCATGTTCATATTTTGAACATTGAAACCATGTAATGATGTGTGTTGTTGTTCTATAGTGGTAAGTAAAGTTTGAGTAGATGATTTGGACCAACACATACCAAGCTCCACTTTTTCATTGTAAAAGTACCATAGCCTGATCTTTAATGTAGGGTTTTACATTGGGATGCTTGACTATAACCTCAAGTATATCACACAAAAAAACACTTTTTGTCACTATGTTTATGTAGTTAAGATTAGTTTTGTAATCCCATGATGGGTAATGATTTTGTGTTCTAGGAATTGTCTCTTCAATTGTGATGGGTGGTAAAGGTAAAATTTGGAAATAATTATTCATAGGAAGGTTATGCATGTAGCCATGTTCTCTACTTGAAATTGAAAGGTACTCTACCTCTCTCTTTTTATTTCTCCTTCTCTCTTCCTATCTTTGTCTCTCTACCTCTCTCTTTTTCTCTATCTCTCTCTCTCCCTATTTATCTCTGTAGGTCTCTATATATATCTCTCTCTCCCTCTTCCCTCCCCCTCCTCTCTCACGCACTTCCTCTCTTTGAGATTTTTCTCTCCCTATGTTTCTCTCTCCTCTCTCTGAGATTTCTCACTCTACCTCTCTTTTTCTCTATATCTTTGTCTCATCCTCTCTCTATCTCTCTACCTCTCGCCTTTGCTCTCTCTCTCTCTCCAATTCTAAAGGTACATTCAATGGCCATTACATTTATATTTAATCTAAAGATATGATTTTGGATTATAATATTATATTAGAAATAAATTTAGAAATTTACAACGTAGGGAAAGAATAACATGAGCTAGTGAAGAGGAATGACCTACCAATATTTCTACATAACCACCTATAATTGTCCACCTGTGATCCAAGAAACATGTTGTCATGGACTACTACAATCTTCATTTCTTGTGATGTTTTGGTTCCTACTTTGTGTGGACAATGACATGAAACATTTCACCTCTTCTCTAACCATCTAAACATCCTCCATTCAATTGTCAACTAGGAAACTACCCACTTTGTTATCTCTTTGCCATACACCAACCACTTGTGATCTAGGGTATGTGAGACACCACTATTGAAATAACTATTGTTGCCATATCATATGGAAACAACTACCCTAATGGGATTAACAATGACACATAGATCTACAGAAAAATCACTTGCCAAAATGGAGCAATTGGTCAATTCCAACACTCATAATTAATACCTAGGGAAATGTAAAAAGTTGCCCAAAATATGAACAACCAATTTTGAAGTCAAACATTTACTCAACAAAAGGAAAACTATCTTTTGCACATTTGTAGCATCCTTTTACTTTACACAATAACTAAGGTAGGTTGTGCAATAATTGTTGAGTGATATTATTGGGGAACCCTTTGGATTCAAACTTCAAATTGCTTAAACAAGTCTTTGGGTCACCTATACTTGAGACTTTTGTAAACGCCTTATTTATTGTGCTTAAGTTCTTATTCTCATTTCACCTCCTATCTTATAGATTGTTTATACCATGTTTGTTATATTTTGTATATTCTCATTTCACCTTTCATACACCCTATGCATTGTTTACTACTTAGGAGCATCTCCTTTATGATTGTTTGTTTTTTAAATATTGGATCAAAGCAATGAATAACTCCTTTATGATTGTTATGTGCTTTATCCAAGTTACAAGTTTATGATGTTTTGTAGAACACTTTCCCCCCATTGCAATATAGTTTGGCTCAAGATCAATATAGTTTGTCAACTTTGTGAAGTACAATAGCTGCATATTTGAGACATTTCTCTAATTATGAATCTGATCTTTGGTTGCAAACTTGATTTCTTACAGTGTGCACTCTTATTTCCTAGTTCACCTAATTAACTTTTATCTTATTTATTTTGATGATTGGTTGTATTTATGAATACTTTTAGGGTGAGTGCACAAAGATGGGTCTACATTTCACAGAAGTTTTCCACGCAAGGAAAATCATGACTAGAACGAGTGCTCATTAAGGAATAGGCTCTCGTTTAGGATCGGGCTCCTAAAGCCAAACATGCTTCTATTGTAAAATGGGCATTCATAAAAGGAATGGGTGCCCATTTCTAAATGGACACTTGTTTTCTAAAAGTTTTTTTTGAAATAGGCCTACAAGCTCATTTTAACAACCACAGATTGTGGAAGGGAGACCAAAATAGAAGATAAAAATGGGTACCCACATCACCTGACCCCCATTGCATGCCTCCAAAAGCTCCCCACCTTCTCTAAACTGACTATTAGCTAGTGCGGGTAGGTGGTTTGTTATTTTTTATTATTAGTTTTATCTTGTTACAGTTATTTCATTTGAAAACCTAAATTCGTAATTACGTATTTGTTAGATACATATTTAGTTTTTTTTCATGATCTTAAACTATAAATCTTAAACCCTAAACCAAAAACACTAAACCCTAAAACCTAAACTATAAACCCTAAACTGTAAAATCTAAACCCTAAACCCTAAACACTAAACCGTAAACCCTAAACCCTATACCATGATATGTTTAATAAAAACCTAAATTCATAAATTAGTTTACTTTGATATTGGAGTCACTTATTACATAAGCTAGGTGTGCCCTATACAAGTGCCATGCATTGAATGTGTACAACAAAGAGAACTTATTTGGATGTTTGAACTCTAAACCTAAAACTATAAACCATAAACCCTAAAATTCTATACTGTAAAACTCTAAACTTAAAACCCTAAACCCTAAACCTTAAAGGATCAAGTGTCATGGTCATGCCTCTATATTTGTGCCCTAGACCCCCCTTTTATTTCTCTATGTTGCACTTGTATCAAACTACATATCTCAATCAATGAAGGCTTTTTAAAATATTCTTGGTGACTATATGCTTATTCAAGTTAAGTCTTGTTTCGAAAAATTCTCATATTCCTATGTTCTTTGCTTCTAAACCCAAGCTTGTTATATGTTGTAGTTCTCACTCATGGCCTTGTGTCAATAGATCCCTAAACTTTCTCTACCTTGACTTTTCTTTGGTCTCATATTTTTGCATATAGAGCTTCAAATATTCAAAAAATTAAATAACCTTACCCTCTATTTTACCCTTGATTACTTTTCTTATTCAGTTGTTTAATTCTTATTGATGAAGTTATACCAACTACTATGGTTTAGAGAAACAATAATAATTTGTAAGTTATAATTGAAATGCATGCAAATAGTGTTATAATTTGCATCTAGTTTATGTAAAGTTATGAGTTAGCACTGCATAGTTAGCTTATAGATGAGAACATGGATAACACATTTTTATGACATTTCAATTTCTTATGTGCATGAGATATGCTAGTGACTTACATCTAGGTCTATTATGTAGATGACCATAGAGCTCTACTCTCTATAAGGATAGCTTGTACAATTTGCTAAGGTCTCAAATCATAGTCATTCTTATCTTCGACTCACACAAATTCAAGAAAAACTAGACCACACTTGCACACAAGAATCACAACTCAAACTTACTTCATTAGACTCACAAAATTCATGGTTAACACAAAAACTTATCCCGTGGTATGCACACACATAGTACTAATGTAACTGACACACACATAATGCACATTCGCAACAAATTGAATCATAGGCTTTAAAACTATTAACCAACTATATTTACTATAATCACTAAACCTTAATTTTTACCCTAATCCCTAAAACCTAAATTTTAACCTTAAAACATAGAGGAAAACTTGAAAAAAAGTAAGAAAATGCACTTAAAAACACCTACCTACCTCTAAAAATAATCAACTAGAGTAATGGAGGGAGGAGGTAAACTCTAGATGATGTACTAGGCTTGAATGGAAATTGCCATTTGTGACTATCCAACCACTATCCTAAAATAATTAAAAAATGCCCACATGCATGGGCAATAAAGACATTATTCTTTTTCATAACAAACAACCATTACTAAGTGGGTGTTTGTTTATCTTCTATACATTCAAATAACATATGTACATTAGTAATAGGTCTCCATTCTTAAAAGGTATCTACTTAGGTTTAGGAGTCTAAACTATAATGGGTCTTTGTTTCTTGAAAGTGGGTACACGAGTTTTAGATAATAGGTACCCATTCCATGTGATAAATTTTGGCCCCACATTTTTCCCCTTGATGTGGACCCATTATATTGAACTTACCCTAGAATTAAGGAAGATGGTATTCCTAAGATGATATTTAGGACTCATGACAATCATTATGAGTTTTTGGTGATGCCATTTGCTCTTACTAATGTTGCTTCTACATTTTAAACATAAATGCATTCCATCTTTAATTTATTTTTAGGACGTTTGTATTAGTGTTCTTTGATGATATATTGATTTATAGAAAGACATGGGAAGACCGGTTTCACCATGTTGATAAGGAGTTACAAATTATCCAACAATATTAGTTTTATGCTTAGCCTTATAAGTGTGCTTGTGGAATCAAAGAGGTGGAGTATCTAGGTCACATTGTGCCTCATTAAGGAGTAAAGTTGATCCTAATAAAATCAGGGTTATTGTAGAGTGGCCTATTATAAAACCCTTAAGAACTTGAGAGGCTTCTTAGGACTCATAAGATACTATATAATATTTGTAAAGAGTTAAGGCCACATAGAAACACCCATCAAAAAACTTTTCAAAAAGGATACTTTCTAGTGGAATGAGGTAGCTAATTTGATATTTGAGAGGCTAAAGGAGATGATGTGTATGACTCTAATTTAATAGCGTCAAGATCCTGCCTTGGCATTCTCATCATAAATCATCAACACCGGTATCTAGTTAGAGCTTATACCTTTTTTATATCCTTCCTTGACACCTTTCTCTTCACCTTAACTCATATTAGTGCTCACAAATTCAACAACCTTCAACAAGGCTCTTTCTAATATTTATGCACTCTTTTGAGCTCCTCCTATGATGTAGAGCAGGGGTATAAAATGATCAAACTCACTCAGACAACCATTCACAAGAATCTTTAGCCATCAATCAATGGGCTTTCCTTCACAAACTGCCCTTAATCCTTATAGCCTTTCAAAAAGGTCTTTTTGACCATAACTTTTGGAGCATACTTGATCTTCCAGAAAGGAGACCCATTTAGGATACCCTTTTGGCCATTCTTACACATATCTAGAAATGAGGTGGGGTTTCTTTGTACTGAAGGGCTAAAAAATTGTCTGTCCTCCTTCTTGACTAGGCCTAATTAGGCATTTAGGCATGACAACACTGAGTTTTTGACTCCAAGGGTTCTTTACTCCTATTATAACACATCAAACACATCACATATAGCCTAAATGGACTGTTCCCTCCTTATGGACCATCCTACAATAGTCTTTTCAATCAATCCTCTAAGCATCTAGGGTCTTCTACGTCTGATACATAGAGATATCAGACCATCAGAGTAACTTCACACGTGCAAACTTTCACACCTACCTCTACAACCTTGAGAATATGAAAATACATGTCTAAATAGTCCATTCCACCAAGTTTTAGGGTTTTCTACTAGTGGAATGGAGAGTTATACATTTTCTTTGCTCACTGGTTACCCTAATTAGGGTTTGGACCAGTCTGGGAAGAAATCAACACAACTCTCTCATTATTGAATGAAAATGAATGCAACAAAGAACAATAGAAAGTAGATTTAGTATGTTTTCATTTTCAATTGGTTTCAGATTAGTACAGGGTCGTACAAATCCGTACTATGCAAGAGAACAACAAAAAAAATGTTAGGAAACTACAGAAAATAGAGCATTTTTATTGCTTCAACTTCCAAAATTCAACCACCAACCCTTGGGTCCTACAATGTAGACCATTTTATGTCTCAATAAACAATTTTCCTCATACAACTGACTTCGACTACCATTTTAACCATCTTTTGAAGAGTTGTCAACAAAACTGCAAGATTTGTCAAGACAACAATGATAACATATGACAACTTTTGGAAGGACTAACTAATTGACCCCAAACTTTCACAAATGGGTCCAAATGGATAACAAAGGCCCAAAATGACCTTACAAACATGAAATAACCTAAACCAAAACAAAATTCCAACTTTTGACTCTTGGAGGCATAATGGACCTATGGGTGCTCTTGCACCATACTCCAAGGGAAAAGAAAGCTCAAGTCCCACTTGAAGACAAATCTGCAACTGTGTAGCAATGTTTGATAATGTCATCTTCAGTCATCCAAGAAGCATCTTCCATAGGAAGACCTATCCATTTGACCAAATATTGGAAGTAGGTCCTATGCCCTGTCTTCTTGAGTTCTTGCTTGTCAATAATGGACTCTAACTCCAAAGGCTGGTTTGGTGGGAGATCTCTGACCCATTCCTCATCTGAGAAAGCTGATGAGTGTTGGAGTACAGGACAACATTGAGAGGGGGGGTGAATCAGTGTTGTATAAACTTTTACAACTTTTTCACCTTTTAATTTACAAGACAAAGAGATAAAGACATCAATGAACTGTTAAACACATATGCATAAATATGATAATGAAAAGTATGAATCGGGACCCTATGAATAAATCATTAAGGCAGATGAAGATAAACAAGAAACATAACACCTGATTTGATGAGTGGAAAACCTTCAAGGGGAAGAAAAACCACTCTGAAATGCCTCACTAGCTTAATAAAAAACTTCACTAGTTACAAACAGATCTCACTGATCATACAAGCCTCACTGGCTACAAAGACGTCTCACTGACCATACAAGCCTCACTTGCAAAAAACAATTATTTTGGACATAATACAAAGAATACAAAGGGTTTCTCTGTTTCAATACAAACCCCTAAATTTGCATATCCCTTTGCAATCACACTCAATTCAATATACATATCAGTTTCATTATCTCTGCACAATTAATTCACCTGATTCAGATTATCTCTACACAATCAATTGCATATTTTCTTCATACTTGACATGGTTCAATCTGTAAGTTTGTTGCCTAATGTCTTTATCTACATATTCCTACAAAAACATGATCTCATACATCTCTCAAATCACATACAAAATATCATGTTTCATCTGTATTTTCTCTTCAAAAGAATCTTCACAAAAATGTCTTCATCACTACATATTGGTCCACACAAAAAATCATCCATCAATGTACTTGCAATACCATATTATAAAAATTGAATGTCCTTTCATGACTTTTCACATTCTTCTTATTCTCTGATTCATTTTCACCTTCACAAAAATAAATCTTCAATGAATTTTAATCATTCTGCCCCTGTCAAAAAAAATAAAACAATTTCTCTCCATATTTCTTCTCTTCAAAAAATCATCTCCATTTTTATTTTCTCTGTATAAAAAAATCATTCTCCTGCAATAAAATAACTTTTCATATTCCTCTGTGCATAATTATTTTCTCAACACTTCAATAACCCCCTTCAATTTCATCTTCTTCTTCTTCAAAAATTGCTTCCATGTCTTTTATATTTTTAAGAGCCTTAAAAAATTATTATACCCTGCATAAAGAAAAACTTCAATAATATTTTATCGATCTGCAAAGAAGAATATCTATCATCTGCTCCTTATCTTCCTTTAAAAGAAAATCTTTATATTCCAAAAAATAAAATATCCTTCCTTTTTAATATCTTCAAACTGCACGAGAGAGAGAGAGAGAGGCCCACTTGTGTTTCAAAATTAGAAAAAATCTTCATAAAAAATCTCATTAAAAAACTCAAATAAATTTGCCTTTTTGAAAGGCTAAAAATAGCCTTATAAAATCTTATTTTCTGTAGTCTTGAGATTTATGATGTTCAAATACACTTCAAAATGCATGTAAAGGGGAGGAGTTGAATAAGATTAATATCCTGCGCGCCCTTTGAAATTTTAATTATAACCTTCAATGAAGTTTTTGGTGCCCAAACCATAGAAGGTGACCATTACCACCGGTCACACTAGGAAGAGGGGGCCAGTTGCCCCATGATGGCAACCCCTCAAGTTGTAACTTAAGTTACAACATACCTGTGATAGGGAGTCATCAGACAAATACAACATAAAGTGCATTTAACATGAGACGGGTAGGAAAGGTAATAATGTATGCTTTGTGTTAGGATATCTTAATGTTTTAACTCTTAGTTAAGAACTCTAATCAACATGATCCCTCTGAAAACTCAAGAACATCTTGAGCTTGTATCTGCCAAGTATCCCTCTGATGATCCCTCTGCACATGAGCATGTATCTACCAAGTAAAATGTAATGATATACAAACAAGAGGACTTCAATTTGCATCACATACATGACCTTTGACATCACATTCACACCTTTGCTATGCAACTCCTGATTATGTCATTAAGACACACTAAACAAGACATCTACTGCAACTATGAAGCAAATTGTTCTTGAAATGGAAAGCATCCACTACATAGGATGATCTTGATGTCCTGCAAGAAGTAAAGTATGAAAATGAACAAATATAAGTTCTGTCAACTTTCATATGAACACATGAACCTCTTTCTTGACATTCCATAACATCTTGAAACATGATGATAAGAACATCCTGCATTATACAAAGAGGCTTGAAACAATTCAACATTTTCATATAAAGAGGTTTGATGTCCTCTTCCCCTGACCAACTGCCATCAACTATAAACATGATTCCTTACTATCAAGCTCAACATGATGCCTTTGACTTAACCTTGCTGATCATCATCATCATGATATGAAATCTTTGTGTTTTCTCAGCATTGCATCTTATCACCTTGCATATTAGCATAACACATATACATTGCATCATACCTACATCATCATTTCTTGAACTTCTGTATGATCAACATCATAAAACAAAACTAAGAACTCCAAGGACCTCTAAGAAAGCAAGTACTCCTGACATGATATTGTATGACACATAAAGCACATATGATTTCATGAAGACAACTTTAACAAACCATCTTGATAATGGTATTGATGACACAACTTATCACATAACAATGAATCATCATGAACATGAAAATGAGAATCTTTGACATCTTGATGTAATCTCATTATGGAGAGCATCACTTTGCAAGACATAAAGGATAAAGCACTATCAACCTATATCAACCTGCAACATCAAGAAATCATCTCCACCTAAGGCAAACATGAAGCAACTCCACCAAGCATTCTGAGACATGAAGGATAGCAAGCATGACATGAAACACTTGACGTGAAGATCAAAAACAACTTTTGACATCTATTGTGCCTTGGACAACATGAAGACCATAATATGAACTCCTAACTCTGTGAACTCCTAATATATGAACTCCACACACTTCTATCATCAATGACAAACAACTCAACACCTTTTTGACATCAATGACAATTAACCTCCATCAATCTCCCCTTGATTAACTCCATTGAAAAATGTTAAAGCTTGATCATAACATTTACAATCACATTGCATTATGAGGATTTTGAAGACATAAACTCTTGTTAACCTGTTATCTTTCCTTTGAACCTGTGATGATCTATAATGACAAAAATAACAATCCTGAAGCAAGCATATGACAAACCTTGTTGACAATACCCTAAAACAACTCTTCAACTTGAGAGCAACAAGTCACCATGAAGCCCACATTTGAAGACATACATCCTGAAGCACAAGACCATACTCTCAGCATACTACCACTTGTTGTCATGATAAAGAATGAAGACCATCTTGTGCAAAACCAAATGCAAAGACATGTGTTATGAATTGACTTCTTCCATCTTAGCAAACATTATCAGGTAGGAATCTAATAATATGATAATCAAGACAAAATCATTATATTGACAAGCATCAAATTATCTCCTCCTGAAACTTCTTGGGGATAATTGATAAAACATTGAACAACTCCCCCTCACTTTATGCTATATCTTATGCAACTGATGATGTAATTTGTGCAAGATGCACAAGTTTAGGATCTATCTTCTCTTGACTTTGTTTCATTCTCCAAATTTTCACAGGTTTTTTCTTCTGTTCAGTTTTCTTCTTCCAAATCTTTTCAGCCTCTTTCCTTTTCCAACTTTTCAAACTAGATAATGCAATTCTTCCATACATTCTGCAACTATATGCTTTGTGACTAGGAGAGTTGCACATATAACAAACTATATTGTTATTAAAATCAAATGATTGATAATTACCTTTTGATATCCTTTGAGCACTTATGTTGTGACTCCATTCATCATCATACCTTCCATGCATTCTACAGTTTCTTTGTATGTGACCAACATTATTGCACTTGTAACACACTGGATAAATATTAGATTGACTTCTTCTGCAATCAACTGCTTTGTGTCCAAAATGATTACAGGTATAACAATAACCAAAAAATGAATAATTATACCTGTACATATAAGCTTGTCTTACTGGAGTAGTTCTTCTAAAATTTCTTCTTTGATTGTGCATTTTTACAAATTCTTCTTTGGTTTTCATTTTAGTTTCAATCTTCTTTTTGCCTTCAAGAGCAGTAGCATGATAACTCAAATCATTTTTTCTTCTAGGAGTCTCTCTGACTTTGGAACACTCTCCTTCTTCATAAACTAGACTAGTATTGTCCTTATGATGCTTTTGTTTGCCCAACATTTCATGCAACTTGTTTGAGCTTTCTTCAAACTCCTGATATTTCTTGGCCAGAACCTTGAGACCTTCATAATCTTTTCTCAAATTAACAATTTTAGCCTCTAATTTCAGATTTTTGATTCTTTTAATCTCAAGGTCAGATTTTGTTACATCTATTATTCTTTTGGCTTCCTCAATTTCAGTCTTTAGTCTGATAATCAATCTGTCAGATTCATCAACATGACTTTTTAATCCTATAATTTGATATCTTGCCTCTTCAAGATCAGAAGATACTCTTTCAAGGTCTGAAAGTGCTTTCTCTTTGGATTCTTTTTCTTGTTGTAGCTACAACTCGAATCTTTGGTTCTCCTTTTTATACTTCTTGATTTCACTCAGAGCACACATGAGCTCTCCTTCAACATCAACCTCACATTCTTATTCATCATATTCCTGATCATAATCACTCATAATGTAACCTCCTTTTGAAACAGATTGGACCTCATCTCCTTCATGTGAATATCTTCCATCATTGTCACTCTTCTTAGATAACAAGTTGTCCTCTTCTTCAAATGCATCACCTTGATAGATTCTTATCAATTCCTTCCACACATCATGAGTTGTTTCACAATGCATAACTTTACAAAAAACTTCATTAGATAATCCAGACAAAATGGCCCTTTTTGCTATATGATTACATTCATAAGCTTCTTTGTTATTTGTAATATTAGGTGATTGAGAGGAAACACAATACCCATTCTCAATTGACATCCAAACACCATACCCTACAGAGGATAGATAAACTTGCATTCTAATACACCAAACAGAGAAGTCTGAACCATCAAAGAAAGGAACTCCATAAAACTCTTTCTCTAATTTAATACCTGATTCAACTTGTGAAACATTTCTACAAACTGATTGTATATCAACATTTGAATTTGATATAGATGGTATCTTTTGACCAGTATGAGGCTTGACATTTCTCCTGCTCTTATTTCTTTTACACTTTCCCATGGTACTCCATTACCAGGACCTACCCAAGTTGGTTAGACTTCTATAGGGAACTTGGCTCTGATACCACTTGTTGGAGAACAGGACAACACTGAGAGGGGGTAATCAATGCTATATAAACTTTTGCACCTTTTAATTTACAAGACAAAGAGAGAAAGACATCAATGAACTATTAAACACATATGCATAAATATGATAATGAAAAGTATAAATTAGGACCTTATGAATAAATCATTAAGGCACATGAACACATGAAGACAAACAAGAAACATAACACCTAATTTGATGAGTGGAAAAACCTCAAGGGGAAGAAAAACCACTCTAAAATGCCTCACTAGCTTAATCAAAAACCTCACCGGTTACAAACAGATCTCACTGATCATACAAGCCTCATTGACTACAAAGAGGTCTCACTGACCATACAAGCCTCACTTGCAACAAACAATTATTTTGGACACAATACAAAGAATTCAAAGGGTTTCTCTGTTTCAATACAAACCCCTGAATTTGCATATCCCTTTGCAATCACACTCAATTCAATCTACATATTAGTCTCATTATCTCTACACAATCAATTCACCTGATTTAGATTATCTCTGCACAATCAATTGCATATTGTCTTCATACTTGACATGGTTCAATCTGTAACTTTTTTTGCATAATGTCTTTATCCTACACATTCTTGCAAAAACATGATCTCATACATCTCTCAAATCACATACAAAATATCATGTTTCATCTGTATTTTCTCTTCAAAAGAATCTTCACAAAAATGTCTTCATCACTGCATATTGGTCCACACAAAAATTCATCCATCAATGTACCTACAATACCATTATATAAAAACTGAATGTCCTTTCATGACTTTTCACATTCTTCTTCTTCTATGATTCATTTTCACCTTCACAAAAATAAATCTTCAATGAATTTTAATCATTCTGCCCCTGTCAAAAAAAATAGAACAATTTCTCTCCATATTTCTTCTCTTCAAAAAATCATCTCCATTTTTATTTTCTCTGTATAAAAAAATCATTCTCCTGCAATAAAATAACTTTTCATATTCCTCTGTGCATATTTATTTTCTCAACACTTCAATAATGCCTTCAATTACTTCTTCTTCTTCAAAAATTGCTTCTATGTCTTTTATATTTTTAAGAGCCTTCAAAAATTATTATACCCTGCATAAAGAAAAAATTCAATAATATTTTATCAATTTGCAAAGAAGAATATCTCTCTATCATCTGCTCCTTATCTTCCTTTAAAAGAAAATCTTTATATTCCAAAAAAAATATATCCTTCCTTTTTAATATCTTCAAACTACACGAGAGAGAGAGAGGCCCACTTGTGTTTCAAAATTAGAAAAAATCTTCATAAAAAATCTCATTAAAAAACTCAAATAAATCTGCGTTTTTGAAAGGCTAAAAATAGCCTTATAAAATTTTATTTTCTGTAGTCTTGAGATTTATGACGTTCAAATACACTTCAAAATGCATGTAAAGGGGAGAAGGTCAAGATTTGAATAAACACCATTGATTAATATCTTGCGCGCCCTTTGAACTTTTAATTATAACATTCAATGAAGTTTTTGGCACCCAAACCATAGAAGGTGACCATTGCCACCGGTCACACTAGGAAGAGGGGGCCAGTTGCCCCATGATGGCAACCCCTCAAGTTGTAGCTTAAGTTACAACATACCTGCTATAGGGAGTCATTAGACAAATACAACATAAAGTGCATTTAACATGAGACGGGCAGGAAATGTAATAATGTATGCTTTGTGTTAGGATATCTTAATGTTTTAACTCTTAGTTAAGAACTCTAATCAACATGATCCCTTTGAAAACTCAAGAACATCTTGAGCATGTATCTGCCAAGTATCCCTTTGATGATCCCTCTGCACATGAGCATGTATTTTCCAAGTAAAATGTAATGATATACAAATAAGAGGACTTCAATTTGCATCACATACATGACCTTTGACATCACATTCACACCTTTGCTATGCAACTCTTGGTTATGTCATCAAGACACACTGAACAAGACATCTACGGCAACTATGAAGCAACCTATGCTTGAAACTGAAAGCATCCATTACATAGGATGATCTTGATGTCTTGCAAGAAGTAAAGTATGAAAATTAACAAATATAAGTTCTGTCAACTTTCATATGAACACATGAACCTCTTTCTTGACATTCCATAACATCTTGAAACATGATGACAAGAACATCTTGCATTATACAAAGAGGCTTGAAACAATTTAACATTTTCATATAAAGAGGTTTGATGTCCTCTTCCCCTGACCAACTGCCATCAACTATAAGCATGATTCCTTACTATTAAGCTCAACATGATGCCTTTGACTTAACCTTGTTGATCATCATCACCATGATAAGAAATCTTTGTGTCTTCTCTGCCTTGCATATTATCACCTTGCATCTTAGCATAACACACATGTATTGCATCATACCTGCATCATCATTGCTTTAACTTCTGTATGATCAACACCATAAAACAAAAATAAGAACTCCAAGGACATCTGAGAAAGCAAGTACTCCTGACTGAACACCAAGTACTCCTGACATAATATTGTATGACACATAAAGCACTTTTGATTTCATGAAGACAACTTTAACAAACCATCATGATAATGGTATTGATGACACAACTTATCAAATAACAATTAATCATCATGAACATGAAAATGAGAATCTTTGACATCTTGATGTAATCTCATTATGAAGAGCATCACTTTGCAAGATATAAAGGATAAAGCACTATCAACCTGTAACATCAAGAAATCATCTCCATTTGAGGCAAACATGAAGCAACTCCAGCAAGCATTTTGAGACATGAAGGATAGCAAGCATGACATGAGACACCTAACGTGAAGATCAAAAACAACTTTTGACATCTATTGTGCCTTGGACAACATGAATACCATATTATGAACTCCTAACTCTGTGAACTCCTGATATATGAACTTGACACACTTCTATCATCAGTGACAAACAACTCAACACTTTTTGACATCAATGACAATTAACCTCCATCAATGAACGTGCATTATCATCTGCAATCACATCCCCTTTGTAAGGGTAGAGATCAGATACATTAAAAATAGGAGAAATGGCAATGCTAGGGGGAAGCTCTATTTCATATGCATTCTCTCCAAATTTATGCACCAATTTGCATGGCTCTATCTCTTCATTTGTAGTTTAGAATACTACCCCTTAGGAAACCTTTTCTTCCTCAAGTGAGCCAAAACCAAATCCCCAACCTTGTAGTGAACCTCTCTCCTCTTTAGATCAGCATTATGTTTGTAGTTGTCTACACTCTTTTGGAGGTGCTCTTTGACCTGTTCATGATTCTCCTACATAGCCACAACAAATTGCTCACCTTCAGCACTCATCCTCTCCATTCCACTGATATTCCTCAATTCAAATACTCCCCTTGGATGCAAACCATAAATAATCTCAAAAGGACTCTTTCCAACACTCCTATTCACTGAGTCATTGTATGCAAATTCTGCCTGAGGCAAGATCTGATCCCTTTGGGTGGAATGTTCTTTTGTGAGACATTTGAGAAGGTTTCCAAGACTCCTATTCACCACTTCAGTCTATCCATTAGTTTGGGGATGATAGGAAGAACTAAACTCAAGTTAGTACCAAGTTTCTTCCACAAGGTTCTCCAAAAATTACCAACAAACTTGCTATCCCTATTTGAAACAATGCTAAGAGGCAAACCATGAATTCTTACCACCTCTTTGAAGAATAGGCCTGCTATGTATGAAGCATCATTAGTACTTTTCCAAGGTATAAAATGAGCCATGTTAGAAAACCTGTCCACAACAACATACACTGAGTCATAACCTCTTTGTGTTTTAGGCAACCACATCAGAAAATCCATACTAATTGATTCCCAAGGCCTATTGGGAATGGGAAGTGGCTGGTATAACCTTGCATTGGTGCTACATCCTTTAGCCCTTTGACAAATAGTACACTTTTCAACAAATTTTCTGACATCAATTTGCATTTTTGGCTAATAGTAGTGCCTCTTCAACTGCTTCAAGGTCTTATCAAGACCAAAATGACCTGCAAGGCTGCCACTATGCTTCTCTTTGATCAAATTAGTCCTCATAGAACACTTAGGAACACAAAGTTGTGCCCCCTTAAACAACAAATCATCTTAGATCAGAAATTCAAGCCATTTCTCATTATTGCTGCTACAAGGCTACCTACAACTTGCATAAATTTCTTTAAAATCTGCATCCTCAAGATACATACCTTTCAAAGAATCAACTCCCACACTTTGTAACTGAATTTCCTCCACCATTAGAGCCCTTCTATTCAATGCATCTACCACTTTATTAGACTGCCCCTTCTTATGCTTAATGATAAAAGTGAAACCTTGCAAATACTCAACCCATTTATCATGCCTATGACTAGTTTATCTTGACTATTCAAAAATTGGAGTGCATGATTATCAGTGTACACTATAAACTCCTTAGGAAGTAGATAATGTCTCCATTTATTTAATGCTTGCACCATTGCATACATTTCAATGTCATAGGAAGAGTACCTTTTCTTGGCTTCATTCAATTTCTCACTAAAGAAGGTTATAGTTCTATTTTCTTGACTTAGCATAGCACCTATGGCATGACCACTTGCATCACATTCAATTGTAAAGACCTTATCAAAACTAGACAAAGCCAATATAGGTTGTTCAGCTACCCTCTTTTTCAAATATTCAAAACTCCTATTAGCCTCCTTAGACCAAACAAACTTCTTCCTTTTATCACCCTTAATAGTATCAATCATAAGAGCACAAACATGACTGAAACCTTTTATAAAGTTTCTATAAAAGCTAGCCAAACCATGAAAATTCTTTACCTTAGCAGTTGATTTGGGTGTAGGCCAACTTAGAATAGCCTCAACCTTGCTTGGATCCATCTTCAAGGTGCCATTTGTAACCACAAAACCAAGATATACCAACTTTGTTTTCATAAACTCACATTTCTTCAAGTTGATCATTAGTTTCTATTCATGCAATCTTTTCAAAACCAAATTCAAATGGTGCAAATGTTCTTCCTTAGTTTTACTAAAAACAAGAATGTCATCAAGATAGACTACAACAAACTTACCAATGAAAGGTTTGAGCACTTCATTCATCAACCACATAAAGGTACTAGGTTTATTTGATAAACCAAAGGGCATCACAAGCCATTCATACAACCCTTCATTGTCTTAAAGGCTATTTTCCATTCATCACTTGGTCTAATTCTAATTTGATGGTAACCACTCTTGAGATCAATTTTAGAAAAGTAACATGCACCACCCAAACAATCCATTAAGTCTTCAATTATTGGAATAGGAAATCTATACCTTATTGTAATCTTGTTGATGGCCCTGGAATCAATGCACATCCTCCAATCACCCCCTTTCTTCAATGCTAAGACTGTGGGAACTGCACAAGGACTCAAACTTTCTTTAATCAGCCCCTTGTCAAGTAGCTCTTGCACTTGCCTCTTTATCTCTTCATTTTGTTGTGGAGTCATCTTATAAGCAGCTTTGTTAGGCAAACTAGCCCCTAGAATGAACTCAATGTGGTGGCTAATGTCTCTCATGGGTGGCAAGGTGTTGGGAATCTCATCAACCATTATATCAACATACTGATTTAGCAAATCTTGGACCTCTAAAGGCAACTCATCCAACTTGACTGCTGTCATAATAGTCTTAGGCTTGGCTATGATGGCAAAACCCACATTCTCCTCTTCCATGGTCTTTAAGAACTCCTTTTCATCCACTAGCATGACACTAGAGCCCACTTGTGATGTCACATCCTCTTCTTGCAATGGTAGTAGGTTATAGGAGACCCCATCCTTCTCTAATGTTTTCTTCCTCCCATCATGCTTAGCATTCCTATCATACTACCTTGGTCTACCAAGTAGCATATGGCAAACATCCATGGGAATGATGTCACATAAGACTTTATCCTTATATCTCCCTATGTGGAACTCTACCCGAGTTTGTTCATTCAACAACACTTGTTGTCCCTTGTTCAACCAAGAGACCTTGTATGGAGTGGCATGAGGTATCCTCTTTAGCTTCAACTTATCTACCATTTCAACAGAAACCAAATTGTCAGTACTACCAGAATCAATAATAACTTTACAACATTTACCTTGGCATTTGCATGTAGTCCTGAAGAGTGACTTCCTTTGTGGTGGTTTCTTCTCCATAGGCATTTTGATTAAGGTTCTTCTCATCATGAGAGTTTCTCCAACCTCTAGAGCAGTATCATGTGATGGAGAGTTCACACTTTCACTATCTTATACTTGTGCAATCTAATTTCTTCCTTCTCCTCCAAATGAAGTGGTGGACTGAGTTTCAATACATTGCCATGCTTGATGGCCTGCACATTTATTGCACTTATAGAATTTCCCAGTGAATCCACTTGATCCTCCCCTTTGGCTTCCAAATCTGCCCCTATTGTTGGGTCTTCTTCCTCTAAAGCTGCCCCTTGAATCTGAACTTTGTTCTTGATTGCTGCTTGTTTCACCTTGTGTTCTTTGGTTTATCAAATGCACCTAGTACCTTTGAAGGGTTGAGCACTTCATTCAAGAAGACAAGGCATATGACCTACTTCCAATATTTGGTCAAATGGTGAGGTATTCCTATGGAAGATGCTTCTTGGATGACTAAAGATGACATTGTCAAACATGGCTACACAGTTGTAGATCTGTCTTCAAGTGGGACTTGAGGTTTCTTTTCCCTTGGAGCATGGTGCAGGAGCACCCACAGGTCCATTATGCCTCCAAGATTCAAAAGTTGGAATTTTGTTTTGGTTTAGGTTATTTCATGTTTGTAAGGTAATTTTGGGCCTTCGTTGTCCATTTGGAACCATTTGTGAAAGTTTGGGGTCAATTAGTTAGTCCTTCCAAAAGTTGTAATATGTTATCATTGTTGTCTTGATAAATCTTGCATTTTTGTTCACAACTCTTCAAAAGATGGTTAAAATGGTAGTTGAAGTTGGTTGTATGAGGAAAACTATTTGTTGAGGCATAAATTGGTCTACATTGTATGACCCAAGGGTTGGTGGTTGGATTTTGGAAGTTGAAGCAATAAAAATACTTTGTTTTCTGCAGTTTCCTAACGTTTTTCTGTTGTTCTCTTACACAATATGGATCTGTACAACCCTATACTGATATGAAACCAATTAGAAATGAAAATATAGTGAATCTACTTTTTATTTTTCTTTGTTGCATTCATTTTCATTGAGGAATAAGAGAGTTGTGTTGATTTCTTCCTAGACTAGTCCAAACCCTAATTAGGGTAAGCAATGAGCAAAGAAAATGTATAACTCTTCATTCCACTGGTAGAAAACCCTGAAACTTGGTGGAATGGACTGTTTAGACATGCATTTTCATATTTTCACGGTTGTAGAGGTAGGTGTGAAAGTTTGCATGTGTGAAGTTACTTTGATGGTCTGATATCTCTATGTATTAGACCTAGAAGACCCTAGATGCTTAGAGGATTGATTGAAAAGACTATTGTAGGATGGTCCATAAGGAGGGAGCAGTCCATTTAGGCTATATGTCATGTGTTTGATGTGTTAGGATAGGAGTAAAGAACCCTGGGAGTCAAAAACTCAGTTTTGTCATGCCTAAATGCCTAATTAGGTCTAGTCAAGAAGGAGGACAATCCATTTTTGAGCCCTTCCATACAAAGAAACCCACCTCATTTCTAGATATGTGTAAGAAAGGCCAAAAGGGTATTCTAAATGGGCCTCCTTTCTTGAAGATCAGGTTTGCTCCAAAAGTTATGGTCAAAAAGTCCTTTTTGAAAGGCTACAAGGATTAAGGGTAGTTTGTGAAGGAAAGCCCATTGATTGATGGCTAAAGATTCTTGTGAATGGTTGTCTGAGTGAGTTTGATCATTTTATACCCCTTCTCTACATCATCCTACTAGGACCCTAGTGGTCAATTAGGGTAGTTAAATAAATTCTCAAAATGAACATTTAGAATGTTTCTAATGTTAGGGGATTATTTAATTTTTGAGACTCCCATGCCATGAAACTTTTTGGCTTTCCTAATTGGTTGTTCGCTCAATAGTGCAGTCTAGTAGGTGATTCCACTTCTACCTATGCACATGATCTTCTATAGGCTCATATACTCCCATGTATTATCATTGCGTTTGATTCCATTGTTGTTTCTTTCAATATTTATGCATGTTGTTTGAGGATTTTGACACCTAGTCCTTCAACTGACGTCTAGCTAAACTATCACTCACACACACTTGGCAAGATTTCCCAGTGAAAACACAAACGCTCTTAGCTTGGTCAACCCCTTTGTTGCAAAGATGATTGTCATTGCACCAAAAGATCAACCTATTAATGCTCGATATAACTGCCAGAGTTAATGAATCCACGAGAGGTAGTTAAGCCTTGTCACGAACCCAAGTGCTGTGTTGCACAACACAAGGAGACCAAGGATGCACACCTTGCAACAATCCCCCTAGCACAAGTGAGGGGTTCAAACCCATGACCTAGGCTCTGATACCAATTGTTTCAAAGACAATTATTGTTGCACCAAAAGATTGACCTATTAATGCCCGATACAACTGCCAAAGTTAATGAATCCATGGGAGGCAGTTAAGCCTTGTCATGAACCTAAGCGCTACATTGCATAGCACAAGGAGACCAAGGGCGCACACCTTGCAACACCCTTTGCTTCATCGATTGCTTGAACACTTGGTAGATTTGTTATGACATAATTATAAAATGATGTTAGTCTAATCCATTTGAATATCATTGTAGAAATAAAAATATTTTAACAACAAAACATGCCATCCATCCTTATTATGTAATAATTTTTATGTTAATTGTTTAATCCAAAATTTAAGACTAAAATTCTCAATTGAATGCTCATTAGTCATCTTTAGCAAATTGAGAATATTAAAATCACTATCCATTTTTAGGACTAATCCTTTAGAAAATTTACATATGACATTAGTTATACGGTCTTCAAAATTCCCATCTAATAACTAGCCCTTTACAAATTTAGGAACAAAAGGGGTATTACATTCACCCCCTAGGGGACTTTGTCGTTGAAATCCAATTTTAAAAATAGGTTTAGATATAGTTACCACATTCCTTCAACCAAGCTTCCTAGGTGGCTAAATTAGGATGATATTGATCCTATTGTACTTTAACCTATTCAATGCTATGTTGACAGTGTCAACATGAGATGATCTAGGATCTTGATTGGCTCTACTTAGAAATTATTGTTATTGTGCAACCTACATATGAGACCAATCAATCATATGAGTGGGGTTAGACATATATTTTCATAACATAGATATATGGAAAATATCATACAACTTTTCCAAGTGTGGGGCAAAGCTAGCCTATAGGCAATTGGTCTAATTTGGTCTTAGAATTTATCAAAGGGTCGTATGAATGTGAGAGACAATTTAAATGATTTTTAAAATCTCATGATTTCCTTTCTTGGTTGTAATTGTGTAAACTACAAAATCATTTTCCATATCTAGCATTGCAAGTTTAGGTGCAAATGTTAACTTGTGATCTTCCTCAAAGGACCTATCACCCTTTTCTATCCAATTAAATGCCTTATTTTTTTTCAAGGAAGTAATTGGTCCTATTATCTAGGAATTTTTCTTGGAAAACCTTAGACTCCATATGGTGATATGTTTTTAAATTTATCTTTTGTTAATTGCAGTTGCAATCATGTATGTATTTGCAAAATGTATTTATTTAAAGAAAAATGTATTTATAGAATTAAACACAAATTTTGATTTACATTTTCTAACTTTTAAATTTTTATTGGAAAAGGTCACTTGGTTGAACATATATATGTACATTGTTATGTAATTAAATGTTTTAATGTATTGTTTATAACTTTGAAATAGTAATGCATAGGTTCATACAATCAACCTTGAACTTTAGGGAAGTATTTAAATTATAAAAGGGAAAGGACAAAATTAATGCTTAACTAGGATAAACTAGCATCTAGGTCAAGAGATAATGAAGGTAGTGGATTGGATTAGGATGGATGAAAGGGGATTAATTAGATAAGAGATTAGGATGGATGAAAGGGGATTAACTAGATAAGGTATTAGGATGGATGAAAGGGGATTAACTATATAAGAGATGGGACTATGATTAGGGTTGATTAATGGATGAGATGATTAGCGATGGGGAATAATTAGATTAAGATGAACATCTAGGTCAAGAGATAATTCAAAGATAATGGATTGGATTAGGATGGATGAAAGGGGATTAACTAGATAAGGGATTAGTTGCTAGGATTAGAAGATGAGATGATTAGGATGAGGGAGCTAGTGGATTCATGATGCAGATTATGGGAGACTTGACTAAGCTCAAATAATGGGATTAAAGACTAAGCTTGAAAGTGATGGGATTATGATTAGGGTTGATTAATGGACATGATGATTAGGGATGGGGAATAATTGGATCAAGATGAGCATCTAGGTCAAGAGATAATTCAAAGATAATGGATTGGATTAGGATGGATGAAATGGGATTAAATAGATAAGGGATTAGGTGATTAGGATTAGAAGATGAGATGATTAGGATGAGGGAGCTAGTGGATTATGATGAGGATTATGGGAGACTTGATTAAGACATGAAACTAGGACTTTAAGCAATATTAAGTAATTTCAAGTCTTAATTAAAGTCCTAATTTCATCTCTTAATTAATGTCCTATTTCCATCTCCTAATTGCAAATTAAGTATAAATGCAAGTCCTAATTTCATCTCTTAATTAATGTCACATTTTCATCTCCTAATTTCAAACTTCATATAAATGCAAGTCCTAATTTCATGTCTTAATTGAAGTCCTAATTTCATCTCATAATTGAAAATCTTAATTAAAGGCCTAATTTCATCTCCTAGTTGCAAATCATCTTAAATAAAGTCCTAGTTGACTCATGCTGGTGAAATGGGCACTTGGGGGCCTGTGGTAGGGACCCCAAAAAATCCTTGTAGGACCCCTGTGGGACAAAGTAGCAAGTCTCATTCATCTGCTAAGGTTATTAAGGATGGTTTCTCCTCAGGAGTTGGGCGGTCGGGGAGAATTGCTGGCAAACCTGCTCCAAAAGCAATACTTATTGATTATTCTGAGAGCGCTTCTAAGGAATCCTCCCAGGGGGATGAGGATAAAGATATGGATGTTCAGGAAATCTCTGAGGATGCTGATGGTAAGCAGGACACGCAAGAAATGGGGGCTACTACTGAGGATGCTGCTGATTCTACTGACAATGCTGGCAAAGCGGGCGAGATGTTTGTGGAAGAAGCTGATGATGAAATGGACACTGATGCTGGCCTGGGAGCTGAAATTGTGGTTCTGAGGGCTCACATTGAGAAACTGGAACATAATCTTTCCACTGTGCTCAGGAATTCTATTTTCCTCAATGTTTCTGTGCTACAAAACCTAGGGGTTACTGTTAATGCTGACAATGATGATCTTGCTAAGAAATTGGATGACATTATTAAATCTATGGTTAAGTAAGGAGAGAATCTACCTCCTTAGTCTTTGCTCTTATATTGATGATACTCTGCTACTCTGTATTTACTATCTTAGTTTATAGCGGCTGGTTTTGCTATTTATGCTGGGAAAACAATATTTGATGTATCTGGTTTAAGGCACTTTTTATGCTTGTTGCCTTTGTGGCCTCTCTGCTTTTTGTAAGGGTTCAGCCCCTTGTTTAGCCGCCTTATATTATCAAAAACATCTCTTAACTAGTGTCCTAATTTCATGTCCTTGAACAAGTTAATTAAGAGAGAAATTTTGCAAGTACTAATTCTAATTTTAGATAAGAGGAAAATTTATACTCAAATGATGGGATTAGAAATTAAACTCAAGTGATGGGGTTATGACTAGGGTTGATTAACATTTGGATGGGATGATTAATGGATCATGTGGATTATGATAAATGGATCTTTTAATTAATGTCCTATTTTCATGATCTCCTAAACCTTAATTACCCTAAAAATGGAAGTCCTAATTTCATGTCTTAATTAAAGCCCTATTTTCATCTCATAATTGCAAATATTAATTAAAGTCATAATTGAACATCTCTTAAATAGTGTCCTTGAACAAGTTAATTTTAAGAAAGAAATATGAATGGGCAAAAACTATATATTTTATCAAAGAACCAACAATTTACTATTATAACATTCTAGATACAAGTACAAGAAAATTACAAGTATAGGAGTCATAATTCTAAGTCAAAATATGTAGTCAAAATTACAATTACATGAGTCCTAATTCAAGGTTTTGGACTCCTAGATTATAGTAAATTGTAAATTGTAAAATATAAAATTTCTTTGATTTCAAGGGATGTCAAATCTCATGTATTGATAAAGGGGTAAATCATAAAATACACAACAACAGAAATTGCACATAGAAAATAGAACTTTCTTTATTGATTTTGACAACTTATTACATTACAAAAGCTCAAATACAATCAGAGGAATCAACCCTCCACAGGCTGCAACACTTTACAACTTCCTCTCACAAGACCCTGGAATCATTTGTATTTTGTAACCCCAAATCAGCTAGGGTTTCTATTTTCCTACCTATTCCTGACTCTACACTTTGCCCCTTAACTCTCCTACTGCGCAGGGTTCCCAAAAATGGTTATTAATAGCCTTTTTGACGACCAACAACCTAATTTCAAAATTTGCATCTCCCTCCAAAAATAGGTCAACTTCCGGGAGCCATAACTTTTGATCCAGGTGTCTGATTGATGAACCATTTTATGCGTCGGAAAGCTTGCGGAGTGCTCTACGTGCTAAGAATCCGCTCTACTAGTTTTGGCCATTTTCAAGCTCGTACAGGGCTGTTTAGTGCCTCAAACCTGAGTTTGAATAATTTTTAGGCATTTTTTAGGAAATGAAAACTTTAATATCTTTCATCTCGCAAATGATCTTTGCGTGACTCCTTCGCCAAAGGTCTTATTTTTCAGTTACGAAGCTTCCTATAAATTTTCACTTCAATCCGTGCCCAAACGCAAACTTTCCTAAAATAGCAGGTTGCTATTTTTAGCAGTTTGGAAAAACTAAAAGTTCTACATCATTATTCAAGCGATTATGGAACCAGAACCACAAATTTTGAAAAGAAATGGAAAGAAAATTAATGATTTTGAAACACATTTTTTTTTGGGTGATGCAAGATTGCCCTTACACCACTGGATGCTCCTACATCAGACACCCAGGGTAATTTGAGAAATGACCCTGTCACGTCTCAGGTGTTTGTCTGAGGAAAACCCAAATGGTCAATCTTTGCCTTAGACAATCAAGAAGAATCTTCAAAAGGCCTTCCTTTCCATTTCACTAGATATTCTTCATATTGCCTATTCTGAGTACTTCCCACACGGCTATCCAAGATCTCTTTTATCTCCTCTGTTGAAGTAGATACTAAAATACTCCACTGTTCTTCTATTGGTCCATCCTCTGTTCCACCTTCATGATATTCTAATAAATTAGCAATGTTGAAAATAGGGGAAATGTTGATCCCACTCAGCAGCTCTACCTCATACGCATTTCCTGAATCATGTTTCTTCAAATTTTTGCATGGTCCAAATTTCTTCATTTTTAGCTTATTGTATGTTTTAATTGGGAACCTTTCTTTTCTCAGGTGAACCATGACTTCATCTCCTACCTGGAATTCCTTATATCTCCTCTTTTGATCTGCCTTAGCCTTGTATTGAATATTCATCTTATTAATGTGCTTTTTCACCTCTTCATGCAAATTCTTCATGTGTTCTACAAAGTCTTTAGCCTTGGCACTTGTCTTTTCTTTTTTGTCTAGATTCCTTAACTCTGAAGCATTTCTTAGACTATTCCCATATACAATCTGGAATGGTGATTTTCCAGTACTCCTATTGATAGAATTGTTGTAAGTAAATTCTGCCTGTGGTAAAATCAAATCCCATCCCTTGGGCTTATCTCCTACTAAGCATCGTAGCAGGTTACCCAAACTCCTATTCACCACTTCGGTCTGTCCATCAATTTATGGATGGTGCGTAGAACTGAACTTCAAATATGTCTTCAACTTCTTCCACAATGTCCTCCAGAAATAACCAACAAACTTGGTATCTCGATCTGAAACTATGCTCTTTGGTAGACCGTGTAATCTCACCACCTCCTTGAAAAATAACTCTGCAATATGAACAACATCATTAGTCTTCTTGCAAGGAATAAAATGTGCCATCTTCGAGAATCTGTGCACCACCAAAAAAATGGAATCATGTCCTCTCTGTGTCCTTGGTAAACCAAGAAAAAAACCCATACTAATATCATCCCATGGCTTCTCAGGTATAGGTAGTGGCTGATACAATCCCGTATTCTGACTTGTTCCTTTTGCCATCTGACACACTCGACAACTCTGCACAAATTTCCTCAGATCCTGCTGCAACTGTGGCCAATAATAATTTTCACCAACAATAGCAATGGTCTTATCTCAACCAAAGTGTCCAGCTAATCCCCCACTATGCTTCTCCTTTATCAGGTTCTGTCTCATGGAACTCCTCGGAATGCACAACTGGCTTCCTCTAAACAACATGCCATCTTGGATTATGAAATCCAACTATTTTGTCCTATCCAAAGTAACAGGTTCCAAACAAGCTTTCTAGGCCTCTGCAAAATCTAGATATTCAAGATACAAACTTTTGAGCTCATCAAACCCAACAACCTCTATCTTCATTTCTGTCAACAAATTTTGCCTTCTACTCAAGGCATCTGCAACTCTGTTGGACTTCCCACTCTTGTGCTTCAAAACAAAAGTATAACTCTATAAAAACTCAACCCATTTTAAGTGCCTTTGATTCAACTTTCCTTGACTATTAAGATACTGTAAAGCCTGATGATCAATATATAAAACAAACTCTTTTGGCAATAGATAATATCTCCATTTCTTCAAAGCTTGAACTATTGCATAAAATTCCTGATCATAATACTTTTTCTTGGCATCATTAAGCTTCTCACTAAAATAGGCAATGGGCTTACCTTCTTGGCTCAAAACAACTCCTATAGCACTGCCACTAGCGTCACAATCTACCTGAAATACCTTATTGAAATATGGAAGTGCCAAAATAGGTTGCTCTATGACTTTCTGCTTCAATGTATCAAAACTTTTGTCCGCTCCTTTAGTCCATTTAAACTCTTTTCTATCCCCTCTCATTGTATCAGTTAAGGGTACATAAATGCTGCTAAAATTACTAATAAACTTTCTATAAAAACTTGCCAAACCATGAAAAGATCTTACCTCCATGGCACTCCTTGGTGTAGGTCATTCAAGGATAGCTCTCACCTTCTCTGGGTCCATCTTAAGACCTTCCTCTGAGACAACAAATGCCAAGTATACCAACTCCTTCTTTGCAAAACTACATTTCTTCAGATTAATCAACAACTTCTCCTCCCTTAGCTTCTCTAGAACTCTTCTGATATGCATTAGATGCTCATCCCAAGTCTTACTAAAAATCAAAATATCATCTAAATAAACATAACAAAACTTCTCAAAAACTCTTTCAATACCTCGTTCATGAGCCACATGAATGTGCTCAGTGCATTGGTTAGCCCAAATGGCATGACTAACCACTCATACAAACCTTCCTTTGTCTTGAAGGTTGTCTTCCATTCATCTCCTTCTCTGATTCAGATCTGGTGATACCCACTCTTCAGATCAATCTTTGTGAAGTACTTGGCTCCACTCAAACAATCCATTATGTCATCCATTCTGGGTAATGGAAATCTGTACTTGATTGTGATCTTGTTGATGGCTTGAGAGTCTGTAAACATTCTCCACTCTCCATCTTTCTTTGGTTCTTGTACTACAGGTACTGCACATGGACTTAGGCCCTCTCTTATCAATCCCTTCCTCAATAGCTCCTGAACTTGTCTATTCAACTCTTAACTCTCTGTTGGAGTCATTCTATGGGCTGCCTTATTCGGCAAACTGGCTCCTGGTATTGAATCCATTTGATGACTTATCTTCCTCACTGGTGGTAAACCTTCTGGTACATTATCAGAGACAATATCTTGAAATTCTTCTAACATTTCTAAGACTTTTGCTGGTATATCTTCATATTTCTCTTGACTAATCTTAGGAATCAATGCAAAGCAATTACGCTCATGCTTCATAGCCTCCAAAAATTTTCTACCATCTACCAAGCAAATTCTAGCAGTACTACATACCTTTTCTTCCACCTCCTTCAAGGGCTTCAACTTATGACAAACTCCATCCTTTGTTAGGGAGTATGTGTTTACGCGGCCATCATGGACAGTGCTCATATCATACTGCCATGGCCTCCCCAATAACATATGACATGCATCCATCGGTATGATGTCACACAACACCTCATCATGGTAGTCACCAATCTTGAACTTCACTAAGCACTGCTCATTGATCAAAGCTCTATGGTCCTACTGCAACCATGCAATCTGATATGGATGCGGATGCTTTCTTCTTGTCAACTTCAACTTGTCAACATCTCCTTTGAAACAAAATTATCAATGCTTCCACTGTCAATAATAATATCACAACACTTACCTTCAAATTTGCACCTTGTGTGGAATAAACTCTTCCTCTGATCGGTTCTTTCTCCTCATTCAACAAGGTTCTTCTAACAACTAGGGTTTCTCCCCTTTCAGCATCTTCAGAATGCTTAGACTGTACATAGTCATCTACATATGCAACTTGTGCATTACCTTCAAGTCTTCTATTTGTCCTTCCTTGATGTTGTGGACACTCGTATGCTCGATGTCCTTCTTCTCCACATTGGAAACATGTTCCTCTGAAACCTCCTCTTCTAGGTCCTTGCCTAGGTTTGCCTCTTCCTCTTCCTCTTTGTTCACCATTGTTTTGGTCACGAGGGCAGTAGGTATTATCTCCTCTTTGATTTTGACTAGTGCCAGCTTCTTCACTTTTCTTTGAATCTTCATTTCGACCCCCATAGGGTCTTCCACTAGTCCTTTCAACTTGACCTCTTCCCCTTTGCTTGTTGTCAAATCTTTTGTTCAGCTTCTCTTCCACCTTCAGGGAAAATTGGTATGCATCTTCTATGGTGGTCATTCTGACCAGGCTTAGCTTGTCTTGAATACTTGGCCTCAACCCATTAATGTAATGGCCTACCTTATCCTTGTTGGCCTCTGCATGACCAGTTCTAATAGTAATCTTATAAAACTCTTCTGTATATTCCTTAACAGACTTGTTGTCTTGCTTCAATCCTTGCAGATTCTTCAGCAACTCCATCTCATAGTCCACAGGAATGAACTGCTTCTTTAGTTTCTCCACCATCTAATCCCATTTGGTGATCTTTCCTTTTCCTCTTCTGTTCCTCTCTAATTGGACCTCCTTCCACCAAATACTGGCATGGCCCTTAAACTTTGTTTTTGCAAAGTTGACCCGATTTGGGACCTCCACATCTTCATACTAGAAATACTCCTCCATGTCATTGATCCAATCAATAAGCTGTTCCAGATTCAAATCTCTAGAATATGTAGAAACTTCGATCCTGGGCCTCTTTCCAATCTTATAAATGGCCCTCAACAACCTAACTTCTGCAGGATCTCCTGCAACTTCTTGTTCTTCCTCAGATAGCTCCTCTTCAGCTTCATCCTCACTTTCTTCTCTTGTTCTCAGATCAAACCCTCTTTGCAACTCCTCTTGCAATGCATCGATTTGCCTTTGCAGGGCTCTAAAACCCTCTTCCATCAAAACATTCCTCCTAATACGATTTCTTCATGGAGGCATCTTGATCTCCACAGCAACCCACAACCTCAGGTCCTGGTGCAAACTACATCACGGTCGGCGATTTGTCTACACACTTAGGAACCCTTGCTCTGATACCACTTGATAAATGGGGTAAATAATAAAATACACAACAACAAAAATTACACATAGAAAATAGAACTTTCTTTATTGATTTGGACAACTTATTACATTACAAAAGCTCAAATACAATCAGAGGAATCAACTCTCCACAGGTTGCAACACTTTACAACTTCGTCTGACAAGACCCTAGAATCATCTGCCTTCTGTAACCCCAAATCAGCTCAGGTTTCTATTTTCCCACCTATTCCTAACTCTACACTTTCCCCCTTAACTCTCCTACTACCCAGGGTTCCCAAAAATTATTATTAATAGCCTTTTTGGTGGCCAACAACCTAATTTCAAAATTTGTATCTCCCTCCAAAAATAGGTCAAGTTTTGAGAGCCATAACTTTTGATCCGGGTGTCCGATTGACAAATAATTTTATGCGTCGGAAAGGTCATGGAGTGCTCTACATGTTAAGAACCTACTCTGCTGGTTTCGTCCATTTTTAGGCCTATACAGGGCCATTTAGTGTCTCAAATCTAAGTTTGAATAATTTTCAGGCATTTTTTAGGAAACAGAAACTTTAATTTCTTTCAGCTTGCAAATGATCTTTGCATTATTCCTTCACCAAAAGTCTTATTTTTTAGTTACGAAGCTTCCTATAAATTTTCACTTCAATCCGTGCCCAAATGCAAACTTTCCTAAAATAGCAGGTTGCTATTTTTAGCAGTTTGGAAAAACTGAAAGTTCTACATCATTATTCAAGCGATTATGGAACCAGAACCACAAATTTTGGAAAGAAATGGAAAGAACATCAATGATTTTGAAACACATTTTTTTGGGTGATGCAAGATTGCTCTTACACCACTGGATGCTCCTGCATCATGTACATAGAATGTACAAGTGATGACAATTATGTCATCTAGTTGTAGGATCTACTTGAGAAAAAGATGATAAAAAGTACAATGACCAAGTAAGTATGCGTACAATTATTGCAAGTAAATAAATTAAAACTATAAATACATGAGTCTTACAACTATAAGTCAGGTGAGAAAATTATATAAAATAAAGTTGCAAATTATGGTAGAAATTCCTACATTGAAGTGATGTGTAGCATAGGAAAATGCAATATGAATGTTAATATTGAATGCACCAACTTAGTGACAATCATTCCAACTAGTTGTAGGAGACCTGAAATACATTAAACTAAACCAAATCCAACAGTTATTATTAAAGTAAATTAAACTTACCTAATTTTTGAAAATTAGGTAGGGGATGGCTTAAGGGGAGATGCAATCAATTAGTATTTCGGTAAGGGTGCATGCTAGTAAATCAATTACCTATAAATATACTTAATCCTAAACTTGCATTCTAAGTTACCGAATTAAACTAAATCATAGTTACCTAACTTATGGAACATAGCTAAGGTATGGCTTAAGGGGAGTTAAGAGGATAGCTTAAGGGGAGATGAAATCAACTAGTATTTTGGTAAGGGTGTGCTAACTTAAATTAATTAACTATATTAAATACAATTAATCCTAAACTCGCATTCTAAACCCAATTCGTTGAAGTTATGAAACTAAATTGTACTTACCTAACTTATGGAACATAGTTAGGGGATGACTTAAGGGGAGTTAAGAGGATGCTTAAGGGGAGATGCAATCAATTAACTACCAATCATATAATCCTAACTCACATCCTAGAGAAAATTCTAAATCTATTAAACTAAATCGTAATTACTTAATTTATGAAACATAGCTAGGGGATGGTGTAAGAGGAGTTAAGAGGATGGCTTACAGGGACATGAAATCACTTAATAATTTGGTTAGAGCATGAAAGTAAATCAATTAGTGCTATCAAGTAAATATGTATACAACTATACATTAGTTAAAAAAAAGATTAAAAGTTTAAAAATTTCTACATACCTACAAACCATTTTAAAAAATTACTCTATTGTACCATTTTCATCCTCTCTCTTTTGTAATGCATCTATGATTGCTTCATGATCTTCCATAGAAAATGTCCATAACTCTTTTGTGACATGTCTCCCTTGATATCTCACTAATGGTATACTCTTTTGTGATAGGTCTCCCTTGATATCTCATTAAATTTTCTCACTACTCTTTTGTGACAGGTCTCCTAGGATGCTAGTAGTGCAAAATTTTCTTATGTCTTTCATAATATTCAAATGTAGATATACCATTCCTTCTTAGCAAATATTTATGTAGATAAGTGCCAACAACAACCACAGAACTTGTTGGATACTCAAAGTTATCATCATCTACTCTAGGTTGTAACAACTTGTATTTTGCATCAACATGTCGATCCAACCAATACACTGTTTCCTCTTCATGACCCTCAGGTGCAACAACAACATACACATGTCTTGCTAAAAAATTTCAAATTCAATAAAGTAGGACATGTGATATATAAGTCACAAAATATACATGCATGTATAGAATTTTATAGATTACAAAACAATGTAAAGATACTAAATATTGAATTAATGTACCATCTTGTACAAGGTCTGAAATATGATCATAGTCATTTGATGCTTGTAGATGATTATCCCCTTCAAACATTATCTCATGTTGATCATGTGTTTGTAGAGGTGTTAGGGATCTTTGTTGCCATTCTTTAACCCAATCTATATTTTCACATGCTTCCCACTTACCTCCGATACAAAACTGACAAAAACATGCAAGCTCCCTAGTCCATATAGTCCATGTGCTTGCATTTGAACTCTTAAATGAATGCCTTTTTATTGATCCACTAATTGTATCACAATTATATCAGGGAGGAATGTTTTCTTCTTCAACCAACCAAAAAAATTATTGAACTTTAGAGTTTTCACTTGATCCTGTAGTCAATTTTGCATTACACCAATCTACAATTGCATGTGCATCTTTAAACTTTGTTGCATCTGTTAAGGGAAAATTGGTGTAAACATGAATAATCAATATCAATAATACCCAAAACTCAACGAAAAGGGAAATAATCAAGATCAAACAAACAAAGATGAAACCTTTACAAAACTCAATACTTCATAGCTTCTGTTGGTTGCCTATCTCAATCAATCTTGCATGTGTGAATAAGGCCCTCAGAGAGTGCACTTCCTTTCTATTCCAAGATTGTCAATGGAGAATGGTCATGATAGTGTTTTGTAATGAAGATGAGCTTCACAACAATGGTAGTGATATGGTAACAAGTTGATCGCAAGCAAATGGAATGACTTGGGTGCCAAAGACACATTGTAATTCCTGCAGAGTAACAATACTAAAACCTTGGATGAATGAAATGGAAGAACAGGGTTCAATTTATAGACTTGGGAGAGAAAAGATCAACGGTATAGAAAGAATAAGAAGATCAATGGTCTAGAAAACTTGAGAGAATGTGTACGAATAGAAAGGAGACAAGTGTCACACAAAAGTTGTTTTGTTTGAGTTAATTGCTTTCTTTTATAAAGATAAGATTGCTTTCATAAATTAGAAAGTTTTTTTTCTAATTTAAGAGATATTGATAAAAACAAGGTTGATTGAATCAGTTAACTCAACTTGTGATTTGCTTTTGCATGATTTGAGAGAAATTAAATAAAAAAATATTTAATTTTGTGTGCATGAAGAAGAAGACTTATTTTTAGAAGATTTGGGAGATATTTTAGAAGATAAGAAAGAAAATTAAATAAATAAATTTATTTAATTGTTTGTGCATGATTTGGAAGAATAAATAAAATATTTGATTGTATTTTATTTTTAGAGATTGAGAGAATTTAAATAAATGTGATTGATTTATTTAAATTTGGAAGAATGAATTTGACTTAATTAAATAATTAAGAATTATTTAATTGTTTGGAAGAATTTAATTAAATAAACGATTTTATTTAATTTTGACTTTAGAAGAGGTAATTAAATATTTTGACATTTAATTAACTTAGAGGAATGCGAATTGAATAGATAAATTTGTTGATTTATTTATTGATAGAGGAATTAGACTTAAATAAATATTAAGAATATTTATTTAGACCAAGTTGTGTCATTTTTAGGCGTATACATTTTGCCCCTCTTTGATGCAATGCAGTTTACGGCATTGCCTCAAAGAATAAGAATTTATGATAATGATACATGCCCCAGTTTTCCCTTGGTATAGGTTACGACGATAGGATGCCCCCTCGGGAGATTGGATGTGAAGAAGTGTAGAAGGATGTGAGATGGGCAATCTCATGATGAAGAAGGAGAAAAAGAGGTTAGAATGAAGAAAAATAAGTCATGGTTCGGAGAAACAGGAAGAAACGAGCTTCGGAAGTAGTCACAGTCACCACACAGCCAGTTAGGGTTCACTTGCTATATATAGGGGTTGGGTCCACAAGACAAGTCATTTGCACACTTGGCTTTTGTTGATAGGTCCTTGAGAGCTTAGGAGAGCAGAGGAACATAGAGCAGTCGCTTTGAGCGAGTCTGACGGTTTGATCGGCCAGCTGAGGCAGGACCACCGGTATGTAGCTTGAAAAACTTCACCTAGGGTCATTTATTAGCGCAATAAATGCTAGGGAAAATTTGCTTAGATAGATGCGCAGGATTGCAGTTCGACACATATGCCATGAGGAACTGCGCATATGAATTTTTGTGGCGCATTTAACATATGAAACGATGCATGCATGAGTGTTGCGCATACATGATATGGGTCAGTGCATGCATTAAGATCTTGTGCATGCATGTTGTCTTCCGGCACATGTATTTAGGCTGCGCATATACGAGGTATAGCTGCGCATTTGATATGGATTTGCGCATTTAAGAAATGTCATGGCACATCTGCCAGAAGTGGTGTATTTACTGTGAAATTACACATTTACCTTCTGGTTCGGTGATGTGTTTCAAGTAGTTAGTTACTTAACAAAATTGACTCGATTGGCATCTTTGCTCAATGCGTCAATTGATAAGCTATCTCTGAGATTGCCAGAATCTAGTCAAGAGACGTATGTTGTTTTGATCAATTTGATATGCTAAGTTAGTGATATGATTCTTTTAGATATGTTGAGTAGGTTTTTTGCAGTTTAGGTTGACGCATTGCCTTGCGTGTTTGCAGGAGGACATTCGAGATATACTTATGTTAAGGGAGCAGTTTCCCTTACCGATGTTGCAGTGCTATATGCTCACTGAGATAGAATGAGAGACTCTCAATGCTATGGGTCTTGATTATGTTTTCTTCTTGCCTGAGGTTCATGCGAACCTCAGTTTGTTGACTGCAGCAATGGAGAGATTCCATAGCGAGGATGGGACTTTTCATTTTCCTACCGGTGAGATGGCGATTACTCTGGAGGACATCTATAGGATTTTGCACTTGTTGATACAGGGTGAGCTTGTAGAGTACAATCCTCAGCAAGATGCAAGACTTGTAGAGTGCAGGAGAGTGTTTGATGACCCCGAGCTAGATTGCTAGGTTATCTCATGGCAGGATATTCACGACTATTACGACTACTTCCCAGGGATAGTGGCTGGACTGATCGGGGGTGTTGTCTGCCTTGATAGGAGGTCGCATGGGTTCCCAATTGGATGGGGATGGATCATGGAGAGGATGATTATAGAGGGCACCTACTACGCATGGGGTGTCTGTGTTTTGGCACACTTATATCAGGATATGCATCAGGTGGTATACCAAAGGGGTGCTAGTTTGTCCACAGGGATCTCTCTTTTACAGTTCTGGCTCTAGGAGCATATTGCGATCACTCAGTTGATATACATCTTTTCTAGGTAGAGGGGCAAGCCCTATAGTTATGAATATGCAAGAGTTATTTCTTAGCACAAGCTGGGAAAGCTTGAGTACTAGAGGCACGCACCAGATAACATCGATAGAGTTATTTGGCGCCCCTACTTGGAGTGTGAGCACTGGGATGATGAGGACGATGAGCTGCCATACTATTTTTAGACTTGATGGCTTATCAGCAGGACTCGGTTCATTCTAGAGAGATAGATTATTGGCAGGGTGCAAAGACAGTTTGGTAGGAGATAGGGCATGCCCCAGGGACAGGCTTGTTTTACGCACACACATGCAGAGAGATTCAGATGGGGTCTAGTTGCTTCATATGAGGAGGCCTTGGCAGAGTTCTAGGAGATGCCTTATGTGGCTTGGCCGATGAGGAGAGAGATTATAGATGCAAGGATGACTCATGATTATGAGGAGTGGTTCGCAGCTCATCCTTTTTTGAGGTACTCAGGGCTTGGAGAGTTGGTTCCTCACATAAACGAGGAGGATTCAGATGACGAGGATGGGGCTGGTAGGAGGAGGAGGAGACAGAGGAGGGGTAGAGAAGGATGGGGAGATGGAGGTGATGGAGATGGGGAAGATGGGGGAGGTGGAGGAGGCGGCAAAGCAGGTAGACAGAGGCAGAGGAGGAGAGCTAGGGAGGGACCCTCCCAGCAACAGCAGGTAGTGCAACCACAGGTTGCATTGCATGTTCAGATGTTGCCACCACAGCAGGTGGCTCGGCAGCAGGTGCAGGGATAGGCATAAGTTCCTTAGGCTCCTCAGCCTGACTAGTAGCAGCAGACCATTGCGACATTGTAGGATCAGATTAGACAGCTTAGGGCACATCTTTGATCGATAGAGTCTCGGAGAGAGTCAAATGCTCAAGTTTTATCAGGGCTCATGGCAGAACGGGATGTGGCAGAGGCGAGGGTGTGGGCCTTGCGATTGGAGAGAGATGTGGCCTTAGCAACTTTGGGGACAGATGGGGCCATTGCATTCTTGGTTACACATGTGCAGCAGGGACAGGCCCAAGTTCAGCAGCTGTAGACATAGTTGGCATAGGTACAGGCTCAGACACAGTATTATAGAGGACTGTATCATGGGGCGGTGTTGGCAGACTAGCGTGCACCAAGTTTCAGGAGCTAGTTTGTGGCTTCACAGAGGGCAGGGGGTTCATAGTCAAGAGCTTCGGTGAGGGGCCCATAGTAGTCGGGGGCCAGTAGAGAAGGGGATGGAGAGGGTAGTGCAGGGAGCAGTGGCCCACGACAGCAAGGCTAGCTCATAATTGCACTTGTACAAATTTTTGGCTTATGCATACACTCTTTGATGGCTCAGATACCCTGATATGTATATACTTGCATCATTTTTGTATCGAGACATGTATCACTATTTATGTGGTGTATACACTGTATATGACATTGACTCAAAGATGGACCTTTGATATTGTACATTTTGACATGCTTTATTTGACATTTATATGATGATGCAGCTATTGGTGATCTATATATGCAGTTGTTTATGCTATATGTCATGGATGCATTCTATCTTTATGATGTTTATATGCGATGCACATGTTTATTATGTCTTTATGATGCTATGTGACATTGCTATGGATGCATTTTATTTTTGATTCTATGACTGATATGATGATGATCTAATGCAGACTTAGATGATTTCATGTATGCACCTAATATGTAAATGTTCTCTATATGATTATGTGGTTTATGTAGGGATCTACATGTACTTGTCTATGTTTTTGATTTTTCTGTTTTGACACTATGTATGGATGACCTAATGCACTTATCATGTATGCAAATGATTTAATCATGTTAATGACTATCTCATGTGATATGATATGCAACTTTATGCTATGTTTTTGTTATGTCCAAATGTACTCAATCGACACAGAAATGACACAATGATAGATAGAAGACTGACAAATAGAAGAAATGACTCAGTAGAAGGACTCACAAGCCTTTATTTGTATTGATATTCTACATTTTGGATCTTTATTGCATGGGATATGGATGTAATGGATATGATATGGATGTGAAATGGTTTTTCCATCTTGATATTGCAAGTATATTCGAAGTGCTTATTTCATCATTGGGTGATTTTTTTGTTTTTAGGTACTTTTCTGAATGTTGTAAGTTAATACAAGCATCTAGGTTTAATTGAACCAAGATGACCTGAGTATCGCTTACATGGATTTTGATTTAGCAAGTTAATACAAGCATCTAGGTATAATTGAACCGAGGTGACCTGAGTATTTCTTGTGTATCAACAGACAAGGATTGCCCCCTTTCATGTTAGACCTTTGATGTCCTAGATGATCTTTTGCTAATCATGTCTTTAGACAAGGCTTCACATTACTAAAGATTAATCCACAAATAGCAAAGAAAGAAAATAATCATGCCCCCATCATAGCATCTCTAGCTTTTGGCATCCTCGAGTAGCATAGAAAGACATGATAACAAAAATCAAGACTCTGTAAGTTAACTTGATCACAAACACAAAACATTCTTGCATTTAGATGTGTTTCTCGTGCCATAATTTAGATAGAATCATTTTGAGTGTGCTAGGTACTTGTTTTCTTTGCATTGGATAGGTTAATGTCTTGTGTCAGGATTTTTGCTTGAAAGCGGGCTTTGCTTGTGCTTGCATGCCTGGTGAAAGGTTCCACAATCCTTATTGGTGAGACGGACCCTAAGGGACTGACCTAGTGCCTTGAGAGTGCATTGCTTAAATGGCCTTGCCTACATGATGACGCAAAGGCAACGTAGTTCAGGGTGAACCCTAATGGACCTAAGACCTAGGCGATAGAAAGTGACATAGACTTAGATAGATAGAAGGACCAGATATGGGATGGACAGGGAAGTGGAGCGTCGGGGGAACATTGAAAAATGACCTTACCTACGTGACGACGTAGAGGCAACATAGTTCAGGATTGACCCTATGGTACCGATGACAGATGCTATGCTAGGCTGACACTATGGATAGGATACTGGATAAGACCTTAGTTGATAAGGTGACAAAAGAGATAGAGTATCAAGCCATGATAGGTTATCATTAGGTTACACAAGGTGTTTTATTATGGAACAGATATGGATCGAATGAGAAATGATGGAGGGAAGAATGGACACAAGGGGATTGGTTTCCTAGAGATGGAGAAGGCAGTTTATCACAAGTAATGCCTGTTTACCAGGTTTTCACCACTTGTTTTTATTTGCACGAATGCTAAAAGTACACATGACACCTGTTTGCCAGGTTTTCATCATGATACCTTTCCAAGGCACCTATTTGCTAGGTTTTCACCAAAGGATGATTTTTTTGTTGTTTTTTGATTTTTTTGCTTTTTTATTTTTATTTTATTTTTTTATTTTTTTTATGTTTTTGTATTTTATGCCCCCCTTACATTGGGGTTCTCTTAGGTATAGAACTGGTGAAGATGCATACTGTTGATTGGGTCATTGAACAACTCACCTTTTGATGTTGCCAACTGATATGCCTCCGATCCATAGGCAGCAATGATCACATAAGGCCCAAGCTAGTTGGGTTCAAACTTGCCTTATTTTCCTGATCCTGTTGATTGCGGGGATTTTCCTTAAGTACTAGGTCTCCAACCTTAAAGACTCTTGGACGGACTCCGTGGTTGTAGCTTCATGACATCATTTGCTGATATGCCTTGAGATGATTGAAGACGTTCTGTCTCTTTTCCTCTAGCAGCTCTAGCTCTTGCAATATGGAAACTCTGTACTCTTCATCAGTTATGAGACCTTTTAATGACACCCTTAGAGATGATAATTCAACCTCGATGGGAAAAATGGCTTCTGATCCATAGACAAGGGCGTAAGGGGTAGCACCTGTGGGAGTGCATATGCTGGTTCGATAGGCCCAGAGAGCGGGATTGAGTTGGATGTGCCAATCACGGCCAACATCATTGACTATCTTCTTGAGGAGTTTCAAGATTGTTTTGTTGGATGCCTCTGCTTGGCCATTGCCTTGGGGGTAACAGGGTGTGGAGAAATGGTGTTGGATTTTGAATTTGTCACAAAGCTCTTATACATCTTGGTTCTTAAAAGGTCTTCCGTTATCTGTGACAATGGATGAGGGAATTCCGTATCTGCAAATGAGGCAGTTGAGGATGAATGAGGCAATCTGTTTGCCTGTGACATTGGAGAGTGGAACAACTTCAATCCACTTGGTAAAATATTATGTGGTGGTTATTATGAACTTGTGGTCGTTGGATGAGGGCGGATGGATCTTGCCCACAAGGTCGAGTCCCCATTGACAAAAGGGCCAAGGTGTCGTTAAAGGTCATAGCTCTTGAGCTAGCACGTGGATGAGGTTTCCATGTATCTGGCACTACTTGCACTTCTTCACAAATTGATATGAATCTATTTCCATGGTTGGCCAATAATAATCCAAACACATGAGTTTCTTAGCTAAAGAAGGACCACTAGGGTGTTCCACAAATTCCTTCATGCACATCTTGTAAGGTGGTTTGAGATTCTTCTCGTTCTAAACATTAGAGTAAAGTACCATCCAAACCTCGGCGATATAGGGTGTCGGTGATAATGGTATAACAAGAGGTTTGGTGAATGAAGGTTTAGCGTTGGTTAGAAGATAAGTCAGGAGGTAGGGTGTTATCCTTGAGGTAAGTGTAAATCTTACCATACAAGGGTGAATCAGATCCGACTAATAGGCATATGGAGTGGGTTTCAGGAAGATCATAAGTTTGTTGCATAACAGACTCTACCAAGAACTCATACCGTGACTCATTCTTTGGGATCTTGAGGAGCGAGGCAATGGTTGCCATGGCATTTGCTGCTTTGTTTTCAATGTGAGGTATCTTCTCAAAAGAGATGATCACAAAGTACTTTTTAAAGTTGTCGACCATGCGCTTGTATGGGATAAGCTTGTCATCCTTAGTTTGATAGTTGTCATTGACTTGATTGATCACTAGTTGAGAGTCACCATAGACATGTATCTCCTTTATTTTCCATTGTGCTACCATTTTGAGACCAATGACCAAGGCCTCATACTCTGCTATGTTGTTCGTGCATGGGAATTGTAGACGATAAGATTTTGGTATGGTGTTGCCCTGAGGAGTGACAAGAAAGATTCCTGCCCCCACTCCATGGTTCATATAGGATCCATCAAAGTAGATTTTCCATGAGGGTGTTGTGATACTAAATAAGGATTCATCTGGAAACTCAAATGTCATTAGTGTGGTATCCTGTAATGGTGCTTCTGCTAACTGATTAACAATGATTTGTCCTTTGATAGCCTTTCTGTCTACATACTCAATGTCATATTCACTTAGGAGCATTACCCACTTGGCTAGGCAACTTGTTAGGGCTGCTTTGCTTAATAGGTATTTTAGTGGATCTATCTTTGCAATAAGCTTGACTAGATGTGCTAACATGTAATGTCATAGTTTTTGGGAAGCAAAAACTATAGTAAGACAAAATATTTCTATTTGAGAGTTGCATTTCATAGCCCACCAATGTGTGACTGATGTAGTAGATAGCTCTTTCTTTACCTTTGTAATCTTGTTGTGCTAGGAGGGCCCCAAGAGTTGTTGGCATAGCAGATATGTAAAGTAACAGTAGCTTTCCTTAGATAGGAGGCATCAAGATAGGTGGGTTCATAAGATATTCCTTCAGTTTGCCAAATGCCTCTTCACACTTCTCATCCCACCTAAATGGAATGTTCTTGTGTAGGAGATGACTGAAAGGTTGGCACTTGTCTGCTAGTTGTGATATGAACTGACGGATTGCTTGTAACTTGCCCTGTAGAGACCGTAGTTGAGTAATATTCTTTAGCAGTGGCATTTCCATGATGGCCTTGACTTTGGCAGGATCCACTTCGATTCCATTTGCTAATACAATGAAGCCTAAGATCTTGCCGGAGGTGACTCCAGATACACATTTCTTCAGATTCAACCTGACTTTAAATTGTTCTAGTCTCTGAAAGACCTTCTCTAGCACATCTAGATGGGATTCTCTTGTGAGTAACTTTGCAAGGATGTCATCTACATAGTCCTCCATTGTGACGTGCATCATATCATGGAAGATGGTGGTCATAGCACGTTGATATGTTGCTCCTACATTCTTTAGCCCAAATGGCATGACATTCCAGCAGAAAGTGCCCCATGGACAAGTGAAAGCTATCTTATGTTGGTCTTCTAGTGCTGTCTTGATTTGATTCTATCCGGAGAAGTCATCCATGAGAGATAACATGGTATGCCTTGCTGTTAAGTCGACTATGATATCTATATTTGGCAATGGAAAGTCATCCTTACGACAAGCTTTGTTTAGATCTCAGAAATCATTGCATAATCTAACTTGGCCATTAGGTTTGGATACTGGTACTATGTTGGAGACCCACTCTGGATAGTCTATTGCTTTGATGAACCCTACATCTAGTAGTTTCTTGAGTTCTTCTTTCACTAGTAGTGCAATGTGTGGATGCATCTTTCTAAGCTTTTGTTTGATTGGTTTCACTCCTGAATCTAGTGGAAGATGATGTAGAATCAAATCTGGATCCAATCCTGGCATATCTGCGTATGACCAAGCAAAGTTGACTTGCTTTTTCTTGAAGAATGGTGCAAAATTGGTCTTTTCTGGGGGGGTTAGAGACTTAGCAAAGTGAATGATCTTAGGTTGTCCCTCTGTTCCAATGTTGATAGGTTCTATAGGTTCTACAACAATCTGAGACTTCTCCTGGTGCATGTCATCAGGGACAATGTCAAGCCTTCCATTGTCAGGTGCCGCAGTTGGGTTTTCACCATCAGATGCGTTGTTTCTTTTTACTATTTTGGGATTTGATACTACCGCAAAGTGGTTTTCACCATCAGATCTAGTTTGTATTTTGATATTTTTGTGACTGGAAGGCTTGGCACCCTCTCAAAAATAAGCCATGGTATTAAGTTCAATGGTGAAGCCAGCTTTATGATCTCCTGTAGGTAGGTGGTCCCTAAGTTCCACGAAATCAATATAGGCATCATCATTTTGGAACATGTCTAATTGCGGGGTTCCTCGTAAATCCCAGTTGATAAGTTCGTGGTGCACAAGGGGGAGGGGGTCGGAGGATAGATCTAATTCATTGATAGTTTGAATGGATATGTGAGGAGTATTGGTAGGGATAGCATCTGGGATGGTACTTTCCTCCAAATTGTTTATTGCGAGAGAACTTGAACCTTCCCTGAAAGTCACTCTCGAGAGTTGGCAAATCACACTCTAATGGTCTATGCGTTAGTGTTTGTCCCTCACGGTAAGGGCTATAAGTTTGAATGGTGTCAACTTCCTTGTCGTCATAGGAGTGCTTTATGAGTTTATCCCACTCATATTCATTAGAATCTATGTCACTGTCCTCTTGAAGGTTATGGATCATTTCCACTAGGCAAGCATTTGCTTTTGCTTTGCCCTTGTCCTATAATTCCTTTTTTTCTTAGGCCAATAGGACCTTGTCCTTCATAACCCATTCTGTGTAAGATAGACTCACCTTGCCCATAGATTTCTATTGGGAGCTTAGGTGGTTCTTGTTGTGTGTTCTCTTCTTCTTCTGTTTAGAGCCATTGTAAGATATCTCTTTCCTCTGTTTCATCTAATAGGGTTCCCCATTTGACAAAGGGAGTTGTGGGAGGTTTGGAAGGAGCAAATGGCTTTGGAAAAGGTGTAGGTCGCCCAAAGGATCTTGGAGATAGAGGCATTTTGGCTAGGTTGAGGATGTGCTCGATGGAATATTCCCCTACTCTGGTTTCTTTGATTGTGATTTTCTGTTCTTTGGGCCTGGACAAGGAAGCTTTGGAGGTAGAATCATGTTGTGGGATAGGGGATGTAGAAGCTCTATTATTGGGAATGATGTAATCAGGCTTTGAGCGGAATGAGTTGTAATGTTGAAAGGGATCAGGATCACCTTGAATGGTGATCTGTTTGCCATTGTGAGGGAATTTGATGCATTGGTGGTAGGTAGAAGGCACAACTTTCATGGCATGAATCCATGGTCTACCTAAGAGAATGTTATAGGCTAGCTCCCCGTCTAGGACTTGGCAAACAATGTTTTTTATCACCGGTCCAACTTGTATTGGTAACACCACTGTTCCTTTAGTAGTTCTTTCTTCTTCATCATAGGCCTTGATAGTAATCTTTTCCTAGGATCTACTGCATTTTCAGAGAACCCCAATGTAAGGACTAGCTTGAGTGTGCAAATATTTAAACTAACTCCTCCATCAATGAGAACCCTTTTGATACGGTGTTTATGAATGGAGGTGATGATATGCAAGGGGGTGTTATGAGGCTGAGATACTGAAAGGTCATCTTGTTCGGTGAATGATATGGTACTAGAGGAGGTTAGATTTCCTACCATAGCTTGAAACTTCTCTTGGGCCAAGTTCGTGGGCACAGCCGTTTCCACTAGGGCTTTATCAAGAATCTCTTTGTGGGATGGAGACAAACGCAACAACTCTAAGATAGATATGTGGGGAGGAGTTTTCCAAAGTTGGTCTATGACACTATACTGATGGGAGTTGGACTGAGAAGGCGACGACCTTGAAGGGAGCGTGTTTAACGTGACCTTACCACTGTGGGTGATGATGCTACAACCAATTTTGTTGGGTCCTGATTATTGGTTGGGCATGACCACATTGACTTGTGGGATGTGCTCCGATATGCAGTTGATGGTATAATCGAATGGCACGCTTGCATAGTTAGCATTATTATGTCCATTATTCTAATTTTGCCTATTACATTTGTTATTGTTGTTGTTGTTGTATGGCCTGTCGTGGTTGAGAAGTGGATTCTTGTATGCCACATGCATCTCGTTAGAGGTATGTCGTTGAGCGCCTACTTGATTTTGGTTAAGTATGTCTTGACTGACATGTTTGAGATGGATACAATTGCTGGTCGTGTGGCCTCTTCCTCTATGATACTCATAGAAATTGATGTCTTTCCAGTAGTGAGGTTTCACTTGAGGTTCATAATCACTAGTGGGGGGAAGAGTGATCTCATTGTTGCCTAACAACTTTCTTAGTGCAGATTCTTGGGACTCTCTTAGGGGTGTGAATTTCTGCCTAGGGTTGGAGTTGAACCATGGCTTTGGCTCGTGAGAGAAGGTTTTGTTTGGTGTAGTATTGCTTGCTTCTCCTTTGAGAGTGAAGATTGGTTGATGTTTGGGAGCTGCCACTTTGGCATCAACTACTCCATCATTGATGACATTTTTATTCTTTGTCCAAAACTTTGAATTGTCTGTGGTGTAGTTAGAGTTAGGGGTGTCCTTGTACAACTTTATTTTCCCCTTGGCGATCATAGCTTTCTCAATAAATAATCCCATCTCAGTGACTTTCGAAAATGAGGTAGGGCATTGAATTTGGATTTGGTAGCTTAGATCAGAGTTAAGGTTGTGGACAAACATCTCTGTCAATTACTTCTCAAGTATGTCATATGAGCATTTTCTCGCGAGTTGTCTCCACCTTTGTAAGAAGGAGGTGAAGGATTTTCCACTCTTTTGCTTTGTATTGCATATATCGAGAATGGAAACTTCATGTTCAATGTTCTACAAGAAGTGTGTGACGAACTTGTTTACTAACTAATCAAAAGTTTTGATGCCCAGTGGAAGTTGTGAGAACCACTCCATGGCTTGACTACCTAGAGATCTAGGGAATAGTCTCATTAAGAAAGTTTCATTGTGAGCTACTTCCATGCACGTGGTGTTAAATTCCCTAATGTGATCTCTTGGGTCTCCTTTCCCTTTGTATTTGTCAAACTTAGGAACCTCGAACCGAAAGGGGAAGGGCACCATGTTCAAACTTTTGTCAAAGGGGTACGGTGCGATGTCTTCCAAGGAGTAAGGTTTAGTGTTTGTTCCTATTTTCAGATCTGTCATTTATTGTGTTAGGCCCTCGATTTATTTCCTCATTTCTTCCATAGGTATGTTTGGGTCTATGACTTTCTTTCCTTTGTTCTCACCAGTGTGGTTTTCATGAGTTTCCTCTATGGTCTCTTTTAGTTTGTTGAGATCAAAGTCAATGGGGAGTTTAAGTCCTAGATTTGCAAGATGAATAAAGTACTTGTGAGGGTCCTTGTGGAGTACTTTTTCTAGAAAGCATTGAAATTTCCAATCTTGAAGGGTTCCTTGGTACTCTTCATGAGAGATTTCCTCATCACTTTCGTGAGGGGTGACAATACGGTTAGATATCCCAGCCATTTCAAGTTGTTTTTGGTATTGAGATCTAGTTAAAACCATGCAAGGCGACGCGGGAAGTGGTGGGATGAAACTAGAGATTTTGGTAAGGTGTTGGTGGAGATTGTTGAGAAGATGATACTTGTGATGAGATTTGAACAAGGGACTCTTTTGATCAATGATTCCAAGTAAGACGGCTGACACAAGATGATAGCCACAAGTAAGGATATCTGGTACCCATTTACTGTGTAGAGACTAGTCTTGCACCAAGACCACTAGTGATGTTCTGTGACCTGCTAGGGTTACTTGAATCCAAAATGATCTGAAAAAGGTCTTGTACTAATCTGATATGGAACTTTTGACTTGTTTTTGGAAGACCTGGTAGAAGGTGGATGAGACGACTGATGAAAGAGAGGGTATGCTATGGAAATAGATGGAAAAGGTTATTGCACAGTAAAACTAACTTCAGAAACTGTAACAAGGCTGAAATGGGTACCCAAAAGTGGTAAAAAGACTCAAAATATGTAGAAATACTCATTGTCACAGATGCACAGAAACATATGCGCGACAGCATAGGACAAAAGCGTAGGAAATCGTTATAAATGGGTAGTTCTGGTAAAAGTCAAATGCATAGTAATAGGTGATAAAAGCGCAGGAAGTCGATCCAGATGCACAGTAGATCAAGGTGAATGCGCAACTTTGCAGGACAGATGTGCAGCTCTGGTTTTTCTAATTATTTTTGCAATTTTTGACATGCTTTTTTGATGTTTTTGGTTTCTTGGTTGCAAGGTGGTCTTTTTTATTTGATTTTATTTATTATGGCAAGAAGACACAACAAACACAAAGAATGTTTTCATGGTTTTTTGATTTTTTTGTAATTTTTTGGACTCTTTTTGACTCAAAAAAGAAAGTACAAATCTTAGGTTGGAAAAGGCAATATTTGTCGGATCCCCTAGTTGTGCATATTCAAAGCAGATAGCTTCAGGATCTTGGTAGCACCAGTTCCTCTCCACAACACACACTTCTCACACATACCAAGATTTGAGTCTCCCAAGGCTCGTACCCCCACCAAACCTTAGGATTATTTCTGCTCTCTCTACTAAGAACCACATGAATTGGGGCGGCTTTAAAGGTCCCACCTTTTGTGCCAACAAATAGAAGGATTTTGGGCTACTAAAATAAGGATGACTAGTAAGTGCAATTGTTCAAGTGGTTATACATGCGGCAACACTACTCTCCATTATGGAGTCTCCCAGCCTGCAAGGGTTGCACCTTGGAGGGTTTTAGGGGAGGTTGGCTATCGGTATAACATAACTTCACTCATTGTTTGAAGCTTTCACTCCAAACACAATTTATTTATAGTGGCTCAGCAAGGCTTGGCTTTAGCCTGTTACCACTTAAGGTCGTTCCCCAAGGATGGAAGGATATCCAAGGGCAAGCCTCTCTAAAGGTTTAACACATGCGAAAATGATATGTCTGGCATTTTGGTCACCCAAGATAAGGGAGAGCATAGGCCTGGTATCATTCCCAAAAACATGAAAGACAGTGGTTCTTTTCCCCTAATTAAAATGAAAAAGACTATATGAGCTAGCTACTTGGGCACACACGCAAGTTGTTAACTTTGAAAACAAGATAGCAGTGGTTCAATTTTTATCCTCCTAGCATTGGGACTAGATTCAAGTCGTTGATGCAACACGATTCAAGTTACTCCTTTCCTAGTTAGATTCTAGATGTGATTTTGCACGAACATTCAATTACTATCCTTTAAAAAGATGATGTGTGTTAACAATGCAGCTAGAATGACTAAACCAGCCCCTAATCCTGCAAGTAGATGAGAGAATATTCCTGCAAAAAGTATCAGCGTTAGCAAAAACTACAAGAAATACCCTAAAAACCACTATTTAAAATAGATGCGCAGCTTTAGAGCCTGAATGTATAGAAACAGATCTCAGAAGTGCAGAAAGTTTAAAAGCATAGAAACAGAGTTTAAAAGTGCAAGAATAGAGAGCACATGTGCAGGAATATCAGATGCGATGTGACAAAAGACAAATGCATAGCTTCAGAGGTCAGATGTGCCGAAAGGGTATATGCGTCAGAATAGAGATCAGATGCGTGATAGAATTCCTCAAATGCACCGAATCTCTCTGAGTACGAAACCTTGGCACAAAAAACTTAGTTTTTGGATTAAATCGAGGCAAGGCCCCACGATGGGCGCCAAAAATGTTAAGGGAAAATTGGTGTAAACATGAATAATCAATATCAATAATACCCAAAACTCAACGAAAAGGGAAATAATCAAGATCAAACAAACAAAGATAAAACCTTTGCAAACCTCAATACTTCATAGCTTCTGTTGGTTGCCTATCTCAATCGATCTTGCATGTGTGAATAAGGCCCTCAGAGAGTGCCCTTCCTTGCTATTCCAAGATTTTCAATGGAGAATGGCCATGATAGTGCTTTGTAATGAAGATGAGCTTCACAACAATGGTAGTGATATGGTAACAAGTTGATCGCAAGCAAATGGAATTCCTAGAGAGTAATTCCTAGAGAGTAACAATACTAAAAGCTTGGATGAATGAAATGGAAGAATAGGGTTCAATTTATAGACTTGGGAGAGAAAAAATCATCGGTATAGAAAGAATAAGAAGATCAACGGTATAGAAAACTTGAGAGAATGTGTGCGAATAGAAGGAAGACAAGTGTCACACAAAAGTTGTTTTGTTTGCTCCAAGTTAACTACTTTCTTTTATAAAGATAAGATTGCTTTCATAAATTAGAAATCTTTTTTCTAATTTAAGAGATATTGATAAAAACAAGGTTGATTGAATCAGTTAACTCGACTTGTGATTTGCTTTTGCATGATTTGAGAGAAATTAAATAATAATTTTTTTAATTTTGCGTGCATGAAGAAGATGACTTATTTTTAGAAGATTTGGAAGATATTTTAGAAGATAAGAAAGCAAATTAAATAAATAAATTTATTTAATTATTTGTGCATGATTTGGAAGAATAAATAAAATATTTGATTGTATTTTATTTTTAGAGATTGAGAGAATTTAAATAAATTTGATTGATTTATTTAAATTTGGAAGAATGAATTTGACTTAATTAAATAATTAAGAATTATTTAATTGTTTGGAAGAATTTAATTAAATAAAGGATTTTATTTAATTTTGACTTTAGAAGAGGTAATTAAATATTTTGACATTTAATTAACTTAGAGGAATGCAAATCGAATAAATAAATTTGTTGATTTATTTATTGATAGAGGAATTAGACTTAAATAAATATTAAGAATATTTATTTAGACCAAGTCATGTCATTTTTAGGCGTATACAACATCCATAAATTTTAGTTGCTCCCTAGCAAGAGCCCTTTTCACACATGATCCAACTCCATCATGTTCTCCTCTACCATGTTCAACTTCAAAGAAACTCCACATATGTTGGATATTGTTTTTTTATGGGCCCTACATAACCAATAAAACATTTGAGCATTTTTGAATTGTTCTATATAATTGTTTGACCATATGAGATGTTGTGTCATCTAGATTTCTCTTTCTTTTAAGTTTCCACTAAATACTTTGAAACAATATTGCATAAACTTTGATGAATGTAACCAGATATCGCTCACATAGAAATGGTACTCCAAACTTTTCCTATCATCTTCTGTATTGTCAACTGTATGGTTGTATCGAATATGAACAAAGATGGCTACCTGTATTGAGTTATAATTTTGAGATTGAATCTCCTCTTGTGAAGCAAGGGTATAGTAATCTGCAAAGTCAACCACTAATAGTATAGTTCCAATTGGAAATGTGTTTTTACATCTATGAAATTATTCATCAAGCCATCGAGCATATTGAGAGTGTTTCACAAATTTATACATAATCTTATTCTTGAACTTTACGATGAATGCATGTACACTACTTTGTTATGTGACTATCACACAACACTTTCCAGTTTTCTCATCCTTTAATGGATATTGAACATTAGTGAACCTCTTCACATCCACTAATTGTTGTCCAAAATCATGTGAACTACTTTCATGCATGCATTCTCCTAACAATGAAAGGTTACCACATCTATTGCATTGTCCAGAAACACAGTTTCAAAAAAAAAGAATTGGCCATCATGTGTTTCACAAAGTAAACTTGTTATAAACTCCTTAATTATTGTAGGTGGCATATTAATACCACATTCCTGCATAATTTGGTTAGTATGCAAAGTACAATGTATATATTGAAAAATATCATAATAATAATGAAATTACACATGAGTGTTGTAACTGTTGGCAAGAGACACTCTATGGCTTCATGAGTGTTGTCATTGATGGCAACAAAGTCTATCCCACACATCCGCAGCACATAGTATGCCTATACCGGAAGTTAGATTGAAGATTGTTTTGGTCTGGTGAACAAGAACAGAGCATGCAGCAAGGTATGACATTCAAGTCCGGATCTCTCAGATGGTGTAACTCAGCAAGTTGCAGACTTGAACAAGTTAAGAGGAGTATCATGACTACTATATTCTAGAGATTGAGCCTCCGATGATAAAACATGGAAAAGATATGAGCATCTGAGTGTTGGGTTCCAGACAGGCAGAGCAGACTGAGGAAGAACTGACTGACAGAGTATCAGACTTCAATCCGGATGAGTAATTGATGTTGATCAAGCTATTTGAGGGATCATACATGATTGGCCGACATGATTGATGACTTCTATGTCTATGTTTTGATACACATCACAAATCATGCATGAATTCAACCGATAGAGTAGTAACTTGTAAGTATCTTGAGTATTCTAGTTGCCAACTAGAAAGTTATTGAAATCCTTGATGCAGCTATATATACCAAATGGATTCCAGTATGGAGGTGTGTATATAGATGTGATGAAATAAGGTGTGAGGAAAGGCAGAGATAAGTGTGGAAGTAGCAATACAAGTCCGGTATGTGACAGAGCAACAACACTAGAGCAGAGGAAGAATGAAGTGCATTAGATCAGTATATTTAGCCTAATCAGAACTAAACTTCAACATTTGTAGATGCCTCTCATCAGTTCAAACACCTGGTTACCTTCTATAAACTCTGTAGACAGTGATTCTCTTGTAGGCAGTGTGCCTCTTATGAGCAGTGTGCTCGGGCAGTAAACCCTAATTGGCAAGTGCCATTTTGTACTTCTTATTCTTTTAACAGAGAATACAATCTTGGGTTAGTCACCCTGTGGTTTTTCCCTTAATAGGGTTTTCCACATTAAAATCCTTGTGTTATGTGTGTTGACTTTATTTCTGCTCTCATGATTATATATGCTTATATGTTTTGGTGCTGCACTAATTATAAAAGGAAAAAGAAAGTAAAGATATTAGAGATAACTGATTCACCCCCCCTCTCAGTTATCTACCTTGTTTCCAACAATTGGTATCAGAGCTAAGTTCCTCTAAACAGAGCCTAACAGCTTGAGGAAGATCTAGGAATCTCAATGGATATGTATGGTATGAAGGAACAACTTCAGTCTGCCCTAGATGATCTTGAACAGTCCCACTTTGAAGTTAATAACTTGAGAGAAAGACTCAAACAAGCTGATGATTTCATAAATGATCTAAAAGAAAAACTAAGTATCTCTGTGAAAAAAAGAAAGGAACTACTTCAGAAATTAGCAAGTTAGAGTAAAGCCAATGATACTAATGAAGATTTGGATGAGAAAAACAAGATATGTGAGAAGCTATCAAAAGAGGTCATTATGGTAAGGCATGAGATGGAATTAGGGGTTATGAGATTCACCCAAGAAATTGAAGAGAAAAGGAAAGTTGAAGATAATCTAAAACAATCCCTCAAGGAGAAGACAGAGGACTACCACAAAATGGACAGAATAATTAGGCATCTTGAATTTGATCTTGAAGAAGCTAGAGATAATGAAGAACAACTTGAGAATCAGATAGACACTCTTAAACAAGATCTACAATCAGCAAATGAATACAAAGAGAAATTCAAGATAAGCTTAGCTCAACTTGAAGTTCTTATTGAAAGCCAAAGAGGGTAGATGACAAGTGTGGCCTAGGATATGAGAAAGGTGAAAGCTCCGGATCCGGTCAGAAGAACTTTGGATTAGAATATCAAAGAAACAGGCCTAGAAAACCTCCGGTAAGGTAACCAAATGCTTAAACATATCCATCCTTCAATGGATACTGCTTCAATTACAACAACTTCGGTCATAAAGCAACTCAGTGTAGAAGGAGAATGAATCAGACTAATCCATCTTTCTCCGGACAATGTTTCAACTGCAAAAGGTATGGTCATAAGTCTCATGAATGCAGAAATATGCAAATAAACAATTCATTCAATGGTAGATGCTTTGCATGCAATAGAATGGGACATATGGCTAATCAATGTAGATCAAGGGGATATCAGTCAAATATGCAAAGAAATGTTGTTTGTTACAATTGCAATAGATCTGGTCATATTGCCAAATTCTGCAGAAGTAAAAATCAGGATAAAAAGGGTCCAGTGCATCATAATCAAAAGCAAGATAAGGGAAAAGGCAAAGTGAATGCGGATGAAGTTCAAAGGGAGATGAGTAAGATTTGGGTGAAGAAGAGTACAGAAAATGTTGGGGATGGATCCGCACTAGAATTTGGTGTTGATATTCCTTCCGGAAACTAAACAGATGAGCTCTAGCTCAGGGGGAGTCACAAAGAAAAATAAATTCCCCCAGCCAGTCAATTGGTGCCTAAATTTGGCACATGGAATGTTATGGATTAAAGGGTTCTCAGAAAATTATCTAAATAACCCTCGGTAAAAATATGAAAGATCTGCATGGAGTTTTTGCAAGAGTTTAATCATCCAAGATTGATCCGGTTTGACAACCATCTGGTAAAGCAGGATTTTCACAGACATATCTGGTATGATTCAAAATTGAGATATCTTGATCTACGGATCCATGGTATGATTGGAGGAAAGAAGATACATTGTCAATTATCACTGAAAATGATTCTATGTGCAACACAGTGATTTGAAAAGACCTCTCTTAGAACAAGGCAACCGGATAACTTAAGTTGTGCATTTATTAGGGTTCTTTCACTCATCATTTGCACATTTGCATTTGAGAAGAAGAAAAGAAGAGCTCTGCATCAATTTTCTACAACTCTCTCAAAGATCAACTATAAGATCCAATTCAACCAGCAATTTGTTCTGGCTCTTATTTCGAACCCTAAAGCGTAAAAAGGTACTTCCATTCTGAATATCTCTCTCTGAATCTTTTGCAAAAATGGCTACTCCAATGGTTGTTAAGATCACTGATAGGCCGCGCCCAAAGTTCAAGAAACACTCCTACAAATCCCTAGAAGTTGATCCTTTAGGCACTTTTTCTAGCATTCCACATTGGGTATTGCACGTAGAAGATGTTAGGGTCTACATCCACGCCAACATTGAGGAATTTGGTGAATCTAAGTTGATGGACATCTATCATAAACAATTAATAGATGAAAGTTTTGAACTCAAACCTCAATACAAGGCCCTCCAAGATAAGCACTTAGAACATTGCATCCACTTTCCCTGTTTTGTAGAAGATGATTGGGTCTGGTATGTCCTTAGCAGAATACATGATAATTTCATTTGGTTAATGAAGCCCTTTAAGATAACAAAAGATGCCATTAGGGAAGTAACTGGACTGCACTCATCTGGTGGATTATCTGCACTCAAATCTATCAAAAACCAAACAATTATTGAAGTTACTGGATCTAAGTTTGACAAGAGAGAAATGACCATAGAAGACATCACAGATCCGGATGTCAAATTTGCCTCAATGATAATTGGGTATAAGATCTATCATTCCAGCAGGGAGAATTATGTTTCTGGGACTGCAATATATACAACATATCAGATGTTAAGGGAAAATGCCGATTATGACCTATGTGATCTTCTTTTAAACCAAATGTTAGAAAACCTGTAGAAGATCAAGAAGGATAAGAAGAACTCATTCAAATATGGTTGTTTAATACTGTGTCTATTCTTCTACTACATGAATGAGCTTCCCAGATCAAGTGGTTGGTTGCAAAATGACAAACCGATTGCAATACAGATCAGAGACTATATGTATGGACTTAGTGATGCTAAAGCTCAAAGAACAACACTTTGGGGTTACTTTAAGAACTTCTAAAACATGATGCAAGCCAGAGAAAGGATACCTCAATCCATAGTAGAAAAATACCATAATACAATGTGTTTTATGGTAGATACTGATCAATGCCTAATGGACGCAGTTGAGCCTAGAACAGTTTGGATAATAACAATGGGATATGAGGTCGATGAGAAAATCTTGGAGTTGCATATTCAACACTTGTTGAGCTAGCCTAAGGACCCTGAGGTAGAAAGGTTTGGAACCTTTCAAGAACTAAGTGTAAAAATTCATGTTGAGCTAAGACAACCGGAGATAAAAAGGAAAGTTAGAAGGGAAGTAGAGGAAATTGCCAAAAGATATGGCATATCAAAAGAGGCAGTTGATACAAACAGAGAGAAAATAGAAAGAGCTAAGAAAGAGAAACAAGAAGCAGAAAAAGGAAGTGTTTCGGTACAAGCCTCCTCCTGGACTAAATCCTCCAAGAGCTCTGCACCTGCCACTCCTAAGAGCTCAAGACCCACCAAACCGGAAGTCAAGACATCCGGAAAGGGAGAAAAGAGAACGAAAAAAAAAGCCACAAGGTCTTACACAAGTCACAAGGATGATGAAGAAATAGAGTCTGATGAGGAAATTAAGAAAATGAAGAAGAAGAAGAAAACATCTGGGGAATCCTCTGTCAGTAAAAACAAAGAAGAAAAGGAAGAAGAATTTGTTGAAAACCCCACTCTTTCCATTAATGATATCGTCTGTGGATGGGAATCTACAACCAGTAACATAATTCTATAATGAATATAGTGATATTGACAAGAGGATCTTGGAAGAAGCTACAGTTAGGTACCTAAATATTTATAATAAAGCATTCATTGGAATTATTTCATTAATTCCCAAAAGTCTAGAGAAGATACTTGAACTCAGAAAAGAGAATGCAAAGGCAAAATACTCAGAGATCTGAGAACAGATTGCAATTCAGCTCTATCCTTCTATTACTCCAAAGCAAATGGACATGATCTTTAAGGACTGTAAGGATGAGTTCCGGAGCAAAGCAAGAATGAACAAACTTATGCTTGGAGAAACTAATCAAGTAGTAAGAGAAACAGAAGACATCCTCTAGAATGCCTTCAAAAGATTCAATCTTCCTATTATAGAGGAAATAGATGAAGAACCTTCTATCATGGATGTTGAAGGATTAAATGCATCAAATGAAGAATCTTCTGACAAAAATGTAGAAGGGTCAAAAGAGGTAGATGAAGAGAAGTCTAAGGACTTGGATTCCTCTGTTCTAAAAGAGGAAGTTCATGAAGAAGTTAACATCTCTCCTCCGGATCCCACTGCAGACATTCCAGATCTAGGAACTGAAGGAGAAGGAAGAAAAGAGGAAAAAGTGAGTCAAGAAGAGGAGGTAAAGGGAAAAGAAGAAGAACAAACAGAGAATATCTCTGATGATAGTTTAGAGATTCCAAAAGAAAAGAAGAATATAATAAATAGGATGAGTGAACTCAGAGGGATAATTATCCCTAAGTTAGAGGCAATACATGAGGCCTTAACATATGCTCAGACCACAGCCCGAACTAGTGATCCAGCAAACTTAAGTAGAGAAGAAGCATATGTATTTTTGTTGAGTGGTCACATCTCCATTTTGGACATGATGAAGCAGAGCTGGGCCACAGAGTATGTACAGTTGAAGGCCACTTTTGCGGATATACTCAAGTATATGTAAGTATAACATGTATATACATACTTATGCGGCTATGTATAGGTCAATTTTTGCAATTTTTGGTGTGCGGATTCCGCCCTTTGCCATTGATGTCAAAGGGGGAGTGAGGAGTAGTGAAAAATGTGGAATCCAGCTAAGGGGGAGCTCTGGTAAAATAGTGCATAAGATAGAGCATCAGCCAAGGGGGAGTTTGCTACGACACTTAGTCATTTTTACTAAGTGTTGCCATCAATGCCAAAGGGGGAGATTGTTGGCAAGAGACAATGTGTGGCTTCATGAGTGTTGTCATTGATGGCAACAAAGTCTATCCCACACATTTGCAGCACATAGTATGCCTATACTAGAAGTCAGATTGAAGATTGTTTTGGTCCAGTGGACAAGAACAGAGCATGTAGCAAGGTCTGACATTCAAGTCTAGATCTCTCAGATGGTGTAACTCAACAAGTTGCAGACTTGGACAAGTTAAGAGGAGTATCATGACTACTATATTCTAGAGATTGAGCCTCCGATGATAAAAACATGGAAAAGATATGAGCATCTGAGTGTTGGGTTCCAGACATGCAGAGTAGACTGAGGAAGAACTAACCGGAAGAGTATCAGAATTTAATCCAGATGAGTAATTGATGTTGATCAAGCTATTTGAGGGATCATACATGATTGGCCGACATGATTGATGACTTCTATTTCTATGTTTTGATACACATCACAAATCATGCATGAATTCAGCCGACAGAGCAGTAACTTGTAAATATCTTGAGTATTTTGGTTGCCAACTAGAAAGTTATTGAAATCCTTGATGCAGATATATATACCAGATGGATTCCAATATGAAGGTGTGTATATAGATGTGATGAAATAAGGTGTGAGGAAGGCAGAGATAAGTGTGGAAGCAGCAATACAAGTCTGGTATGTGACAGAGCAGCAGCACTAGAGTAGAGGATGAATGAAGTGCATTAGATTAGTATATTGAGCCTAACCAGAATTGAACTTTAGCATTTGTAGATGCCTCTCATCAGTTCAAACACCTGGTTACCTTCTATAAAATCTGTAGATAGTGAGTCTCTTGTAGGCAGTGTGCCTCTTGTGAGTAGTGTGCTCGAGCAGTGAGCCCTAATTAGCAAGTGCCATTTTGTACTTCTTATTCTTTTAATAGAGAATACAATCTTGGGTTAGTCACCCCGTGGTTTTTCCCTTAACAGGTTTTCCATGTTAAAATCCTTGTGTTATGTGTGTTGATTTTATTTCTGCTCTCATGATTATATATGCTTATATGTTTTGATGCTGCACTAATTATAAAAGGAAAAAGAAAGTAAAGATATTAGAGATAACTGATTCACCCCCCCTCTTGGTTATCTACCTTGTTTCCAATAGTAAAAATAAGAGATTCATTGCTTATTAATCTTGACATACCAAGGTTTACATTTCTCAAATGATCTTTGACTTATGCTAAAATTCTCTATAACTAAATCATCTAGAAATTTTCTATATAATTCTTTCTGAGTCATGCCTAAAAGATGTTTTGGATGAGGATCATGATTTTTTGACCCCGCCCTTAATTTAAAACATCTCTAGCAGTTGATGAAACCCTTGTATTATCATGCAAAAAAATTTCAATCAAAGACCTAATTTCATTATATAATTTCATTTCAGACCTTGGGAGTCTACCACTAAAATTCCAACATTGGTTAATTGGATCATCTTCAATACTTACTCTTATCTTTTCCGCTCTTCTCAAAGTTTAGCATGCACATTTAAATATCCACTTGTCTTACTTATCATTATTTTTCTCACAACTAATTTATTGACTAAAATAGTTGTTATTGCTCAACATGTTGCATTCTTATCCTTAGATCGACTAATTTTTCCAATAGAACCAATAGCATTAGCAACACTAGACATAACTTTATAACTTTTTCTATTGATTCATCGACCTTTTTGGGTTTTACAAATATGCCTAATTTTTTCATTACTTTTCACATTTTTGGCATTCTCATCAATTGCAATACAATTTGACATTGAAATACAAGAGTTTTTCTATAAAAAATAGTTTATACAATCTATTTGCATGGGTTCTAATTTATCTCCAAATTATCTTACCACAAAGATTATTCAAAACATTACTTTCAATTTTAAAAAATATATATTTTTGAAACTCAGAAATTATGTAAGGACAATAAACATGAAGATAAAATAATGCAAATACCTTAACCCTTACACAAGATCATACTTGTGATAGGATGGAATGGAGTGCACCCAAGCTCCATTGATTTGTCCTATTGAAATGTGGATGCTCATACAACCAACATAACCCTGAATGAAATGAAAGCAAAAGTATGAATGTGCATGTGAAAGATTTGTTGGGGGCCCTCAAATTGAAATGAGATTTTCAATTTATAGAGGGAGAGTGAATCAAATGGATGGTCAAGATTAGAAGGGTGAGGTGTGAGGTGGATGGATAGGATTGAGAGTTGAAGTTAGTGGTTATGACACTCATTTAATGAGGATGACAAGTGACTAAAATAAGGATAGGAGTGGGGGAAATGAGATTTTTAATTTGATTTCAAAGAAGAAGTGCTTATGACGCACATTTAAGGAGGTTAAAAATAGGAATGTGAGTGGAGATAAATAATTTAAATAATAAAATTATTTAAATTATGAGAGACATGTGGGATTTAAATAAATATTTAATTTATTTATGATGGAGGAAAATGAGATTATATTAATAAGATTTATTTAATTTGGTGTAAGAGGAGGATAAACGGATAAGAGGGATTAGTTAAATAAAAGTAATTTATTTAACTAATGGGAATGATGTAAGGGGTCATAGAGCAAGATGTGTCACAAGATGTCGCAAGGTGGTGCAAGATAATGTTGAAAGGTAATGTCATAAGACATGGCCAAATTTAGGAGTCTAAACTAGCTTTATGCAAAAATAAAGAGTTTAGCATCCATAATGAATCTATAGGACAAATTAGCATCTGTAAAAGCACACAATAAAACTAGAGATGCCACTCAATTGATCTATAAAATCCTAACTTATGGAATTTAGAAACCAACCAAAATCCAACTACTACATACTTTCCTAGAAATTAAAATGTAGGTTATTTAGAGAAAAGATTATTGTGCTAAATTTGAAATAATACTCAAGAAAACTCATGTGGATTTATCTTGGAAAACCCTAGTATGGAGGAAAAACTAGTCCTTTTGGTAGTGGCAACGTGTCTATATTACCCTAGTTTATTAATAGAAAAGAGATAGACAACAAGTGTGTAATCTTGCCTTCTACTTTTGTTATTTCTCCTACAATGAACAAACATACAATAATTCTCAATCTTCCAAACATCGATGATCTCAATACTCACATATAAGATGTATTTATAGATTTTCTAATGCACACTTGATTTTATTGGGCCTTGGGTGAAGATCAACAATCATTGGATACTAAAACAAAACTTGTACTATTTGGATTCTAAGTTTGAATGATTACATAGGTTGTGGACTATACCATACTTGAGGTACAATCTAGACTCTGGTGCACTTGTGGTAAAGTTTGTGTTTGATATAGTTCTACAATAATGTCAAACACATGTTCTTGCAAATGAATCTTATTTTGTGTTCTCATTTTTGTTAGATATATTTTCTAGATCCTTTTGGATCACACATACCTTATTATGAAGGATTTTGGTCTCACAAAATTTTAGTGAGATATCAAATGAGGAAAGAGTTATCCTACTCTCTTCTTGGAATACCAGTTGACTTGGATGGCCTTCTGATCTTTCTTGAACTCTATTCCTTGTTTCTTGAACTCTATTCCTTGTTTCTCTTATCTTCTTTTCTAGTACTACGTCCTCATGAATTTTGGTTCTTCCTTCCACACCCAAGTATTATAGAGATGGTATCACTTGTTCTTCATCTTTACCTAGCATAGAGGGCTCATAAAGCTACAAGTACTCATAATTTACAACTAAATGTATCTTCATAAAAGGAGGAAGATCAAGTTTGAATGCATTTTCACCTATGACCTTTAAAAATATGAAAGGTCGACACCTTAATAGTTAAATTTTCTTTGCTTATCCTTGAAGCCTTTCCTTACCCAATAAAATCCAAACTTGGTCTTCTACCTTGAGTTTGTGCTCCTTTCAATGTTGATTGTGTCTTTATATAATTTTTGTGTTCTTTTCTTTTGTTCTTTAAATTTAAGTTGGATTTTCCTAATCATCTCAACAAATTTAGATATTTTAGTCACCTCATTATCTTTCCCTACTTGTTCATCTTTCTTATCAAAAGCTACATAAAGTGGACTAGAAGGGAAATATCCCAAACATGCTTAAAATGACAACTTATTAGTAAGAGAATGAATTGCTCTATTTTAAGAACGTTGAATGTATGGAAATGATTCATTCCATATCTTGGGACAATTAGTATTATATTCTCTAGTGAGTTTTTGTTAAAAATGAAGGTAAACAACTATTAATGAAAATTTGATTACAACTGTAATATAGATATTTAACTTTGTAGAACCAAAATGGAGATAGTATGAAAGCCACACAAAGAAATAATGAAACAAAAGATCTAACACATAACACAATGTTTACGTGGAGAAACTCTTTTGTTATTATATGGAGCCCAATTAGACTCAGAGATTAAATTTTCCCCACTTTTGTCAGTGCAGTTTCCCCCCAAAGTATTTAATAGGGGAGTGTAGGGGGGTAGAGCCCCTCCTACAGGGCCCGGGGGGCTTATCCCCTCAGTAGGGGCCCAAGGGTAGAGCCCACTATGGGGTTTTGCGGGCAATGCCCCCAGCTAGTGGTAGTGCCCCTGGTCGGGGGCTTGGGGGCAGTGCCCCCAAAGTAAAAATTGCCTATTGTTTTATAAAGGTATCGATAGTTATTTTTCTATTGGTCACCATATAAAAAACCTAATTTTTGTAACTAACATAAGTCTTGATAAAAATGGCTGGAGAAGGTGAAAAGGCTTAACGGTTAGGGTTACTGATGATATTGCATTGTAGCAAGATTGCTGGTTGTAATCGGTTTGATTTGCTGGATAATAATATTGGACTCTTTGTTGGTGGATGTAGCCCAAGTTTGGCTGAACCACGTTAAAATTGTCTCTCGCTGTTATTTCTGTGTATTTTAATTTCTCTATTTATCTTTTTTTATCTTCATTTAATTGATATCTTTTGCCTGCTATTCCTAACACCTTTTGAGAAAAAACTCCACACAAGAAGAGATACATTGGTCTGTATTAACTTCAATAGAGTTTACAATACAACACTATCAATCTCCTCTTCTGTCTTCAATCCAACATCTTTTTTTAGTCTCTACTCTCTACTACAAGACAACCGTAATACAATATCCTCATAAAGGGGTTGCCTTCTAGGTTAAGAAAAGCCAACATAACCTCTACCTTCAAATCTATGACCTAATGATGAATGGTCCAAATTTACAATGGAAATTTATATATAACCATCATTTGTTAGGTACTGAATCAAGCATGTGGCTAAAACAAGATCGCTACTTGGTGAATAATTCATCCCTTATGAATGGTTTACAATAATTCATCCCTTATGAATGGCTTACAAACAAAATTATAAATAATTAAATACATAGGATTTACAAGGTTGATGGCACTTTAATCCTAACAGTTGTAGCAAGGTCATGTTAACCACTTATATTTGGCCATTTATTTGTGGGTGTAAGGTTATGCTTTTCTTTAGCTTTGTGTCCATCATGCTCCATACTATAGACCACAAATTATCAAAAAAATGTGTAGCCTTGTTAGAAATAATGGACTTAGGTAGCCCAAAATGTACTTATACATTTTTCAATAACATTTTAGTTACTTCTTTTCCAGTAATAATCTTTTTACAAGTCATTAAAATACACATTTTACTAAACATGTCAACTACCACAAATAAGTAATCATGCCTATGTCTACTTATAGGCAACCCCCTACAAAATCCATTGAAACACTTTCCCACAATCTTGTGGCACTAGGCAAAGGCATATACATTCCTTTCTTCCTTGTTTTAGATTTTATAGTGCAACATACTTTATAACTTCTAACAAACCTTGCTACTTCCTTCTACATTTTAAGCCAAAACTCATACCTTTGCAAATAAGTAACTAGTTTTCCTACACTAAAGTGGCCTACCACATTGGGTTTATGTGCCTCCCTTATTAGTAGAAGCCTTTGTGCTCTTGGCACACATAATTTTCCTACCTTATATAGCAATCCGTCTTGAAGATAGGAGTTTTTTAACTTTTTACAATTTTTGTGATAAAAGATTTTTATATTTCTTTCAAAATCTTTATCATGCATATAGTCGTCAACATGATCCTCTTTTATGAAAGGCTCCAAGTGAGTTACCATAGAAATCACTAAAATAGGTGACCTAAACAACATATTTTCCATGACATTATTAGTCCCTTTTATATTTTATTAGTAAATGAAATTATCAAAGAAAATCCGTCCATTTATAGAGTCTTGCTTGTAATTTATTTTTTGCTTGCAAATATTGTAGAGGTTGGTGGTTAGTATGCACAATAGTTTCTTTACCTTTTTAATAGCTTGAACTATTGCATATAATTCTTTAGAATACATTGCATAACCCCTAACTATTGAATTAAAAACCTTTGAATGATAACATATAGGCTTGCCACCTTGAAGCAAGACAACACCCATTGCATATCAACTATCATATGTTTCTACTTTAAATGCATGTTGTATGTCAAGAAGAGATAAAATAGGAGAATGACTTATCTTATACTTTAATGTTTCAAATGCTTAATTATGTTCTTTACCCCAATTAAATTTCCTCCCTTGTGAAGTAATTTGATGTAAAGGTGAAGCTATGTAGGAAAAATAAGGAATAAACATTCTCATGAATTGTGCAACCCCTACAAAACTCCTAGTTTATGTAGTACTTTTTGGTGTAGGTCAATTTACAATTACTTCAACTTTTGATTGGTCTATTACTAATTATCCTCCTCCTACAACACACCCTAGATATGCCAATGATTCTTTTCCAAATTCACATTTCTTTCTAGATTGCATCTAGTAGTTGTTGGTATTTTAACCTTCACAAGACTTTCTCAATATGAATTAAGTGTTCTTCCCATGTAGCATTGAATATTAGAATGTCATCTAGATAAATTATCACAAAGCTATTTATGAATTCCCTTAAAACAAATTCATAAAACACCATTCATGAATATCATAAAAGTAGTAGGCATATTACTTGAGCCAAAAGGAAGTACTACCCATTCATAAAGTCTCTATTTAGTTTTGAAACTAGTCTTCCAAGTATCCTCTTGTTTCATTAATGTTTGATGGTAAAAAAAATTAAGATCCAAATTAGTAAAATACTTAGAATGTATAAGTTGATCTAGAAAATCATTTATCCTTGGGGGAGGATATCTATTCTTAATAGTAATTTTATTAAGATCATGATAATCTATGCACATTATCAAATAACCATCCTTCTTCCTCACCATTACTATGGGTGACCCACATGATGAAGTTCTAGGGAGAATCACCCCTTGCTCCAATAGGTCCTATAGCTATCTTTTGACCTCATTGCTCTCTAGTAAGGATTGCCAATACAAGTTTATGTTTAGAAGAGATTCTAGTAGGAGTTCAATCTCATGCTCCACATCCATTCTTGTTGGTAACCCCTTTTGGTTCTATGAGCACTTCCTAAAAATATGACAAGACTTCATCTAAGACTTTCAATTTTGAGTTAGTCATGGTACAAATTCTAATCCCATTTTCATTCTTATCTTTGAGAAAAAGTAAAAAATACTATTCAATTTCTTGAGTTAATTTGATTGCCTGATTAGTACTTACCATAACTACTTTATCCATACTTTGATGCCCTTGATTATATATTTGACCCCATCTTGACCCACTTGTACTTATTATCCCTTCTCATAAATATATCATCTCTAGCATAAAGACATGGACTACCAAGGATAATCTCTAAAGCATCAAGGGGATGACATTGACCTCTATCTCATCTATGTATTGTGAATTTATCCCAAATTTTACCTTTCATATTTTATTCACTTGTATCTCTACACTTATTTTAACCCATCCCAATGGGTATAGATGCATATGTTCCTTTGTTTTTTTCCCAAGCCTTTTAACCAAATACTTTGAAATAAGCTTACATTGTGATCCTAGACCTACCAAAGCATTAATTCTACTCTTTTTAACTTACAACTTTAAAATAAAAAGTTTCTTTATCTCTTCAAGTTCATTTTTCTTAGTGTTCATGCATTCAAGTTTCTCATCAATACTCAAACTATCCTCTACTTCCATTTCACCTTCATGAATAGTTAGCATATATTTCTTTGGGTTATTTTCTTTACTCTTATTCTTATTCTTAGGATGTAATTTAGGGTGAAGCTGTAGTGCATCTCATACCTTTTTCTCTCTTAGTTTGACAGTTGATCTGTTTTAGGATGAGACATGATGATACATGATATGATGTTAAACTATTGTTATGATGATGCTTTGATGACATTCTTGATACTTGAGATTTCATGCACATGTTATGATTAGTATATGGTTTTATTTAGATGATTATGGAGATTTGGTTTGATTATGAGAACTAATCAGCATTATGTGGTTATTTTAACATGATGATTATGTGATTGATCTTATCTTGATTGCTACGTAGTTGATTGTTTATGAGATTGAGTTGATTACTAAGAGTTGTTTCTGCAGAAGTGTTTGGGTGGAAGGGACAGTGTCACATCACTCACTTGTGAGTATCCTATGACGTTGTGACTTCCTTTCACCATGTGTCTATTTATGTGTGTATATATATTCTTGATCGTTTTGTGTGCTGCAGGTTGCAGGTACTAGGCATCGACTCCACCTGAATTGTCGGGTCTGAGAATGCCTTAAACCAATGGATTGTTGATTGGAGATGACACTTGGTCCCCTATCCTAGCCGTCATCCCTGAGAGGATGAGTACCTGGTCCGGTACCTTGTCAGTTTTGTCAGTGGTCAGTCAATGTTGCTTGAGGTCCTATTTTGACCCTAGTTAGTGGGTAGGTGATTATGTGGGCATATGATTTTATTTAATTTAAATTGTTGGATAAATACCTTGGTTAATTTATGCATTAAAAAAAATTTCTAGGTAAGAAGGCATACCTTGATAAATATATATATAGTTATTGTGTAGTGTAATATTATATTAATAATTATTATTATAATGATAATAATAATAAGTTAAATAAACATAATGGATTTTGGGTAAATAATTAATATTATGGTTTCTGTGAAAGTGGGGTAAATGAGTTACCCATTTGCGTGAATTAATTACAAATTGAGTAATTTTTAACTATGTTAACTATGGATTTAATAAATTTAATATTTTGTAATTAGTTGGGTTGGTTGGTTTTCCAGTACTTTGGTTGCTCCGAAAATGTTTTTGTTTAGGGGGTCTGAGGATTGCGTCCTACTATGGATTTTTGCCTGGAGATTTGGGGGTGGAGATCAGAAATCAAGAAATAGTGAAGGGTGAACTGAGAGCGAAAGTCAAGCACGACAGCAAATTCTGTCCCTGCTAGCGTTGGATCCAGGTTACATCTCTTTGAGGTATTCTGACGAACAGTTCATTTGCATTGTCATATTCCACAACTCTCTTTTTGTATCTCTATACAAATAAATCAATAGAGTCCCATAATGTCTTGTGAGTAAGGAGCAACGTGAGTAGGTATGTCATCAGATCTAATAATATACTATCTATCTATAATAATCAGATAAAATATTTACATACTTTGTGTGATGTCTATCCCTGTCGTAATTGCTTGGAAGTCTATAGCCTTTTCAATAAATCTATTTTATGTATATCTTAGAATCATTGTATTCCATGAGAAAGCATTTGTATCTGCCAAGCGCTTCAAGCACCTCACCTATGTTTCCATTAAAGTCTACTAGAGTTTTCAAACTATATTCTATGTCAATTCCTACCTTTTATAGATGGAGGAATGCCATTACTTTGGAGGAATGTCATTAATTTAGCCCTCAAGCTAGTATGATGAACTTGCCGAGATTTTGGCGCTAGAAATAGAGTGTTAGGTTTGTTTCCTAAATCTATTTTGTGTTAAGATCTGTGTATATTATTTTAGGTTTAGAAACAACCGTATAATGGCTTTAGAGTACCTCATATTCTTATGTATATATTAGCCATATCTTGGCATTAGAATATTTTATGTTCTAAGATTAAACCTGCCAGATGATGGCATAAGGAATGTATATATTTTATTTCTTTTAACTGCCATATTTTGGTAAAATTTCTATGTTTGTGTTAATTTTATTATGACATTAAGTCTATTGCCATTTAAGGGTTTTTGACTGCACAGTAACATCATTATCTTCTCTAGCCAAATATTGGCGTTAATTCTCATTTAACCCTATGTTTATACCTACCAGAATTGGTGTTTGTCTTTACGCCTGCCAATTGCATTTGCTTAAAAGTTTCTAAAGTTGTGTTCACCAAATCCATTTTGGGCAAATTCTGTACTCATTGCATTCCATGAGATTACATCTCTTTGAGGCGTTTAGTCAAGCAGATCACATGCCTTGTCTAAGCTCCCACGCGCTGGCAAAAGTTGTGGTGTTTGGTTTTACACCTACAAATTGCATTTTCTTAAAAGTTTCTAAAGCCTATTTAATGAATCTATTTTGTGCATGTTCTGCACTCATTGCATCCCATGAAGAGATGCCTTCCTAAGGTGTTCTATCAAACTATTCATGTGTCTTGTCTATGCTTCCACAAATTGCATTCAATCTACCAAGGCACATGCAACTACAACATCTGGTACATATATATATATATATATATATATATATATATATATATATATATATATATATACCCACACAAAAATACTAGAATTTGTCTTTAAACCTGCCAGTTGTATTTGCTTGAAAATTTCTAAAGTCGTCTTCAACAAATCCTTTTTGTGCATATCCTGCAAGTATTGCATTCCATGAGATTACATCTATTTGAGACGTTCTGTCAAATAGGTCACGTGCTTTATCTAAACCCCCACATTGGCACAGGTAGATAGGTGCTGGCAAAGGTTGTGAATTAGGTTTTACACCTGCCAATTTCATTCATTTTTCAACAAATCCCTTTGGTGCACAATAATATTTAGGGTTTTCATATTTAAACACTATTGCAGATATTAGGAAATGCAATGTATTGCGTTTACATGTTTGCTGCTTATATTATGAAGTGTATTATATTGTAATTGTTAATCAATTGAATATTATGATTAAACATATTATGTTTTCCTTTTGTTTTTTTTGATAATGTGAATGTAATAGATGTAATGTGTTTTCATTTTATTCCAACAAATAGTCAAGAAGGTCTTCTCTTATATGAGGATTTTCTTATCGGCAAGTGCAATCTTACAACCATTATTGTGGCTACATCAATGTCTAATATACAAATTATTTGTATTACAAATATTACCCCTATTATTTAGCTATAGTGTTTTCAATTAAATTGATGAATGTGAATATGGACAATTACACTTCATTCCTGTACATTAGGATAGTAATTATTGGTTGTAGATGTATTGTGTTATAGGATTTAGATTAATGGTAGGTTGGGAAAATATTAAATAAAGATGATAATAAAGTTTAAAATATTGTAATTTGTTTGATAGTGAAGTTGAATAGAATAACAAATTAAAGTGAATAATTGGTCGTGTATAAAATTGAGGGAATGGTTATTTCGCATATCAAAAATTGAATAAGTGTAGATTAGATAATAACAAAATATACCTGTGTAGTTATAATTTTACACTGTTGACTTTGCTGTGATTAATTGTTTGTAGTAACCGATGTGCCTTGAATGATGAATTAAATGTTTATGCTATTGTTAAAGAGAGATGTCAAGTTTTGTGTATCATTGGGAGGTTGTTTTCTAGAGGCCTAGGAGGGTGTAATTGTGTGTATGGCCCTTATGCTTATGTAACCTTGAAGGTGGTTGGCTATGTGGTGGGTCATATGTCTATGTAAAATGTAACCCTAGAATGTTGTCTCCTATTCTTGTATGAATTCATGTAATTGTCATAAATGTGCAAGATTGGTAATGCCTTGCTCTATGTATGGATTTATGTGGTTATGATAATGTGCAAGATGGGTAATGCCTTGCTCTATGTATGGATTTATGTGGTTACGATAATGGTGCAAGATGGTCAATGCCTTGTCCTATGTAGGGTTTACTAGTTGCAAGTAGGGAGAGTGGCTCTCAATGGGGGCTGAAACCCAAATTAGTGTCCAGGACAACCCATTAGAGGGTTTCTTAATCCACTGATAACCTTAATAATGTATTATGGGGGGAATGGGTAGAATTCACATTAATCAAGATAATGTATGCCTCACTCATGGCTCAAGTGCTCGTTTAGGCTTGAGATGAGATGAGAAGGCCTGGAATGGAAAGATCAACTGCCTTGTCCTCATGAAACGTATGTTGGTCCCGCATGAGTTTGTATGGGGGTTGGGGATCGGGAGAGGATGCCAGGACAACCCAAGATGTGGGTCGGGGCCTAGGAAGGTCCACCAGGACAACCCATATCAAGCCATGTGATGACACTCCTCCCTATTGCAGTCTAGCACTCCCTAATTGTATTACCTCTTTCTGTTGTGTGGGTGCCTCTGGAAGTGCAGTGTGTAAGTGATGTTGATTGTCAACAGTATGGTGATTAGTGTCATGTATAACCCTGTTGCTTATGTTAGCCTATTGTTCTCCTAACTGTTCGTTGTATGTGGGATCTTGTGTTATCTCCTAGCATGGGGGGTGGACCTCAGGGTTCCACATGGTTGGGAGGTTGGTGCCTTTTCTCCATTGGGTATTCTTGCTTCATGTTCATGAGCTCGGAGACTGTTCATTGTGCTGTGGACTCAAGTTTCTGTTCTAGTTTGTGAAGGTAATCCTTTCATGTAATGTATACTGGTGGTATATTAGATTGTATTTCTTAATGTATCTTGATGTAATCTCTCCCATGTGCTGAGGAAAGCAACATGGAGATTATTGTAATGATGTAATTATTATTGATGAATTTATCTTGTAACGAGTACTATAAGGTAATGTGTCATTTGTGATAGTAGTTAGAAGATAATCTTTAATGTTGATTTTCAATTGTCACATATGGAAATGAATAATATTAATTAATGTGATGTTCATCTTTTGTGGTTAATGAAATGTTTCTAGTAACCTTGTTTTGCGAGTAGTGTAGTCGAGGAACCTTAGAGGACCTAGGATTAGTTATCATGCTATGTTATACATTTTATAATTATAAAAAAAAAAATGTTCCATTTATTTGGCCTAGTTAGTGTTGTCCTGTAGGGTTCCTTGGTGGGGGCGTTAAAAAAGCTTCCAACACTTTGAATTGGCATGCCCATCTAAGTTGAAATAACTACAATAATTTTTTGTGTCCTTTTCCTTTTCCTTATTATCTTCCTTTTGCACTATTACATTAGCTTTCTTTGTTTTTTAATTTTTCTTATAGTTTTCTTTAAATTTAAAAGACTCACTTTTATACCTCTTCTTCTCTTCCTCTACATGGTATGCTTTGACACATACATCATTCAAGTCCTTTAGATTAGTGGTGACCACCTCCTTAATATGTGAGTATGGTGTCTACTGAGATATTTTGTCATCATTTCCTCCTCTTTGAGATCCATGTTATTTACCATTGCTTACTACCGAAATTCTATGGTGTAATCCTGTACACTTTAACCATCTCGTTGTTTGTAACACATCCATTTTATTTTTTGATCAACCAAAAATTCCTCCTTATTAACTTTATGAATTCTTCCCATTTATCGACTATTAGCTTTTTCCTTTTCTTACAATTTACAACATATGATTCCCACCTTAAAATAGCATGATCAATCATTTTTAGGCATGACAAATTAATTCTTTGAACTCCATTTATTTTATGCACATTAAAATAGACTTCCAATTGCTTAATCCATGTATCTAATATTTCTATATCAATTTGTTCATTACAAGGCTTAATTTCTAGTTTTATTTTGACCTTAAATGGACTCATACTCTTTAATTATATTTTAGGTTCATTTATAAAATCTTCTTCTTTCATATCATCTTCAATAACAACAACTTCTTTTGCCATCACTTTAACCATCTCACCACTAGAAGTTCATTCTTCTTCCATTTTACCTTGTTTCCTATCATGTGCTCTTGTTATTGCCTCACCTTTCCTAATTTTTTTGTGATGCCTCTCATGTGTCCTTCTAGTGTTGTCACCTATGCATTTAATTCCTACATGGCTACACTTTGAGATTACTATCATACAAAGACTTTCACAAATCCACAAAATCAAGCCACTTTGATACCAAAATTGATCTATAAACTCCTAACTTATGGAATTTAAAAACCAACCAAAATTCAAATACTTTCTACTTGCTTGCAAATAAAAGTGCAGTTTATTTACAAAAAATATTATTGTGCTAAAATCAAAATAATACTAAAGGAAACTCACAACATGTAGATTTATCCTATAAAACCCCCAATGTGGAAAGAAAACTAGTTCCTTTGATAATGGCCATGTTCCTTGACTATCCTCATTTATTAATAGAAAAGGGATATACATCAAGTGGGTAATCTTATTTATATTATTTCTCCTACAATGAATATAAACTACAATAATTCTCAATCCTCCAAACACTGGTGATCTCAATGCTCACATACAAGCCTTATTTAAATTTTCTAATGCACAATTGAGTTTTCCTAGGCCCTAGGGAAAGATCACCAGTCATTAGATGCTAAAAAACATGTATGGTTTGGATTTTGAGTTTGAATACTTGTACAAGTCATGGACTCTACCACACCTAAATTATGGTCTATACTTCGATGCACCTCCAGTAAAGTCTATGTTTGATACTATTTTAGAACACTGTCAAACACCTGACCCTACATTTGAATCTTAGTTTTTGTTTCTATTTTTCTATTATACATATTTTCTAGATACTTTTGGATCATCAATGTGTAATGGTCATGTTGATATGGGTTGATAAGTGAGATATTTGGCTATGAAGATAGCCACCTAGGATCAAGGAGCTTCAATGAAAGCACAAAAGTGACCCAAAATCAAAGAATAGTTCTATTCTATCAAAGGATGCAAATATACAATGACGAGAGATTAGATTACTCAAATTAGATCTACAAGTGGGTATATATAGGATACACCACCAAGATATGTGAATTTACAACCAATTTGGGATAATAGGAGATGGATTCATATGTGTTCATAACATATCCACCAAACTAGGAAGTACAAGTGACATGATGCAAATGCAACCTACCTTAGTAGAGACCTACCTAAGCAAGCTTATGCTATCCTAGGTGCATAATATAAAATAAAGTAATTAAATAAATGCAAGAAAATAAAATAATTCACCAACACCCCCATAAGTGTAGCCTAGTTGGGTAGAAAAGATAGATGAATGGGTCCTAACAAATGTGTAGCCATGTTAGGTAACCATGTACAAAATGTTTCCCTTAGGAACTAGGAAGGATAAAACCTCATATAGGGGAAAACTTCCCCCAAGAAAGAAGCCTCCAAAAGAAAAGGGAGAGAAGCCTCACCAAATATAGATTCAATAAGAAAGACCATGAATCCCCCCTCAAGATGTAGTCTACTACTCCACTAGTAGATGCTTGATTGTGAATGTTGAAGATGATCCATGAACATTGAACAACATTACTCCCCTTAGGAAGAAAGAAACACAAAGGTGAATTCATGATATCTTCCCATTCCTAAAAGGAATATGATGGAAGAAAGATAAGAATGTATTATGTCTTTGGAAGTGCTCAATTGTCACCATGTCAGTGTTGAGAGGTGCCACAATCAAATCAATATTCCCAAGCCTAACTAAAGAAAGTGACCATCTAGAACCTTGTGGAAACAAATGTAGAAGAGGGTCCAAAGATAAAGTGACAATAGCTATTATAGAAATGTCATAAAAGAGGATATGCATGTCCTCAAGAGTGTCCTAAAAATCTATAAGAAGGGACTCACAAAACAAACATGCAAGATCTATCAAGTACTCATCCTAAGAAGCTATCTTTGGAAGATGTTGAACATGATCCCTCTATAAAGAATCATTGGAAGCCATGAATGTTGTAATACTAGACTCAACAAAATCAACAAGAGATGGATGAAATGAAATGTCAGAACATATTTATAGAACCTTAATCGATGAAAGGACTTGAAGGTTTAAATGACCATATTGTATCTGCTCAAAAGTGTTAACACTAGATGTCTGAGTGTGAACATTAGATAAAGGAACATTAGAAGAAAAATGTGAGAAGGTGTACAATCTATATTGATCATTTGCCTCCCCAACTACAATAATATATTTACTTTTCAAATCTTGAATGATCATAGAATTTGGTGTGAACTAACACTCTTCCTTGTCCCACTATGTGTGATATGATAGATAAAAAGGATATTAGTTGGCAATGAAGGTATAAAAAGGACATGATTGAAGGATCCCTTACCCTCTCCCACAAACACACATATATGTGTTGTTACCTATCAATATGTATGGTTTAGAAAAAGTCTTGAATGAATAAAACATACTCTATGATGAAGCCATATGATGTGAAGCTCTAGAATCAAGAAACCATCTCCTTGACTCAGAATATGCAACAATGACAAGTGTTTGTCCCTTTTATCTCCATAATTTTGAAGGATAAGAAGAAGATGAACCCCTTGACATATTTGAAGTAAATTTGCTATTGTTCTTCTGTAGAAGATGCTTCAACTCATTTGAATAACATTGATGTTCATCATGCCCTAGTTTCTTGCAATAATCAAATTTGGGCTTCTATTTCCTCAATGATTCCCTTATTAAAGGAGAGGATTTAGAATCTGATTATGATCTATCTTTGTGTGGCTTATTCTTTTTCTTCTTTTGTTTCTTTTAAGGATTCCCTGATTCTTTCTACCCCTTAGGATCACTATCTATTAATGCATGTGACTTAAAAGACTTGATAAGGTCCATTTTAATTAGCTTCACATTATCTTGAATTAGACGATTATAAAATGCATCAAATATAGTCACTGTAGGAATAGCCAAGGATACTTTGCAGAACTTGATATTCACTCTCGCAATATGGAAATTGACAAATAGAGATAAGAAATCAATGATATTGATGAATCTAATTTGAGCATAAATATATATTAGTCTCACTTAATTTACATAAGAAAAACTTATTATATAGGCATGGATGAGGCAATCCACCTTGCATGTGGATTGACAAGTGCCCCATGATGTGGTACATACATGTAGACAAGTGTCTTATAGGTGTCAACCTTTGGATCACTTGGAATGGGCAAACCAACAACCTTTTGACCAAGTCATCAACCTTGGTGACAAGTGTTGAATGACTACAAAAGTGACCTTTGAGGTGAGATATAAAGTCTTCCAACCTCAAAAGGTATGCACATGAGGTTTACCAAACAACTAGGTAACCTCTAAGGTCTAAAAGGTTGCACATTCAGTTAGACAAGATGTTGTCTAACCTCATCAACGTAAGTACACTTAAGCTAGAGTGAATAGATAAATTATTCACTCTAACACCCCCCTTAAGTGATACTTGGGGAGATCACAAAAGTGTAAGAGATACATAAATATGGGTTTCAGCTACTAGGCCATGTTAGGTACCCATGTACAAAGTTTCTCATAAAGTGGAGTAAAGGAGAAAACCTTGTGGGAACAAAACTCCTCTCCAAAAAGAGAAACAAAATGCGTAAAAAAACAAGTGAAGAAGAAGGACTTATATCATGACCCCCCAAGGACAACTTCTATCACATGTGTACAATAAATTTCCCCAAAATAGGAGAAACAAAGAGAGACTTGGAATCCCCCCATAAGATATGCTGCAGTGCTTGTAGATGCTCAATGAAGTATGCTAAAGTTGCTTTGTGAATGTCGAACAATGTTTCTCCCCTTAGGAAGAAAGAGAACTACAAATAGGTGTAATGAATCTTCTCATGGAAGAAGAAGATGATAAGTTTTTGGATATTGCACATGATTCAAAGACTCAGATGAGGCCCATGATGTCTTCAAAAAATGCTCAAGAATCTCCAAGCCAATCCTGTCATGTGACAAATAATGATGGAATAAATCATGTATCATAGAAGATTCAGTAACAGGAACCATAGGAACCATAGATGTATGGTGATAACTAGAGCCATAAGAATTTGATACTGTCACTATAGAAGATGATGTAGGTGAAGGAAGAGCAATCATATTTGAAGAAGACAAGGTTGATGCAACTCCATCAAATTTGTCATAAAAAAGAAGACTAATGTCCTCAATGTGTGCTTCCATGTCAACAATGAGTGACTCTACAAACAGACACGAAATGCCGTGTAGATATACATTACAATCAGTAATGCTAGGAAGACAAATGTGATCCTGCTACAAAGAAGTACTTGAAGCTTGTGAAGAAGCAACACTGACATCTGATGAAGCAATACTAGGTAGTGGAGGAATGATGATTTCCTTTATGTCAACTAGACAATCTGTATCTAAATCATGATGTGAGATGTGAGTTGTGATCATATCAGGATCATGCAAGAACGAAGAAACATTGGAGTCTCCATATATGTCCCAAATTTTGATCCATAATGCATGTGGACATTCAATATCCATGATGGCATACAAAGCGTCATCCGGTATATGTTAGTTGAGTAATCCAACAATGTGATCACGATTATTAAACCACTTATTCTTCTTAGATTGGTTACCTAGTTTAGGGACAAGTCCATATAGATAAGGTATGAGATTGTGGAACCTAAGATGTTTGAGAATTCCTTCACACCAAGACTTATAATTTCCTAGTTTTAGGTGGATTACAAAAGAGTGAATTTGATATCCCATGATTACAAACAAGTTAATTCCTTTAGACAATAGAAATCAACACATTAGGCAACCCCGGATTAGGTGACCTCCCAATTTTTGGCACTTTATAACTTAGTGTGTTGTTACATCTTTGTAACTCAAATATCCTCTCAGCAAGGCATTTATATATCTCTGTAACTATAAAAGTTGATACTATGTACAAATAGCCAAGGATACTCTGCAAAACTTGATATTCACTCTCACAATATGGAAATCGACAAATAGAGATAAGAAATCAATGATATTGATGAACCTAATTTGAGCATAAACATATATTAATCTCACTTGATAATTTACATAAGAATGTCTTATTATATAGGCATGGATGAGGAAATCCACCTTGTATGTGGATTGACAAGTGCCCCATGATGTGACACATGCACGTAGACAAGTAACCTATAGGTGTCAACCTTTGGATCACTTGGAATGTGCAAACCAACAACCTTTTGACCAAGTCATCAACCTTGGTGACAAGTATTGAATGACTACAAAAGTGACCTTTAAGGTGAGATGGAAAGTCTTCCAACCTTAAAAGGTATGCACATAAGGTTTACCAAACAACTAGGTAACCTCTAAGGTCTATGTTGGCAACTTGGCAAACATCACTAAGAGAGAGACACTACTAGTATGATGTGAATGAGTGTGCATGATGTTTGGATATGTTTTCATTGATGGCAACAAGGAAAGGAATAAGGTTGAGACAAATTTTTTGGTCCGGTGAAAAAGACTTAGTCATTTTTTACTAAGTGTTGAAGTAGCGACAGGGAGATAGTGTTTGAGCTAGTATTGGTCCATAGCAGAAGATCATATTATGTGGTTGAGGTATGTTGTTCATAGTTCTCAAATGATTAATTTTCCAATATTTTAGTTCTTGATGAGTACCAAAAGCCTATCTTCAAAAAGTCTAAGTCTAGTAGTGCAAAGAACAAAGGAAATTGAAACATAACACTCAATTGAATTGGTCCGCCTTCCTCTGTTGTTGCATATCTTATTATGTAATTTTGAGGTGTTGTAAACACATGTATGAAGTATCTAAATCTAGAGTTACAAGTTCTTAGTTCCACTAGAAAGATAGTTATGGGTGCCTAAGTATCGCTACTTGGTCTAACAGAACTTGACTGTGACAGAGCATGTGTTCTTGTGGTCCACATTCTACCACAAAAGAATATTTTTCTTTGCGATTTTGGAGGTATGATTTATGATATGTGAAGAGTCTCTAATATGGATTTGAGCAAGTCTTGTGGTCTGTAGTAAAAGATGTAGTTTGACAGTTGAATTGAACCAGTGACAGTCTGTGGTTAAGGCCAACATGACAGTATGATAGGTGTGCGGTAAGTTTTGTTGTTTGGAATCTTATCCTAAGTGATTACATAGATGGAGCTGACATGTGTGAATATGATTCAAGTGTTGTTTTGATTCGTTGTGTATTTTGGTAAATGTTTTTGGCTGACAAGTTATGAGTACACACTACATCTTAGTATGTCGACCTAATGTGTGTGTATATATATATATATCTATGTGTGTGTGTGTGAGATCAAATTTGGTGTTTGGTGTGTGGTGTATGAATGTGATTGTAAATTCAATGTGTGTAGAATAATAAGGGCGACAAGAGAAGAAGAAGAAGAGAGATCTTGTTTGATGTAGAAGAGAACAGTGAAACAGGGCAGTCAAAGATGAATATTTTTGAGACAGTATTTTTGTGCTTCATTGGAATTGTAACCATGCATGTGTAGATGCAATCAAAGTAGTTCAAACTAGTAGTGAGTCATCCTTCTTTCTTTCTTTCTCTAGGTAGTGAGCCTTCTTGAAGTGAACACTTCTTTTGGGCAGTGATCATCTATTGTAATTTGGTATTGTTCCTACATAATATATTGTGAGCTAACACTCACCGTGGTTTTTCCTAGTTTTGGGTTTTCTATGTAAAAATTTTGGTGTTCATGTGTGATGCATTATGTTTGCTTCTTCTATGTTTAATTTTCTTTATTTCTACATATGGTAAATGGATTATTAGCTCAATAAATAAAAGGTTTAGTAAACTACTAATTCACCTCCCCTCTCAATAGTTTGGGTGTTCAACAATTGGTATCAGAGCTAAGTTCCTTGGAAGAAGTTTAACAGCTTGAGGAAGATCTTGGAGACTAAACACATGGCTGGTAAAAGGTATCCTACTCCTCCTGAAGAAATTGATCCAACTGAAGATACAAAAGAAGAATGCATTGAAGATCGAATCAGAGTGGCTCTGGATGATCTTGAAAAGAATGAAATAGAAAACATGGATCTGAAAGATAATGTCAAGGAAGCAGATCAGTGTATAAAAAATTGAGGGAACAAGTCAAGAAACTCAAATAAAAATACAAGGAGGAAGTTAATGAACAATTGACATCAGCAAATGAAACCTTGAATGAGTTGAAAGTAGAAGTTGTAGAAAGAGCAAAAGCAGAAGAAGACCTAAATCAATTGGTGAAAAACAAATCTAAAGACTGTACAAAGCTTGAACAAGAAATTGTGGATCTGAAAGATGATCTAAAATAGGCATGGATTTAGGAAGATAAATTTAGAGTGCAACCCAACTTGATAGAATACTTGCAAGTTAGAAGAGTCCTGATGACAAAGAAGGCTTGGGATTTGAGAAAGGTGAAAGCTCTAAAGCCATTCAAGAAAAGAATGTCGAGTTCAAGAAGGACAAAGACAAACAAATCTAGAATCAAAGGAACATACCTAGAAGACCACTAGTCAGGAAACCAAATGCTCAAAGGTACCCATCTTTCAATGGTTATTGTAATACATGCAATAATTTTGGTCATAATGCTACTCAATGTAGAAGCAAAGTGAATCAAAATACTCCATTTTCTAGTCAGTGCTTTACTTGCAATAAAGTAGGGCATAAAGCTAATGAATGCAGAAGTCAAATAAGAAATGGTTACAATAGTGGAAGGAACATTCAAACCTTCAGAGGTAACTATTTTACATGCAAGAAGTATCAAGGATGAATGGAAGGATCAATGGTCAGAAAAATGTTGTATGCTTTAATTGCAATAGGCCTAGACATCTTGCAAGGTTTTGCAGAAGTAAGAACATGAAGAAGGATAATCAGGTAGAGTTGAAGAAACCAGTGGAAAAGGTTGATCCGGTTGAGAACAAGGAGATGAAGTAGATGTGGGTCAAGAAGGAAGTATAAGAGGTCAAGGATGGGTCTACACCAACCTCTGGTGTAGATACTTCCTCTGGGAAGTGAATTGAGAGCTTTGGCTCAGGGGGAGCTTCAGTGAAAATTCTTAATCCCCCAGCCAGGAAAGTGGTACTGATATCCAGCATGGAGATATAAGTTAGAGAACATCCTGACAAACCTTTTTCAAAAGATTTCAACAAAAAAGAATCTAATATGGTGAATTGTGGAGCAATCTTGATCGACTGAGGACAACAGAGAAAGGGTTTGATAGCTTTTTGAATGAAGCATTTATGGCAATTAAGTCTTGATGAAAAGAGAATATAAGGGATCCATTTGAAAGAAAAATCACTTTGCATTCAAACTTTCAAGCGACTAAAGTGATCTAAGAAGTGAGCCAAATCAAATTCAAGCCTCCAATAAAGAAACCCTAACGAGGCAAAAGGTATTTACCACTCTCTCTTTTGAAAAATTTGTTGTGTTAAGTTTGTAAAGATGTCTATCCCTCAAATAGTTGAGATAATAGAGAGGCCCCACCCTAAGTTCAAGAAACATCCCTTTAAATCATTAATGACTGATCTGGACAGTGCATTTTTTTGAGGTTCCACATGGTGTTATGCATACAGAAGATGTTAGGGCATACATACATGCAAACCTAGAGGAATATGATCACATGAAATTAGGTAAATTATACTTGGATGAGATGACTACTATTAATATTGTGTTGAAATAAGAATACAATGTTCTGCATGAGAAGAACTTGGATACTTGGTTAGATTTCCAGTATTCTCAGATGATGCATGGGTTAGATATTTACTGAGCAGAATTCATGATGAATTCTTTTGGTTTGATGTGCCCCACATGATAACTAAGGATGCTAGTATCAAAGCAGTAACCGACATGTGCTCTATAGGGAAGGTTCCAACCTTGAAAACCATGAAGAACAATACAATATTGCAATTAACTAGTATAAATTTGATAAAAGTGCACTAACTGTGAATGACATTACAGATCTGACAATTAGATTTGCATCGACGGTTATTGGGTACAAGGTCTATTTCTCCAATAGGGAGAACTCAGTGTCTGCAACATCTATATACACATTATATGATATGGTCAAGAATAACACATACTATGACTAATGTGAGTTGCTCTGGGAATAACTAATTGGTGCAGTCACGGTAGGAGGGTTCACAGAATGAATTGTCTGAACCATGCAGCAAGAGTAAACAGAATGGAAACAACTCAAGGAAATCGAACAAATGCAGATTTAGGCATTTAGTATATCATAGAATTCAAATAGAGATCGGTCAGCAACATGCGGGCTTACAATTAGGGCTCATAGGCCTAATTACATACATGCGTAAGATAAAGCTTTGAAGCTCCTCCGCCAGAAAAATGAATAAGCTATCTATCTAAAACTTAGTAACTTATGAACTATTTTCCTAAGGATCTATTACATCAATATATATCAAGTTCAGATCATAAGATTCCTCCACATCAGCCAAAGAAGGTCACAAACTCCCATGAAGACCTATAATGTGTGCACACGAATAGGTCGGACCTAATTACATAGAATGCCTTCAGAAAATGAATGGAATGATGTGCGGATCTTCGGGAGAGGTCAGCCATGAACCAAAGATCATTGAATTATGTGTCATTAGGCTTCACAGATTGGGAAATGCTTCCGCAAGTTTCTCCTTCAACTAGTTGTCCGTGATTATCAGGATGCTCTATTCTGAGAAACAGTCGATCTTCTGATAGCGATATCTTTATGGTAATGATGTGGAGATCTCTGAATTCTAGATATGATGTAGATGAATGAATCTAGATTAAGTCCATCTCTGCAAGATGTGAAATGCAATTGTGGCAAAATGCAGACCAAAATACAGAAATTGCTTCTGACTGAACTGAACTGGAAAATGAAAAGAAACAAACTGAACTATAAGCAAATTGAAATACAAATGTTTTTGGTTGATGCAAGATTGCTCTTGTACCAAGGATGTTCCTACATCTATCCTCTCTGTGTCTTAGGCAATCCCATTACAAAATCCATACTTATGTCTTCCCAAGGTCTCTTCGGTACTGTCAAAGGTTTATATAATCGAGTATTCTGACTACTCCCTTTTGCAACTTGACAAACTCTACAACTCTGCACAAATCTCCTAACATCCTTATGTATCTGAGGCCAAAAGTAATTTTCACTCACCAAAGCCACTATCTTATCAATGCCAAAATGTCCTGCCAATCCACCACTATGCTTCTCCTTGATCAAATTATCTCTCATTGAACTTCTAGGTATGCACAACCGGTTTCCTTTGAACAACATATCTTCTTGAATGAAATAGTCCAACCACTTACCTCTGTCTATCACAACAGGTTCCTTACATGCTTTCCAAGGTTCTGTAAAATCAGTGTCTCCCTCATACATGTTCTTCAATTCATCAAAACCCAACACTTCAATTCTCATCTCTGTCAACAAGTTCCTTCTCCTACTCAATGCATCAGCAACTTTGTTTGATTTTCCACTCCTATGCTTCAACACAAAAGTATAACTTTGCATGAACTCTACCCATCCCATATGTCTCTGATTCAACTTACCCTGACTATTCAAATATTGCAAAGCTTGATGATCTGTATATAGCACAAACTCATTAGGCAATAGATAATGTCTCCACTTCTTCAAGGCTTGAATTATGGCATAGAGCTCCTGATCATAAACTAAATATCTCCTCCTTGCATCATTCAACTTCTAACTGAAATATGCTACTGGTCTACCTTCTTGACTTAATACTGCTCCAATTGCATTTCCACTTGCATCACAATCAACTTGAAATACCTTATTGAAATCTGGTAATGCCAAAACTGGCTACTCTGCCACTTTCTGCTTCAACAACTCAAAAGTTTTATCTGCTCCAGATGTCCACTTAAAAACTTTTCTATCACTTCTCATTGTCTCTGTCATAGGGTTACATACTGAACTAAATTTTTTGATGAACTTTCGATTGAAACTAGCCAATCCATGAAATGATATAACCTCTCCAATGCTCTTCGTTGTAGGCCATTCAACAATTGCTTTCACTTTCTTAGAGTCCATCTTCACTCCTTCTGTAGAAATCACAAATCCTAAATATACCAACTCTTCCTTCATGAAACTACACTTCTTGATGTTTATCCATAATTTCTCTTCTCTCAGTCTCTGCAAAACTTGTCTAATATGCCACAAATGTTCCTCTTTTGTTTTACTAAAAATCAGAATATCATCCAAATATACAATCACACACTTACCCAAGAATTTCTTCAAAACTTCATTCATCAATCTCATGAAAGTACTAGGTGCATTTGTCAATCCAAAGGGCATCACTAACCACTCATACAGTCCTTCATTTGTCTTGAAAGCAGTCTTCCATTCATCTCCTTCTTTGATTCTAATCTGATGGTATCCACTCTTCAAGTCTATCTTTGTGAAATATTTGGCTCCACTCAAACAATCCATGATATCATCCATCCTAGATAAAGGAAATCTATACTTAACTATGATCTTGTTCATTGCTCTAGAGTCAGTACACATTCTCCATTCTCCATCTTTCTTTGGTGCAAGCATTGCAAGTACTGCACAAGGACTCAAACTTTCTTTGATCTAACCTTTCCTCAACAACTTTTGTATTTGTCTATTTAGTTCTTCATTCTCTCTCGGTGTTATTCGATGTGCTGCTTTGTTAGGCAAACTTGCTCCAGGTATAAGATCCATGTGATGACTGATACTTCGTATAGGTGGTAATCCTTCAGGTACAATATCTGATATGATGTCTTCATATTCTCTCAGGTACTCCTTTATCTCCTCTAGTTGTGATTCTTTAGTCTCTTTCTTCAATGCTTCAGGTTTCTTAGGAATCAAGGCATAACACATATTATCATGTCTCAAACCATCCAGGAATTTCCTTCCATCTACCAAACAGATTCTAACATTTCCACATACCACATCTTTAGGATTATCTTCCAAAGGAATCAAAGTAATTGTCTTTCCATTTGATGTTATAGTATATGTATTCTTTCTTCCATCATGTATAGCTTTTCTATCATACTATCAAGGTCTACCCAACAAGATGTGACATACATCCATAGGCATAATATCACACAAGACTTCATCATGATAAGATCCAATACGAAATTTCACCAAACATTGTTCACTCACCAGTACCTTATGATCATCCTGAATCCATGCTATCTAATAGGGCTTAGGGTGTTTCAATCTTTCCAACTTTAGCTTAGTCACCATCTCCTCTAAAACTAGGTTATCTGAACTACCACTATCAAGTACAACTTTACAACACTTACCTCCTGATTTGCATCTAGTTCTGAACAAACTCTTCCTCTGTGGTGGTTCCTTATTTGCCTCTACTTAAAATAGTGCTCACCTCATCACAAGTGATTGTCCTTTCTCAAGTTTGCCAACTGAACTGGGTGGTCCAATAGGTTCTTCTTCCAAATATGTTGTTCTTCCACTATTTTCTATCCTCTTACTTGTACTACCCTAATTACACTCAAATGCTCTATTGCCTTCACCTCCACACTTGAAACAAATACCTCTGAATGTTCTCTTATCAAATCCTCCTCCTTCTCTTTTGTATCCTTCATTCCGGTATGCACTAGGGTTTCCTCTCCAGTAAAAATTTATGTCATCTCTCCGGTAAGAATTGTTATCTCTGTCATCCTTCTTAAATGGGTTATCAAACTTGTTCTGCTATGGATGTGATCTATCTCCTCTGGAGAATGTTCTATTTCTCTAAAATTTACCTCCTCTACCTCTTTGTCTCTAATCATGCCTCTTATTCAGCTTCTCTTCAACTTTTAGGGCAAACTGATATGCTTCCTCCAAAGATGTCATCCTTACCAAGCTTAGCTCCTCTTGAATGTTCAATCTCAGTCCATTGATATTTCTAGCCACTTTATCCTTGTTTTCTTAACTATGTCCTGTCCTTATGATCATTTTATGGAATTCTTCAGTATACTCCTTCACAAATTTCTCCTTTTGCCTCAGATTTTGCAATCTTTTCAACAGTTCCAACTCATAGTCAGCAAGTATAAATTGATTCTTCAACTTTGTCACCATACTATCCCATTTTGTAATCTTTTCTTTTCCTCTTCTGTTTCTTTCCAACTGAACTTCTTTCCACCATATAGCAGCATGTACTTTCAACTTTGTCTTTGCAAACTTCACCTACTCTGGATCTTTAATTTCCTCATATTCAAAGTATTCCTCCATGTCATTTATCCAGTCAATTAATTCTTTAGGGTTCAAATTACCAGTATAGTTCGGCACATCAACTCTAGGTCTTTTCCCAATCTTTGAAATAGCTCGCAGCATCTTTACTTGATTTGATTCTTCTTCTTCATCACCTCCTAGGGTTTTGCCAATTTGTTCAACAGATTGAAATTCTTCTCCATCATCACTTTCAACATTAGGTCTCGGTGTCAATCCTCTTCATTTATCTTCTTCAACAACATCCAAATGACTTTGCATTGTTTTCATCATCTCCATCATCTCATCCATTCTACCAACCATTGTTCCAACAGCAGCAACTCTCCTCGGCGGCATTCTTCCTAGGATCAAGTGCAAACTGCCTCAAGTTTGGTGATCGGGATACAAGATGACAATTGCCTCTCAATCGGCGATCGGTTGCAACACAAGTAACCTACCTCAATTTGGTGATCTGTCCACAGCAAGATCTTACGGAATTCCTTCACCAACTTTGCTTAATTTGCTCCCAAAGATTTGAACTTTTGCTCTGATACCACTTAGTGTAGTCACAGTAGGAGGGTCCATAGAATGAACTGTTTGGACCGTGCAGCAAGAGTAAACATAACAAAAAAAACTCAAAGAAATGGAACAAATGCAGATTCAGTCATTCAATATATCATAGAATTCAAATAGAGATCAACCGACAACATGCGGGCTTATAATTAGGGCTCATAGGCCTGATTACATACATGCACAAGATAAAGCTTTGAAGCTCCTCCACCAGAAAAATGAATAAGATATCTATCTAAAACTTAGTAACTTATGAACTACTTTCCTAAGGATCTATTACATCAATATATATCAAGTCTGGATCATAAGATTCCTCTACATTGGCCAAAGAAGGTCACAAACTCCCATGAAGAGCTGTAACATGTGCAAACGGATAGGTCAGACCTAATTGCATAGAACTCCTTCAAAAAATGAATGGAATGATGTGCGGATCTTTGGGGAAGGTTAGCCATGAACCAAAGATCATTGAATGATGTGTCATTAGGATTCATAGATTGGGAAATGCTTCTGCAAGTTTCTCCTTCAGCTGGTTGTCTGTGATTATCAGGATGCTCTGTTCTGAGAAATAGTCGATCTTCTGATAGCAATATCTTTCCAATAATGATGTGCAGATCTCTAAATTATAGATATGATGTAGATGAATGAATCTAGATGCTAAGTCTAGCTCCGCAAGATGTGAAATGCAACTGTGGACCAAAATATAGAAACTGCTTCTGACTGAACTGCTTGAACTAAACTGGAAAATAAAAAGAAACAAACTAAACTATAAGCAAACTGAAATGCAAATGTTTTTGGTTGATGCAAGATTGCTCTTGAACCAAGGATGCTCCTGCATCACTAATGGAGAACTTGAAAAGAACAAAGGAAACAAAATATCCCTTTAAGTATAGAACTCTGATCATTTATCTATTCTTCTATTTTCTAAAAGAGTTACCTAGTATGGAGAATATTGGTTAGCTTGGTCATGCACCTGTAGCTTCTCAAATTAGAAATCATTTGCAGAGTTTGGGAAATGTTGACAAACAAAATGTAGTTTTATGGGGTTATTTCAAGAATTTCCAAAAGAAAATGCAGGCTAGGGCTAGGTTCCTTGAAAAAGTTGTGAAGAAGTATGAAAAGAATATTGTGTTCATGGTAGACAAGGACAAATGCCTCATGGAAGTTGTAGAACCTAGAATTATGTGGGTCCCAGCCATGGGATAGGAAGTCTCAGAGGAAGTGTTAACTGGTTTGGTAGATCTTATATTAAGAAAACCAAAAGATCCTAAGGAGGAAAGGTTTGGGAAATTTGAGGAACTATCTCTCAAAGTTCATCTGGAGCAAAAATAATTGAAAATAAAGAAGAATGCAAGGAAAATGGAATATGAGTTTGTCAAAAGCTAAGGATTCATATATGAACAAATAAGTGAAGCAAGAGCAAAGGTAGAGGTATCCAAGGGTGCAAGTGATCCAAAAGGGAAAACATAAAAAACTCTAGAGAAGAAGAAAGAGGAGAAAATTGAGAAAGAGAAGCCTGCATATGGCCCTGTAAGAAGAACAAGAGCCTCCACCTCTACAACTACTTCCAAGAGTTCTAGACCTTCTGTTGTAAAGAAAAAGACTGCAAGTGTTGAGAAAGAGATACCTGAGAAAAAGAATGAGAAAGAAAAGACAAAGCATGAAAAACAAGTACCGGTGAAGAAAGCTGTAGAGAAGAAGAAAAGAAAGAAAACAAAGGCAACAAAAAGAGTGTATGTGAGTTTGGGTGAAGAAGAAGAATGAGAAGAAGAAATCGAGACAGATGAGGAGAATAAAGAAAAATAGGCAAGAACAGAGGAAACCACTTCTGGTAAAAAGGAGAAGCCCTCAGGAAAGACCAAGAAGAAGAAAGAAGATGAGAAGACTGAAAGTGAAGCAATGCTATCCTTGGAAACCTTAGTCAATGCATTTTCTTAGCATGGAAATTTGAAACCCATAGCTGAAATGTATGATGAAAGATCTGATGCAGACAAGGTAATTATTGAAACAACAATTGTCAAATATTTGGATATGTTTAGCAAGGCTTTAATTGAAATATTATATCAATTACTAGATAGCCTAGCCAACATCATGATAGCAAGGAAGGAAGGGGCTATGTCCAAAGATGTTGAGATAAGAGAATATGTCCTGTTAAGTCTTTGCCTAGATATAACAAGTGAAGAAAAAGCCAAAGTCACAAAGATACAAAATGAAAAATTTAGAATAAAGAAAAGAGTTAATACACTTATGGCTGGTGACACTGAGAAATTGGTAAAAGAAACAAAGGAGATAACTCTGAGTGTGTTGCATGAATTGCAAATCACAACTATCATAGACACTAATAAGGAAGAGCAAGTTAACAATGTTGACACTTCTAATGCTGCTCCGAAAGTGAATGTTGAGTAGAGCATGGACCAAGGCACAATCACTCCTCTGAGGAGTTTAGGAAAGGATGAAGAAATGAAAGAAACTTAAGAATAGAAGAAATCTGAAGAAGCAAAGATGACATCTAATGAAAAGGCATCTGAGGAACAAGAAGAGCAGAGAGAAGAAGAAAATGAACAAATGATGGACATGTTGCAAGTATGGGCCTAACTGGTGTTGTCATTGATGTCAACATATTCATGTTGCATTGATGTCAAGGATTGGATGAGTTGTATGCTGAGGATATTGAGAAAATTAGTCCTATTAGAAATAGAGAAGAACAGTGAAGACACTGAAGTGAAGATCCCAGCCTAGGTGAAGATCAAAAGATGCACATCAAAGGGTTTGTAGATATGTGTCTAAAGGTGATCCAGTAAATATTTGAGAGGTCTGCATGAAGATTTGAAGAAGTTATGGCCATATGAGTAAACCCGGTTCTAGCAGATGTTCAAAGGTGATAGAGTGACACAAATAGGTCCAGTGAGATCCGAAAATGCAATATCTTGTTCTATGGAATTGGTGGAGTGTTTAGGAAGTCAATGTGAATTGACAACTCAATTGGTTCATGGTTTGGAGGTCCACAAGCATCTATTCCAATATGACAGTGATGACAGACTATGTTCTTGAGGTTCCAGATGAAGAAGAGAATGATTTCAATAAACAGAAGTAGTGTGGATGTTCTTGGTGATTCAGGCAAGCTTGTGAAGGTCTTTGGACTGTGTCCAGTTTGTGTTGGTGGTCCGCATTGAAGATGGAGCTTGTAATTGAAGAATTACTTCTGGATGATGATGTTCTTCCTAAACTTGGCCGACTAGATGATTTACACATCTTGCGAATGATCTTGAAGATGTTCTACGAAGGATGGCATGTTCCTCAAAGAAGATTTAAGTCCCAGATCTATGTGGTTGATAGTGTGGTGATTCACATGAAGTATTTTGTAATAAGTCAAGTTGTATTTGTGTATTTTCTCTGTAAAGCTTGCCGACTTTGATGATTATCCCAAAGTTGATGTCTTGTATAAATAAGATTTGTGAAGTCATTTAAAAATTATCTTGGTGGAGATGAGAGTGTGGTAGAGAGGAGAAGAGCGAAAGGCAGAGCAGAAGTGTTGAGCATAAATGGAACTGACTCAAGCATGGTGAAGATTCTATTCTTCAGTTCAAGTATGTAATATTTATTATTCTGTAGATAGTATGTCTCCTGTACGCAGTGGGACTCTTGTGAGCAGTGTGCTTAGGCAGTGAGCCCTAATTGGCATGTGCCATTTTGTTCTTCTTATTCTTTTAATAGAGAATACAATCTTGGGTTAGTCACCCCATAGTTTTTCCCTTAACCAGATTTTCCACATTAAAATCTTGGTGTCATATGTGTTAATGTGTTTCTGCTCTTGAATAGTTGCATTGTGTTTCCATGATTGATTTATTATTATGTTGTTGAATTACAAGAAGGATTTAAGTGGTTAATAAAAGAAAATTTTTGGACAACTGATTCACCCCCCCTCTTAGTTGTCTATCTTGAAACTAACAATTGGTATTAGAGCCAAGTTCCTCTAAAAGAGCTTAACTGCCTGAGTAGATCTAGGATGTCTTCCTACAAGAAGGATAGTCTGAGGTTTGATGGAACCAATTACACTCTTTGGAATGTCACTTGCAATGTATGGGAATGCAATATTGGATCATGGCTTCAAAGAAGTATGTTCCTCCAAAGGATGGTCCAACAAGTATAGATGAGATAAAAGATGTTGAAGACAATCTTTGGGCTAAAGAAGATTTACTAAGTGCCTTATCTAATTCAGAGCTGACAAATTTTATAGATTTAAAAATTGCATATTAGATTTGGGAAAAAACTGGAACTTCTGCATGAAGGAGACAAATATGTTAAATGTGCCAAGCTACAGAGTCTGAAAGGAAAATTCAAAAACCTGAAGATGAATGAAGATGAAAATATCACTACATTTATGCCAAAAGTAAATGAACTTGTTTGTGGTATTAGGTGTGCTAGTGGAATCTTGGATGAAGATGAGATTGTTACCAAAGTCCTTAGATCCCTACCTCCTTCTTACAAATACAAGGTTGCTGCTATTGAAGAATTCAGATCTTTTTTCAAATATCACAAGGGATCAATTGGTTGGAAAATTAGCTGCATTTGAATTGGCCGAGTTTAGAGATGCCCCCCCTAAGACTAAATCTGCATTCAAAGCTAGTGCCTCTGTAAAAGGCAAACAAAAGTTTGATCTAGGAGAGAACTCCTCAAAGAAACTATCATGGTATGAAAAAGCAAGAAAAGATCTGGAAGAAGATGAAGCAGAAGATGCTCAACTTGAAGCCCTTATTACAAAAAGACTGCCAAGAGGATCTAGTAAGTATGAAGGAAAATTTCCCTTTAAATGTTTCAACTACAATAAGATTGGTCATTTTGCCTCAAGGTGTCCGGAAAGATTTTCAAGGGCAAATCAAAACAGATCAAGATTCCAAAAGAAGTGTTACTATGTTCATGAAGATGATGAAGATGAAGGAGTAACAGATAATGAATCAGAGATAGGAAACAAATCCAGAAGTGACTGGGTGTTTATTTCCATCAAGGAAGAAGATCCAATGCCCTTTGAATCTGTCAATCATAAAATGATAGAAAGAGCTCTGGCTGCCCAAGTGGAAGAAAATGATGACTGGGTCATTGACAGTGGATGCTCCCACCATATGACAAGTGACAAAAATAAGTTCATAGATTTGGAAAGATATGAAGGAGGAGTGGTAAAATTTGGTGATAATTTTGTTGGTAGAATCAGAGGTAGACAAACTATTTCTTTTGATGGAAAGAACAAAACCAGTAATGTACTGTATGTTGAAGGTCTGAAGCACAATCTTCTCAGTGTTGGACAGTTGGTGGACAAAGGATATGATCTCCAATTCAAAAATAGAAAATGTAAGATCTTTGAAAGTTCTAGAACAGAGATTGCATCCGGTACTCAAACAAAAGGTAACATCTTCCACTTGGTTGCTACTGGCAAAATTTGTTTATTTGTTCAAATTGATTAGAGTTGGTTGTGGCATAGGAGAATGGGTCATGTGAATTTTGATAATATCATCAAGATAAGCAACACTTAGGTTGTAAGAGATCTTCCAAGATTGGTGAAACCTACCAATAGTTTGTTCAAAGAATGTCAGTTGGGTAAGTAGAGTAGAGTCACGTTTAAAAGTAAGGAACAATCTTCTACCGGATTGTTGGACTTAGTACATACTGATTTATGTGGACCAGTAAGAATTGGGAGTTTGCAAGGTGATAGATACTTCATGTTATGAATTGATGATCACTCCCAGATGATGTGGGTGACTTTTCTGAAAGAAAAATCTGAGGCTCTTGAGAAATTCAAAATATTCAAGGCTATGGTAGAGAATGAAACTAGATTAAACATAAAATATCTCAGGTCTGATAGAGGTGGAGAATTCACATCTAGAGAGTTCATAGAATTCTATGAGAAACATGGGATAAAAAGACAGTTATCTGCTCCAAGGACTCCATAGCAAAATGGAGTAGTGGAGAGAAAGAACTGGACCATCCAGGAAGCATCTAGAACCATGATGATGGAAGCAAATTTTCCTCAGATCTACTGGAGAGAAACTATAAGCACTGTTGTCTATACTCTCAATCAAGTACAAATCAGAAGCAATACTGGTAAGACCCCTTATGAACTCTGGTTTGGCATCACTCTGACTATGAAGTATTTCAGAGTCTTTGGTAGCAAATGTTACATTAAAAGAGATGAAGACCTTGGCAAGTTTGATGCTAGAAGTGATGAAGGAAAATGCTTGGGTTATTCTACTCAAAGCAAAGCATACCAGTGTTACAACAAGATATAAAGAAAGATTATAGAAAGTACAAATGTGAAGGTTGATGAAGGTATTGAAAAACCCTTAAGATTTTATGAATATGAAGAAGATGATCAAAATGATGTTTTGGTCCAAGAAGTCCAAGCCCCTTCTGAAATTCAGATCCAAACTGATCCAGAGAATCAAGAAGAAGAGATAAGTTTGAATGAACCTGTTCAAGAAATAGAAGTGCAAGAAATTCCCAAAACTCCCAGGTATGTAAGACTGAATCACTCTGAAGATTAGATCATAGGTGATAAAAGCAAAGGTGTTCAAACAAGAAGAAATATTGCTCAAGATTCAGAAAAGTATTGTCTGATTTCAAAAATTGAACCAAAAACAGTAAGTGAAGCATGCAATGATGAAAGATGGACTAAAGCAATGAAGGAAGAGTTGATGCAGATTGAGAAAAATCACACTTGGGATCTTGTTCGTAGACCTAGAAATAAAAATGTGATTGGAACCAAATGGGTCTTCCAGAATAAACTGAATGAAGATGGTGGAGTAGTCAGAAAAAAAAGCCAGATTGGTCTGCAAGGGTTATTCTCAAGTAGAAGGAGTTAATTTTGAAGAAACTTTTGCTTCGGTGGCAAGAATTGAAGCAGTCAGATTATTTCTTGCCTTTGCTGCCTTCAAGGACTTCAAAGTATATCAGATGGATGTCAAGTCTGCCTTCCTAAATGGTGACTTAGAAGAAGAAGTATACATTGAGCAACCAGATGGATTTCAATTGTTTGATCATGGTGATATGGTCTGCAAGTTGAAGAAAGCACTGTATGGACTCAAACAAGCCCTAAGAGCCTAGTATGAAAGATTGGATAAGCATCTTTTGAAGAGTGGTTTCAACACACGTACTGCTAACAGTAACTTGTACTTCAAAATTGATCATGAAAATATCTTGATTGTTGAAGTATTTGTTGATGATATCATTTTTGGAGGAAGAGATAGTATGTGCAAAACTTTTGCAAATCAAATGAAAAGTGAATTTGAGATGTCCATGTTTGGGGAAATGAATTTCTTCTTGGGTCTGCAAATCATTCAAACAAAGAAAGGAATCTTCATTTCACAAACCAAATATGTGAAAGAATTGTTGAAGAAATTTGGGATGGAAGACTCAAAACCAATGAATACTCCCATCGCAACCGGATGTAAATTGAGAAAAGATGATGACTCTCCTAAGGCTGATCTGAAACCCATAGCTGAAATGTATGATGAAAGATCTGATGCAGACAAGGTAATTATTGAAACAACAATTGTCAAATATTTGGATATGTTTAGCAAGGCTTTAATTGAAATATTATATCAATTACTAGATAGCCTAGCCAACATCATGATAGCAAGGAAGGAAGGGGCTATGTCCAAAGATGTTGAGATAAGAGAATATGTCCTGTTAAGTCTTTGCCTAGATATAACAAGTGAAGAAAAAGCCAAAGTCACAAAGATACAAAATGAAAAATTTAGAATAAAGAAAAGAGTTAATACACTTATGGCTGGTGACACTGAGAAATTGGTAAAAGAAACAAAGGAGATAACTCTGAGTGTGTTGCATGAATTGCAAATCACAACTATCATAGACACTAATAAGGAAGAGCAAGTTAACAATGTTGACACTTCTAATGCTGCTCCGAAAGTGAATGTTGAGTAGAGCATGGACCAAGGCACAATCACTCCTCTGAGGAGTTTAGGAAAGGATGAAGAAATGAAAGAAACTTAAGAATAGAAGAAATCTGAAGAAGCAAAGATGACATCTAATGAAAAGGCATCTGAGGAACAAGAAGAGCAGAGAGAAGAAGAAAATGAACAAATGATGGACATGTTGCAAGTATGGGCCTAACTGGTGTTGTCATTGATGTCAACATATTCATGTTGCATTGATGTCAAGGATTGGATGAGTTGTATGCTGAGGATATTGAGAAAATTAGTCCTATTAGAAATAGAGAAGAACAGTGAAGACACTGAAGTGAAGATCCCAGCCTAGGTGAAGATCAAAAGATGCACATCAAAGGGTTTGTAGATATGTGTCTAAAGGTGATCCAGTAAATATTTGAGAGGTCTGCATGAAGATTTGAAGAAGTTATGGCCATATGAGTAAACCCGGTTCTAGCAGATGTTCAAAGGTGATAGAGTGACACAAATAGGTCCAGTGAGATCCGAAAATGCAATATCTTGTTCTATGGAATTGGTGGAGTGTTTAGGAAGTCAATGTGAATTGACAACTCAATTGGTTCATGGTTTGGAGGTCCACAAGCATCTATTCCAATATGACAGTGATGACAGACTATGTTCTTGAGGTTCCAGATGAAGAAGAGAATGATTTCAATAAACAGAAGTAGTGTGGATGTTCTTGGTGATTCAGGCAAGCTTGTGAAGGTCTTTGGACTGTGTCCAGTTTGTGTTGGTGGTCCGCATTGAAGATGGAGCTTGTAATTGAAGAATTACTTCTGGATGATGATGTTCTTCCTAAACTTGGCCGACTAGATGATTTACACATCTTGCGAATGATCTTGAAGATGTTCTACGAAGGATGGCATGTTCCTCAAAGAAGATTTAAGTCCCAGATCTATGTGGTTGATAGTGTGGTGATTCACATGAAGTATTTTGTAATAAGTCAAGTTGTATTTGTGTATTTTCTCTGTAAAGCTTGCCGACTTTGATGATTATCCCAAAGTTGATGTCTTGTATAAATAAGATTTGTGAAGTCATTTAAAAATTATCTTGGTGGAGATGAGAGTGTGGTAGAGAGGAGAAGAGCGAAAGGCAGAGCAGAAGTGTTGAGCATAAATGGAACTAACTCAAGCATGGTGAAGATTCTATTCTTCAGTTCAAGTATGTAATATTTATTATTCTGTAGATAGTATGTCTCCTGTACGCAGTGGGACTCTTGTGAGCAGTGTGCTTAGGCAGTGAGCCCTAATTGGCATGTGCCATTTTGTTCTTCTTATTCTTTTAATAGAGAATACAATCTTGGGTTAGTCACCCCATAGTTTTTCCCTTAACCAGATTTTCCACATTAAAATCTTGGTGTCATATGTGTTAATGTGTTTCTGCTCTTGAATAGTTGCATTGTGTTTCCATGATTGATTTATTATTATGTTGTTGAATTACAAGAAGGATTTAAGTGGTTAATAAAAGAAAATTTTTGGACAACTGATTCACCCCCCCTCTTAGTTGTCTATCTTGAAACTAACAATTGGTATTAGAGCCAAGTTCCTCTAAAAGAGCTTAACTGCCTGAGTAGATCTAGGATGTCTTCCTACAAGAAGGATAGTCTGAGGTTTGATGGAACCAATTACACTCTTTGGAATGTCACTTGCAATGTATGGGAATGCAATATTGGATCATGGCTTCAAAGAAGTATGTTCCTCCAAAGGATGGTCCAACAAGTATAGATGAGATAAAAGATGTTGAAGACAATCTTTGGGCTAAAGAAGATTTACTAAGTGCCTTATCTGATTCAGAGCTGACAAATTTTATAGATTTAAAAATTGCATATTAGATTTGGGAAAAAACTGGAACTTCTGCATGAAGGAGACAAATATGTTAAATGTGCCAAGCTACAGAGTCTGAAAGGAAAATTCAAAAACCTGAAGATGAATGAAGATGAAAATATCACTACATTTATGCCAAAAGTAAATGAACTTGTTTGTGGTATTAGGTGTGCTAGTGGAATCTTGGATGAAGATGAGATTGTTACCAAAGTCCTTAGATCCCTACCTCCTTCTTACAAATACAAGGTTGCTGCTATTGAAGAATTCAGATCTTTTTTCAAATATCACAAGGGATCAATTGGTTGGAAAATTAGCTGCATTTGAATTGGCCGAGTTTAGAGATGCCCCCCCTAAGACTAAATCTGCATTCAAAGCTAGTGCCTCTGTAAAAGGCAAACAAAAGTTTGATCTAGGAGAGAACTCCTCAAAGAAACTATCATGGTATGAAAAAGCAAGAAAAGATCTGGAAGAAGATGAAGCAGAAGATGCTCAACTTGAAGCCCTTATTACAAAAAGACTGCCAAGAGGATCTAGTAAGTATGAAGGAAAATTTCCCTTTAAATGTTTCAACTACAATAAGATTGGTCATTTTGCCTCAAGGTGTCCGGAAAGATTTTCAAGGGCAAATCAAAACAGATCAAGATTCCAAAAGAAGTGTTACTATGTTCATGAAGATGATGAAGATGAAGGAGTAACAGATAATGAATCAGAGATAGGAAACAAATCCAGAAGTGACTGGGTGTTTATTTCCATCAAGGAAGAAGATCCAATGCCCTTTGAATCTGTCAATCATAAAATGATAGAAAGAGCTCTGGCTGCCCAAGTGGAAGAAAATGATGACTGGGTCATTGACAGTGGATGCTCCCACCATATGACAAGTGACAAAAATAAGTTCATAGATTTGGAAAGATATGAAGGAGGAGTGGTAAAATTTGGTGATAATTTTGTTGGTAGAATCAGAGGTAGACAAACTATTTCTTTTGATGGAAAGAACAAAACCAGTAATGTACTGTATGTTGAAGGTCTGAAGCACAATCTTCTCAGTGTTGGACAGTTGGTGGACAAAGGATATGATCTCCAATTCAAAAATAGAAAATGTAAGATCTTTGAAAGTTCTAGAACAGAGATTGCATCCGGTACTCAAACAAAAGGTAACATCTTCCACTTGGTTGCTACTGGCAAAATTTGTTTATTTGTTCAAATTGATTAGAGTTGGTTGTGGCATAGGAGAATGGGTCATGTGAATTTTGATAATATCATCAAGATAAGCAACACTTAGGTTGTAAGAGATCTTCCAAGATTGGTGAAACCTACCAATAGTTTGTTCAAAGAATGTCAGTTGGGTAAGTAGAGTAGAGTCACGTTTAAAAGTAAGGAACAATCTTCTACCGGATTGTTGGACTTAGTACATACTGATTTATGTGGACCAGTAAGAATTGGGAGTTTGCAAGGTGATAGATACTTCATGTTATGAATTGATGATCACTCCCAGATGATGTGGGTGACTTTTCTGAAAGAAAAATCTGAGGCTCTTGAGAAATTCAAAATATTCAAGGCTATGGTAGAGAATGAAACTAGATTAAACATAAAATATCTCAGGTCTGATAGAGGTGGAGAATTCACATCTAGAGAGTTCATAGAATTCTATGAGAAACATGGGATAAAAAGACAGTTATCTGCTCCAAGGACTCCATAGCAAAATGGAGTAGTGGAGAGAAAGAACTGGACCATCCAGGAAGCATCTAGAACCATGATGATGGAAGCAAATTTTCCTCAGATCTACTGGAGAGAAACTATAAGCACTGTTGTCTATACTCTCAATCAAGTACAAATCAGAAGCAATACTGGTAAGACCCCTTATGAACTCTGGTTTGGCATCACTCTGACTATGAAGTATTTCAGAGTCTTTGGTAGCAAATGTTACATTAAAAGAGATGAAGACCTTGGCAAGTTTGATGCTAGAAGTGATGAAGGAAAATGCTTGGGTTATTCTACTCAAAGCAAAGCATACCAGTGTTACAACAAGATATAAAGAAAGATTATAGAAAGTACAAATGTGAAGGTTGATGAAGGTATTGAAAAACCCTTAAGATTTTATGAATATGAAGAAGATGATCAAAATGATGTTTTGGTCCAAGAAGTCCAAGCCCCTTCTGAAATTCAGATCCAAACTGATCCAGAGAATCAAGAAGAAGAGATAAGTTTGAATGAACCTGTTCAAGAAATAGAAGTGCAAGAAATTCCCAAAACTCCCAGGTATGTAAGACTGAATCACTCTGAAGATTAGATCATAGGTGATAAAAGCAAAGGTGTTCAAACAAGAAGAAATATTGCTCAAGATTCAGAAAAGTATTGTCTGATTTCAAAAATTGAACCAAAAACAGTAAGTGAAGCATGCAATGATGAAAGATGGACTAAAGCAATGAAGGAAGAGTTGATGCAGATTGAGAAAAATCACACTTGGGATCTTGTTCGTAGACCTAGAAATAAAAATGTGATTGGAACCAAATGGGTCTTCCAGAATAAACTGAATGAAGATGGTGGAGTAGTCAGAAAAAAAAGCCAGATTGGTCTGCAAGGGTTATTCTCAAGTAGAAGGAGTTAATTTTGAAGAAACTTTTGCTTCGGTGGCAAGAATTGAAGCAGTCAGATTATTTCTTGCCTTTGCTGCCTTCAAGGACTTCAAAGTATATCAGATGGATGTCAAGTCTGCCTTCCTAAATGGTGACTTAGAAGAAGAAGTATACATTGAGCAACCAGATGGATTTCAATTGTTTGATCATGGTGATATGGTCTGCAAGTTGAAGAAAGCACTGTATGGACTCAAACAAGCCCTAAGAGCCTAGTATGAAAGATTGGATAAGCATCTTTTGAAGAGTGGTTTCAACACACGTACTGCTAACAGTAACTTGTACTTCAAAATTGATCATGAAAATATCTTGATTGTTGAAGTATTTGTTGATGATATCATTTTTGGAGGAAGAGATAGTATGTGCAAAACTTTTGCAAATCAAATGAAAAGTGAATTTGAGATGTCCATGTTTGGGGAAATGAATTTCTTCTTGGGTCTGCAAATCATTCAAACAAAGAAAGGAATCTTCATTTCACAAACCAAATATGTGAAAGAATTGTTGAAGAAATTTGGGATGGAAGACTCAAAACCAATGAATACTCCCATCGCAACCGGATGTAAATTGAGAAAAGATGATGACTCTCCTAAGGCTGATCAGAAAAAGTACAGATCAATGATTGGATGACTATTGTATCTTACTCAAACTAGACCTGACATTATGAATGTTGTTGGTCTTGTTGCTAGATTCCAAGCTGATCCTAGAGAATCTCATGTCATGGCAATCAAGAGGATTCTAAGATATCTAAAAGGAACAGTTGAGTATGGTTTATGGTATCTGAGAGATCATGATTTCTCTCTTCATGCATATACAGATGTGGATTGGGCAAGAGATGTGGATGACCGGAAGAGTACCAGTGGTGGAGCATTCTTTTTAGGGAAAAGATTGGTTTCTTGGATGAGCAAGAAACAAGAGGCAATATCTCTGTCCACTGCAGAAGCAGAATATATTGCATCAATAGGTAGTTACACTCAAGTATTGTGGATGAAGCAAATGCTAAGAGACATCAGAGTGGAGTATGAGGAACCCATCACAATCTTCTGTGATAATTCTAGTGCAATAAATATATTAAAAAATCTGGTGTTGCATTCAAAGACAAAACATATATCCATCAAGTTTCACTTTTTGAGAGAGAAGGTGAATGAGAACGAAGTCAGATTGGAGTTTGTGCCCTCCAAGGATCAGATTACAGATATTTTTACTAAACCTCTACCTAAGGACTCTTTTGAGTATCTCAGGGAGAAGTTAGGGCTTATTACGCCTCTGGTTATGAATTAAGGTACACTGATGTGCATCAATCCGGTGGATCTCACAGCCATATCTTGTGGTCTGGATTGATGATAGGAAGCTGCTACTCAGGGGGAGCAGTCTGTATTGATGCAAGTATGTGCCCTTTGCCATTGATGTCAAAGGGGGAGAGAAGACATGTGAAAAACAAAAAGTGGTTGTTGATCAAAGGGGGAGCAGTAAAGGAAGAGAAGACATGTGAATGGTTGTTGTTGATAGGGGGAGTTATGTCAGTCAGTGAGGAGAAGTTCTTGTCTTGATGGTTAAAATAGTTTTTCACATCATATGTTGCCATCAATGACAAAGGGGGAGATTGTGGCAAGTATGGGCCTAACCGATGTTGTCATTGATGTCAAGGATTGAATGAGTTGTATGCTGAGGATATTGAGAAAATTAGTCCTATCAGAAACAGAGAAGAATAGTGAAGACAGTGAAGTGAAGATCACAGCCTAGGTGAAGATAAGAAGATGTGCATCAAAGGGTTTGTAGATATGTGTCTAAAGGTGATCTAGTAAATATATGAGAGGTCCGCATGAAGATTTGAAGAAGTTATGGCCATATGAGTAAAACCGGTTCTGGCAGATGTTCATAGGTGACAAAGTGACACAAATAGGTCCGGTGAGATCTGAAAATGCAATATCTTGTTCTGCGGATTTGGTGGAGTGTTTAGGAAGTCAATGTGAGTTGACAACTCAATTGGTTCATGGTCTAGAGGTCCGTAAGCATCTATTCCAATATGACAGTGATGACAGACTGTGTTCTTGAGGTTCCAGATGAAGAAGAGAATGATTTCAGTAAGCAGGATGGAGCTCGTAATTGAAGAATTACTTCTGGATGATGATGTTCTTCCTAAACTTAGCCGACCAGATGATTTACACATCTTGCGAATGATCTTGAAGATGTTCTACGAAGGATGGCGTGTTCCTTAAAGAAGATTTAAGTCCCATATTTGTGTGGCTAACAATGTGGTGATTCACAAGAAGTCTTTTGTAATAAGTCAAGTTGTATTTGTGTATTTGCTTTGTAAAGCTTGCCGACTTTGATGATTATTCGAAAGTTGATGTCTTGTATAAATAAGATTTGTGAAATCATTTCAAAATTATCTTGGCAGAGATGAGAGTGTGGTAGAGAGGAGAAGAGCGCAAGACAGAGCAGAAGTGTTGAGCATAAATGGAACTGACTCAAGCATGGTGAAGATTCTATTCTTCAGTTCAAGTATGTAATATTTATTATTTTGTAGACAGTATGTCTCCTGTAGGCAGTGGGCCTCTTGTGAGCAGTGTGCTTGGGCAGTGAGCCCTAATTGGCATGTGCCATTTTGTTCTTCTTATTCTTTTAATAGATAATAAAATCTTGGGTTAGTCACCCTGTGGTTTTTCCCTTAACTGGGTTTTCCACGTTTAAATCTTGGTGTCATATGTGTTAATGTGTTTCTGCTCTTGAATAGTTGCATTGTGTTTCCATGATTGATTTATTATTATGCTGATGAATTACAAGAAGGATTTAAGTGGTTAATAAAAGAAAAGTTTTGGACAACTGATTCACCCCCCCTCTTAGTTGTCTGTCTTGAAACTAACAGGACATTCCTACTCTAGAATCAGAAAGAAATGAACAAGAGCATAGTCAAGAACCTCCTCTGGAGAGTCAAGATACTGAAATGTCTCAAGTTGAAATAAAAAGAGACATTGCTGATTCATTAAGAGAATTTTTGTTGAAACAGAAGGAAGCACAAATTGCAAACACATCTGGACTACTGCAAGGTCAAATAAACCTGGCAACCATGTCTCTCCTATAGAAATTGAAGTTGGGTACAATGTTCCAAGCAACTGCCCAAGAAGAAATAATAAAGTCTCACATGGAAGACAGTGAGTGGTGAAGCAATAAACATTCTTGAGAAGATCATGCCCAGAGTCCAGAGAGATAGAACACTCACTCTTGTAGTACAAATGAAAAAGATTATGGAGTCTATGAATTCCCATTTTGAATCCTTTGAGCAAGCTGCTGATAAAAAGGTAAGAGCTGAAATAGATAGTAAGAGATTAGTTGAGCTAAAAGATAAAGCTTCTCAAGATAAAGTTTTATTAGAAAAGGGTATAGAGTTTGCACAAAAAACTATCAAAGAGGCCAATGAAATCTATCAGATATGTCTTACATGGCCTGAGAGAACAAAGGACATAAAGGAGAAGATAAATGAATTGGAAGTTAAGATAATGGACATCTCTAAAACATATTATCTGGTAAAAGATGTTGGCCAGCAAAGGGCAGAAGTGGAGATTATCCACTCTAATATACATAAGTTGATAATGCAAAGAGAGGTCACAAAGCATATAATGAGTCATCTCGGGGAGATTATGAGCTTCAAAATTGCATCCATGGTCAGATTAGTCGTAGTTGCAGAGCAAACAAAGCAAATTTTTGAGGTCCCTGCTACGATAAAGAAGGTAGAAGATCTGGTGTCTCAGATAAATGGACACATAAGTTTTGAGTGATGTCAAGGTCAAATGGGATCAATATGTGGTCCAACTAAGAAGCTTTATTTAGATATTCTACCGACAAAGAAGTAAGATGTTTTGATCTCATTTGTATATATATGCGAAGTATAGAAAAACAATTTTGAATTTTGGTAACTTGAACATATCCTTGTATCATACACCTTTTCCATTGATTTAAAAGGGGGAGAATGAAGCATGTGAAAAACACTTGGAAAGTAAGAAGAGAAGCATGAAGTTAGGGGGAGCAGTGTGTAAAGAGTAAGGGGGAGTAGTATAACAATTTTTCACATCAAGTGTTGCCATCAATGCCAAAGGGGGAGATTGTTGGCAACTTGGCAAACATCACTAAGAGAGAGACACTACTGGTATGATGTGAATGAGTGTGCATGATGTTTTAAGATGTTGTCATTAATGGCAACAAGGAAAGGAATAAGGTTGAGACAAAGTTTTTGGTCCGGTGAAAAGATTGTCATTTTTTACGAAGTGTTGAAGCAACGACAGGGAGACAGTGTTTGAGCTGGTATTGGTCCATAGTAGAAGATCATATTATGTAGTTTAGGTGTGTTTTTCATGGTTCTCAAATGATCAATTGTCTAAGATTTTAGTTCTTGATGAGTACTGGAATCCTATCTTCAAAAAGTCTAAGTCTGGTAGTGCAGAGAACAGAGGAAATCAAAATAGAACACTCAATTGAATTAGTCTACATTCCTCCATTGTTGCATATCTTGTTATGTAGTTTTGAGGTGTTTTAAACACATGTATGAAGTATCTAAATCTAGAGTTGCAAGTTCTATGTTCCACCGAAAAGATAGTTATGGGTGCCTAAGTATCGCTACTTGGTCTAACAGAACTTGATTGTGACAGAGCATTTGTTCTTGTGGTCCACATTCTACTGCAAAAGAATATTTTGCTTTATAGTTTTGGAGGTATGATTTATGCTATGTGAAGATTCTCTGATATGGATTTGAGCAAGTCTTGTGGTCTATAGTAAAAGATGTAGTTTGACAGTTGAATTGAACTAGTGACAGTCTGTGGTTAAGGCCAACATGACAGTATGATAGGTGTGCGGTAAGTTTTGTTGTTTGGAATCTTATCCTAAGTGATCACATGGATGGAGCTGACATGTGTGAATATGATTCAAGTGTTGTTTTGATCCACTGTGTATTTTGGTAAATGTTTTTCACCGACAAGTTATGACTACAAGCTACATCTTAGTATGTCGACCTAATGTGTAAATTTCAAATGTTGCAGATATAAATATGTGATCAAATTTAGTGTTTGGTGTGTGGTGTACAAATGTGATTGTAAATTCAATGTGTATAGAATAATAATGGTGACAAGAGCAGAAGAAGAGAGATCTTATTTGATGTAGAAGTAGAACAGTGAAACAGGGCAGTCAAAGATGAAGAGTTTTGAGACAGTATTTTCGTGCTTCATTGGAACTATAACCATGCATGTGTAGATGCAATCAAAAAAGTTCAAATTGGTAGTGAGACACCCTTCTTCTTTCTTTCTTTCTCTAGGCAATGATCCTTCTTGAAGTGAGTACTTCTTTTGGGTAGTGATCCTCTATTGTAATTCGGTATTGTTCCTACATAATATATTGTGAGCTAACACTCACCATGGTTTTTCCTAGTTTTTGGTTTTCCACGTAAAAATCTTGGTGTTCATGTGTGATGCGTTATGTTTGCTTCTTCTATGTTTAATTTGCTTTATTGTTGCATATGGTAAATGGATTATTAGCTCAATAAATAAAAGGTTTAAATAAACTACTGATTCACCCCCCCTCTTAGTAGTTTGGGTGTTCAACAGTCTAAAAGGTTTCACATTCAGTTAGACAAGATGTTGTCTAACCTCATCAACCTAAGTACATTTAAGCTATAGTGAATAGATAAATTATTCACTCTAACAATCACAACATATGCAAATCCCATAGAAAGCTAATGGGTATGAAAGTAAAAAAACATTGAAAACTCAAGACCAAGCTTAGATAGCACATTAAGAATCAATTATAAATCCTCTTTATCAATCTAACAATCCTTTAGCTATGTTCTTAGTTGCTTAACCTTGGAGATATAGTCTTAGTTGTGGTCAAAATTGTTATCATCAAGATTCATCACATCATTATCAATTTGATATCCCCTAATCTTGTCAGTTTTACCATACAATTTTTCAAGAGTGTCTCAAGGCTCCTTAGGTGCTATACATGATTCAAGATGAAATTGTAAATCAAAATACACTAATGATAAAATGTAACCAAGAGATTTCTCATGTTTCCTTTCTTACTCCTCAATTTCTCTAGTATCATTAGGTTCAACCATAGTTTCATTTACATATCTAGGAGAGCCTTTTCACTTAGATAATTCCATACTGATATTTTCCATGTGGCATAATTATATGGAGTTAGAAGTTTAACTTGGGTTTTCCCCATTGTAAGAACAAACTATATAATAATTAAATGCAAACACAACACCCCCCAAGATCACTCAATCAAGAGATCTCCCCAACAAATTATGATGATGACACTTTATTCTTAGTGCGATTACTATTGCCACTTGCCAAATCAGTGAAGTGGTCTTGATCTCAGTCTATTATAGAAACCAAATCAGGCCACAGTGCTAAAGTACAATTTTTTGATAGAATGGTATAAATTAGACTACACCAATGGCAAGTACATGAAAAATTATGCACTTATAACAAATTATGCCCAAAAATATTACTGCCAGAAGTTACCAAAATGAGAACTACTTAGCATCACTTATGAGAATCTATAATTTCTATAAATTTTAGACATCAAAATAAGAAACCATCTATGCCACTACAAATCTCTCAAAAAAATAGCCTAGATCAAAAAAATACTCGAAAAAGGGAGCCAAAATGATCAAGTATGGAGCCTCTAAAGTTTGACTACCAAAATCAAAATGCCATTAAATAGGGGTTAAGGGGTGGGGAGGTTGGATTCTTATGTTATAATGACATCATCTGATGACAAGGTGATAGAATATGCTCTACTAATGAAATATTCCTTCTAGAATCCAAAATTGTTGTTTGCTCTTCATACAACTAGGTCACTACCTATGTAGCAACTATTGGTGGCTAAGCTACTAGTTGGGATACTCTTATTGGTGGGATACCACATGGAGCCCATTAAGTGGTGAGATTACCCTACATGTATTGTGCATGACTTTTTTTAAAATTTTAAAAAATAAAAAATAGAATCATATATATTTCCTTTGAACGACATGTGCTTGTGTCTCTATAGGGCATCCTATAGAAAACAAATTCTATAGAATATTCTATGATGTGATCCATATGATAAGGGAGGGAAAAAAATTTCCTTAGGGTCTTGAGGTAAAGTGATCAGATTTTGACAAATTGACAATCAATCTATAGGTTTTTAGGCCTTTTGGATGTAATAACAAAGTTGATTTTTCCCCAAAATGCTTCAAACGATGAGTGATTTGAAGATGCCGAACATAAAACCCTTCCTTAAAACCCTTGTAGATATATGGTCCTATGTTTGAATTAGACAAAACAAAAGGAAAAACTAACTTTCTCGAATGCTCTAGACTTAATAGTGTTCTCAAATTTTCTCCAACAAGCTCTAAAATGAACTACAATATAAAACCACAAAGAGAAACCCCTCAGAATTTGGTATTTCTATCAAGTTTTTTTGATCCTATAGGTCATGCCATTCAATGAAAGAGAAGAGAATACTCAACTTTTCAAGAAAAATACAAGACATGCAACCTAGATCTCCAAAATTCTAACAAGAATAAATCAAATAAGCTCTGATACCATGTAAAATTTGGCTATGGAGGTAGCCAACCAAGATCAAGGAGATTTAATGAAAGCATGAAGGGGACTTAAAATGAGATAATAATTCTATTCTATTAAAGGATGCAAATATAGAATGATGAGATATTAGATTACTCAAATGAGAGCTACAAGTGGGTATACATAGGATACATACAATCAATGTGGGATAACTGGAGATGAAGTCACGTGTGTGCACAACATCTCCACCAAAATAGGAGGTACAAGTGACATGATGCAAATTCAACCTACCTAAGTAGGTACCTATGTAAGCAATCTTATCCTACCCTAGGTGCATAATATGCAATAAAGTAATTAATAAAATAAAATAATGGACCAAAATAAGTAAAGGTAATTCTCAATTAATTTGAAATACACAAATCAATGTAAACAATAATTTTTACAAGGGCCATCACATTAACTATAACTAAAGAATGTATATAAACCTTAATACACTCCAAATGTGTATGTTAACTATAGTGAAGAGTACTGATAGCACCGAATTGATCAAATTCGATTTCAATTTACAGAGATTCAATAGATTCAGACAACACAATCTAGCAATAATGGTAGGAAGTTTAGAATATCAAATTATGAATGCATACATGCACTCTCAGACATGAATTTCTATCAGTGAGAGGAATTACCATACAAACATTTATGAACAATGATTAAAGATAGGGATTCATTGATGCATTGAGACAGTTTTCACATGAAACAGAGCAATGTAATCTTCTCATTCAGAAATCAGAATGGACATAGATACACCATGGATTTGGTGGATCATACAACTCTTATTTCATTCCCCTCTTCTTATTACAAAGTCTTCTCTATATTATCTATCTTTTCTGCACTCTCCTTTTGTTCCTCCTTACTGTCTCTTTTCCGCCCTTTGTATTCACTCCTGTCTGTCACTCACGACCCTTTCTAGTCTTTTGTAGTCACTTGCAGCCTCGTGGATTTCTCTCTCCTTACACATTCACCTCTTATGAAACTCCTCCCCTTATCTGTTCTCAATCATAGAATTAATTAGGCCTCTCTCACTCCTTTCAAGCCTCTACCTCTTCTCCCCCTTTCTGGTATTTTCCACTGTCTTCTTTTAAACATTTGGCCACCTCTTCCTGTAATTGTCGACCCCTTTTTAAACAAAACAATATTTTTTCTCCTTTTGTCTTCTGCCCGACCATTCATATGCTCAGCATCTTTCTGAGAGATGAGAAACTTCCAGCAACGACTCTTCAACTACTCGCAACAGATTAAATCCTCCATCTGTCGGGTTTGCAGAATAACTGACAATGGTTTCAAGTCCCTTCTAAATTAAGTTTCTATCATTCAGGCGATAGGAGACTTCTTAACTAAACTAGGATTTACATGATACACAAAGCTGGCGACAACAACTCAATTTTCATGTCTTTGTTTTACATAGTGACCTGAGTTTAGACAGAGCAATCATGGGAGACAAAGAGTCACTATTTATTGACTAAGGAAAAATAAACCAAAACCAAAACAATAAGAAAGAAAACTAAAATTGTAGGAGCACAATGCCCCTGCATCAAACTCTCCAAGGGACAAAAGATCATGTGCTCCTGCACATGAGATTTTGAAAATTCTTTGTCTCTATCATCAGTCAATCATTCTTACTTGTTCTCCTTTTCTTTCTCCTCTTCCAGCATCATTCTGGAATGATCATCTTGTTCCTCCAATAGTGCTGCACACTATCCTTCTTCACAATCATTAATATACAACATTTACCTATCATTCTTCTACAACAATTGCTTATCCTATCATCAAGACAAATGACTATGGCAATTAAAATTTCCTATATCTTCAATCTCTTCCACCCTTTCCACAACAACAATATCATTCATATCCTTATACAAATTTGGACTTACTATCTCAAACTCCACTTGTATCACGTTCTCATCATAACACTCCACATCTTTATTTACAACTTGTTGCATTTCTCCAGACTCTTGCCCAAATTCCCTGTCATACAATAAAACAACTAAATTCAAAGCAATTTCTTCATGGAATGTTAACAAATTTACCTTTTCTTGTATGGTTGTATCAACTTCTTTATCCGCTGCTGAAAGCTTTATCTTTGTTGTCTTCATTTCTTCATCCACAAGTTTCTCCACCCATTCTTTTTCTATTGCCAAATATTGATCCCATAGATCTTCTTCACTGATACAATTTGTTGTACCCTCTTCACATTTCATTTTTTCAACTTCGTCATCTAGTATTTCTTTACCTCCCTCACTCTGAGCTACTGCTGCCCCAACATCTATCTCTTCATTGTTTGTTGTACCTCCTTGGATTTTGTCATCATGCCATGTTGTCCACTCTTGTTTTCAATTCTTCTCATCCCATTCCTTGTGCATTCTAATTTTCTTGTTCTTTCTTTCTTTATTTTCCATTTTCTTCTTGTATCTACCTCTTCACATACTTTTTCCATCTATAAGCTTCCAAAACTCTATCTCACATCCATCCATTTCATATTCACTATTGAGTTCAGCATCCCTCTCGTCTTCCTCTTTCAAATTCTCAGTCTCATGCAAAGTTTCAAAAGCATCTTTCTTACAGTCATCTGAATTAATTTGCTTACCTTCCTTTGTGCTTGTATTTTCTATAACCTTCAGCTAATCTACTCTTGTACTTGTTCCATCCTCTTCAAATGCATCACCTTTTCCCTTTCAATACTCTGTTGGTTTCATCTTGGTCCTTTGCTCCTTGGGTTTGACCTCTTCTTCACATCTTCTATTCTCTTGTATTGGCTGCTCCTCACTACGTCTTATAACCCCATATTCTTATGTTGCTGCCCTATGCTTAATTACCCACACTTTACTTGTCATATCCATGTCTGCAACGTCTTCCTCATACTTTTGTTCATTTTCTTTATTTTGAAACATGACTGTCCCAACATAAACAGTCTTACTCCCTACTACATTTTGATTTGCTTCCATGTTTAAGCCATCTTCTTCATGAAGGTCATTGTCTACTATAACTATCTCAACATTTCTTCTCATTTCTAGATCTACATTATCTTTTTGTTTCCTTTTGTTTGCTACACATTCTCGAATTTTGTTCTTCTCCTCTGATTCCTCAATCACATCCTTCTTGTTTTTTCTCCTTCTATCATTCTCCCCACTTCCATGTCATATTCATAAATTTCATTTAAAGCTTCAAAATTATCATCATCAAAATTAAACACCTGACCTTTTACCTTTCTTGAACTATGCTTCTTCTTCTCTAATGTCGTCACATGCCCTTGATCCTTATTCTCTTTTTCATCCTTTACCATGACTCCTTGTTCTAGGAGCTGGTTCTTCTCTTCATAACTTTTACTTTTGAACATTGTCTTCTCAACAATACATTGATTTGCTACTGCTTGCATTACCACCCATACTTTATCATTGGACTGTTGTCCTTTCCTTGCTGCACTTATGCTCCCTACTCTTTGTTCTAACTTCATCCTTAAATCATCTTCTCTAGACTTCCTAAATTCTAGAGTCCACTTGTTTCTCAACATCCTCCTCTCTCTTTGCACTTTTTCTTTAGTACAATAATCCTTGGAAACAACTTCTTCACTGTATTTTAATGGTTGCCCTTCAACAATCTATTTTCTTTGTCAACCTCCAAGTGTTCCCTTTAATTTCTTCATAACTTTCCTCTCTTCATTATCATTTTGAACCTTTATTTGCTGCCCCATATTAGTGGGTTTCCTTTGCCAACTAGGCACCCTGTATCCATGATCTTTTGTAAGATTCAAAAACTTCATCTCCCTATTCTCTCTTTTCATTTGTAAACCAACATTATTGTATCTTTCTTTATAGCCCAACCCATTACTCATATTCACATATTCAACACTTTACTGCTCAGATTTCCTCTTTTTTTTGTTTACCAACTCTTCACCTTCAGGGGCTTCTTTATTTTCGTCAACAACATTTTCTAGGGCTTCTTGAAATTCATAATTATCCTCAACATCTATAGTATCATTTGAAATCAATATAATATTATTCTCTTCTTCACATTTAAATTCCTTATATTCTACCTCTTCCTATTGTACTGCTGCAATTTGTTTTCTTCTTCTCTCATCTTCACCTCTATCCCAGGGTGCTCTACTAGTCCCTTCTCTTATCCATTTCAAGGTCTCATTTTGGACCTCCCTTGTAAAGCTCTTCATACCTGCACACACATGGTTAAAGACAACATAAGACAATAAAACAAGAGACCACAATGTTTCCATAAGTGCCTCCTTCATGGACACTTCCCTCTTTCCCTTATTTTCTTCTTCTTGCACTTCTTCTGTGTTCCATCTCTTAACTTTTCCCCTATTCTCCTCAATGAGAACTTCTTTGACCTCTTCCAGTCCATGTTTCTCTAGAGGCAACTCCTTGCTATCCCAATCTTTCTGGAACCCTTTCATCCTCTTATCCTTTCCTCTTAAGGCTTTTATACTCTGCCTTTTCCTCTTCTCAACAATCTCCTTTACAGGCCACTTCACTTTTCTCATCATTGGCCATACCCAAACATAATCTTGGCTACTTTCTTCTAGCCATTGCTTGTATACCTCTAAATCTCTTCATAATTCTGTCATTTCTCTCTCAAATTCTGCATCTTGCTTCTTCATGTTTTCTTTCCTCTTGTCTAGCTTTGTGAGACTCTTTTTCCCATAATGCTTTTGCATCTTCCAATCTTCTACTCTCATCTTTGTGATACCTCAATCCGGGTTCTCCATAGCCTGTCAATCTGCAACATCACCTTTTAATAAAGATCACATTCAATATTCCCAGCCCAGATCTTTTTGGGCTCTGATACCAATCTAATAGCATCTAGATGATCAAATTCAGTTTCAATTTACAGAGATTCAATAAATTCAGACAACACAATCCGGCAATAATGATAGGAAGTTCAGACTATCAAATTATGAATGCATACATGCACTCTCAGACATGAATTTCTATCAATGAGAGGAATTACCATACAAACATTTATGAACAATGATTAAAGATAGGGGTTCATTGATGCATTGAGATAGTTTTCACATGAAATAGAGCAATGTAATCTTCTCATTCAGAAATCAGAATGGACATAGACACACCATGGATTTGGTGGATCACAGAACTCTTATTTCATTCCCCTCTTCTTATTACAAAGTCTTCTCTATTTTATCTCTCTTTTCTGCACTCTCCTTTTGTTCCTCCTTCCTATCTCTTTTTCGCCCTCTGTATTCACTCATGTCTATCGCTCATGACCCTTTCTAGTCTTTTGTATTCACTTGCAGCCTCTTGGATTTCTCTCTCCTTACGTATTTGCCTCTTACGAAACTCCTCCCCCTATCTATTCTTAATCATAGAATTAATTTGGCCTCTCTCACTCCTTTTGGGCCTCCACCTCTTCTTGCCCTCTCTGGTATTTTCCACTATCTTCTTTTAAAAATTTGACCCCCTCTTCCTGTAACCATCATCCCCTTTTTAAACAAAACAATCTTTTTCTCCTTTTATCTTTTGCCCAACTATTCGTATGCTCAGCATCTTTCTGAGAGATGACAAACTTCCAGTAATGACTCTTCAACTACTCGTAACAGATTAAATCCTCCATTTGTCAGGTTTACAGAATAACTGACAACAATTTCAAGGCCCTTCTAAATTAAGTTTCTGTCATTTAGGTGAGAGGAGACTTCTTAACTAAACTAGGATTTACATGATGCACAAATCTGGCAATAGGAACTCAATTTTCAAGTCTTTGTTTTACATAGTGACATGAGTTTAGACAGAGCAATCATAGGAGACAAAGAGTCACTATTTATTGATTAAGGAAAAATAAACCAAAACCAAAACAACAAGAAAGAAAACAAAAATTGTAGGAGCGCAATGCCCCTGCATCAAACTCCCCAGGGGACAAAAGATCATGTGCTCCTGCACATGAGATTTTGAAAATTGTTTGCCTCTATCATCAGTCAATCATTCTTACTCGTTCTCCTTTTCTTTCTTCTCTTCCAACATCATTCTGGAATGATCTTCTTTTTCCTCTAACAGTGTTGCACACTATCCTTCTTCACACTCATTAATATACAACATTTACTTGTCATTCTTCTACAACCAAAATTGTAGGAGCACGATGCCCCTTCATCAAACTTTAGGCCAAGATAAGCAAAATTTGTATATTTTATAGGATTCATCAATGGAACTTTGTATGCCTTTTATTCCATTATCTAATAGAGTTTTATCTTTTGCTATCATAACCTTTAACTCAACCAATCTCTTATCATCAAACTCTTTTCTAACTTTTGCTTCTGCAGATTTTTCAAAAGATTCAAAATGTGTACTCACAAAGTTTAATAGACCCTTGAGTTGATCAGTGGAGGATAATGAGGTATCCTTTTGAAATATCAGCATTATCTTCTCCAAAATGTTGGATGCATCATTGATCAATTTACTGTCTTGGATATGTGATTTAAGCATTTCTTCTTGTGCTTTGGCTTGAACAATTGATCCTAGCTTGAATTTCTGCACAGGTGACATAGAGGCCAAAATAATTGGTCCTTGAAGAAGTTTAGACTCATCTAGATCCTATTGTCCCTCAGAATCAACTGAGATAGCTGTAGTGTCTCTTACTCTACCAGATGCTTCTTCTTGAATTTGTTCTGGGGGATCCATATCTATGTTCTCTTGTTGATCAATGTTTTGCTTCGATGCAGGGCTCCTTACCTATTCTTTATTCTTCTCAACATCAGCCTGTTGCTCAGGAGGAATTTCAGATTTGCCTTGATTTGTCATATAAAATGTATCAACGTTAGGGGCTTGATGATTCTTATCCGGTCCTTGATCCTGGCTTATCTCTGGTACAGATGTATCTTCATCATTTTCTCCTTCATTGTCATAAATGGTAGGAAGATTGAATTCCTTCAATGTGTTCAAAGTGATTTCTTCAGTTTCCTTTACCACCTTTTCAATATCTCCCCCCATAAGAGTGTTCATTCTCCTTTTTGATCTGAATTTGTTATGAATTGCTTTTGAGACTTTCACTTTTTCCTTCGGAGTGATTTCCATACATAGTTTTATTAATGAATGTTCTCTAGTTCAACATCCTTTGCCATGGCTGCTTCCTTTCTTGCAGTCATTATACTTGCCAAAGTATGTGGTAGATCAGTAATTATCTCAATTAGGGCCTTGTTGTAGATGTTTAGGTATTCTACAATAGCAGTCTCAATGACTCTCTTATCCAAATCATTATATTCATCATACAATTGTGCAATGGGTTTTAGCTTACCATCAACTGTTATGGCTTTGAGAACATCTTCAAGGCTTATAGTTGCTTCTTATGTCTGAGGTACATCTTGCTTTTGCCTTTTCTCAGATTTACCCTTATCGGAGGGTTTCTTTTTGCTGGTTCTGGAGGCTTTTGTAGCCTCAGTTTTCATCTTCTTTACTTCTTCATCTGACTCTGTTTCTTCTTCATCAACTGCAATGCTTACATACATTCTTTTTGCCTTGGTTTTATTTATTTTGTGACTAGTGGTAGGAGTCTCCACACTTGTAGATGGTGTGGGATCAGAAGGTATGGATGCAGCTTCTATAGAGGTAGATCCTCTAGTTCTTCTTCTTGATGCCTCTGGTTTGTCTGGTTTACCCTTGGGTTCTCCCGAAGTTTTAACTGGTTCACTTTTTCTCTTTTCTTTTGCTTTCTTATCAGCTTGTGCTTTTTCTCTTGCCTTTTCCATTTGTTCTTTTGTGAAGCCTTGTCTCAGGGCAAAATCCTCTGCTACTCTCTGTATTTTCTTAGACATCTCTAGTTTTCTTACCTCAACAAAAATTTTAGCATGCAATTCCTCATAAGTCCCAAATCTTTCTTCATTGGGATCTCTAGGTTTACTTAAAACATGTTTGGCATAATTTTCCAATATTCCTCCATCTACCTCATATCCCATAGGCATAGCCCAAACCATTCTGGGCTCAATGACCTCCATCAAACATTGATCTTTTGTTACAATAAAATAGATAGTATCTTTGTATTTTTCAACAGCTGCTCTAGGGATTCTTTCCCTGGATTGCATTGACCTCTGGAAGTTTTTGAAGTAGCCCCATAGGGCTATATTCTGGGCATCAATATTACCTATGCTATTAAGATGATTTCCAATTTAAATTGTAGCAGGTTTACCACTTGTCTAGAGTAGATTCTTCATACTTGGCAACTCTTGCATGAAGTAGAAGAACAAACAAATAATTAGCGTACCATACTTGAATGGATATTTTTTCTCTTTGGTCTTCCTTAAATTTTCCATCAGTTGTTGACGGAGCAGTTCACAAAGATCATATTCTGCATCTTCTTTAACCATCTCAAATGCTGTGTAGATTATTGTACTAGAGACTAAATTCTCCTAGTTTGAGAAATAAACATTCTATCCAATAACCATGGATGCAAATCTTATCACATGGTCTTTAATATCATTGATTGTTAGTGCCCTTTTGTCAAACTTTGCTCTAGTGGCTGCCATTACGGTATCATTCTTCACGGCTTTCAACAATGGTAACAATTCGGTGGAGCTTAATCTAGTTACTACCATTATAACATCTTTTGTGATCTTGAAAGGTCTCTCGAGCCACATAAATTCATCATGAACCCTGCTTAAGACATACTGAACCCATTCATCCTCAGTGAATGTCAGGAAATCAATGTACTGAATGAATTTATTTGTTTCCAATGCCTTGTATTCATTCTTCAAATCATAATCCTCACCGCACAAGTGATTTAGAAATGGATCTGTGAGTTTTCTTTTTCCATGTTCTTCTAGGGCAACATGAATATAAGCCCTAACATCCTTTGCATGCAAAACTCTGTGTGGAACATCTGAAAATGCACCCATTTGATCGACTTTATTTGATTTGAATGGGTGTTTCCTAAATTTTGGTCAGGGTCGCTCAATGATATCCACTACTTGTGGTGTTGCCATTTCTACGAATACTCGAGCAAATTTGAGAAAGGGTTTCAAATAGAAAATACCTCTTTGACCAGATTAGGGTCGAACTCGATCTTACCTTGAAATGCTTTGGAGAACGTTGTAGTCATTTTGAATCTTGCTTTGGTTTTCCTTGGACACATTAGAGTTTAGAATGTAAAATGATTTTTCCTTCGAATACAACTCCTTTTAACCCTTGCATGCCAAAACCTAAGAGTCATTAATGTTATTTTTCAAAAAGTTGTCAAGCACTTCTCTGATACTCACAGTCAATCCAAATTGCTCCGCAATCCTTCACATTGGATCTTCTACCAGAATTTCTTTCAGATGTTTTCTCATAAGATTCTTCACAACATACCTTAGTACCAAATTCTAGTACTAACTTTCTGGCTGGGGGTTTTGGATTTTCAAAATAGCTCCCCCTGAGCCAGAGCACCCAATTTACTTCCCAGAGGAAGTATCTGCACCAGATGTTGGTGCGGATCCATCCTTAACTTAAATTACTTCTTTCTTGATCCAGATCTTGTCCATTTCTTTCTTAGTTTCAACCGGATCAACTTTTTATTTTCCCTTATCATTCCTCTGCTCTGTTTTCCTTTCTTCAGCATAGTAATTTCTTTTCACATTCTTGCTTCTGCAAAATCTTGCATCATGTCCAAATTTGTTGCAATTGTAGCACACAATGTTTCCTTGTCCTTGATTCCTTCCTTTGAATGAATTCATCCTTGATCTGCATTTCTTAGCCATGTGTCCAAATCTATTGCATGCAAAACATCTTCCATTGAATGATTGAGTGTTCTTTGAAATCTAAAAGCCATTTCTTACCGAACTTCTGCATTCATTTGAACTATGACCAATTTTCTTGCAATTGAAACATTGACCAGAGAATGATGGAACATTCTGATTTATTCTACTCCTACACTGAGTAGCTTTATGACCAAACTTTTTGCAATTAAAACAATTGCCATTGAAAGATGGGTACCTTTGAGTATTTGGCTGTCTGACCGAAGATCTTCTAGTTCTTCTTCTTCGATTCCTGAATTGGTTGCCTTTGTTTTGCTTCAACTAAAAATTTCCTTGACCTAATTTTGAGCTTCCTCCTTTCTCAAATCCTAAGCCTTGCTTATCCTCTAAACTCTTTTGACTAGCAATGATCTCATCAAGTTTTGTAGAACTTATCTTGAACTTTTCTTCATAGCTCTTGGCTTTGTCCAGGTCTGTTTTTAGGTTCATAATTTCTTCTTCCAATTTGACACATTCTTCTATCTTGTTGTTTACCATCAGATTTAGATCTTCTTCTGCTTTAGCTCTTTTAATAACTTCCATTTTTAAATCATTCAGGGTTTCATTTGCTGATATTAGTTGTTCACTAACATCTCTGTATTTTTCTTTGAATTTCTTGACTTGTTCTTTTAGTTTAAAAATGCACTCATCAGCTTCTTGAATATTGTCCTTCAGATCCCTGATTTCTAATTCTAATTTTTCAAGATCAGCAAGAGCTACTTCTAGTTCAATATTGTTTTCATATGAAAAGTTTCTATACCTTCTAGCTGCCATGATTGATTCTTCCCAAATCTTCCTCAAGTGGTTAGGCTTCTTCCAAGGAACCTTGCTCTGATACTAATTATTGATAGTAAGGAATACTAAGTGGGGAGGTGAATCAGTATTCCACAAAATTAATAATATGAATATAGAATAAGCATAGGAACAACAACCATAAAGACATAACACGTGAACACTAGGATTTTTACATGGAAAACCCAAAAGGAAAAAACCATAGTGAGTGTTAGCTCACAATAAATTATTATAACACAATACTGGATTATAAGACGACTCACTACCACAAGAAATGCTCACTGCAAGAAAGGCTCACTGCCTAGAGAAAGAAAGAAGAAAGAAGAAGGGCTCACTGCCAAATTGAACTACTCAGATTGCATCTACACATGCTTGGTTACAGCTCCAATGAAGCGCAAAAATATTGTCTCAAAACTCTTCATCTTTGACTGCTTTGTTTCACTGCTCTGCTTTTACATAAGAACAAGATCTCTCTTCTTCTGCTCTTATTGATTCCACAAAATCACCTTACTTCACATGTCACACATTCACATTCACATCACTCCCATCAAACACCAAGTTCAATCCCATATATATATCCGCAACACTTAAAAACTTCAAGTTAGGTCAACCTGTTATGATGAAACATGTAGTTATACAATGTGTAGCTTGTCGGCCTAAAGCATTTACCAAAATACTTTGCGGACCAAAAAAATAATTTGAAATACATTCTTCTATGTCAGATCATACTATAAGATCACTTAGGATGTGATTCCAATCACTAGATTCTTCCATACATCGATCCCAGTATTTGGTCGGCTTCACAAATTGATTGTCATAGATTCAGATCAACTGTCAAATCATAACTTTCAATATGGACCACAAGACTTCTTCAAATTCACAACTATGAATCTTTAGACATCCCCAAGCTTATCCTTAGAACTGCAAGGCATAATATCTATTACCGGAGAAATGCAGATCAAATCAAACTGACATTTTGTCCTATTTAAGAATGTTCTCTACTAAGCCAGACTTATGTTTTTTGAAACTATACTTCCGGAGATGATCAGAATATGAAACTTTGGATTTGACATCATCTAAGGATTAGTAACATCTTACCAAAACCGTAAGACAAGATCTTCAACTACCGACCAATGCGGACCATAGCACTGAAGTTCTGCAGTCCTCTTTGTATTCTACCAACACTTAGCCAAAATGCCTAAGTCTTCTTTCCAGACTAGAATTCTTTGTATACTTAACTTCATGAGGATTACTATAACCTCACAACCCTTCTAAAACCTTGATGCTTGTTGCCAAATCCATTTGGTCTACCGGTGTGAAGTCTCTTTTCCTTGTTGCCATCAATGACAACACTTAGATATTCAACAAAGCAGTGTCTCTTGCTAACAAGGTTAAGATTGACCGATGGAGCATGCTCACACATGTGTGAGCAAGGAGTGGGTACCAGTGGCCTTGGGATGGCATATGTGAAAATAGAGGGCCATTTGGGATTTTGAAATTGATGGTGAAGATTAAAAGACAATGTATTGTTGGCTTTTAGTTGGATGAGGTGGAATTTTTAATTAGAAGAAAATGGAAAGTGTGATTAATTAGCCTAATTAATTGGATAGTCGTGTATTATCTAATTAATTAGTTGGAGGAATAATTTAGGCTACAGTTAATTAATTATGTGTATTTGATTAATTAACCTTAGAGATGGGAAAGAGGGTTAATTGTGACAAGGATGAAATTAGTCGACTCTAGGTTTGTTGCATTAATTGTGACATAAGAGGAAGATAGTTGGGTTAGTTATATTAATTAATTGCAATGTGGCAAATAATCAATTAAATTAGTCACATTAACTAATTATGATAGGGGATTAATTAAATGATAGAAAATGGTTAGTTTGGGAATAATTATGGGAAATTGATGAGGTGAATTTAGGGTGTCTACAATTTCAATGCAATGCTTTACCAACACTCTTCTAATATATTTAATGTTTCTTGATGTATAGTAAATTTTATTAACCTATCAAAACTTAACATTTAATAACATTCTACTAGAAAGAGAAATTAACACTATTTTTTTTAAATGGACACTAAATGTCATATGAATGGATTAATCTACTATAATGTAATAAATCAAAGTATGAATCATGAAGAATTAATTTCAGTAGAGACAAAAGAAATATAGAGTGGCGTGTCTTATCATTTGAGTATATGTTTATGTTCAAATATGGCTATTGAGTATATCAAATTTGAGTATAAATATCTCACTAGATATCTCCATGGATGGATAACCTTTACAAAATTGGCTATTGAGTAAAGTGTTTTAAACCAATCAGAAATTTTTCCATTTAATGATAAATACACTTCACAAACATCAAACTTGTATTGTGTTTTCATTGTATAATTTGGTAACATATGTCTAAATATTTTAACAATTAGCTAATTTTGTTAAAAGAACATCAAAATTTTAATTGCCTGCTAAGTTTTATATTTTGGTAAGAGGTGAGAACACCTAAACATTATATTAAATATAATAATAATAGAATTTTTACATTAAAAATGATCATGAAACCAGAGCTAAAGATAATCAATTACAGATTTCCCTTTTATAAAAAATAGTCATCAAAACAAGATGAACTAAAAAATTGATTCAAAACATATATATGCCGTTGAGTAGAAAATAGACACTACAAATCAAGAAAAAACTAGAGGAAGAGGGTCTAGAACTAGAGAAACGACTTGCACTGCAGGATTAATATTCTAGAAGACATCCCCATGAAGCATAGGTGGATGCAGAGAATGATTAAATAGGAAGTTTAGAGCACAAAATGTGTTGGAAACTTTTTCTACTAATTTAGAGCCAAGTTCTAATTGATGGGAGCAAACTAAATTATCCACTATAATTAAACAATTATTTTGTAAACTAATTTTGATTGTATTATAAACACACATAACTACTAGGTCTTTTTGAATTTCTCTATGGGTGAATAAACCACCAATCAATGCTTTATCATTGAACAAATTGTACTTTTTAATCACAGAATTGAAACTATCTTTAGAAATGAGAATTTTGCAAATACCCAAAAGCAATCTTCCTAAGAAGGACAAGGTTTTAAATGAGATACATAGAAGTAGATAGAAAAAGAGTCACTACCTATGAAAAGTGTAACAACTGAGAAGAGTCCTGAAGTATCTCTCTACCCATAATCACCTAAACAACATCTTACACTTCTTCACAATCAATGTTGAAAACCTTGGCCAACAAGAGTCAAATTTTCTTATTTTTGGAAGCTCCCATTTTTGGATGGGAAAGTAGAGACGCTTATTCTTCTGCAGACCCTCCATGATTGCAATGCTGAAAAGGATGAAGAAAAGACTCAATATTGATGAGTTTATATTATCCGCAAGGCCTAGTGAAATAAATATGAGGTAGTACTAGCATTATGAGGGGATGCAAGTTGTCCCATTTACAATCAAGCACTGAAATGCAACAAGGTGTAATGAGTAACCAAATACACAAATAATGAATACTTTGTATAGGTTTTATAAAATTGCACACTCAAAATATTTTGATACTTTCCTTTAAAACAAAGATTATCTTGCATTCAAAAAACACTTGTTAGGAAATAAATTTAACACCTATTTAAGGAGTCAAATAGATGTCCAGGGTAAAAGTACAATGTTGTGTCACACTTTTATAAAGGAAATGACCAACGCTGATCCAACTTTTAAATTTGAATCACTAAAAAGTGACATATATGTTTTAAACTTTGAAATGATGTAAATTAATAAAATATTTATTTTTTAGTATATTTTATGTTTCTATTTTTTTGAAAAAATTAAAAAATTATTTGAATATAGTTTTTAATAAATTGACACTATAATTTAGTTGCTGATAAAATGCTAAAAAATGAAGTTACATGAGACGTCAATCTTTATACAGTAAATTTTATTTGTTTTTCTTCAATTTTTTTGTCTGTATTTATAACTTGAAACTTTAGGGCATGGATATATTTTATTTCAATTTTGATAAACATATATTTTTAAAAAAATATTAAAATGTGCGTGTATTAAAACATAATTGTTTCCAGTCAACGTCAACTTTCATATTAACTATTTATCTAAAATAGAAAAAAAATTATACCATCTTGATATAGATTCTTTTATCTAGGGCATCATATTTTTTTCAATTTTTTTAAATAAGTTTTACTATTTTTCCTTCACATGGTAATTGACTTAATGTTTTGTGTTGATAACCTACTTTTAGTAAAAATAAAAAGTAAAATATAAATAATAATTAAACTATTATTTTTTTTTTTTTAAAACTAAACTTATAGATCTACAAAAGGGTATTTTTATATATTTTTTAAAATGTTCTTTGCACGAGTAGAAGTTGTTGAAATATCAAGTTTTTCAAATAATTTTTTTTTGGTAAATTGGCCTCATCATGGTGCTACATATGCATTTAGCCAACAATTTTAGTTGTAAAAGTTGTGCACATATCGAACTTAGCTAGAATGAATCTTACAAGATCATATGTTTGACCAAAATTGATTTTTAGTTAGAAATACTTCAATTCGCTTGTGCTAATAAGTCAGCTGAAAGTGTGACACAGCTTTGTGCTTTTACCGTCCAGTCCACATTGGTCTTTGAACAAAGCTTCTTGCAACTGGGGGAAATTTTGAATAGATGAAGAATCAATATCTATGATATGTTATGGTTGATCAAAAGCTAAACTTGCAAGGCAATCATCCACCTTATTACCTTATGTGAAATAATGTCTGCATTCAAAGTATTCAAACCAATCCAATAATAGCCAAGCCTCCTGAAGGATATAATTTATTTTCCAATTGGAAAAAAACCTATTTTTATTACATAAATGATGTTCATAAAGTCCCCTTCAATCAAGATCCTTTTAAAATTATATCTTTTTACCATAGATAATCCTATAAGTAGAGCTTGTGCCTTCGCCTCATTGTTGGTTCCAATAGGAATTTTTACTACTATAACAAATAGTAAATTACCTTTATTATCCCTAATTACACAACTTGCCCATGAACAACCTAGATTCCATGAGAAGCACCATCAAAAATTTATATTTACCAAAGACATTTAAGAAGGAATCCATCTTATTTTGCTCCTATCAACCTTAATCTTCTTAATGTTAAAATCTCCTAAGGATAAGGAGGTTTACTTAGACTCCACTATTTTAGAATAGAAGCATCCCACCTTGTAAATTTAGTATTAACATAAGTATCTTTGATTACTTGAGACATCACACTTTTAGAGATTGACTTTTCCAGTTTATATAAAACTTCCTCACAACTTGTATATTATTTCTTGAAGATCCTATTTTTTCTCTCAAGCCAAATATTCCAATCTACCAAAGAGGGGAAATCTTCCATATAGAAGCAAAAGTGGAGTCTGAATAGAGAGAAGGTCAGTAGAGAAAGAGTTGCATAAGTGAATTTGGTAGTGGACTTTACCAATTTAATTTCCTACAAAGTTAGCTCTGGCAGCTATATGCAAAAGAGTAGTTTAGCAAAAGATGATTTGTATCTTTAGTTTTGGATCCACATAAGACACAATTGAAAGATGGAGAAATTCCTAGTTTTTCTAATCTTGAACTTTTAAGAATTTTATTATTTAGAGAAAGCTAAGAGAAAGCACCTACTTTAGGAAGATAAACCTTACTCCAACATAACTTGAAAGGCCATTTTTCATCTTCAACTGAAAAAATTAAAGACAGTATATTTCCCTAACATAGAAGGCATCCAAGAAAGTTGATATGCTTTTGCAGAATTGAAAATTTGTATTTTCTCTAATATGCTTTCATAGAGAAGTTTTTTATTTAAATGGATAGGTCAATATTGCAAACTTTTCCACCTTGCCTTAAACAAAAGAGAATCATCAAACAAAAAAAATAGTCTTTAACCTTCTCTCCCCAAGTTTGCTTTAAAATATATTTTGCTTCTGCTAATTCATCAATTTTATTTAACAGGGAATGACCATTCTGTTGTGCCTTGCACACACGCCCCATTTTGCCAAATGGAGACCCCCTCTTTTGCTTTGGCTTAGAGTCTCGACCTTTGTTACTTATGATGATGAGAGGGTGAATTTGTGCTTAGAATGCAGGATTTGTTCTATATTTGAGTATTTTGCATGTTTGGAGTCATTTGATGTGATGCATGATTGATTTGGAAGCATAATTAGTGGTCTTGTGCTTGAAAGATAGCCATTTGTTTCCTTTTGCACTAAAAATGACCCCAACTACACTTTGCGCCAAAAACAGCTTCTACCGACCTTAGCACCAAATTCACCTCTGACTGACTTCCTTCAAACTACTATTAAGTCGGTCGGCATCAAAATCCCCACTAGGTCAGATGAACCCAAAATTCCCACTAGGTCGGATGAACCCAAAATCCCTGCTAGGTCAGTTGGAGGTGAAATCCCCGCTAAGTCAATGACCCCCAAAATCAGCGCTTTTTGATATTTTGGGCCAAAAATTGAGTTTTTCAAGGAGCAAATTAGATTTTCTCAATAAATTTGAATTACATATCTATTTGTCACATCATGATGAACATTTTACCAAGTTTGTGTGGATTTTTGGCATGTTTTACGACAATTAATGCTACTGCACATGAAAAGTCTGACCCCCAAAAATCTTGATTTTTATAGAAAAGGCTAGAAAAACATGAAAGAAAAGTCCCCAAATGGATTCAAATGACCACAAAAACTTCCTAAATCAATATATTGGCCAAATGGGTACTTGAAAATGGTAAAAAACTTAGAAAATAGTGCAAAAATAACTGGATTTGTGAAGATGACTATAAGGAAGAAAGATTGGCAATGAGTTGTTTTTTACTGATCCATGACTACAAATGGGCATATTTTGATTCAAAATGATGGGAAATGATTGTTTAAGATGAAATTGATGCTTGGTCTTGTCGCTTGTAGGTCTAAGAAAACAAAGGAGCCAACTGGAGCCGTCTTGGAATAATGAACATACAGAGGTACCCTATTGACCCAAAGATGCAGAATTGACATTTTATCAACCAAATTGCTGTTGCACATGCAAAAGGAAGTCAATATGTTCTCCAAGATGATGGAGATAGGCCTCAAGAGCTTAAAGACATAAAAGATTAAGTCTACTTCATTGTTGTTCATGCAGATCCAGTCCAATGTCCAAGTGATCCAGTCCAAGGTCATAACTCCTAGCTATTTTATCAGAATTTAAACTTCTTGGACTCCTTGGAAAGATAAACTAATTATCTAGTTTGAGCTACCTGGTTTCTTGGCATTAAGTTTTGGGCCCCCATTCCGCTCTGAAGGCCTCCGAAAATGCAATTTACTATGATGTAGAAAATACCAAAAATTATATTTCTAATATTTTCCCAAAAATACCACTCAAATAACCCTGGACTAGATCACCAAGACATGCATACAACTGTCCCAGCAGTTCAGTCATCAAGAATCAGTCCAGTAGGCATCCAGTTGGATACACTTTCATAAAAAATGTGTCACATACTCCCCTTGATCCACTCGGCATTTGAAATCCCGTGAATCCACATCAGCTCAATTTTCAAGTGTAATGTGACTTTATTTTGGCTTTATTAGGCCTTGAAATTTGACTTTTCATCATGTACAACCAAATGGGTATCCATTTTGTCCAGATTCAATGTATTTGCAAGCTGTATTTTGTCTTTTTCCTAAAGGACAAATGCAAATCTGAAATGTAACAAATTGTTGTACTTCATTAAATGCCATGTAATCTGGAGCATTGATGTTGAGTTAATCTCCACCGTCCATTGAAAACTTGATATGGTGCCTTGTCTATAGAAGGGCCATCATTCTATCATTGTAACAAGTAAGACTCTTGATGCCAAATTGTTGATGCTCTGCCATTTGAAGTTAATACAAAGCAAGTTTCTGCAGTTTTCATGAGAATTTGTGTGTTATATTTGCTTACCTGGTTTTCATGGTTCGCTTCTTGATCTCCAATAGTTAGTTAATTGTGCTTTTGCAATGTTTATGGTTTGTTAAAGTATCTGATGAATGTTCTTAGTCCATACTTTTAGTTACTTGTTGATGGTAAGTGACTGTGCAAAATTAGCCTGGGCTAATCAGTTTGTGCTTAGTTCAATTGCATTTCATAAATTAAATTGTGTCACTGTTGGGTATTTGATGAATGAATGTAATCTGAAAAATCTCTAGACCTCCATTGAAGATAGCATTATTTTCTGCAATGCTATAACATCCATTTAGTTTGGTAACTCAAAAAACTAGTTAAAAAAATCTCATAACATTTGTCTACCTACAGTAGTCTATATATTGTGAATGTCACTTAGGATTTCTTTAAAACCCTATCTTCTTTTGCATTTTCTTTGAAAACGATTATTAGCTTAGGTATTTAAGCAGCATTTTACATTGTCTTATCAGCTGAAATCATAAAGGGTTTGCATGAATTGTTGTTCAAATTGTCTAAATCTGTCAACTGCATGTACAACCCCTTGTTGGCACAGCTAGTACATCCCAACTGAGAGATTCCAAGCAAGCTAAGACCTAGTTGTAGAAACCTTGGAGTAGTCTTACCTATGGTAGGATACTTTTCAAGAGAGGTGTGATATCAGCAATCACATCTACGTTGTTGTGTGCTAAAAACACCATCAACACATTCCAAGAGTCTTCCTAGAATAAAGTTCTCTCACCATTATGTATAACATTCTAGATCCATTTGGAGGATTAGATATAGTAGAAATCCTTTCTGCTTGAACCCAAGGTGTCTAAATATTTTACTTGCATAATCTTACACCATTTTGAATTTGGTTTGGAAAACATATTCCATGCTAATTAGTACCAAATGTCATATTTTGAGCTTCTATGCTATGTATTCTAGCCCCTCCCTGAAATGTGGTCTTACATACTTTTTCTGATGAAACGAGTGTTATTTTCCTTTCCTTTTTAGAATTTCCTTTCCAAAGAAAGTGCCTAAGACTTTTTTCAATTTATGCAACTATACCCTTTGAAATTTGCATGATAGACATCATATAAATAGGGACTATAGAAAGAACTACTTTAATCATTGTTATCCTTCCCACCATGGTTAGCCATCTCACTTTCCATGAAGAGATTTTTCTAAATTGTTAAGACATTTTTTTCCAAAATTCATTTTTTGAGCTCCTGAGAACAATGGTATACCCAAATACTAACAAGGAAGATTATCAATTCTAAATCCCAACAACATTGAGATTCTTTTCTAAAGACTGAGATTGGTATTATAAATTTTTTTACTTTGCTAGATTAATCTTTTGTCTGGAAACTACACAATAATATGTTAAAAAAATTTAATCGTTTTGCTTCCATCCAAGTGGCTTGACCAAATAAAAGAGTTTCATTTGTAAACAATGAATGATTTATATAAAAAGGGAGCCTTTGGATTGAAATACCTTTCCATGCTTGAGCTCTATTTTGTGTCAAAATTGACTTGCTAAGTGCCTCTACCATTATTATAAGAAGAAACAGGGAAATTGGATCACCTTGGCTAATTCCTTTTAATTAGGCTAGTTATTCAAGAGTCATTTTGATTTCTTATACAAGCAACAAACTAGAAACTATTTTTTGAGGTGAGCTCCACTTTCCCAACATTTTGGGTTAGATAATTATGAATGAAAATTGCAATTTAATTGGGGCTTTACAGAAATTGTGAATTTTAGCAAGAAATCTAAACTAGTAAAGGGGGAAATCAAATAGTGGATGATACCAAATAATAACATTTGACATAGGGTTTTCCATTTTGTGCATATTCTGCAATCATTCCAATCAATGAGACCACATCTCTTTGAGAACAATGCACTTGCAACAACATTGGATGAAAAATTGCTTTTATGGAAGTCCATCCCTTGTTCTAAAGATTCCATTTTTGCATAGGTAGGGAGGATGTTGGCAAAGATTATGGAATATGGCTTCACGCCTTCTAATTGTATTTACTTAAAAGTTCCCAATGATTTTTTATTTTTTCCTAATACAATATCAATAATAGTCATGTTTTGAACCTAACATATTTTATTATCAACAATAAACAAAAATAAATATATAGATTGGTTTCTTCACAAAAACAAATGGCAAACACAACCAATGTAGCTAAAAGGTATAATAAGTGTAAACAGTGTAGAGGAGTACCAAAGGAAAACCCAACTTTGTGTAAGCCTAAATTTCCAAAGACTAAGTGAATGTAGTAGCAAATATAAAGAACATGTTGAACATAAAATAACTAGAGACTAACAAGATATGTATTTTTCCTCTCTAATTTCTATAAAATTATAAATCAATATGAATCCATTCAAAAGTGTCATTTTAGGATTTTAGATTGATTTGCTTAGTCCTATATGTCAACTTGAATGTGTCTTATGAAGGTGCTAAAGAAGTAGTGACGATAGATGAAGTTTGCCCCCCATGACTTTAGGTTGGTCAGTGTATTATGGTAGTGAAGGAACTTCAGAGGACTATTAGATGATTACAAATTACATAAGCCACTATCTATATCACTAGCTAAGAGTAACTGCATTTAGTATTTATCATTTGGTAACTTTAGTAAAGGACCTTTTTGGCTTCATAGACTTTGGAGTAATTTATACATTTAAACCATTGTTTATGCCTAGCCAAAGCTAGAAAGGGATGATATTAAGAAGTAACACATTGATAATCCTTAATTAATCACTGTATTATTCTTTTTAATATGCAAGAAATAACTATATAGTAAGATATTATAAAGTACATTAGAGGTGTAAAGTAGATACACTTATGGTCTATCACTATAAATAAGCAATAATTTATCATTCACAATAATCCATCTTAAATCTTAATACTAATATCAAAATGATTATGCAAAAATTATACATAAAGTATATTGAGGACATGCATCATTCAATAAAAATAATAAAGTAGAATCAAATATGTATGTTTGTTCATCTTCATCTAAAATAAATCTTCATGATATAAATATCCCCAATCAAATTGTATCGCCAAAGATAGATTCAATCAAAAAACATGCACATCAATTCAAATTAAAATGCCCCCTAATAAGCCTTATTATTGAATGAGGCATCAACTAGACTAGACTTTTGAATGTGAAAGAAGTCAATAATCTTAGTTTGAACTAAAGGAAATTCTAAACTCAAGCAAGAAATAAAAAACCATTCAAAATATCATTGTGATTTCCCAAAATGCAAAAATCTTATCAAGCATATACAAAAAGAGGCATTAAAGGATTACCATTTCGTGTAAGAGTTGGTATAGAATGTTCTATACCATGCAAGATTTGGCTATTGAGGTAGCCACCCAAGATCTAGGAGATTCAATGAAAGCACAAGATAGACCCAACATGGAAGAATAATTCTATTCTATAAAAGGATTCAATATGCATACAATATATAAATCAATATGATGAAATTACAATGAGAAGCCCTTGGTTATATAGGCCAAGGTGAAACATAAGATAATATAAGATTATGACAAGTGACTTAATCTTATGGCTTGAGACACAAAAAGATAACTATCATAAGTGTGCCCTAAGTAAACTTAACTAAACAAGTGTGAATAGGACCTAATAGGGAAACTGGTTAGGTAATGTACCCTGTTCACACCAACATTTCAGACCTTTTACTTTTATATTATCATGTTTACTACATTATGCACAAAACCACTTCATTGCATGAACTTTGAGAACATTAGGACAAAGGAGATATGTGTGATATCCCTTGTCACACTTATCCCATCTTTTCCATTTCCTTATCTACTTTTCTCACATATGGGGTCTCTATAATCTAGACTCTTAGAAATTGTCTTGGACTTATTAATGGTTTATCAAATGGATTTGAATTCATAGTGTTTTTCCTTATCCTATTCTTACATCTCGCCATTTTCATTGTGCTCTTGTTGAGTTTACAATTATCACTCCCTCTTCCCATTCTGAAAAAATGCTTCAAACTATAACTTAATGGTTTAAACTTAAGGATTGGTCTAGGACCTAAGACCATAACTTGATAAACCCTTAAGAGAGATTCAAACTTATGTATATAATTTTAGTTTTATGGATTACCCCCTCTTGGATATGCTAAAAGAGAGTATTATAGCTAACCAATACAACCTGTATACTAAAAAGTAGATGAATTACCACCATGCCCAAACACCCTCAATTTGAATTGATACCTAAAACATAAAATCATTCACTTTTTTAATAATGAGATTCCTAATGCATAACTTAGAAATTTATATATATAATCTGTTACAAAAGTGGGTATTGCATACCTATCTCTGTACTTGAAAATCTCTTTCCAAGAGACAAAATATAGCACAATTTTTTTTTTGTTGAAGCTCCTCCTACCTTGGCAAGAAATATTTTAGACTTGATTAAAAAGTAATGGGAAATCACCTTCACATTTGTTCCAAATCTTATTTTGAGCCTCAACCCTTGATTTTTATTTTCTACTTGCTCTTTTCCTTTTCTAGTTATATAATATGTATTCTCTTACATGCTAGTAGTTATTAGAAATCACAATTGAGGATGATCCATCTGCCTAACAAAATAAGATGTTGTCATCTCAATTTACATTATAGACTATTTTTTTATAAATGTAAAAAATAATCAATGTCATTCTTTATTTTTATTATGTTTAGTCATTGTCAATTTATCACACTAAAATTTTTGTAATGTATAAATAGTTAGACACAATGAAGTTTCTACAATGTTTATTACGTTATCAAAACTTAAATGTAGAAAGTGAAGCAAGAAACCTACCTTAGTCCCCAACCATAGCGCCAAAATAATTCCCAACAATAAAATTATCTGGCTTGTGAAAAGAAGTTAATAGCAGAAACACTTCCTATACTAATCAATGAGGAGAGAAATGCATTCAAAATATGATCTATCAATTTTAAAAGAAAATATACACATAAAAGCAATACCACAATGATACTGTTTATCTTGGAAAACCCTTTTGTGAAAAAACCCAGACTCCAAATCTTGAACTAATATATTCATAGTACCAATCTAATTAGAACACATCAATAGGCTTAAGCCTTCACAAGAGAACAACCAACACAAGTTTGAAGAAATTTTGGTAGGATAACCCCCTACAAAATTATATCATACTACATCTCCACCCTAGGCACTGCTATATAGAAGACATAAATTAGGAAACCACAAATAGTAAGCCATAAACCATGAGAGGATACCACTCCCAAAAATGACATCCAAATCCCCATGGGGAATTCCAAAACCAGCTCTCACAATGAGTCAACATGATAATATTGGAAGATTCTCTTACATTGTCATAATCCATTGTAACCAACTCACCAACTTGGGTACTCCATTATCCCCATTCAAATATGTCTTATGATGCATCATAAAGTTGGTCAAAAGTTTACTATGTAACTCCCTATAATCATGCTCTTACATGCATCATAAAATCTGTCATAAGTAACCCCCACATATTACAATACCATAATGACATTGGATGCTCTTATAACTTCTTACACACATTACAAAGTATTTGACATGTAGGGAAAAGTGTCACCTCAAAAGTGGGATGCCTTCTTTCCCATGTGAAGACAAAATAATAAATAAATATAATGAATAATTAAATACGAAACATTGGGATGCAAGGTTGAGACACCTTTCCCGCTCCCCTTCTTGTTAGATTAAAAAAATTAATAGATATACAACTAGCTATTTGTTTTCATGAATAAAGCCTTTACACTACCTTGCCTACTTCCACTCTCCCACCCTTATAATTATGACACGACCTCTTTTAGAAATATAAAATGAAACAGAGAAAAAGAATAAAAACTTTATAATTATAATTTTTTGATGAGTATTTTTTTTTTAAATATGATTTTTGGATAACTATCTATCTTTGGATGGATTCACATAAAGAATAGCAAGTGAAATAAAAGTGGTAACTATATAATACATATATAGTTAGAATTGTTATCTAATCATTAAAAATACTATGAGTTCAATGACTTGTGTTAAAGTGGATAGCGCAACTCAAGAGATAGTGTACATAATAGGAGATATCACTAAGGAAATTATTAATCATGTTTAAAAGATAATTAACCTTTGTCCTTTGTTATTATGAGGACTAAATTATATAAAAGATATAATATTCTTTCACTTCTACAAAATACATTTAAATAAATAAAGTTCATTATTACTACAACAAATAATATTGTTGGTTAACAAATCAACTCTAATTATTATTCATTTACTGAAATCAAAATAATTAATAATTAAATATGAAACATTGGGATGTAAGGTTGAGACACCTTTCCCAACATCCTGCTCTCCTTGTTAGATTAAAGAAATTAATAAATATACAACTAACTATTTGTTTTAGGAATAGCTACTTCCACTCTCCCACCCTTATAATTATGACTCGACCTCTTTTAGAAATATAAAATGAAAATAAAGAAAAAGAATAAAAGCTTTATAATTATAATTTTTTTGATGAGAATTTTTTAAAAAAATATGATTTTTGGATAACTATCTATCTTTGGATGGATTCACTTAAAGAATAGTCGATAAAATAAAAGTGGTAACTATATAATACATATATAGTGCAAATTGTTATCTAATCATTAATAATACTATGAGTTCAATGACTTGTGTTAAAGTGGATAGCCCAACTCAAGAGATAGTGTACATAATAGGAGATATCACTAAGGAAATTATTAATCATGTTTAAAAGATTATTAACCTTTGTCCTTTGTTATTATGAGGACTAAATTATATAAAAGATTTAATATTCTTTCACTTCTACAAAATACATTTAAATAAATAAAGTTCATTATTACTGCAACAAATAATATTGCTCGTTAACAAATCAACTCTACTTATTATTCATGTACTGAAAATAAAATAATAAATAATTAAATATAAAACATTGGGATGCAAGGTTGAGACACCTTTCCCAACATGCTCCCCTTCTTGTTAGAATAAAGAAATTAATAAATATACAACTAACTATTTGTTTTCATGAATAACTACTTGAACTCTCCCACCCTTATAATTATGACACAACTCTTTTAGGAATATAAAATAAAAATAGAGAAGAATACAAACTTTATAATTATAATATTTTTGATGGCAAAAAAATTAAAAAAATATTATTTTTGGGTGACTATCTTTGGATGGGTTCACATAAGGAATAGTCTGTTGGCAATAAAAATGGTAACTATATAATACAATATATAGTGCAAATTGTAATCTAATAATTAATAATACTATGAGTTCAATGATTAGTGTTAAAGTGGATAGCCCAACTAAGAGATACGTACATAATAGGAAATATGATCAAAGAAATTATTAATTATGTTTAAAAGACAATTAACCCATGTTATTATAAGGATTAAATTATATAAAAAATTTAATATTCTTTCACTTTTACAAAGTACATTTAAATAAATAAAGTTCATTATTACTACAACAAATAATATTGCTGGTTAAGAAATCAACTTTAATTATTATTCATTTACTACCATCTAAATCATACATTCCCAGAAACATTTACAAACTTACTACACCAAATAATAAATATATTAATAAATTGAAATTCCTTTTTATTCTTTAAAAAATGCTTATGAATAAATAACCTCACCAGAGTTTGGCACTCATTGAAAACAATTCTTTAATATTAGAAATGATTCCTCATAACTAAGATCCATGATAAGAAGGCCCTAATAATCATTAGATGAAAAGAAAGGGTTTTATAAAATGTTTAAATATCTTTGGGGTGAATACAATGTTGGTTGTAGCACCACACAATAAAATAAAATAATTCATCCAATTTTTTAATCCCATAAACGTGTATAAAACGTTGAAGAACAGATTGATTCTTCTTCGGAAATCATTTCATATACAGCTGGTTTTGTTAGAAAAGGTGATAATGATTCCATTATATATCTGTGTGTTTTTGGCATGGCATCTACAAACATCTAGTATGTTTGTTAGAATATTTTCAAACAAAAGAAAGTTAGTTATAGTTATTTTAATTATTCTAACCTTAAGAGATGTCTCTAATTTAAAAAGAAAAATAAATAAACAAATATTTTTTAATTTAAATAAACATTATATTTTCCTTCCTTTTAAATTTGGTAGTATTGTGATTATTTTTTTTAAATATTGTTAATCTAAAATTTAACAATAAGTAAATAATGGATAATAATTGTAATATAGAGTTAAGAAAGGGTGTCTTCTTCTTCCACGCTTTTTAATATTTATATTGATAGAATTGACAAATGTTTAAAAGATAAGTAATGTGTTGATATAAAAACTATTGGATTCATTATCATCCCAGTTTTATATGTTAACAAGAGACGCAATGCGTCATGTTCCTGCCTCTATATGTTGAATGTTGTTGTAGTATATCGTCAAAAGGGAAAACCCAATGAGATGAGAACAAGTGATGGAAGTAATGATTTCATATGTCCACTGTTTGTATGTCGGGTCGTTGTATGTTGCACATACAAAGCTGTTTGTATATCAGGTTTATATATATTGTCATTTTACTTGTATGCATGTTGCTAACACTTCATCTATACATGCAAGTAGCGGACCCGACAGAGTCGAGAGTTTGAATGCATAAGTCCACTGTGTCCGCTAGATTCCTTGTATGTTTATGCGTTGAGCGCCCAAAATATACAAAGGTGACATACATTGCAATATACATTGGACGGAACCGAAAAGTTATTAAATGAGGTTAAGTCGTTGTATGCTTTTTGCTTTGTATGTATCTTACATATAAAGCTGATATGCATTGCACTTATATAAGCTGCGGAACTGAAAAGTTATTAAATAAGGTTAAATCATTGTATATTTCGCACCTTGTATGTATGTTTCGAGACATACATTGCAAGACATACAAGGCAGATTTCAAAAAGATTAAAATCCGGTTAACGCGATGTATCATTACTTAATGTATATCCGTTATGTGAAACCGACAGTGAGTAAAATGTGGTCTATGAAAGAGTTGAAGTCCGAAGCACATACAAATGAGTTTGTATGTATGTTGCTTGTATCTAAAGGTTCGATACAAGTGGCGTTGTATGCATCCCGTGGTGATTGGCCTAACTTGTAACTATCGGCTTTCGATGGAGTTTTTACTCCGATGGCTGATGTCTGTCTGATGAAGGTTTGGTATCGGCATAAGGAACGTGGTCGGCAATGAAGATTGAAGTTGCCTCGATGGTCTTGTTCACACCAATGGTGTGATATACAAAGAACGAAAGATGCAATGGTATTTTAGTGCCAAATGATACAATTAATCTGTTATGTGTAAGGAGATATTGAAAGAAAGGAAGCCAAGTGAATGTAGCCTTTCAATGGAGTTAGAGGTGCCTTGTATAAAACTAAAAGCCCTACTATTCTCTCCATAAGTGTAGAGCCACATGAGTGCATACCATGCTCTCATCCAAAAAAACTGCAAGTTTTGTGAAAGAAACTCCAGTTAAAAAGCTTCATCTCAATGCTCCAAAATAGTGTGGAGCACTTCGAAAAGGTGTGCAACACTATAATCTTCAATGCCATTCCAGATCAATCATATCCATATGGTGCGTGACGATTATGAATTTAGTCATCTCCAGCAATGAAATACAATGCAGCCATTTTTAGCCTGGCACATTCATTTAACTCCCACGTAGTCATGGCACATTGCGCAAGCATTTGGAAACTTTGTGCAAGCATTGCAATATCACGGAGTCATAAATAGTGTTGCACAACAATAAATGGCTCAAAGGCAAATCTCTAACACAAGGAGGTAGAATGAAGCTCCGTAAACTTCAAACCCTAGCTTCCAATAGAAGCACAAGGTTCTAAACCAGCGCAATAGCTACATTATGGTGCATAGCTTTCTAAGCTCTCAATGTAGCCAATGAAATAAAAGTGGTGAAGTTCATTTTATGATCAAAGGAATCTATGAATGATGCACGAGCTACAGAGAAGGAGGTCATCAATCAAAGTCTAAGCACAAGCCTTTTCAAACCTAGTGCATCCATTAGAAATCCAACGAATCCATCCAAATGGTGTGTTGTAGCACAAATTGCAGAGTAAACGCAAATTCCACACCCAGCATTATCAAAACCATTTGATTAGGGAATTAATCCAATGGATGGTGCAATGGTTTTATTTTTTTTCCATCTCAGCCTCCTTTTACCAATAGCGGATCATATTAATCTTGGTAGCGGGTAGTTTCAAGCAATTTCATTCACCAGTAGTATGTGAACCCTGTAGCACAGGCTGTTTGTACGCATGCAAATGTGAACGGATGAAAAATATCACTCCTTGTACCTTTACCAACTTGCCAATTTGGTACTTGACAGATGAAAAAGAAAAATTTTAAGTTTGAAGTTTAATATAATTAAAAAATATAAAAATCCCATTTTTTAGTGCTACTATTCACAGAAATTTAAAGATTTCAGATATTATATGAGTTTTAGATTGTAGAGAACTCTCAGTTACAGAAATTTTACAGTTGTCTCAATTTTGTGTTAGAGTTCAGATATCTCTTTCCAAAACTTAAGTTTTCTATTTTAGAAACTCGAATATCAATTATAGAATTCCTAGACATTCAGGTATGAATTGCCAAGTTTCAATATATTAACAAATTCTGATTTGGGAACATAAAAGCAGCTATGCAACTGTGTCACTAAATAACGAAGAAGGCTGTAGGAAGAACTAACTATACAAGTGCTCATGCTACATGCAGTATTACTTGTTTCATTTCCAGATACATCGTATATATTCAAGCTATGAAGCGTCTACTTATATTCTGCTGCAACTTTCTACTCTGCAATTTCTTTGGTACAGCTTACAGTTCTTTTTAAGTGATTTCATGCATGTGTTCGGTGTTTAATTTACATTTGAACGATTGAGGCTCGGAGTTCACTCAGTACCCATCATATAATATGCTGGAATTTTATGGCGATGGTGCTATAGACCTTACTTATACATAACAAGGGTGTGAATTTCATACCTTGAAGCGGAGAGTATTAACAAATTTAGGTAATTTGCCAGTAATCCCAATTTGGAACAGAGGCTCGCCCTCCTACTCATAGGCATTCGATGATGGCTTTGTTGATTTTTTCCGCTTCTTCTCTGTATCAAACAGGGCATCGACCTTGGCTCAACTGCTTTGTGCAAATGTTTCACAGATGACACGTCAAATTCGTACCATTTCTCCCCTGCAGCATCGTGGGGAACTCTGACGTTGAATGGCTACCTCCCATCGGCTTAGCACGCTCGCACCCCCTACGCAAACCCCGCTTCTCAGCCATAACATAATGCAAATCCCTGATAAATTTAGGAGGAAAATCTGTTAAAATATGATAGGAATAACTAGTGTTTTACCTCGAGGGAAATCAGGTGCCTCCTCTACCATGGGCAACGTTGAAACTTTTATTGGTGGGGATTTAACGTCTTGTTTTTGTCTCTTGAGATTTTTCTTCTCGGCCACCATGGTTGACAGCTTTGAAGCACTGAAACTGCTAAAAGGGAGAAGGAACCCAAAAAAACTTTGGGAAGAATTTTGTATGAGGGGAAGGGAAAATTATGTTGGAATATTAATCTTGGTAGCGGACAGTTTCAGGGAACTTCATTCACGAGTAGTATGTGAACCCTGCAGCACAGGCTATTTGTACACTGGCAAATGTGAACTGACGAAAACATCATTCCTTGTACCTTTGCCAACTTGCAAATTTGGTACTTGACAGACGAAAAAGAAAAATTTAAAGTTTGAAGTTTAATATAATTAAAAAATATAAAAATCCTATTTTTCACCACTACTGTTCACTCAATTGACCAATAGCAGTAGAGATAAATTGCATTTATTAAATTAGTAAATAAAAAAATTAAGTTTCAACTTTAGGATTTTGCCATATGAACTTAATATTAGATTCCTACTGGTCAACTAAATTAAATTAATTGCATCACATGGATGCATAAGTAATCCTGCCAAAGGCAGGAACTAATAATATTATTCTCCTTAGAAAAACTCTTACCAACCTTTAATTCCAACAATTTTGTGAGAATTATGAACTTGCCATTAATAATGACAAAACCAATATACTTATAATTAAATCTAAAGGGTACCATATCCTCTAATTTCGTATGATAACACCCTATAAAAGTTGTAAGGGTGAAATGTACACACTGCACATTTTTCCCTTTGTTTTACTCTCATTTTGATTGGGTTGTTCCTAACAAAATGCTTACTGTACAAGTGGGTTGACACTTAACCTAAACCTAGCTAATCATACCTTCACACATCCCCAAGGACCCTTCCTATCTTTAGTTTATCCATTCGTTTACCTGGGTCAAATTCATGGGTGAAGAAATGACCCTAGAACTTTTTAATTCAAAGTTAAATATGGGCCCAAGCCAACTCCCTTCCTACTAGTTGTTACTTGCTGACTTGAGCATAAAATGTGTTAATTTGTGTGCTAAGGTGTTATATAAAAGGAAAAATCCTAATTCTATTTTAGACATCCTAATATCCTTCCAAGATTCACATAACATTATAGTTGGAGCATTAAGACATTCATTGCATTATCAACTTACTTCAACATCTACATTCAACAACAAACTAGGGCATCTTACATGATTGCTTGCTCTCTTTTATCTTTCTTCCAAAATTTTCAAATCACATCCTAGGCATTTGATAAAAAGTAGAAGGTTCTCACTTAGCAAATTTGTAAAGATGTACATCAATACTACCTATTTTTGTAGATATAAGTTCTAGAAAGCAAGGTAAGCACATTCTTAACACCCAAAAGTGTGTAGTTCATTTCGATGGACACATATTGAATATGTGAGTAGAATTTCATAGGTGCAAAGATCAATTACACAAGCATGGATTCAACCAAAAATATAGAACAAAATAATCAGTTGTTTGTTAGAGCTTATCATTCATAGATCTGATCATTGAACAAAGCTTCAAATCATAGACCATAATCTACAATAAAAAGTCTCAAAGTCGCACATGAAGCTAAGTCCTAATATTTCTTTATTGCATTGGCAACATTAGGGTTGTGCGACTTCCCAAAGCCCGGAGGTACGAGCAGGATTGGATCACAGGACGAGAAAGTGCCCCCGACAGGAATCAAAGCAGTAGAGGGTTTTGATAGTGAAGACGCTTCATGACTCCGGCCAAGACAAGGAATGAATTTCAATGCCCCCTTGAAAGGCATGTTTGTAAATCATTTATCAATCCTAACTAATTATTTTTGGTTTGTTTCTTACTTGTGCTAAGTTTATTGCTTTACCCTAGATTATTTCAAAGGTTGTTTTTATTTCCATTCATTTTAGGGAACTTGTTTGATTTTAAACTACCTAAGGTCTTGGCTTTAAGGGTTTATTTTATATTTTATATTTTCATTTATAAGTTTTATATCAATTATACCCTTGTTTACCCTTTTTATCCTTTTTTATCCTTTTAGGGTCTGTGTCTTGTGTTAATGCCAAAGACTCATTGCCATCCCACTCTCCCTTTGAGAAGAAGTATATATTTGAATACCACAATGGTTAAGAGTCAAGTGAGAATGGAATGGTTGAAAATTTGACCGATAACACTTATCTTAATAAGGAAGAGGATATATTTGATAGTGACACACATGTTTAATGGATAAGAAAGATATTTCTTTGACTGCACATATGTTATCTTCTGATCTTGCACAGTTGGGTAATGATGCAAATCCTATATACTTGATAGATGTTCTTCATATGTTTTTTATTAACAACACCTGTGGTTTAGAGGTGCTTAAATATGCATAGGTGTAAAGTTTAATTCTTCAAATTCTTTGAATGTCAACCCCCTCCCACTGAAGAATCCTCTTCTTTTGTGCCTCCTAATTTGTGCCTAAATATGGTATGCTATATTTTTCCCTCCTACTTATGAGATTGAGCCTCTCCTTGTTACCACTTCTCATCTTTAGCCTATTAAATATGTCCAATATTGTTCCTTTGCTCCTATCCATCCCACTAGAATAATGCCTTCATCCCACCTACTAGTGTTGTGCCTTTATTTCATCCCACTCATACCTCTATTCCTTCTAGAGTGGTTATCATCCACTATCCTCATCCTAATAGTGCTTTGTTCATGTCCTATGTTATTTTCATCCCACCATAATCCTTCACATCTCATCCTATTTATACCCCACCCATCATCTCTCATGTTCCTAGACCTAATGCACCCCTTTCTATCCTTGACACACTCATTGAAAGGCTTGATAGAATGGAGCATTTAAATATGATACCTTGCCTCATGGGACTAATGATGATTCTATTGAGACACAACATACTCATCTTGCTTTTGATATTTTGAACTATTTGTTACCACTTGGGTTTGTGGCACTCTGGTTTGAGACATGTACAATGGTAAAGGTAACCCTTATATGCATTTGATATCTTTTACAATTGCTTGTTTGGACTTTGTATATGAGGATACTCTCTTGACCAGTTGTTTCTATGCACATTTAGATATTATGTTATTTATTAGTTCTTTACTCTTGCTTATGGGTCTACTCATACATTTTTTAAGTTGGCAAAGGCTTTTGTATGTTATTTCAAAATGGATATGGGGTTAAAAACTATAGTTTCATATTTATTTGCTCATGCACAAGGGTTTACTGAGCATATTCATGAGTATGTTATGAAATTTAATTCTCTATGTTCTTATCACCAACTTCCTAATGATGAGCTACAAAGTATTTTTATCAAGGGATTATTGTCACCTATTCGGGATAGTGTGTATTTGAACAATTATGCTTCACATGTGGATTTGCATAATCATGTGGGAAAGATTGAATTTAAATTATTGACCTCAAATCCTCTCATATATAATTATTCTCATGTTTCTTCCATGCTTTCTTACCACTCAAAGTTACAAAAAAAAGTTTTCAAAGAGGTGGTTGTAAGGCCCACAAGCATTTGTGCTATTATTCTTGTTGCACAAATATGTGTGTGTGTGTGTGTGTGTGTGTGTGTGTGTGTGTGTTTTTGTGATCACTTTTAGATATTTGAAGTGTTTATGTATGAGACATGTTATTATTTATGATTGAGCCATTATAATCTTATTAGCTTCGTTATTTTTATTATAATTATGAGATGTTAGCTTAATTTTGATTGTCTAGTATTATTGATTTGATTAATGATTAAATCTGATTTTTATCTATATTTTGTATTTTCCTAATTATGCTATAATTATAGGATCATTATTAAGATATGATTTATATGATGTGAATTTGTGACATGCACGTGCCTTGTGTGAGTGTATGCATGTATTGGTTATTTACTATGCTAAGATTCTACTATCAATATGTTGGATATGCTTGATGTGTACATGAGTATGTAAGACACATAAACCAATGATGGTAAATATAGAAGATGTTCACGAGCTTGTTAGAGTGTGTATATCCATCTTACTCTATGAGGTGTAATAAGATATGTCTATTATATACCTATGAAACCATCTTTATCTAGTTGTGTGTGATTTAGGAAACCCCCTATTGATTAAAATAGTAAAGTGTGATTATTTTATGTGCTTTATTTATTTCCTTATATACATAATAGTTCACTATGTGTGTGGGAATTAATTATTTGCTCTTAAATTTATTAGAATACACTTAGAGAATAAAAGGGTTAGATGGATTTCGTATAGTGAAATTATGAGTGTTAAAAAGGGTTTTTTTTGTATTGATCAAAGCTAAATTACAAAAAGAGTTATATTGTATAGGAAAAAATATCTTGGGATATATATTGCCAATACAATATAAAAATAACTCTTTTTAACACATAACCAAGAAATAGATAATGCCTAATTTGCCATATATATAGATATAGTAGAGGGTGTTAAAAGATTTTATATATATACACACAGGCATACATATGCATGCATATACATACATATATGCATATATATACATATATAGTATGCATATATACATACATTTCTATGTATATACATGTATGTATATATGTATACATACACATATATATGTATATGTATATATACATATATGTGTATATATATGTATTGTGTTTGGTTGCGTGATTGGGTTGTTTGATAAGGCCCCCTCATCACAGTTGCATCAATGTATGTATACATATGTATATACATATATACATACATGTATGTATTTATGCAGACATACATACATATATGTAAATATACATGTATGTATGTATATATGTATATGTATATATACATATATAGATGTATATATGTACATATACATATATACATATATATGTGTGTATACACACATATATAGTAAAGGCTCTTAAAAGATTAGATTTGGCAAATTAGGTATTATCTATTTCTTGGTTATGTGGTTATGTGTTAAAAAGAGTTATTTTTATTTTGTATTGGCAAAAATATCTTGGGTTATGTGTGTGTGTGTGTGTGGTGTAGGGGCACCCTCATTCACATGTTAATCAACATCATCCACAAAATTTGGGGAAATAAAACAAATATTTTAATTCTCCAACACTCCAAGTAAAAGACAAGGCAAGTTGCATATGGACAAAAATCCTAGTCACCTACATGCTAGAAGACAAAGATTGGACAATGAAGAGTTTTCAAGCACCCAAGTCATAAAAGAAAGCAATAAAAGAATCCCAAGAGTCACCTTTCTCCAAGTTGGATGACACCAAGCAAGAAGAGGAATAGCAAGAGTCATTGGAGCCCAAAATGAGGAAAATGAAACTATGCAAAGGAGATCTTATAAATAGATTGAAGTTTGGCTCCAAAGAGGCATTCAAAAAGAAGAGAAGAGCCCAAATTTATTTCTAATTTTTGTAGGTCATCAAGAGGACGTCCATGGGTGATGTTGAAGATAATTATCTAAGGGAAATACATCCATTTTGATGAGGCAAAGAAGGTGAACATCCATGGTGACTTGTTAGATGAAAACTTTCTGAATTTGTAAGCTTGTGGAGGTGGATAGTTGGAAAGTTTGTTGGAGATATTTCATAGTTGGATTTGTGGATCTTATGTATGTGTGTTACCATCTTGATTGGCTACATAAAAAAATTTGGGTTGTAAGTATTTGTTGTTGATCATGTTTTATGAAATTCTCAAGATATGGTGTTACTTCATAGCTGAAATTGTTGCTACAACATTCACAATTTATTTGAACTTAAGGGCTTCAAGTTTAAGGGATTAATATACATTTATTTTTCTACAACTAAAGGAATCAAAGGGACAAACACAAATCCTTAATGGCTGGAAATAATCAAAGTTAATTTTCATCTAAGAGAAGAGGAGTAATCTTGGTAAACAACAATCTTAAAGCTGAAATTTAACATGGATATGTTAGCACATACAATTTGTTTCAATCTTTGAAGTTTTGAGCACATGATTATGATAATTTGAAGGCATGAATATTGTTTTTATCACAATGCACATAAGAGAAGTTTATTGGGCTGCATGATGGGACAATCCTTCATTGGATTCTCTTGTCTTGTCTGCATCAAATTGGTATCAGAGCTAGAAGATTTTGGGAAGTGATTTGACTAATTTGGATAACGTGGTTCAATAGATTTTATGTTTAAGGATGGCTCTTAATAAGAAGAAAGGTGGGAAAAGGGCATCATCATTGTTAAATACATTGTTCAAGTTGGCTAAGAAGCTAGAGGAGGAAGAAATGGTGGGGGAAGAAATTGCATCCAAGAAAGAAAGCAAGATGGAAAGGAAAGTTTATTCCAAACTACCTGTAAGTCCAAAGGTAAATGTTGTCAAGTTGTGATTTCAGATATCTGCATGGATAATATTGTTTCTAAATACATGGTAGATAAATTGGGTTTGGAAATAATACCACATCCCACACCCTATTCTGTGAGTTGGCTTCAAACTGGTAATCAGGTAATTGTAAATGAGCAATGCAAAGTTGAGTTTCACATAGGCAGTTATAAGGATGAAATAATTTGTGATATTATGCATTTGGATGTATGTCACCTTGTGTTTGGAAGGTTGTGGCATTATAGCATGGCAGTGAAGTATAACAGAAAAAACAACACATATGACACTATGGACAAAGATGGGATGAAATTTGCATTAACAACCTTAAAGGGTGAGTGCATAGGAATTGAAAGCTTATTGTTAAGTGAGAAGACAACAGTACAACATTATGAAGCAAAGCCAAATGAGGAAGAAGAAGAAGAGACAGCAAAAGAAGTTGTAGAGGACTCAAGGATAGTCCAAAGAGAGAAGATAGTTATGGAGGATAAGGAGATAACATGGTTCTCAGGAGAAGAATCGAGAGTTGAGAATGTTGATGTCAAGGAGAATGGAAGAATGGATGAGCAATTCAAAAATGAAAATGAAAGGCTGAATATGGTTGAGGTGCGGCCAAAGAATTTGGAGAATAATGAAGAGAAAAGAATGTGTGGCAAACAACATGAGGTGGATGAAGAAGTGAAGTATGAAGAAGAAAAATATGATTTCTTTAATATGTTTGTTTCCTATGCAGGTAAAGAAGACAAATTGGATGAAAGGGAAAATAAATTTACAATTGCAGTCCAAGGTCAAGTTAGAACAAGTTAGCCTTGTCTCAAGAAGCATGTTGTTGGACCAAAAAGCACAAGTGCACCAGTAGATACAAATGTACTTGAGATCCAGCAAAATGAAAACAATGCACGCATGCAAAGGAACTGGAAGACAAGAAAGAAGATCCATACTTGAGGTGGAACTCAAATTTCTTTTTTCTTGGGGAGTATGGTGCAAGGGCACCCTCATGCACATGTTAATCAATATCATCCACAAAATTTGGTGAAATAAAACAAATATTTTAATTCTCCAACACTCCAAGTAAAAGACAAGGCAAGTTGCATATGGACAAAAATCCTAGTCACCTACATGCTAGAAGACAAAGATTGGACAATGAAGAGTTTTCAAGCACCCAAGTCATAAAAGAAAGCAATAAAAGAATCCCAAGAGTCACCTTTCTCCAAGTTAGATTCCACTAAGGAAGAAGAGGAATAACAAGAGTCATTGGAGCCCAAAATGAGGAAGATGAAACTATGCAAAGGAGATCTTATAAATAGATTGAAGTTTGGCTCCAAAGAGGCATTGAAAAAGAAGAGAAGAGCCCAAATTTATTTCTGATTTTTGCAGGTCATCAAGAGGACATCCATGGGTGATGTTGAAGATAATTCTCTAAGGGAAATACATCCATTTTGATGAGGCAAAGAAGGTGAACATCCATGGTGACTTGTTAGATGAAAATTTTCTGAATTTGTAAGCTTGTGGAGGTGGATAGTTGGAAAGTTTGTTGGAGATATTCATAGTTGGATTTATGGAGGTTATGTATGTGTGTTACCATCTTGATTGGCTGCATAAAAATATTTGGGTTGTAAGTATTTTCTGTTGTTCATGTTTTATGAAATTCTCAAGATATGGTGTTACTTCATAGCTGAAATTGTTGCTACAACATTCACAATTTATTTGAACTTAAGGGCTACAAGTTTAAGAGATTAATATACATTTATTTTGCTACAACTAAAGGAATCAAAGGGACAAAAAAAAATCCTTAATGACTGGAAATCATCAAAGTTAATTTTCATCTAAGAGAAGAGGAGTAATCTTGGTAAACAACAATCTTAAGGCTGAAATTTAACAAGGATATGTTAGCACATACAATTTGTTTCAATCTTTGAAGTTTTGAGCACATGATTATGATAATTTGAAGGCATGAATATTGTTGTTATCACAATGCACATAAGAGAAGTTGATTGGACTGCATGATGGGACAATCCTTCATTGGATTCTCTTGTCTTGTCTGCATCAGTGTGTGTGTAAGTGTGTGTGTGTGTGTGTAAAGGAGGGTCTTAAAAGATTATATTATCTCTTTCTTGGTTATGTGTGAAAAGAAAGAGTTATTTTTGAAAATTAGGGTTTGATTATATAAGAAAAGAGTTTTATTATTTTAGGTTACCTTTGCAATTTGGAGATTTTTAAAAAAAAGAAGCATAGAGAATTAGAGATTTTGTTTAAACAATATAGAGAGTGTACTTGGAGATTTTGAAAGAGGCTTTTTCTTGCAAGGAGATTCGGATTCTATGGAGTGGATTGGTGTGATCAAAGATTCATCAAACCCTTGTATTCCTTGTTTGAGAAGATTTAAGGTATTCATTTTTTGTGCTTTTTAAGTATTGTAGAATAATGAAAGATTGCTTACCAATATTGTGTGTGAAAAATGAGTGGTTTACATCTTTTCATTATTCTTGAGACTCCATCAATGGAGGTCTATGTGTATTTTGTAAACTTGTGTAGGAAACTTGAAAAATAATTTTAATTATTAAATTATTTGAAGGCTTTCAATTTATGGGTATTGGTAAAATAGAATAATAAAGGAAAAGCTTAGGTATAAAGTTTGTTTGTTTCTTGTTTGTAACCCTTTCACCCTTCCTAAGAGATATTCAGTGGATGTGGAAATCTTAGATTATTGTAGGAATTGAAGAGAAAAAAGGAGGCTTGGAGTGGCCATTCTTGTCCAAATGTTATTGGATTCAATTTAATGTTTGAGGCAAAAAATTTATTCATTAAATTAAAAAAATGGGTTCATTGAATAAAAAAGAGAAGGATTAAATGCAACAATATTTTCCAAATACTATAGGATAGAAAAAGCCCTTTTTGGTTGGAGGAGTAGCTATGAGGTGAATGGAGGAGATGAATAGTCACCCTCCATTGTTGACCTTAGAACAACTTTCTCTTCTAGAATCAACTTTAATTAGTGTTCTCCACCACATTTGATCAAATTATCCTTTTTTTCCTCATTGATTAGTGTTGCTTGTATGTGTTGGTTTGTTTTGTGGGGTGGTGTTTGATCTGGTCTTTTGTAACACCCACTCTAATTTAACAAAATAGAAATTATCTAATAACAGAATTTCAGCGGAAAGATTAACTAACTTTTATGAAAGACGTAACGATACAATAAAATTTGAATTTCAACAAAATTTCATTTTTAGCTGAAATAATCTTTTCTAATCAATATACATGTAAACCAAAGTAATCTAACTAACTTTAATTAACTATCTTTCTTTTCAACAAACTCAAATATTAAAGTAGGAAGAGAGGATAAGGAAAGTATAACTTGAATAGTTTCCTGCTGATTTGTTTGTAGATCCTTCTCTGGATTTTGGAAAAAGAAATATCAACAAGGGCTTTATCCACCCAACCAAGACCAACTAGTCTCCCATGCTTCTTCAACTGAAGAAACTTGGCCCTTCATGAGGGTGATTAACAAGGAATGAAATAACAACAATATGCCTCTGAGCCTGGTGTCAAGATCTTATACCACCTGATCGATCTTTTCCCTAAGGTACCTCCTACTGGAAAGATCACTCTGATCAGTGGTATATCTAGAACTTGATAGCTGACAGATGCCTATACTGCATCGTAACCTTGGCCAAGGATTTCTAATATATTTATTTGACACTACTATGTCATCAACATTCACCCTTGCTCGGCATTTACATTATTTCATATGTTTCTTTTTGGTTGCAGGTTTGAAAGAAAATCATGTATGATCCCCTTGACATACTTATAGATTCACAAGAGATGCAGCATAAAAACATATAGATAGAAAAATATATTTTCTTACTTAGTGACCGAAGTCATATATCTCAAGGAAACTATAAATATATGAGTAGATATAATTGTTATATATATATAAGGTGTAAGGAAGGACAATACTTCTGCATATTTGAAAGACTTGATAGATGAACAACATATACCAATTCAGAAGACTGATCATGAATCATAGAACAAAGATTATAGAAGGATAGAATGATTTGATAGCTATGGCTATCCCAATGATGTATTTATATTGCATGACAAATAATATGATTAAGGAACTATGGTCTTGCTTAGATGATTCTTTTACTAATCAAAAATTGAAGGAAGTGTCGAGCAAGACAAGACTGGACTGTCAATTTGTTCTTGCGTCCACTTTGATGATAATAACTTGACAGAGTTAGCAAGTACGTAGTTGATACACCAAGGAATGTATGATTCAGGTTATTGAAATGCAGAGTAGAAAATACTTCTGAAGAATGCAAAACAATGCTCCAAAATATGTGATTCAGGTTTCAGTATTGTAGAGACAAAGCACTTCAGCGGAATGCAAAAATATTGATCAATGCATACCTTACAATTCTTGCGAATGCTTTTAGAAATGGTGCGAATACTGTTTACTATCCAAGATTGAGTAGAAAGAATGAATGACAAAGAAAGAATGAACGCCAATAATTATATGCGCACTCCTCCTACCCTGTCAACATGCAAGAAGGAGTGTTTCCTTCTTGCGTGCAGGCAGAGTGGAAGTTACAAAACAAGACTCCAGCTCGCACACTACCAAGTGCTCCTCAAAAGGTAAGACACAATTTATATTTTATTTAATGGACATAAGGAAAAATAATCCTCACTAACTAGAAATATATTTATACTTATATGCATGTGCCTTGGCCAAGGCAACAAAGACTTAGGCTTAGACATTTTTTTTATTCCTGTAATCACCCTCTCCCTGTTGATATCCCTTTTTCCTTGTCATTTGATTTGTCCTGCAACCACTTCGACAAATAATGAAGGTTAAATCATTTCCTCGATGCGAAAAATAATATATATTATATCCATACATCCATTTTCACATACAATTGAAAAATATTTGCTTATAAAAGAAAATCATTCTCACATAATTATACACATTATTCAATGAATAATTTTTCATATTCACATGAAAGCAGTTGTACACAACTAACAACATAACTAACATTTAATTGTTCAGAAGAAGGGGATGTAACATCTTTGGTTAGAGGTTTTAAGGGGTTTTTGGTGTTGTCTATGATTTACTTTGAACCTTTTTTTAATTAATTATTTGGTCGGTTGTCCTACCTCTACCCAGTGGGTAATAACTGGTGTACTTCTCAGGAGTAGTTGGTCAAAGTGTGGGAAGTGTTTGATGAGAAAATGTTTGATGAGAAAAGAGTGATCTAGCCTAAAAAGTTAAACTAGGTCACACCCTCTTCTACAAACATTGGGGCACAAATTGATCTTGGCTTCTACCCATGAAGGAGAGCCAAACTATAGGGGTTCTACCCTTTCGTTGTATAGAGAAGATTCAACCAAATTCAACCAAAACTAACCAACTAAACTAGGGCTATAGATGAAACCCTAATTGACAAAGATTAGCAGATATGTGACAGTTGGAAACATAGACAAAAAATTAGAAAGTACAACAGAGATCAAGAAATAGATCAAAACCTGGATCTAAGTTCGAGAGCACCAAAAAACCAAGGTGCCAGGTGCCCTAGACCCAATCTATGGTTTTACAAAATCTCTAATTTTCACCAAACCTGTACTTGCAAACCCTTTCTTCTTCCCAGATTTTATCTTCAGAAACCTGTATCTTCAACCTGTATACAAGCAAAGAGGGAAAAGGTTGTGTTGTGTTTAGGGGATTGCCTTAGTCAAACCTTGTGTTGGTGTTTCCACCTCCACTACAACAATGATTAGTGATCAAAGAGTGCATGCCCTAGGAGGGCAGAGGCAAAATTAGTAATATATGATAGAAATATGAATGAAAGTGATAATGATTACCACAAGATGTGAAACCGTAGTTTACGTAGATAACTCAATATCATGCATCAAAAAGGAGATAGACAAAGATAGCTTGAACTTCCTTCAAAAGCTGCAAATGAGCATCATAACATCCACAAGCATGTAGCACATCCAAGCATGAAGAACACTTGAGAATAGATGATCAAAACATGTGAGCAAACTCTAATCTTGTAAATATCCATCAAGTATGTAAAACAAATTGTAAAAATCTTTTATATATGCATTCCCACTCACCAATGACAAATAAAACAAAATGGAGCTGACAAGTAAAAGTTAAGGAGGTGTTCTAAGCCGACACCACAAAAATAGGACCGGGGCTAATATCTGGGACCAGGGCACTAGGCGCCCTAGTCCTTTAGCCCCACAAACTCTAGAGAGTATCCATTTAAGTGGGCTTAGACCAGTCCTAACCTTATTTTGTCGGGTTTACTTATCAGAATCAAGATTTAATCATTTAATGTTCAAAAAGGTGTTAAAATAGGTCATGATTAACAAGTGTACACATTTTCCTCTATAACATTTAGCTCCCACTTTAGCGTAGGTACAAATTTACGTTCAAACTCACACTAAAGGAAGGAGAAGATAGATTTCAAACACAAACATAGAAGCCAAAGAATTTTGCCAAGTTGCGGACTATAAGTAGCCCCCAGGCTTAGGATTCTAAGGTTCCAAACACATAAGCAAAGAGATTTCAAACACACAGGACATTGCAACATAATTCACATACATGGAGTACTAAAAGCATACATAGGAATACACACAAGAGACACACAATACACGAAAGGAAATACATGCCACACACAATGCATACACACTTGACACAAAGAATACAGATAAGGCACAAAGTATACATGGAAGACATGATGAAGATGCACAAAACACATGAAATCATTAAGGAATACAAGTTAAAATGATATTCAAACACATAAAAATGGAAACAAACACACAAGGCACATTACTCTGACACTAGCTTGCTCTGTCACTAGGGGTCATGTGAAGAGAGATGCCTTCGTGGATCACACACTAGTAAGGACTGTTGAATTACTAGGTGACTACGACAAGTCACATGAAGCACACAGGCTAGCCAACTTTGTTGTACTAGGTGGCTCATGGACCAAAAGGAAACATCACAGGATAGTGAGGACCGTCGAATCACTAGGTGAGTTCCATCCCATCTATAATAAACAAGTATGTAATCAAAAGAGCATAGCAGAATGTATGCCTCCACCTTAAATTGATTACTAAATCCTATCAGGGAGAAATTTCTTTAAAGTAGAATAAACCACAAGACATGCATGAGAGGATTTTCGAAGAACATGCCCATAAGATATGTGTTCCAAAAATCTACATTACAACAAGGGGTTTCCCCCACAAAAGGCAAATCGAGGTGATGCTTCGAGCATGATACATAATGGCTTGTGTAGTCATGGTATGACACCGAGCATAACAACAGGGTGCCACATAAATCAAAACATAAAAATAAACAAGTTATACTAAGTAATAACACAAAGGGATCTACCTGAATGGTGTTAGTGTATGAATGGTTGTATAATAGGAGATATCTCGAGACTATATATATTTAGAATTGTCATCATCTGCCAACTAGTAGAAATATGGAGACAAAGGAAGAAATATCACATGAAATCAAATAAAAACCCTTTATGTCAACAAGAGAGAATTCTAAAGCATCCTACGCCTTGCATCGTCCCCAAAGGAAACAACAACAATGCAACTTATGGCATATAGAAGAATGGTGATACAAATAGAGAGAATGTCACAACTGTTACACACATGGTTCCTAAGGTTGTCATTGATGTCAACACCATCTTGGATGTGTGGTGGTGTTCATGGTTTGATGTCATGTTGAATGTGGTTACTGAAGTTCATGGTTGGATGTCATGTCCAATCTAGTAGAAAAGATATAGTTCATGGTTGGATGTCATGTTGAATATAATGTGGTTACTAAATTTCATGGTGGGATGTCATGCCTTGATCAGTGCAGAGTTGAGTATGAAGTTATATTAATATGGGAATTAGAATCACTAAGATGATCAGATGTGTTTCTAGTGTTGAGAAGATGTTACTAGTGGCCTAAAACATATTGTATGATCTCTCCTACTATTCCTAAGAATGCATGTGTTGATATAAAGAAGGTTTGGCCTCCAAAAGTTGGTGTTAGTTTCTACTATAGGATGATTATCTTTGAAGACTATCTAGGAGATTGCTCCGCATTCCTCTGCATTAGCATTTATTGCCATATAGTTCTGGAACTATGTTCAGGGTGTAGTGAAGGTGTTAATTCCAAAGTTTCAGATCATTTGTCCTTCCATTGTGAAAGTTATGCATGATAGAGTATCGGCATGTGTTCTAGTAGAACAAGGTGGTGTTGAAGGCCTGTTGGAATGTTTTGCATTCCTCCGGATGTGAATGTTTGCCTTTGCATTTTTGTGGACATGTTTATTGATGTACAGTACATGATCTCTTGCAGTTTCAAGGTTCTTGGTGATCCGCAAGCTCAATTTTTCAATAACAGTATGTTGTAGTGTGTTCTAGATGACTGGTTGTTCTCAGAGTTCATGGTTGAAGATGTGTAGCACAAAATATTTGATGTACGGACGTAAAAGAGTGTTTAGAGATGTTTTATTAGTCATGTAGACTCATATAGAAGTGTTTCATGAAGATCTTTCTTGTTTCTAGTACCGCACAAGGTTTTCAAGTTGGTGTGGCCATTATGTTTCAAGTTTCATGTCTTTGCTTAAGACTGTCCTATTTTCAAATGAGCGGAGTGTGTGGATGTAAATCCTTGATATTTGATGTTGTGGAGAATGTTTTGGACCTAGTTAAGTAAGTGTTGATGTCCACAAGGCATGGGTCTTCTGCTTGTGTAGCCTATAGTCTTGTTTAGGACTTGTCCTCTGCACGTTTCATGTTGTGTTTAGTCTGGCCGACTTGTAAATGTATTTTTAATGTTGTCTATGGCTGACAAGCAATGTAATCAATGTAATATCATGTATAAATTACAAATCAAATTGAGTTAGGCAAGGTGTGATTGCAAGGTGATTGATAAGGTTCGCAAGTAAGATAAGGAGCAGAATGAATGCATTATGATGTGTGACTGAAGGAGAAAGAGAAGAAGTTAGAGATACTATCCTAATTCATATTGAAGACATATCTGTGACAATGATCAAGTGTAGAGTGTGCCTAACTAATCCAATGATCAGAAAAAAGTGTGAAGAGGCAGAATTGCAATCATCAAATGTGTGAATTTCAATGTCAATTTTCAGGCAGTAGAAGGACTGTCATATTGTAATCTTTTGTAAGTTTGTTCTCAATTCAAGGAGTAGTAGCTTCCTTTGGAGTGATCTTAAAACAAAATCTTCAGGGAGTAATAGCTTCTTTGGGAGTGACCCTAAATCAATTTTTTTCAGGGAGTAGTAGCTTCCTTGGGTTGTAGCTCTAAAACAAACTTGTTACAATTTTGAGCTTCATATAGTATGAGTTAATCCTCATCGTGGTTTTTCCCTTCTTGGGTTTTCCATGTATATCTGGTGTCATGTGTTGATGTGCATTGTGTTAATCTTTCATGTTTATATTGATGTTGTAATGCTTAAGTTTTAATCTGCTCTAGAGAAATTAAAGTTTGTTTAGATACTAATTCACCCCCCTCTCAGTATCCTGGTGTGTTCAACAATTGGTATCAGATCCAAGTTCCTCTAAAGGAAGATTAGCCTCTTGAGGAAGGTCCAAGATGGCACTTAATGGATCCAGCAAGATACCTAGGTTTGATGGAACAAATTATGATTTTTGGAAGCTAAGGATGGAAGCCTATTTCAATTCTCTAGGGTGTGGAGTTTGGGACTCTGTCAAGACTGGTTACAAAGTTCCTGATACTATTCCTACAGACTCAGATGAAGTTAAGAAGTATGATAACAATGCCAAGGCAAAGTTTGCTATCATGAGTGGGTTAGCTGATTCAAAAATTTTAAATTTAGTGACTTGCAATTCTGCTAAAGAAGTTTGGGTTAAAGTTGAAACCATTTATGAAGGATATAAGAAAGTAAAGAAAGTAAAGATACAAATCTTCAAAACCCTAAAAATGACAGAGGATGAATACATTGCTCGATATATGCTCCAGGTGAATTAAGTGGTCAATGGCATCACATGTCTTGGTGGCAAAGTGGAAGAGGATGAAATTGTGAAAAAGGTTTTGATATCTCTTCCCAAATCTTATAGTCATAAGGTATCTTCTATTGAGGAGAATACAAACTTGGATACATACACTGTAGACAAATTGTTTGGTACCCTTACTGCTTTTGAAATGAGAGAGTTTGGAAGCGATGCTCCAAAGAAATAAGCTACTTTCAAGTCAGTATGAAGACAAAGGATGAAATTGCTAATGAAGATGAGAGTTCTAATGAAGCTGAAGCAATTTTTGTGAGAAGAATGAAGAAAGGCACTAGCAAATACAAAGGTAAGTTACCGTTCAAATGTTTCAATTGTGGAAAGGTTGGTCACTTTGCTTCTAGAAATGTCCTTTTAAAGAATCAAGGGGTAGTAACAAAAATGACAAGTTCAAAATAAGTTTGTATTCCATAGAGAGCAGTTGTTCTTCAAAAGATGAGGATCATGGTGATTCAAATGATGAAACACTTTTAATGGCCTTGAGTGTTGGTGACAAAAAGGATGATATTGAAAAATGTGAGAAGACTGATGCCTTGCAAACAGACCAAAACAATAATAGATCAATGGTTGTATGGACTACCTTTCATACAAGAGAAGAAGCCAAGGCTTAGGTAATTGATAATGGATGCTGAAATCATATGGCTGGTGACAAGGACAAGTTTATTAGCCTTGTGAAGTGGGATGGTGGAGCTATCAAGTTTGGTGGTGATGAGTCAGCACAAATCTGTGGAAAGGATGCTATAACTATTGATGGGAAGAATAGGACTGAGGATGTCCTCTATGTCAAAGGACTAAACCACAATCTTCTTAGTGTCAGTCAAATGTGCAACAAAGGTTACAATCTCACCTTTCATGCCAAAGGTTGTGAAATCGGGAAGGCAGGGTCCAAAAAACTAGTTGCAAAAGGCATCAAGTCATATGGTGATATCTATCATCTGAAGGAGGTAAATGGAAGAACATGTTTGTTGGCTCAATCTAGTGAGTGTTGGATGTGGCACAAAAGAATGGGAGATAACAATTTTGATAACATGGTAAGGATCAGCCCTACTCATGCAGTGAGAGACATGCCCAAGATAATCAAGCCTGCAAACACAACATGCAAGGAATGTCAAATGGGAAAGTAGACAAAGACAAGTTTTAAAAGAAAGGAGTATTCTTCTTCAAACCCATTGGAGATGATTCACACTGATCTATGTGGCCCTACAAGAGTAAAGAGTCAACAAGGTGAGAGGTATTTTATGTTGCTTATTGATGATTATTCTAGAATGACTTGGGTTACTTTCTTAAGAGAAAAATCAGGTGCCCTTGATAAATTTAAGGTGTTCAAAGCTATGGTTGAAAATTAAATGGATGCTAAGATTAAATGTTTAAGGTCTGATAGAGGAGGTGAGTTTACTTCAAATGAATTTGAAAAATTGTGTGAAGATCAACGTATTAGGAGACATATGTCAGCTCCTAGGACCCCTTAGCAAAATGGGGTAGTTGAAAGGAAGAATATGACTGTGCAGGAGATGTCAAGGGCAATGTTGAAAGATGCAATCCTACCTGATTTGTACTAGAAGGAAGCAGTTCATATTGTTGTCTATCTAATTAATAGGATGCAACTGAGGGTTAACAACACTAAGACTCCTTATGAGCTATGGTATGGAAGACCTTCCACTGTCAGATACCTCTGGATGTTTTACAACAAATGCTATACCAGAAGAGATGAAGAAGACTTAAGAAAGTTTGATTCAAGAAGTGATGAAGTAATCTTTCTTGGTTACTCAACTAGAAGCAAGGCCTATAGATGCTACAACAAGAGGTTGGGAAAGATGATTGAAAGCACAAATGTTAAAGTAGATGAAGACCTATATCAGATCTCACAAGATTCAAAAGACTCTAGATATAATATCTTTCCATGCATTAAAGATGAAGAAGTGAAAGAAGAAAAGGAACAAGAACCAGAGCAAGTGCCTAAGACTCCAACAAAGTATGTTTAGAAGAATCACTCAATAGATTAGATCATTAGAGATAAGAATGAAGGTGTGCAGACAAGGAGAAGGCTTGCTAAGACACATGAGCAAGTAACCTTGTGTTTGTTATCAAAAGTAGAACCCAAAACCTTTGCTAATGCTAGCAAAGATGATGGATGGATAAAGTCAATGGAAGAAGAATTGGATCAGATTGAGAAGAATCAGACACAGGAATTGGTTCCTAGACCAGCCAATAAGAATGTTATAGGAACAAAGTGGGTGTTCCAGAACAAGTTGAATAAAGAAGGTGAAGTTGTAAGGAATAAAGCAAGTTGGTATGTAAAGGCTACTCTCAAGTTGAAGGCATTTATTTTGAGGATACTTTTGCTCTGATAGCCAAGATGGAGGCAATCAGAATGTTCCTTGCCCTTGCTTCTCATAAGAACTTCAAGGTATATCAGATGGATGTTAATTTAGCATTCGTGAATGGTGATCTAGAGGAAGAGGTTTATATTGAGCAACCGGATGGTTTCCAAATATCAAAAGATCCGGACATGGTGTGCAGGCTTAAGAAGGCTTTGTATGGTCTCAAGCAAGAACCTAGGGCTTGGTATGCTAGGTTAGACAAGTAATTTAGCATGGATTCAAGAAAGGTACTACAGATAGCAATCTTTACATCAAGGAAGAAGGAGATATGATATTGATAGTTGCAGTATATGTTGATGACATTATCTTTGGTGGAGACGATGATATGTGTAATAGGTTTGTAAAGGAGATATAAAAAGAGTTTGAGATGTCTATGATTGGTGAGATGTCTTTCTTCCTTGGACTTAAAATTACTTAGCTAGATGGTGGTATCTTTATTTCTCAAGCTAAGTATGTCAAATAGTTGATAAAGAAGTTTGGTATGGAGGGTTCAAAACCAGTGAGTACTCCCATGGTCATTGGATGTCACTTGAGCAAGGATGATGAGTCTCTGGAGGTGGATCAAACTGCCTATAGATCTATGATTGGAGGATTGTTGTACCTAACTACTTCTAGACCTGATATTATGCATATGATATGTGTGGTTTCTAGATATCAAGACAATCCCAAGAAAACACATGAGAAGGCAGTGAAAAAGATATTCAGATACTTGAAAGGAACTCTAGATTATGGCTTATGGTATCCAAGAGGTAATGACTTTGATTTGAGTGCCTACATAGATGTTGATTGGGTTGGTTGTGTTGATGATAGAAGAAGTACAAGTGGTGGTTCTTTCTTCTTAGGAAGCAGATTGGTTTCATGGCAGAGCAAGAAACAAGATTTAGTGTCCTTATGAACTATAAAGGTAGAGTACATTGTAGTAGCATCCTACTGTACACAAGTTTTGTGAATGAAGCAAACCCTAAAGGATATCAAGGTATTATATGATGAGACCATTCCTATTTTGTGTGACAATACAAGTGCTATTGATATTTACAAGAATCTAGCGATGCATTCTAGAACCAAGCATATAGCAATCAGGTATCACTTTTTGAGAGAGAAGGTGGCAGAAAAGGAACTAAAGTTGGAATATGTTCCAACAAAGGATCAAATTGTAGATATTTTCACAAAGGCTATTGCAAAAGACACTTTTGAGGATCTCCGACAAAAGTTAGGGGTAATTTCCCCTCCTTCTTCTTGTTAGATGCATAGTGGTGCATCTATCCAGGGGGAGTCCATGTTATATCTTGTTCTTGGAATGATGGTGGCTACCTCTCAGGGGGAACAGGTAGTGGTTATTGATGATAGGGGAGTCTAGTTGCTGAAAGAAGAAGTTATGCCCTAAGAGAGAAGAAGTTGCCCTTTGTCCTTGATGTTAAAGGGGGAGAATGTGCAGGTATGTGTTTCCATCAATGGAAAAGGGGGATATTGTTACACATATGGTTCCTAAGGTTGTCATTGATGTCAACACTGTCACAAGGTTGTCATTGATGTCAACATTATCTTGGATATGTGATGGTGTTCATGGTTGGATGTCATGTTAAATGTGGTTACTAAAGTTCATGGTTGGATGTCATGTCCTATCCAATAGAAGATATAGTTCACGGTTGGATATCATGTTGAATATAATGTGGTTACTAAAGTTCATGGTGGGATGTCATGCCTTGATCAATACAGAGTTGAGTATGAAGTTATATTAATATGGGAATTAGAAGCACTAAGATGATCAGATGTGTTGCTGATGTTAAGAAGATGTTACTGGTGGCTTGAAACATATTGTATGATCTCTCCTATTGTTCCTAAGAATGCATGTGTTTGATTGGTAAGCTCAAACTAGGAGACAAAGTCCAGGTATCTGCAAATGATCAGAGACAGGTCTGAAAGCTAATGTTGAAGCTAAACAAGCTAGAAATGCAGCTGATTTGGCTGAGTCATTAAGATTTGCTGGTAATTAACCACAGGTGACAGGTAATACCTCAGATGCGACTCAAAAAATGCCAAAAGCGACTGGTAATAGCTTAAATGTGATCTGGTTTTGGTTCAAGTAATAGGCTATAGTATTAACCAGAGGCGGGCCAATTTACTACAAGTGATCAGTATTAACTCAGAAGTGATTTACTGTTGATCAAAGGTGACTCAGTTTAGACTAGAGGCGAGCAACTGTTATTCAAAGGCGATTTAGCTTATGCAAAAGGTGACTAACTGCTAGTTAAAAGTGATCTGATTATCTATATGCGAGCAGTTAAAGCTCAAAGGTGACTATGTCTGTCAAGAAATTTGTCTGAATTGTGTTTTTGACAAGAAAATAGTGATTTCAGTCACTCATACTCACAACAATCACAAACTTGTACAACCTAGGCTAGGAAAGGACTGTATTTGTTGAGTCCCTTGGCTGTGCTTATTCAAAGCAGATAGCTTCTAGATCTTGGTAGCATTGGCTCCTCTCCACGGTACACACTTCTCACGCATACCAAGATCTGGGTTTCCCAAGGCTTGTCCCCCTACCAAACCTTAGGATTGTCCCTGCTATCTCTTCTAAGAACCACGTAAATTGGGGTAGCTTCAAAGGTCCCACCTTTTGCGTCAACAAATAGAAGGTTTTTAGCTACTACACAAAGTTGCTAATAAGGGCATCCGTTTAGGTGGCTATACGTGCAGCAGCGCTACTCTCTGTTATGGAATCTTCCAGCCTTCAAGGGTTACGCCTTGGAGGGTTTTGGGGGAGGTTGGCTATCAGTATAACACAACACCTGTTGTTTGTGGCTTTCGACACAAACACTTTTCTTAAATAGCGGTTCGGAAGGACTTGGCTTTAGCCCGTTACCGCTTGGGTCGTACCCCTTCTCACATCAGGAAGGCAGACGCTCTAAAGATAATAACAAGTTCTCATACACCCAAGATCCATTTGATAGGCAAGGGGAGAGGATACTTTTGCTATTAAATTTGGGTTACAATCATGCACATGCAAGCAATCAAGAAAGATAAATCAAGCACGGAGCAAGCAATGATTCTTTTTAAGCACCAAGCCCAAATGTTCCTAAATTAGTGAAAAACCACAAGTCTTGGACCAATCGGAGCTGCAACAAATATGTAAGTAGTTTGATAACCTCCTCTTCTTGGACAATCGATAAGATGCTGCACAAATACCCAATTAGTAGCCAAGAAAACCAACTACAAATGATACAGACTGAAAGTGGCACAGTTACCAGAGGTGATCAACTGTTGATCAGGAGCGATCTATATTCTACCGCAGGTGAAATGTTACAGGTCAGAAGCGATGCCAGTAAACCCAGATGCGAAATGATAAAGCTTATAAGCGATGTGAAAAAGCAACAGGTGACTGATTACAGGTCATAAGCGACTTAGATCTGTGAAAAAAAAGAATATAACAAAAACCCTAATTTTGTGGAAAGCGATCTAGATGGCTAAAAGCGATCACTGTTAGGTAAAAAGTGATGCAAAAAGAGCAATAGCTGCTACTATTCACTCAGATGCGATCTAGAAAATGTTGTAAGTGGTGGTTTCGACTTAAAAGCAATGCGTTTGTTCAGGCAGCGACTGGTTTTCACTCAAAAGAGACTGGAACTTGTCGTAAGCGATTGAAAAATCTGATCTTCACAAAAACAAACTTCAAATAACAAAGTTAATCAAGGATGTGGGTCCCACTGGGCGTACCAAAATGTGATAGGTAAAAATCAGGTTAATAAAATCAAGCATAGCTATGAAAGCCTAACCTACCATCATCAAAGAATCTAATCCAAATGAAATCAAAAGCATGCAATTCAAGAACAATATCACCTAGATTGTATGATTCCTTGTTTATGATGTGGATTGCTTCTTCAACAATGGACAATTATGAAGATAAAAGTTGCCATGATGGATGGATGATAATAATAATATGCTAAAATGCTCAATATGCTCAGGATGATAATGTAGACGCTATATGAGAATGCTGGATAGATGTAGTATGGAATGAGAGAGTGTTTATATAGACTCAACCAAAATCAATCAATGGTGGAGATTTTGTGGCTATGTGAATGGCTAAGATGAAAGGATAGTCATAGGTGAATGTGTAGATGACAAGTGGAGGGAAGATAAGGCTTATGTGTGACCGTGTACATAAAAAGTACTACATGTGAAAGATATTAAATGAAAGATATAGTACCACTTATATTTTTAAATGAAAGAGGCACACATGTCGGCTCATTGAGATAAATGATAAGGAAAATTAATTAAATAAATAAAATTTATTTAATTAATTGGAAAGTGGGTTTGTGAATGGAATTTCAATTAAATAAATAAGATTTATTTAATTAAAATAGATAAAAAGAAGATAATTAAATAATTAAATATTCTTTAATTATAGCTTAGAGGAAATAGCTAATGAATTAATTAAATAAATATAAATTTATTTAATTAATAGAAGAAATAAGTGATAGGGACATTGCTCAAGTGTGTTAGACAAATGCAGATGATAGGTAATGCAATATTTGATACTAATGATAATTAGGTCAATTTTGGGTGTCTACAGAGGGATCAAGTTTAAATAGGAGCCATCGATTTCATTCATCGCACCCTTTGTGCTTTTAAACTGATCCTTCGATTTTATCATTGGCGCCCAAATGTTTATGCAAAGACCGATGCGATTGGTAGAGGTGGGTAAAGAGGCTAGTTACAACATGTTCTAAACACCCCTTAGGCCGGTCACTTAAGTGATTGTGACCTATGACTGCAGGTCAACACCAAAATAAAACATAAAGTGCATTTTCTTGTGATAGGCAATGAATAGAATAAATTAGGTTTTAGGGATGTATTAGATCTTTAGGAGTGTAGTTTAAGATTTAAGTAATTCTCATCATGGATCTTTAAAAAAATTAATACAGATCTTAATTCTCTGACATCTGCCAACCTGACACCATACAGAAGAAATATAACATGTCATCCTTTATGAGTACAATATATGTATATAATCTCTTAAGAATTTATGACCACCTTATATCCAAGACTTAGCATAACAAACTCCTAAAGAGAGCTCAAGGGATTTGACTTTTGAACTCCTACACAATGAATATGTCATGAAGCATCAGTACCACTGATCTCTGCAATTATGATGAAGGCTTATTGAAGGCATACCATTTCAACATTACTCCTCCAAACCAATACATTCACAACCTTGTCTTTGAGGCACATCTTCACTTAAAGCACACATGATAAGAACAACTTATCTCCTGTCATAAGATCATGTGAACACTTGAGGTGAAAGCAACCAGATGATATAATGTTCTATCATGATGAGTTGAACACCTGGTAGGTATTATGAAGTCTTGATTCAATAGTAAATAAAGCAAGAACATGATCAACCTGTGAAGATGATCAACCTGTGAAGTCAATATGAACACCATCCAATCTTCTTCACTTTAACCACGAACATCATGATGAACTCCTGAAATGTGACCATGAAACCATGAGCATCAACAATGCTTGAACTTCCTTAAATGATTAACACAAACAAGTTAGCATCAAACATCACTTAACCAACTCCTTCAAACACCACTGCAAGAGATCTTCATCTTGATGACATGAACAACTCCTGTCAATACCAACACCTTTTTGACTTCAATGACAATCTACTTTCATCAGATATTTTGCTTCCCTCTACAAGAGTTTTTTCTATTATTCTTTTGTTTACAGTCATATTTGTGAAATTAGGGTTTTAATGGTCAATTAAGCATAAGAGAAGGAAAATTGATAATTAAACACCCTAATCCAAGCTTCCCCACATCTCACAGTGACCTAGGGTATGATAGTGCATGGCCACTCAACCCTAGATCCTTGAATGTTAAAGGTGAAAGGAGGATTTAAACATCTAAACACTAAAACAATAAACAAATCTCAATTTTCACCTAAACACAAGTAAAAAAATCGACACTCCAAAGCATTGAACCAATGTATTAATCTACAATAATAAACATGTTACAATACACTTGCAATCTCAAAGCCTTAACATGGATATCTACATCTTGCTCCTCTAGAGAAAATCTAACAACATAACCCAACAATTAAAAACTCCTCACCTCTCCTCTCAACTAGCCCCAATATATATAGGAAAAGGCACCCAAGAAACCATAAATGGTTTCCCAAAACCATTAGCTAAAACCATGAGCTAAGTAGTCAACAAGGAAAGAGACCTCATGACATGTGTCTAAGAGTTACAAGAATCTTTTTAGAAGCTTCAATTCCTTTTTCATGAACTTGGGCATCTAACTTCACTAGAGGATGAAAACAACTCACTAGAGGATAAAATAACAACTCCCTGTTGATCATGATGTTAGTCATAAACAAACATAGAATAAAAGTTACACATCAACCTTTACTCATCTTGAAAGATACGATGAATTCAAAGAATTCATGATCCCAAGTCTCCGTGGATTAGTTCTTAATCAACTGACGTTACTCAGTGGTTGATGTGTGTTGTTGTTTTCCATTCAGGGGCCTTACGTTAGTTCATCAGCAGGATTTTGTTTCTGTAAAGATGCTACACAGGAGGTTATTTACATAGGATATTTCCACAAATAGTGTGTCTATACTCAAATCTTTGCATGATATTTGTCAATTGTACGTGCTTTAACCTCAAATATGCTATAAAACTTCAAGTATCTACGAGATGTCTGCATATTTCATGTATTTTGCTTCTAATTATCTATTAATTGTAATTGTGATGGTGAAATGTTCTGAAATTAAAAAAATTGTAAATGAATACTTCAAATTATGATGAATCTTCAGCTATTGAATCACATACACACTTGATACAGTCATGAGAAAGAAGAAATCAAACCATATTTTCACCAGGATGTTCCGTAGCTAGATATAGATGATGCAAACTTCAAAGGATTAGGAATGAAAACAATATATGCAGACTGATGAGCACTCCAAGGGATGCAGCAAATCAAAGCATATATCAAGAATTCAAACACAGATTACTTAGTATTTACAATGATTTGTAATCAAACTGGTCTTCTCTTTCATTAAGTATGCAAAAATATGTATGCTTACAATAACTTTGAAATAGGCCCTAAATATTTCAGCAAACAAATTTCAATTAAGCTTCGAATGTCTAAACAAGGCATCCCTGCACCTTTTATAGAACAAGGTGAGGAAGCGGTTACACATGATCTACGATCAAGATTTATCCATTAAGATCTATGGTGCATATTCTCCTTTGACTTAGTCAAATGTATTTCATGGTACAGGTTGCCAGCTGGCAACCATCTAGGGGACTTATTTTCTCCTAAGTACCTAATGCATGTATTTCCATTTGTTGCGCATCTTCATCTACTCATCAGGTTCTTCTTCATCTTCATGATCCTCATGATCATCACTCTCCGTGTCTTCATCCTCCTAATGAATGTCTCCCTGTATATGGACCTGCATGGTTGTCCTAATATTTTCACATATCTCCACTATTCTTTCAATTTCTCTGCCATCCTGAGTTTTGGCTTTGCTGATGGCATGCTTATGTGTTTGGAACTTATCCCTGAAGGTTTCCAATTTATTTTTCCTGCTACTCAATGTTTCATTGTAGTTCTCCACCTTGACCTTGATCCTCATGATCTTGTTCATTGCTTCTTCTGTCAAGTGGTTAAGAGGGTCATCAGCCATCAGCTGGAAATTATTATGCAGAGATTTCATAGCAAAGTCCGCGTCTTGGTTTTCAATTTTACCTTCTACTTTCCCCTCTAAGGCCTCCAGGACTTCTACCTCATAAGACATCATGTCATGCAGCTTCATACTAATATCTCTCAATTTATTGCTGCATCTCTTTAGTATGTCACATTCGAATTTGATATCTTTATACCAGATATCCACTAGCATGGCAGTATTATTATTTAGCAATTGATTGCTTATTAGGACTTGAAGATTAATCCTCTTTATTTCACTCAAAGCACTCAAGGCTTTCTCCAACTGGAATGACCTTCTTCCGGTCTCTGTCTGCAATTTATCAACTTTTCTTCTTGAGATACCCAAAGAATTCCACCTCTGCAAACTTCCTCAGCTCCTATGAGTGCGGATGACATCCACTTTCTCATTATTACTGACTCATGCCTCATGAGGTCCAATTTATTGACCTCCTCCTAAGAAATCATAGTCAATGGGACTGCCTGATCTGATGGTGTATGATCAGGGTTAATTAACCCTTTTGTGTATGCATGTAGCTGAGCAATGTGCTCCTTATGCTGCTTATTCTTCTCCTTTTCTTTCTTCACCCTTTGGGTCAAAGAATCTATTATGTCCTTCCCTTCCTGACCCTCTTGGTCTTCATTGGCAAATCCTGAGTCAACTGTGGTAATCTAGAATTCTTCCAGGGTGATCTTGCCTTTTTCTTTTTCAACCGTGGGAAGTGCTACCTGGGCAGTCCTTCTACCCGTAGTAGGATCTCTTCTGATGGCCGAGGTTAATCTAGCCTTCCTCTTTGGCTTCATGATGGTTTTTGAAAATAATGTCAAAACATCAAACTCTTGAATCTCAAAACTAGTTTCCATACCTATTTCTTGTTCTAGCCATTGAGGTATTTGATCTCTGGATCCATGTAGTCCATCGTCATCATCATGTCCACCCTGATCTCCTGTATCGGTCTCTATTCTTGATGGAGAGGGTGACTTCCTTATTTCTTCCTCACAATGATCTTCATGAGGGTGATCTTGTTCTACTTCCTCCTCCTGAGGAATCTCTTCTTGCGGTGGATGATCTTGTGGTGCATCTACATGATGATCCAGTACTTCATCTTCTTTTGTTTCATCCACCTTGGTAACCTCCTCATCCTGAGGCACATTTGCATCTGCAAACACCATTGTATCTGACTTAGGTGCATCTACTTGATCTTGGATCACTCTATGATCTGCACCTATTGTATCTACCTCCTGAGTCTTTAGGTCATCATGACCTAATGTTTCTTTATTATCAGAGGTTTCTTGAATCCTGAGGGCATCTTCACTTGATGTGGCCTTATCATTCCCACCCTTTTCTTGGACTTCTACAATCTTGGGCTCATCAGATATATCTTGTTGTTGTTGGCCCATATCTAGAGTGTTACTCTCCTCCTCTGCCTACTTGGCTACTTTGATATTATCTATTTTCTCAGGTGCACCTGCTTGATGTTCAAGACTTACATCCTCTCTATAGGTTAGGTCTATCACCGCAGGGCTGGTCACCTAATCAACTAATTTATCAAGCCCCATTTGTTGGGTTGCCCTCTCTAGAGTATCTTCTTTCTCTTGTTCTGATTGCTTCAACTCTTCTAATATCACCCTCTGTGAGGATGGGGTTCCATGTGGAGTTATGCGAATACTTGAAGTGAGGGTCTCCATCTACTAAGAAGCTACGTTGTCTACCACCTCATCATCCGATAGGTCCACAGTCTCATCCAATGAGAAAGGACCACCCTAGCTTGCTACAGTGGTTTCTTTGGCTTGCTCTTCAGCTTTCTCAGTCTCAAAATTAATGATGGTAGGAAGTGGTACCTCATGTTGCAACTCTTTTCTGAACACTTCACTACTTGCTCCCCTTAACATCACAGGGTCATGTCTTATTTCACCCCTCATATGTGTTCTTGGTTTTTTAGGGTTTGAAGTTGCTAAGGATACTACTTTCCTCTTCCTGGTGACCACCAAGGGGTCATCCTCTACAGGGTCCTTCTCAATAAGAATATCTTTCTCTACATATTGCTGTGAAGTTTGGCCTTGGTCTAGTATTTCTGTAGTATCCACAGCCGACCTCAGGATCTTTTTAGTCTTTTGTTTATCCTCTGGAGGTGGAGCTAACAAGGTTGATGCCTATTTGGATGCAGATGCATCCTCAGCTGGTATATCTACTCTCTCAACTATTACTCCCTTAGGTGTATCTTCAATTTTCTTCTTTTTACTGGGAAGTCCTTTTCCTTGTTTCTAGGGTGGCAGCCTTTCTCCATTAGATTTTCTCTTCTCTCCAAGAAAGTCATCATATTCCTCATCAGGAATTTCCTACCTTTTCTTCTTGTTATCTACTGTGATGGCCATCCCCTTCTTCTTTAGTATACTTATTTGTGCATCTACCCATGCCTGGGTCAACTGTAGCACTCCACCTGTAAACCTATCCAATGCAATGTCTTCAAGTTGCGTTAGGTCAATGGCTGAAATGGTGTCATTATACACCTTCTTTTCTTCATATTCATTTGATAATAACCTACCATCATCCCTTTTCAATTGTGCAGGCACTGGAATGTAATCAAATGTCCTGATCTAGTTGAGGGTGAGTCTCTGGTATTTTCTTCTTCTAACCTCAGCCTCATCCTCACAGTCTGTCCAAAAATGCTCCAAGTGCTTCTGATGGATGGGCTTCCCTATGATCTTTTATATCCTCCCATAGGGGTCATAAGATCTGGCCAGTGGGAATGGCTGTAAATTCATCATGTTCAGACCCGCTATGGCCTTCTTTATGTTTTCTGAATCAGGGCATATATACCACCCTATAGTTACTGGAAACAAAACTGGAGGAATCTTGTTATTTGCCTTGTATGCATCCAGTATTGTTGACACCTGTCTTAGAAATTCTATCAGGATTACCCCATCAGTAGGGTACCTGGGTAACATTAAGGGCTGCCCCTCAAAACCTTCTACTCTTATGTAGGAGAATGTGGCAAACTGGATGAACCAGGCACCATGTCTGTATATTACCTCCTGAGCCTCCATGCTCAGTCTTTTGGTTCTGTCTTCCTCCATTGTCCTTACCAGATGCATAGAAAATGCATCATTCACTAATTTATAATCAGGGAGGTAGTGTGCTCTCTACAACTGAGGATAATGATCCCATATATGGGCATCATTCAAATTGCCACCAATCTTTCCAATTGTAGTGAATGCATCAAATGTACCCTTGTAAGCACATGAATACACAATATATGAAGTCGTATGAAATGAACAGTCCAGGCCCCCTAGGTTCATCAGTTGTTCATCCAGGGCATCACTGATGATCTTAGCTCATAATGGCTTGTTATCTGTGTAGATGCTCATCATCATGATCCCATACATCCAGTCCTTGAAGCTTCCAGCATTGGGCTGGCCTGTCACCCTGTTGAGCAGGGCAATCATATATTGATACTCATCATCAAAGTCAAACTTGTACATGTGCACTAGTAATTTGGCAGAGGCAGTGTAAGGACTATTCTTTGCCCTCCATTGGTACATCCTTTTTCTTGCAGTCTTCTTGTTGTTTGTATATTCAACTTCCAGTTTCTTCAGATCCATACTAACCACCTTTTTCCCAACTGGAAGGTTGAAAGTAGAAATAATTCCTTTGATTGATAGGTCTGCATATACCCTTCTATGTTTTTCTACTCTCCTTGTCTTAGGGTTGTAATTTCTGGCACACTCAATTACCAATTCTGGAGTCTCCATGGTGTAGGGAAATCCAGCTGCATACCACATTCCTGATACAAAGATAGCATCCAGTAGGGAACTTTCTTTGTCTTCGCCCATCTTGGTCAACCATGCTGCCAAATCTGTGTTTCCTTGGTGGGTATCTCTAATGACACCAAATTTGAACTATACTCCCTCAGGTTGGGCAAACATAGGTTTAAGGAATTCTGCATCGGACTTATTCTTTCTGACGTCCGCCATAGGTGCCTACAATAAACGCAACTGGTCTTACAACAATATCCACATGCATGCATATACAACATTATATGTTCATTGCATCATGCATATATACCTATTAATCTTTATTTCATCATGATATGCCCAATTATAGAGCAAAACCAATGGAAAAGCATCTACTACCTGGATATTACAGAAAATGAAAACAGTAGGGTTTCAAATTACTTACCTGATTACGTTTATCTCCTGGACTAAGCAGATGATTACCGAAAAGGGGTTCAGATACTGGTGAGGATCACGCGTTCTATTCTGCTGTAAGCTGCTTGCGTCCGCAGGTAGGTCGTACTAGGGTTTGAATGTTCTGCACTCTGTAAAACTTGTTTCTTCGCAAGGTAAATGTCAAATGAGCCTTTAACTTCACTTTTAATCTCATCCTTAGGGTAAATTAGGGAAAATCCAAGTTAGATTGATTAAAACCATTGATCTTCTGCCATGGATCTACAGATATTGCTAGGTGTTCGCATCGTGTTCGTGATCGACTGGAATCCACCTACTGCATTTATGTGCATTTAATGTCATGAGGCAAGATGAGCGGGACGACCTTCGGAAGATCAGGTGATATTCAAAATATCGGTTGATATTGGGAATGTGACCCCCTCCGTGTAGTATGACCTTCCGCTTTGAGCGGGAAAACTGATGTCGAAGAGACCGGGTGATGTTTAAGATATCGGGTGATATTCAAAATATCGGGTGATATCCAAATATCAGGTCATGTTTTAAAGATCAGTTGATGTTTGAGATATGACCCCTCAAGTGTAAAATGACCCTCTTTCGAAAGATCAGGATGACGTCACCATCATATTGTGTAAAAAGGGCGATCGCTAGAAATATACCTCCTCGAGGTAAAAAGGATGATGATGTCACCGTTGGGTGATTATCTTTTTTTATTGGGATTGGATGACGTCATTGGCATATTGACTCTAGGGTGATATTTGAAAGACAGGGTGATATTTAGAGCATTGAGTGATATTCAGAATATCAACCCCCACAAAATATATGAAGTTGTTTGACGTGTAAATACTACTATCACGTAAAATTAACGTCTGGAGGATCGGACCAAATGGTTTATCGGGTGATAAAATTGGATCGGGGTGATCTTTCATAAGATGATTGATATTAAGAAATATGACCCCCCCTCGGAATATCAGGTTTGACCAGGACTTTGACTTGCGATAACTTTCATTCCCTAATGAATATCAGGGTGATCTAAAAGGCAAACCTGCATGAAATTTTGTACTCTTTCCAACCATGAGGTTATTGACATGAAATATTAAATTTGACTAACTGACCTCATCATGATGACTTACCCAGCTCCCTTATGCAAGATCACCTGCATGACTTACTTTTACCAGACCACTGAAAAGCAGGAAAACAAAAGCCAAGCCAAGCAAAAAGTTGGGTCCCTATTTTGTCAAGTCAAAATGGGGCGTGTTGTGTGTTGGTTTTTCTTCTGAATCAGCATTAGGGTTTGCCAGTTCTAATGCACAGGCAGATTCAGCCAACTGAATACAGGAGGTTGCGTGAGCTCCTCCCCTTCACTTCTGGTTCTGCCGCACCAAGGGGGGTGTCCCTATTTGATAAAGGTATAACCTTGACTAGCTCAATGACAGAAGGATTTAACTTGACAGCAACAGGCAGAATACTCTCATGTAAGGACCAAGATTTGTATAACAAATCACAAGGTTGGCAACATTCTTGGACATAATGTCTGGTTGGGTATGAGAGCATGCAGGGATCCTAATCCTACTCCTACAACTAATAGATGGAAGGAAGAGATGGTTTGAATTGAATTTTGGATGCAAAGCTGGACATGGTGTGTAACCTCAACACAGAGCTAGATTGGTGCCTATCCAGGGCTTGGAGTCGGTAGACATACACCTGTGAATGATCAGCATGAATAGCTAAAACTGGATTTCAGGGGGATACACATGATATCTGCCTTACAGATATCTCCCAATATAGAGTGTTAAGCTGTCTATACTTATGGCATCCCTATTGCAGTAAGAAAGATACATGCAAAACTGGAGACAGAATCAGCATAACACATGCAAACATAGCATTATTCATATAAGATTAACCATGAAATCAGTGGATTCATGCCAAATCGTACAACAAGAGATACATAAACTCACAAGTTTAGCTGCACAGAGCAACCAAAACCAGTTGTATCTTATTACAGAGCCAAAATGTCCAGTTTTCAACAACCTAAAAATGAGTAACACTTCCTGCTTATAACAGCCAGAAAGTGTACTACAGCAATTAATTACATGGCCAGAAGTCAAAAATTTGCCAGATACATTCCTTCCATTTGAAAATGGCCTTCACAGATTAAATGCGACAGACAGGGGGGATCTTGAGCTTTGCGCCGCGATCTGAAAGTCTTCATCCACGATCAGGCATCTTAATCGCTTGTACCGTCGCCCATACCCCTGCACTGTCGCCATTGATGGCTCAACCACCCGCGGCCACCGAGAAAACCATCGCAACTTTCAAACGGAAGCCTCCCGCCAAAACGCACTTCACCGTAGGTTCAAAATATGTAGGAAAATAATCCCACATGCATAGCACAGAGAGCCCTCTATCACTTTAAAAACATAGTCACATGCGTACTAAGTGTCGAGCGTTTTGCCGCGCTCAACACACACTCCTTCACCCACAGCCCATCGCCATGACATACATTATCAGCCCACCGCACAGATCTCCTGCCGACCACAGCGGTCTCGCCGATCGCAACATCTCCACAAGTCACCAACATCCCCATCGGCCAGAGGAGAACCATCGGCCAGCTCCACAAAACTTACCCCAACCTCAAAGGTTATGCCGACGCCTATTTCACATTCCTTGTCTGTCGATGAGACCAAAACCATCGGCGAGCAACAAAATACCTACGCTGATGTCAAAGGTTACGCCGATGGCCACTCCATGCTCCCCTCTCGGTGTGACTTACACCGATGACACCCTTGTCGGCTAGACACTCTCCATCGGCGGACCTTCCAACGGCTAGCCCGACAGCCAAAGTCTTCCCGATGCTCACCTTCGCATCCCTCCATCGGCGAGACCTACGTCGATGGCATCGCATCGGCCAAGCCTCCCACCGTCGGCACAATTCAAAATACCTAGGCCGACAATACAACTCTCGCCGATGAACCATGGCTTCATCCCTCCGTCGGCCAAACACACGCCGATGATTCTTCATCGGCCAAGCTCCTCACATCGGCAGATCGAAACAATGCTAGCCCGATACACCAAATCTTGCCGATGAACACTTGACTTACCCCCATCGGCATGACCAACATCGGCGGTGGAAACACAATCTTCACAGCCGATAGGCAAAAGTCTTGGCGATATACAAAGAACACACCATGCTATTGATATGATCGCCAAGACACAAGTAAACTTATGCCGATGGGCAAAACATGATGACCCCTTCCTCAAGAAAGATGATGTGGATGCTGCAAAACACTGAAGGGGTGCCAACACTTAAAATTTTTTGGATTTTAGGGAAGGTGCCTGCATGAAAAATTGCTAAATCAACTGACAGTCAATTCAGGCACCAACATTGTGTAACCACACAACACTCCCCAAATCTAAAAAGGACAACCCACTTCTTACACATCATCAAAGATGATTTCTTACACCTCTTAAAATGTCTATATAGGAAAACTAATGCGTTGTAGACTTAAACAAAATTCAGGGGTAAACCTATCTGAACAGTCCATTCTATCATTACATTCCTACATTAAATTATCGACCAAGAAGCATAAGCTTATGATGATGCCCACACTATATATGCCTTCAAGACTCATTTATATCCTAAACTAACTCATACAGACTTATTCTAACTAACCTAGTTTACTGAAGTTCACCGAAATGTAAGAACAACAAAAACAATTAAAAATCCAGTTGCTACAGGTACCCTCAGCATAAGCTGAAGATAACTATATTCAACAGAGAATTACAGAATTAACTCAAAAGACTCAGAATGATAAAAGAACTAACACTAACCTCCAGAGGACTTAAAATATGCACTTGTTCATGAATCACAACTACTGGAAATAACAATCAAGATATCTCACTTGTCTCACGATACAATTGATGAAACAATAGAAAAATAGTTTTAACTAGGAATGCATAAATAAATAAGGAAATAAATGAAGTGAGGGTTAGTACCTTGAGTGGCCAACTCAGGGAACTATCTCACTTAATCTGGAAAACCAAATCTACTTTAGATTCTCATGCATTCTCATAACACTGAATTGTATTCAACTCATATCAGAAACAGAATCTTCTCAGATTTTATTCAAATCAAAACATGTCTGGATAACTGATAAAAATAGAGTAATGGCTAAGTAACTAGAAAGTGAAAAGCAACTAACTTAGCAACGAACTCATCCCTCTAATTTATACAAAATTCAGAGAGTCCTATACAACCACTAACTAATCCTCAATCAATTCAACCCTAGATACTAGGATACAAGTTGCATGTTTGATTTATTAATCTAACTGATCAAAAGAAGAAAAGTTTGTATGAAAAACCACTCATAGACTGTGTTTAGAACAAGTCTTCCTTTTTGCATTTATTCCAATCCATGATGGTACAGATTCATCCTCCATCTGTCTTCACTCTTGGCGTTCAAACTATACTTCTCTTAATTCCCATGTCCTGCAACTCACTATAATTGCTCTTTCATTGATGCCACGTCCTTGCTGCACAGGGTTAATTATCCAAACATATGCACACAACATAACTCTCATACTTAACCATAGGATTCTAGTTATATTACATGCATACTTATAATTTAAATCATACACTTGATAATATAACCACCATTTCCATATTATCAACATAGGTTTAAAGTCTTTGAAAAGTATATGAAAAATAGCTTATGGTAATAGTAATGTTTGTAAAGTATCTGCAGGATCATATGAAAAGGTCTTTAAAACATATAAAAATAGCATTAAAGGAAGTCAATAATTCAACCCATCATCTCCCCCCAACTACTCTTTTGCTTGCCCTCAAGCAAAATCAAGGAACTAAACATCTAGGGGAAGAGATTATAATGCAGAGTGATTTATCTGAGATCCATGACTACCCTGGCTCCTTGTCCCTGTTTGAGATAAAAACCATTGTAGCAGGCAAGCCTATTCATCCTGACCACTTCTGCATTCTTACATTTATCACTCTTTTCTCCTGTCCAGTAGGGTACTGGGTAAAGGAGAATAGAAGGGTGAAATGTGAGTGGCAGCCATGCTACTCCTATTCTCTCTGAAATCCTGATATACCTATGTAGCCTCTCAAACATGTTCATGAAATTATGGAAGGAGTGGGGCTCTTTCCTCTGTAATTTTGTAGTTAGACTATCCCATCTATTCTATACATACCTCTTGCAGTTCTGAATGATAGATATAGCCATCCGTTGTATCCTTCTATAATCCTTGAGTCTTAAATCCATAATTACCTTACCTGGACCCTTATGAGAAAGGAGTGTTAGCCATTGGGTCAGGATCACATCAGGATTTAAGGCTTCTTGCCTAATCTGCAATGGTACCTTCTTTTCCTATTCCTCATGTTTATCCATTAGCTCCCCTCTAAGCTGCTCATTTCTAAGGTAAGACATCAGTGCTTTGACTTGAAGATCACCAGCATAGATCAAGGGGTTCCACTTTGTATCTTCTTCCATTAAATAATTGTGCAAACAGTATTCACACAACTAATCTTATTCTTCCAAACTAACTTCTTGAAATAACTGAAAAAAATCATGCCTTGAATAGATAGAAATAGACTGGTCATTGATGAATCTATTGAATTAAAAACTAAGAAACTTTTCCTTGACAAATAATGCATAAACTCTTGGTGGAGGTCTACATTCAATGATTTGAATTGCTTTATTAATCACCTCTACCAGCTTCCCTTCCAACCTCTTGATTACCAAATCCTTTTCCTCAACTAATGCATTAAGACTCTATTTTTATTTTTCCTAGTTCTCCTTTTCCTGCTTGGTTTCATGAGTCAACTTCATTAATTCAAATTCTAGAGACAGAGTGGTATCGTACCCTGGGGTTTTTGTTATAGGTTGGAGAGTGAGTACTTCATCCTTTTCAATTTTTGTTTTACATTCAGCTAGTTGTGCTAATAAATCCAAATTGGAACCATGGCCATAAGTTTGAATCTTCTCTTCTAACTCTTGAATCCTTTTCTCTTTTTCTTTATCTTTCTCCTCATACCCCTTTACCTGATCTTCTAGCTATCTTATTCTATCCAAAGCCTCTTGAAGTTCTTTTCTAATATTTATGTCCTCCAATAATTCTTTTTCTTTTTCAAAATTTAGATTTTCATCATCACCTTTTCTAGGAATATCAAAAACTTCTTGAGCAGAATTATCAGGAATAGACTTCCCCCTTTTCTTTGCGGTAAACAAATCCTCTAACTCAAAATCAGAAGAAGAAACATACCTTCTTTTCCTAGCAGACATGTTGACATTATCACAGGCGTTAGCAAAGACATCCTCTGGAGGAATTTCTCCCCTATCTAAATCTATATTCAATGGAATTGGATCACTATTCTATTGGCCTTTATCTTTTTCCTCTAATTTATGTTCCTTAACCACTTTTTCCTTGGCACTTTGCCTCCTTAGCCTACCTAAGTGTCTAGGAGTGACAATCTCCTACTTATCATCCTTTTTCCTCCTCTTCTTGTCCCTCTTCTTCCTTATTTCCTCTATATTTTCTTCTTTCATTGTGCTCTTGTGCTTCTTCACACCCTTCCTATTCTTCTTCTCTTTACCAGATGCTAAAGGAGTGTTTTTCTTAGCTTTAGGGATGGATGATGAGGGTTCTTCTGCCGCTACAGGCCTAAATTCTGGAGGATTTTCATCTTGTGTCTCTTCATGCTCAGTTTCATATGGAATCTCAGGCTCATATGGAGGCTCATCTTCTGGTTCAGTTACCTCTAATAGTGTTGAAATATCCACACATTGCTTAAAAGCTTCCCACTCAACCTGTGGGTACTAAATTCTCAAACTTCTCTTTATAAGCAAGGCTATTAAACAATGATGGGATAGAGTGGTGTCTAACAATTGTTTCTGGTATTCTGAAGACATTCTTTTCAACATACTATATAGAAAATTTGGGACATTGACCAGTTTTTCATGCTGTAGATGATTGAGCAATTTGAAATGTACAGTATATAACATGTTATATCGACCATCACAGGTAATATATTTGATAATATATGAAGAACATTTCCCCCAAAAGAAGGGAAGAGATAATTGCTTCGTACCTTGTATGGTGAAGTCCAGGTGTTCACCTCTCTCACAGAATTCCTCCCTTGTCGTGGTTGCATCAGCTCTAGCTAGGTATTCAGACCCTGTTTGTGGCAACCCTATGACCTAAGCAATAGTTGTTTCAGAAGCATCTACAGTCAACCCTTTCACCATTGCTTCATCATACTGTAATTTAAATGCAAATTCCTTTGCCATCTCATCATCATACTCTGTCATTTTCATAAAATAATCTAACCAACCCACTCTTGTAAAGAGTGGAAGAACCATTACATCTTCTAGTATTTCTTTATGCATAGAGGGTTCTCTTATGATTGCATCCCCTCCCATGATTTCAGTAAATTGCAACTGCAATCTCTACAATGTCAATTTCTACTAAATAGTGTCGATATTTGCTGCTTCAACTCACCACCCCAAAAAAATAATTTCTACTGCTTCAATTCAGCACCCAAAAAGAACCACTTACATTTTCTACCTCTCCTTTCTTCTCCACTGCAACTTCCTTCGGGTAATAGGTTCACTTATTGGCAAAATAGGGTAAGTTCATGGCGTAGGAGGTTTTATCTGGTTTTTTTGGTAAGGTAAAAGATGGTGAATGGTGAAAATCAAAAAATAAACCCCTCCCCCCAACTTAATTTTGAAGTGACCTCACTTCACATGTCAGTTAATACGGAATGAGGAGTATTGATTAAATGGAATTGTGGATAATATTCTTGCATGCACGAAATTAACTACAAGTAATCAAGAATATAAAAATAAAGCTAGATTTAATGATTGAAAGTTATGTAATGCACATATCAAATGGAAAGAAATAATTAACACACCTTGGAATTTGTGAACAGATACTGATGAGTCAAGTTGATATGCATGCGGTGAACGGGAAGATGGCTAGTAAGATTGTAGAATTATGATGTGATGGCACATAAAGGCAGAGAAAAATGAACAACTCATAAATGTGAGTTGACACTTGCGGCAATATAGTGGAGTGAGTTTGAAATGAATGTGGCATGTGGAATGGGCGGGAAAAATTAGGTACTGTTCACCAAACTGTGGAGGAAGGCTGCATACAGGAGTGGCTACTGGTGCCGCCAACACAGGTCCTGACTGTTTAATTACAGATGCAATATATCAGGTCCCAGCTTAGTCAGGTCCCTACTGTGTAAGTGGTAAACAGGTCCTGGTTGATGTAATTGTAGTAACCATGGATATTGTGTCGTATGTGCATGTGATTTTAAAGCAAAGAAAATTATGTTTTAGCGATAGGGATTAAGTATTGCAAGTCAACCTCCACATCACTGGACAGTGTGGAAGGATCAACATCAGAAGGTGTATCATTTGGTGTCTCATCATCTTCATTAGGAGTGTCAGGAGTACCATATTGAGCAGCTAAAGAAACAAGAAAGTCATCTTTTTGAAGTGGCTTTTTATACAATTTGAGCCTGTGCCCATTTACTAACAGTGAAAATCAAACTTCATCAATAGTTTGTAATTGAACTGCACCATTAGGAAAGACTTGTTTAATCTCATATGGGCCTAACCAATGGGACTAAAGCTTGCTCTTAAAGTCCTTGTATCTTGAATCATAGAGGAGTGCCCAATCACCAGCAGTGAATTCTTGTCTTAATGTACTTATCATGCCATTTGGCTCATTATTTCTGTATGACCTCTGTGTGATGGATGGCCTCCAATTGGATTTCATCCAGGGCATTCAAATGTTGTAGCCTGTCCTATTGAGCTGTTGCCAGATCCATCCCTAGTTCCACTGCTGTCCTCAAGGTTTTGTGATCAAATTCTATAGGCAGGATTGTTGTCTTGCCATAGACCAGTTCATAAGGTGTAAACCCTGTAGTTGTCTTCCAGGTAGTTCTATATGCCTAAACAGCTTCTGGGAGCCTAGAAACCCAATCTCTTCTGTGAAGCTGCACTATCTTTGTCAGGATGTTCTCAATTTCTCTATTTGTGACTTGCACCTGACCATTAGCCTAAGGATGGTAGGGAGTGGATTTCTTATGTCTGATCTGATATTCTTCTACCAGTTTGGTGATCAAATTAGATGTAAATTGGGGTCCTTGATCAGTTACTATCTCCCTTGGCACACCATATCGAGTGAAGATGTCCTCATACAAGAATTTGGCCACATTGCCATCCCTGGAAAACTGTAGGGCTTTAACCTCAACCCATTTAGTTAAATAATCAGTACATACCAAGATATACTCCTTATTGTTGGATGTAGGAGATATAGGTACCACAAAATCTAATCCCCACTTATCAAAAGGGGCCAATGAGGTTTGTGGTTGCAAAGGCATCTCATCACTTCTTGTAGGCCTTCCCATTCTCTAACATCTATCACAGCTCCTAGTATACCTGACAGCATCTTTATGAAGTGTTGTCCAGTAATATCATGTTGTCAGTATTTTGAAGGTTGTCCTCTTGGCTGCAAAATGTCCCCCACAAGGTTCATCGTGGCAGGCCTTCATTATATCAAACACTTCATCCTCCCTGATACATCTTCTCATAATATTGTTTGGGCCAGTGTAAAATAGGAATCCATAAATCCAAGAGTAAGAGAAACATTTGTGAACTAGCTGCCTCTTCCCCCTTAGAGAGAAGTATCCTGGAATCTTCCCTGTAACCAAATAATTGGCTATATTTGCATACCATGGAGTGTGTATAGTTAGAGAAAATAGATGCTCATCAAGAAAAGAATCATCAACCACTCCTTCTGAAGACTGTGTAGGTAGTCGAGACATAAAATCAGCAACTACATTGGCCTTGCCTAGTTTATCAACAATTGTAATATCAAACTCCTGTAACAACAATAATCATCTTACAAGTCTGCCACCCACTATTGGCTTATTCATCAAATATCTAATGGCTACATGATCTGCATATATGAATACCTTGTAACCAGTTATGTAGTACCTGAATTTGTTAATTGCATAAACAACTGCCAACATCTCTTTCTCTGTCACAGTGTAGTTTAACTCAACTCCTTGCATATTTTTACTTACATAGTATATGGCATACTCTTTGTTTCATTCTTGTTGGCCTAGGACTGCCCTAATGGCAAAATCTGATGCATTTGTATGGATGTGAAAAGGTAGTGTCCAATTCAAACCTCTGAGAACAGGGGCTTGTGTCAATGATGTTTTTAGCTTTTCAAAATAAATCTAACAATCTGGTGTCCATTCAAATTCATTGTCCTTGGTCAGCAGAGTAAACAGAGGTGCAGCAATCTTGCTAAAATCTTGAATGAACCTCATGTAATATCCTGCATGTCCCAGGAAGCTCCTTATATCCTTCTGTCTTTGTGGAATAGGCAGGGTAGATATGATCTCAATCTTTTTGGGATCAACTTGGATGCCTGCACTTGAGATGAAATGTCCCAAGACTATTCCCTGTGTCATCATTAGAAAACACTTTTCATTACTCAAAGAGAGATTGTGCTCTGTGCATCTTTTCAATACTTTCTCCAAATTGTGTAAGGCTTCATCATATGTATCACCATATGTGGTGAAGTCATCCATATAAATCTCCATGTTGTCATGGGCAAAGTCAGAGAAAATACTGAGGACTGCTCGTTGAAATGTAGCTGGAACATTGCACAAACCAAAGGGTAAGACAGAATATGCATATGTCCCCCAAGGGAAAGTAAACATTGTCTTATCCTGATCCTCTGGAGCAATCTTAATCTGGTTATACCCACTAAAGCCATCAAGAAAGGAAAAATATTTCTTGCCTGCCAAAGAGTCAAGAACTTGGTCAATAAATGGCAATGGAAAGTGATCCTTCCTGGTAGCAATATTGAGTTCTCTTTAATCAACACAAACTCTCCATTTGCCACCTTTCTTGGGCACTGTGACCAATGGTGAAACCCATTCATTGTCTGAAATGGGGTATATAAAGCCTGCATCCAGAAGCTTTTGAAGCTCATCTTTTACAATCTCTCTAAGGGCAGGGTTCATGCACCTCTACTACTGCCTGATGGGTCTATAGCCATCATCAATATATATTTTGTGCATGCATAAGGCAGGATCAATACCTTTCGTGTCACTGTAATCCCAGGTGCATGTTGTTCAGTGTGTATGCAATATTTTCATGCAGGGATTGATGTTGTTCATCAGTCAATGTATTGTTAATATTCAACATCTTACCTAGCTTGATTTCTACTTGTTTGGACAGTTCTTGCACATAAGACAAATCAAGGCTGGGTAATACTAGTAAGCATTGTTGGGGTAATAAAGTATGAAATATTTGGGATACCTCCTCTAAGGAACTGCTGGGTATTATGCTGCTCAAAGGGTCTTGTAAGCAGGATAGGCATTCTTGCTGCTGTAGGTGCCTCCCATAGTCATTTTGTATAACGTGACCAATTAATTCATCTTCATCTGGAATATCCAATAAAGGGTTGTGTTCAATAGTCATCAGGGTTTGTAGGCAATAGGTATCCTCATCCTCCAGGCTAGGCCAAATGGTCTGCTCAAGCTCATGGTATGGCTAGGCTGGTGGATATAAAACTAATTTCTAAGTCACAATCCCATTGGATATGATCATGTTACTAGACCTACAACCTATAAATTCATCAGCAGTGGCATGCCATGGTCTACCTAGTATAAGAGGATAACCAACAAGATTAACCTTTAATTGCAATACTATAAAATCAACAGGGTATTCGCAAGAATCTAATGCAATGACCAAATCTTCTATGACTCCTTAAGGTTTGACTATAGACCTATTAGCTAATTGCAAGACTGTCTGAGTAGGCCTAAGGTTGTTCAATTGGAGTGTCTGCATTGTCTCATTGGTCATGACATTAATCGCAGCACCTAAATCTATCAAAGTATTCTTAATCCGAGTCCCATTGATCTTGACATCCACCACTGGACTACCTGGATCTGTATATTTGGGAACAGTTATGTTACCCAACATTATATCAGCAAGATTGCCTAAAACATGTATTGTCTGAGGGTCTATTCTCTTCCTTCCTGGCTTCTTTATGCAAAGATCCCTAATAGTCTTAGTGTAGATAGGAATATCCTTGATGGCTTGGATTAAGGGAATCTTGATGCTTATATCTTTCAGCTGGCTACGAAGGACAGTATCAGTTTGGGATGTTTGCTTTTGCATGGCCAAGGACTCAGGGAAAGGAGGAGGCTTCTTTTGTAAGGTAGTTTGGGCATCTTGGGTTGATTCAGTTTCCAAAGGTAGTTTATTTGAGGTTTCTTTAGTGGGTTCTTTATCTTCAAGCTCTGTGATTTGGGGAGATGAAGGCCCTACAAGTTGCTTCCCTGATCTAAGATGAACACTACTCACTTCCACCCCATAGGTGGGATATTGCATTACCTCGTTAGTATACGCCTACTAGACAGGCTTGTTGTTAGGGTTAGGTGTAGGTTGGGTAGGGATTTGGGTAGGTCTAGGAGGTGGATTTTAAGGTGTTGATGGCAGCATTATGGCTGGCTATTGTGGCTAAGATGGAATCATAGGTTGTTGAAAAGGAGCATTTTGCTGCCATTGCTAGCCCTTGTTCCAGGAAAAATGTCATTGTTGATGTTGAGTAGGCCGCTGGGTGTTATAGTTGGGACCTTAGAAATTTTGTTAAGGCCATGAGTTTGGTTGTTGTTGGTTCCAACCAGCTTGTGGAGTAGGTCATTAGGGAGTAGGCCATTGTGGGTTTTGCCATGCATTTGGGTTACCAGGCCATTGTTAGTATTCCAAGTAGAGAAGTTCTGGTTTGTAGCAGGAAAGGGAGAACTAAAATTAAGTGGACCAGAGGACATACCTTGCCTTTTCTGCCAAGGTCTCCTTTGAGCTATGAAGAATAGCTGCCCATCTTCGCCTTCAAATGGCTATAATTCTGCCCTTTCAATCTTTTCTTGTTGGATACTAGCCACCCTTTTGCATTTACAATTGGCCTTCCTCTATCTACAACTGGGGCATTATTCAGTAAGCATTGTATTTGCCTCTTCCTATTTCTTCTTGATATGAAGAGTGTCCAGCTGTGTAGCCATATGGCTAATAATACCCTCCTTCATGTTGGTCAGTAAGTTACTAATTTCCACTCTTGAAACTCCATTAGTTGCCTTGCCTGTGATGGCTGCTCTTTCTCCCCTTGGTTTTTTGGAAAAGGTTCTAGAATAATTTTTACAATCTCTATAGACATCCTCAAAGGTAAGTTGAGATATATCCCCTATTCTGATGAGATTGAGGGCATCCATGCAGTCATCATTAACCCCCCTCAAAAAGACCAGCTTTAGTGATTCTTCAGACAATCTATTTTGAGGATTTTTCTTCAAGGCAAACTAGAATCTTTCAGCATAGTCTTCTAGTGGTTCATCCTCTTTCTATGACATCCTAAAGATGTCATCTCTCCTCCTATCATGTCCTCTGCAGTAGTCTTTATATTTTGCCAGGAACTTTGTCTTCATGTTATCCCAGTTTGGAATGACATCTTTCCCCAACCCCATAAACCATCTTAAAGTAGCATCTTTTAGTGTGGCAAGGAATAGCTTGAGTCTGTAGGGATCAGTGGTGTAATCATAACTCCTACATAAGACATCAAACTTGAACAGGAAAGTGTTAGGACCTTCAGCCACCAAGCTGTAGAAAACAAGCAATGCAGAAGGTGGTATATTTTTCAAAGTAGCAGCCCGTGCTTGGTCTGGATAGGGAATTCAAATGTTGCTTGTCCTGGAGGATCTCTACTGCAGCATCTCCCATGATTCTAAAAGTCCCTTTTGTAGCTATGGAGGAAGCTGATGGAGATGTAGATGGTGTTGATGAAGATGTAAGAGGAAACTCTTCTTCAGCACTTTCTACTATATAATTGATAAAGTCAGTTGTGTCCTCATTATCCTAAGAAGTTGAAGGGAGGAATCTACCTCGATGATCTCTTTTCCTCTGCATACAGTAATTTGAGCTTTATGTTTCAGCGGTCCTTCACAATGTTAGTATAATGTCTGGTGTTTCCTGAAGAAAAATGAATTCATTAATTCTAATGCCAGAATCAAAATTTAAACTATGAAAGCACATAAAGCTAATGAGACTATGAAGGTAGCACCATCCCCAGAAATGGCACCAAAAATGTAGAGGAAAACTAATGCGTTGTAGACTTAAACAAAATTCAGAGGTAAACCTATCTAAACAATCCACTCTATCATTGCATTCCTACATTGAATTATTGACCAAGGAGCGTAAGCTTATGATGATGCCCGCACTATATATGCCTTCAAGACTCATTTCTATCCTAAACTAACTCATACAGACTTATTCTAACTAACCTAGTTTACTGAAGTTCACAGAAATGTAAGAACAAAAAAAATAGTTTAAAATCTAGTTGCTACAGGTACCCTCAGCATAAGCTGAAGATAACTATATTCAATGGAGAATTACATAATTAACTCAAAAGACTCAAAATGATAAAAGAACTAACACTAACCTCCGGAGGACTTAAAATATGCACTTGTTCATGAATCACAACTACTAGAAATAACAATCAAGATATCTCACTTGTCTCACGATGCAATTGATGAAAAAATAGAAAAATAGTTTTAACTAGAAATGCATAAATAAATAAGGAAATAAATGAAGTGAGGGTTAGTACCTTGAGTGGCCAGCTCAGGGAACTATCTCACTTAATCTGGAAAACCAAATCTACTTCAGATTCTCATGCATTCTCATAACACTGAATTGTATTCAACTCATATCAGAAATGGAATCTTCTCAGATTTTATTCAAATCAAAACATGTCCGCATAATTGATAAAAATAGAGTAACAACTAAGTAACTGGAAAGTGAAAAGCAACGAACTCATCCCTCTAACTTATACAAAATTGGGAGAGTCCTATACAACCACTAACTAATCCTCAATCAATTCAACCCTAGATACTAGGATACAAGTTGCATGATTGATTTATTAATCTAACTGATCAAAAGAATAAAAGTCATGTTCAAACAAGAACTCCCATGAAACGGTTTATATGAAAAACCACTCATAGACTGCATTTAGAACAAGTCTTCCTTTCTGCATTTATTCCAATCCATGATGGTACAGATTCATCCTCCATCTTTCTTCACTCTTGGCGTTCAAACTACACTTCTCTTAATTCCCCTGTCCTGCAACTCGCTGCAATTGCTCTTTCCTTGATGCCACGTCCTTGTTGCACATGGCTAATTATCCAAACATATGCACACAAAATAACTCTCATACTTAAACCATAGGATTCTAGTTATATTATATGCATACTTATAATTTAAATCATACACTGATAATATAACCACCATATTCCATATTATCAACATAGGTTTAAAGTCTTTGAAAAGTATATGAGAAACAACTTATGGTCATAGTAATGTTTGTAAAGTATCTGCAGGATCATATGAAAAGGTCTTTAAAACATATAAAAACAGCATAAAAGGAAGTCAATTCAACCCATCAATGTCATAAATACTTTTTACACACCATAATGAAGATCAAGATTATTGGTTCACTTTTTAACTCCCTATAATTATGCTCTTACATGCATCATAGAATCTGTCATAAGTAACCCCCACATCTTACAATGTCATAATTGCATTAGATTCTCTTACAAATTCTACACTATTTACAATATGCCAACATGTGGCAAAGAGTGCCACCTCAAACTGGGATGCCCAACTTCTCGTGAGAAGACAAATAATAAATAATAGAAAACAAATAATAAATGTGAACATTAGGAATGCAAGGTTGAGACACATTTTCCTAACAAGATGATCAAACAATGCAAACATAACCAATCAATTCACATAGGTTTTACCCTTAGCCATACTGAGGTCCTTGTTCAAAGTTAGTCAATCATTCTATCATCAAGATACATCACTTTATTGAGATATATAATTCCCAGTCAGGCATCACTATAACTATCATGAAATTCAACATTTTAGTTTTAATTGTGTCATTTTGTTTGTTTGCCTTATTGTTTGTTCTGTTTTGTCTTTCTTCCACTACATATCCTGTCAAGGTCACCATGGTCCATTATATCATGACATGTCTTGACGATATGGCTTTTGGGGCATCTTTATGTTTGGATTGTATTCATGAGTTAGCCCTTCATGCACTTGGCACAATGTCATCATGATTCCTCATATCATGGTGCATCCTGTCAAGTGCTACAATAAATTTTAGTTTCTCGCCATAGTACAATTCCTTCAACAATTCCTAGCATGTACCTACCATCAAAAACACATGAATGTCATAGAACATATTTAATTATCCATACACATCATATCCATTTGCATTCCACAAATCATTAAAACATTGCATCCATCCACTAACATCTATCATCAAAATAGCATGCATCATATCCCTTTAGAAGCAACTATCAATCCATAATCCACATATCACATCATAAAAACATGCATCATAATGATCAAACAATCTACATTAAATATCTATCCATGCATCCATAATAAAAGCATACATCATCACAACACATGGGCACAAATGATGCATCATGCAAAAATGAATTCATATACATATATAACAAGTGTATCAAATGTCTATACATCATTGTGTCTCAAAATACATAATATACAAATGGCACATGGCCTCATCATATACATAATCATAAAACCATCCTCTACCCTCCCATCTTAGCTCTGGCTGGTTCTTAATTGTGCTCTCACCTAGTGTTGGTCATGTTGGTGATGATGCTGGCCTCATCACAAGCAAACCATCACTACAAATCTAGTGATTGACCCTATCACACAGGAGCTAGTCTACTCTATGAATGCATGTTCCCACTATTCTACTTATACTTCCTACTCATCTAGTCTCCTATAATATTTTGATTCTCTCATAGCATTTTGGGTCTCCCTTGTCACCCTTGCTCACTCTGTAAAGGCTAAGTCATCCCTTGTAGTCCTAGTAGAGCTCTAGATATGTCTCTCTTATCATAGCCCTTGGACATCCAATTGACCCCTATTTCTCTCTACTTGAACTATCGCCAACTAAGGTTGGGTCGCAGTCAGTTGCACCTATAACCCATCTCACTCTATCCTAAACCCATCCTCTCAACCTATACTATGGTCAAATGAACCTGTAGGCTATCCCTCTCTAACCTAAACCCATCATGTTCAACCTACACTCTCTTGAGATGTACTTGTAGGCTATCCTGCTCCATCTAAAAGCCATCTCTCTCTAGTTTTAAGTGGGCTATCTAGCTATCTCAAGCTATAATCTCCTTACCCAAGCTCTCCATAATGTTCTACCCCTGATATCCCTATTGATCTTGTATCTAACGGCCTATATGGCCCCACACCTATGCCTACATACCCCTCCTAAATATCCATAACCTCCTCTCCTCCCCTACCTCCATTTGCTAACATTGTTGGCACTATTTGCACTACCACCATTGTTGGAATCGTTAGTGCTACCACCACCAATACTCTCTCCCCTTTTATTGATGGCATCGTGGCCATACTCTCATAGCCACTAATATCCCCTCTCATAGTGTCTAGCCCATCAACACATTGAGCCTCACAAGCATCAGTTGATCCCACCATGCATCATATCCATCCATAACCCCTACATCTACCACATCATCCCTATAATCCTAGGCCATTATCTACAAACATATCTAGCTACCCACTACAACCTGATAGTTGACCAATGGACCCCACCATCTTGTCTCTTAGGTCACTTGTGTAAAAATGTGAGGAGTCACGAGGATGCCCTATTAGATGTTGAACTATCATAGTGCCCTCTTAGGTTGATAGTGCTTAATGATGTACTCCCTGTGGCCAATGATGTATCATGACATCTACACATACCCTAGATAGTATGCATCTTCATCCCAAGCCTATACATCCTTGTATGACCTCCATGTAATGTCCTATAGGGTAAACTCTTCCAATTAAGGATGATAATAGCAAATTTTGTCAAGATGTCACTGTCTACTACCCCTATGCATCCTCCATCCATACACATAGGGCTCTCCATCCCCTTAGATCTCTTGCACACTCTCTATTTGACCCACAACGATGTACTCCCATGCCTATATATAAAGCAATATAGATGACACAATACTACAGCCACCTATGTACACCACCAAGTGTAAGTCCCTGTATAGCTATGCCAACATGTAGCCCCCCCATGCAAATGCCATCTCAATCTCTAGCATATCTACCACACAATCTACTAGCCCTGTCTAAAAGTATCTACATTCTTGTTAAGTAGCAATATGCCACTAACTAGTACCATCAAAACAAGGGGTATCTCATCCACCAGGTCACCCACCATGCATGCATCCAAATCCATGGCCAAACCCTATAGTGGTATATCCATCCTCCTCAGTAGTCTCTGCATCAACAACAATGGTTTCATAGCCCACAAGTATACCATCCATCCCAAAAGTAGGATACATAAAATCCTCCACACATCCTCTAGTGTCACCATCATCTCCCCCGTCAAGAGATAAAATAGAGTGCCATCTCTTTGCTAGCGCTATCAACATGGCCCTATCCTCTCTCACCTTTGGCATTCATGTCATATGGTATAACCCCACCACCTCTAGAAGACCCCACTCTACGTCACTGAACCAAGTCATCAATCTCATCACTGCTAACTACCTCTCTCATGTCACTACAGTTGGTAGTCACTCCTACAATCATAAAATGCCACATCAACTATATCGATATTCATCATTTTTCCTCTAAAAGCACAAATGTTGTACATCTAGGCTCAATTGCTACCCTCTTTGCACAAACGCCATATAGCATGGCAAAGATTCCTTGCCAAATGTGAAGGTATGAATGTGATGCAATTTGGCATGCAAATGATGCACCTAAAGTAGAAACGTCATGTAGATTGACTAAAACATCTCACTGTGTAAACATTGTGACTTTATGTGTAAACATTGCAACTTGCCATGCAAATGACACAGGAAGAAATTTATCCCATGATATTTATGTGTTAGGCTAACTTTCACCCTAATAAATGCTCATAGTTGCTATGGTCCAACCCAATCCCATCACCTATACTTCCTCACCCGCTCGCTTGAATTCTTGTGGACTGAAATGCACTCCATTTTCTCTCTCAGCTTCTCTCACAAGCTAGAGATCTTTTTCACTATTTGTAAGGGTGAAAATAACCCTTTTACCTTCCTCCCCTATTTATTCACTTTTCCCCCACATTTTTGCCCCTTCCCTCCATTTTTCACCCCTTAGGCCCTAGTTCTTTTGAGAGACCACCTAAGTCTCTTTAACTTGCCTACTCTCTCAAGGGGGCATCCCTAACCCACTTTATTTGAATTATTAGGGCATCTTGCCACCAATTTTGCCTTGTCAATTTCCTATATTTATTTTTCTATAAGATGACATTACCCCTCTTAGTCACAATACCATTTCAAAGAGGGACAAAACGTAGACACTTAAAATCTTCTTCCACATTTTAACCTAACATCATCATACTTTCCATCCTACATCATTAATCCTGTATCGATAGACTAATTTCCCTTCACTAGATAATTAAATAAAGTATATTTATTTAATTGATTTGGCTATTTTTTATTCATTGATTAATTAATTAAATTACATTTATTTAATTAATTAGGCTAACCTTCTTCCACTAGTTAATTAATTAAATAAAATTATTTAATTAACTAAGATAATGTCATCATGCATATTCACCCTTTCATCTTGTTTTAAAAATAAATAAAAGCTCATCTCTACCTCACCACAAAAATCCAAAAATGACCTTTTACATCTCAACCCTCCATTCAAATTTAAGAAAATCCCAGCCATCCAACTCTTCATTAATCTCACCCATCCACTTGCATTGATCTCATCCATCCATCATTAGCTTTCCCTACAAGATAATGCATCCTAGCCTTCCAATATAAGATGCAATCTCAACTATTCACATTCCTACCCAAAAATCTAAAAAAAACCCTCCTTTCAAGGACATTTTCCATATATGGAAGTGATCAATCATTTGTAGGTACATTCTGCCAAATTTGGAATACTCTAAAGAGCAACCAACATAGCAACATACCAACTCTCCTTCAACATCGAAGAGCACATCCCTACACCAAGGAGGTATAATTATTGAGTTTATTTTACTATTTGTTATTTGTTTGTCATCTTTTCTCTATCAGAAATGTTTATGTTTATTTTAGAATATGAGGTTGTTTTGTATGCATCTTCCACATTTGTATTCTACATTTTACAAGCACACTTGTGTTCCTCTAGCCCAAGTCACTTAATTTTCCTTTCCACCCATTTTTTTAGTCTAGGTTGAAGTTGGAAAACCTTTTATAAATTGTTTCATATCATTGAGGCTAAGGGGCTATGGGTTTTATGACTACCATTCATCTATGTACTTGATAACTTCATCTTTATTAGGGCTCTTCTTACCTTCCATTTCTAGGCAAGGCTTGTGGGTAAATTTCTTAGCTTCGCTGCTATTTACCTTCTTAAGCTAGCTAATGAATACATTATCTAGGTCATAATTTCATTAATCATTTATGACATCCATTTGTAATTCCTTCAACTTATTTCTAGAATCTTTTTAGCTTTTCTCTTTTGTTTAACAACATCATTACAGACATATGGGAGTTGATAGAAAGTTGCCTTTCCCCTTCCATTGCCAAACCACATGTCTATAATGTTTGTCTACCTCAAGTATTCCAAAGCAAATGTTCTATCAATAACATATTTGGGAAGTTTATATAGTTTTCCAATATAGCTATAAAGTATGATAGTTTGCTACCATAGCTAAAGAACCAATCACCCTTTCTAGCTATCTTGATGATCTAACAGGAGGGTGTTGCCACAATAATGGGTTACACTTTCTGGGACATCCTGATTTTTGTTGAAATCACATATTTTTAGAAAATATAATGATTTAAGCCTTGAAACGTTCCATTTAAAGGATTTTAATTTAAGAGGGTTTGATCAAACCCCCTTAGATTCAAACCCCTTTGGATAGAACCCCGCTAATTTTAAACCATACCTATAATGGAGTCTCCTCTACACCTATCAAAATGCTGATAAAAAACCACTTTTGATTTACCTTTTGGGGGATCAAATGAATTCATTTAAAATTTATGTTTTGTAAGTATGTAGTCCTTATTATAAGCTTCCCAAAAAGTATAATTTTAGATATATTTAATTTGATTATTATATTTATTTTTTATTTCTTGTGAATGTAGGTTTTTCACCGAACATCAAGTTCTATATTCTACACACATGGAAAATTAGTAAATTAGTGAAAAAAAATCTGAAAAATATCTATGCCCTAGGTATTGATGTCCTTGTTTCAACAAAAAAAAAAATGAATTTTGATACACACAAAAAAAGTTATGGTTTGCGGATTTCTCCTATGTCTAAATTATAATTGGTTTGACTTCAAAATTTAATTAAAAAAAATCAACAAAACATTATAAAACCAAATGCATGCCCTATATATCGGTGTTACCAATCTAAATTCAAAAGAATTGGAATTTTATCCTTTGTAGAAAAAAAGTTATGTGCTACAGAATACACATCACTTTAAAAAAATGTTGTTTACTATTAAAAACTAGTTATCAAAGGAGACGCAAAAAAATTTACAATTTAACTCTAAATTTTTTTTAAAATATATATTTAGAATCTACAAACAAAATCTCACAAATCACTAGTTCGCATCATCTTCAAATTCCTAACAGTTTAGCGGCTATAGGTGTCAGAAAGTGAAGATTTAGTTCAAAATGTTGATTTCAATGTCAAGTTTGGCCAAAAGGTGTAACCCATTATTGTGGAATGACCCGGGACTTTAAGAACCTTGGAAGGTTTTGATCTATAATTAAGCTAGGGGAATGTATGAGGAATTTCTCTACATATTCATAGTAGGAGGAGATCCAATGTAGGTATGGAGTCCATACTGTCACTCGGTCATATCCATGTGTTGTATGATAGTGCTTAGGTTTGAGGTAGGGATATAATGGGTAGTACTGATGCAAAATCATCTGCATTAGGATAGATGGGTACCTAAATTTCCTCATAATTCCAAATTATACTAGTTTCAAGCTTATTTTATCTTCCAAGAATATTGAAGAGTCTAGGCATAGAGGCGTCCCTTTGGGTGTTTTGTATAGCTTCTTTATCACTGCTAATTACACTAGTTGTATGGACTTGTCATCATTTAATCCTAATATATGTGTAGTTATACTACATACTTGATCTACATCATCTCTAAATTGGTTCAACTGCATTAGGTATTATAGGGATTTTGTGTGGGGTGGGTCAAGGAAAAGATTCCTCAAGAGGCCAAAATAGTCACAAGCTTGCTCCCATGAATAGCTAAGGCTATTTGTAAAGGCATGGAAAGAGTTAGGAGGAATACCTAATATTTTTCTTATATATACAGTTGAGATTTTGCATGTAAAGGGATTATTCTTTCCTTTTCATCTAATGGTTTGAGATGATGGGTCATAGTGAATAGCACATTTAGTGATTACTTCCAAGCTAGGGTAGACAATGGGGATAAGTTATCTAGGGGGAAATGAAGTTTAAATTCTCTCTATAATACCATCCTTGGCCTTAAGGGGTTTCTTTGCAAATGTTTCCCTTGTTCAATAAAATGCACCTTCTCTAAGGGAAGTGGTTGTCCAGAAGAGAATTGGATCACAAACTAGGTATGCATCATCTTGCACAATATCAATCCATATGATATGAGAGAAGGGAACATGATTACCTAGTTTAGCCACTAGATGGTTGGGATGTACAGCTATGAATGAGGCATATGCTAAATCCAAGTTTGGAATATCCATCCTCCCACTTGTAGATGGAGTTGTTGGTATAGTAGCCTCTTTTACAGCTTCCCTATTCCTTTCACCTATTTCCATTATTTATTCCTTGAGAATGCCACCTTCTTTTGTTTTGTTTATAGAGGGTAGAAGGTTTGTTAAAACATAAAATCAACACCCTTTGCTTTCTTTTCTCTTTTCCTTTTCTTCATAACAAGTGAAACACAACTCTTACTAAATAAAAAAGGACCATGTTTATGTATATTTATAGGTTATGTACAATGGCAATGAATTACTGATTAGACCCAAATTTATTAGATCATCACAGTAGTCAATTCATAGCAGATTTGAAATTTAAATTGTTAGAGAGATATCAATAGTAGATGGGGGACGTGCATTGTAAGTAGAATGTTTGCAATTAATAATGGCCTTTGTAGCACTACTATGTGTGACAATCTATTTTTCCTTTTCTTGGGTGTATGTTTCCATGTTGCTTGAGATAAATGGTGAAGATTAATTATTAAGCAAGTCATCCTACAATCAAAATACATATTACATTTTTTCTTTTTTTTGGATAACAACAATCAATAGTCAAAATTATCATACATGGAAATCAACAATTTGTGGTTCAATATTTGATGCTTTTCATCAAGTCTTGTGAAGTAGTGCAAGCCACAAGATGAGGGTAACTACTATGATTGGATAGTTGGTGAGATTTCTTCTAGTGTCAATCCTTTGGGAATTGTTGAGAAAGCATGGATCATTGATTCAAGTAGGTGAACATTGATTGGATGGCCCACATATTTTAATAGATGTTGAGTTGGAAGGATTTTCTCGAAGGGTAATTGGAAAAGTTTAAGTACATTTATTTACAAGGGGGTATAGGGTAGATGGAATTCAAAATGGGTGGAAGTATGCATTTAGTTACATTTACCAAAATTGGAATTTATCTATGGGGAGACATCATTATCAGAGGTGGGGAGAATACATAATAGATCAAGATTTATAAAGACAAATTTATTTACAAATAAAAACATCTGTGTATAGGGAAATAAAATACTTCACAGATATGGCTTCCCATGGATCCCATTAACTTGGATCGATAATGTAATTATATCCAATGTTGAAATATCAAATGAGTTGGTTTGATTACATATCATTATGACATATAGGCCACTCCAAAATGGATTAAACTTATTGTGTTGACCTAGTTTGGCCCTATCGTCATCCCATTTCAACATGTGCCTGCCAACCTCAAACTATTGTATCATTGCTTTGTTATCAAACTCTCCCTCCACACTATCTTGATATCTTCTCACCTGTTCATAAGTAATTATTCTTTGCTCCTCTAGTTGTAAAAGATCAACTAATTTTATTGGCATTACTCCATTTTCATCCATTTCTATTTGTTGGATGATTTCAAGAGTTGGTAGTTCTATTGAACTAGGCACTCTTTCTTCTTACAATAAACAAGAGCATAAGGGGAGGTTCGTATAGCTTGCTTAGGCATGATTCTATCTACCTATAAGGCCCTTTATAGATGCAAATGTCATTGTCTTTTCTACTTTGAAACCTTTCTTTTGATGATCCTCAATAAGTTTTTGTTGGTTGATTTGGCCAAACCATTTCCTTGTGGATAATAGTTTAATAAATCCTGTGTGTAAATTTCATATGTTGAAGCAAATTGAGTTATACTTGATCTTATAAATGATTTTGCATTATCAACAATAATGTTCTCTGGGATGCCAAACCTAGTCATAGTCCTAGGAAGTTGATGACCATTTCTTCCGTGAATTCCTTTAAAGGAATAACTTCTATACATCTTGTGAATTAATTAGTGGTTGTAAATATAAACTTGTGTCCCTCACTTGATGATGGATTAATTACTCATATAAATTACATCCCCTATAAGGCAAAGGGTCGATATGCTAGGATAGGTTTTAGGGGCATTGGTGCCTTCTTCTTTTTGTCAATATAGAACTAGCAATTTTGGCAATTTCTTGCCCATTTGTGAGCATCGATAAACATTTAAGGTCAATAGTATCTTGTTCTCATTATCTTGATGACTATGATTTGAGCCAAATAATGTCATCATGATAAGCCTTAATGAAATTCCTTGAGGAGTTTAGGGATCATTAGTTCATCCACACATCTTAACAACATTCCATCATAATTTCTTCTGAAAAGGACACCTTCAATTAGTCTATATGGAGTTGCTTGTAACCTATATGCTCTTCTCTAGATAGGTTCATATTGCTTGGAAACTTCCCTATTTGTAAGAATCTAACTTTATCTTGCACCCATCTCATTTCTTGTTGTACTTTAATAGTCATGTAGGTTTATGTTTGTTGATCTTGTATTGGCTCTAAGATTTTGGGGACAATTACATGCTTTTCACTTGATGTTGATAAAGGTCCCTTGCTCTTACCAGCTTGTTAGCTTTGTATCTATATCATATTCAAGGATTTTCATTACCTAACCCACTCTTTTTCCACTAATTTCTCCATTAAAAATAAATTCTCTTATGCCAAGGTGAACCACCATGGCAGTAACCTTGTTACAAGAAATCAAATGCTTGAATCTTTTTAGTCTTTTAAATGAGGTATACATTTGTTTTTCTATGAAGGTGTATCTAGCATTGGTATCTTTTAATGTTTGGATGGAGAATGCAATAGGGTTCTCATCGTTACAATTTTCCTCCTCCTGAGTTAGCATTGCAACAACACTTTCATGACCACCATACACATATATGAGAAAATATTTAGAGAAGTAAGGGTTGATTAGGATTGGGGCCTTGGATATTTCTTCCTTGATTTGTTCAAACACCCTCTTACCATTCTTTGTCTATTTGATTGTTGATTCTTTTTTAGCATGAGTGATACGGTGAACTATTCCCGCAAAATCTAATATGAACTTTCTTATAAAGTTGATCTATTCCAAGAAATATTGCAATCCCTTTTTGTGTTAAGGTAGTGATAGCTGTAGAATAGCCTGAATTATTTTAGGATCAATAGATATGCCTTTCTTAGAGACAATGTTCCCTAAGAGTTCACCTTGTGGGATGTCAAATATACATTTTCTAGGATTGAGGAATATCCCAAATTGTTGGCATCTTTGAAATACTTCCTCCAAGTGGTAAAAATGATCCTGTTTGTTTTTTGAAAATATTATCAAGTCATTGAGATAAACCAGAATAATTTTATTGATGAGGTCTTTGAAATCAATATCTTTTGCCCTTTGAAAGGTAGCCCTAGCATTTGATAGGCCAAATGGTAATTTTTGATAGGTGAAAGTGCCATGTTTCATAGTGAATCTTGTTTTATGTTAACCCTCTTCTTTAACTAGTATTGATTGAATCTTGAGAAGCCATATAGCATCAAGAATCTATATGCTTCTGCTATGATTCACAAGATTTGATCATTGAAGGAAAAGGATAGTGATCTTTGAGTGAGGCTTTGTTAAGCTCTCTAAAATCCACACAAAGGCAAATTTCTCCATTCCTTTTCTTAACTAGGACTAGGTTAGAGACCAATTTTGGATGTTTGATAGGATATATGATTTTTTAGCTTACTAGCTTTGGTAGCTCTTGCTTTATGCTAGGCTTTATCTTTGGATTGATTGAATTTTGCATTTATATGACCGATTTAATTTCAAGCCAGATTGCAATAATATGTTGCATTATACTTTTATCATATCCTCTAATCCCTTTATAATCCCAAGTCATGCCCCTATCATATTTCATATAGAGATGGATCAAGTGTTCCTTTTCCTTTGCTATAGATATCTTTTCCAACTTTAGTGTCTTACTTGGGGCTATTTCAATCTCTTTGTAGTCCTTCTTGTTGGCCTTTATCCTTATTTTGTCTCTACAAACATCATCTAAGCTAAACAAACCTTCTAATGTGATCATTCCTCTTGGTAGCCTATTTCCCTTTAACTATAGAATTTGATCTTCATAAGCTTCTTCAAGCTTTGGGGCCATTTTGTCAACAAATTCATCACCTTGTTAAATAAACTAGATAATTTGTTCATTATTTTGAAATACCATCCATGGCCTTGATTATCAGGCACAACAAGCCTATTTATGAGTTTGATTGCATCTATATTCATCAATAATTTGGTCACTAGATTAAATTGGGAGCCTATTAGAGCCATTTTATCTACCTCTGCATTCCTTTTTCTAGGAATTGCACGTAGATTCAATGAATCAAAGAACTCCAATAAATCCCAAACATGATGTTTATAAGCTTTTATTAAAATAAAAGAATTTTTTGCCACACACAAATCTCACTTATTTAATGACAACCTCTATATCCCCATAGATTTGCAGTAGTTTTATGCCTTTCTTTTTAGCAAACAATAGACAATACACCAATGCCTCATACTCTATAATATTGTTGGTATAGTTGAATTGCAATCGATGTACTCACTAATATTTTTCTCCTTGAGGTGAAATTAAAAATATTCCAATGCCAACTCCAATTTTACCATTAGCGCCATCAAAGTATAGCATTTGTATCCTAGCATTGTTATTCTTCTCCTTGCATATCTATGGAATGGCAGAAGCCTATTCATAGACTAGGTATGTTCCCAACCTAGTTTCTCTAAACAATTGGCCACCTTCAAATGCTTGATCCTCTTCTATCCATAGCCTATCATGGTTTTCATCTAAAAGTCATTCAGAAGAGTGAACCTCTTCCTCTATTTCAAGAGAAGAAGATTTATTTTCAATCACATAAGATCAGTTAGGTTGACTAGGAGTCAAGGGCTTACTCTCTATATGATGCATACTTAGAGGCTTAGAAGGTATTTTCATTCTATCTCCATACCTAGTTTTTAGGAACATGTGGTTGTAGTCTAATGACATATATCCTCCTATTTCCATAGTGAAATCTCTAGATAAGCACATGCTAAATGTAGTGAATAGTTCAATCACAAATATATCTTCAAGGATTTCAATATTGGGGCAAGAATAAAGAGTTAGTGGAATATTTCTTATTACTCCTATCACATTAATAGAAGTTCCATCTAGTTGAATTACCCTTTTTCTACAAGTTCACAAGTGATTCTTAATGCATCGACAACTTTCTTAGGCATTACATAGGCAATGGACCTCCAGCCTACCATACAATTGTGAATCAATTTATCTTTATATATGAGAGTAAGGTAGAAGGGGTTCGGTTTGATTATGTTTACCTCATCTCCTACTACTTGAAGAAGAACAGGTTCCTTTGGAGGTGTATTTGGATGTTTTGTAGCTTGATGCTTGTATTTGTTTGTTAGCTTTTACTTCTTGAGGGCTTATTCTAGTAGCTTTGTTTGTACAGGAATAGAAAGGACCTCCTAGCTAGGTTCATTAACCATAGACCTTTTGAGTTGTTCTACAATGTTAAATATATCAACTGATTCTATGGGTCACTTTGTATTTGGGGCCTAACTCACTCCTGGCCTTTCTATCAGGGTAGAGCATTTTGCTTTGCTTTGAGGAACTATCAAATTGAATGGTTGTTCCCAATTAATTCATTTTTCCCAATCCTAAAGGTGTGATCCTAGAGGATGATGTAATCGACACCCCAAAATGGGAACCATCTCTTCCTTTTGGTTATTGGGTGTTGATTATTCTTCTTGATTCTACTTTTCCCTTGAATTTTTCTTAGATCTGGTGAAATAATTAGACTGGACCTATGGTCTCACTAGTGTTGGGGTTGGATCATTAAGCATGCAAACCTTTGGTTATGCCCACATAGCCATAGTTTGTTCCTCAACAAATGGTGTTTGCCCAAGAGGCATGTCTAATGTATGCCTTTGTTGGTTAATATTTTGAGTTTGACTAGAGGAAGAAACTTGATTATGATGATTATAAGGACATGGGGTAAGATCATGGGGATCTAAATAGGGGTAATGCCATAAGGTAGGTTCATCTATGTATTTATTTTGCATTACAACCACTTCTCTAGTAGGATTATAAGGGATTTGTTGAAGAGGAAGCTCTAACATATAATCTAATTTTTGGGCTAGCTAGAAAACTTGTTAAGCTAAAATCTTGACTTTTATCAGTAGCATTGGTTGTACTGGTATGAGCTATTACTTTGGTTTGGTTTAAAAATATATTGTTGCATTTGGGGTATTTGGTTATTTTAAAATGTAGGTTTTTAATAACCTTGTTTTGTTTTGAAGGAAAGTATGCATCATCAAACATGGTTCTAAGCAAACCTCTCACCTCATTAAGCTCACTTATAGTATTTGGTTCAACAAAATGATACTTTGGAATGAGTCTAGGAGGTGGTAAAGGATAAGTAGCTAGCTGAGGGGCTTGTTGTTGTGCATTGGGAGAAGATGGATATGGAGGTTGCATATTTGGAAATAATGAAATTAAAGGTATAGGTGACAACCTTCCTACTTTAATTAAATTGTTTTCTATAGTTATAGTGATTCCATGCGCATCCCAAAAAGTATTTCCTCCCTTGGACTTAATCATTATTGCTATCTTAAAATATATTATTTTTAGATAATAGATATAGGCCATACCTGGAAGGGGACATATTTCAAGGGAAATCCTCTACCAGCTCTTTTTAAATCTATTGTTGAAGTCATCTAGCATTTCCATCAAATCCCTTTTCATAGTTCTTAGTTGTTCTAGTAGTGATGTCACATCTCCCTTTTCTTTAAATCTATCGATCAGTGTGTGACATAGTTGATCCCAGTCTCCTATTGAATTTAGAGCCAAAGAATAGTACCAGTCGAGAGTCTTACCTCTGAATGATGTGGCTAGTAACCTTAAGGCAATACTTTCTTCAACAATGTGGTGTGTTGTGCAATGGTTCAATATATCATGAAGATGTTTTGTTGGATTTGTAGAGTTTTCCCTAGTAAATTGTGGGAGTGAATGTAAGGTTGTGTCTATGATAGCACCTAATACATTAGGTGGAATAGGATGGATTGAATGTCCTCTAGTATTCCATTTTATAGAGATTCTAAGTGGTGCTTGGTGCAATCATGGAGGGATTTTTTTGTGGGATTCGGGATGATACTTGAGCCATCAGTCATGGTCTTCTCCTAAAACTAAATACAAGGGGCTACACTAAAATATGTGGATTAGCTCTAGTTTCAGACTTGATGGAAGATCTAGGGACATGTGCTTCTGAGTTAGTCGGGCTAGATAGAGTCACCAAGTGGTAATGAAGTTATTGGCCAAGGGACCGCTAGACTCAGTCAATAATAGAGTGATGCTTTAGACAAAAGGTAGTTTTAACATGAGTGTGGGTTCGAGTCCCACTAAGCATGCCAAAAAACCATTGACAGTGGAAATGTGCATTTAGGTTCTAATGTGTAGATGCACCATGCAAAACCAATAATAGTTGAAAGATTTGTTAGCATGGGACATGACCAACAAATCAATCTTCAGGATTAAGGTTGACTCCTTATCTATCATAGCCTATAGCTAATTTGTGCAGAGAAAAGGAAGAAGGAATAGTGAAATTAAATAATAGAAACTAAACCAAAAGAAATTTCCAAACACACCCTAACATAGATTTATAACTCATAGTATTATAATTTCCAACAAACAGACTAATTACACACACATTCACCATAATATTTTATGCATATAATCAGGAGTCATAACTTTTTAGAGTAACAACCTCATATATTAATGTCAATATATAGTTTAATATTACATATAGTGCAACATAGGTTATACTAGAAACAAATACAAAGGTTCCCCTATTTTAGGCATGAAAGGAGTGAGAAAGAGTAGTACATATTAGGCTCAAAAGCTCAGCGATATAAAACATGTTCTAAAAAGTAAATGGCATGTTGACCACTATATATAGGAAAATAGACATAGTTGATTATGTTTCCATCCAAAATCCCTTTTTGAGAAATCATGGGTCAATGGAAAGAGGTACAAAATATGTAGGTAAATATTCTCTCTTAATTCTTTGTTTTCAAATGATTTGAGCAATTGATAGATTTTTTTATAGTGTGTATCAATACCTGTATCAATGAATTTCACCACATGTGTATTATGAATGTAATCTCTAAGTAGGTAAGTTATTTGATATTTGATAGGTTTTGTAGAGAAGTGGACGATGATGAATGTTAAACACATTTGTGAAGGAAATCTTAATTATAGTAGTTTAGAATTAAATATTATTACCCCTGGAGTGTAGGTTGTCATAAATAACCGCATGGAAGTTATGGGATTAAGGGTTGAGTTGTAGAGGTGTACCATAGCCAAGAAATATTGAAGACAATTGTAGGTTCCCATGAGCCATTAGATGAGGTCCCTTGTGTTTGATTGGATGACAGGCAACTAATCCCATTGCTACCATCCTTTATTCTTTCATAAACTCCTATGAGCTCACTGTGTGGCTTGTTGAACAATTTTCTTGAGTTAGAATTTTTTGTGGGTCTTGCTACAAGTCATATAACTTTTACTATTATAAAGATTTGCTAGTTAGTGACTTGGACCAATGGCAGGGACTAATATATTATTTTCACCTCCTTTTGTTGAAAGCCTTGCGCACTACAGGATCAAATTTGTAAGGTGGTTGAACAATGTCCATTAAGTTATTTCTTTGCTCCTTGGTGGCACCTTTCTCATAGAAAAATTATAGCAACTCCTTGAAAGTTATCTAGTGAATGGAAAACATGTAATACTATAAAATATAAAGCTGCATAGCATATTAGTTTCCTGTAGTGGAAAATCCACTACAATTTCTCTATTTATTGGGTACTTGGGATGGAGTTTGCATAGTATAAATTCTTATAGGTATTGTTATGTTATTAGTATTACTCTAGATCCAATTGTTAGTGTTGTCTCTTTTGAAGGCTCCTTGCTTGGATTTTATTGTAACCAATATTGTTTTTGATTAATATATTGGTTCAAAGTTTTAAGGCTAAGTTTTTTCTCAAAAGCGTTTTCCCACGATACATCATTGTTTTATATTGTGTTGTTTCTTAAAAATTATTTTATATCATACTTTATGTCCATCTCTCCTCTTGGATTATTGTAGGAAGTATTTCCACACCTTTGCTTCCTTTCATTTGGTATAAAAGCTTGTTCAACTTGGGTCTTAGACCTGGTAGGAACAAAGTTTTTTGTACTAATTCTAGTTTAAGTGGAAGCATGTGCAAATAAGATATTTGTTTGAGGGAAGATGGAAAGCACATCTAGATTGGAGATGAAAAAAATTAGTGGCACTAACTTTGAGTTATGGAATCTCAAGATGGAGGATTTGTTTATAGATTGAGATCTATGGACTGCAATATCCAGATCTAATCTAGCTACAATGGCATTGGATGATTGAGCAATGTTGGATAGAAAGGTGAGAAGCCTTATTAGGCTTTGCTTCATAGATTCTATTTTATTAAATATCTATGAAGAATTCATTACAAAACCCTTTGGGAAAAGTTGGGAACTTGTACCAGGCTAAATCCCTAGTTAATAAGATTTTTCTATGGAAGAAGTTGTACACTCTAAGGATGGGTGATCATGATTATTTTGTTGAGCCCTTGAATGCACTCAACATGATTATATCCTAGTTAAAGTCAATGGGCATGAAGATAGAAGAGGAATAGTAATCCATGACCCTTCAGACCCTTCTATGTTCTTTTTCATACTCATGGGAAAACCTAGTAATGGTTATTGGAAGCACTCTCAAAACCGATGCTTGACAAGATTGTGGTTTCTCTTCTCTCAAAGATGATGAGGTAGAAAGCTACCAAATCCACCAAGGAAGTGTTGGATATTTGTGAGTGGTCTAAAGAAAAAGGAAAGAAAAATGACAAGAAAGATAAGAGTAGATCTAAATCTTGTGGGAGATCTAAGTGTCATGGAAAGTCCAAGGCAAAATGTTAGAACTACAACAAGACATGCCACTTCAAAATAGATTGCAAGGAGGAGAAAAAGAAGAAAAAGGCCAAATTTAATGATGATTTTGATAAATGTTCTTAGGATGTAGGAGATGCCTTTGTTGTGGCCTTAGCAATGCATGCATGGATGATTAACTTTGGAGCTTCTTTCCACATGACTCCCCATCAAGTGTGGTTTTCAAATTACAAGAAGTATGATGGTGTGAAGGTATACCTTGGTGAAATCTCATATCTCAACATTGTTGTCCATGGGAGAGTCAATATTGGTTCTCCAATAGGAGGATCAAATGGATTAACAAAGTTCTACACACCCTTGATTTGGTATGGAACATGTTATCTATAAGTAAAATGAATGATGTAGGTGTGCAAGTGGTCTTTGACAATGGAGGTTGTAAGATGGTTGAGGATCTATGGTGATTGCAAAGGGTGTTTGAGTTGGTATTATCTTTTAGCTTAATGCATGCACTTACATACAATGCAATAGTTCTTCAATACACAATGAAGAGATTTATAGATTCTACACCTAGGTAATTGGAACTTTTAGCAAAGAGATTTTTTGTATTTTTTTATGGTCATGCATTCTAGGTACCTAAGCATGCTCATACGTCAAAAAGCAAGTTACCCACTAAGAAGATAATGGTATGGCAACAACACGAGCCATATTGGTGAGAAAGGTCTATAGACCTTGAAAAATAAAAATCTTATAGAGGGGTTTGTTGATTGTTCTCTTAAGTTTGATTTTTGTGAGCATTGTACATATGGGAAATAAAACCATGTTCAATTTTACTATAGTTGTTGTAACTATTATAGGTTTTTGGATCTTATTCATTCTAATGTATTTGCCCTTGTACATGTTCATTCCTTGTCAAAATATTTATATTATGTATCATTTATTGATGATTATTCTAGGACATGGGTATAATTTCTCAAAAATAAATCTGAGGTCTTTAGTTGATTTAGAGAGTTTAAGGACCTCTTGGAAAAATAAACTAGTATAAATATTAAGGTGATAAGAATTGAAAATGGTGGTGAGTATTGTTCTGTAGAGTTTGGCAGATTATGTAAGGAGAATGACATAGAAAGACATAAGATAATGCTATATAGCCCTTAGCAAAATGGAGTTGTAGAATGCCTGAATAATATGTTGATGGAGAGGGCTAGCAGTATTCTCATTGGGTCTATCCTAGAACATAAGTTCTACATGTTACATAATCAACATGTCTCCTACATCAACACTTATGGAGAAAATCCCCATGGAGATTCATATGGGCAAAAATCCTTCACCTCAACATCTTCATGTATTTGGTGGTGAGGCATATGCTCATGTGCAAGGGAGAAGTAGTCAAAGTTGGTTAATAAGGCTATAAAATGTATCTTCATTAGCTATGGGTTCAATGTGAAAGGCTACAAGCATTGGGATCCTATCACTAGAAAAGTTCTCTATAGCCAGAATGTAATTTTTAGGGAGGTCAAACCTTCCACTATAGTTGAGTAGCCAAAGGAGGATAGGAAGTCAATTCTGTAGCTACAACCAAAGACAAAGAAGGTTTCACTAGATGTTGAAGCATAGGTTCAAGTTGGACCAAATGAGGAGAATAGTATTGAGATCTTAGAGAGTTTGAAAGAAGAAGTAGAGCCTCCACCTTAGCTTTTGAGGAGGTCCACTTAGTAGAAGAGGCAAATAGAAAGGTATAGCCAACCTAGTTTTATATGTATATTTACTTTGTTGACTAACACTAGTAAGACCAAAATAGTTAAAGAAACATTGGAAATGGATGATTATGAGTCCTACACAATAATAATGGATGAGGAGATAGTATGCTAAGTGAAAATGATACATGGGACTTAATACAATTGCCTAATGGATGGAAAGTTGTTGGTTGCAAATGGGTGATCAAAAAGAAGTTGGGCTTTGATGATAACATTGAGAAGTACAAAATGTGGTTCCAAAGGTTGTTCTTGAGTTGAGAGAATAGATTTTGGTGAGATTTTCTCCCCTATTGTAAAGTTGACATCTATCAAAAATGTTATTATCTTGTGTTACTACTTTTGATCTTGAGGTTGAGCAGATAGATGTGAAGATTAATTTCTTGCACGGTAATCTAGAGGAGGAGATATATATGTCACATCAAGAGCACTATATTGAGAAGGGTAAGGAAAACTTGGTTTGTTAGTTGGAGAATTCCCTCTATAGTTTAAAAAAGTCTCCTTGAATGTGGTATAAAAAGTTTGCTTCAAATGTTTTAAGGTTGGGGTTTATTAGGTCTAAGTCATATCATTATGTTTAGTGATTATTTTATCATTATCTCATTATATATAAATGATATGTTGTTGTTTGGTAATGACAAGGAAATTATTAAGGACTTGAAATCTTAGCTTTCTTTATAGTTTCAAATGAAAGACTTAGGGGCTACTAAGTACATCCTTGGGATGGAAATTAGACATTATTTGGTTAACAAACAAATTTGGATTAGTCAAAGGAAGTATGTTGAGTTTGTTTTGAAGTGTTTTTGTATGGTCAACAATAACTATTGGCTATTCTTATTTATATGGGAACTAAACTTTTAGCTGAGTAATGTCCTACAACACCTACAAAGATGGAGGAGATGAGTTCAGTGCCCTATGCTTGTGCTTTTGAGCGTCATATGTATGCTATGGTATACACCAGACTACACATTGCCCAAGCAGTGGGACTCTTGAGTCATTACATGGCTAATCTTGTATGAGAACATTGGGTTGTAGTGAACAGGATCTTGAAGTATTTGAGGGGTAATTTTAAGTACTCCATATGTTATCATGGTGATATTTTAGAGGACTAACACTCAGGGGATATGTATGATTATGTGGATTTAGATTGGGAAGGGGATGTTGATAGTAGAAGGTTTACCATTGGCTATGTGTTTAGTTTATTCAATGGTACAGTGAGTTGGATGAGTAAGCAATAGGTTATGGTTGCTTTATCCATAATAGAGGTAGAGTACAAGGTAGTTAATCTTGCCTAATTTTAGTCCATTTGGCATTTGATTCTATGTTTAGATGTGGGGTTGAGTCAGAGAATTGTTAATAAGAGTGCCATATATTTGGTAAAGAACCTAAACTTTCACACACAGATGAAGCATATTGATGTCTAGTGCCACTTTGATCGAGACATGGTAGAGGATAGAAGGATAATGCTAGAGAAAGTTGACACCCTGAAGAATGCTATATATGCATTAACAGATATAGTAAGCATAGAGAAGTTCAAGTAGTGTTGGAAGAATTTGGGCCTCTTGACCCCTAGTAGTTATTTGACAATATTGGTGTTTCCTTTGCTCTAGCAAGGTGTTTGACAAGTGAGATAATGTTAGCAAGGTGTCTCAACCTTGTACCTTAATGTTAGGAACACTAAAATGTATTTATGGGCTATAAAGGTTAGTTTTAGTTTTAAAAGTTATTAAAATGGGATATAACTAGCTAGACTTGGTTACTACAACATGGAGCTGTTTAGGATATTCAATAAAAAATAGGCTTAATCAGATTCCTAAATATAAATTTATGGCCTTTGAAAGTTAGCCCCCCCACATCAGAAATGTAAGAGCATCTATTATGCATAAGAGAGTTGTAAAAGGCAGTTAAACATGTTGACCAATAAAATTCACCAAACTATGACATTTCATTAGTATCTTTGAAGGGTTTGACTAAAATAAATTAGAATGCCCAAGTTGGGAGGATAACTATGACATGTTATGATAGATTCTTATGGTAGGTGTAAGGAATATGCTATATTTAGCACAGAGAATCTTCTTGGGACTTGGGCATCAAAATTTGAGTACGAGATTTGGGTGCCACTTTTGGCAGGTATTAGCACATGGTTTTGTGATTCCATTTTAGTGGTTTCACATATTGGTGTCTCTATTTATTGGGTGCTTGGGATGGAGTTTGCATGGTGTATTTTTATAGGTATTGTTATGCTACCAATATTACTCTAGATTTGAGTGTTGGTGTTGTCTCTTCTCAAAGTTCCTTGCCTAGATTATATTGTAATTAATATTATGGTTGATTAATACATTAGCTAAGAGTTTGGAGGTTGGGTTTTTTCTTGAAAGGGATATCCTAGGATACGTCGATGTGTTATGGTGAATGATTTTATTGTGTTGTTTCTTTCTTGAATATTGTTTTATATCATATTTTTGTTGATCTCCCCTCTTAGATTAGTGTAGGAAGTGCTCCTGCACCTTATGAGCCCCTCCCTTTACTTATCCATGCTCTCCTATGACCTTGCTTGCCCCCTCTATCACCACCAACATTATCTCCACAACCATATCATCTTGATTTCCTCTTCCTCATCACCAAGCGTATAGTCAAATTCCTCTATTCTCCCTCTCTCAACTCTAGCCTACCCTCATACCACTCCAACCTACCCTACTACTACCATAACTCCACTTGCTCATCTTCCCTTATCTCTCCCACTAAATTGGATGATGTGTGTCCTGAGAACCCATAGGGCCCATCCTACTTGGCTCACATGTCCCATCCTATCCTCTCTCTCCCCCTTGCATAATATGGTGAGAAGGGGCAAATCTACTAGTACCACTCCTCTAAACTACTATAGAACCATATCCATGTGATGTGTCTTATGTGCTCCTTTCTTATCAATAAGAAAACTCACAACCCTGCACTCATCTTGCATCCCATCCTCTCCATCCTAAACACTCCTCATGCCAATAAATGGGTTTGTAATAAATTCTACTCCACTCATATTGGTTTGAGGTCCTCATAAAGTAGGGAAATGTATCTAACCTCACTACTAGAAGTGCATCTAGATCAAAGATAGCCATTCCTCTCACATAGGGGATAGAATGCTCTAGGACCCACCCCATGATTAATGAAGGGTGGCTAATCATTTGCACTCACAGGTGGGTGATCTAATATATATCTTGGTAAGTGTGAGTTGACACATCTACTCCTCAAGCATATTATTGCCCATGTCGATTCATCTCCATAATAATAGGGGCTTAGTTGTACAAAAATTGGTAACACCCCTTATCACTAACCAACTCAATGGCAAGGATCCTAATCAAGACATTTTGAATAGTTGGAATGTCTATTCTCTCTACCAACCTCAAATCCATCCTTGATCTCAAAACTACATCAAATTTGTTAGGACTAAGGTACCATCAACCTTGTCAATCCTATGTAATTAATTACTCCTAATGTTGTTTGTAAATTTCCATAAGGGAAGATGTATTCACCAAGTAACAGTCTTATTTCAGCCACATTTGGATCCCAATACTTGATAGGGAATCAAGGGGGGCGATGTCACCCCTTGGTGAGGGTTCTGAGGCAACACCCTCAAAGAATTTTTTTTAGAAAATTGCCTTGTAAAATCTTGTAATTTTGTAGTCAATCTGGACCATTCATCATTAGGTCGCAGATCTAACGGTAGAAGTTATGTTAGAGTTTTTTGCTCTAGATGGAAACACTCTTTTAGTGAGGGCATTGTATTACGATTGTGGTGTAGTAGAGAGTCGAGACTGAAAAATAGGTGTTGCTGGATTGAAGACTAAAGAGGAGTCTATTAAAGTTAATATAGACTGGTGCATCTCTTTTTGTGCGGAGTTTTTTCCTGAAAGGGTTTCTCCACGTAAACATTGTGTTGTGTTTAGTTCTTCTATTCCTTTATTTCTTTATATTGCTGATTTGATTTCCTATAATCTCCATTTGGTTCTGCACCTAATTATTATAATAGTTGAAATTAGATTTTCATTCTATAGTTGTTCACCTTCATTTCTAACATTTGGTATTAGATCCTATCTGGTTTTGTGTCTTGGGTGGAAGTGTGAAGGTTTTTTGAGCTATAGTGGGAGTGTTGGTTGAATTTGTTTTGTAGATTTTGTGTAGAAGCCATGGCTGCATCCTCATCCTGATTGGACATCGAAAAATTCACTTGAATGGGTTATGAGCTATAGAAGTTGAAAATGAAGGATCTACTTGAAGAAAGAGATCAATGGTTGGCTACGAAAAAAGAAAAGAAACTCGATGCAATCAGTCAAGATGAGTGGGACAAGATGGACAAAAGGTATGGGGTACAATCTGGTTGTGTCTTGCAGATTCTGTCCTACTGAATGTCTCTGAAGAAAAGACCACATTTATATTATGGAAACGGTTGGATGAGATCTACCAATCCAAAAGTCTAGAAACAAACTTTATCAGAAAAGAAAGTTATTTTCACTTAAAATGAAGGAGGGTGATTCGATAGTAGAGCATTTGAATACATTTAATTTGATTTTGAGTTAGTTGGCTTCTGTTGATGTTAGGATAGATGAAGAAGATAAATGTATCATGTTACTTTGTTCTTTTCCTGAGTCATGGGAAAATTTTATCCTTGCTATTAGTGCTAATCTCAGAGATCCAAAATTGGATGCTCTTGTTGCAACTCTGTTAGCAGAGGAAATGAGAAAGAATGCTACGGATAGTTCAAAGGATGCACTCCATGTCAAGGGAAGGTATAGGGAAAGAAGACAAAAGGGAGATAATAAGGGACCCAAGGATAGTTCTAAGGGTAGATCTAAGACTCTTGAGAAAAAGAGTAGAGTGAAGTGTTGAAACTACAGAAAGAGGGGACATGTGAAGAAGGAATGTCAAAATAAAAATAAATAGTTTGATTCCTCCACAGAGATGTCCTTAGATCTAGGTGATGATGTTTTGATTTCTTCTTGTAGTGTTATGTATAACAAACAGTGGTTGACTAACTTGGGTTGCTTGTATCATAAGAATCCTCATAGAGAATAGTTTTCCACATACAAGAAGTATAATGGAGGTGAAGTATACCTTGGTGAAAACAATTCATATCCTATAATTGGTCGAGGCAAGGTACAGTTGTGTTTCAGTGATGGGAGGATGAAAACCCTCCCTAGTGTTTGTATATTCCAGGTTTAGCTAGGAATTTGATTTTGATTTCTAAGTTGAATGATGTTGGAATGCATATAACATTTGATAAGCATGGTTGCAACTTGGTAAGAGGGAGTTTGGTGATAGTGAGAGGGACAAGGATGTTGAACACCTGGAATACTAAGAGGCGGGGTGAATCAGTATTCTTTGAAACCACTTAAGAATTTAAACATTCATTCCACATTAGGTTTTCTTCTTCATTCTCTGAATCAGTATTTTCTTCTTTCTTTTTCCAAACCTTTTCCATTTCCTTCTTCATCTCTACCAGATCCACATTCTTCACTAGATCACTATTCTTTACCGAATCAACCTTCACATTCTTATTTCTACAAAATTTAGCAATGTGACCTAATTTGTTGCATTCATAACATCTGACATTTTGAACAAGCTTACTTCCATTCATTCTAAATCTGCATTGATTAGCCTTATGCCCAAATCTATTGCATGTATAATAGTAACCATTGAAAGATGAAACCATCATACCCTTATTGTAACCATTCATCATCTGATATTTGCATTCACTAGCTCTATGACTATTGGTATGTGGCAACTGATCATGCAAGTAATGTACACTTGTAACGTATCCTCGCCCGGGTTCGGAGTCGGTTGTTAATTTTTGTTAACCGACAAAAGAAAAATGACATTGTAAAACCCTAATTCTAGAAGCTTCCAAAAAGCTTGATATAAGTGGCTAGGCTGTATGTTGCGGGTATGGAATTCGCAAGATTGTAATATGTTTTGCACTAGATAATAAAATCATTGGATGGTTGAGTTTCTATGGATGTAGCCCATATTGGGTGAACCACGTTAAATTTATGTGTTGATCTCTTTTGTGTTATTCTTCATTGTTATATTTAGGTTATTCAATCTGCATATAATTATTACTGTTTATTGCTTCGATCTACATGAACCCTAACAATGACCAATTCTTTGACATGTAAAACATTGACCAAAGAATGATTGAACATTTTGATTCATCCTGCTTATACATTCCATAGCCTTATGTCCAAATTTATTAGAAGAGTAACAATAGCCAAAGTACCTTTGTGTAGTTGGTTGTTTGATGGGTGGCCTCTTAAAGTTTTTCTTCTGGTTCTGGACATGTCTATTATTACCCTTCTTGACTGTAGTCTTCTTTTGGTTATTGTTCTTCTTAGCATTGTTTGAATTTTGATTTACCTTTGAACTTTCACCCTTTTCAAATGCTAATCCTTCTTTATCCTTAGAAGCCTTTTGATTTGCAATTGCTTCATCAAGTAGTATGGAGCTCTTCTTGAATGTCTTCTTGAACTTTTGCTTTTTCTAGCTCTGTCTTTAAGACCACTATTTCTTATTCAAGCCTTGAGCATTCTTTAGATTTTTCTTTTAGTTTCTCATTTAGGCATTCTTCAATTCTTTTTCCTTCCTCAATTTGCATTTTTAGACTGGTGATTGTCTCATTTGATTGATTAAGTTGTTCATTTACTTCCTTGTATCTTTCTTTGAATTTCTTGTTTTGCTCTCTCAACTTCTTCATGCATTCATTTGCTTCCTTAATATTTTCTTCCAAATCTATGTTCTCACATTGAACTTTTTCCAGATCTTCAAGGGTTGATTTAAGTTCTCCATTCATGTCAACTATGCAGTATTCTTTAGTAAATCCAATAGCAGGAATTTCTTCCAAAGGGATAGGATATCTCCTAGTCACCATGTGTTCACACTTCAAGATCTTCCTCAAGTGGTTAAGCTTCTTCCAAGGAACTTGGCTCTGATACCAATTGTTGAACACCCAGAATACTGAGAGGGGGGTGAATTAGTATTCTCTAAAGCCACTTAAGCATTTAAACATTCATTTCACATAGCATATTTAATTTGTAGTAAGAAAGGAAAGCATGAAATCAACCATCAAAATACATAACACATGAACACCAATTTTTTATGTAGAAAACCCAAAAAGGGAAAAACCACGGTGAGGATTAACTCACATATATGAATAACAATACCAATTACAATAAGGCTCACTGTCCATAAAAGAGAATGCTCAATGCAGGTGGCTCACTACCAAAGGACTCACTGTCCTAAATAGAAAGAGATAGAAGAAGGGGTGGCTCACTGCCAAATATGAATTGCTAGTAATGCATATGACTTATGTTGTAAACACAACTCCCCTGAAGCTCAGAATACTAACTTAACACACTTCTACTTGTTCATCTTCACCACAACCTTATCTTATCCTTCTCTGCATCAAATTTTCCTCACTCACACACACTTAGTTCCTTCACACACTCTTACATCTTTCACACAAGAATTCAATCTTGTTTATATACCGCAATCAAGAAAAACATCAAATAGGTCGGCATAATAGATATATTGTGTGACTTCCTGACTTGTTGGCCCAAAACTTAGCTCTATATGCTTTGTGGAGAGAACCAAAGTGTGTAGCACATTTAGATAGGTCGACATTACCTATTTTTACTCCCATGTCTTTGTTCCATTCATGACTCAACTCTGCACAACCTCACACCTTTAGGTCGGCTCAACTGGTGAACTAGCAATAGCATAAACTAACTGTTAGTTAACAACTCAACATGTGGATCACCAAAATGCTTACCACTTGAAGACTACACACTTCTGACATCCATAAACTTATTCTCAAATCTGCACAAGATATTCATCTATGGTGGAATGTAGAGCATTCGAATATACCAATGGCACTGTTATTACACTATCATTTTAGAGTTTGATACTTTGTCAACTCTATCTTTCACTCCAAATGGCTTCAAGACCTGAGTCTTTGGATTAGACTCCTTTAGTATGTACCAACAATACCTTACAACCACATAGCAAGATTCTTCATAGTGGAGGAGTGTAGATTGAAATATTTTGACCCTGTCATAGGTTTTGTACTAACAATGCCTTAGAAAAATCTTCAACAAATTATGCCTAATTGCGGAACACCAAAATGGAAGGATATCATGCTTAGGTGTATTCTCCTCCACATTGCACTTAGTATCTTCTCCAGATCAATACTTAGGTGTATTCTCTTCCATATCATTCTCTGGACCAACACAACTGTATCCTTACACTTGTTGCCATCAATGACAACACTACTCATTGTCATGCTCATCAGCCTCTTCATCATCGTGCATATGTTGCCAACAATCTCCCCCTTTGTCATTGATGGAAACATAAGCTAATGCTCCAAAACTTCTCCCCCTTTGTCATTAATGACAAAGGAACTACCTGTACATCTACAAATCAAAACCTTTCACCCTATCTCAAAATTGATCTTGCTTTTCTATGTACATACTCCCCCTTACTGTTTTACTCCTATACTTTAATATGTAAATCGAAGTATCAAAATTGTTTTCTTCTATCTTTCTGCATATGTACAAGAAATCAAATTATGAACCTTATTATTTGGAGGGAAGAATATCCTTGTATATATTCTTCAATTGTAGTATTTCATAGTCCCAATGCATCTTGGCAGAGTTGAGTACCTGTATCTGCCCATTAATCTACAAAATAAACTCTTCTTCTTCTTCAATTGGTGTAGTGCAGTTGTCATTTGACCAACCTTATCAGCTTCCTTCGACATCCCTATCAATGCTGCTATCTTGAAACTGACAATTTCTCTTAGCTAACTCATCTGATCCTTGATCAGTTCTCTTTGATTCTACAGTTTCTTGATTATTGCATGAGTCTTTTCAATTTCAACCCTCATATCTCCATTGTTATCCTTTAATGGCTCATAACTTTTGGAGATATTGGTTATCTGCATTTCAAGACCATCAATCTTGTCTTTTATATATTTTGTAGTAATATGCCATGATAAGCAGTACTGATACATTACTTTTACTTCACCTAGGGCATTTTGAATACTCTTTACACTAATACCCAATAGGTTATGTGTCTTGGAACATTTTTCTAATAGATCTATTAGTCTCTTATAGTTAATCTATTCCATTACTCTTTTCTCAGCTTCCTTCTCTAAAGATATAGAGTGACTGTTGAAGGAGTCCATTAGATGTTTCATTTTTGTGCAGGGGTCAAGGAAGTATCTTTCTTTGTATCTCATTGCTTCCTCTAGAAGCTCATTTCCTTCTACTTGTGACTATAGTATTTCCTCTTGAGCAGTAGCTTGAAAGATGGTTCCAAGTTGCAATTTCTTAAGTGGAGATATATTTGACAAATTGATTTGTCCATCCAAAGATGGCAATTGGAATAACTGATGGGATGCAATTGATTGAATTTGTCTCTACTGAGCCAAGAAGTCTCTAATGGAGGCTATTGGAGAGACTCTAGAACACTCACCTTTTGTATTCTTCTTCTCTTCTTCAGAAAAAAGAGACCATGTGTGAACCAAATATCTTCTGAGGGTGGTTTTCTTCATGTATCTCTTCATCTTCTTTGTTCTTCGTAGGAATAGAGGCATTATCCATAGTGCTTTCTACTTGTTCATTTTCCTTCAAGGTTGTCTCACTTTGTTCTCCTTTTTCTTCATCTTTCTTCTCTTCAACATTCTCTACATTCTCCAGAGGAGGATTAACCTGTCCTATATTGAAGCCTTTTGGAGGAGATAAATTCCCAACATCCTAATCCTCTGCATTTGTTGGATAAGTGTTTACTGAAGGAGGTGACACATTTTGCTCAGTTTGAGTAACTTGATCTGTACTTGGTGTTCCAGTCTCTTCATTTTTCTTAGGATGGTCATCATCCTTTTCTCTTTCCTCAGAAGAGGACCCTTCTTCTATTATATCAATTTTCATTTCCTTCAAGATATTTGCAGTTATTCTCAGTGTCTCCTTCTCTAACCTCTTTATTTCCTCTTTTTCATTAGACATTAATGTGTTCAATCTTCTCTTTGTCCTAAATTCTTTGGCTAACCTTTGAGTAGCCTTATTCTTTTCTTGAGCAGAAATTAAGGGACAAATCTTCTCAATTGCCTTACTTCTCCTCTTAGAATCCTTGTTCATGGCTTCATCTATTCTCTTGGTTAATAAGCTAGCAAGACTATCAAGTAACTGATCAATAATCTCTATTAAAGCAACATTGAAAGCATCCATGTACCTAATTATTACAGTTTCAATGATTGATTTGTCATCTAAGGATCTTTCATCATAGAGTTCTGCTACTTCCTTTAGATTTTCATATTTTTTTATGGCAGTAATAGTAGCTTCAAGTTGCAAGGGTGGAAGACTTGTTTTCTTTGACTCCTTTTTCTTTCCTTTTGCCTTAGGAGATTCGACTCCTTTATCAGATTTCTCTTCTCTTCTTTTGAAGATGAAGCCTTCCTTTTCCTTTTCACCTTCTTCCTCACTTTCTGTAATTCTTGCTTTCTTGGTGTCTATTTCTTCTTCAGAGGTTTGAGGCCCTCTTTTCTTCTTTCAGACCAATTTAGGTCCTTCTTCTTCCTCTTCTTCATCATCATCATGGCTAATGTATTTTTCCCTTGTATCCTTTTCTTTTAACCTTCTCTTCTTGGGAGGTTGTTGTTGCACAGAGGCACTTGATATTGTTTTCTTTGCAGAAGATGTAGCTCAGGAGGCTTTTGGGACAGCAAGAGCAGAGACAGAAGTCCTAGCAGACCTTCATATGTTGGTAGACTCTTCTAGAGGAGCAGGTACGTCTTTTGATTTCTCCACAGAATTCTTTAGTGATACTATCTCTTCTAATCTGGTCCTCATTTTCTCATCATTTTTCTTTATTTCTTTCTCCATGTGCTTCAAATGCACTTCAGTGGATTTTTCTTCATATGTCCCAAATCTTTCTACAGAGCTATCTCTTGGTTTGCTATGCATTAGGTCTACAAGCCCAATGACTATGTCTTCAGCAACTTCATAGCCCATCTCTGAAATCTAGACTATTCTGGGTTCCACTGCTTCCATTATGCACTCATCTTTACCCACCATGAAAATGATATCATTCTTATATTTCTCTACAACCTTCTTAGGAATCCTTTCTCTTGCATGCATTTTCTTCTGGAAATTCTTAAAGAAACCCTATAATGCAGCATTCTGGGTCTCTAAGTTGCCCAACCTTCTTAGATGGTCTCTAATTTGTACCGCAATAGGAATATCTCTCAACCATACCATGTTCTTTGTTCTGGGAATCTCTCTGAGAAAGTAAAATAGTAGGCATATGATCAGGGAACCATACCGAAAAGGGTACCAGGATTCTTTGGTCTTTTGAAGGTTTTCCATTAGCTATTGTCTCAACAATTCACATAAGTCAAAGTCTTTATTTTCTTTTACCATTTGATATGCAGTATGTATCACTATGGTATACACAAAGTTTTCTCTGTTTGTGAATAATATATTGTATCTAATCACCATTGATGCATACCTCACTGCAGGATCCTCAATATCATTTATAGTAAGAGCTCACTTGTCAAACTTCATTTTGGTGAGCTTCATCACCACATCATTTTTCACAGACTTTAATGTTGGAACTATTCTAGAGGAACATAACCCTATTACAACCCTAATTACCTCTTTGTTGATCATGTGCGGCAAATCCAACCACATGAACTTGTCATGAATACAACTCAATACATATTTAACCCAAGCATCCTCATAGAACACGGGGAAGTTGTTCCATACATCTAACTTCTTCTCCATCAAACCCTTGTATTCATGTTTTATCTCAAAGTCATCATCAGTTAGGTCATTTACCCATAGTTGTCCCAAGTTCACATGATTATATTCTTATATCTTTGTGTGGATGTACATCCTCACATCCTCTATATGTAAAACACCATATGGAATGTCTGAAAAGGCACCATTTGGATCCATCTCCATAGATTTGAATGGATGTTGTTTGAACTTAGGGTGAGGTCGATCGACTAACTCTACAACTTGTGGGGTAAACATCTTCAAAATACTAAAAAACTTTAGGGCAAGATAGAAAACAGTAAATACCTTTCAATTGCTTCTGATTAGGGTTTGATTAGCTTCTCCTTGCTCTTTCACTTTCTCTCTTCAAATTTTGATTGCAAATGATCTTCTTGTTAAGTGAGATTTCTTAAAAACCCCTTTTTGCAAAACCTAATTCGCATTCAATGCACAGATTGATAAAGTTGTCAAAGCTTTAACTATGATACATAGTCACCTTTAATTTCTTTGCAAACTTCTGTAACATGATTTTTTTCACCAGTGTTTTCTTCAATAGGTCGAACATGTCAACCTATACCTCATATCCGCGTTTTGTAGGCATTGACACCATATCTTTGGTAGGGGATTAAAGTTTGTCTGTTAAATCTCCCCCTAAGCCAAAGCTTTCTACTTAGTTTTTAGGGGAAACATCTGCACCAAAGACTAGTACGGCCTCATCCTTCATCTTATTTTCTTCTTTCTTTTTCCAGACCTTGTCCATTTCCTTCTTCATCTCTACCAGATCCACATTCTTCACTAGATCACTCTTCTTTATTGAATCAACCTTCACATTCTTATTTCTGCAAAATTTAGCAATGTGACCTAATTTGTTGCATTTATAACATTTGACATTTTGAACAAGCTTACTTCCATTCATTCTGAATGTGCATTGATTAGCCTTATGCCCAAATCTACTGCATGTATAACAGTAACCATTGAAAGATGAAACCATCATACCCTTATTGTAACCATTCATCATCTGATTTCTGCATTCACTAGTTCTATAACCAATTCTTTGACATGTAAAACATTGACCAGAGAATGATTGAACATACTGATTCATCCTGCTTCTGCATTCCATAGCCTTATGTCTAAATTTATTGCAAGAGTAACAATAGCTAGAGTACCTTTGTGTAGCTGGTTATCTGATGGGTGACCTCTTGAAGTTTTTCTTCTGGTCCCAGACATGTCTGTTATTACCCTTCTTGATTGTAGTCTTCTTTTGGTTATTGTTCTTCTTCTCAGCATTGTTGAAGTATGATTTGCCTTTGAACTTTCACCCTTTTCAAATCCTAATCCTTCTTTATCCTTAGAAGCCTTTTGATTTGCAAATCATTTCATCAAGTAGTATGGAGCTCTTCTTGAATTTGTCTTCTTGAATTTTTACTTTTTCCAGCTCTATCTTTAAGACCATCATTTCTTGTTCAAGCCTTGAGCATTCTTTATATTTTCCTTTCAGTTTAACATTTAGGCATTCTTCAATTCTTTTTCCTTCCTCAATTTGTATTTCCAGACTAGTGATCGTCTCATTTGATTGATTAAGATGTTCATTTACTTCCTTGTATCTTTCTTTGAATTTCTTGTTTTGCTCTCTCAACTTCTTGATGCATTCATCTGCTTCCTTAATTTTTTCTTCTAGATCTTTGTTCTCACATTAAACTTTTTCTAGATCTTCAAGGGCTGATTTAAGTTCTCCATTCATGTCAACTATGCAATCTTCTTTAGTAAATCCAATATCAAGAATTTGTTCTAGAGGGATAGGATATCTCCTAGTCGCCATGTGTTCACACTTCAAGATCTTCCTCAAGCGGTTAAGCTTCTTCCAAGGAACTAGCTCTAATACCAATTGTTGAATACCTGGAATACTGAGAGGGGGGATGAATCAATATTCTCTAAAACCACTTAAGCATTTAAACATTCATTCCACATAGCATATTTAATTTGCAGTAAGAAAGGAAAGCATGAAATAAACCATCAAAATACATAACACATGAACACCAAATTTTTATGTGCAAAACCAAAAAAGGGAAAAACCACGGTGAGGATTAGCTCACATATATGAATAACAATACCGATTACAATTAGGCTCACTGCCAAAGGGACTCACTATCCATAAAAGAGAATGTTCACTGTAGGTGGCTCACTGCCAAAGGACTCACTACCCTGAATAGAAAGAGATAGAAGAAGGGGTGGCTCACTACCAAATATGAACTGCTAGTAATACATCTGACTTATGTTGTAAACACAATTCCACTAAAGCTCATAATATAACTTAACACACTTCATCTTCACCACAACCTTGTCTTATCCTTCTTTGCATCAGATTTCACTCACTCACACACACTTAGTTCCTTCACACACTCTCACATCTTTCACACAAGAATTCAATACTGTTTATATACCACAATTAAGCAAAACATCAAACAGGTCAGCATAATAGATATATTGTGTGACTTCCTGACCTGTCGGCCCAAAACTCAAGTCTATATGCTTTGCAGAGAGAACCAAAGCGTGTAGCAAATTTAGATAGGTCAACATAACCTATTTTTACTCCCATGACTTTGTTCCATTCATGAATCAACTCCGCACAACCTCAACACCTTTAGGTCTCCTCAACTGGTGAAGTAGTAATAGCATGAACCAACTGTTAGTTCACAACTCAACATGCAGATCACCAAAATGCTTACCACTTGAAGACTACACACTTCTGACATCCATAAACTTATTCTAAATTCTGCATAGCAAGATATTCATCTGCAGTGGAATGCAAAGCATTCCAATAGACCAATGGCACTATTATTAAATTGTCATTTCAAAGTTCGATACTCTGTCAACTCTATCTTTCACTTCGGATGGCTTCAAAACCTGAGTCTTTGGATTTAGACTCCTTTATTATGCACCAACAATACCTTACAACTACATATAAAGATTCTTCATAGTGGAGGGGTGCGGACTAAAATACTGTGACCCTATCATAGGTTATGTACTACAAATGCCTTAGGAAAATCTTTAGTAAGTTGTGCCTGACTGCGGAACACCAAAATGGAAGGATATCATGCTTAGGTGTATTTTCCTCTATATTGCACTTAGTAGCTTCTTTGGATCAACACTTAGGTGTATTCTCTTGCATATCATTCTCCGGACCAACACAACTATATCCTTACACTTTATTGCCATCAATGACAACACTACTCACTATCATGCTCATCAGGCTCTTCATCATCATGCATATGTTGCCAACAAAGGAAGGGGACTCTGTTTAAGCTAGAAGTCACTACTATTTATAATTCTACCAATATAACTAAAAAAATTGAAAATACTTGTATGTTGTGGCACCGCAGATTGGCCCACATAAGTGAAACTAGTTTTAAAACCATTTTGAGTAAAAAATTGTTAGACAGTTTATCTTATTCTGATGAGAATTTTGATTTTTGTGAACATTATGTGTTTGGAAAACATAATAGAAATTCATTTCCTTTAGGCAGTTATAAATCTAAAAATAAATGGAAACTTATTCATTCGGATGTATTTGGTCCTGTGGATGTTGAATCAATTGGAAACTCTAGATATTTTGTTTCCTTCATTGATGATGTCTCAAGATTTACCTAGATTTATTTTATGCAAGATAAATTTGAAGTATTCACTAAGTTTAATAAATTTAAAGCCAATTGAAAAGAAATCAGATTGTAAAATAAAGGTTTTGAGATCTGACAATGGAGGGGAATATTGTTATGGGGACTTTGATGAATTCTGTAAGCATGTAGGAATTGTTAGATAGAAGACTACTCTATATACTCCACAATAGAATGGAGTGGCAGAAAGGATGAATTGGACAATCATGGAAAGAGCTAGAAGTATGCTAAGTGGTTCATAGTTGGATAGATGCTTTTGGGTAGAAGTTGTGAGTACTGCTTGTTACTTATTGAATAGATCTCGTTGCAAGGCTCTTGAAACAACTTCTTATGAAGTGTGGATAGGTAAGAAACCTTCTATTTCACATTTAAGGGTATTTGGCTATGAGGATTATGTTCATGTGCCTAAAGAAAAATGATCTAAGTTGGACCCAACAACTAAAAAGTGCATTTTCATTAGATATGGTGATAATGTTAAAGGTTATCAGCTTTGGAATCCACTAACCCATAAGATTATCTATTCTAGAGATAGTAGACATGATATTTCCACAGTCCATGATAGATTGTTATATCGAGCTTCTAGAAACACTATGTGTAGCTTATTTGTATCGACATTTCGGATCACACTCTGTGATCCATCATCAGGAAGAAAAGAAGAGAAAACATAGTTGTAGTTGCAGAGATAGTGCCTTAAAAAGAGAGAGGGGGTGGGGGGAAAAGGTGGGCACGAGTAACCATAATTAAGGAAAATTAATTAATTAGGGAGGGAGGAAATAAGTTGATGCAATGAATAATAATAACAAGAGTATAGTACTGAAACAAAGGTAAGAGAGAAAGAAAAAAATATTAAAATAAATGTATATCTATATTTATAAATATATATATCGAGGGAGAGAGGAGATTAGAGTAACAAGATAGCGAATTTATATATAATATTATTATATATGATATAATGAAATTAAATATAGATGAGAAAACTACATATACATGTTGCCCCAAAGTAAAAAGAAAAATCAAAAAAGCCAAAGCATAAAAGATAACAAAAGTAAAAATAAGAGGCATCGAATCAAAACAAGAGCAAAGAAAGAAGGAGAAATAAACCACCAAGCATAAAGAAATCAAATAAAAACTATATAAATGCATAAAAATATAGATGAGAAAGAATGGATAAAGAGAAGAAGAGCAAATGAAATGTGTTATTATAAAATAAAAACGAGTAAGAGATGAGGAAAACTAAATACAAATAATATCTAAATGCATATATATAAAAGAACCTAAACAAGGTAAGAAAGAAAGGAGCGAAAAGGACGAAGAGAAAAAGAGGCTGAGGACAAGAAATGATGAAAAAGGAACAGGAAAGATATAAAGAAAAAACAAGATGAAGATGAAAGTATGAAGGTGCAATTAAATGAAAAATTGTGTGGGAAGCATACCAGTGTATGAAATTAAGAAAAAATGTAAGTATAATTGAGTAAAAAGGAGCTAAAATTTAAAAAGAAAAGAGCAAGAAAAGTAGATTAGAGGAGAAAGGAACCGGGAGAGAAAAAATGGGGGGGGCTAAGACTAAGAGGAGGGAGACAGGGAAGAGGGAGAGGGATAAAAAGAAAAAGGAAAAAGAGTTGGTAGAAGATGGGGGAAAGGTGGAAGGGTAGGGGGCACTGGGGAGGGAGAGTGGCTTGGAACAGGGGAGGGGTTCAGAGGTAGGAGTGAGGAGAGGAGTGGATCAAAAACAAATGGGGGGGAAGGGGAGAGGGAGAGGAGGAAAGGAGGGGAGAACGAAAGGAAGAGCTAGGCACAGAATGAACTAAGATGAGGAGGCAAAGAGAGACTAGGGGGTTAGGTCTCGAGGGAGTCTAAAATGGGATTCCAGGTATGGTTTAAGATCCACCCTTCATCCCTATTAGGTTGGAGGGGTTATTTCTGATGAAGATAGCCTCCTTCAATTTTCTTTTGTAGTTGTCTTCCTTGGCTAGGACACAGGTATCTTCAAGGTGAATATGGTGTTTGGTGTTAGAGCAGTGTTTGGCAAGGGCTAATTTTGCAACTCTTTCATGCCTGAGATCTGCACTGTGCTCTTTGATTCTCGTACAGATTGATCTTCCAGTTTCACCTATGTAGGGGATACCACAAGAGCAATCTATTTTGTAAACACCTGAGTTTAAAAGAATGTTGTGAGAGTCTTTAGTGGACGGGATAAGGTTACAAATAGTGGAAAGGGGTCTGAAAGCACATTTGAGCCCTTTCTTGCGAAGGATTTTGGTAATCTTGTTAGAGATACCTTTGATGAAAGGAAGGGTGGCACCAGAGGCGACTACAGAGTCTTGATTATTAGGTTTCAGATTAAGGCGGGATTGAGCTTGTTTGAAGGATTTTTTTATGTTCTTGGTGTGGTAACCATTTAGTTTGAAGATTTTGGTAAGGTAGGACAACTCTTGGTTTATGTGGTCATTGTTACAAATGCAGAAAGCCCTCGTAGCTAAGGTTTTGAGGACACTAGATTTGTGTGAAGGGTGATGGTGTGAGGAGGCATGAAGATAGAGGTCAGTGTGGGTGGATTTTCTGAAAACACGGCGGCCAAGGGAACCATCTTCTTTTCTCATGAGAAGGATGTCAAGGAAGGGGAGTTGGTTGTTAGTTTCAAGCTCTTTGGTGAATTGGATGCAAGGGGCAATGCTGTTGAGGTGATTGTGGAAGATTTCAAGTTGTTCAATGCCATGTGGCCAACATATATTGGTGTCATCCACATAGCGTTTCCACCAAGTTGGTTTGAGAGGGAAGGAGTTTAGGGCAAGTTCTTCAACGTGTTCCATATATAGGTTGGCAATGACTGGGGAGAGAGGAGAGCCCATGGCCACTCCATCAGACTGCTCATAAACTACGTCTTGCAAAGTGAAGAACATGGATTTTAAGAAAAGTTCAACCAGTGAGGCAATTTCTTCATTGGTTTTCTGTCTAACTAGCAGAATGGAGTCTTGGAGAGGGACTTTGGTGAAGAGGGAGACTACATCAAAGCTGACCAAAATGTCATCTTTATTGACTTTCTTATCTTTAATGAAGTCAACAAAGTGGGTTGAGTCTTTAATGAAGGAAGAGGACTTGCCAATAAGGGGAGAACTTAATTTGGCTAAGAAGGCGGCAAGTTTATACGTGGGGGAGAAAGTTGTGTCGACAATCGGTCTGAGAGGAATGTTGGCCTTGTGGATTTTTGGCACACCATAGATGCGAGGTGTGATTTCTTTATTGGGCAAGAGACGTTTTTGGGTGTCATCATCAAAGGTAGAACTAGAAATGGCAGTTCTAACATGTTTCATAATTTTAGAAATCAGATTGTGGGGGAGGATTATGTAGCTGCCACTGTTGTTAAGATGGTCCAACATTTTTGTGTTGTAGTTGGATTTGTTCATGATGACAGTGGTGTTCCCTTTATCTGCTTTAATGATAAAAATATCTTGGTTGCAAGTGAGTCTCTTTAAAGCAAGAAGTTCATTTTTGGGAACATTTCGCTTGGGGGGCTTTGTGTGTCTAAGTGTGACAGCTCAATCTTGTATCACTTCGTTAGCAACATTATCGAGTAAAGAATGGACAACATTTTCAATTTCAATGAGGAAATTAATTTTAGGAATGGAAGATGGGGAGATGGCAAAACCAATGCCTCGTCTGAGAAAGTTAAGGGCGAGGGGCTCAATGTTTAGGTTGGACAGAATGAGCCCCTCGCCCTTAACTTTCTTAGATGAGGCATTCGTTTTGCCATCTCCCCATCTTCCATTCCTAAAATTAATTTCCTCATTGAAATTGAAAATGATGTCCATTCTTTACCCGATAACATTGCTAACGAAGTGAGACAAGATTGTGTTGTCGCACTTAGACACGCAAAGCCCCCCAAGTGAAACATTCCCAAAAATGAACTTCTTGCTTTCAAGAGACTCACTCGCAACCAAGATATTGTTATCGTTAAAGCAGATAAAGGGAACGCCACTGTCATCATGAACAAATCTGACTACAACACAAAAATGTTGGACCATCTTAACAACAGTGGCAGCTACATAATCCTCCCCCATAATCTAATTTCTAAAATTATGAAATGTGTTAGAACTGTCATTTCTAGTTCTACCTTTGATGACGGTGTAGACAGCAAATTAGTTAAGTGAATAAATAATGTAATAAGATGTAATTAGTTGTCGGTACCAACCGATAGGTTGGGTAGTTTGGATTCGGTACCAATGGTTGGCGTCACAACCAACCTTGGCCATGAGTATTTAATTGTCAATGCATTGTAGTCAGAGGCATCGGTGATTTGACAATAGTTGATATGCAAACATTGGAGTCATAATGAAATATGTATGTTGCTACCATGCACATTGTAATGTTTCCTGTGAATCAATAATGAATATAATGGTCTATTCTGAGCAATTCTATTATGTTCGTATGATGCACTATACTACTACTTTAATTCTGTTTACTTCATATTCTGTGAAACACACCATATTGCGGTAAATAGACGGCACCAAAAAATGTCTCTTGCCCAATAAAGAAATCACACCTCGCATCTATGGTGTGCCAAAAATCCACAAGGCCAACATTCCTCTTAGACCGATTGTCGACACAACTTTCTCCCCCACGTATAAACTTGCCACCTTCGTAGCCAAATTAATTTCTCCCCTTATTGGCAAGTCCTCTTCCTTCATTAAAGACTCGACCCACTTTGTTGACTTCATTAAAGATAAGAAAGTCAATAAAGATGACATTTTGGTCAGCTTTGATGTACTCTCCCTCTTCACCAAAGTCCCTCTCCAAGACTCCATTTTGCTAGTTAGATAGAAAACCAATGAAGAAATTGCCTCACTGGTTGAACTTTGCTTAAAATCCATGTTCTTCACTTTCCAAGACGTAGTTTATGAGCAGTCCAATGGAGTGGCCATGGGCTCTCCTCTATCCCCAGTCATTGCCAACCTATACATGGAACACTTTGAAGAACTTGCCCTAAACTCCTTCCCTCTCAAACCAACCTGGTGGAAACGCTATGTGGATGACACCAATATATGTTGGCCACATGGCATTGAACAACTTGAAATCTTCCACAATCACCTCAACAGCATTGCCCCTTGCATCCAATTCACCAAAGAGCTTGAAACTAACAACCAACTCCCCTTCCTTGACATCCTTCTCATGAGAAAAGAAGATGGTTCCCTTGGCTGCCGTGTTTTTAGAAAATCCACCCACACTGACCTCTATCTTCATGCCTCCTCACACCATCACCCTTCACACAAATCTAGTGTCCTCAAAACCTTAGCTACGAGGGCTTTCCGCATCTGTGACAATGACCACATAAACCAAGAGTTGTCCTACCTTACCAAAATCTTCAAACTAAATGGTTACCACACCAAGAACATCAAAAAATCCTTTAAACAAGCTCAATCCCACCTTAATCTGAAACCTAATAATCAAGACTCTGTAGTCGCCTCTGGTACCACCTTTCCTTTCATCAAAGGTATCTCTAACAAGATTGCCAGAATCCTTCGCAAGACAGGGCTCAAATGTGCTTTCAAACCCCTTTCCACTATTCGTAACCTTATCCCGTCCACTAAAGACTCTCACAATGTTCTTTTAAACTTAGGCGTTTACAAAATAGATTGCTTTTGTGGTATCCCCTGCATAGGTGAAACCGGAAGATCAATCTGTATGAGAATCAAAGAGCACAGTGTAGATCTCAGGCATGAAAGAGTTGTAAAATCAGCCCTTGCCAAACACTGCTCTAACACCAAACACCATATTCACCTCGAAGATACCTGTGTCCTAGCCAAGGAAGACAACTTCTTCAAAAGAAAACTAAAGGAGGCTATCTTCATCAGAAATAACCCCTCCAAACTAAATAGGGATGAAGGGTGGATCTTAAACCATACCTGGAATCCTGTTTTAGACTCCCTCGAGACCTAACCTCCTAGTCTCTCTTTGCCTCCTCATCTTAGTTCATTCTGCGCCTAGCTCTTCCTTCCGTTCTCCCCTCCTTTCCTCCTCTCCCTCTCCCCTTCCCCCCCATTTGTTTTTGATCCACTCCTCTCCTCACTCCTACCTCTGAACCCCTCCCCTATTCTAAGCCACTCTCCCTCCCCAGTACCCCCTACCCTTCCACCTTTCCCCCGTCTTCTACCAATTCTTTTTCCTTTTTCTTTTTATCCCTCTCCCTCTTCCTTGTCTCCCTCCTCTTAGTCTTAGCCCCCCCCCCCCCCTTTTTTCTCTCCCGGTTCCTTTCTCCTCTAATCTACTTTTCTTGCTCTTTTCTTTTTAAATTTTAGCTCCTTTTTACTCAGTTATACTTACATTTTTTCTTAATTTCATACACTAGTATGCTTCCCACACATTTTTTCATTTAATTGCACCTTCATACTTTCATCTTCATCTTGTTTTTTCTTTATATCTTTCCCGTTCCTTTTTCATCATTTCTTGTCCTCAGCCTCTTCTTCTCTTCATCCTTTTCGCTCCTTTCTTTCTTACCTTGTTTAGGTTCTTTTATATATATGCATTTAGATATTATTTGTATTTAGTTTTCCTCATGTATTACTCATTTTTATTTTATAATAACACATTTTATTTGCTCTTCTTCTCTTTATCCATTCTTTCTCATCTATATTTTTATGCATTTATATAGTTTTTATTTGATTTCTTTATGCTTGGTGGTTTATTTCTCCTTCTTTCTTTGCTTTTGTTTTGATTCGATGCCTCTTGTTTTTACTTTTGTTATCTTTTATGCTTTGGCTTTTTTGATTTTTCTTTTTACTTTGGGGCAACATGTATATGTAGTTTTCTCATCTATATTTAATTTCATTATATCATATATAATAATATTATATATAAATTCGCTATCTTGTTACTCTAATCTCCTCTCTCCCTTGATATATATATTTATAAATATAGATATACATATATTTTAAAATTTTTTTTCTTTCTCTCTTACCTTTGTTTCAGTACTATACTCTTGTTATTATTATTCATTGCATCAACTTATTTCCTCCCTCCCTAATTAATTAATTTTCCTTAATTACGGTTACACATGCCCACCTTTCCCCCCCCACCCCTTCTCTCTTTTTAAGGCACTATCTTTGCAACTACAACTATGTTTTCTCTTCTTTTCTTCCTGATGATGGATCATGGAGTGTGATCCGAAATGTCAATCCAAATAAGCTACACACAGTGTTTCCAGAAGCTCGATATAATATTCTAGAGATGTCATTTCTGGGGAACTTAGAGTTATTTCAGATTATGAATAGCCAAAAGAAAAAGATAAGGAAAAGAGAGTGCACTTTGAGATTAAGCAGGAAAGTGCACCTTTGGAAGAACAAAGAGATGGATTTGAGGATGAGGAGAATGAAGATGAAAAAGAAGAGGGTTCAAGTGAGGTTATTGAGCAAATTGAAGAGGTTGAGCAAGCTCAAGAACAAGAAGAGCCCCTTACTCCTATTCCCAGAAGATCCACAAGATAATGGAATCTAATTAACAAGTGTATCCCACCAGATTTTCATTGTATATTTTATTTATTAAGTATTGACGATGAACCTAGATCTTACAAGGAGGCTATAGATTCAATTGATAGTGAGTCTTGGCAATAGGCCATGTTCGAGAAGATGATGGCATTAGACTCGTGTGACACCTGGGATCTTGTGTGTTTTACCAGAGGTAGAAAGGCCATCAGATGTAAGTGGGTCTTCAAGAAGAAGTTTGGAGTAGATGGTTCATTGGAGAAGTACAAGGCCAGACTAGTGGCCAAAGGCTACTCCCAAAGAGAGGGAGTTGATTTTGGTGAAATATTCTCTCATGTTTCTAAATTATCCTTGATTAGATTTTTGTTATCTATTATTGTTGCTTCGCTAAATTATCCTCGATTAGATTTTTGTTATCTATTGCTATTGTTAATGACATTGAGATTGAGCAAATATGTTAAAACAACTTTTTTGCACAGAGACTTGGAAGAGAAAATTTACATGCAACAACCTACATGGTTTGAGGTAAAGGGAAAGAACATTGGGTATGCAAATTAAAATAGTCTCTTTATGGTTTAAAATAATCTTCCCAAATGTGGTATTAGAAATTTGACTCTTTTGTTTTAAAATTGGGTTTTGTTAGAAGCAAAGAGGATCATTGTATTTACATTGAATGTATTGATGATCATATATTGAGTATTGTCTTCTATGTGGATGATGTGTTATTTTTAGTAATATTAAGGGTATGATCAGTGAACTGAAATCCCAACTTTTAGGTGCATTTGAGATGAAGGATCTAGGAACAACTAGGTATATTTTGGGGATGGAGATAAAAAGAGATCAGGTAAACAAAAAGCTTTGGTTATCACAAAGTAAGTATGTTGCTAATATTCTAGACAAATTTTGTATGCAAGATTGTAATACAATTAGAATTCCTTTACCAGTCAACACTAAGATTTCATTAGATATGTGTCCTAAGAATAAAGATGATTTAGAGGATATATCTAAGGTTCCACATGTTAGTGCTATAGCAAGTTTGATTATGCAATGGTTTACACTATGCCAGATATTGCCCAAGCAGTGGGAGTTTTGAGCAGGTTTATGTCTAACCCTGGTAGACAACATTAGAATTATGCAAAGAAGGTGTTTAGATATTTGGCTGGTACTTCTGATTACTGTTTGGTTTATTCTGGTACTAATAGTATGGAAAAGACATTGGACATACATGGTTATGTTGATGTAGATTGGGTAGGTGACTTAGATAGTTGAAGGTCCACAAGTGGGTATGTATTTACTCTTTTGGAGGAGCAGTGAGTTGGATGAGTAAGAGGCAGCATACAATTGCATTATCGACCACTGAAGTCGAATACATGACAACTACCCATGTCTCTGAGGAAGCAGTTTGGTTACAGAGATTGTGTGCAGGTATTGGTTTTGATTGTAGGACTATTCAAATTGGTTGTGATAGCCATAGTGTGATATGTTTGGCCAAGAATCCTATGTATCATGCAAAGATGAAGTATGTGGATGTTCAGTACCCCTTTGTTCATGAATTGATTTCTAATGGATAGGTTGAGCTAAAGAAGATTGACACTCAAAAGAATGTTGCAGATTCACTTACTAAACCTGTGAGCACAAAGAGGTCTACGTGGTGTAGGGAGGCCATGGATCTTGTTCCTAGTACTTAATTATTTTATGTTTTTCCTATGGATGAATTTACAATGTATGATGTCAAGTGGGAGAATGTTAGGATTAAGGTGCCATCAACCTTGTAAATCCTATGTAATTAATTACTCCTAATGTTATTTGTAAATTTCCATAAGGGAATATGTATTCGCTAAGCAGTGGTCTTCTTTCAGTTGCATTTAGATCCTAGTACTTGACAGGGAGTCCAAGGGGGGTGATGTCTCCCCCTTGGTGGGGGTTCAGGGGCAGCGCCCGTAAAGATTTTTTTAATAGAAAGTTGCCTTATAAACTATTGTAATTTTGTATTCAATCTGGATCATTTAACATTAGGTCATAGATGTGATGGTAGAGTTCTGTTAGGGTTTTTTTTCCTAGATGGCAACACTCTTTTAATGAGGGCATTGTATTACGGTTGTTGTGTAGTATAGAGTTGAGACTAAAAATAGGTGCTACTAGATTGAAGATTGAAGAGGAGGTTGTTAGTGATGTATTGTAAACTCTATTGAAGTTAATACAGACTGGTGCATCTCTTCTTGTGTGGAGTTTTTTCTTGAAAGGGTTTCTCCACATAAACATTGTGTTATGTGTTTAGTTCTTTCCTTTATTTCTTTGTATTGCCAATTTGATTTCTTATAATCTCCATTTGGTTCTACACTTGATTATTATAATAGTTGAAATCAAATTTCCATTCTATAGATGTTCACCTTCATTTCTAACAAACTTGCGTATCTCCAAAGTACATAGTCTAGGGCTTAATCTCTTGCCTATCCTTGGGGTCCTCAAGGATGAGGACTTTCCTTATGATGGGGATCCCCGGTATCCTATATGTGTCAAAAAGAGTGATCATCTACTCATCCTCTATTTATAACAACTGGAGGGTGTTTCAGTGCACATCCTAAATAACAAAGAATCTAGTTGGAGGATGGGATGAAAGGAATCCTCACTCCTCTCGATACCTAATCCTTGCCAAAATCTCCCTCTCTATAATTGATAGTATACCCAAAGCCTCCCAATCCAATCTTGCTCTCAGGCACCACTTCGCCTAATACAGTCACCCTACATGCACTCATCAAGAAAACATTGCTAGTGTCATCTCAAAAAATATAAAAGACTTGCTATAAAACCAAGTTTTATAGTTATAATGATGAATTTTCCACTTTCTACAAGTAATGATTTTGGCATGCAATCATGATAATTATGTTTCTATTTCAATGTTTTTTGTCCCTACCATGGCAATCGTGCATCCACCACAACTTTCTACTACCTACCAAATGATCTTCACCTTGACATTCATTTCCCCAACTGGCAGTGACTTCCCCATCATGGACCATGTCAATCATGTTTTTTTCACTATATTCTTTAAAAAACTTGGTTATTTTGTGTTTACCATAGTGAATGCATCCCTACCAAAATTAATAAATTCATTGCAAAGCAAAAAAGTCATCTGTCACACTCTAAAAGAAAAAAATAACCTAAATAGTAGAAAAATGCATGAAAATAAAAAATGTCAAGTATGTTCCCATTCTCTACTCAAAAATACTTTGAATCTACTCACAAAAAAAAAGATTTTTCTTTAGTATGCACCTTTCATCGCTCACCACCCTGTGTTATTGTCATTTCTAGAATGCTCATCTTGTCCTCTCTAATGACTCCTACACTAAAATTTGTTGGTGGTCAACCAAAGCTCAATTTCACCAAGTGTGAGAGTGAAAACAACCTTTTAGAAAACCTAATTTTTGTTTATATTGGCAATTCATAATTAGGTCTCATGTTGACATCTAGACCAATGGGGTCATGCCACGAGTGTAAAACTATTGTAGGGATGAAAACAATAGTAAAATGGGGCCAAAAGCTAAATATTATTGTATATTCAGATTACTCTCAAAATTCTATGTAATTTCAAAAAATGGCACCATGTTTCAAATTCATATGTAAATGTTATGGCTCTGAAGGTTGTTTCTAAAGACGGTGACTTGCTGCCAAAATCACATAGGTTGCTACCAAAGTGAATTTGATGAGTTTTTAACACATTTAAATGATTGTTGGGTCATTTTGGAAGCTTGTTGAGGGTGTATAGTCATCCTATGTTGCATTTCAACATCTTACAAGCATCCAAATCATAATAGCAACAAAATAAGTGATTAAAATTTACCATGTTTAATTAAAAACACCTAAAAGAGTAAATTTTTGAGTTCTAATGAAGTGATGATTTGTTTTATGGTATTTTACCTTCTATATTTTGATCATGGGAGGCTCATAGAAGTTTAAGATACTAGTTAATATCTTTGTTTAAGTGTATAGTGCATATTAAAGATGTTAGCATATCCATTTTGAATTGGATTGAGTGCTAGTTCTACTTCATTTGAGGTATTGGCATTGAATTAAATCCATTGCTAGTGGGTAGAGTGTGGCATAGCCACCTTGTTTACAATCCAAGTGGTATTAGAGGAGCAAAACCTTTTGTTTGTACTTTAGTTATTTTATTACATGTGTATGTCATCCATGAGGTCAAGTAGAAAAGTTAATTATTGCCATTTGAGCTTGAAATAGAGTCAATAGAGTGGTTAAGAAGAGTTAGGACAAAAAGTATGTTAGAGGATGATAGAGAGGCACATTTTAGAAGGTTGAAAGTAGATTTTGCAAGGATTACCCATATCAAAGAGAATATTGAGAGGCTTGAGAGCATGATACTAGCCTTGATATGGAAGATGGGGAATCTAAAAGATTATTTAGAAGAAGAGGAGTTGGAGAAGAGTAATCATGTGCAAGAAGAGTAATCGTCTAGGAGGTTTTTCAAAGATAAAGTGAAAATAAACATTCAAATCTATGATGGCAAGATTTGTGTAGAGAAGCTCGATCAATGGATCTCACAAATGGAAGCATATTTTAGCCTTCACAATATGTCTCTAAACCAACATATTTCCTTTTCATGGTTGAAGTTGTTTGAGCATGCTCTCACATTGTATAAGAGTTATGCCCACTCTTTGGAGATTCAAAAAGTAGCATTAGTGTACAAGTGGGAATATATCAAGGAGTTACTTCTAAAACAATTCTACCCAATTTGCCATGAGGAAGAGTGAGTGATGCAATGACATCATTTGAAGCAAGAGCATCGGCAATGTGTGCAAGCTTATACTAGTGAGTTTAAAAAACAAGCAGTTTAGCCTGGGAAGGACATTATGGATAGTGAAGTGCTAATTGAATATGTGGGAGATTTCTTGATCACCTATAAAGGATGGTATTCATAGCCAAGGATGGTATTGACACTGCCTTGAATTAGTAATAAGAGGGTTCCTTCTAGAAAGCACAAGGATAGCAAGCAACAACATGGTGATAAGAAGAACCATGAAGAAAAGGGCAAGAAAAATTCTACATCATTAAAAATTCAAATAGTCAAAGGAAAGAGAAAGTTTCATTTCTCTCATTGTGATAAGGATGATCATGCAGAGGAGGGGTGTTGGAAACTTCGCCTTGAATTGGATCCTTCTCATGGGAATAAGAGAAAAGGGGATGTATATGTGGAAAAGGGGATGGAAATCAATAATGACTCCTCAAATGAAGAAGGGCACATTGCTTGTTCCATGCTCAAGAAGGGAAGTTTGAAAGAACGTGGAACCTCTCATGGTGAAGAGAAGCTTTCTAAATCATTCCAAGAAAGAGCCCAAGTGAAGGGTAATAAGTTGCATGCTTTATTTGACTCATGTTTTGAGTCCAATCTCATTTCTTCCATGTTGATTAGTGGATTAAATATAAAGGTTGTGTAACACTCATGTCCATACTCTTTGGGGTGATTGAAAAAAGGTGTAGATATGAGAGTTAGTAAGAAATACAAGTGGGCATTTAGTCTACACTCGTAGTATAAGAATGAAATTTTATTTGATGTTGTGCCATTAGAATTGTGTCTAATTTTTGGTAGTCCATACTTGCATACAAGGGATGTTATATACTTTGGGTGCAACAATAAATATAGGCTTTGGTTGAAGGGCATGAATTTCTTTGTAAATTCATATATTGGTAGACATAGAATTACCATTGCTAGCACCTCAAATTCAAAGAGGCAAATCAATTTTTTTGGAAGTTTGGGTTCTTTAGTGGATGAGGGATTGCATGTGCACAAAGAGGCAACAAAAAAGATTGTTGTAAAGCTTCAAAATGATGTGAAACAATAAGGTATAGTGTTATCATAAGATGGATAGCATGTACAAGTGGAGAAAGAAGAAGAATGTGAGTTCAAGAAGGTAACTACTGTTGGCCCACGATTGACGTTAAACCAAAAGGTTGACCTATCAATTTCTGATACAAGCGCCAGAGTTAATGAATCCACGGGAGGTGGTTAGTCCATGTCACGAATCTCACAGGGAGCGCTAACCATTTGCTAACAAACTCCCCCTAGCATTACCCAAGGGGATTCGAACCCGTGACCTTTTGCTCTGATACCAATTGTTGGCCCACAATTGTCATTAAACCAAAAGGCCAACCTATCAATTTTTGATACAAGCGCCAGAGTTAATGAATCCACGGGAGGTGGTTAGTCCATGTCACGAATCCCACAGGGAGCGCTGACCATTTGCCAACAACTACAAAGGTGGTTAGACCTTTTCCTTTCAATTTTGTTGATGTAGAATGTGGATCAATCAAGGGATAGGTTGGTTTCTCTAATTGCTTTACATTTGCTTGAAGTATGGAGTTGGCCTGGGGGTCGCAAGCCAAAACAAGAAGGATTCATGAGGATACATTTTGGTGCTTGTGAATTATTCAGCTGGTTTTCTATTTAGTGAGCTTTTGGGGACCAAATGTCTCTTGGTGGGGAGGTATGATATGTAATTAGGTCTTGTTTTGACATTTGGACCACTAGGGTCATGTCATGAGTGTGTAACTTTTTTACAAGGCTAGAAACAACAATCAAATGAGGTCAAAAGATGAATAATATTGCATATTTAGATTTCTCTCAAAATTCTATACAATTCCAAAAAATAGTATCACATTTTGGTCGTATGTTGGCTCTAAGAAGGTTGTTGCTGAAGTCACATAAGTTGCTACCAAAGTAATTTGATGAGTTTTAAACCCATTGAAATGATTGTTGGGTCATATTAGAAGCTTATTAAAGGTGTATAGTCATCCATGTGGTAATTAAACATTTTATAAGCATCCAAATCATAACAGCTACAACATAAGTGATTAAAAATTGTCATGTTTAATTAAAAATGCCCAAAAGAGTGACTTTTGAGTTCTAATGAAATTCTTTGGTTTTTGGTGTTTTACCTTCTATATTTTGATTGTGGGAGATTGAGGGAGGTCTAAGATATTATCTGCATGCATGGAGGAAGGTTAGAGGAAGGTTGATGATGTATAGAGCCATTTTTTAAAGACATAACATGTGTATATAAGTCTAATATAATGGGGAATACTTGTTGAGGTGGTTGTGAGCTCTTTAATGCATTGTAGAGATTTTGTAGATCAAGTTGGTTAGTAAGATCTTTGTACTTCCTTTTTTCATGGTGGAATGGGGAGTATTTGCTTCTGACATAGGCAATTTTTACTAGAGTAGATTTTCTCTAGATTATGTGTTTTCTAGATTTGTGCAAGTTTGTTTAATAATTTTGCATTGTCGATGGTTAATATCTTTTTTAAAGTATATAATACACGTTGAAGATGTCAACATATCCATTTTGAATTGGATTGAGTGTTAATTCTACTTCATTTGAGGTATTGGCATCACATTAAATCCATTGCTAAGGGGTAGAATGTGGCATAAACACCGTGTTTACGAGTTAATTGGCCTATTTGACTTGGTATAGATGGTTTGTTTTTTTAAATGTCAATACCTTAGGTGACCTGGTAGTTGTCTAAACCCTTCCTCAATAGTAAATATTCTTGTCCATCACTTTGCCAACTATTTTTGCCATATATAATCATTATAATGCACTTGTCTTTGCCATTTTTTTACAAGCATTAGATGAGCATGAGATATAAAATGGATTAGGTGGCATTCCTAACCCCATGGTAATAATAAGTTTTGGTATCTATTTCATCATTCAAATTTTAATCATTATTTCAATATGTTGCACTTGGTCTTGTAATTCATGTTTTGTAGGTCTGGGATAATAAACCACATGTAAGTGTAGGTAAGCAAAGATCTATGATCCACACCTTATTTTGGGAAATGACATCTATCAAGTAATGCAACATGCCTATCTCAAGGGGCCAATATGTAAGTGCCCAAAATGGAACAAGCCAACATGGCATGATTAATGATGACTAATAATCTTGAATAAGCCTAAAATGACATTCATGAAACAAGTGTGTGGCATGTGTCTCTAGGGTAAGGCCTTGTTTGTTGACCTCTTAGGACCCTCCAAGTGTCTTCCATTCTCGTTACTTGTCAACTGTGTTTTTTTGCATAATTTTCCATCTAGGTTAATTTTTTTGTGTTTTCATACCTTAGTTAATTCACTATGGTAATTGGCACTTCCACTCAATGATTGTGAGTTTGCCATGGTAAATCTATGTTTGTCGTAGAATATTATCTATCTATCATAGTCTATCAATGATCATCTATGGTATTTAGCATGTTTACCATACTAGTTGCAATTTCTCTATAGTATATTATCTATTTGCCATGCTATATTAGTGATTGTCATAATATTATTCCAATCACCATAGTATTTGGGTGATCCCATAATAGCGTGTCCCACTTTTTGGCCTAAGTGGGACATTGAAATCAACATTTTAAACCAAATTAATACTTTTTGTCACTTATAGCAAGCAAACCATTGAGAATTTAAGATGATTTGAACTAGTGATTTTTTAGATTTTGTGTGTAGATTCTAAATATATTTTAAAAAATTGTCATTTTTAAAATATTTTTTAATAACTTGTTTTTTATACCTTATAGTACTTTTAATGAGTGACATTTATTCTATAACACATAAATTTTATTAGAATTAAGATAAAATCATAATTTCATAAACATAGATCACTAACATTGATATCTAGTGCTTGCATATTTTTTCATAATTTTTTGTTGCATATTTTATTTGTTATTAATTTTTAATTCACATTAATTATAATTTAGAGTGATTTTATTCTAGAACACATACATTTTTTTGTATATATCATTTTTTCCTTTTATTGAAACAAGGACATTAATACATAGTGCACATATATTTTTTAGAATTTTTTAAATTTTTTATAAAAAATTTCCACGTGCTTCAAATAGAAACCCTATGGTAAAAACCTATCTTCACTAAAAAAAGAAAAAATATCATAATTAAATAAAGTATATTATAAATTATACTTTTTAGAAAGATTATTTTAAGGCCTACAATCCTGCAAAATTTTATGTCACGGTGACTCCATTTGATGGTCCAACCCCTACTTCGAAACATAAATTTCTTTGCAAACTCCTGTGAGCAACAATGGGTTGACATTCTTAAGACCTTTGAATGAAGGTAGGACCCTTCCATGAAGGATTATGAGAAAAGATCCATCATACCCATCTTCATTCAAAGGTCATGACACATTTAATACTTAAAAAATGCCTTTATCCAAAGGTATTTTGTAATTTTTGGCACCTTGGGCTCATTTTTTGCCTTGTCCCACAATTGGGACATACAATTGTGGGATCACCCATTTAGTAAGTTCACCATGATGATTTTGTAACTATTAAAAGCAACGATTTTATACAAAAGTAGTGAATTCAGCATTCTACTTTCACACATTATTTTCTTCCAAAACATGAGTTTCTTTCCATTTCCTTAGTTATTTCTTGAAAGGAAGAAATGGTGCGGAAACACTTCCTATGCTAATCTATGAGAGGAGAATGTACATAAAATACAATTTAAAACATTTCATGAAAAATATTGACATAAAAACATATGACCATAACATAGTGATATATGTTAGAAAAATACTTTCAGGAGAAAAACCCCACACTCTAAAACATGAACCAATTATATTATCACCAATAAAGGTCACAATATAATATCTAGGTATATGCCCTTATAGGAGTATCACCAACATTAAATCCTGGAGTAATTTTGACAACATAACAGTACCTGCAAATTCACTATCTATACTCCAACCCAAGCACCCAACAAATAGATGAAGCACAAGTAGGAAACCATCTAATGACTTTGAAAAACCATGTATCGACATGCAAGAGGTAGGTATGCCCAAACCTTGTGGCACAAATTTCAACGCCTCCCTTGGTCTTGGTCTTCTAAAATATTTTTAGATCATTCTAAAATATTTTTAGATCATTCTTTTACATTTGTCATATGCATCATAACTTGTCATAGTTGACTGCCAACTCAGGTGCCTCAGTTTTTCTCTATTATCCATTCAAAGATAATTTATGACGTGTCATAAACTACCATAATGTTGGTCAATATTCCAATGTAACCCCCCTCTTACATGCTCTTATACATCATAAAATATGTCACAAGTAACTCCCACGTCTCACAATATCATAAGATGCTCTTAATCTCACAATGTCATAAGATGCTCTTATACATCATAATAATATTACATGTTCTTACAACTTCTTACACACATCTTAAGATAGTTGACACATGGCCATTAATGGCACCTCATAGTGGGGTGCCTCTTTCTCATGTGAACACAAAATAATAAATAAATATAAATAATTAATAAATACAAAACATTAGGATGCAAGGTTGAGACACCTTTCTTAACATTTTTCCTTTAACCACACCCAATTAAGATCCACTTTTAGTGTGCATGATATTTCCAACCTTCACTTTCAAAAAATCTAATCAACATAAATTTATCCAAAGATTTACTAGAGACTGTAAACATTGTAACTGAGAATGGGGTTTGGAAACAAAAAATTGAAATAGAAGGGCTAGCAGAAATAATTTAGATGCAACAAAGGGTAAGGAAACAAAGAATGGAGGAGAAAAAGAAGATAAGGATGAAATAGAAATAGACCAAGAGAAAGGGAAGGCCTCAGAAGATGAAAGGAATCAGGTAGAGGTATGTGAAGATGGAACAACTGAAGGTGGAAAATTAGAGCGGGAAGATGTATGGCAAGAAGATATGGTGGAAACTCCATTAAAGGACAAGAATATTGAGGAGATTGTTGACCCATTTTCCCCTTCCCAGAGTCAAATAACCTAGCTTGAAAATATTGAAAATCTTGTTGAAATTCCTTAAGTGCCTAGTATTCTTCAATTTTCAAGGTGTTTTCCTTGTAAAAATCCCCAAAATTCCCTAAGGAAGATCCTCTGAAAAAAACCTAGAAAAACCCACAAATTTCAAGTCTTTTGCCTTAGTCAGCAAAAAGTCAGGTTCCCGAACCCGCCAGTTCGCCGACCAGCTGGTTCACCGACTAAGGGAAGGAAACAAGTAAAATCTTCCCTTTATCGGTGATTTTTAAAGTTTGCAAACTCGTCCAACAATTTGCATTTTCAAAAGTTTACCGACCAGGCAAATCGCTGACTAAGGGCCAGGCAGGAAGGCTTTCTTCAAAATGACTAAGGCAAAGGGAAGAAAAGAAAAGCTTTGTTGGCAATTTTCAAAAGTCTCGACTCGTCCAATAGTTTGAAATTTCTTAAGTTCATCGATGAGGCAAATCACCGATAAAGGAAGATGACAGCGGATGAAGGAAGCAAAGGCAAGCAAAGTTCATAAAATGGGAACTTTGTCGATAAAGGGAAAAGCAGCCAAGTTTGAGAAAGTAAGGTTTTTCTGATAAGGTAAAAAGCAAGAACAAGGCAAAGTTTGTAAGGGATGGATTTTTGCCGATAAAGCAAAATAAGAAAGCCGAAAAGTGACTAAGGCAAATGAAAGAAAAGGGCCTTATTGGGAAATCGACAAAAGGCAAAACTCATCCAATAGTTAGAATTTTCCCAATTTCACCGATAAGGTAATTCTTCAAAAAAAGCCAAGAGGCAAAAAGGCAAGGATGACAAGGTTCATGAAAAGGTAACTTTGTCGATAAAAAGAACAAAGAGAGAATAAGGCAAAGTTCGTAAAAATCAGGATTTGTCGATAAGGCAAAAAGCAAGCTTGGCTCGAGGAATTGTAACTTTGCCAGCAAAGGGAGAAGATAGAATGGTTCATGAAAGTGAAGTTTCACCGACCAAAGGGTAAATGAAAAATACAAAGTAAGAAATAGTTCAAAAAAGTGGATAATTACTGACAAAGGGCAGAAAAGGGAGAAGCAAGCCAAAGTTCGCAAAATGGTGATTTTGCCGATTGAAGAGAAAAGAAGGGACAAATTGAAGAGTAGAAGCAAAAATGGTTCGTGAAAGATTTTGCTGATAAGGCAAAATAAAGGCAGAATTTTAAGTAAAGTAGAAATCAATGAAAATAGAGCTTGTAATATAAATGTAAGCTTTAAAATATTTGAAATTAAATATTTTAAAGTGTTGTAAAAGCTCTGCACAAGGATTTTGGTGGGAAAATATATTTCAAATATCTCCTTCAACCATTAATGCGGATCAGATCTACCCGGCTACTCCATCTCTAGATATTTCACATTTATTGTTGCAGATGGGTGAACCAGTTGCTTGCACTCAAGGCAACAAATATCTCCCAGCTACTTCAAGATCAAGATATTTTTGCATTTATGTTGTAGACAGACATTCCTTTTGGCAGAAATATCTTCTAACAGGCCCATGGGGTGAATTTATTGTAATGAATGACTTAGGTCAATGTAATGGAATGCTATATATACATGAAACAAAGATGTAATGAGGGTTGGATACAGAGACTTATTTTTTGTGTTCAAATAGAACCCTCCTCTGCTGTAACCATGCTTTTTTAATCAATACAACACTATGTTTTACATTTTCATGTTGTTCTTTAACTCTATGTAATCTAGAACTGCTTTGTTTGTGAATGGTTATTTCCTTGCAAATCTGTTATGTTCCTTACCTCTGTTAAAACCTACAAAATTTACGTGAGTTTATCAGTTCTATTTCATTATTCTATGCATTTTAGCTTTGTGGGTGTTCTACATTCAAACCTGGTGAATCACCTTTAATTTTCAGTCTCCTTATTCCCCTTTACACATAAGTGATTAGATTAGGTTTAGTCTTAGCAAACTCTAAATTTGACATTCAAAAAAGGAACTATCCTTTCTCTGGAGGTTTGATTTCCTTTGTAGGGTCCCACACCTGGAAATCACTCCAATGTTTCACTAGATTGTTGTAGCATAGGCACTTCAACACAAGGTACAAATCCAAGTGATAATAGTTTATGGCATGCCCAATGGGACAATTTTTAATCTAAATTAAGAATTAGGCTAAGAAATTGGTGTTGTTCTTAGTATTCTACAGTTTGGCAGACAAATGTCATACACCTGGCGACTCTATAGGCTCCTGGTTTCAGATCAGTCCAACGTTATATGCCTGTTGAGACACGATCTTCTTCGAGAGGTGATCATTATCAATTTGTTGAATTGCCTATTGTTGCTTCAAGGAGAAGAACTAGGTTATCTAGGTCTCCTACAAGAAGGAATAACATTGTTGTTCCATCTCACCCAAGAGTTCAGTCTACACCTCTTCTTGTTAGGTTTCAATACACAAGAAGGGGCTTGCACATACCCAAAATGTATTTGAATACCCTAAATATGGCTCTGCCAAAAAACCTACCCTTTGCAACCTTCAATGGAGGCAACCCTTTAGACTTGTCTGCACATAGTGATATACCTACATCAGCCCTAAAGAGTATCTCTTTCTTTTTAGGTGATGGTTCTACTACACATGTTGAAAATATTAAAGACATATCAAATGTATGTTCAGTCCACCATATTCAACATGAAGATGGGGTTGTTAGACTCATGGTTTCATCCTTTAAGGGGAGAGCTATTGAATGGTTTAGGAGTTTACCCCCTACTTCAATACATGATTGGGATGAGTTGGGAGAAGCAGTCTACAAGAAGTTTGGAGAAAAAGTAGATAATGTTTCTCTGCTGGAATAGTTGACTACCATAAAGAGGGCTCCCAACGAGATGATGGTTGATTTCAACTTCAAATTTCAAAGGACGCGGGAAAGAATTCCCAACTCTCCTCAAACCATCTCCACAAGGTGCCTTTTTATATTTTTGGAGAGATTTAAATTTTGATATCATTGTTATGATGCAATCTATGGGTGTTGTTACCTTACCCAATGCATATGAAATAGCTTTAAGAGCTAAAAATTGCTTGATACAGGATAGGAAAATTACTCCTAGGCCTCCTATACGTATTTTCCTAGAATTACCTTTAGAATTTCAGCAACCTACTATTGCCCCCATCCCAAAGCCTAAAGCCTCTACATCTTCTCTTTCATAAGAAGAGAATGACCTGAAACCCTAGTGACCAATCTGACTAACAAAGTCAATAGTATAGCTATTCAAACTACCCCTAAACCCCATCAAAATTATAACCAGGGGCAACCTTCAAATCAAAATTGGAATCGGGGCTATAATACCAATAGGAATCAAAATTGGAACCAGGGTTACCAACCAAATAGGTACCCAAATAATAACCCTGCTAAGCCCTTGCAAACAATCAGACTTATCCAACAAATACCAGATGTTAATCCAATTAGGACCTTGGTCCCTACTCAAAACAATCTAGCCCAAGAGGTGGATTGGTGTTATCCTTGCAACCAACCTCACAACTAGTCCACTTGTGCTTTGGAGGAAAAGAGAAAGCCCTGATGGTGCACAATTTTCACACTCATCAAGCATTACTGGTGGAAGCAGCCAACAACAACCCTGAGGTACCAAGTGAGCCTGCTTCTGATTCCAATCTAATGCTTTGGACTTCTGAGGATTTATGTGTTGTTAAACAGCCTATGGATAGTGTAATCATGCCTATTAGCAGTATTGAAAATAACACAAGGTCCAAAAAGAGGTAGTTAGAGGATAACCCCATGCCTACTGTATTACAAAAGGAACCCATGTCAAAGGCAAAAGGGGCCAGTGCTGCAAATTCAACTCAGAGCAGCAGTTCTACTGCTACAAGAGAGGTTCCATCACATCCAAAATTACATGAACAAGTTGTTACACATATGTTTCATAGGGTTGTCATTGATGTCAACATTGTTACTAGGTTGTCATTGATGTCAACACTATCATGGTGGTGTGATGGTGTTCATGGTTGGATGTCATGCCCCACCCAACAAGACAATATATAGTTCATGGTTGGAGGTCATGTCCCATCCAATGAGAGAAGAAGATACAATTAATGGTTGGATGTCATGTCCCATCCAATAAGAGAAGAAGATACAATTCATGGTTGGATGTCATGTCCCATCCAACAAGAAAAGGGAGAAGATATGGTTCATATTAAGATGGGAATTAGAAGCACAAAGATGATCAAATGTGTTGCTAATGCTATTGATGTCTTGTAGTATGTATGATCCAAGTTCCATGATGATTGCATTACCGGAAGAGTATTTTGTTGTTGATTGTTTGAAGACAGTGTCACTTCTGTGAAGATGTTATGTGCAGGACAATGGAATGCTCCACATTCCTCCACATTCGTAGATATGGCCATACAATTTTCAAATTGTGTTCAAGATGCAGTGAAGGTGATAATTCCAAGTTTTTAGATCATTTGTCCTTCCGCTGTGAAAGTTATGCATGATAAAGTATTGGCATGTGTTCTGGTAGAGTAAGCTAGTGTTGAAGGCCTGTTGGAATGCTCCATATTCCTCCGCAAATGAATGATTGCCTTTACGGTTTTAAGGACATGTTTATGGATGTGTATTACATGATTCCTTGCAGTTTCAAGGTCCTTGGTGTTTCACAACTTGTTTTTCAAATGACAACATGTTGCAGTGTGTTCCAGATGACAGATTGCTCCCAAAGTTCATGATTGAATATGTGCAACACAATTATTTTATGTGCAGTGGCAAAGGAGTGTTTTGAGATGTTGTGTGAGTCGTGTGGACTCATATGGAAGAGTTTTCATGAAGATCTTTCTTGTTTCCAGTACCACACAAGGTTTTCAAGTAGATGTGGTTGTTATGCTTCAAGTTTTCATATGTTTTTTTTAAAGCTATCCTATTTTCAAATGAGCAGAGTGTGCGGATGTAATTCCTTGGTGTTTGAAGATGTGAAGGATGTTTTGGACCTAGTTAAGCAAGTGTTGATGTCTACAAGGCTTGGATCTTTAGCTAGTGTAACGTGTGGTTGATATCTTCTACACATTTCATATTGTGTGTTGTCTGGCTGACTTGTAAATGTATTTTTCATGTTGTATCTGGTCGACAAGAAATGTAATCAATGTAATATCATGTATAAATAGTAAATCAAATTAAGTTAGGAAGGTATGATTGCAAGTTGGTTAAAAAGGATCGCAAGCATACAAAAGGTAGAATAAATGCATTATTGATGAACGACTGAAGGAGAAAGAGCAAAAGTTGTTTATGCTGTCCCGATTCATCTTGAAGACATATTTGTGATAGTGATCAAGTGTAGAGTGTGCTTGACAGATCAGATCATCAGAAGAAAGTGTGAAGAGGCAGAAGTGCAATCGTTAAAGGTGTGAGCTTCAAAGTCATTTTTAGATAGTAGAAGGATTGTCATATTGTAATCTTTTGTAAGTGTGTTCTCAATTCAGGGAGTAGATGCTTCCTTGGGAGTGATCCTAAGATAAAGTCATTGGGTAGTAGAAGCTTCCTTGGGAGTGACCCTAAATCAAAGTACTTCAGGGAGTAGTAGCTTCCTTGGGTTGTAGCCCTAAAACAAAGTTGTTATTTGAGCTTCATATATTGTGAGTTAATCATCATCATGGTTTTTCCCTTCTAGTGTTTTCCATGTATATTTGGTGTTGTGTGTTGATGCGCATTGCGTTAATCTTTCATGTTCATGTTGATATTGTGATGCTTAAGTTTTAATCTACTCTAGATAAGTTGAAGTTTTTAAAATTGAAGATTATTTAGATATTGATTCATCCCTCCCCTTTGAATATCTTGGTGTGTTCAACAATTGGTATCAGAGCCAAGCTCCTCTAAGGGAGGCTTAACTGCTTGAGGAAGGTCCAGGATGGCACAAAATGTATCCAGTATGATACCTAGGTTTGATGGAACAAATTTTTCTTTTTGGAAGCTAAGGATGGAAGCTTATATTAATTCTCTAGGGTGTGGTGTTTAGGACTCTGTCAAGACTAGTTACATAGTTCCTGCTACTATTCCTATAGATGCAGATGAAGTTAAGAAGTATGATAACAATGCCAAGGCAAAATTTGTTATCATGAGTGGGTTAGCTGATTCAGAGCTTTCAAAAGTAATGGGTTGTAGTTCTGCTCAAGAAGTTTGGGATAAACTTAAAACCATTTATGAAGGAGACAAAAAAGTAAAGCAAGCCAAGATGTAGATCTTCAAGAGAAAATTTGAGAACCTAAAAATGTCAGAGGATGAAGACATTGTTGGATATATGCTCTGAGTGGATGAAGTGGTCAATGACATTACAGGTCTTGGTGGAGAAGTCAAAGAAGATGAGATTGTAAAAAAAATTCCGAGATCTCTTCCCAAATCTTACAATCATAAGGTATCTGCCATTGAGGAGAATGCAGATTTTGATACATATATTATAGACAAATTATTCGGTTCCCTTACTGCCTTTGAAATGAGAGAGTTTGGTAGTGATGCTCCAAAGAAAGAAGCTACTTTCAAAACCAATATGAAGACAAAAGAAGAAGTTGCTGATGAAGATGAGGGCTCTGATGAAGTTGAAGCAAATTTTGTAAGAAGACTAAAGAAAGGTAATGACAAATACAAAGGTAAGTTACCCTTCAAATGTTTCATTTGTGGAAAGGTTGGTAATTTTTCTTCTAAATGTCCTTTCAAAGAACCAAGGGGTAATAACAGAAGAGACAAGTTCAAGAGAAGTATGTATTCCATAGAAAGCAATTATTCTTTAGAAGATGAGGATCATGGTGTTTCAAATGATGAAACACTTTTCATGGCCCTGAATGTTGGTAACAAAAAGGATGATGCTAGAACATGTGATAAAATTGATACCTTGCAAACAAATCAAAACAATGAAAAATCAATGGTTGTATGGACTTCCTTTCATGCAAAAGAAGAATCCAAGGCTTGGGTAATTGATAGTGGATGCTCAAATCATATGACTAGTGACAAGGAGAAGTTTATCAGCCTTGAGAAGCGGGTTGGTGGTGTTGTCCAGTTTGGTGGTGATGAGTCAGCACAGATCTGTGGAAAAGGTGCTATAACTATGGATGGGAAGAATAGGACTGAGGATATCCTCTATGTCAAAGAGCTAAAACACAATCTTCTTAGTGTCAGTTAGATGTGCAGCAAAGGGTATAATCTCACCTTTCATGCCAAGGGTTGTGAAATAAGGAAGGCACGGTCTGGAAAATTAGTTGCAAAATGTATCGAGACATATGGTGATATCTATCACCTAAAGGAGGTAAATGTAAGAACATGTTTGTTGGCTAAATGGGACACAACAATTTTGATAATATGGTAAAGATCAGTTCTACTCATGCAGTGAGAGACATGCCTAAGATAATCAAACCTACAAATGCAGTATGCAGAGAATGTCAAATGGGAAAGAAAACAAAGACAAACTTCAAAAGCAAGGAGTATTCTTCTTCAAAGCCATTGGAGCTGATTCACACTGATCTATGTGGCCCTACAAGAGTAAAGAGTCAACAAGGTGAGAGGTATTTCATGTTGCTTATTGATGATTATTCTATAATGACTTGGGTTACTTTCTTAAGAGAAAAATCAGATGCCCTTGATAAATTTAAAGTGTTCAAAACTATAGTTGAGAATGAAGTAGATGCTAAGAACAAATGCTTGAGGTCTGATAGAGGAGATGAATGTACTTCAAATGAATTTGAAATATTTTGTGAAGATCATGGTATTAGGAGACATCTGTCAGCTCCTAGGACCCCTCAGCAAAATGGGGTAGTGGAAAGAAAGAATAGTACTGTGCAAGAGATGTCTAGGGCAATGTTGAATGATGCAAATATGCCTAACATGTACTAGAATGATGTCATTCATACTGTTGTCTATCTAATTAATAGAGTGCAACTAAGGGTCAACAACACTAAGAATCCTTATGAGCTATGGTATGGAAGACCTCCCACAGTCAGATACTTCAGGATCTTTGGCAGCAAATGCTATATCATAAGAGATGAAGAAGACCTAGGAAAGTTTGATTCAAGAAGTGATGAAGGAATCTTTCTTGGCTACTCAACCAAAAGCAATGCTTATAGATGCTACAACAAGAGGTTGGGAAAGCTAATTGAAAGCACAAATGTCAAGGTATATGAAGACCTATATCAAATCACACATGAATCAGAGGAGTAGGACTTTGAATCTGATATCTTTCCATGCATTATAGATGAAGAAGAAGAAGTGAAAGAAGAAAAGGAAAAAGAAACAGACAAAATGCCTAAGACTCCAACAAAGTATGTTCAGAAGAACCACTCAGTATATCAGATCATTGGAGATAAGGATGAAGGTGTGCAGACAATGAGAAGGCTTACTAAGACACATGTGCAAGTAAACTTGTGTTTGTTATAAAAAATGGAACCCAAAAACTTTAATGAAGCCAACAAGGATGATGGATCGATAAAAGCCATGGAAGAAGAATTGGATCAGATTGAGAATAATTAGACATGGGAATTGGTTCCTAGACCAACAAATAAAAATGCTCTAGGAACAAAATGGTTGTTTTGAAACAAACTGAATGAAGAAGGTGAAGTTGTAAGGAACAAGGCAAGACTGCTATGCAAAGGATACACACAATTTGAAGGTATTGATTTTGAGGAGACTTTTGCTCCTATAGCAAGGATGGATGCAATCAGAATGTTCCTTGCTCTTGTTGCTCATAAGAACTTCAAGGTATATCAGATGGATGTTAAGTCAACATTTCTAAATGGTGACCTAAAGGAAGAGGTTTATATTGAATAACCAGATGGTTTTCAAATATCAGAAGATTCAGACATGGTGTGCAGACTCAAGAAGGCTATGTATGGTCTTAAGTAAGCACCTAGAGCTTGGTATACTAGATTGGACAAGTACTTACTTCAGTAGGGCTTCAAGAAAGGTACTACAGATAGCAATCTTTATATCAAGGAAGGAGACATGATATTGATAGTTGCAGTGTATGTTGATGACATCATCTTTAGTGGAGATGATGATATGTTTAAGAGGTTTTTAGAGGAGATGCAAAAAGAGTTTGAGATGTTTATGATTGGTGAAATGTCTTTCTTCCTTGGACTTCAATTTACTCAGCTAGATGGTGGTATATTTATTTCTCAATCTAAGTATGTCAAAGAGTTGTTGAAGAAGTTTGGTATGGAGGATTCAAAACTAGTGAGTACTCCCATGGTCACTGGATGTCACCTGAGCAAAGATGACGAGTCTCTAGAGGTGGATTAGACTGTCGATAGATCTATGATTAGAGGATTGTTGTACTTGACTACTTTTAGACCTAATATTATGCATGCAGTATGTGTGGTTGCCAGATATCAAGCCAATCCCTAGAAAACACATGAGAAGGTAGTGAAAAGAATATTCAAATACTTGAAAGGAACTCTAGACTATGGCCTATGGCATCCAAGAGGTAATGACTTTGATTTGAGTGCTTATACTAATGCTGACTGGGCTGGTAGTGTCAATGATAGAAGAAGTACAAGTGATGGTGCTTTCTTTTTAGGAAGCAGATTGGTTTCATGGCAGAGGAAGAAGCAAGGTTCAGTGTCCTTATCTACTACAGAGGCAAAGTACATTGCAACAGCATCCTATTGTACATAAGTGTTGTGGATGAAGCAAACCCTGAAGGATATCAAGGTATTGTGTGATGAGTCTATTCCTATCTTGTGTGAAAATATAAGTGCTACAATATTTCCAAAAATCCAATGATGCACTCTAGAACCAAGAATATAGTAATTAGGTATCACTTTTTGAGAGAGAAGGTTGCAGACAAGGAAGTGAAGTTGGAATATGTTCCAACAAAGGATCAAATAGTAGATATTTTCACAAAGGCTCTGGCAAAGGATACTTTTGAGGATCTCCAACAAAGGTTAGGGGTAATTGCCCCTCCTTCTTGCTCGATGCATAATGGTGCATCTGTCTAGGGGGAGTTCATGTTATATCTTGTTCTTGGACTAATGGTAGCTACCTCTTAAGGGGAGCAGGTAGTGGTTGTTGATGTTAGGGGGAGTTTGTTTGCTGCAAGAAGAAGTCATGTGGTCTCGGATTGAGGTAGTGGTTGCCCTTTGTCCTTGATGTGAAAGGAGGAGAGAAGTAGAGATGTGTTGTCATCAATTCCAAAGGGGGAGATTGATACACATATGGTTCATAGGGTTGTCATTGATGTCAACACTATCATGGTGACGTGATGGTGTTCATAGTTGGATGCCATGTCCCATCCAACAAGAGAAGAAGATACAGTTCATGGTTAGAGGTCATGTCCCATACAACAAGAGAAGAAGATACAATTCATGGTTGGAGTTTATGTCCCATCCAACAAGAGAAGAAGATATAGTTCATGGTTGGATGTCATGTCCCATCCAAAAAGAAAAGAGAGAAGATATAGTTCATATTAAGATGGGAATTAGAAGAACAAAGATGATCAAATGTGTTGATGCTACTAATGGCCTGTAGTATGTATGATCCAAGTTCCATGATGATTGCATTAAAAGAAGAGTATTTTGTTGTTGATTGTTTGAAGACAGTATCACTTCTATGAAGATGTTTTTGTTGCAAGTATGGGCCTAACCGGTGTTGTCATTGATGTCAACATACTCATGTTGCATTAATGAGAAGGATTAGATGAGCTGTGTGCTGAGGATATTGAGAAAATTAGTCTCAATCAGGAACAATGAAGAACAGTGATGACAAGAAGGTAAAAGTCCTCAATAGGTTGAGGATCAGAGGATGTGGTTTAAAGGGTTTGTAGATATAAGTCTTGAGATGCTCCAGTCAAGTTTTCAGAGGTCCGCATGAAGATCTGAAGAAGTTATGGTCGCTCAAGTAGAACCGGTTTCAGCAGGTGTTCAGAGGTGACAGAGTGCCACAGATAGGTCCAGTGAGATCCGGAATTTCATTATCCCGTTCTGCGGATTTGAGGGAGTGTTGAGGACATCCCTGTGAAGTATCAACTAGATTGGTTCGTGGTTTAAAGGTCTGGAAGAGCCTATTCATTTGTGACAGTGATGACAGACTGTGTTCTTGAAGCTTCAGATGAAGGAGAGAAGAATTCCAGTAGGATGATGAAGTGCGGATGTTCTTGATGATTCAGGGGAGGTTATGATGATCATTGGATCATGTCCAGTTCATGTTGGTGGTCCACATTGAAGTTAGAATTTGCATTTGAAGAATAACCACCAGATATTGGTGTTCTTCTTGAGACTGGCCGACCGGATGTATTACACGTCTTGCGGATGTTCTTGTAGGTGTTTGCCGACTTAGATGATTGTTCCTAAGTCGATGCCTTGTATAAATAAGGGATTGTGAAGTCATTTTGAAGTGTGTTGTGTGGTGGTGAGTGTGTGGTAGTGAGGAGAAGTGTGAAAGGCAGAACATAAGTATTAGGCTTAAATGGAACTGATTCAAGCATGGTGAAGATGCTACTTTCCAGTTCATGAAGGTGATACTTATTTCTTTGTAGACAGTGTGTCTCTTGTAGGCAGTGAGCCTCTTGTGAGTAGTGTGCTTGGGCAGTAATCCCTAATTGGCATGTGCCATTTGTTCTTTCTATTCTTCTAACAGAGAATACATTCTTGGGTTAATCACCCCGTGGTTTTTCCCTTAACCGGGTTTTCCACGTCAAAATCTTGGTGTCTTATGTGTTGATATGTTTTTGCTTTTGATTTGAATGCATTATGGTTCATGATTAATATTCTGCTAATCACTAAAGAAGATTCAAGTGTTTAATTAGAGAAACTTTCACACAACTGATTGACCCCCCCTCTCAGTTGTGTGCCCTAAGTCTAATAGTTTTGTGCAGGACAATAGAATGCTCCGCATTCCTCCGCATTTGCAGATATGGCCATGCAATTTTGGAATATTGTTCAGCCTACAGTGAAAGTGATAATTCCAAGTTTTTAGATCATTTGTCCTTCCGTTGTGAAAGTTATGCATGATAAAGTACTGACATGTGTTCTGGCAGAGTAAGCTAGTGTTGAAGGCCTGTTGGAATGCTCTGCATTCCTCGGCAAATGAATGATTACCTTTGTAGTTTTAAGGACATGTTTATGGATATGTCTTACATGCTTCCTTACAGTTTCAAGGTCCTTGGTGGTCCACAACTCAGTTTTTCAAATGACATGTTGCAGTGTGTTCTGGATGACAGATTGTTCCCAGAGTTCATGATTGAAGATGTGCGGCACAATTCTTTGATGTGCAGTGGAAAAGGAGTGTTTGGAGATGTTCAATGAGTCATGTGGACTCATATGGAAGAGTTTTCATGATGATCTTTCTTGTTCCCAGTACTACATAAGGTTTTCAAGTAGTTATGGTCGTTAAGCTTCAAGTTTTCATATGTTTATTTTAAAGTTGTCCTATTTTCAAATGAACGGAATGTGCAGATGTAATTCCTTGGTGTTTGAAGCTATGAAGGATGTTTTGGACCTAGTTAAGAAAGTGTTGATGTCCACAAGGTTTGGATCTTCTGCTGGTGTAACATGTGGTTTCACTTAGGACCTATCTTCTACACATTTCATGTTGTGTGAACTGTCTAGCCAACTTCTAAATGTATTTTTTATGTTGTATTTGGCCAACAAGCAATGTAATCAATGTAATATCATTTATAAATAGTGAATCAAATTGAATTAGGAAGGTATGATTACAAGTTGGTTAAAAAGGCTTGCAAGCAGATAAAAGGTAGAAAAAATGCATTGTTGATGAACGACTGAAGGAGAAAGAGCATAAGTTGTTGATGTTGCCCTGATTCATCTTGAAGACATATTTGTGATAATGATCAAGTGTAGAGTGTGCCTGACTGATCAGATCATCAGAAGAAAGTGTGAAGAGGAAGAAGTGCAATCATCAAAGGTGTGAGCTTCAAAGTCAGTTTTCAGACAGTAGAAGGACTGTCATACTGTAATCTTTTGTAAGTGTGTTCTCAATTCATGGAGTAGATGTTTCCTTGGGAGTGACCCTAAAATAAAGTCATCAGGTAGTAGAAGCTTCCTTGGGAGTGACCCTAAATCAAAGTACTTCATAGAGTAGTAGCTTCCTTGGGTTTTAGCCCTAAAACAAAGTTAAAGTTTTTAAAATTGAAGATTGTTTAGATACTGATTCACCCCCCTCTCAATATCCTAGTGTGTTCAACACAAGCTGCAGAGCAATCAAAGAACGGAACATGGATTCCTTCAATGCATAAGATAACAACTTTTCCCCTAAACATTATGGAACAAATGAAAAAGATAAACATAAATGTGTCAATGTGGGAGGTAATATCAATCCCCTCTCAAAGGGATTTGTTGCAAGAGGCCTTAGAGAAATTCCCAGCAGTCGATTAAGCAAAGTAGAAAGAAAAGAGCCCATTTAATCTTATGCAACCAAGTGAAGAATAAGGGGGTCCAAGAAAGAAACCACCCCCATTTTACTTGTCTCTAATCATTGGGAAATTCTTGGTGCACAATTGCATGATAGATTCAGGGGCTAGTATTTCATTTATGCCCAAGAAGATGGCAGATGCATTGGGAATCAATCATACCCTTGTTTCACCAGGCGTATTGCAGCTGGATGGTACTTTTGTTAATACTGTTGGAGTAATCAAAGGATTGGATTTGACCTTACATGCTTGTCCAAACTTGACTATTAATCAAGATATTTTGGTCATTGATCTTCCTGCTTTCTTTGCTATCTACTTGTCAAGAGACTTCACAGCTAAAGTAGGTGGTTACCTCTCCTCTGGTTTGTCTCACGTGCTGCCGAGGACAAGATATGGCACAAGGTTCACCATTAAGGCTGAACCAATTTCAAATTATCATGTTGAGAATTATGATCATAGCTAGGTGAACCCTCATTGTATGATTTAGGGTGAGGAAGTGCATGATTCAGGGTCTCTTGAGACAGTATCTTCACCCCTTCCAACCCCGGATCTTTTTCTTGATGAGTAGGAAAAGGAGCACTTTGGTTTTGATCCCTATGACACCACTAAGACAACTAGGTTAGGCACCTACATGATTCATGAGGGGAATTCCTCAGTCCCCTCTATACTTAAACCAAATGATGATTCTGATGGCCCATGGAAAATGTTCTTTGATGGTGCCAAGAGTAAAAATGGAGCTGGTGCAGGGGTGTTACTCATCTCTCTCATGGGTAAGAAACTACATTTTGCTCATAGACTACACTTTTCATGCACAAATAATGTTGCAGAGTATGAAGCATTGGTCCATGGCCTGTTGATTGTTGAAAAGAAGAAAATCAGGCACCTGGAGATCTTTGGAGATACTGAACTGGTGGTCAACCAGGTTAGGGAAAGATGTGCAATGAAGAATCAGCTCTTAAGATCCTATAGACATGGAGTTTGGGGCCTATTTGAGAGTTTTGATGCTCTCAACTTACAAGTGATCCCAAGGAAATTAAACACTAAGGTAGACCAATTGGCAACAATTGGTGCTTAGTTTTCTCCCCCCATAGACTTCTTTCAAGGCCCTGATCAACATGTCAAGATGGTGGTCAGGCCCTCAGTCCCTGATAATGATGTGAACTAGTAGATTTTTGATAGCAATGAACAAATTATAAACTTCATTCAAAATGAAGCTGAGTTCTCATCATTGGCGCAATTCAAGCTGCAAGAAGGATATGGTGACCAGATTATGCAACTGAAAAAAAAAAAAGTTGCCAAAGGGGTTAGTCACTCTTGAGGTGATTTTCAATCATGATGATGAATTCAAGGGAAAAGACAGGAACATCATGTGCAAAAGGGAGGATTATCAGAATGTTTCTATTGCCCAAGGTAAAGATCTATTGCTGGGAAAGGTATGTCGTAATGATGAACAACAAGATTTTATTCACCTTTCTCAGAAATATGGTGATGTTTTTGTATTGGGTTATTAAGATCTAAAGGGTTTTAACCCTAATGTTGCCCAACACTCCATAGATCTCGATCTAGGTGCCAAACCTGTTTGCCAGAAGCAACGATCTATTGACCCCAAAATCGAGCCTATAATGAGGAAGGAGCTTGCAAAGCTCATTCAGGCTAGAATTATTTTCCCCATCAAGTATTCCACCAGGGTAGCTAATTTAGTACCAGTGAGGAAGAAAAATAGTGAGATAAGGTTGTGTGTGGATTTTTACGATCTGAATAGTGCCTCTTTGAAGGACCACTATCCTCTACCATCCATGGACTAAATCTTGCAAACTGTTGCAGGGGCAGAGAGTTTTTGTTGCTTGATAGTTTTTTTGGTTATAACTAGATATTTGTGAAAGAGGAGGACTGATTCAAGACAACATTTACCACCAAGTGGGGAACCATGGCATATGCAAAAATACCATTTGGGCTCTCCAATGCTGGCGCCACTTTTTAGAGAGCAATGGGCATTGCTTTCAAGGGCTTTATTAACAAGTTAATCATAATCTATTTGGATGATATCATGGTCTTCTCCAAGAGAGGAGAAAATCATATGCTGCATCTGGAGAAGGTTTTCGAAAGATGTAGGGAGTTTGGGGTGTCTCCGAACCCCCAAAAAATGTATTTTCATTGTTGCTTAGGGCAAGCTTCTGGGCCACTTGGTGTCAAAAGATGGGATCTCCATAGATCCAGAAAGGACTTTAGATCTCCTTGCTCTTCCTATACTTGCTCATAAAAAAGCTTTGTAATCATTTATGGGGCATATCAATTTTGTTAGGAAATTCATTCCTAACTGTGCTAGTTTGGTCAAACCACTGACCCTTATGCTTAAAAAGGATGATATTTTTAGGTGGACTAAGGAAGGGAAGGATGGTTTTGAGAAGATAAAGGAATAAATTGCCTAGGCTCGTACACTCATGAATCTTAATTATGAGGACTTTGTCCTTTATGCCCATAGAGGAGAGAACAACATTGCAAATGTCCTGATGCATCAAAATGACCAAGGTATGGAGCAACCCCTAGCCTTTTTCAGTCAAACATTGAAATATTACGAGGTCAGGTATAGTCCCATGAAGAAACATGTTTTTGCCATTGTAAGAACATTGAAAAAGTTTAGATATATGCTAGCAAACCACCATATCAAGGTATTAGTTTCTCATCCTAGTGTGAGAGACTACATAATGGGAATTGAAATTAGTGAAAAGAGAGCAAGCTGGGTTACTAAGATCTTGGAATATGATGTTATTATCAAATCCACTAAGCTGATTAGAGGCAATGGATTATGTGAATAGTTAGCTCAAATTGATGTGGATGAAATGAAATCATCCTATGACTTGAATGAGGCAAAACCTATAGCTGACTAGTAGCTGTGAGTTCTTGGACAATAGACATGGCTAGGTTCCTGTCTACTAGTGAGTATCCTTATGGATTGGATAGAACTAAGAGAAGACATTTCAAGTTGCAATCCATTCCTTATGCCTTGCTGGATGGGGTTCTCTTCAAAAGAAATCTGGATGGAGTCTTGCTGAGATGCATAGAAGAAGATCAAGTGGACAAACTGCTCAGTGAATTTAATGCTGGTCCAGCTGGAGGTCACTTCTCTGCAAGAGCTACAACAATGAAAATAATGAGGGCAGGTTACTTTTGGCCCACATTATTCAGTGATGCCCATGTGTGGGTAAGAAAATGCAAAGAATGTGCTCTCTTTGTTGGGAAGAAAAGATTGGCAGCCTTTCCACTTTATCCTATTTGAGTGAATCAACCATTCTCACAGTGGGGACTGGATTTCATTGGCATGATCAACCCTACATCTAATGCTGGTCACAAATAGGTTTTAATTGCAATAGACTAATTCACCAGATGGTTAGAAGCAGTCCCACTCAAAGAGGCTATAGAATCGACAATCATGGATTTCTTGGAAGAAATCATGACAAGGATTGGAGCTCCCCACACTATCATTTCTGATAATGCAAGAGCTTTCACTAGTTTTAGAATAGATGATTGGGCCTTGAAGTATAATGTGTTCTTAAAGACTTCATCTAACTATTACCCCCAAGGTAATGGGTTGGCTGAATCTACTAATAAGAACCTAATCAAAATTCTAAAGAGGACCATAGGAACAAATCAAAGACAATGGCACAATAAGATCAGATTGGCTCTTTGGGTTGATAGGATCACCTATAAAAGAGCCATTGGTAACTCCCCTTTTGTTCTTGTGTATGGAAGAGAGGCTAGATTGCCCATATCTTTACAGTTTCCTTCACTAGAATTGGCTTAATATTTGGAGTTAGAAGGTGAAGATGCTAGGTCTGCGAGGATAGTTGAATTAGTTGAATTAGATGAACTAAGATAGTTAGCCATGGTTACCTTGGAAGAACACCGAAAATAGACCAAGAGATACTTCGACAAGAAGGCCAAGGATCAGTTTTTCAAAGAGGGAGACCTTGATTTAAAATGGGATACTGATAGAGCCAAGCCTGGAGGCCATATTAAATTTGATGCAATTTGGAGTGGCCCATATATCATCATCAGCTGCAAGCAAGCCAATGCTTTCAATCTTTCAAAGCTGGATGGTGAAATTCTATCGATCTCAGTCAGTGGGATCCATCTCAAACCTTACTTTTAAGGTTGTTATGAGATTTTGTACATACTATTTTATTTTGTTTCTGCTTTAGTTTTCCTTTTTCCTAAGTGTTGTTGCACATGCTGCACTCTCATTAGGAGAATGTAGGCCTCATTTCCCTTTTTGGTGTTGTTTTAAAGGCAACGTTTTAGTTGTTTTAGACCTACTATGGTCCCTATTGACTCCATGCCCAATGGATGCTTAAGACCACTGGTTCATTTGTTTAGCAGGCAAACATACCTGAGAGGTCGCCAAAATGTTGACCTATTTTCCCCTTCCTAGAGTCAAATAGCCCAGCTTGAAAATATTGAAAATCTTTTTGAAATTACTTAAGTGCCTAGTATTCTTCAGTTTTTAGGGTGTTTTCCTTGTAAAAATCCCCAAAATTCCCTAAGGAAGATCCCTTAAAAAAACCCATAAAACCTAGAAATTTCAAGTCTTTTGCCTTAGATTTTCTACCTTAACCGGCAAAAAGTCAGGTTCCCGAACTCGTCGGTTCGTCGAATAAGGGACGGAAACAAAAGGAAACAAGTAAAAGGTTCCCTTTATAAGCAATTTTCAAATTTTGTGAACTCATCCAATAGTTCACATTTTCAAAAGTTCACCGGCCAGGCAAATCACCAACTAAAGGGCTAGGCGGGAAGGCTTTCTTCAAAATGACTAAGGCAAAGGGAAGAAAAGAAAGGCTTTGTCGATAATTTTCAAAAGGCTTGAACTTGTCCAATAGTTCAAAATTTCTTAAGTTCGCCAATGAGGTGAATCATCGATAAAGGAAGATGAAGGTAGATGAAGGAAAGCAAAGGCCGACAAAGTTTGTAAAATGGGAACTTTACCGATAAAGGGAAAATCGACCAAGTTCGAGAAAGTAAGGATTTGTTGATAAGGTAAAAAGCAAGAACAAGGCAAAGTTCGTAAGGGATGGATTTTTGCCGATAAAGCAAAGTAAGAAAGTCGAAAAGCGACTAAGGCAAATGAAAGAAAAGGGCCTTATTAGGAAATCAACAAAAGGCAAAACTCATCCAATAGTTAAAATTTTCCCAATTTCGTCGATTAGGCGATCTTCAACAAAAGTCAAGAGGCAAAAAGGTAGGGACAAAAAGGTTCATGAAAAGGTAACTTTGTCGAGAAAGAGAGCAAAGAGAGAACAAGGAAAAGTTCATAAAAATTAGGATTTGTCAATAAGGCAAAAAGCAAGCTTGGTTTGAAGAATTGTAACTTTGCTGACAAAGGGAGAAGATAGAATGGTTCGTGAAAGTGAAGTTTCACTGACAAAAGGGTAAATGAAAAAGACAAAGTAAGAAATAGTTCAGAAAAGTGGATAATTGTTGACAAAGGGCAGAAAAGGGAGAAGCAAGCCAAAGTTCACAAAATGGTGATTTTGTCGACTGAAGAGAATAGAAGGGACAAATTGAAGAGCAGAAGCATAAATGGTTCATGAAAGACAGATTTTGCCGATAAGGCAAAATAAAGGCAAAATTTTAAGTAAAGTAGAAATCAATGAAAATAGAGCTTGTAATATAAATGTAAGCTTTAAAATATTTGAAATTAAATATTTTAAAGTGTTGTAAAATCTTTGCACAGGGATTTTGATGAGAAAATATATTTCAAATATCTCCTTCAGCGATTAATGCAGATCAGATCTGTCCAGCTACTCCATCTCTAGATATTTCACATTTATTATTACAGATGGATGAATCAGTTGCTTGCATGCAAGGCAACAAATATCTCCCAACTACTTCAAGATCAAGATATTTTTTGCATTTATGTTGCAGATAGACATTCCTTTTGGCAGAAATATCTTATGACAGGCCTATGGGGCGAATTTATTGTAATGAATGACTTAGGTCAATGTAATGGAATGTTATATATACATGAAACAAAGATTTAATGAGGGTTGGATATAGAGACTTATTTTTTGTGTTCAAACAAAACCCTCCTCTGCTGTAATCGTGCCTTTTTAATCAATACAACATTGTGTTTTACTTTTTCACGTTGTTCTTTAACTCTGTGTAATCTAGAACTACTTTGTTTGTGAATGGTTATTTCCTTTAAAATTTGTTCTGTTCCTTACCTCTGTTAAAACTTGTAAGATTTGTGTGAGTTTATCAGTTGTATTTCATTATTATGTGCATTTTAGCTTTGTGGGTGTTCTATATTCAAACTTGGTGAATCACCTTTAATTTTTTGTTTCTCCTTCTTCCCCTTTACACAACAGTGATTAGATTAGGTTTAGTCTTAACACACTCTGAATTTCACATTTAGAAAAGGAACCAGCCTTTCTCTAGAGGTTTGATTTCCTTTGTAAGGTCCCACACCTGGAAATCACTCCAATATTTCACTGGATTGTTGCAGCATAGGCGCTTCAACACAGGGTGCAAATCTAAGTGACAATAGAGATCTTAGATTGGATGGAGGAAGAGGAGTGTTTTGATTTTGTACAAGGCAGTGTGGATGTTGTAGATTTGGACAAATACAGTAATTTTGAACTGGCCCTAGAATTGTTCAAGTTAACAGATAAAAATAGGGATGAGGTTAAAGACAATGATGGGGGAAAACTTATACCGATGAGGAGAAGATCTATAGAAGGAGAGTAAGGGGTGTGGAGTATTGAATTTGGAAGAAGAAGTCAACAAGGACAATATTCCAAATATGGTAGAAGGTAATGACCCAAATCCAGAATTTAAGATTCTAGTGAGAAATCAAGTATTTTAGGATGTGGAAGAAGGAGAAATTCTTTCTTTAAAGAAAAAAGGAATTTCACAAACAGAAACCACAATGGCTAATCCATAGTGTGGGGAATTATGGGGTTGCAATTTCACCTTTCCTTATCAAATAATAAAACCAAGAAAATCAATTTCTTCTTGGCCAATTACCATTTTCTTGGTTGATAGGCATATTCCATGTTCCCTAATAGCATTATACAAAAATCGCAAGTGTTCTAGTTGTGAAAAATCTTTGGAAAAAACAATTATGTCATCTATATATATTGCACAAAAATCTTTAAGCATTCTAAGAGCTTTATCCATTCTTCTCTAAAAATAGGCAGGTGCAGTCTTTAAACCAAAAGGCATCACATTCCATTCATGCAAGCCTTGGGGAACTGAGAAAGAAATTTTATACCTATCTTCTTCTTTGACCTTAACTTGCCAGAATCCTGACTTGCAATCAAACTTTGAAAAAACTTTCTTTGAAGCTACTCTCATAATCAAATCTGTACTGGATGGTAGAAGTTAATGACCCAAATCTAGAATTTAAGACTCCGGTGAGAAATCAAGTATTCCAGGATGTGGAAGAAGGAGAAATTCTTTCTTTAGAGAAAAGAGGAATTTCACAAATAGAAACCACAATGGCTAATCCGCAGTGTGGGGAATCAAAGAAGAAAGGTATAAAACCTGATAGTGTGAAATTAGTTGAGGAAGGAGATGCAGAGGATCAAATGAAGACAACACAAATGATGATGTGATCTGGGAAGGGAATAACTCTTCCTAGACAATCATGAAGATATCCTCATGGAATGTTAGGGGTTTAAACACCCCTAACAAAAGGTGTCTGGTGAAATGCCAGATGGAAATCTCAAACTCATGCATATTTTTATTATAGGAAACTAAGTTAATTAACAAAGACATTGATTTCTTCAAACTCAGAAGGAAAGGTTGGGATGGTTTCTTTGTGAATGCAGAAGGAGCTTCAGGAGGTATTGCAATTCTATGGAGGATGAACTCAATAGCAATGGAATTGGTGAGTAGTTCAAGATTTTGGATGATGTGCAAGGTTACTTGTATTGTGTCTAGGTTACAATTTTACTTGATCAATGTGTATGGACCCAACTCACATATTCTCAAAAAAAGAGTTTGGTGTGAATTGGAGCAAAGGCTTTTGAATTTTTTTGGTTCCTTATATTTTTTGGGAGGAGACTTCAATGTTATCCTAAGTGGAGATAACAAAATGGGAGGTGTGAGGAAATGTAGTCAGTCGTAATAGGACTTTTGTGATTTTGTGGTGAGGAACAATCTATTAGACATACTCTTAGAAAATGGAAAATTCACTTGGACAAATCGAAGAATTGGATTTAGCAACATTGCAGAAAGGCTTGATAGATTTATGTGGCAAGGAGATTTAGAGGCCTTTGGGAGAGAATGCAAGTTTTTTATGGTTCTAGTGTTTGGATCGAGTCACTATCAATTACAATTGCATATCAAGGAGGATAGGAAATTGGAAAGATGCCCTTTCAAATTTGAGAATATGTGGATGAGAGATGAGGATTTTCTTACCTCAATATGATCTTGGTGGAAGGAAGAAGGCCAAAAAGGTACGAAAATGTTCAATTTATTCTCCAAATTAACAAGCATAAAAGAGAAATTGAAGATCTGGAATAGAGTTCACTTTGGGGATATATTTAACGAAAAGACAGAAATAAAGTCACAGATCAGAGCAATCAATGAAGAGGTCTTCAGGCAAGGGATGAATCAGGAAAGTTTTCTTGTGGAAAAGGAATTATTAAACAAGCATGTAGAGGTTTTGGCTAAAGAAGAATTATTTTGGAGACAAAAATTGAGAGAACTATGGTTGAAGGAATGGGATAGGAACACAAAGTTCTTCCACAATTCAACCAGAATTAGAAGGCAAAAGAATCACATTTCAAAATTAAAGTTGGAAGATGGAGAAGAGTGTGAAGATGAGAAGATCATTAAGACAGAAGGGATAAAATTCTTTGAAGACTTACTGAATAATAGGGAAGGATCGAATTTGAACATGCAAAATAAGATTCTAGATTGTATTTCAAGAAAGGTGAAGGAAGAGGATAATTGTCTTCTCAATAAACCTTTTACAGAAGAGGAAATAAAGGTGGTTGCAATGCAATTGCATCTAGATAAGGCACCAAGACTGGATGCTTTTTCAACAAGCTTTTTTCATAAGTGTTGGCACATAGTGGGGAAGGATGTTTTCAAGGTAGCGGAGGAATCTAGAAAGAAAAAGAAAATATTGAAAGACCTGAACAACACATACATTACACTACTACCAAAGAAAGATCAAATCCTATCCTTCGAGGATTATAGACCCATCTCTTTATGCAATACGGTATATAAATTTTTTGCCAAAGCAGTAGCAAATAAAGTAAAGCTTTTTTTGGAAGAAGTCATAGCTGAGGTACATAGTGGTTTTGTTCTAGGTAGATCAATTTTTGATGGGACAATCATAGCTCAAGAAATAATACACTCGCTGCTGGCTACAAAGAATAGTGGGATGCTAGTGAAGTTGGACATAAAAAGGGCTTATGAGAGGGTGGATTGGAGATTTATTTTTAAAGTAATGGAGACTTTTAGGTTTGACAAACATTGGTTGGACTGGATTTTTAGCTATGTAGCGAGCCCTAGGTTCTCAGTTTTAATAAATAGAAGTCCACAAGGCTTTTTTGAGGTTTCTAGAGGGTTAAGGTAGGGAGATCCCCTTTCTCCCTTCCTTTTTATTATAATGGAAGATGCCTTAGGGAGATACATCCAGAAGGTGGTAAGCATAGGAGAATGGGAAGGGTTGCAGATCACGAGGAATGTGGAGTCTTTGACACATCAACAATTTGTTGATGATATAATGTTATATGGAGTGACTAAAAGAAGGGAGGCTCATTGCATAAAAAGAATATTGGAAACTTATTCTATGGCATATGGGCAATGTGTAAATACTACAAAATCTAAAATCTTTTTCTTTTTTACGGATATGAAGAAGTAGGGGGAGATTTTAAGGATTCTAAAATTTAGGAAAGGGGAATTTACAAGTACTTAGGATTCTCGTTGTTTGAAGGAGGCAACTAATCAAAATTATGGGAACCTTTATTAAAATAGATCACTGATAGAATTTCCTTGTGGAAAGGAAGATGGTTATCATGGGCAGGGAGGATTATGATGCTCGAAGTGGTAATATCAACTATTCCTATTTTTCTTCTCTCTTGCTTATGGTTACCAAAAAAGACAAATAGCATAATAGATAAAAAATGAGAACATTCTTCTAGTGAGGACCTATAGAGGAGAAGAAGATACCTCTTATAGCCTGGAATAACATTTGTAGACTGAAGATGGCAGGGGGTGTGGGTTTGAGGAACCAAGTGATTCAAAATAAGGCGTTGGGAGCCAAAATTCTTATGGTCCATATATTCAAGGCTAGATCTCGAGTGGGTTAAAATTCTTTAGGAATAAATATTTGGACAGTCCAGAAGATGATAGAGTGTTGATAACCGCAAACCCAATAAAGGGTTCCAAACTTTAGAATTTTTTGCAATCATGTAGATGGATTATCATATATTATTTGACATGGGATATTGGTGATGGTAGGTCAACTTTATTCTAGGAGGATTCATGGATGGGGTTCCCAGCTATTGGAAATGTATGTCCAATAGCAAAGTAGATTTTAACGGAGTGATAGGGTGCAATGGTGGCAAACTATGTAGAGGGCAGAGAGAGGAATGGATTTAAATGGTGGAGTTGGAAGAGTATTGAGATTTCAGATATCCTTGAAGATGAGGTGAAAACTTTGAAAGAGATCTTGTAGAAGAAAGGATTAATTTGATAGTAGGCAGGGACCACCTTCGTTGGAATTACTCAATGATTGGGGATTATAATGCCAAGATAGGATATGTGGTAGCAAATGGAGAAAAAGAGAAAACATACATTCTAGTACACTTATGTTGGAACAAAGCTTGTCTTCCCAAAGATGGAGTACGAAGGACCGAATAGGTGTTTGATGTGTTTGAAAGAAAGTGAATCAACATATCTTTTACTCCTTCAATGTCAAATTGCTCAAGAATGTTGGAGATGGCTTTGTGCCAAGCTGGGTTGGATAGGAGCCTTTCCAAATGACATTGTAAGTCTTTTTCAATCCACGTTAGTAGTGAAATAGTATGCAGTTTATGCCAACATCTGGATAATAAGTCCATCAATATTGATATGGGAGGTATGGAAAGAGAGAAATGGGAGAATATTCCAGGAAAAGGGAATGGAGATGGAGTCTTTCAAAAATACGGTTGAGGCAACAATGATAGAAGTAGTTAATAGAAGAATCATAACAGGAGTTAAGAGTAAATTCTCAATAGAAGATGAGAGGATGAGAAGGGAGTGGAGATGCCTTATAATTCCCCCCATTAATGGGGTTAGGGGAGTGGAATCCCAAAAGAAAAGAATGGAGGATAAGTGGACACCACAGGAGGAAGGATGGGTAAAGTTGAATTTTGATGGTGCTTCAAGGGGAAATCTAGGAGAGTTAGGGGTTGGTTGCCTAGTTTGAAATTGGAAAGGGGAGGTCAATGGAAAAGCGGCAAAGAAGTTGACTCTGGGATCGAATAATATGATGGTGGTTGATTGTCATTGATGTCAAAAAGGATGATTATTATCAGGTGTTGAGAGTTGCTTGTCAGATGTCTTTATCATTAGAGGATCTTCATCTTTAGGATCTTACTTGTTAAGCTTGCATGGTTGTTCATCATGGGTGTTGAAGTGGTTATGGTGTGTTGCTTTAGGAGTTCATTCATATGAGAGTCTTCATGTGCTTCATATTGATAGGTTGCTTCATGGTTGAGTCAGGAGATGCAGATAGTCTAAGATGCAAGTTTGTTGTATTGGCTTACAAAGTTCATGTTGTTCAAGGTTGATCTCACAGGTTGATTCATGACATAATTTTATTATGTTAGTGATTGGATGTTGTGTACTCTTCATGGGTGTTCATGGTGTTCATCTTCATATTATGTTGGTCATGACAAGATATGCAGAGATTTGATCTTCATGGTTGATGAGTGTTCATAGCATCACAAGGCAAGGAGGTTCTTCATGATGTTCCTGCTTTTTATGATATTACAAGATCATCATAATTCTCAGGTGCTTAAATGTGGTTCAGATGCTTCAGGAAGTATTGTTTGCTTTCGTATGTGGTTCAGTCTTCTTCAGGCATGCTTCATTACATACATTATATGTGTAGTGCAAGTCATGTGCTTCATAGGTTCATCCCATGTAATGCTCTCCTCACAAGTTTTTGATTCAAGGAGGTATATTTGCATCAAAAGGAGATCTCCATTTAATTTAGGGCATTCTTGACTGGTTGTCATTGATTCAAAGGATTATGCTATGTTTATGGATCATGCTTCATTTCCATCCTTGTTGAGATTGAGTGTTGATTATTTCCTGATATTTGATTGGGTTATCTTTGGTATTAACGATGGACTATATTTATGACTATCACCCATTGAAGCTAAGAATATAAGGTGATCAAATTATATTAATCAAAGGTGCAATGAGATGTCCAAGGATTGACAAAGTGATAGTAGTGTAAGTGCACATGTTGCAGGTTGATGGTGCTTTATCCTTCATGTCATAGGTTGTTCTTGATTTGAAGAAGGTTTGATTTGAAGGAGTTGTTGTGTCATGAATTCTTGCTTCATATTATGATGCCTAGTCTCTCAGGACATGATGAAGGACATGATGTCACTTATGATGTTGTTTGTTGTCAAGTTTGATGCTATTTTGTTCAATATGTTTTTCTTGGCAGAATAAGTGCTCAAAAGTTTTTTGCTTGTAGATGACAAAGATGCATGGTCACCTTCACTTTATACAAAGCATGGTATTACTTGCAGGTGATCAAGGTTTTTCTATCAGAATTTAGTTCACTCTTCATAAAAGTTTACTTTTTATAAGAAGCTTATTTTATGTGGGTGCCCAAGCTTATTACATGAGTTTGTTGCATTTTCAAAGGGTAAAGACACAATCATGCAGAGCACATGTAGAAGAATATGCAGTTATTATTTGATGATACAAGTCTATAAAGTGGTTTGTATATTAGGGTTTGTGGCTTAAGATCCTAAATATGTCTTCCATATTCTAAATATATACTAACCTTCATTGCCTGTCCTCATAGATTACACTTTATGTTATATTGTTCCATTGACCTATTGTCGTAGGTGATAGGCCACTTAAGTGGCAACTTAAGAGGTCACGGTCGTGGTCTGACCGGCCCCCTCTTCCTAGTAGGACTGATTGCATCGGTCACCCTTTATATGCGTTGGTGCCAATATGAAATCAACGTTCCTCTTTTAAAGTTTCAAATGTCGATTGATGGTCGATATTCAAACTTCAACCTTCATCGTTGAGTTTGTCTTTTGATGTGCTTGTGAACGTCAGAAGCTTTTTAACTACAGAGATAAGGCTTTGTAAAAGGCTATTTTTAGCCATTTAAAAAGGCAGATCATTATGAGATTTGAAGGCTATTTTTTTGGAAGATTTATTCTATTTTTATCCTCTTCACTCATGGCATGGAGAACATTAAGGAGTTTATTTTTTATGAGGGCAAATTTCTTTATGGAGATATTTTTTTAAGGACCTTTTGTTTTTCTTTCGTATCTTCATGTAGAAGTTTTTGTTAAGGGGATTCGAAGATGAAAGATATATTATTTTCTGTCAGGGGAATCTATTGAAGACTTTTATTTGCAGATTATGTTTTGTAGATTGAAGAATATTGAAAAGTTTTTTTTGGGAGAAGAAATATAGTTTGAAATGGAGAAGATGAATGTGCAGAGGAGAGGAATATCAAGGGTTATTTTATTTATAATTTTATTGTAGGTACTTTGTGAAAGATTATTATTGCAGCAATAATATATGATGCAGAAGATATGTTTCGGCAGAAGATGATATTATTATTTTTGACCAAATATAGAATTATTTTATTCTTGAAATGGTATAGATGGAAAATGAAGAAGAGAAAATGAAAGGTCATTTCATTAATAATAATATTGCAGGTGCATTGAGAAATTGATTTGAAGGTCTGAGATATGCAGGATTGAAGACATATTTTATGAGGATTTTGAAGAGAAAATGAAGTGAACCAGATGAATATTTTGTAAGACGTATGAGATGATATTGCAGGTGACTCAAGAACATTTTGAGAAGACATTATGAAGCACATATGCAGAGCAATTGATTTCTAGACTAAGAAAGAATGATATGTGGTTGTGAGCATTGTATTGAAACAGAGAAACCCTCTGCATTTTTTATTAATCTGAAGTTGTATATTTTGCCAGTGAGGCTTGCATGGTCAGTGAGACCTATTTGTTTCCAGTGAGGCATTCCTCAGCCAGGGAGGCTATGTAATTGTTGATTTCCATGATTAAGCCAGCGAGGTAGTTTTGAGTGGTTTTTCATCCCTGAGAGGGTTTTCCACTCATGAAAACTATTGTGTCTTGGTTTCAATTTTGTGTGATTTAATTGTCCTTCATGCTTATTTATTCAGTATTTGACTCATTCATTTGATAAAACATATTGTCAAGTCTGATTCTTTCATTTTCTCCTTTTAAGGTTAATAAGAAGTAATTAATAACCTGGTTTTTGATACAACACTGATTCACCCCCTAATGAAGTAGAGCTTCAGGCCCTTATTTTGGGACTTCAACTATGCCAATATCTTAAGGTGTCAAAGGTGGAGGTAGAGGGTGATTCTTTAGTCATTGTAAATGCAATAAGGCAAAATGATATAAAAAATTGGAAGCTCAAGGCTTTATTAATTGAAGCCTTGAAATTAATAGACAATTTGGAAAGCACGGTGGTTAACCACGTATATAGGGAAGGTAATGAGGAGGCAAACACGTTGGCTAACTTGGACATCAATTCGAAACAAACATTTCTTTGGGAGGCATTGGATAATGATTTAATTCACTCATGTCTTTGACAATGAGTCTAATCTCTTTGGTTGGATGAAGTTGGCGAAGTGTGCAGAGGATTAATTATAGGGAGATGGCTTTGGATTTTATGAATATGATGGTTGTTTTGGTGCCTCATCCCTTCATTTGCTTTTATTTTTTTTAGAGTATGGAGACGCCCATTAGACTGGTGTGTGGGAAGAGGCAAATGTCTTTTTTGGGCAGAATTATAGATAGCCGAATGTAGAAGGTATTCAAACCTAAAAGCAGTATCATTCTATTTGTAATCGAGTGGATTTTGGGGGAAGATTTTATGGTGAATGCAAATAGATACAAAGTGAATTTTGATCTTTCATTTATGTTCCTGGCGGTATTGTTAGATTTGGATGAAGGCAAGGATGTAATCAGGAAATTGATGAAAACATATGTGGAGAAGGAGTTTAGGGACAACTTTGAAGAGGTCTTGGGTGTGGCTTGAAGTGGGTTGGGGATTCCATTAGCGGAGGACTTCCACAAAATTAATGCAACAAGAAATATGGTAGAATAAAAACCATTTGTCATAGAAGCCAGGGTGGAAAAGATAGTGGGTAGAAGGAAGAAGGCAGTGCAGGGGGTTGGCTTTCTTAAGAAGCTTCTTGGGCTGGATGTGGAGGATGCGTGGATTCAAGGCTTCCTAGACCTGTACTATGTAGTAGACTACAACGCCTGATCACTAGAATGATGAAGTTTTTTTGGCTGTTTATAGATAGTAGAAACATGGATTAGGATACACCATGTGTTAATATTGTATAGACTGCATAAACATAGATTCGTTAGAACTCTGTATAGGTTATATATATGTGGAAAGGACATGGATTTTGTTAATACCTTGCATAGAAGGATAGATGTAGTTGGTTGAAAACTTTGATAAACTTTTTATAGTTAAATTTTAATATATACGGGAGCAGACCCCAAGTCTGCTTTTTATTTATCTAAAAAAAAAGGCTTGGAAATTTGTGATTTTTAGCCAACACTTTCTTGCTTGACCATTGTTTTTTATTTTGTGAAGTATCCATTTCAATTAGCTTTAACATAACCTTAGCATCCTTAAAATCAACATTCCTATCCTCCTTTCCTCTAGAGACCGATCCATAGACAACCACTCAAGTGGAAGATCTTAAAACAAGATTCCTGAGGATGAACACACACACACACACACACACACATATAATTCTTGCTTTTATTGTAAGCAATGTGCAGTGGTGGGAGTACACGATTAAACAATAATAATTTCATTTGGTAATACGTTAGTATGTTTTTACACTATAGATTTAAATAATATTAAATAATAATAATTTCATTTCACAGTACATTAGTATGTTTTTACACTCTTTTTAACAGTATGCAAGTTCAAATAATAGTATATATTTATATTTGTACTGTTATAATTATTATTGTTTTTTTTTTTATTTAGGAAGGTTAAAATAAGAATTAGAAGAAATCAGCAAATCAATTTATTCATAAATTGTTTTAAAATCAGCCAATCAAGTTGTTAATAAATCATTTTTAATATATTTTTAGTTAAAAATTTTGCATCTTAATGTTGCATAGAAAGAATATTTATCTACACAATTTTTTCCTAATAGATGGTTTGTTCTAATTTGGTTGCAATAGCATAGTTGCCAAAGGCAAGTACTAATAACTATCATATTGTTATTGTTAACATCTCCCCTTCCTAATATTTTGATTTGCACACAATTCTTCTCATATGTCATGACAGAATGATGACGGCTGCTCCCCATAAGAAATGTATACTGGTTACTGGACCTCCTGTAAGTTCACGTATGCCATATATTATTATACAAATTTGGAGTTGTATTATTATAAGTAGTTATCAGCCTGCATTTTCAGGGTTTGGCAAATCAATACTAGGTATGATTAGCACAGTATGTATTAATTTTATTTAACAGGGTGTTGGAAAAACAACTCTAATTATGAGGGTCATGGAGAGGCTGAGAAATGATCATCCTCAACTGAAGGTGCAAGGCTTTTATACAAGTACGAATTCTTTTTTCTTGTCCTTATTTAAAAAATTACATTGGAGTTAATACAAGAGAAGGAATTTTCTGTTTGCATTATGTCCGTTAGGGCAGTTTATGCTTGTGGGTCTATTGAGTTTTTATTATTTATTATTTATTGTTTTCTTTTCTTTTTCTCCTTTCCCAAAAATTAATGCACTGGAATTAAGAAGAGGCAATGAATTTTCTCTTTCAGTTTATGAGTTAGGGCAGTTTATGCTTCGTGGTTTGTTGAGTTTTCATTATTTCTTCTCTTTTTTTCTTCTCCATCTGCAAAATAATGCATTGAAAGTAAGAAGAGGCAATGCACTTTAAAATAATGCATTGAAAGTAAGAAGAGGCAATGAACTTTATTTTTAATTTGTCTGTTAGGGCAGTTTATGGGTTTATTGGGTTTCTAGCCTTTATTCGTTCAGTAGGATTAAAGAAGTAACAAATTTTTGTTAACTGGACTCAGAAAAGAAATTTAATAGGCCTTTTGGCTTTTAATTTACTATTTAATAGGATTTTTTTGGATATGAATCAGGTGACTTTGTTATTATAATATTATTTGCAATGTTAACGTGGTCTAGTGAAAAAGATTGTTCACTTTCTTAAAAGTGATGTGAGTTCAATTCTCTTAGTGGACATCTAAAATGGGCCTGCCCTCCTATGAGATTAGGTACAATTATATAGATATTTGCAGTAATAACCTAGTGCATGAGATCTCAATTTGGGAGAATCAGACAAATAATCAAGAATATATTTTGAATTTTGACACCATAGAAACAATCCTCTGGACAAGTAATTACCTATGTTACACCAAGTTTCTGGGATAGGGACAGCAGGGGATGGGGGATGTGTTTGTAGGACGGAATTTTTGAGAGGCTATTTCTTAGGGGATGGCAAGGGATGGCTCTTTATAAAATAGGGGAAATTTAAAATATAGGAAATTTAAAATATTCACATAATAACATTGATAAAGCATTCATCATATACATTGTAGAACATTAACACATGACATTAGAGTTGAATTGAGATTTAACATGAGAGTCGACTCACAAATTAAGAAAAAACCATTGCTTTCATTGTCAATGTGCATGTATTTTATATAAAAATTACAACAAAATGCCTAAAGGCTGCAAGTTTCAATTACAAAATGACAAAACCATAGAAAATCTGCCACTGCCCCTAATCAGCATCTGCAAACACTACATCAAAATCAAAGTTTGAGTTTGAGTCATTGCCACTATGAGGGACTGTGTCATCCAATGGAACCCCAACCAATTCCCCCTGTTCCTCCTCCTCATCAACCTATGTGGCATCTTTGGGATCAATATCCAAACGTGTTGCTGGAGCATGACAATACTTAGGAGTTTGTTGATCCTGAAGTTGCAAGACACTATATAAAAATTACAACAAAATGCCTAAAGACTGCAAGTTTCAATTACAAAATGACAAAAACATAGAAAATCTGCCATTGCCCCTAATCAGCATCTGCAAACACTTGCAAACACTGCATCAAAATCAGAGTTTGAGTCATTGCCACTATGAGGGACCGTGTCATCCAATGGAACCTCAATCAATCCCTTCTATGCCTCTTCATCAACCTATGCGGCATTTTCGGGATCAACATCCCGACGTGTAGTAGGAGTCTGACGATACTCTAGAGTCTGTCAATCTTGAATTTGCAAGGCGCTATGAATGGTCACCAACTTCTCCGCTCATCAAGAGGTAAGCCTATTCCTTTTGATCGACTAGATGAAGTTGTATGTTGTGCTGTCCCAATGTTAAGGCATTGTTTAATTTAAAGATTTAAACATCATGATAAGACGGTGAAGTTGCTTTCTTGAAAAGTGGTGTTTGTCGTGTCCCTTCCATAGTCGATTTGAATGATAAAGAGTACTTCTCGAAATAATTACGTATGTATTAATATTTAATAAATATATAAAATTAATATATATTATTTAATAAATAATATTAAATAATATTATCATATAAATATAATATATAATATATTTATTTAAAGATATATTATTATATTATATAAAAATAAATATAAATATTAATAATTTAAATATAAAATTAAATTAAATATTATTATCATTATGATCATTATAATATAATATTATAAAACAAATAAATATATTTACAAGTATAAGGAAGACCGGTCCGATTTATAGAGAGATATCATTAATAAACAAAGACAAATGGAAGGTTTGTAAATACCAATTAATACTATAAAGGTGCTGAAATGTTCACCCTAGTTTTTTAACTTTTTTTTAAAACAAGAAATGAAACAGATACACAAATTTTCAACTATTATTCACTAAGTCAGAAGCATTTAACTCAGAAAATACCAGGTTCATCAAAGCAGATGATTTACCATTGATTTCCAGCTGATGGATAGTTCAAGTTTGGATTACCAGGTACACCATTCATAGTAGTAAGCATGAACTGAACATATGTTATTTGCTGATCCAATGCAACACTCAGAAAGTACAAGACACTGCCCAGCTCAAAAGTCAGACCTGTACCTTGCTGGTACGGTCATGGCTGCACCCAGAAATATCACCAATTTGCTCATAAATCCAAAAATCCCCCAAATCTTCTCACCAAACTGTTGCAGACCCTTTCCCTGGTCTAGGCGTCACTTTTAAGTGACTAGAGCAGTTCCAAAATGCAGCGGATTATTTTCCTTAAACTCACGTACCTTTCAGAAGTATGACAATGTACGACATTTGTTTGGGAGCTATTTCAAAGCTTTAATCTGCACAGTCAGCCTTTCTTGTCCTATCTAGTACAAGACAAAATCACTTTTCAAACTCCTTTTCCCTTTGACTTGGCACTTAATAGATTGTTTTGCTTGGAATGGCTCACGTACAGGAGGTACGGCTGTACACAGACAGTACGGCACTCACAGGAATAAACCCAGCTAAGGATAAACTCATCAAAACATGCAAGAACACATTCAGACCACTCAGAAAATATATTTATCTAACTCCAAACTGATTCAAGTTAACACTCCTCACAATCTGATCCATGAACATCGAACTCCACGATTGCCCAGTATGATATTTTCGAGATAAAGCGCCAGGTTCTAGCTGGGGTTGGTCTTTCACAACTGGAGCTAGTTGAAGATGATGGCTAAACAACCCTTGACCTGAAACTTGCAACAACACAGTCCAGAAAACAAGTAAACACCAATTCCAAAATGCATGAAGAGCTCTCCAAATGAGCGAATGGTGTATAAATATCACTCCCTCCATACAATCCACGCTCAAGGCAGAAATAGCTAATACAATTAATAGCTATGACAAGCGCTCCACTCCTCCAAAGTAAAAATAGGTGACCACAAAAGGAGGGCCCGCCTAGTAAGTTGAGGCAACTTATAAGAATTTTTTAAAAGCCATATTTCCCTTAACAAACAATTAGCCTTCGGGAAATAGAAAGGCTAATGTTTTAATCCATACTTACTGATGGAAAGGGGACATTACAATCCTCCCTCCTTGAAGTTGCTTGTCTTCAAGCAACTGTAACTCTGGGTGCAGTAAAATCTACTCTCTCCCAAGTGGCATTCTCAAGTGGTAGATTCTTCCATTTGATCAAGTATTCATTGATAGTCCTCTTCCTCACTGTTCGTTCTCTGAATTTCAACACCCTTTTCAGAATCAATACCATATTACCTTCCTCATCCAACGGAGGTAACTCAGAAGAAGCTATAACATTGTGTCCAAGAGCCTTCTTGAGGCAAGACACATGGAATACATTGTGAACCTTGCTATTCTCTGGTAGTTCCAACTCATAAGCCACTGCACCCACTCTCCTCTTAACCCTGAAAGGTCCATAAAAGTGAGGCTTCAACTTCTTCGCCCCACTCTTCTTGAGAGTGGACTGTTTGTAGGGCTGCAACCTCAAATAAACCATGTTCCCCACCTCAAAGGTGTGTTCAACACGGTGGTGATCCGCATAAAATTTCTGAGCTGTGAGATCCTCCTAGTACAACCCAACACTGCACCATCTGCAACCTTAACTCCAAAACCCTCGAACACCTCAGACTGTAATCCATGCCTCTCAACCAATTTCTGATCAATAAAATTGTGTGTGGCTCCTGTGTTAACCAAACTCATGACTCGCTGTCCTTGTAATGTACCTTTCAATTGAAAGGCATGGAACCTAGGATAACTGGATAGCGTAGCCATAGTCACTTTGGCTGCCGCCAATGAATCAGGGATATCTATCTTTAGCTGGGGTCGCTCCTGAATAACCTCCTCAGGGCTGTCCTCAATGTTGGTGTCTGGTATCTCTTCATCCCCAAGCTCGGATGTGACCTCAATCAAGTGAACCCTGCCCTTACCCATATAGCGGTGTTCGGGCTCCCAAGGCTCCTTGCAGGAAAAGCATAATTTCTTCCTCAAATCATTCTGTGACTCATGATCCATCCTAGGAGGTCTAGCTGACTGTCCATCTCTAAACTGTGAAGTATTGGCCTTCTGAATAGACCGTGATTCCCTGAATGGCCTCTTATCTGACTGATAAGTGGGAGTGGTGTCCAATCTCAAGGTCACATCAATGGCATCCTTAAGAGTGGCCGGCTGGAAGGCACGTACCAATCCCTTAAGCCTATCTTGTAATCCCTCAATGAATAACATCACGCTACGTCTCTGGGGCATATCAGGTACCATAATTGCAATACGCTGGAACTCATTAACATATGCTTCTGCCTGTCCAGTTTGTCTAAGATGTGCCAACTCCCTATAGTAGAGTTCTGTGTCCTTACGGTCAAACCGGGTAATGAGTCGTTCAGTGAACTCTGCATAGGAATGAATCAAGGCATGATCTTGGGTGACCAATCCATGATGCCACCAATCGTAGGCAACCCCATCTAAATGTAAGACAACAAACTGGATAGCCTCATGCTCAGGCATGGGTCTCAAGGATAAATATATGTCCAGCTTGTGCACCCAAGCATGTGCACTCGTACTACCCGTACCATCATATGTAGCCAACGTGATCTTCCCAGTAGCTCTACTGAGGTCATAGTTTTGTTGCTGTGGTCTAGTGCCTCGGTCTCCTCTGAACCTGGCAGAATCTCTGCGTTGTGCACAATACTGTGGAAAAGGAAAGACATCCCTGACCTCAGGGGGTAGGGTTCTCCACTCAGCTGTAGCTGCCATGACCGGATCTTGAAATTCCACCTCTGGTGGCTCTACCTGTGTTGGCCGTTCACCTGGTGCAAACTGAGGAAGTAAGGGTCTATCCCTGGCCTGTCCACGCCTAGGGGAATGATGGGAGCTCCTGGCTGATGCGTGTGACTTGTGACTATGCTGACTCCCCGCCACAGATACTGATCTGCTCCGTCTGCCTCTATCTAACTCCAATCGGTCCAAGGCATCCTGTATCCTGTCAAGGGTCTGAGCAATCCTAGGCTGAGTGTTGATGAGGGTTCTCATCATTTCTCTCTCTTCCTCATCCTGATTTCTCTTGGCATTCCTCTGTTCTTTAGCCATAATTGGTTCCTCTGCCATACCAATCCCAAGCTCGTTTTGGGCTGTCCTGCGTGTGTAATACCTGTCTGTATGCATAGAAAACAATTCTCTAAACCCCACAGGCTGGCAGGTCAAAGGCTTTGATACCACTGAAAGATCCCTGATGGATCCCTTTGCTGAAATGAAGTATTGTTTTTGTGATTTTATTTGTTTTATGATTTTTATTAATTTTTTTGTTTTCTTTCAGACTAGAGAGGAGATGCAGAAGGGGTTTCAGTTTTCTTGAGATGTGTATTTGCCAAGATAGCAAATAGATATACATGCAGCTGCAACCTCATATAAAAATGGACTAAAAATAAATATTAAATGATAGAAAAACACCAGCTAAGAATTTGAAGCACATACCCATCAGATCTGTATTTTATATTCAATGTAAAGCCTGGTTTGCAATCCCACTTGCATACAAAGATAGTATTGGCCTAGAAGAGGCTATGCATGCAACTGAAAATGAAGGATCTGAAGAATAATGCTGATTTGGTATTGCTGCAAGCTTAGATCTGCAATAGAATGCCCTAGAATCTGTCCAATGATGCACAAAAGAAGACCCAGAGTAGGCCTCCCACAAGCATGAACTGCGTTGTCGTCCAATTCACCAAAATCCCTGAGAGTTTCCGTTCCCAAGAGACTGTATGTTGCTGCCCCCTTCCTCAGAGTTCAGAGCTGCCATGAAGCTTCAAAATTAATATGCAAAAGATGATCAAAAAGTGAATCCAAATTCACTTTTAAGGAACTCCCAAGTTGGCGTCCACTTTAGGGTTCAAAAAGGGATCACAAATAAGAATCTTTGAAAGATTCTTTTATTAATGGAAACTCATAAGTTGGGCGCCCAAGTTGAGGGTCCAACTTTATTATTAAAAGGCCACCTTTTTAACACAACATTGTGTCATCTAGGTGGGGGTCCTTTTAATATTTTATTAATATAAAGTGACATTTGTTACTCACTTTATTTTATTCTTATTAAATATTAAAGCCACACTTTAATATTCAATATTTATTCCAAATCCATCACCTGGCCATTCTGAACTGAGAACTGCTGTAGCCCACGCCATTGATGATGTCGCCACGTGGTAGGCTAACTGACAGTGCCTCCCTAAAAATTAGGGATACCTCCTAAAAAATAGGGATTGTGACCAAAACTCCAAAAATGCTCCTGGAGGTCCTCTGATGCCTCCTGGTCAACTCTCGGTCAAACCCTAAAAAATAGGAACCCTTCCTAGAAAATAGGAAACTGTTGCAAACTATCTGGAAAGGCCTGTAAAGCTCCCTACCAAGCTCCACTGCCTCTGGATAGGTTCCCTAACCACTCCGCTGACTTACGGGAACTCGGATGATAGGCCAACTCTCATGTCTCTGCTAGACAGAGCTAAAGAGGGGACATGACAGAATTAGAAAATATTATTGATGATTTATGAAGTTAAGTTGTTTGGGATGTCTTAGTATGTTGTGGACGCTTCATTTAAGTCTATTTTCAATGACATTGGTGGAGAGTTAAGATTGCTGTGAGTCTCCCATTCCATCCACGCCGTACAGCACTGGACATGAATGTTAATTGGCTGATGACTGTATTTTCTTTCTGATGTATGAAAGGAATGCTCAGAATTGATAAGAATGGTGTTTAGAACAGTTTGTGGGCAGTGAGAGGTTGATATAAGTTGTGTGTGAGTTTTTGATGTTCTCAGCCTCATCCATGGCATCCGTACAGGGAAAACAGTCAGCTGATTAGTCAATGACAGTGAACAGCCAGCAAGCATTATATTCTACAGTCTTGGCAAACATTCAGAGGGTTCATTTGTCTTATAAAAGTGCAGAGTATGATCTTTCATTAGTGATCTTCAGGGGTATCATCATCACGTTTAAATCTTGTGTTAATTGCATGTTATTGTATTGAGTTCACTTGTAATTTCATCATAATGCAATTCATATAATAACCCCCGGATGGTTTACCGCTAGTGAGGAGTAATTGAACCTTTTCTTTATTCTTTCTACCCACTGAATAAGTGGATGGCTTTGTAGTCTTTCATGCTTGCTTCTTACCCATTGGAAAGTGGCGAATTCCCACGATAAGTGGATGCCCACCGCAGTGGATGAATTGTAGTTCCTTGATTGCATAGTTATTTAATTGTAAGCCAATCACCGTATGCTCTCACCTTGCCCATTCTGGGATCTGAGTGATCAGAAAGTGTGAGGTCTTTAGTTGGTAGTTGCATTCGATGCTAACTCTGTCATGTCATTGTAAAATTTTGAAGAAAATTTGGGGTAGCATCTTACAGACACTCACAAGAATAAACCCAGCTAAGGATAAACTCATCAAAACATGCAAGAACACATTCAGACCACTCAGAAAATATATTTATCTAACTCCAAACTGATTCAAGTTAACACTCCTCACAATCTGATCCATGAACATCGAACTCCATGATTGCCCAGTATGATATTTTTTAGATAAAGCACTAGGTTCTAGCTGGGGTTGGTCTTTCACAACCGGAGCTAGTTGAAGATGATGGCTAAACAGCCCTTGACCTGAAACTTGCAACAACATTGTGCAGAAAACAAGTAAACACCAATTCCAAAATGCATGAAGAGCTCTCCAAATGAGCGAATGGTGTATAAATATCACTCCCTCCATACAATCCATGCTTAAGGCAAAAATAGCTAATACAATTAATAGCTATGACAAGTGCTCCACTCCTCCAAAGTAAAAATAGGCGACCACAAAAGGAGGGGCCTGCCTAGGTAACGCCCAGCAAGGAGAAGTAAATAAACTTTTAAAAGATATAAGTTAAATAATATTGTTTTTTGTAAGTTGAGGCAAGTTATAAGAATCTTTTAAAAGCCATATTTCCCTTAACAAACAATTAGCCTTCGGGAAGTAGAAAGGCTAATGTTTTAACCCATACTTACTGATGGAAAGGGGACATTACAGGTGCAACAATTAAATTGAGTTAATTCTTTAAAATATCTCTCAAGGTGCTTTTGGTCAAATCTTTCAATGAGTTTTTTGGTGAATTCATCATATGTTATGTTTTGGTGGCCTTGAGTAATCAAGCCATGGTGCCACCATTCGTGTGCAACCCCTTCCAGATCTAGGATGGCGAATTTGATGGCGTCTTCTTCTATCATGGGGTTAAGAGATAGATATGTATCCAATTTTGGGATGCATGAATGGGCGGTGACCTTTCCTGATCCATCAAAGTTAGGGAGAGTCATGTTGCCTACTTTATGACGTAAGTTTTTATTAGGTTGACCCCTCTCCCTTCTAGGGTTACTTCTTGTTCCAGCCTCACAATATTCCCTTTTTAGGATATTCCTGATTTCTTTACCTGTATACAATAATAATCACTAGAAAAGGACATTAGAAATATCAATAATCAATAAATTAAGATAATATTCAGTTCGTAGCATCATGCATATTAAATTCATTTATCATAGCATAATTAATAATGAGATTAATACTTCATAGCATAAATAATGAGATCAAATCATCATAGCATAATCAATATTTAGTTCAATCACTTGTATTAAAGAAGCACAAAGTATACGCACCATACACAAACTATACACGTAATTCACATAGTAGACATATAATCATTTCAGGGATATTCCCAATGGTCAACCACATAATGAAATTCTATGGGAAAGCATATAGGGTGCTGAGAGTCTGTCCTCCTCAACCAAGCCCAAAGGTGAGGTACGTCCATCTCAGATAATTCCACCCCTTGGCCCACAAGTGGCAGGAACTCCCGTCCATCCAACTTGGTGCGGCCTACTTGATGAAGGAACCAGTGTTGTTGCTTGTCCCCTAATACGCATTTCACTTTCATTCCAAATGTGATGGCTCATTGGGTTAAATGGCTAATATAAAGTACCTCTTGATAAGTTCAGTTACAATGTCAATGTATTCTTGCTGTTACTATATATGGTAGTGCTGCTGTTGTAATATAAAATATATAAATATCTGCTGTAACTGTCAATGCTGTTTGGATTTCTTATTTATTTATTTCTGAGTATGCCTTCCTTCCAATGAAGATAGCTTCCTTTGATTGCTAGTTAATAACTCAGATATTCGCTGATTTGATTGATTCAATAATAGAATTATAGAACAATAGAATGATAGAATAATAGAAGGGTACACTGCTGATCTGTTCCTGCAGATTTATCTCTGCTAAATATATGTTTCTTTATTATTGCTTGATTCTTCCTTTTTATATTTGTTTCTGCTTTTCTATATTCCAAATAATAATTTCTAATCGATGCCTTCAAACCCTCCCAGCATCTTCTTCTTATACCTTCACAAGGGACTTGTCTTTATGAATAGGTGTGACTACTCGCAGCCTTTGTCTTCTAGTAAGTCGCGACCTTTCATAATTTGCATCATATTCTTGATCGCTGCTTTTAAAGGTGGTCGGCCATAATCTATCTTAAGGAAGTCGGCCTCTTTGAAATAAATTAAATCTTTAATTTAATTTATTAATAGCAAATGGTTCTTGTATACTTTACATTGACTTTCATAAGACAATTATAACCAAAATTTAAAGTTTCCAACTGCATTAGCAATACAAAATTCAAAGTTGTCACTAATCATGTCAAGTAGCAAACAGGAGGAAGAAGGCTATGTATTTAGCAGATAAATATAAACTAGCCTTCGAGTGCAGTTTTTTGGTTTTTATGATGTTATGAATGCTTTGCCTGATGATCATTGTTGGATATTTATGCATGCCGTATTTCTCATATCTTTTAACCTGGATATTTTTTCTAAATTGTGTTTCCTGTTTTGCTGCATCTTATCCCATAGTTGCTAGAAAGAAATCTCCATTTACTTTAGTGAGTAAAGAACATTTTTTTTTTCCACGAATGGACAATCAAATCTAAGTCTTCACGCCTATGTTAGATTTTTCCTATTTTTCTTTAGTGTTTGGAAAAGCAATAGGAATTCATGTGTAAATGGGGCTAATTGCATTGTTATATGCCTGCATTGAGTTTCATGAGATAATGAGACATTAAGGTTGGAAAATTTCTTTAAAAATGTTATAAACTATGCCAAAAAATATTGAAGTATGGTTCTACCATTGTTTTGTAGGGGAGGTAAGGCATGCCAGTGAAAGATCAGGCTTCGAGGTGGTTACTGTAGATGGTCGTACATCAATTCTTGCATCTTCAACACCTATGAGGTAGAAAATTGTTCCAAGTCTTAATACCAAATATTTATTTCCCTTTTTGCATTCCTCTAAACCATTCATTACTGCGTTTGTTCTAATAAATTGTCATTATTTCCTTTTTCATGTATTCTTCTATGTGAAGAAAACAGATGATGATGGCCAAAAGACATACTTCTAAGGAGTTATGATGTTGTACACAGTCTTATGTAATGCAAGAGCATCTTGTGGGTAGTGCAATCCTGCATTGCCCAAAAAGAATTTGAGTTTTTTATATATAGGCAGGGGGAATAAAGTGAGTCCTCTTTGATCAAAGGTTGTTTCAACTTACAAGAATGAATGAAAGGCTTCCAAGGACACCATAACTAGGAAGGCAGGGTGGATTCAGGCAATGACAGACCGTGTAAAGGTGGCTAAGGATGGATATGTTTTTGCAGTAGTCTCATTGTTGCTGCAGAAGTTGGTTCGCAGCAGCCTTTTAGCGCTGTAGTAGCTGTTCCGTAGCAACTAGCAACATCATTGTTGCTGCAAAAAGTTGTTCTGCAGTAGCCTTGCAATACTGCAGAAATTGTTCCATAGCAACAACACAGCTGCAACAGAAAGTTGTTTCCCAGCAACCTTGCAGTGCTGCAGAAGCTACTTTGTAGCAGCAACAACACAGTTCTTACAGCAAGTTGTCCCACAACAGTCATAGTTGTTGCTGAAGATCATTTGCAACAGCTGCATAGTCATTATTGAAAGTCATTTATAGCGGTTTATATAGTTGTTGTGGAAAGACATTTGGAGCAGTTACACAGCCACTACCAAAAGCCATTAGCAGCAGTTGCAGCGCAAAGTCATTCATAATAGTTGCATAGTTGCTATAGAAAGTCGTTCACAACAGTTGAAGAAGCTGGAGCTGTTGTCACAGGCAGGGGTTCATTCACCTGAGTCAAATAAGCTTCAGGAGCATGAACACCACGGGGAATGGAGATGTCTCCAGCTAATGGACATTCAGAGTTAGCTGCTCCCCTGAAATTCTGTAAAGGAAATGCAAACATGCTTCTGAGTATGAATCTAAAAGAGAAAAATATGTGTTTACATTCATTGGTTTCAGGAGCTTGAAGGAAGAGATGTAGTTGCAAAAGGGTCTGCTAACTGAGAATACAAAATGCAAAGAAATTAGAGGATGTGAATGACATGCTGACTGTAACCATTCTCAAAATAGAAAGTGATGATGGATGCCATTGGGCTATAATCAATAAATAACTGGCTTAGAACGGGTGGTAGCAGTTGTAGACTTTCAAAATTGTTTATTATTTGTAGGCACAATGCTTAGAGAAAAGGAAGATGTACCTGGCATCATCATTAGGGTCAGTAACATAGTAGTTACACTACTATTTCTGGAATAATAAGTATCGTAGGAATTTCAACCTAAGAAGTGGAGGAACGCAAAGCTAGCCTAAACGTGGAGACAAGAACGCAAAGGGCTAGCCTAAATGTGAAGAGACAAGAAAATATGTTTACTCTTTGATCTGATAAAACTAGTACTTGAAATAAAGAATAGAAATAACAATGCATATCAAATAGAGTAATAAAAATATATCTTTATTCAGATGAATTTTTTATAAAAGTAGACCAGAGATGATCAGCCAAGGATCAGACTGCTTTCCCTGACTGTGTAAAATCTATTTAAAGCACTTGACGGTTGCCAAACAGACCACAACTGTTGACAACTAACAACTAACTACTTGAAGCTGACAAGTGAATAATACATAGTTAGGTACAAAACATAATAAAAGTAGTTTACGCTAACTACATCATCCCAATAAGAAAAGTCTGCTTTCAGACAACAATTAAAAACAAGAAATTGAGTAACATCAAGTAAAGTTTTCCTAACTTGTGACAACATTGTAGAGGAAGGAGGGTCTTCTAGCGGATGCTTCCCTCTTGCAGCCAGAACAACTTGATCATAACTTGAGCGTTTCACAAGTGAACATTCCACGAGGAAATGGGGATGAAAATCTGGAGTGAGTGTTTCAGTTGGAAGTAGAAAGGAAAACTAACCAAGCATTAGTAGAGCCAGCATATCCAGAATGCAGGTCAGTGTTTGGAGAATGCATTCACTAGTGGCCATGCAATTTAATTAATTGCGTTAGAGGACTGAACAAACAAGTAGCCAAGTCATGATGTGCGTTGGACTCCGAAAATGCTTCTGCAAGGTGATCACTGAACCCAAACGGTGCTTCAGGCACTTAAAAATATTCTTATCATGAAAATCTTGTGTATTTCTCCTAGAGGCCTGAGATGTACCTTTGGCTTCAGTAGGATACATAGGCAAGGACTGTATAGCAGCAATTTTACCAGATTGTTCAGCTGTGTGTGAAATGTTTACTCCTCTATCTGATAAAACTAATACTTTGTTCAACAGTAGGTGAAGTGTTTACCCTTCTATTTGATAAAACTAATACTTGAATTAATTACAGAAATAACCATGCATACCAAATAGAGGAGCAAAAATATATCTTTATTCACACATGAAATTATATAGAAGTAGACTAGAGATGGTTGGCCAAAGATTAGACTGCTTTCCCTGATGATACAAAGTCTATTTAAAGGACATGATAGTTGCTAAGATGAACACAACTGTAACAGGTATTTTGCAGAAGTATATTGTATTTATTGCGGGTTGGGTGTGTTGGCGAGGTTAGTTGTCCTCCCAGCAGTTGTGATTAGTTGGAGTCGGTTGTCGGCGGTTGGTGGTACCAACCGACTGTCGTCTACCTTTATATGCCAAGCATGAAATTGTAGGCGAGACCACATTTGCTTGAGATCCCTATCATTTTGTATAAGAGCATATTTTGAATATAATAGCCATATCAGTTTTGATGTGAATGATCAATGAGCAATTTATTATGATGTTCTATTTCCTTTTCAAATATATTTTGTTTACTTGTGAATTCCAATTCCGATCTGTTAGGTAGTAAACATTTGGCGCCGTTGCCTATACAGAGTCGGGTTGAGTAGTCGGTGATAGATGGCATTATAATGGGACGACCGACGGAAGAGCCCGTTGAGACCAACGAAGAACGTGAGGATAATCTCATAGAAAACCTTGTACACTTGTGGGATGTGTCCGTCTGAGAGAACGTACGGAAGGAAGCCAACACCAGAGAGGTTCCAGAGGATGAAATTTGAAATAACTTGCTTGTAAACGACGAAGTGGACAACCTTTTGACTCATCTTCCTAGACTACTGGCGAGACACTTCATAATTTTGCAAGACTTGCGTGAGGAGCGAGAAAGAGAGCAACACTGACATCAGATACAATGATACGAACAATATACAAAATGAGAACACAACATTGATCGACGTCGTACGCCGAACAATTAATGCCCTCATACCTAAACAAAGACAGGCGACCACAAAGCGGTCACGAAACACCAGATCAGGAAATAAGGTCACTAAGAATACAAGAACAAAGAGAAAGGAGGTTGAAAAGAATGGCTGAGGAAACAGAAGGATTACTGCTCGATAGCAAGAGCCCATCCTGAGGGCGGAGTAAGAGTAGAAGCGTCATTCGGAGTCGTAGTCGGGAAGAAAATAAAATTCCTACCGTATGGAAAAATACAAATGCACGGCAATACACAAAAACAGAGTGGGAGGAACTAGCGAGGCAATTGCCACTCCCAAACGAAACACAAGATCTTTTCTACCAGGCGGACAATTCAACCGTACGACTTCCACCACTCGACGATCAGTGGGAAGACCGATCATGGCAAGATTCACTGTTGTAATGTCCCCTTTTTCCGAGTGATCACCTAACGAAGTTGGTTAGCCTATTCTATTCCTGTAGGCTAAGCCGGAAGGGCTAGGGAATAACCTAATTGGTTACATACTATATCTAACCAATTTTAGTGAGCCAATTTGAGATGAGAAATGACTTCTCATATTTTTGTAAGCCTCTCGGTGAATTAAAAATAAATAAAGAAAATTACCCAAGAGGTGGGCGACCTAGGAGAGAGGAAAAAGAAAAAAAGAAAATAAAATAAAGAAGAGGTTGGCCATGTGAGAAGAAGAAAAAGAAATAAAAAAAATAATAAATAATTGCCAAGGGAGGTCGGCCAAGAGGGAAGAGGAAAGAAAATAAAAATAAAAAGAAATTGCTAGAGGGAGGTCCGCCTTGATGAGGTCTATTTGGATGCCTATAAAAGAAGGCAAGTTGGAGGTCATTTTCATCATTGATTCACATCTGATTTATTCATTGGAGTTTTTACTCTTGGCTGCACTTTTAGTTCAGCATATTCCAAGGATGAAAACTCTTAGGAATATTTGGTGGATTGGACGAAAACCCAATTCCATCTTGGAGGTGAATTCATACAGAGTTCACATTTGCACTTCATTGGAGATTTGGAGTTCTTGAGCATTCATGGCATATTCTTTGAAGCAGATTTGAGCGCCCATTTTGGAGGGATTTGGATGAAGATTGCTGCTAGGGTTTCTGCCCTAGGTTGAGCACCACTTCCCAAGGAGGGCGACTTAACAATTTTGAGCACAAAAACCCTAAGCGCCTACCATGGAGCATTTGCCCATCTAGGGTTTGATGTTTGAAGACATTTTTACCATTTTGTGGTATGTATAAACTAGAGTTCCGGGACTCGCCTAGACTCGCTCGGACTTGGCGAGTCTTGGGTCGAGTCACCTCTGCTAAGTCCAGGGGGGGCTTGGAATCGGACTCGGCTATATAGGAGTTTACCGTTTCTTAGAATCTTAATTGTGGGTTCAATTAACGAGTGCTTTCCATTCTTCAAGTTCCTTGTTTGACTTCTTCAGTGCCAATGGCTCCATGCATCACATGATCTTGGTTAATAATTTAAATGATGGAGCAGTTATTAACAATGGTTGAATGTAAATCGGTCATTCTGAATTATTAACATGACAACCATGAATTTAAGAACCATAGCTACAAGACATAAGACGGGCTTTTATTAGCTTCTTTACCATGAATTTGGAGTGATGTGTCACTTAGGAGCTATATCTAGTAACTGTAAAACATATTGAATTGAAGCTTTTATCTTGCTTGCATTATTCAATAGCCTTGCAGCTTCCTCATGTTGAAATAATGTGTGATGTCCCGATATTTAGGTATTGTTTAAATCAAAGATTTAAACATCATGATAAAAGACGATGAAGTTGCTTCCTTTTGTACCCATACGAAATTTTTCGTCTATGCATACAAACACCCTAAAAGATGCCTAAACACACCTCCCAAGCACAATGTCGCCTTGTCATTATTTTCTAACCCCGCAGGTACAAGACACATCAAAGAAGATTGATACAAGGCCTGAATGAAGGAGTCAAAGAAGCCAAATTGGCTATGAGTTGTGAAAGACCATCTGGAAACGAAGGCCAAAGTGATGGATTGAAGACCAAGATGATACAAAGGAACCAGGAAAGCAATGCAAACACATCTGGCAAATCAAAATTCACTTTTGAAAATTTGAAAATTTTTGAAAATTTTTTCTAAGGCATTGGAGCGTTTTTCCCAAGGCACGCGCTCCACCTTGGCGCGCGGGCTCCAAATGTCAAAATGCAAATTTCAAGTTTGAAGACTCCTCTTCGTCGTTCGGAGTGATTTCGGCGAAAAAAGTGCGTCAAAAAGTTTAAGTCAAAAAGAGCACTTTGTCCGCGAAGAGCGCTCCAAGGTGAAGCGTGCTTCAACTCAAAAACACTCCAAATCAAGATTGAAGTCTCAAAGCATGAAGATGCCCCATGCAAGATATAGAACACTCTCAAAGGCGTTGGAGCACTTTCACTCCAAAGTGCGCTTCAAGTTCCAAGGTTTCAAAGGCGGAGAAAGTCGACAATCCAAGAGATTTTCATCAAATTTCTAAGGCAAAGAATCCAAGTTTTCCAAAGCAAAAAGGGTGTGAAAAGATCATGAAAAAAAGGACGAAGGAAGCAAAGTTTTTCAAAGGCGAAAAAGTCAAAAATTGAAGAAATTTTCTAAGGCAAACTTTGCCTTGGGAAAATGTCATGCCCCGATATGAAGGCATTGTTTAAATTAAAGATTTAAACATCATGATAAGATAGGAAAAGTCGCTTTTGATGATGATCGTATACATAATAATATTATTAATCTATAATAATATTATTTTATTAAATAAATAGCATTATTATTATTATCATCATCAATATAAATATAATATGTTATTATAATATAATATAATTTATTGAATATAATATATATTATATGAATCATTAATACTATTATTATTATATAATAATATAAATTATAGTGATCAATATAGATATAAATGATGTTAATAGCCAAATATTATTGTAGTAACATATTACTATATTATAATAAATATGAAGTATTGATATTCTAAAATATATAATATAAATATTAATATTAATATAAATATTATATTAAGACTCACTTCTATTAATATAAGCGCTAGAAGGGAAAGTGACCAACTCCACATAAGCGCTAGAAGACAAAACAATGAATTATTGAAGGCTGCGATTTGTTAGTGATGAACGGCATTATTTTATAAGGAATACGATGAAGGTTTATATCAAGTGAAACGTTACATCCATTATGACGTCTCTCAAGAAGGATACGATGATATAAAGGTGAAAAGAAGACGTAAGAGTTAAAAAGGGGGGGTCTCATCTGATTTGAAATAGCTCATCCTGCTCGTTCGACCATGTAAAACTGATAGCAATATATAGTTTCAAGGAAGACCATACCCGATAAGAGAGGATATAGTGATAGCAGAATTGCCATATACATACGTGGAATATCAATCAGCAATTTGAAGAAATATTCAGTAATAGAAAATGCAGTGATGCCATTAGTCTAGCATTTACTAAAGACTATAGTCTTATACAGCAGCGAATATGATACAAAGTGTGTGTTTCAATAATAAAGACATGTGATATACTGGGGGCAGCGAATTACAAAAGGGAAAAAGGGAAAAACAGTCAGCAGGGGAGTTCGCAGAAATCCAGCCAATGCAAGGAAAAAGATTAGGAAGGAATGCAGCAGCGAACTAAGTAAAAAACAAGTTCAGAGATATTATCAGCAGCAAAACCAGAAGTAAGCAAAAGGAAATAAAGACTCAAGGGGCAGCGATCAGGTATGTGTAAATATGTATAATTTATGGTTAAAAGAAATCAAGTAATAAGAGTGTTATATGTATAGGAACCAATGTATATAAATGTGTAAGATTAATCTCAATTACAATAGAAATCTATATACATATGGTTCAGATATTGGTTAAATAAGGTGAATAAATTTATATGTAAAAAAATAGTGAAAATCCACTATGTATACATATAGTGAAATGGAACTATGTTATGTATACAATATGAATGAAAGTTGAAATGAAAAATACATTCTATATAGATAAAGAAACATGATTGAGGTCATAAGTGGACATCACATTCCAATCATAAGAATATCCCGACCATAATCTATGCTTATGAAGTCTACATATCTCCTTAGTTACTATTTCTTACGGAATAATGGATATGGTGGGGAATGGCGGAGTAATTCCTACATGGAATTGGTAACTTGGCGTCTTACATATCCATGGATTGGATATGATAAGGAGGGGCGGGTGTAATTCCTTCCATGTATTGGTATCTTAGCGCCATGCCATGTAAATCCTACTTTCCGGAGAAGTGACGAAGGAGGATATGGATCTCAACCTATACTCAATCATATACTTGTTCTCTATCACTCCAACTATACAAGAATTGCATAAGGAGGGGCAGTGTAATTCCGGCACGTGAATTGGTATCCATGTGCCCAATGAGGTATCATAGGGAGGGGCAGTGTAATTCCTTCCGTGCAAGGGTATCCAAGCGCCTTATAGCTAATTTTCCGATGGAGGTTAAGAGAAAAGGGATATGAACATTAGAATATGCATCATGATCACTTTACGTCACTTATAGTATATGAAACCAAGGATGTTAATTAAAATGATAAGCATGGAATAATAATCATTTAACAAGTAAATGATATTTTTACATTATCATTGACCTTATCCAATCTTATCATTACGTTTAATGATCTTTAATATTTCTTCAAGAATTCATTCTTGAATGTAGGTTCAGGTTGAAGTGTTCTCTCAAAAAGGGACATTACAAGTGGTATCAGAGCAGTCATCCTGCCATCCTGTGTGTACTATGTGTGCCTTACATGTATTCAAGTTTATTCAAAGGTTTACTTTGTGACCTATGTGTATGCGTTGTAACATATGAATATTTTATGTGTGTTCGCATGTATGCTTCGTACTCATGTGTATACTAGATGACTTTGGGATGGTGGACGGGTCCACGGTGTAGTATGGGATGCACCGAATCCCCTTTCTAATTGTCCGAGAGTATACTTATATGTATTAGTGCAAATAATGTGTATTCATTACCTTATGACTCATGTATTCGAGTATATACTCTATAACTTGTATTTGCATGCACGGGTATGCTCCATGTATTTATGCTTCATGTGTGTACTCCATGCCTTACATTTGTATTACTTCATGCTTTAACCTTACTTGTATGCTTCCTGTGTGTGTATTTTCGTGTGTTCACATATTTTACTTCATATTTGTGTGTGTTTATGTGTATTCTTGTGTATTGCTTCATACTTGTATGGTTCCTATTGGTATGATTGCTCATGTTGGTGAATGTGTGTTTCTGATGTCTGATATATATTCTAGGCATGTATACTTCAAGCTCCATATGCGTTCATACGCATGCTACTTAGACATTCATGTGTATGTTTTATGTGTATGCTTCATTGAATGTATTAGTATGCAAGTGTATTGTGTATGCTATATGACTTTGCAATTGTATTCAAGTGTATACTCTATGCTTGTATTGGTATACTCTATGGTTGTGATTTCATTTGAGTGTATAACTCTATGCCTTGTAATTTGAGTGTATAGTCCATGAATGTATTTGAGTGTATAACTCTATACCTTGTAATTTGAGTGTATACTCCATGATTGCATTTTGAGTGTATGACTTTATGCCTTTGAATTGTATACTCCATGTTTGTATTTGTATTTGAGTATGTACTCTATGATTTGTATTTGTGCAATTAGTAATTGTGTACTCTATGACTTGTATTGGTATGATTGTGATTGCATATTCCATGCATTGTATTTTGAGTATATCTTCTATGACTTGTGATTGTATACTCTATTAATCGTATTTAAGTGTGTACTCTATAACTTGGTATTTGTATGTATGTACTCTATGACTATGTATTTGTATGCTCTGTGTAAATTGTATTTGAGTGTATATTTTTTAATTGTATTCAATGTATATACTCTGTGCTTGTAACTTGTATTCGTCCTCAAGTGTATACTCTATGAATTGTATTTGTATTTGAATGCATTCGTATTCAACTGTATACTCTATGCTTGTATGCATTTTTGAATGTATACTCTATGGATGCATTTGAGTGTATTCACTATGACTTTGTGCACTCAAGTATGACTGCGTGTATCCATGTGTGTACCGCATGACATATATGTTTTTCATAGTCGTGTGTATACTTGCATGCTTATACCTTGTGTGCATTCATATGTATGCTACCATGCTTTATGTATTCATATGCACGTCCCATGTATACCTTGTTTCATGAGTTAAGTGTATCCATCCAGTTTATGATCCACTCAAGTGTAAGCTGCGTGACTGTACACTATGACTTGCATCTGTGATTTGTATTTGCATGATTTGTATGCGGGTGCTTACTCTACAAATTGCATGACTTTGAATGCTTTTGCAATTGTATTCATGTGTATAAAGTTGTAATTATATTTGAGTAATTGTATTGTATTTGAAAATTGAGTGAGTGTATGTGTATACTCTATGATTGTATTTGTATTTGAATTGTATTTGAGTGTATACTCCATAATTGTACTTGCATTTGAGTGTATACTCTATGGTTGTACTTGTATTCGAATGTATACTCTATGGTTGTACTTGTATTTGAGTACGCTCTATGGTTGTATTTGTATTTGAGTGTATGCTCTATGATTATACTCTATGACTTGTATTTGTATTCGAATGTAGACTCCGTGACTGTGTATTCAAGTGTATACATTTTGCTTATGTGTATTCGAGTGTATTCAGGTATATAACTTGTGGCTGTGTATTCATGCGACTTATGTATTTAAGTGTATACTTTACGACTTACATGTATGCTTTGTGACTTGATGTACTCGTACACATGTATTGATGTGTTATTTCATGTATCTTCAACAAGATGTGTTCTTATAATTACTTTAGGCTTAGAAACTATGAGAATGCTAAAGATATTGTCTTTCCAAGTGGCTCTGGTTACTCGGTTACTTGCTTGAGCTACTTGCTTGTCTACTTGCCTACTTGAGCTAGTTGTTTACTTGATTGAGCTACTTGTTGCTTGCTTGAGCTACTTGTTTGCCTGGAATATAACATATGCTTCATGCTTTGTGTCACATACACTTCATGTGTTACATATATCTATGCATTTATAACTAATATTTCTTAGGATCTCTCAAAGTTTTATTTGTCAAGACACCTCTTCGGTTAAGAAGCATCATAGTTGATTGCTTGAGGACAATCAATTTTGGGCGGGGTGGGTTGTCATGCCCCGATATGAAGGCATTGTTTAAATTAAAGATTTAAACATCATGATAAGATAGGAAAAGTCGCTTTTGATGATGATCGTATACATAATAATATTATTAATCTATAATAATATTATTTTATTAAATAAATAGCATTATTATTATTATCATCATCAATATAAATATAATATGTTATTATAATATAATATAATTTATTGAATATAATATATATTATACGAATCATTAATATTATTATTATTATATAATAATATAAATTATAGTGATCAATATAAATATAAATGATGTTAATAGCCAAATATTATTATAGTAACATATTACTATATTATAATAAATATGAAGTATTGATATTCTAAAATATATAATATAAATATTAATATTAATATAAATATTATATTAAGACTCACTTCTATTAATATAAGTGCTAGAAGGGAAAGTGACCAACTCCACATAAGCGCTAGAAGACAAAACAATGAATTATTGAAGGCTGCGATTTGGTAGTGATGAACGGCATTATTTTATAAGGAATACGATGAAGGTTTATATCAAGTGAAACGTTACATCCATTATGACGTCTCTCAAGAAGGATACAATGATATAAAGGTGAAAAGAAGATGTAAGAGTTAAAAAGGGGGGGGTCTCATCTGATTTGAAATAGCTCATCCTGCTCGTTCGACCATGTAAAACTGATAGCAATATATAGTTTCAAGGAAGACCATACCCGATAAGAGAGGATATAGTGATAGCAGAATTGCCATATACATACGTGGAATATCAATCAGCAATTTGAAGAAATATTCAGTAATAGAAAATGCAGTGATGCCATTAGTCTAGCATTTACTAAAGACTATAGTCTTATACAGCAGCGAATATGATACAAAGTGTGTGTTTCAATAATAAAGACATGTGATATTCTGGGGGCAGCGAATTACAAAAGGGAAAAAGGGAAAAACAGTCAGCAGGGGAGTTCGCAGAAATCCAGCCAATGCAAGGAAAAAGATTAGGAAGGAATGCAGCAGCGAACTAAGGAAAAAACAAGTTCAGAGATATTATCAGCAGCAAAACCAGAAGTAAGCAAAAGGAAATAAAGACTCAAGGGGCAGCGATCAGGTATGTGTAAATATGTATAATTTATGGTTAAAAGAAATCAAGTAATAAGAGTGTTATATGTATAGGAACCAATGTATATAAATGTGTAAGATTAATCTCAATTACAATAGAAATCTATATACATATGGTTCAGATATTGGTTAAATAAGGTGAATAAATTTATATGTAAAAAAATAGTGAAAATCCACTATGTATACATATAGTGAAATGGAACTATGTTATGTATACAATATGAATGAAAGTTGAAATGAAAAATACATTCTATATAGATAAAGAAACATGATTGAGGTCATAAGTGGACATCACATTCCAATCATAAGAATATCCCGACCATAATCTATGCTTATGAAGTCTACATATCTCCTTAGTTACTATTTCTTACGGAATAATGGATATGGTGGGGAATGGCGGAGTAATTCCTACATGGAATTGGTAACTTGGCGTCTTATATATCCATGGATTGGATATGATAAGGAGGGGCGGGTGTAATTCCTTCCATGTATTGGTATCTTAGTGCCACGCCATGTAAATCCTACTTTCCGGAGAAGTGACGAAGGAGGATATGGATCTCAACCTATGCTCAATCATATACTTGTTCTCTATCATTCCAACTATACGGGAATTGCATAAGGAGGGGCAGTGTAATTCTGGCACGTGAATTGGTATCCATGTGCCCAATGAGGTATCATAGGGAGGGGCAGTGTAATTCCTTCCGTGCAAGGGTATCCAAGTGCCTTATAGCTAATTTTCCGATGGAGGTTAAGAGAAAAGGGATATGAACATTAGAATATGCATCATGATCACTTTACGTCACTTATAGTATATGAAATCAAGGATGTTAATTAAAATGATAAGCATGGAATAATAATCATTTAACAAGTAAATGATATTTTTACATTATCATTGACCTTATCCAATCTTATCATTACGTTTAATGATCTTTAATATTTCTTCAAGAATTCATTTTTGAATGTAGGTTCAGGTTTAAGTGTTCTCTCAAAAAGGGGACATTACAAAAAAGCGTGCACGCCACCTTGGTGTGCGTGCCAAGGGAAAAGTGCATCTTCCCTAGGCGTGCCTTTCTCACCCCAAAACCCACGTCCTTTTCTCTCAAATGCCCTTCCAAAAAGCAAGTGAATACTTCTATTTTTGGCTCCAAATAACACATGGAAAAGAGCATCTTTGCAAGGGAGAACAAGAGGTTATAAATAGAAGATATTTTCACTTCAACTTCACTTGTTATTTTTGCATGGAGGGGAATAAAAAAACACTCTATTTTTAGAGGAAAAGCACATTGAAACCCTAGGAGGTAAAGGCAAGCTATAAAGGAGGTATTTCTTCATTGTTTTTATCATTTGCAAAGGCAAGTTTGAAGGTTTGGAGGCAGCGCTTGGCTTGAGGGAGCTTTTTCTTCATTTCTCATCCATTCCAAGGCAGATTGGAGGTATTTTTGGTGCAGCGTTTCACCTAGAGGACTCATTTTGGACATCATGGCATGATTCCATTCATCTTTCATACATTTCAAGGCAGATTTGCATGTTTTCAAGGGCAGCGCTTCACATTGGCAGCCATTTTTGAGGGTTTTGAAGCTTTTTCTAGCTGGTTATGACTGTTCCAGGCTAAAATCACCACCTACAGCCTTAGTCACAGAGTTCGCCGAATTTCTGGCATGCCGTTCGGAATTCGGCGAACTTTGAAATAAGTTAAAAAATTCGTATTAAATTTGTGAAGGTTAAGGGGCGTTTAATGTTTTATTTTTACTAGCACTTGCACTCATAGGAGGTTCAAGGAATACGCCGATAGGAACAACCAACGAGTTTAGAAAAATTTTCGGTGTGAATTTTTTTTATGGCGTGAACAATTCCAAACACTATAATGCTCACAAATAAAAGCCTATCGGCTAATTAAAGCAATGCATTACTTCTGTGACTCCCGCGACATCATTTCCTCCTGCGACTTCATTCTCTGCAGCGGCGATTGAAGCAGCGTCTGAAGCTTGAGCGGCGCTAAACCTATTTTAAAATATATATTATGAACAACATTTTAGGTTTTACTTATAAGTTCAAAATATAACTATAAGTATTATATAATTTTCAAAATATAATATAAATATAATATAAGTTTTCAAAATATTTTAAAGTAATATATAAGTAATATAACTTAAAAATATAACTATAAGTATTATATAGTTTTCAAAATATAATATAAGTTTTCAAAATATTTTAAAGTAATATAACTTAAAAAATGTTTTAAGTTTATTTCTAGCTAGGTTTCATTATATATATTTTGTGGATATATCATATATTATTTATATTTTTTAAAAAAATCAAATTTATATAGGCAAATTTAATGCTGAATTTTTTTTCCTCTTGCCGAACTTCATCTAAATTTTATAGTTGCCGAACACGAACTCGAACTTGAACCTTGTGACTTAGCCTACAGCCATAGAAAAAGGAGTTTTCAAGGCTGTTATGTCCTGTTTTTTCTCATTTTTGTCGCATACGCACCTCGGGAAAAGGCATTTTCCATCAATTTTGACCATCTAGAGCTCAGATCTGGCACATTTTTGAAGGTACAGTTTCATATTTTCACTTTTCAAAGGCAAAAATACACATTTTTCATGAAAAATCAGAGTTGGACAGCAAAAAGAAAAGCCTGATTTTTGAGGACAGTGAGCATAAAGGTCTGATTTTGCCTTTTTCAATGCGGGACAGTGAAGAGGAAAGCTTCTCCAATCCACAAAGTCACCATGCAATATTCTTCCATCACTATTGAGGCCAAATCGGCACTCATCTATGAATATTCAAAGGACAAGGAGTATACAGATCTATTGAAGACAATTAAAGATGAAGTGTCATCCTGCAGATGAATACTGTTCACCTCGATTCCATCATGATACCAAATGAGGCTAAAGTCGATGAATTCGAGAAAAATCTCAATTCCTAGACTTATGCATTTTTCAGTATCCACAGGGGATTTTATTTTGGGCAATTGAAGAGATTTCCAAAGCACTTTCTATTTTGAGAACTGACTTTGCTTTTTAAAGATAAATCTATTTTTGGATTTGTTTTGGAAATCATGCAAAATATCTTTAAGTGGAACTCAATGTGTAATAACATGCAAGTTCAGTTAACTGAATTGCATGAGAGATATTTTATTATTTTAAATGCTAATAAGCTTGCATGCTTGCCAAGCAACATTAGGGTTAGGGTGGAGAGTGTTAGTTAACTCTTCATTTCATTTCCTTGCACCTTTTGTTTTTAGGGTATAAATAAGTGTATTCTACACACTTAGTGAAAGAGGAATGATAATGGTAAATGCTGAAGCTTTTATTTTGCTCGCATATTATTGTTCAAAGGGTCTTGTGTGTTTTTATTACTTTGAGAATGAAAATATGCATTGTCTTTATGGAAGCTTTTTGTGTTGTTGAGATTGAGAGGAATTGTTTATGACTTTGTGCTTAAACATTTGTTTCAGATCTTCTTTGTTCTTTTGTGTTAAATCAAATTGCCAATTGTCCCTTTGATTCCTTTGTGCTCTGGATTTACTCAAAGAAATCAAAAGTATTCAATGTTCAATATTCAGTATTGTATTCAATCAGTGAATAAAAGCAAGGACAATTCTCATACCTCATTTGCTTAGATTGTCACTCTCATATATTCCCCTGATCGTGTTATTGTTTTGTTCATTTAATGGATTCCAGTATGCCTATTTTGCTTCCAAGTATCCATTAAAATGTGTTATTTGTGCTGAAGGTTAGGTGGATTCATCAAATCTGCAAACTTTGCGTTGCAGGTGAAATTGAAAGAATAAGTCGTATCTGTGCATCGCCTTATAGTTGATCTGGTCTTGGAATTCGTAATTGTGTGGCGTTAATTTGTTCAATCAATCCAAATTGTGTACTTGCTTAATTCAGCCTCTGTATTTAGTTGAATAGCGTAAGCATTTAGCCTAGGTTATGTTTTCAGTCAAAAAGCATAAAAATCATTGCTTTGCTGTTGAATGTGCGTTTCTGCCTCTCACACGTTGCAAACCCCATTAAGATTGTAAAGTTTTTAGTTAAGTTTTATTTTATAGGGAGCTTCCCCTACAAATTCAAAGAGCGGTTCTACTGCACATCTGTCCGTTTTTCTTTCCCACCGAAAGGTGCGAAATTAAACGCGAACACTTCCGTAAAATATGGTGATAAGATAATTGTATATGTATTTAAATAAACATATATATAATATTTAATAAGTAATATTAAATAATATTGCTATTTTAATATAATTCAAATATAATATATTTATTCACAAAGGCATATTATTATAAATAGCAATTATAAATACAAATATAAATATAGATATAAATATTATGATATATATATATATATATAATATGTAATAAGGAAATAAATATAAATTATAACTTACCTTGGAATAAGACAAAAAGTCTTGTTAGTACCTAAGGCAGCGCTTAAATCTTTTAAGGGCTGCGATCATTGATAAAGACATCTGCAACGATTACTAACCAACATATATGATAAGATGGATGCAGTGATCATGAGTTAAGTAAGCCTTGCAACGATTAAAGTTTAAGGACCAGCGATAAGTATATATTAATGTTTATCAAACATATTCACTACTATCTAAAGGCAGCGGTTAGCATAACATAGATAGACTGATGCAAAAGCTGCGATCAGCCTTAGGAAGGGGCAGCGACCCCTCTAAAAGGGTATGACTATATGAAGAGGCATCACCCCTTCAAAAGGGGTGACTCTCCTCACAAGTTAGGGAGGTATATAAGGAGAGAAGAAAAGGCAGAAATATATATCTGATTTAATAAAATATAGAATATATATCTGAATACATACATATAGGAAGATATATCTGAATATATATAAAAGGAATACAATAATAAGAATAACCTAATTAAGAAATATACTTCTGAGTTGAGAAGGAAGAATAGATATATATCTCTGATTACAAGGAGGAATAGAGAATATACATTAGCAGATATACAGATATGAATATGCAGATCTTAAAAGAGGAAAAAATGCAGATTGAAGTTGGAGGAGGGAGTGTAGAGAACAACAAAGAGAGTGTGTAGAATAGAAAATGTAATATCAATTAAAAGGAGAAGTAAGAAGAATAAGGAATATATGTCGGACAAATATATATATATATATCTGAATTAATATTCGGATCTGGATAAGTATAGAAAGGATCATACTTAAGAGATATAAAGGAAGAAGGGAGATAGATAATAAAGATATATTGGGCTGTAGATAGCATAGAAGGAAGGAATAAAATCCTCAAGAGTTCTAAAGGATACAAAGGCAAGACTCATCCTTTTGGTATGATGTATCTAACGTTATGTTTATTATGGTGATTGTCATATATTAAGTAGTGACAAATGCATATAATAGAAAGATTATCATTAGACAAGCATTGTGAAACTTGCTATGAAATATAGATTCACAACACGTTTGATATGATTGTTTGCAACTATGAGTTTGATTCGTTTATTATGCATTAATGTGGATTCTTGTATGAATGTTATGATGTCTATTATGAGAGAGATGGATGCAAGAGGGATAACGGAGTTGGGGCGCTCTTTTAGGTATGCCACCCCTCTAGGGGGGATTGAATAATCCCATTGGGGCCAAGGGGGTACAAAGGGTAAAAAGGCTACTGCCCTTGGGCTTAGAAGAGATGGCTTTTGGGCACCTTTTGTGATCTCATTCTCCTATCATAGACTTATAAACTCAAAGGAACCAATCATAGAGAAAGGGAAAGGAAATGATAAGATGTGGGGATAACAGGAACGATACCTCACTAGGTAGACCACCTCATATGGATGGCATGGGCCACATGAGGCCAAGGGGGATGGTATATCCGCTCCTAGGCCTAGGGTAGAGGATCGAAGACACCCCATCGAAGTCATACTCCTCAACTCTCTTATGGTTGAGTCTCCTAGATAGTTAGGTTGAGTTGAATTAATAATGAAATCATGAGTTTGTTAACTATGTTAACTTAATTGTGAGAAATATTATTGTAAGAATTTTCTAATGTGTTTGCAACGTACTTGTTTGGAAATTGATAATTTAGGGTAAAATTAGCATTGTTCCTATAAGGGACATTACAGAATAGGAGATGTGGAACTAGTACATACGCAATGGTCAAATGCAAGAGAAGACAAGCATGAGCATAGGAGCCATCTTGTAATTTTCTGCTTCTATGCTCATGCTTGTTTATGATGCAGGAGTATCTTGGGGATAATGCAATCCTACATGGCCCAAAAAGAATTTGTGATTTTTTAGGTATAGGTAGGAGGAATAAAGTGAGCTCTCTTTGATCAAAGGTCGTGTTGAGTATGCACGAAAGCTTTTGAGGATGCCATAATGAGGAAGGTAGGATCATAGATTAAAAACTCACTGAGTACTTGCGAGTAACTTGACCTCGAACTCGCTGAGTTTCTTGTGAGTTTACAGAGTGACTTGCGGTGAGTCCTTGGCGAATCTGTAGGAGAAACTCGTGCATGCCAAACTTTTGCCGAGTTTTGAATTCAAGTGTTTTTTTAAGTTGCTGAGTTTTGCTGAGTCGCTGAGTGCGAGTGAAATTTGGGTCTGCTAAGTTTTTGCCAAGTCTGAGTTTTCGAACTATGGATAGGATAGATTCAGGTAGGGTAGATTTAGGAAATGACAGACTATGTAATGGCAGCTAGGGATGGAAGTTGTGCTGCAGCAGTCTTACTGTTGCTGCAGCAGTCTTACTGTTGCTGCAGCAGTCTTACTGTTGCTGCAACAGTCAGTATACTAGACCACCATATCCCTCGCTTGGACAAGATTATGGAGGCTAAAAAGCTGTCCATCTTCAGGTGCTTGCTTTATTATAAGATTTGGGGAAGATACTACTTATGTTCAAATACTTGGGGCCACCTTCATATGCCTTATTAGGGCCACAACCAACTAACTGTCATCAACTAATGAAAAAAATATTTATGGGCAATTACAGACAAAGAGCCTCTAAGAATATGTAGTGACATCATCAAGGACTTCATTATGACAACATAACTCATTGTTACAACATTAATGAAACAGCAATTTGAAAGCATAAAATTGAATAACTAAAATACTATTTATAATTCAAGAACAAAACCTTAATACATGTGAAACTGCACATTAAAACCTTTCCAACAACATACAACTAACTCATCTTTGGTCAAGACTCAAAATCTTCAAAAATAACAATATGTGTATTTTAGTATTTATCCCTGTTGACAAGGTTTGTTTGGTATTAAGTTTCATAGTTAATGCTAATGAAGGTTGATTGGGCAACCAAATTAACAACAGTTATTGCTTGAAAACCTATTCACGGTTTACCATCATTTGACCTCATTAAATGCATCTTCAAATCATTGAGATGCTTTTTGTCTCCTTTGACCTTTGCTAACCTGGAGTATAGAAAAAGGAACTTGGGAGGCAGACTATGCTACTGATTGTTGGAGTACAATACCACTGAGAGGGGGCGGTGAATTAGTGGTATACTAATTTTAACAAGACCTTGAGACCTTGAAATAATCTTTCAGAACTTTGAAACAAAGGCAACTTCTATTGAATGGAGATGAGACATCATATTAACTATGGACATCATGACAACTTTGATTAAGTTAAGATAGGTTTCATGACAACTAAAATTGACAGATCAATGTCAAGAATGCATCAACACAATATTATGAAACAATTTATGATAAACATTGACTCATGAACATCAGACACAAACATATAGAGATTAACTTGTAAAGTTTGATTGACCATAATGAGGGTGAGCAGAGAATATCATTTCAAACAATGATATATGATGAATATGTGTTCGTGCAAACCAAAATAACTTAGGATAACTTTAAAACTGAATGACACATGATAAGCAAATGAACATGAGGATCAAACACATCAGTAATAATAACAACCCATAACACAAATATTGTCCTGAGTGGAAAACCCTCACGGGGAATAAAAACTACTCGAAATGCCTCACTGGCTACAGTAAAGTGTCTCACTGACTTGCATCAATGCCTCATTGGCTTATACATTTCACTGCCTCACTGGTTGTTTGTGCCTCATTGGCTATTTGTGCCTCACTGGCATATTTCAATCAATACAATGAATAATATGAAACAATACGAGGGTTGCTCTGTTTCACTAAAGCTCACTTCTTGACTGTCTCATTATTTGAGACTCAAGCATCAATACAACATCTCAAGAATATTCTTTTAACATACTGATATAACCTTAATGATAGTGCAGTTAACACTCATCATCAAACTTACAACAGATGTTTACATAATGCCATTTTATACAATACAAAGTCTTTCTTTCTTTCATCAAACAGTTTGAGAATGTAACTGTTCTTTTTCAACTGTCTCAAACAGTTTGTAACTGCACAAGAAACTATCATAGATGTATGGTCAGATAGACCCATAAAGCCCAAAATACAATGCCTTTGAAGTAAAACTTTAACCATAGTTTGAGTCTTTAAACTATAAATCTTTAACCACATATCATGTTCAAACTGTTTGCTGAGATAAAGAATGCTTTGACAAACTATATGCCATAAACAGAGCACCATAAAATCTATCTCAATAGTCATGCAAGAGACCCTAGGGTAGAGTCAATCTGCCAAACCCTAATGGGTAAACCAAAGATTTGCAAAGACCCTAACTGTTCTCATCAAAGAAGGAATAAACCCTTGAAAATCAAACTAACTGCTTTAGTTTAGTTAATACAACCAACCCAATCTGCACTTTATTTCACTTTATGCAACTTAAAACCTTGAGAAAGAACGAAAGACAGAATAATATCACCTGAAACAACAGTCAACAAAGTTACTTGCACATGAATCTTAACTGCCAAACCTCCTCAAGCTCCAGCTTTGTCAAATCACTATGATTCTCCTTCAAGTCCACGAGGATTCCATAAGTTTTCTGTATCTTCCATGATTTTTCATGATAACCATTGAAATGTCAAACCCTAGCTCGGAGAGAGCTCATAGCTTAAGTTTCACTTTGCAAAATGATTCATTCTCTAAGCATTTTGGCCGATGATAACATGGCAACTTGTGATCCCGGTGTGCCCTAAGTGGCCCGGTGAAAGATAATAAAACTTAAACTCTTTTTATCTGCTGTTAAATGCTGAGACCTGCCCAACAGGTAAAACTCATTAATGCCCTGATACAATAAACTTTGATAAATGTTTGTTTTGTATGTGCTCAAAATAATACATGTTAATGATACTTGGTGAAATAAGAAATAATAATGTCACAAATTGAAATGAGGAGAAACTGTCACTGGTAGAAGTCCTACTGTAATGCCAAACATAAAACCACTGAACTTGTACCAAGGCAACCAAAGATTGTCCAGTGATATGAAACCACTGCCAACTGAGAATAGGAATATCATTTAATTGATAAGCATACCATACTCAATACAATTGAAGTGCATATCACACAAATATCAACAAGTATCATACCATATTAACTGTCCTGTCGTCATCAAAGTATGAAAATGTAACATGACATCATATGTGTATCAATACAATTGTCAAGAGCATATGCCAACTGCTATACCAAGAACCATGAAAGCAAGAACCATGAAATGCAAGTCATCAAGGTCACCATGAGCCAACTAAATGAAAGTCATCAAGATCATCATGAGCCAACTAACTGTTACCTCAACATTGTATCATCTTACCAAACCAATGATGGTCAAGGCTTTGTAAGAACAACTCCACAGAATCTGAATATTGATCATCAATGCAGCCATATTGCTTATGATATGAAATTCACTTCAACTGTATAGAATAGAGCATGTATGAGCATATGCCAACTGCTATACCAAGAACCATGAAATGCAAGTCATCAAGGTCACCATGAGCCAACTAAATGAAAGTCATCAAGATCATCATGAGCCAACTAACTGTTACCTCAACATTGTATCATCTTACCAAACCAATGATGGTCAAGGCTTTGTAAGAACAACTCCACAGAATCTGAATATTGATCGTCAATTGCAGCCATATTGCTTATGATATGAAATTCACTTCAACTGTATAGAATAGAGCATGTTTCTGAGACTGCTACAACCTCCTTGCTTTTACCTTGGGGTTAAATGAAAGACATTAAATATCTCCTCCTAACTTCATGGATCTCTTTAAGCACTCAGTGATTCCTCTTGTGCAACATGCACAAACTTAGATTTTTCCTTTTCCTGATTTTGCTTTCTTCTCCAAACTAGTATAGGACATTTGTTTTCCTTGCCCAAGGCATTCACTTGCTTTTGCTTAAGCATATAGCCTCCAGTTGGTTTTATCCTTCTTTTACTCCATTGTGCTTTATGCCCAAAACTATTGTATCTATAACACAAAATATTGTAGTTTTGATCAAGAGGAGAATAGTTTCTTCTAGAGTCATACCTTGCATTCATCCAATAGTTTCTTGCAAAATGGCCAACTTTATTGCAGTTAAAACAAACATTATTGTAGTTCTGATTTGACCAGCCATAAAAACTTTTCTTTTTATTCCACCTAGAACCATTTCTTTTACAATCTCTGGCCCCATGACCATAAACATGACATGCATAGCAATAACCGTGGAATTGTGAATAATTATACCTGATAGGTGGAAATCTTGAAGATTTGTTATCAGCAATGATAACCTTAGCTTTCTTCTTGGATTCAACTTCAGGTGTAGCAGAGTGAAATGTCAGGTCTATCTTCTTCCTAGAAGCATCTCTTGTCTTGGAACATTCTCCTTTCTCATAACCCAAGCCAGTAGTATCCTTGTAATCTAAGTTGCAGGGTTCTCCTATAATAGCCCACGTGCCCGGACCGGGACGTGTGGGTACTGATATGGGGTTGGGTTCTCCGGGGGTTCCTGCCCGGGGCCCTCGGGTAGGACCCTGGGCGAACCCCCAGAGAACCTGGGGGAACCCGTGGCCAGGTAGCGCTAAAAAGCTCTTTATTTCATTTTTAAAATTTTTTTTAAAGCATTTTAATAACATTAAAAACAATGACAATGCCCAGCTAACCCTAAAAAGCACATTTGAAACTAATAAAACATAAAAACATGAGTTCTTTTCATTCATTCATGGAAACAAAAGGGAGAAAGTTCATTTTTGGTCTCCAAGTTGCCATTGTTGGTTCTTGAAGGTTGTTGCCTCTTTCTTCGAAGGTGAAGGCTAGGAGAGTGAAAGAACTACACCAAAAGGGAAGGAAAAGCTGCTCAAGGAAGATTTAGCTACAAAGGTGAGTGATTTTTGTAATTTTTTTCAAATTTTCATGAATTTTTTCAAGATTTTTGAAGTTTTTTTCAATTTTTTTTCAACTTTTTTCTTGTTTTTTTTTAAGTTTTAGATTTTGTTTGTAAACCTTATATGCATAATAAAGAGGTTATAATGCCCATTTTTTTTAGTTTTTTTTTTAAAGTTGTAGGGTCCTAAATTTATAATGTTTGTTTTGTTTTGTTGTATAATTTTATATAGAATGGATCGTAGTTCTGCTTCACTTGGTTCTCTAGAGAAGCCATTTAAAATTGATGCAGCATCACCTCTTTGGCGACATACAACCATGATAGAACAATTACTTGGTGGTGGGGGTTATCTTTGGCGTTGTAACCAATGTTTTAAAGAATATAAGAGCTCATATAGTTGAGTGAAAGCTCACTTATGTGCTATTCCCGGCACATGTATAAGAGTTTGTCCAGGGCTGAATTAAAAAGGGTTGTCAAAGCAACAAATAGTGGATTATATCAAGGAACAAGAGGATGCAGACATGCTAAGTAATAGAGCAAAGGAAAGAGTACATCCTCTTTCCAATAAGGGACCACAACTAGATTGATATTTGTAGGCATATTTATACAACTCTGTTGTCCTACTATTTAGGACGCACATTCTTATCATCTCCCTCAAATCTCTCAAACCATTTCTATTGTATGCAAACACCCTACAACAACCCACTCGAATAGACTAACAACCCAAATAACTTATTTAATAAAGCTAAATGATAATAGGTTTTAATAAGTCAAACCTATAGACTAATCTAACCATGGTTTCAAAACTCTAAGCACTCAATGAACTTGCCCATTAACTCACCTAGCTGAGTTTTGGTAAGTTTTCCTTGGTTTGGCGAGTACTCCCAAGTTTTGCCAACTTAATGAATTCAAATGTTTTGTTGAGTTGCCGAGTTCGAGTCAAAAATGGGTTTGCTGAGTTTTGCCGAGTGGTGTGAGTTTTGAAACTATGAATCTATGGTGTAGTCATGGATGGAGGGTCCTAACGTAATGGTCCTTGCCAATTCTGATCCAATTTTCTCAATTCTGTCCCAAATTTTCTGAATTTGTTTTTGAGTGTTTTGGATGGTTTTCAATAGGTTTCAATGTTTGTTTTTGTTTGCCAATGAATGATAGATGATATAGAGCATTCAAGTGCATAGGAAAGCAAATAAATAGCAAACTGAAAATTATATTAGACCTCTAATTCAACTCAGATCAGCAGCCCTAGCATTCTTCAAATTAAACTTTTGCAAAACAACTTCAATAAAACATACTCGGATAAGAGCGCACCAAATAAAGACCCAAATAGAGGAGAAATGAGCAATATTATTTCCTATAATTTTGTGATTTACAACAGCAGATGATGCAGGTCTGATATAGCTCAAATAAGTCCTCAAAATAGTACAAATGATGTCCAAAATGACTTCCCAAATGAGGGTGAACTCCTCCAAATAGTGACAGCTGGAAATGATGACAATAATGGAGCTGAAGACGATCAAATATGGCTGGAAATGATCTCAGAAAATTATGAACAACAACATGCAATAAATCCTAGGCGCATGCAATCAGTCTAGCAACATAACCTCCCCCAAATACCAAAAATTCGATGTTAGAATGATGCCCAAGTGTTGCCGTGAATGAATATGCCAAAATATCAAATACCCAAAGCCCTAGCTGCCACTAGATATCAAAATCTGCAACTTGAAACCCTTGTCCATGGCTGCCACAATGATGAACCAACAATATCAACACAAATATAATGTGGAACAATGCGTTGAAGCCCAATTGTGAATTCTGAAGTAAATTCACCTCAAGGAGAGAATTGGGTTTTCGTCCAATCTCTCAAATCCTAAGGGTTTTCGTCCTTATAATTGGCTGAAACCCTAGTTTGCAGCTCAAAGGAAAATATCCAAATCAATTATCAAATTCTCAATCATGCCAAATGAACTTCAAAAATGTCTTTCTATTCTTTTTCCAACCTAGGCCCCACATTCACTTTATTTTATTTCCTTTTCAAGTCCACCTCCTCTCAACATAATAATATTTAATGTACATTAAGTGACCTTTTTGAGAGTCATGGCCCCATTGGACATAAAGTGAACTTAAAATTTTATAATTGCACTTTATAAATAATTATTAATAAAGTAATCACTTTATTAATAATTAAAATAACATAACTCCACAAATAATCATTATTTCTCAATTCCGTCTGAACCTGGGAGTTAACCATTGTATCCACTGTGCACCCAACTGCCTTACTAAAAATAGTAAGGGTCCCTCTCTAACATCCACTGACTTACTATAAATAGTAAGTCCCTCAAAACAAAACTAGAAACCTCTGAATATCAATGCCTCGGAACATATGAAGTATCTGGAGAGATAAACACTGACAACTGCCACTTGAAGAGCTCCATAACGCCCAAACTGGACCCTCTAATCCACCACACTAGCCTACGAGAGTCAAATAATAGGCTAACCCTTCGAACTCTGATGCTCACGAAAAAGGGGACATTACACCTAAGAAGGGACTATCCAAACCATGTAGCTAGAGTAAACACGACAGAAACAACACAATAACGGAATGCAATGGAAGATTCAAATGCTCAATATATCAGATAATCACAATGCTTACATGCCGGCAACATGCGGGCTACAATCAAAAGGGCTCACAGGCCTGCTTTCTGGGTTACAACAAAAATGAAAGATATGGCCTTGAAGTGCCTTCCGAAAAGAATTTAACTATATATCTTGTCATATTTGCTAACTTCTAACTACTAACTTCCTAATGCATCTAAGAAATGTATATATATCATTCTCTAGCTCCAAGAATCCTCCGCGTCGGCCTCAAGAGGTTACAAACTCCAATGAATGATGAAATGTGTAGGGAACATGTAGGTCGGCCTACAACACATGGTAGTGCTCCGCAAATGGATGAAATTTGGTGCGGACCTCAAGGAAGGTTTATCTGGCCTTAAGTGCTCCGCAAACCTTCTGTTCTCAACTGACTGCATGAATGCTCTACTTTGTGAAAGTTGATGATCTTCTGATAGCGATAACTTTCTGTAGAGAAATCCAAATCTCCTGAAATCTTAGTATGATGTATCTGGCATTGCATAGAAGTTAAATCCTGCTCCGCGAGCTCTGATATGAAGATGTGGTAAAATGTGGTAGAAAATGCTGAATTGCAACTGAAATGAAAGAAAAGAAAAGAATGCAAATATTTTTGGTTGATGCAAGATTGCTCTGCAACCTGGGATGCTCCTGCATCAATCTAACTATATTTATGATAGTTCTTAACAAAAAAATTGGCTATTTGCAAGGGTTGGTGAATCCACGCTTTCAAATCATTGGCGTATCTCTTTCACCTTGTCACCTGCACTTTGTGCCCCAAATAAGGCCCAAGTCAAATTTGAAAATATCTGGGTCTGCCATCCCCAACTCAGTGATAATATAGCTAGATGGTGGGCTGGGACAAGCCACATTCAGAGGAATGAGATGGATGAGTTCATGGTAATACTCAAACTTCTCAAAATCAAACTAAAGCAATGGAACAAACATTTTTTAGTGGGTCACTGAAATAAAAAATGAATTAGAAATTGTTCAAAAAAAATTCTGGTAGAATGGTTTCTCTAAGGAAATGGCCAGTAAGGAACAATCCCTTAACTGCAATCTGGCCATTCTTTAGGAAATAGAACTATACTGGTGTTAGCATTCCAAATGGCAAAGAGCAGTGGATCATATGGAAAATCCAACACCAAATGTTTCCGTAGGTCTGTTCCGAACAAGAAAACATCTGAATGCCTTTAGTAACTTAAAAAGGATGATGGTTCTCTCATCTTTAATTCCAATGAAAGTATGCAACGCATTACTGTCAAAAAAATCTCAACGAAGATCCTGCAAATGTAAATGTAATGCTACTATGGTTTATTGGTTATCCAGTTGGATGAAGAGGAGTCTTTAGTGGGATATCAAAATAAGGCTGCAGATCAGGCTGTCATCACCCAAGTTCTTCCTCTTTTCCTGGTGGTTTCCAGATATGCCTTGCCACTCTTGATCAAAGTCACCCAGGACTCCTCAGTTTGGGGCAAGGTGCCCACCTTTGTATCTAAGACAACCTACTAAGGTTTTGTTAACTGCTGATTTGCAAGTTATGTTCACATGCAGATGTCTCAGTCCTTTTTCCTATCCTTCACCACACCCCTAATAACTTCCAGGACTGATTCCTCTTTTACTGTTCCACATCTTTCTGGAGGTTCTTCTTGTAACATCCATGGTTCTAGTAGTTTGGGGAAGGACACGCAAGGAATCCCTTCTAATGCCCAGGGTAATCTTGGAGCTGATACTTGTCATGCTTCAAGGAATAGACAAACCCCTTCTCACCCTGAATCCCATTATTCAAATACAAGTTGACCTTGCCTTCTTGATATTGCAAGAATCTACATTGCCCTTGTTAAGCCAGAAATAACCTCAAAGGGAGGCTTGAGCTGCTAGTTAATAAGCTTGGGGACTATGGGGCTATGCTTTTGGTTCTAGGAGAATGCATAGTGAAAGCCACATTCATTAAGGCCCAACAGAGTGAAACCATTGACCTTTGTAATGCCCCCGTTTTTGGAATGGTCGCCATTGGAGGGAGATTGGGTTAATCCTCACACTTCGGGATTTTTGGGAGACATCTTGAGTATTGGAGATGACTTGTCATATTTTTCCGATGCACTTGTCTTGGATAAAATAATTTATCCACCTTGAAGCGAACCATTTGGAAGGGACTCCCATACGGAGATTTGCTATGGGATATGGAGACTTGTTATAATTTTGCCAAGAGATGATATGGTTTCATATGGAGGTCACTTGGATGTCTGGATGACTGATATAATATCCTCTTTCATGCCTAGAGATGGACGAGCTCGAGGTTGCACTCTACATACCATCCTAATGAGGAGGTCACTTGTTGTTTGGCGCCAATGGAGAAATAAAAATATAATATTCCTTGTATCTAGGCTAGCGCTTGAAGGAGAGATAAAACAATACACAAATCATATCTTTAATTTGATTTGTTTTAGGCGCCCATGTGGAGAGAGGAGGATCGGCCCTCTTGGAGAGAAGTTTGTATTCAAAAATTATAATATTCCTTGCCTAGGTCGGCCTTGTGGGAGGAGAGTCATATTGTGTATAAATACAAGGTTGAATTGGCTTTTGCAAATCATCAATCAGTTATTCATTCTTACACACTTGGAGAGTTATCTCTTGGAGAGGGTCTTGGGACGAAAAACCTCAAGTATCCTAGGAGGAGTTGGACGAAAACCTAGCTCTTCTTGTGGAGGATTCCGTGACGGGAGTTCACTTGCACTTCATTGCTTTGGAGCAGAATTGCGGGTCAGATTTGAAGATCAGTTTGGAGGACTTCACTATCATTATTTTGCATTATTTTTGGTATGTACAACCTTAGGGTTTAGGGCAGATTTGAGCTGGGCTATTTGTCTTGTTGCCCATGCTTTTTGGACGACATTAAAGACTTGTTCAGTTCCTTGTGGGAGGAGAGTCATATTTTGTATAAAAACAAGGTTGAATTGGCTTTTGCAAATCATCAATCAGTCATTCATTCTTACACACTTGGAGAGTTATCTCTTGGAGAGGGTCTTGGGACGAAAAACCTCAAGTATCCTAGGAGGAGTTGGACGAAAACCTAGCTCTTCTTGCGGAGGATTCCGTGACGGGAGTTCACTTGCACTTCATTGTTTTGGAGCAGAATTGCGGGTCAGATTTGAAGATCAGTTTGGAGGACTTTACTATCATTATTTTGCATTATTTTTGGTATGTACAACCTTAGGGTTTAGGGCAGATTTGAGCTGGGCTATTTGTCTTGTTGCCCATGCTTTTTGGATGACATTAAAGACTTGTTCAGTTCTGATTTTTATAGCAGCAGACTTATGAATTATATTTCAGTCATTTATGATTGCCATTTGAAGTGATTTAATTGCATATTGTGTGGTGGAATTCAAATATAATATTGGAAATGTTGTTGGCAATGATATTATGGTGATTTGGCATATTTTATGTAGATTATATGCAATTGTTTAAGTCTGATTTTTGGAGCAGAAGTTAGGGTTAGAACAGAAAACTAAAAGAGCAGAAAACTAGGGCAGAAATTAGGGTTAGAGCAGAAAACTAAAGTGCAGAAAATTAGGGCAGAATTGAGAAAATTCATTTGGAGGGCCAAAAATCCAAGCTTGTCCAAAAATATCCCCTTTTGGGATATTACGACCTTATCAAAAAGAACTTGGAATTTCAGCAGTACAGACTCCAAACCATTGAGAAACTTCTTATTTATGACTTGATTAGACCTTTTATCCAAAAGGCTATGAAGGAAAGTGCAGAATAAAGTAGAGGTACTGAATGCAAGGTCACTCAATCTACCATCTAGATGCTTGATGTGCAGATGCCTGTGTCACACCCAGCAACCCTTGGGCCACACCTGAACAAATGCAAGGAGAGAAAGCTGGACAAAAGCTTAACCCTGCTAAAAATGCATGGTAATTGTATACAGAACAAAAGGACATATTTTTTTGTCTTGATTTTTCTATGGATTCAAATTTTGCTGTCATAATAGCTATGTATAATTGATCTCTCTTGATTATGTATGTTTTCCTGTTAATCTTCATACCAGCAATAGTAGTTTGTCTTAGATGCAGTCATTATGTTTTAGGCCCTAGATCTCCAGTCCTTCGGTCCCTATGTTGTAAGCAAGGAGTTTTGCTTCCCAGTCTGAAAGTTTTGATACTTTTATACATCTTGGTTGCCGACATATGATTTTCTTTCTCATTAGTTTTTCTGTTTTTTAAGGTCTTCCTTCGGTTTTAACACATCTTTAATTTTTTCAAAAAAGAAACAAAAAATAGAACTCAGGTTGGTGTAGGATTGTTTTTCCTTGTTGGATAATTACAATGATTTGTAAGGGAGCCTACAATTACACATGGTTGAATAAAGAAAGTTTACATTTAATATTGTTAAGTATTTGATGTTTTCATTAATTTGTCTTTTGTCCTTTGCTGCTAATCTGCCTTATCTGGATGAAAGTGCTGAGAGTGCTAGGTGGCCAAATGTTGGAAAATACAAGGTTGATGTATCAGGCTTTGAATCTTTGGCATTGCCTGAGTTACAGGTATATCATAAGAGCCTCAAGAAGACATTTAATTACTAATCAGTGCTTGATAGAGATAATTATTTTTACAGATGTTTGCATAATTGATAATTCTTGTAACCACAGATTAACGAAGACACTGGCCTCTGCATTATCGATGAGGTGGGTAAGATGGAGCTATTCAGTTCATCATTTTTCCCGGCTGTTTTACGTGTTCTCAACTCAAATATCCCAGTTTTGGCTTCTATACCAATCCCAAAATTTGGTCGTGATATAGCTGAAGGTAATTTTTATCTTTTGCCTGAATTTTGTGGCACAATAGAGTGTTCTGATGTCAATGCTTGATACGTATTTGAATGGTATATGAAAATGTATGAACAATTAATGCTTAATATTGATAAATTTCTACATATACATTTATTAGCAGCTTAAGAGATGCTTTTCTATTTGATACCTGCCTAGGTGTAAGAGACAGGCTTCTTACACTTAGAGACACAAGAGTGTTACTGACTACAAGTTAGTTAGACTAACTGAAGTGGATTCCAGTTCACAGTAAAGTTGTTAACGAATCAAAGAGCTTTGCATGCTAGTTCTTGGATAATTTGCATATGCTTTATCTTATCAGCCAGCACACATCCTTGTAATTCTTATCATCTTACCTAATGAAGAGTGCATAGGTATCAACTTTTGGCTGCTAATTCTTTATTGCCCTTTACTACTATGAATCATGATCTTATACTGTTTTGATATATCAGTTGGTTTCTGCTGTTCTGATAATCAGTTGGTATCTCAACTGCCAACTGCTTGCTTCTACTCTTTAAGTTTTTAACTTTTAACCATAGTTACTAGGAGACAAGGACTGATAACTAGTATGGGAGACAGGGATGGGTATTCGTACGCCACTATGTTACACCAAGTTTCCAGGACGAGGATGGCAGGGGATGGGGGGACATGTTTGCAGGATGGATTTTTTGGGAGGCCATTTTTTAGGGGACGACTATTGAAAAAAAGGGAAAATTTAAAAATATAGAAAATTTTCAAATATTCATGTGATAACTGATATTAATGTGATATTCCCTTTCAGACAGATAAGGGGATCGCTGATTTGAAGACTTAATTTATGAGGCCGACCTCATAAAACCTATTTTAAATAAACTAAAACAAGACCGACCACCTTAAATGCTGGCCAACCATTCTATATAAAAGGAACAGCGAATAGTTAAAGATGCGCCCAGGGACACGATTTGTTATGAAGGAGTTTTATTAATAAAAGGTCACACTTGTTCGTTGGAGACACATCCTTGCAAAGATACAAGAAGATATAAAAGGGAAATCACCAAGGGACGAAGGAGTCATTAATCGATCAAGACTGATTATTGGGAATACAAAAACAGCAGAACAGATTCATAAATATATCTGCACTCAGCAGACAAAGGCAGAATCAGCAGTCAATACATTTGCTCATGAAAATATAGCAGTCTTATGTTTAAATAAATATTGTGGTATGCTCTATCATGATTGTTGTGTATAATATATATTTATAGTTGTATAATCTCTATGAATCAAGATGTATTTAATGTTTGTAACTCTCATCAAGCAACCATGAGGAGGAATGATGAGGAATACAAGGAAGGGTTGGATGGTCCTCTTCTAAGTAGACCGCCTCATGGTTGAAGACTGATAGTCCCATGAGGCGAAGGGGGTGCAAGGTGTGCCCCACCCTTGGGCTTAGAAGGGAAGGATACTCCGGAGACCCTATTGTAGTTTCCCCTCAAACCTCTGCCATGGTTGGCTATTGGGTTAAGGAGTCCCAATCATAGGGAGGAGAATAAGGGTGGTAAAATGAGGGGGAACGGCTATAGGACACCTCACTAGGTACACCCCCTCATATGGATGGCAAGGGCCACATGAGGCCAAGAGGGATGGTATATCCGCTCTTGGGCCTAGGGTAGAGGATCGCTTCAGGCACTCTATCATACCCCCTTATCCTAACCTTTTTTTGGTTGGACTCCATTAATGAATTGGATATATCATATGATTAAGATAATGTTCCTAACCCTAGTAGGAAAGATCTATTTCATGGATTATGCTTTCAGTGATTATCTAACATGCTTGCAGGTTCTCAACTAGGATCTATCTTGTTCAACAATTTAAATTGGTAAATAATATCGCTAACTCTATTTCATTTCTTGCTTTGCTTGGAATTGTGATTTAGGGCAAAAACTAGGGCATTTACAAAAGGGGACATTACAATTAATGGCCAAGTAAAGGAAAAGAAAGTAAGATTTTCTTTAATATGTAATTTGGGATTCCACATATTTTTAATTTTTAAGAGCATGTTGGGAACTTTATCAGCAATAAATACTTATGCCTTTCCAGTTTAGATTGAAGGTCTTCTGATTGGTAATGGTTGGTAGTCATTTAGTGGCCCTACTTGAATTGGCTCGAGCATTTACTTTGATTAGCATGAAAGACAATCACCTAGGGGAAGTAAAGGAAAGTAAAGTTAATGAAGACTAGGTAGGAAACTGGTGTAGTCACATGTCTGTATGAATGTTTGAGAGCAGAAGAAGAATTGCCAACATCTTCATCTTTTACCAACAAAGGATTAGTGCAAGATCTAATAATATCCACAGGAAAACTGTCCTTGGCTAAGGGGACCCAGTTAGATAATCCCAAGAGGAAGCAAGACACTTCCCCTAGGACCTCTCCTATCATCAATGTCGATGAGTTGTCACAGGTGGATAGAAATTGTTATACACTTCTGCCTTCTTAACCCAGGTTGCAGCTGAGGAGAGCAAAAAGGCCCATGACACCATAACCAAGTAGAAATGAATTCATGATGCCTTGTATGCAAGTAAGAGTACTATGATATCCCAGTAGCAGCATATAGTGGTAGAATTGTCTAGGAACAAAATGTAATGGAACGACAAAATTTAATCATTTCAAAAAAAGTCATCCATTAAACAGTTTGAAGGTAATCTTATATATTCTGTAAATGACGCCATTTCTTGACCATCTTAAAATTGGAAACAATACACAAAGCAATGAAAATATCTGTAGACCGTGGCTTCATGGGTATTTAACACTTGAAATAGAGGGTTTTATGCCTGTTAACAATGGGAAGATGAATATATGTTTCACATAGAAACAATGGACTAATCTGCAATTAATTTACAATACAGTCAAGCAGAGCAAGATTTTTGGATGCCTCTCTAATTATAGCAGTTTGCAACACTGTACAGACATAAGCAGTGATTTCATGGCTACTTTTCTCTACAATCACATTGGCCTTTAACTGCAACAAACTTGCTCTTCAAACCAGCAAATGGCGAGTAAAAAAAAATAGTCTCTGAGGATTTCTATCCTCTACAATGAACTTGTTGCAACAGGGGTTTTTGGCTTCAAGTGGTTTTCTGAAACATGGTTCTCTAACCTGAACCCAAGTTACTGCAATCATTCATGGTGGTTGGTCTCTGTTACATCTACAATAAACAAATTCACTACTTATGAATCTTTATTTTTTTTTAAATTGAGTGTTTTGTGCATTGGGCTGTAAGCTGTCCCCTAAGGTACCCTGCCACCCCTTGTTCAAATTTTGCCGTACCAGAAATGTTTCCTAGATTTTTGAAAATTTGGGGGTGTGGGGATGTTTCCTACCTGTCCCCAAAATGTCCCCTATAGGGATGGGTCCAATATTTCCGGGGACGCATCCCTGGGGTACATAGGTATGCCATTTTCAAAAAAAGTTGGAAATGGGTACTTGGAGATGGCAAAAATTATATATATATTTATAGAAAATAATAGTCATACAATTGATGTCCAACTTTAAAGAAATTTAACATTTTTAAGTATTGAAATAGATGTCAATGAAAGAAAAATCAATTGTATTGATAATTTAAAAAAAATACTGAATATAGTATACTAAAAAGAAAAAACAGGTTACAATATATGTTGGCCCACTAGGCCAACAAAACTGCAAGGACTATTGTAACAAAAGAACAATCTCAAAAGATATTGGGATGTAAGAGTTCAGCTCTCAAAAGTTACATTTAAACATAACAGGAAAAACATAATATATCAGTTAGGAAAGACGGTCATTCCCAGCAACATTTGATGTTATTGCTATCTTTATAGAAGTCAGTGTCAAAGGTACCAATTTGGGGGGCACTGTTGTCAATGGTGGTCCCAACATCTTGATCCACCTCCATAAATAATCATAGTGTTTTGCAGCCTTTTTTCTGCAATGTTGTTCCACTTTTGTTTCCACAGGATCCCTTTGCCTTTGGGTAGACATTCCCATCCTTGTCTACTAGACAATCGGGAACATTTTATCTATGAATTCTCATATATTCTTTTTGTTCTTCATAGTTTTTATCAATCTGTTTCCCTGCAAATCGGTGCCCCTTAGACCACCATTTTGCCCTTTTGATTTCATTTTTGTACACGATAGTCAGGCACTTATTCAGTAATCTAAAAAACTTGTCTTTTGGAATCCTCATTATCATAGTAACTTGCAAACAAGATGGAGAAGTGTGAAATTGCTAAGAGATTCTGTATGACATCTCCTTTTGCTTTGGAATATTTCATCATTCCTACTTCTCCCAATATGCTATAAGATTTCTGAAGATAAAATCAACCAGAATTTGTTAAGTTCTTTATCAAAATTGTTAACATAACCAAACAAGATTTGATATTAAGTGATATCATTTCTATTATCCCAACTAAAGCGATAACAAAAAAAAAACAGTCCGGAGATTCCTAACATATTTGCATTCAAAAAACAAATGCTCAAAATTATTGCAAAGAGGACACAAGTATGGGTTCAACCCTGACTGAGACAACACAGATCCAGTTGCCAATGATTTAAGAACAAGAAGCCACCTAAAGCAAGCCTTCTCAGGTTCAAGGATCCTAGACCAAATTTGGTTTAGGATTGATATCTAATCTTTATTGGGCAAATTAAGATTCCAATTTTTATTAAAGGTGGTATATTCATCCCAGGTGTTGTTGAGTTTTCTAGCTTAGTTCAGAACTTTTGCACGGGTTCAGTGTGAAGCAAGTGGTTTGAGTTAATTCTATTTTGCATTTCACTTAAATGAAAAAGTCAAATTCTTTTATTTAGCTAATTAAGTCTAATAAAGTGTAGTTATACACTAATGATTTAGACTATCTTCCAAGTCATCTCCTGTGAGAGATAAGGAGCTTAGATTTTTAGCTGAATAGTATAAAGATATGTGCAAGATAGAAGAAAAATAACTTAGTGATTAATTGTGATAAAACACAGTGATATAATTCCGTGCAATTGTCAGGAAAAGTTTGTAGAGGTTTCCTTGTAAGCTTTTGAAGGAATGAAACTGATTTGAAGGTGTAAATTATTTGTGTACTTGTTTTGCTTTCATTATTTGGAATTTTAATTGTTGTGCAATTGATGCAGTGTTAAACAATTTATTCTTAGAAGAACATTAGGATAGTAGTTGTAAGATCCCTAATCAGATCTGCCTTAAATTTCGGAATTTTATCTTTCAAACCCTAGGTCTGAAATCTTTTTTTTCTGAATCTGAATTTTAAATCGTTTTGGACAGCGAACAAATGTATGCCAATTGCTCAAATAAACATGCCAATTATGTACCCTTGTGGAAGATAACATCAATCATGAATTCTACCACATAATATGACCATCCAAATGCAAAACAAATGACATATAATTCTGATTTCTGAATATAAATGTCTGCTGCTACAAATTAGATTATTTGGAATTGAAATTACATCAAGCTTATAGGCTCAAACATGCCCAAACATAGCCCAAATCTCTTCTGTTACAAATCAGACCTTTTTATTGAGAAATAAAGGCTCATACATACCAAAAATGATGGAGATTCGAGAATAATGTCATATCGCAAACCCTAGATGGGCGAATCCTCCAAGATAGGCGGTGCTCCCTTGAAGACGAAGAATGGCATGCAAAGTGAAGTCAGCGGCTAGGGTTTGGTCTCCAATTCCTCCACAAATCTGAAAATCACCCTACTTGAGGTTGGTGCTCACTCTAGGGTAAAACCCTAGCAAGAATCTTCGCTCAAAATCCTCTAAAATGTGGCACTCACAAGCTGATCTAAAAATCTGAATATATCTTCAATCTCCAAAATTGTATTTGGCCACAAATCTCACAATTTTGGCCTTAGGTCTTCTTCTCCAAATTTACAGAAATAAATAGGTCTTTGAAGCTCAATCTTCTCTAAATCACCAATGAATTGCAAATGTGAACTCCATATGAATCCACCTCCAAGATGGAATTGGGTTTTCGTCCAATCCACCAATATTCCTAAGGATTTTCATCCTTGGAATATGCTGAACCAAAGTTGCAGCCACAAGAGAAAATTTCCAATGAAAAATACATGAATGAATGATGGAAATGACTTGCTTTTCGCCTTTTTTTATAGCCACCAAATAACCTTCACCTAGGCCGACCTCCCTTTGGCAATTCACTTTATTTTAACCTCCCTTTTGGGCCAACCTCCCTTTTGGCAATTTACTTTATTTTATTTATCAAGTGGCTCACTTAAATAATAAAGTCATTTCACATTACAAATAGGTCCAACTTAATTAATTAAATATAAATAATCCAAAAGTGACTTAGGATTACTTAGTATTTAACTAATTAGATTATTCCCTTGCACTTCCGACTTAGCCTACGAGAATAAAATAGGCTAGTCGACTCCGTTGGGTGATCACTCGGAAAAAGGGGACATTATAGTAGTTCTTGGATTAAATTTCTTCATGGTATCAGAGCCGAAGGTAGGTGAGGCAAATCGTGTAGCTAGGGTAGGAGTAAATTGCGGCACCTGGAAGAAGGAAAATCAGCTAGATTTGTGTAAAAATTATGTAGGTTTTCCTTGGAAAATTGCTCAAATTTTATTTATGTAAAACTGTGTTGTTTTTTATGTAGATTCAAAGGCTTATTTGCAAGAAAAAATTGTGGCAAGGAGTTTGAAGAAAAAATGCGACTATATTTGTTGAGAAATCGCAAGAGTTTTTGTGAAAAGGGTGCTAGGGTTTGTAGACTCATCTAAGATGGTTTTGTTTGTAGTTTTAAAGGTTGCGGCTAGGGGTTTAGCAGATCACGGCTAGTGCAGTGATGGATGTCCAATTTTTTTCTGCAGTGGCAGCTAGGGCATAAAACAACAGCTAGGGTTTATAGCTCGTGACTTAGGTATTTTGAAACAGGTATTTTCACAATTTTGAGTAGGTTCCAAGTTCCAACAACCTGTGACTAGGGTTTTTAGAGCAGCAAGGACAATTTTTATTATAGGTATTTAAAATCTTTTGAGTTATTTTTCCTACTTTCAGATTTGGGGGTTTTGAGCAAAATATTTTTTTTTTAATAAAATGGCATCAACTAGCCTCAGGTTTGACGATAGACGGGAAGGTGCGATAAATTTCTTGCCTTGGAAAGTCAGGGTGACTTTGTTGTTGGAAAAAAATGATCATTAGGATATCGTCAAGGATCAGGTGTGTTGGAACTCCTATGTTCAAGCCTCATAATTGGAAAATTAGGCCAAATTTTTCAAAATCTTCCTACGAGATCTCTAAGCATTTGCCTCGTTTTGTGTGCCATGAATGATGTTTGAACCGTGTTAAAACACTGCAAGAAATCCTAAGTTTCCTTGATCCTTTTGTTCTTGGCAGAACTTTAGCCCCGCTTTAGGACATTGCAGAACTTTCCCATGGCTCAGGACATATATCCCAAACCCCCTGAAAGTCCCACTTTTTCCTTCACTTCTCCTCTAGTGGACTTATAGCCTGTATGTGGATTTTACACAACTCCATGAAACTTTCTCTTTTCTCCTTCTACCTTCTCTGGTGGAACTTTCATATGGTTCAGGATGTATCCTGAACCCTTCTTTAGGTCTGCCTCCCTGGAAGTCCCACCAATTTCCTATCTTCCTCTTCCGCTTTCTCCTTCAACTCCTCTCTAGTGCGCCTCAGGCATGGTTCAAGATGTATCATGAACCCCTCCTCCAGGTCCGCCTCCATGTCTCCCTTCCAGACCCGCTTTTCCATGTCCTCTTGGAATCTCCTCCCATCTAGGACTCTTTCTTTTCTGTGCCAACTCTTGTCTCTTCTAGCGGAGTTTTAGTGCGTTTCAAGACATCTCCTGAGTACCCCTCCTGCTCCGCCATTCAATATTGCTCCATTCTTCTGCCACCTTCCATCTCGTCCTCCTTTTGCACTGGTCTCTTGCCCTTCAGGATGTATCCTGAACCCCCTTAAAGTTGTGCCCATCTTGAACACCTCAGTTGTTCCGCCAGTCTTCTTTCCTTGTCTTCTGCGGAGTTTTGGTGGAGGTTTGGACATGTCCTAGACACCCCAAAAGTCCTGCATCCAGTAGCCCCATGGATTTCTGCAATTCACGATAAAGTGTGAAAAATGAAAAGCGACTATCTCCTACGACTTCCAGATGGAGGCCAAATCGTGGCAGGTCGTCATTAATGTGAAATGGGTGGTTGAAAATGATGCATTTATTGCAGTTGGTGGCCTTCTTAGGGTTTTCCCACCCATTCCATCATCAGATCCGAGTTGCAATGGTTATAAATAGAAGATTGAAACTCATTGAAGGGGTTGGTCATTTTGGGTAAAATTTCTCGTCAAGTGCCAGACGTCCAGTTGCAGTTAGGTCTTCGACTAGTGATTAGTTCCAGTTCTTCAGGAGGCATTTGGCAAATGTGTATGTGGATTATATTGTAATTTTTGGTATCAATCTGTATTTTCTCCACTGCTGTAAGTGTTTTTTCAGGAAAACCTCTAAGTGCAGGTAGGATTTTCTCTTGCCACATTTCGTGGTGTGATTGCAATCTCTGATTTGAATGAATGCAAGTTCTTAATTCATTTCAAGATCTTGTAAAGTCATTTCAGTGTTACACACGGATGAACGCTGTATAGTGTTGGATTAATAAGTATTTTCATGGTTTGATACTGATTTCTATGCACCTGAATCTTCAGATAGGCAATCATACATCTTGCAATTGTTTCCCTTTGATAAACGTGAGACTCAGTAGCCCATTAGATAGGCACCGATCTGAGAAGCCTGTGATTGCCTACACTCCATTAAAATATCAAAACAATACATCAAGTGTAGTTAGAGTTTTGTATGCATCCTTGTTCTACATTGAATTCAGGTTATATCCTTTGGACAGTAGTTGTGTTTTATCTTTTCAGAACAGGGACATATACCCGCATCTTGCATTGCTACAATGATGCTATTTTCAACTTAAAAAGAGGTTATTATATGCAGTGATCTTTTGTCTAAACCAGTGACAATTGTAGGGTTTAGAACACAATTTCAGGTATCATTGCCCTTGTTTTTGTCCAGTAAATATCTTGCATGATAGTTAATCCCTACTTAGGGATACCTCTCGGAATACCCTCCATGGTCTAGTTGAACTAAAAGCGAAGAGGAGATTACCCACTCCTACTAGTTGGCCTTTAATCACTTTCATCCTATTGATGAACCCCCTTTTCACCTCCTTGACAACATCCTTGGCCTCGGAGTTTGAGTAAGTGTTATAGGGATTGGGATTCGCTGTTTTGGGACGCAACAAGGTGACTCCACTTATGGATTTGTAGGAGTTGGCAACTCATAAAAAGAAAGAGATAAAGGCCAAGTGGATGATCATGGATGCAGTAAAGGATCATTTAATTCCACATTTGTCTGAAAAGAAAATAGCCAAGGAGATGTTCAATGCTTTGGTTAGTGGCAAATGATTTTGCTGACTAAACTCAGATCCATAGATATGTTTAAATTAGATACTATTACCAGTAACCTGATGAAGGTCACACGACTTCGTGACCAACTTGTAGCAGTCGGGGAGAAGGTTGAAGGTGCAGAGCTAGTAAACTTGGCGTTGAATGGTTTCTCATCTTCACGGGAAGCATTTGTTCAGGTTGTTGGTACTCGTTAGAATCTTCCTTCTTTTGAAAGACTGTGGGATGACTCTATCCAAGAGGAAACTCGAATGGAGTCAAAAGCCGACAAGAAGGGTGGTGATGATAATTTAGCTTTCTTTGGACAGTCAAAGAAAAGTAAAGGAGAAGGGCCCAACAAGGGTAAGGGAAAGGATTAGGATTCATCCTCATATCCAGGGAGGGACTTGAGTAAAATCAAGTGCTTTATTTGTCATAATTTTGGTCATTATGCATCACGGTGTCCAGACAAGAAGAAAGGCAAGGGGAAGCAACAATAGTAGTAAGTGGCAACCTTTGTAGAGACTCAGATGAATGTGTTTGCTGCCAAGTTTGAGAAAGATTTCTCAATGGTATCTTGTCTTTCTACCAACACGATTTCCAGGGATGCTTGGTATGTGGACAATGGGCCATCTAGACATATGACATCAGCCCAACAGTGTTTTACCAAACTAGAAGAACACAACTCTAGAGTTCAGGTTGAGCTTGGTGATGATGCCAAGTATCCGGTAGGAGTTAGGACAATTCCCTTTCAACTCCACCCAGGTAATTCTTTAGATTTTGATGATGTTTTGTATATTCCTAGTCTTAGGAAGAATTTGTTTTCAGTTTCAGTTATGGAAGATAAAGGCTTTGTAGTAGAATTCAAAAATTAACAAGTCTTTATTAGGCTGAAAGAATCTAGCCTAGATATTGCACAAGTTATAGGGGCTAGAGAAGACAATTTGTATAGGTTATAGGGTGAACCAGTTTTAGCTCTAGTTCATAACAGTGACAATCTGTGCGAGTTATGGCATAAGAGGATGGGGCATCTGCATCACACAATGTTGCCTATTTTGAGGGAGATTGTCATATGTCTTTTGGAGTTTAGTATTGAGCAACAGAGAGTTTGTAAAGGATGCACACTTGGCAAGCATGCCAAGGCTGCTTTCCTACGTAGTGAGCATAGATCGAAGAAAATTCTAAACTTCGTGCATTTGGATGTTTGTGGACCATGTCAGTAGCTTCAATTCAAGGAAGCATGTATTATGTTTCCTTTATTGATGATTTCTCTCGCAAGACTTGGATCTATTTCTTAAGGACCAAGGATGAGGTCTTTAGCAGGTTTTAGGAGTTCAAAGCTCTAGTTGAAAATCAGACAGGGAAGAAGATCAAGGTCTTGAGATCAAACAATGGGGGAGAGTATACCTCTAAGGAGTTTGAGGGTTTTTGCAAAGGAGGCAGAGATAAAGAGGGAGCTAACTGTTATGTACAACCCACAATAGAATGGGGTTGCAAAACAGAAGAATCGATCAATCATAGGGGTTGCTAAGGCCATGATTCATGATTAGGACCTTTCGATGTTTCTTTGGACAAAAGCATGCAACACAGTAGTCTACATCTAGAATAGGTGTCCTCACAAGATCTTGGAGGACAAGACACCAGAGGAGGCTTTCACTAGTGTGAAGCCAAAGGTGAGTGACTTCCGCATCTTTTGTTGTCTAGTTTATTTTCATGTACCTATAGAGAAGAGGACCAAATTAGAACCTTCCAATAGGAAGGGTTTATTTGTGGGTTACATTGAAACTTCTAAGGGCTACAGGGTCTATATTCTAGAACAAAGGAAAGTTATAGTCAATAGGGATGTAAATTTTGGTGAGAACTTTGCATCTAGGAAGTCATTCATTCCATTAATAGAGGATGAAGAGTAGGAAGCTTCAAAGGTTGAGTCTTTGTCTCCAAAGATTCCAATTGTTTCTAGTTCAGAACAACAGTTTTTTAGAAGAAACTTCAGCCCCTTATTATTCTTCTGTTAGGAGACCTCGATGGTTCACATAGACATTGAGGGATGCTTAGGAGCATGTTGAGGCTCCTAGGAGCACATTCAGGGAGAGTAGGCCCCTGAAGAAGTTTCCTAACCACATAGCAGCAACATCATAGATTTAGAGCATTCCGGTTTCTAAGTAGTTGATCAACAGCTAGTTGATACTCTGACCAAGCTCTTAGCAAAAGAGAAGTTTGAATCATTCAGAGACAAACTTGGATTGGTGCAAAATTCCTTCCTCACTAAGAGGGAGTGTTGAGTTTTCTAGCTTAGTTTGGAACTTCTGCACAAGTTTAGTGTGAACGTGCAAGTGGTTCAAGTTAATTCTATTTTGCATTTTACTTAAGTGAAAAATTGAAATTCTTGTATTTAGCTAATTAAGTCTAATAAAGTGTAGATATACACTAATGGTTTAGACTTATCTTTCAAGTCATCTCCTACAAGAGATAAGGAGCTCTTTGAAGATTAGATTTTTAATTGAATAGTATAAAGATAGGTGCAAGATAGAAGAAAAATAACTCAGTGATTAATTGTGATAAAACACAGTGATATAATTCTGTGCAACTGTTAGGAACAATTTGTAGAGGTTTCCTTGTAAGCTTTCAAAGGAATGAAAAGTTGATTTGAAGGTGTAAATTATCTTTGAATTCTTTAATCCCTTTGAAAGACCAAAGTTTAGCAGAATAGCCTTGAAGAAGAGAGGGGCCCTTTTTTCAACTCCAGGTTCCACTATATAGACCTATGGCTAGTGAGATTCCCCTTAAACCTAGAAAAAGCCTCATGACCTATGATTAATGGTTTTATAGTCTCCCAAGCCCTCCATATGCTACAAAACATAGAAAACCCAAATGGCTTAACAGAGAACTTGCTAAACAAAATATCATGAGGAAATAACCCTTTCAAACTTATGCTATTTTTTATAACAGCCAAAGAAATGTTAATTTTGATTAAAACCTTCTATGGTTCATGACCTTTGAAGGCTCTCGCTATCCATTTTATAACCAGACTAATTCCCTAAAGCGTAAGACCATCTTTGGAGAGGCAACACCATCTGTAATGTCCCCTTCTAGTAAGTCAAATTTTTCACAACCTCGCACAATTCAACTTAGTAAAAGAGAACATTAGTATTCAATTCTTCTTTTCATTTCATAACTAGGATTAATGATTAAGCATCAAACTCATATATTTTCCACATTTGTACCTAAGGCTTGTAACCTTATAATCATAATCACATACATTTCATATTTAGACTTATAGTCTTGATTCATATCAAGTTCATACATTTCATATCCATATTCTTTCTCTCATCGTTCTCATGATTCATCTCAAGGAAGTTCTTGAGTAGCCCTATCATTAATCAACCCTATTTCCCGTATGAGCATGGTTTGTTAAGGCACTTGATATATCCATCCCATACGGAGGCCCAAAGGTTTCACACTACACGCGGTGTTCCTCACCATTTGGCTCAAGAAGCTTCATGCTACACGTGGCATTCCTCACTTACTTGAGAGTCACCATCCGTAGGGCACATTAATTATGAGCTCATATTACCTTAGGCCGAAGAGCTTCACACGACACACGGTGTTCCTTGCTTCTTGGCTCAAGGGACTTCACACAACATGCGGTGTTCTTCATCCACTTGAGGGTCACCTAGGTCCAATTTTTGCCCGTAACTTAACCCCATACACATAGATTAATAGAAGTGATTAAGGATGAGGCTTGAACATCCTTTTGATTACATCACAAGTTCGTGAGCCACAGTTCATTATTCATCATTTTGAGATCTTTATGTCTCTATCCTTGTTCCTTCATGGAACCTCATTTCATCATTTATTCATAGCCTTATTCTAAGCTTCATTGCTAATTCAATTCATACATCATTGTCATATAGCTTTATATCATTTATATTTTAATTTCAATGATAAGACAATTAACTAATGACTTGTTTTCATTTCTAATCATGATTCATTTGCTCATACCATAATTAGATTAGTATTATACTTCTTATTAACAGCCATGTAATCATCATATACTATTTGCTTATGCATCGAATAAGGAAATCTGAGCATATCTTAGTCATATAAATCAGATATAGGTTTGGCAGCATTCATATCATTTATCAAGCATTGAGTATGTAATTCTAGGTGTAATCATTATTCAAATGTGTAAACCAAACACAGAATTGAGGCATAGTGCATACCTTTATATCTTTAGACTCAAACAAATGACGGCTGTATGGATTGGTTGTAATGCCGAATGGATGATATACGGACTGTTGTTAATCGCTGAGCAGAGAGGAAGAGAATTTGCTGATTGTTTAATCTTTGATCGCTGAATAGTGAAGGCGACCTGATCGATGCCAATGGATTGGCAAATATATTAATGATTGCTTTGATTTTAGAGACTGTTTCTTATGGATGAGTAGAAGAGGAGACTTGGTTCGATGCCTTTGAGTGGTTGGAGGAATGATCATATATACTCCGATTTTCATGAATGGTTGTATCTTTTCACCACCCATCGCTGCCCTCGGATTAGGCATAATCTTGATTTGTTTTGTTTGCTAGCTTTCATTTGTCTTATTAGGATCGGCCCTTGCCTTATGATCGGTGGCTTAACAATTAGTCACACATTTACTTCTCGTCTTATTTAATCCTTTTCTTATACTAGCGCTCTTCATGCTTGTCTTAGTGTCTTCTTTTTTCATTGGATCTATACTAAGTATGATGGCTGAAATCGAGGTACATGACACCATCCCCAATTCACAACATATCTCTTCTTATTCCCCTTTTCATCAGACCATAGAATCCTCTCAAAACTTTTTGGATTTTTTCAATTTGACAGCTTCCATACAGCCATGAGAAAGCATAGTAGATACCATATGAGGAGAGGATTTTTTGACAAATTTGGATTCTGCCAAGTAGGGAGAAATAATGACTGCCATGACATTCTTGTTCTCAATTTTCGTGAACATCCACTCCGACATATCCTTAAGGGAAGGGTCAACAAAAAAAGGGATACTCGTATATCCGACAATTATGTTAGGCCTACCCCACTGTCAGTTCCGCTTTTCAAATCATTTAGGAGGAGAATCTCTCCAACTTAGGACAATAGACCCATCGTCAGAAACTTTTGCCTTTGAAGTGTTATAGTATATATTCAGCCTAATCAGAACATTATCAATGTCCTCCTCATCCATTTTAGAAAATAAGGCTATGCCATCAACAAATTGAATATTAATCAAGTTTTTCTTGTTGGGCAATATGCTCCCCTTAACTAGGGGACCTAATGTAGTCACTCTTAATAAATATTGAACTTAATAAATATTGAAAGGCTTCATAGGTAATAACAAATAGGGTAGGGGCCAAGGGGCACCCCTGCCTTATGGTTCTTTGTAGATAAAACGGTTTAGTTAGTCTCCCATTAATGTCAATTTGAGCATAAGCACCCTTAAAAAGCATTTTTATCATATCACAAAGTTTTTGAGGGAAACCAATCTCATCCAAGACCATTAGAATGAAAGACCTATTCCACTTTGTCATATGTGTTTTCAAAATCAAGAAGAATCATACATCTTGATTAAACTGCCTAGCCAATTCAAGACCCTTCCCAACTAGTGACAAGATTCTCAAGAATGTACTTACCTTTGATGACCCTAGTCTGAGTTTTCAAAAATGATCTTTAGAAATAATGTCAGTAAGTCTTAGTGCAAGTGTTTTGGATAGAATTTTGTAAGAAACATTGAGAAGAGCAATGAGCCTCCAATTTTTGATGAGGGACTTGTCCCATTTTTTGGCTATAATTTTATAATGCCCTTATTTATTTCCCTAAAGATCCTTTCTCAATAGCATCTTTATAAACATCTAGCAGATCAACAATAATCTAGTAATTGTTTGCTTTGTAGAATTCAATTGATAGGCCATCAACACATGGGGATTTCATATTCTCAAAGGACATTATGACCCTATCTAACCAATCCCTGGTGATATCTTTCTCTAGATCCACAACATCATCTACATTGAGCTTTCTCGGAATAATCCTAGAGCAAAGGCTCTAGTTATTATCACTTTCAGAAGAGAATAGAGATTTGTAAATCCACTAAAGGCCTCCTTAATGAATACGATATTGTTAGACAGATCTCCATCCACCATAATGGGACCAATAGATTCCCTTGCCTGCTTGGCTTTAAGGATATTAAAGAAGTGCTTAGTACCTTTATCCCCTCCCTTAAGCCAATTCATCTCGGCTCTAATATTCACTTCCAAGGTTTTATAGCTCTATAAGCACCTTAGACTATGTTTAGAAGCTGTAAGATTGTTTTGAAGCCATAAGATTGTTTTGAAGTTACATATTACTAGGGTCACTTTGCAGTTGAACATTGACCCTAACTAGGCTTTCTTCAAGTAGTTTTTCTTCTTTTCTTCTATCCATTTTTTTTCTTCCCTAATATAATTAGAAAACTCCACCCATGAGTCAATTTGTTCCAAAATTCAATAGTACATTTGGAGTGTGTTAGTGCCAATATTAGTATCCCTACAGAACTTCGCCTATTGTCAAGATTGTAGTCAATAACCATGTCATTCTTGTCATATTATCAATGTCAACTAAGTTGTCTCGTTGGTGAAAGTATCAAGTCATCAAGTGTTGGTCTATTTTTAGCTAACAATGTTACAATTACTCATGGACAAGATCTGAGACTTTATAGACAGGAACTTCTAACTGCGGACTATGATAGTAATCATGGAAGGAAATACAGATCGAATGCGACCTAACCAAACTCATACTTAACAATGCAATGAAACAGGAATAGGAAATAGGCAACAATGACCGAATTCATTGAAGGACAATATTATAACACAAAGAGACGACACCAAACTCAAACAATATTTATCTTTATTGATTTCTGCGAACAACTTATATTGTATTCGTAACTCGGTATCTGTTTGTATTAAACTACAAGTGTCTTGTACATGTAGAGTCTACTCATTCATTGAATGGCCCAATCGGCCTGCAATAGGGAAGATATAGATTAACAGATTGACACAGACTTTTCAAACCTTCTTCGTCGTGGTTTTCTCCTTTATTCGATCTCTTCCTGAGGTATCGACTTTCCTTTCCTTCTAATAGTCCGTCCCCTTGCTCTTACATTTCTTCCCTCCGTTCTTTTCCTCCAACATCAAAATCCTCCATCTTCCTTGTGTTTTCTCTCCCCCTTTCATTCTCAGGCACCAACGAACTTCTAAAATGACCCTCCACAACGACTTCCAACGAACTCCCGTTAACTGCCAAGGATTGGTTGTGAATAACAATCATCAGTAACGGTTCTCTGACTACCGGAAACCAGAAACAATTAGAGAGTTTAGTTTCTGTCATAATGGTGACAGGAAGTGAAGACCCGACAACTCTACAACTATTATAACTACCCACACACACATAGAAATAAACTAAACTACCAGATGCGATGCTTTGACATCAAACTCCCGAGGAGATAAAAGAAAACATGCGCTCCTGCACATGAGGCTAGTAATTTGTAATGTGCCGTACTTGTTTGTATATTTTTAAAATCTTTTTATGTGTTATTTTTAATTTTTTAAGGTGTTCTTTCATACTAGAGAGAAGATGCAGAAGGGGTTTTAGTTTTCCTGCAGATGTTTGTTGCCGGATCATACAATAGATAGCATATAATGCAAACCCAGAAAAGATACAACAGATATGTAGAAAATAACAGATACCCAGATCATGAATAGGCCAAATATTACATACCCATGTTCAGATTTGCAACTTGATACATATGTTGAGGCTGGGCCAGCAAATGGGTATTACCGAATCACTTCGAATCTTCCAAAAATGCAAGTGTTTGTTCCAACAATTGTAAACAGCAATGGTAAAGGCTCTAAACGCCTCAAATGGACACTACAATGGCTGCAAACAAAGAAGGAGAAGCAGCTACAAGGACCCACGTCCTTTTATGGAGGGTACGACCAAGCTGGAGTACGCCAATCAGCAGATAACACATCAAAATCAGTCTCTAAATTCCTTCTCTCAGATCTGTATCAACTGCTCAGCAATGGCGACCAAGGGAAGATGCCAAACTGCCACCAAAAATCTCCTCAAAATCCTCCTTGAAAGGGTACGGCTGGGCTGATATGGTACGGCCAGCAACTGCAAATGAAACAGTCCCAAAACACATATAAAATCTGCTCCCAATCACTAGTAATCTGATCTCCGTATCTGTATGTGAAGAACTCAATGAAATATGTGAGAAATATGCTAAGTCCTTCCTCAAACCCTCAACACATAAACTCCATTGAAGCTCATTTGTGAACAGTGGATGTATTCACCTCTAATGGCACCTTTGGATGGTATTGCACACTTGTAGATTGCCGTCACTCAGGGAGGTTTTCGTCTCCAAGAGCCTCTGGTTTGAATCCTTCAAACCCTTACAAACACAAACCCTAGCAGAGCCAAGCATGAGAGAACATAAAAAACATAGCATAACAAATGAACTCTAGTTTTTCTCTTTTATTTCTCTCCTTTAGGGCGTTGGGATTAGTGGGGGAAAAGATTACAATTTAAAATCACTTTTTAATCCCCTAGGGATGGGCGCCCAAGCATAAGACATAAGTGACCTTTAATATTTTTTTTTTCCTAAGTCACGGCTCAATAATTCTAAAGTCCATTTAAATAAATAATATAACTTTCGGACTTTAAAATAAATGCCCAGATGATATCAGAATGCAATGATCTATAGCTCACTGGAAAGGTCTCGACGAGACGAATCTATTCCAACTCTGAAACTCCCAATCCGGCACCGAATCCGAACTTACTAAAAATAGTAAGTATGCCACAAGGCACCCAAACTGTCACTGACAACTGCCAACTGGATCCAAACCACACCTACACCTTTGAATTACCAAACCAATGCCAAGACTCCATGGTTCCCTCACCAAAGTGTCTGTCTATGGGAACCTAATGATAGACTAACACTATATCTAGAAAGGGGACATTACAGTCCGCCCTCCCTAAGATTGCTTGCCTCAAGCAATCTCATATCAGTATGCTTCAATATCTGCTCATTTTCCCAAGTAGCATCCTCCATTGGCAGGTTACCAGGTATTCTCTGATAATCCTCCTCAAAGTGCGTTCCCTGGTATCAATTATTGCCTCAGGTACCAAAATCAATTTCCCCTCTTCATCGAGAGGAGGTAACTTTGCTGATGGTGTCACATTACGCCCCAATGCCTTCTTGAGGCGAGATACATGAAACACATTGTGTACTTTGCTACGTGCTGGTAATTCTAACTCATAAGCCACTTCAATTTTCTTGGAGATCTTGGAAGGTCCATAGTACCGTGGCTTAAGCTTCTTTGCTCCACTCTTCTTGAGAGTGGACTGCCTATAGGGCTGCAACATTAAGTATACCATGTCACCAACCTCGAATGATTGCTCTGCTGATCTGCATACTGTTTCTGCTGATTCTGAGCCTTCTGTATGTTCTCCTTCAAAGACCTCATGATATCCTGACTCTCCTGTAGAAGGTCTTTGGCCTTAGGCACTCTGCTATCACCAAACAATAAATTAACAAAGCTCGGTGCCTCATACCCATATAAAGCCATGAAGGGTGACATCTGGATGGACATGTGATAAGTGGAATTATAGCAATACTCTCCCATGTGAAGCCACTTTACCCATGCCTTTTGCTGCTTTGCCATATAATTTCTGAGGTATCCTTCCACCCATTTATTGACAATCTCTATTTGGCCATCTGTCTGTGGGTGGTAGCTCGTGCTGGGGGTGAGCTCTGTCCCTGTCAACCTGAAGAGCTCCTGCCAAAAATTGCTTAGGAACTTGCTGTCCCTATCACTCACAATGTACCGTGGCAACCCGTGAAGGCGGAATACCTCTCTGAAATATAACTCTGCAACCTGAGCTCCAGTATAGGTGGTAGGAATGGCAAAGAAGTGTGCATACTTCGTTAATCTGTCCACCACCACGTAAATACAATCCCTACCTTGAACTTTAGGTAGGCCTGTGATAAAGTCCATAGAAATGCTATCCCACTTCCTCTCAAGAATGGGCAGGGGCTACAATAATCCCCCTGGGAAAGAGTGCTCCTATTTGTTCTGCTGGTATATCGGACACTCTCTCACATACTGCATAACTTCTGTTTTGAGTCCCTTCTAAGTGAAACTCTCTCTAACCTGCTTGTATGTTTTGAAGTACCCTGGATGCCTTGCCATAGGCAAGTCGGGAATGCCCTCAAAACCTTCTGCTGCATCTTTGATCTTGGCACTAAGAAAATCCTGTCCTTGTAAATGATTAGATCATTTACCACTGTGTACCTGTCATCCCGGATAGTTCCATCTATTATCCCAGTAGCCCATTTGTCCTTAGCATATTCTGCTGATATCATATCTCTCCAATCATCTAAAATAGCACCTAGTGCACACAAATGGGGTCTCCTGGACAAGGCGTCAACAACTATGTTTTTCTTGCCTTTGACATAAGCAATGTCAAAGTCGTAGGCTTGAAGCTTGCTGACCCACTTCTACTGCCTCTCATTCAAGTCCTTCTGACCAAAGAAATGTTTCAGACTGTTGTGATCTGTCTTCACCACAAATTTGTAGCCCACTAGATACTGTCTGAACTTAGCCAACGCATGCATGATGGCTAACATTTCCTTGTCGTATATACTGTAGCTCCGTTCCACACCCCTCAACTTCCTACTCTCAGATGCTATGGGGTGTTTATCTTGCATGATCACCGCACCAATGCCTTCTGCTGAGGCATCACACTGTAACGCAAAAGGTTTGCTGAAATCTGGAATAGCCAACACAAGACTTGTACTCATAATCTCCTTGAACCTGTCAAAGCACTCTTGTGCACTACCCGACCAGCTGAAAGCATCTTTCCGAGTCAAATCTGTGAGGGGGGCAGCTGACTGTGAAAACCCCTTTACAAAACGGCGGTAATACCCACAAAGACCAAGGAATCCCTTAAGATGTGAGATTCTTTGGTGGTGGCCAGTCCACAATTGCCCGAATCTTTTCCAGGTCTACCTTCACACTACCGGCACTGATGATATGACCCAAGTACAACAACTTGGTCATCCCAAACTCACACTTTGACATTTTTGCATACAATGACTCCTACTCTAAAATACTCAAGACAATGTCAATGTGTTTAAGATGCTCCTCCCAAGTCCTGCTGTAAATCAATATGTCATCAAAGAATATCAGCATGAATCTCCTCAACTGCTCTCTAAGCACCCTGTTCATACAGGATTGGAAGGTGGCTGGTGCATTGGTCAATCTGAATGGCATGACCAGGAACTCAAAGTGCCCATAGTGGCACCTGAAAGCTATCTTCTCCACATCCTCATCCTTGACCCGTATCTGGTGGTAACCGGATCTCAAATCTATCTTGGAGAAGTAACAGGCCCCGTGCAACTCATCAATTAGCTCATCAATGCGGGGTATAGGGTACCTATTTTTAATGGTTTTCTTATTGAGCTCCCTGTAGTCAATACACATTCTGAGAGTCCCGTTCTTTTTCTTCACTAAGACCATTGATGATGCGAATGGGCTTTTGCTAGGCCTTATGTGACCCATCTCGAGAAACTCTTTGATAGCCTTCTCGATTTCATCCTTGTATCTCTTCGGGTGCCTGTAAGGTGTAGTAATCATTGGCTTAGCACCCTCCTCCAACTCAATCACGTGCTCAATACCCCTATCAAGGGGTTTACTTGGTGGTATGTCACTAAACACTTTGGTGTGTTTAGTCAAGAGAGCCTGTATGTCAGATGGATACTCACGCTTCGGCTGTTCTGATACTGCAGGCATCACCATCACCTCTGCTGCCCACTGCACCTGATCATGTCTAATCAACCTCTCCATCCTCTTGAGTGAAACCACTCTCAACCCACCATTTGAAATGCCCTTGAGCACATGCCGTCTCCAGTTCACCTCAAACTTCATCTCCATAGCTCGCAAGTTGAGGGTGAACTCTCCAATCTCATGCAACCATTTCATACCCAACACAAAATCCATATCACCCATGTTGACTACATAAAATTCTGACTGGCAAGTATAATCATTCAACAAGATCGACAAGTTGGGTATCCTCCTAGTACAGGGAAGAACAAACCCATCTGCCACTCTCACCTTAAACCCTTCAAACTCTTCAATCTTCAGCCCTCTCTTCGCAACCAAGCCCTCATCTATGAAGTTATGAGGGGCATCAGTATCCAGTAAAGTGATCACTCGCTGTCCACCCAATACTCCTCTTATCCTGAATGACCCTGCTTTCTGAATACTTGAGATCTGTGCTATAGGTAGGGCGGTCTCCTCCTTATTTGATGCTTCAGATTTAACATCCGTAACTGAATCATTATCTTCTAATTGTTGCTCTGAATGTGGCCCAGATTCAACGGACTCATTTGCTGAAAAATATTCTAATTGTTTTGCTTTTCCTTGGGCAACACACTTGTGCTTGGGATCCCAAGGCTCTCGGCAGTGAAAACAAAGCTTCTTCCTCCTGAGGTCATTCAATTGGTCATTATCCAACCTGGAAGAACTCTTGTGCTGCTATCCAGAATCTCTCTGAAAATGTCTTCTGTCCTCCTTATCTCTCCTATGTTGAAATCCCTTAGATTGAAACTTATTTCTCCAAACAGAAGACTCCATATCACGGGCCTTCTTCATGGCCTCCTGTAATGATGCAGGGTCTAAACCCTTAATTCACCCTCGAAGAGGATTTGCCAATCCGTCAATGAAGATGTAATATCCCTTTCTAGGATATTTGTTCAATTCTCTGATTTATTATGAACTCTGATAACAAATCCTATTCGATGAACAAAACAACTTGATATAGAATGTAGAATGTTCATTCAAATTGAAGATTTGAATGTATTTTGTTAAATATCATGCCAATATCAAATTAGAGATTCTTTTAACGACCAATACCCAGTATGATTTAATTAGTTTTTGCTATTTTTAGTTCGTTGTAACCTATATAAGAAAGCGTTTGCTTCTTATTTCATTATCGAATATCTTGGTAATCATTCTGTGTTTGATTTTTGTTATATGGTATCAAAGCAGGTCACATGTTTTAATTCTGCTAGGGTTTGAAAAAAAAGTTCAGGGTTTCCAAACAGCTAGGGCAGAATTTGTATTCTGTTTGTGGAAAGAGTTTGCAGGTATTTTGAATTTTTTCAGGTCCATTGTTTGGGCTTGTTTATTTTCTGGAAATGGAATTTTCATTGGATAAATATTCCGGTTTCAACTTCCACACCTGGAAAGTTAAAATCCAGATGCAACTAATGCACAAAAATATGTGGAGAATCATAAATGGAAATGAGAAACTTCCTATGGATGCTAGTCAGGTACTAGAATGGCAAAGCAGAGATGATAAAGCCAAAGTGACTATTGGTCTTGCTCTTTCCTATTATGAGTTACATCATATAGATCTTGTGAAATCATCTAAGGAAATCTGGAAAAATTTGAACACGCTATTTGGCGCAAAAGCGGTTAATGCTAAATTTTCTTTAAAGCTTCAGCTTTTCAAGTTCAAGATGACCGATGGAGTCACTATGTCAAGCCACGTAAACAATATGAGATCTCTTCTTCGACAATTAGTAGAAGTCAGTGCTACTGTGGATGATGAGGATGCTAAAGCCATTTTATTGGACAGTTTGCCTTCAAAATTCAGCAGTCTCATCTTTACTCTTAGTCAACTTTCTACTAAAACTCTCGGAGATATGATTTTAGCTCTCATAGCTATAGAAAAGAGGACTATTGCAGGAGATGCAAAAGATGAACCTCAACCTGAGGTAGCATTATATGCAAATCATAGAAGATTTGATAAGGACAAAAAGGGGACAAAATGTTACTACTGCAAGAAAATGGGTCACACAGCTTGGAATTGCAAAAATCGGGCGAATGATGTTCTCAAGGGAAAGATCAAAGAAGCTAATGTAGCCATTGTTGAAGATCCTCCATATGCTAACGATGGTGGAGAAGTTGCTTTTTATGCATTCTAAAGAAGCATAGTTCTTTAAAGATAGGATGAAATCCAGTGTAGTTGAAGCTCAGTATTGATAGTTGCCCAGTTAGCTTGGAAGTCTATGGATCTAGGGAGTCATACCCTTACGAGGGTAATGAGACAACATGATGGAGCTCTGTGAGTGTAGCTCAACATGGATTGTTGTCTAATGGTTTGAGGGATTTGTGATTCAGGAGTTCGGGGAGGTGGTAATCCGGGAACTTAGGAATTCAGCTCGGGAGCTATGCCTTTACGAGGGTTACGAGGTAACTTGATGGAGGTCTACCTGGTTGAAGAATTGTTTTCAGAGAAAAGCTTTTGAAGAATTCATGATTTTGAGTGTTTTTAGTTTGCTTATGTTAGTTTGTTTTGTTTTAAGTACAGTAAGTCTTAAGAGGGGTATTAGAGATATTTAATACGTACTTTTATAATAAAGTATTATTATATTGTAATGGTCAAGTTAGCTTTTATTTAGGTTAGTCTTAGATTAGACTTTATGCTTTAATTAGTTTTCACTATTTTTAGCTTAGTCTATTTTTAGTTCGTTGTAACTTATATAAGAAAGCGTTTCTTTCTTATTTCATTATCGAATATCTTGGTAATCATTCTGTGTTTGATTTCTATTATACAAGTCGTCTCCTTGGTCAAATTATCAAGTCATCAAGTCTGGCCTATTTTCAGCTAACAATATTTGCAAATGACTCATGGACAAGGAATGCCATATGAAAGAGATTGAGTTTTCAATGGGTTGGGAACACTAGCACAAGGAGGATGGAACTTAAAGCATCTAAGTCAAAGTCACATCTTGCTAGTGGCATTGCTAGGGGACAATGGCAATTCAAGTGGTTGAGTGGTTGAAAATGTGCGATCAGCATGAAGAAGTCCAAGTGTCAAGTGAAGTTTGCACATTTCAGATGGCTCAACCAGGAGAAAAGTGTGCCTTGGATGGTTGAGTGGTTGGAAATCCGTGACAAGGAAAAGAACTTGAGTGATCGCACTTTTGGCCTGATGATGACACTAAGGAAATGCAACCAAGCTTGTTGTGGAATGCTAAAGGCATGATCAGAAATGAGAAGGTTAAAACATAAGTTCAAGTTGTACTTATTCTATGGCAATGCCACTCCAATGGTAGCTGATATGGGTTAAAACATCTCCATATGGGTTTTCGAGGTGGGGACGTGTTTCTGATATGGGAGATGAGTACCAAGGGTCAGGGTATGAGCTCTCTGTTAACTATGCCATTGATGAATAACCCATTAATTGTTTTCATACTTTTAGATCATTTATGTTTGCCATTTTCATTTTGCTGCAGACCTAGAGCATTTTCAGGAGACAGACACAAATCAGATTTTATTTCCTGGTTTGGACTTGAGAAGTTTTTATTTAGTGCTTGCTGCATTTTGTCTCTTCTATAGAGATCTTTTGATTATGTCCATATTATTGGGGAGGTATCTTCTTTGGTGACCATCGATTGTATGCTTGACAAAGATTGATGTTGTTCTTGTTTTGCTTTCATTTTACCTCTGTTCTTCATCACCCAATGCAAAGATAAGTAACACATAGCTTGGAAAAGTCATGGATATATGACATGCATGTATATTTTTAATCTTTTCTGTTTATAATGCAAATCTGCACCCACTCACCTGTCTACCCAAGTTTTGTGGGTTCTCACCAAGTGCTCCATACTTGCACCCTATGTACCCACGCAGCACTTATGTAACCTTGTTTAAAACATAATATTTTTAGCATTTTAGGTGTGCTGCATGCATAACTTACTTCAACAGACTCTTAACGGCTGCATAAAACTATAGCAACATTCATGCACAATATTATTCTGCAATGTTTGGCCTATGAAGTGTAGTAAAATGCATTGACAAAGAGGTTGGCTGAATGGTGAATCAACATCTGTGTTTGGGTTATGGTAGGCTTCACCCTCTAAAATAATATATATATATATATTGCTAATCGTTTACAAATATTTTGCTCATACTAGTAGAGATATTTAATACTTACGTTTATAATTAAGTTGCTTTAATTCTTAAAATAGGTTAGTCTTTTTTTAATATTAGTTTGTTTATTTTTATAATAAGTTAACATGCATTTGACATGCATAATTGTAACTTCACTTTGAATACTATATAGCAGTGATTGACTTTGTAATCGATGCATTGAATAAAATAGAATATTTTTGTCTCTATTTCATTTTCCAAAACATGGTATCAGAGCGGGTTCGTTAGGGTTTCACACCAGTCGAATCCATGGACATAGGGCAACAAATCGCGGATTATTTTTGGTTGAAAACGGCATCAAGGTCTGAGAAAAATCATGAATATTGCTGCAGGCTGCATGATGTATTTCTGGCGGAATCCCAAAACCGCGTTTCTTTTTCAGGCTGTTGTCTTAGGCCGCAAACAGAGAAGATGGATTCTTCTATTTTTTTGAGGATTTTTTTTAGAAAAAAATCATGGGTTTTTTTGCTCAAAATTGCGGCGTCCAGTTTTTGTTTGTATAAATCCTGGATTTTCTAGGAAATTGTGTTTTATTTTTTCTGAAATCATGTCTCCTTCAAATGGTGAATCTGGAAAACGCGTTGTAATTTTTTCTAGGAGATTGGTGCAAGGCAGCGGCTAGAAAATCGTGGTCTTCAAAAAGTGCAGCAGCTAGGGTTTTAAACAGTTCCAAATTTGTGGTTTTTTTTATGGTTTCCTTTGGACAATATTTTTAAAAGGACAAAAAAAATTCGTGGATGTTTTAATTCTACTAGGGTTTCAAACAAAAATAAAATAAAATAAAAAAATGTCAGGGTTTCCAAATAGTTAGGTTAGAATTTGTATTTTGTTTGTGGAAAGAGTTTACAGGTATTTTGAAATTTTTTCAAGTTCATTGGGTGGGCTTTTTTATTTTTTGGAAATGGAATTTCCATTGGATAAAAATTCCGGTTTCAATTTTGAAAGTTAAAATTCAGATGCAACTGATGCACAAAAATTTGTGGGGAATTGTAAACGGAAATAAGAAATTGCCTACGGATGCTAGTAAGGTACTGGAATAGCAAAGCAGAGATGATATAGCCAAAGCGATTATTGGTCTTGCTCTTTTTCGATTTCGAGTTACATCATGTAGATCTCGCAAAATCATCTAAGGAACTCTGGGAAAATTTGAACAAATTGTTTGGAGCAAAAGCGGTTAATGCTAAATTTTCTTTAAAGCTTCAACTTTTCAAGTTCAAGTTGACTGAAGGAGTCACTATGTCAAGCCACGTAAACAATCTGAGATCTCTTCTTCAACAACTAGTAGAAGTCAACGCTACAGTGAATGATGAGGATAGCAAAGCTATTTTATTAAACAGTTTGCCTTCAAAATTTAGCAACGTAATCTTTTTAGTCTTAGCCAACTTTCTACTAAAACTTTGTAAGATATGATTTCAGCTCTCATCGCTGAAGAAAAGAGGACTATTGTAGGAGATGCAGAAGATGAACCTCAAACTGAGGTAGCATTATACACAAATTGTAGAAGATTTGATAAGGACAAAAAGGGGACTGAATGCTATTATTGCAAGAAAATGGGTCACACATCTTGGAACTGTAGAAATCGGGCAACTGATGTTCTCAAGGGAAAGATAAGAGAAGCTAATGTAGCCATTGTTGGAGATCCTCCGAATGTTGACGATGGTGGAGAAGGTAGAGAAGTTGCTTTTTATGCGTTCTAAAGAATCCTGGTTCTTTGAAGACAGGAAGGAATCCTGATGCAGGAGCATCCAGTGGTGTAAGGGCAATCTTGCATCACCCAAAAAAAAAGATGTGTTTCAAAATTGTTGATGTTCTTTCCATTTCTTTTCAAAATTTGTGGTTGTGGTTCCGGTTCCATAATCTCTTGAATAATGTAGAACTTTCAGTTTTTCCAAACTGTTAAAAATAACGACCTGCTATTTTTAGAAAGTTTGCATTTGGGCACGGAATGAAGTGAAAATTTACAGGAAGCTTCATAATTGAAAAATAAGACCTTTGGCGAAGGAATCACGCAAAGATCATTTGCGAGCTGAAAGATATTAAAGTTTCCGTTTCCCGATGTAACGCCCTGCTAGGAAACCCCAGAGGACAACACAACTATGCTAAATAAATAGGACAAATTTTTTTTTTAAAGATAGAATAACAAAGTAATGTCAACCACATCAATACATATCATTAAACTATCTTGTCCTCTAAGGTTTCCGCAGCTGCATTACTTACTAAACTATTTATAGGATCAAGAATTAACTAACATCAATAATTCAATTCTAATCTATTGCTTCACATGTGAGAACACATACATTTCCATGAAATAACATTAAATGAGAAATCGACAAGATCATATAATTAGAATTACAAGTACATATACAATTTCCCATACATAAGGGTACGCCATTACATCATTCACACTATCACTTTCCGAATTACCTTGGAATACTTACAATATGATAAATCTAATACACGAAACTAGCACATGAGCACAAATAGCTGTCCCATCAACTGGAACATGATCTGGAAACTGCAACACAAGGTCCATCCTTCTCGCACATGGCAAGGGAAAACCAATGGAATAAGCTCTTCCACACGACCATGTGGAACCCTGAGGTCCACCCCCTGAGCTAGGAGATAACATAAGGTTCCGCAGCAACAACCAAACAAGGAGACGAAGACTAACAACTGCAAGGACTACACAGGACTCAATTACAACACAGGTCAACAAGACAACACAAGCAGCATAAACAACACTTCCACACTTAACAGGACTTCCAGAGGCATTCACACAACATAAGAGAAAGAACAACAAAGAGGGAATGCTAGACTACAGTAGGGATGAGTGTCATCGCATGATCCTAGCATGGGTTACCTTGACAGTCTCTAGCTAGACGTCGGCCCCCATCTATGGGTTACGTTGACAGTCTCTCGTTAGGCGCCGACCCCCATCTATGGTTACCTTGACAGTCTCTCACTAGACGCCTGCCCCATAGGGTGACACATGCGGAATCAACATCCCTTTCATGAGGACAAGGAAGTTGATTTTGCCAACCACGGCCTTCTCATCTCATCCTTAGCCTGAATGAGCACTACAGGCATGAGTGAGGCATCCAATTATCTTGATTAATGTGAAAGCTTTCCAACCCTCCAAATTTGATTATTAAGTTATCACTGGATTAAGAACTTCCAATGGGTTACCCTTACAGCCACTTTGGGTGCCGGCCCCACATTAGAAGCCACTTCCCTTCCTGCATCTAGAAGACCCTTAACCAACAAGCATAACAACAAGTATCCACATACCGTGCAAGGCATTTACCTTCTTGCATACAAATCTCAACAAAAGTATCCAGAGCAAGGCATGGGTCCTCTTGCTCCAAAAATTTCAACCGAAACAAAGTGTAATCTAGAGCAAGGCATGGGTCCTCTTGCTCCCAAAATCTCAACCATAAAATGAACCAACACAGAAATTTATTACATGCCTAATACAATAATGAACCACAACAATAAAGGACTCTACCACCTCATCACGAAAACAACATCAACATGAGTTTAAACATAACTGCACGAATTAGGAACACTGAACAAGGTATTATCCTTCTTGCTCAGTCGTCATAACCACATGAATCCATAAACAGAGGGAAGTAAACACTACATAAAACCACTAGAGTCATACACACGACTCCCCCTCTAGGCCTCTGGAATCAACTTCCCTAATGACACAGACACATGACATCTCTGTAACACAATGGTTCCATTCGACGTTCACTTCCAAATGCACAACATAGACTAAGAACTTTAACCAATAATTCACTTACAACACATAATGGGAACACATGAAATATTGTACCAAGCATGGGACTAAAAGAATGTAACATATGGTCAAACATAAGGTGGATCTATCTCTACAGTGCAGGACTTAATATTCTAGCACTTACATCATAACTAGTCAACCCTTTGATATCTTCTAAAGTTATATACCTCATGTCTACTAGATTGGCATGATTCATGTTTGCATTACCTACACACTTAATACATTCATTAAGGCACTAGATTTCAAGAATGGTATAAGATATCATGTCCTTCAAATAGATCAAAGAGAAAACATAAGATTAGGATTATAATTTCCCAAATGATGATCATAATGACATTATTCTAACTTATTTAATTAATAGAATAAAACCTTAACAAGATCATTATTCTAGACAATGGTATTAATGACCAAGATGATAACCAACATTACTTTTCGAAGTAGAACAACTCCTAAACTGACCTATTCCAGCCATAGATTAGGGTTTCTAACAAGTAAGATCTTAACTCAAACCGGTTATCAGAATACTTCAACAATATCACTTGCAACACGACTCAGATAAAATGATGATTTAAAACTAATGACAAATAACACATCTATAATCTAATTCTATACCATACAATGTTCTCTCAACATTGCCAAATCCATAGAACATTAATAATAAATTCTAATACCAAACTAATTACATTAATCTAAAACTCTTATTTTCAAACCTATAAAAAAATATTCAATACATTAAATTATTTTTATTCCATTCCCTCACAATACATAAATTAATAGGCATAATTACATGTCTTAATTTCATATACTAATTACATATCTTAATTTCATATACTAATTACATATCTTAATTTCATACACTAGTAAATTAAAGAGACCCGCTCTAATAATAATTAGATTAATACACATATAATAATAATCTAGATAATTATAAATACTATTAAATATAATTGTAAAAGCAAGGCTAAAAGCCTATAATATTAGAATGCTATAAATATCTTACACTAGTTAGAATCACAAGATACCAAACCCGAAGCTACAATGAAAGAACATTGTTCTAAGGTTAGCTTGAGAGGAAAGGAATACAGAACAATAAAACATTCCTATAGATCTAACATCTTCATCAAATCTACCACACTTTTAACCACATACATAAGATAGGATTATCACAAAATGAATTTGTTAAGAAGACTTTACAAGCTAACAACAATGTAAAATGTGAAAGCATAGACAAAGCATGCAGACTGGTTGATGGAATGCCTCAAAGAGAGTCATATGATGAAAAACAATGATCATAGGATATGCACAAAATGAATTTGTTGAAAAATCTTAGAGAAACCCAATTCGAAAATATAGAGTTATAGGTGACACAACTAACTGTTTTAAGACAAACGAAACCGGCGAGAGGTAGACAGTCACAAAATATTTATATCTCCAAAACGACAAACTGGTATGAACGATTTTTGGATATGATTTAGATAACTAGGTCGTGCACCATATATCACAAATTTAGAGGAACCCAGTTCGTGAAACAAAAGTTATGGCTGCCGCAACAAACTATAAAAATAGAGATGAAATGGGCGAGAGATAGACAGTCACAAAACATTCATATCTCCAAAACGACAAACTGGGTATGAACGAATTTTGGATATAATTTAGATAACTAGGTCGTACACCATATATCAAAAATTTAGAGGAACCCAGTTTATAAAACAAAAGTTATGGCTGCCGCAACAAACTATAAAAAAAGAGATGGAATGGGTGAGAGATAGACATACACAAAACATTCATATCTCCAAAACGACGAACTGGGTATGAACGAATTTTGGATATAATTTAGATAACTAGGTCATACACCATATATAAAAAATTTAAAGGAACCCAGTTCGTAAAACAAAAGTTATTGTTGCCACAATAGACTATAAAAACAGAGACGAAATGGGCGAGAGATAGACAGTCGCATCAATCGGTGATTCCCAGAAATGCAATGATACAGACATGCACAATTGGATTTGACAACAAGGTTTCTAACCTCTCAAGCAAATTACAATCAATAGGAAAAATTATAAATCAAACATTTGCTTCAACAGAAAAATGAGACAGAAATTAGAACCAAAGGAACTTGATTTCGCTTGCTTGACTGGGTGAAGATTCGATGCCGGGTTCAACTGTTGCAGCTACAAACCATTCTCTCCCCCCCAAAAAAATTTTATTCTGCTGAAGATTCTTATGAGAAAGAAATCTCCCCCCTGAATACAGCCCAAAAACTCCTTATTTTTAGCGAAAGAAATCCCCTAAAATCTTCTAGAAGATTCCCCCCACAAGAGGCAATAACTCTTGCATGAACAATATCTTACAGTTTGCTATTTTTAATATTTTACAACCAGACCAAGATAAATATATTTTATGGCAACACATAAATATTATTTATTTAACTCTAGTTGCAATTACATTTATTACTATTATTTTTATTATTTATTAACTTAACTTCTAGAATAATATATTTTTCATAAACTAAATTTACATAAGGACATTTATATATTTATTTATTTAGCAAAAATGCTTCATAACTAATTATTTTATTTTAAGGCAACAATAACCAAAACAATACCAACAAAATAACCCAACTATCAAACCATACTTGACTACTATGCAAGATCAGAAAGCAAGACCACCACAACAATGACTGACTATCATGACCAAACCGACAACACTGACAGGGTACACAACCAGATACTCATTCTTTTCAATGACGATGGCTAGGCTAGGGGACCATATGTTATCTCCATTCAACAACTTCCATTGGTATGAAGGCACGCTCAGACCTGCCAATTCAGGTGGAGTCAATGCCTGGTACCTGCAACCTGTAGCAAACAAAAGTGTTGAATACATACATATATTCATCCAAGCAGACACATAGTGACAGAGAATCGCAGCATAGTAGGGGTACTCATTATAAGTAATACTACACTGTCCCTTCACAAAACACATGACAAGTATCCACGTTAAACAAATTCATTAGTAACTAGGTAGATAATCGCATTAATTACGTAGTAAAACTAATTTACATAATCAATTAACCTATAACTGATCACAAAATAAGCATAATGTATTAATCATAAAGTATCAACAATGTCATCATAATAAACATCATTGAGTGTCATCAACTATATCATAACAGTAAGCTTACCATCAACATGTCTATCATACCCTACGTATTCCGAGTATTTTACTTTCTTCTTCATGCTCCTTAGCCCGACCACCTGCTCATCCAGGGTGAGAATGGAGGGGCACTACATCCTTCCCCCCTAAAACTTGACTTCCTCCTAGTAGTCACAGACTAAGGTAGAAACATAAGATATTAGTATTGCAACTTTCTTTTGCCTGCATACGCATCCATATTAATCAATTGTTCATAAGATAGACACAATCGTTCCATAACAACAAAAAAAACATCAATTCTTTACCTCTAAGGCGTATCATGTGATTTACTTATATCTAATCACACATATTTTGAGAATTTCATCCAATTTAGAGAATTGTATTTACATATAATCAAGGAAAAATACATCTCATATCTTATTTCCACTATGCTTTCGACTATTACCAACATACAAAGTACAATTCTTCGCAGAGTCCTCCCTTGAACATACTATCAGAGGTTCGTAATGAACATGATAGAAACATCACTTAACACAAAATGGGGCCAACCGAAACAAACATTCGAAATAGCCACCATAGAGATTTTAAAAATAAATGCAAGCCCAAGTGGGAAAATAATCAAATCCAACTTTAAGTCACGGAGTGCCGGCAATTTCCAACAATAAATCAAGTAAAAAGAAAAGAGTTTTGGTGATCACTCCTGTCATAAGAAAGTTCAAATAAATAAAACTCACTGCTAACCCCCAACAACACATGAAACAACTGTTAAAAATTTCAAAACAACCAAATTATACAACAAATTCACATCACGATGTGACTAATTTTAGCCACAAAAAGGGAGTATCCGCTACACAACACTCAAGGACACAAAGTCCAGAATGTGTTAGAGAATGTACATCAACACTCAAATGATTTAGTTAATTACATCCTCTTATCTAAGCAACTTTTATACAAGGATTTAAGGCAACACAGTCGCTACTTATATACAAACAACTTCTATCTTTAATACAGTACAATTTCTTTTTACTAAGCTATGAACATACGCAAGTACTTCCTTATGTAAGAAAATATAAAGGGAATGTATGATGTCACACAGGAATAATTTAAAGCTATAATTGACTTACAGTATCACATTCATGATCTTATGGGTCCAATGCAACCTCCAATTTGATCCCTACACACAGTTCTTACACAGGCATACAAAATGATAATTTCCATAAATCACAACAATTCTTCCATATGAGGTCATGACTAGCTAGGTGATAAATGTCAGGTTATCAACAACCACGTTAAGATACTCCGCACATAACAACATCACATAACCATTAAGTCATTCCAACACTTAATTACATGCACTAATAGTAACCATGCTTCTTTCTTCTAAAGCACAAAAGACCACAAGAGGATCTCAAAGCCTCAACAATTCAGCAAACTCTACATTCAGAAAACTCATATTGCCAGAGATATCATCACATTTAAGAAAAGAGGAAGAGAGGACACATAGCAGACATATAAGTAAAACAAGTATAAATAATTTATTTCTTCTAGAATCAAAGAACAAGTCTATAAATTTTTTCAACCTTGTAACATCATATTATGGCACAAATGTGAGAGATACTATTACCAGCTCACCACAAAGAGAAAATCACTTAACTTAGAGCAACAACAACAATCCAGAGGTCTCAGTGTTGTAAACTTGGCTCTGATACCAAATGTAACGCCCCGCTAGGAAACCCCAGAGGACAACACAACTATGCTAAATAAACAGGACAATTTTTTTTTTTTAAAAGATAGAATAACAAAGTAATGTCAACCACATCAATACATATCATTAAACTATCTTGTCCTCTAAGGTTTCCGCAGCTGCATTACTTACTAAACTATTTATAGGATCAAGAATTAACTAACATCAATAATTCAATTCTAATCTATTGCTTCACATGTGAGAACACATACATTTCCATGAAATAACATTAAATGAGAAATCGACAAGATCATATAATTAGAATTACAAGTACATATACAATTTCCCATACATAAGGGTACGCCATTACATCATTCACACTATCACTTTCCAAATTACCTTGGAATACTTAAAATATGATAAATCTGATACACGAAACTAGCACATGAGCACAAATAGCTGTCCCATCAACTGGAACATGATCTGGGAACTGCAACACAAGGTCCATCCTTATCGGACATGAACCGGGGCAAGGGAAAACCAATGGAATAAGCTCTTCCACCCGACCATGTGGAACCCTGAGGTCCACCCCCCAAGCTAGGAGATAACATAAGGTTCCGCAGCAACAACTAGACAAGGAGACGAAGACTAACAACTGCAAGGACTATACAGGACTTAAGTACAACACGGGTCAACAAGACAACACAAGTAGCATAAACAACACTTCCACACTTAACAGGACTTCCAGAGGCATTCACACAACATAAGAAAGAACAACAAAGAGGGAATGCTAGACTACAGTAGGGATGGGTGTCATCGCATGGTCCTAGCATGGGTTACCCTGACAATCTCTAGCTAGATGTCAGCCCCCATCTATGGGTTACGCTGACAGTCTCTCGCTAGGTGCCGGCCCCCATCTATGGTCACCTTGACAGTCTCTCACTAGATGCCGGCCCCATAGGGTGACACATGCGGAATCAACATCCCTTTCATGAGGACAAGGAAGTTGATTTTGCCAACCACGGCCTTCTCATCTCATCCTTAGCCTGAACGAGAACTACAGCCATGAGTGAGGCATCCAATTATCTTGATTAATGTGAAAGCTCTCCAACCCTCCAAATTTGATTATTAAGTTATCACTGGATTAAGAACTTCCAATGGGTTACCCTTATAGCCACTTTGGGCACCGGCCCCACATTAGAAGCCACTTCCCTTCCTGCATCGAGAAGACCCTTAACCAACAAGCATAACAACAAGTATCCACATACCGTGCAAGACATTTACCTTCTTGCATACAAATCTCAACAAAAGTATCCAGAGCAAGGCATGGGTCCTCTTGCTCCAAAAATTTCAACCGAAACAAAGTGTAATCCAGAGCAAGGCATGGGTCCTCTTGCTCCCAAAATCTCAACCATAAAATGAACCAACACAAAAATTTATTACATGCCTAATACAATAATGAACCACAACAATAAAGGACTCTACCACTTCATCACGAAAACAACATCAACATGAGTTTAAACATAACTGCACGAATTAGGAACACTGAACAAGGTATTATCCTTCTTGCTTAGTCGTCATAACCACATGAATCCATAAATAGAGGGAAGTAAACACTACATAAAACCACTAGAGTCATACACATGACTCCCCCTCTAGGCCTCTGGAATCAACTTCCCTAATGACACAGACACATGACACCTCTGTAACACAATGGTTCCATTCGACGTTCACTTCCAAATGCACAACATAGACTAAGAACTTTAACCAATAATTCACTTACAACACATAATGGAAACACATGAAATATTGTACCAAGCATGGGACTAAAAGAATGTAACATATGGTCAAACATAAGGTGGATCTATCTCTACAGTGCAGGACTTAATATTCTAGCACTTACATCATAACTAGTCAACCCTTTAATATCTTCTAAAGTTATATACCTCATGTCTACTAGATTGGCATGATTCATGTTCGCATTACCTACACACTTAATAACATTCATTAAGGCACTAGATTTCAAGAATGGTATAAGATATCATGTCCTTCGAATAGATCAAAGAGAAAACATAAGATTAGGATTATAATTTCTCAAATGATGATCATAATGACATTATTCTAACTTATTTAATTAATAGAATAAAACCTTAACAAGATCATTATTCTAGACAATGGTATTAATGACCAAGACGATAACCAACATTACTTTTCGAAGTAGAACAACTCCTAAACTGACCTATTCCAACCATAGATTAGGGTTTCTAACAAGTAAGATCTTAACTCAAACCGGTTATCAAAATACTTCAACAATATCACTTGCAACACGACTCAAATAAAATGATGATTTAAAACTAATGACAAATAACACATCTATAATCTAATTCAATACCATACAATGTTCTCTCAATATAGACAAATTCATAGAACATTAATAATAAAATTCTAATACCAAACTAATTACATTAATCTAAAACTCTTATTTTCAAACCTATAAAAAAATATTCAATACATTAAATTACCTTTATTCTATTCCCTCACAATACATAAATTAATAGGCATAATTACATGTCTTAATTTCATATACTAATTACATATCTTAATTTCATACACTAGTAAATTAAAGAGATCCTCTCTAATAATAATTAGATTAATACACATATAATAATAATCTAAATAATTGTAAATACTATTAAATATAACTGTAAAAGCAAGGCTAAAAGCCTATAATATTAGAATGCTATAAATATCTTACACTAGTTAGAATCACAAGATACCAAACCCGTAGCTACAATGAAAGAACATTGTTCTAAGGTTAGCTTGAGAGGAAAGGAATACAGAACAATAAAACATTCCTATAGATCTAACATCTTCATCAAATCTACCACATTTTTAACCACATACATAAGATAGAATTATCACAAAATGAATTTGTTAAGAATACTTTAGAAGCTAACAACAATGTAAAATGTGAAAGCATAGACAAAGCATGCAGATTGGTTGATGGAATGCCTTAGAGAGTTATATGATGGAAAGCAATGATCATAGGATATGCACAAAATGAATTTGTTGAAAAATCTTAGAGAAACCCAATTCGAAAATATAGAGTTATTGGCGACGCAACTAACTGTTTTAAGACAGACGAAACCGGCGAGAGGTAGACAGTCACACAATATTCATATCTCCAAAACGACAAATTGGGTATGAATGATTTTTGGATATGATTTAGATAACTAGGTCGTGCACCATATATCAAAAATTTAGAGGAACCCAGTTCGTAAAACAAAAGTTATGGCTGCCGCAACAAACTATAAAAATAGAGATGAAATGGGCGAGAGATAGACAGTCACAAAACATTCATATCTCTAAAACGACAAACTGGGTATGAACGAATTTTGGATATAATTTAGATAACTAGGTCGTACACCATATATCAAAAATTTAGAGGAACCCAGTTCGTAAAACAAAAGTTATGGCTGCCGCAACAAACTATAAAAATAGAGATGGAATGGGTGAGAGATAGACATACACAAAACATTCATATCTCCAAAATGACGAACTGGGTATGAACGAATTTTGGATATAATTTAGATAACTAGGTCGTACACCATATATAAAAAATTTAAAGGAACCCAGTGCGTAAAACAAAAGTTATTGCTGCCACAATAGACTATAAAAACAGAGATGAAATGGGCGAGAGATAGACAGTCGCATCAATCGGTGATTCCCAGAAATGCAATGATACAGACATGCACAATTGGATTTGACAACATGGTTTCTAACCTCTCAAGCAAATTACAATCAATAGGAAAAATTATAAATCAAACATTTGCTTTAACAGAAAAATGAGACAGAAATTAGAACCAAAGGAACTTGATTTCGCTTGCTTGACTGGCTGAAGATTCGATGCCGGGTTCAACTGTTGCAGCCACAAACCATTCTCTCCCCCCCAAAAAAAATTTTCATCTGCTGAAGATTCTTATGAGAAAGAAATCTCCCCCCTAAATACAGCCCAAAAACTCCTTATTTTTAGCGAATGAAATCCCCTAAAATCTTCTAGAAGATTCCCCCCACAAGAGGCAATAACTCTTGCATGAACAATATCTTACAGTTTGCTATTTTTAACATTTTACAATCAGACCAAGATAAATATATTTTATGGCAACACATAAATATTATTTATTTAACTCTAGTTGCAATTACATTTATTACTATTATTCTTATTATTTATTAACTTAACTTCTAGAATAATGTATTTTTCATAAACTAAATTTACATAAGGACATTTATATATTTATTTATTCAGCAAAAATGCTTCATAACTAATTATTTTAAGGCAACAATAACCAAAACAATACCAACAAAATAACCGAACTATCAAACCATATTTGACTACTATGCAAGATCAGAAAGCAAGACCACCACAACAATGACTGACTATCATGACCAAACCGACAACACTGACAGGGTACACAACCAGATACTGATTCTCTTCAATGATGATTGCTAGGCTAGGGGACCATATGTTATCTCCATTCAACAACTTCCATTGGTATGAAGGCACGCTCAGACCTGCCAATTCAGGTGGAGTCGATGCCTGGTACCTGCAACCTGTAGCAAACAAAAGTGTTGAATACATACATATATTCATCCAAGCAGACATAGTGACAGAGAATCGCAGCATAGTAGGGTACTCATTATGAGTAATACTACACTGTCCCTTCACAAAACACATGACAAGTATCCACATTAAACAAATTCATTAGTAACTAGGTAGATAATCGCATTAATTACGTAGTAAAACTAATTTATATAATCAATTAACCTATAACTGATCACAAAATAAGCATAATGTATTAATCATAAAGTATCAACAATGTCATCATAATAAACATCAATGAGTGTCATCAACTATATCATAACAGTAAGCTTACCATCAACATGTCTATCATACCCTACGTATTCCGAGTATTTTACTTTCTTCTTCATGCTCCTTAGCCCGACCACCTGCTCATCTAGGTTGAGAATGGAGGGGCACTACACCCGAAAAACGCTTGAAAATTATTCAAACTCAGGTTTGAGGCACTAAACGGCCTCGTTCGGGCCCGAAAATAGCTGGAACCGGTAGAGCAGGTTTTTAGCTTGTAGAGCACTCCGCGAGTTTTCTGACGCATAAAACGGTTTGTTAATTAAACACCCGGATCAAAAGTTATGGCTCCCGGAAGTTGACCTATTTTTGGAGGGACAAGCAAATTTCGAAATTAGGTTGTTGGCCGCCAAAAAGGCTATTAATAACCATTTTTGGGAACCCTGGGCAGTAGTAGAGTTAAGGGGGGAAGTGTAGAGTCAAGAATAGGTGGCGAAAATAGAAACCTTAGTTGATTTGGGGTTACAGAAGACAGATGATTCTAGAGTCTAGGAATAGGACGCTGTAATGTGTTGCACCCTGTGGAGGGTTGATTCCTCTGATTGTATTTGAGCTTCTGTAATGTAATAAGTTGTCCAAATCAATAAAGAAATATTCTATTTTCTATGTTCCATTTTCGTTGTGTGTTTTATTGATTTACCCCTTTCATCAAGTGGTATCAGAGCCAAGTTTCCTTAGTGTGTAGACAGATTGCCGACCGTGAGGCAGTTTGCACCAGGACTTGAGGTTGTGGGTTTTATGTGGAGATCAAGATGTCTCCACAAAGAAATCGTATTGGGAGGAATGCTTTGACGGAAGAAGGTTTTAGATCCTTGCAAAGGCAAATCGATGCATTGCAAGAGGAGTTGCGAAGAGGGTTTGATTCGAGAACAAGAGAAGAAAGCGAGGATGAAGCTGAAGAAGAGCTATCCGAGGAAGAACAAGAAGCTGCAAGAGATCTTGCAGAAGTTAGGTTGTTGAGGGCCATTTGGAAGATTAGAAAGAGGCCCAGGATCGAAGTTTCTACATATTCTGGAGATTTGAATCCGGAATAGTTTATTGATTGGATCAATGACATGGAGGAGTATTTCGAGTATGGAGATGTGGAAGACCCAGATCGGGTCAAGTTTGCAAAAACAAAGTTGAAGGGCACGCCAGTATTTGGTGGAAGGAGGTCCAGTTAGAGAGGAATAGAAGAGGAAAATGAAAGATCACCAGATGGGATTGGATGGTGGAGAAACTGAAGAAGCAGTTCATTCCTGTGGACTATGAGATGGAGTTGTTGAAGAAGCTGCAAGGATTGAAGCAAGGCAACAAGTCTGTTAAGGAGTATACAGAAGAATTTTATAAGATTACTATCAGAATCGGTCATGTAGAGCCCAACAAGGAGAAGGTAGCCCGTTACATTAATGGGTTGAGGCTGAGTATTCAAGAGGAGCTGAGCCTAGTCAGAATGACCACCATAAAAGATGCATACCAGTTTTCCCTGAAGGTGGAAGAGAAGCTGAATTAAAGATTTGATAGCAAGCAAAGGGGAAGAGGTCAAGGCGGAAGGACTGGTGGAAGACCCTATGGGGGCCGAAATGAAGATTCAAAGAAAAGTGAAGCTGACACCAGTCGAAATCAGAGAGGAGATAATACCTACCACCCTCGTGGCCAGAACAATGTTGAGCAAAGAGGAAGAGGAAGAGGCAGACTTGGGCAAGGACCCAGAAGAGGAGGTTTCAGAGGAACCTGTTTCCAATGTGGCGAAGAAGGGCTTCGAGCATAAGAGTGTCCGCAACATCAAGGAAGGACAAATAGAAGACCTGAAGGTAATGCACGAGTTGCACATGTAGATGAAGATGCGCAATCTGAGCGTTCTGAAGATGCTGAAAGGGGAGAAACCCTAGTTGTCAGAAGAATTTTGTTGAATGAGGAGAAAAAACCCAATCAGAGGAAGAGTTTATTCCGCACAAGGTGCAAATGTGAAGGTAAGTGTTGTGATATTATTATTGACAGTGGAAGTACTGATAATCTTGTTTCAGAGGAGGTGGTTGATAAGAAGAAAGCATCCACATCCATATCGGATTGCATGGTTGCAGAAGGACCATAGAGCTTTGGTCAATGAGCAGTGTTTAGTGAAGTTCAAGATTGGTGACTACCATGATGAGGTGCTGTGTGATATCATACCGATGGATGCATGTCATATGTTATTGGGGAGGCCATGGCAGTATGATAGGAGCGCTGTCCATGATGGGCGTGCAAACACATACTTCCTAACAAAGGATGGAGTTCGTCATAAGTTGAAGCCCTTGAAGGAGGTGGAAGAAAAGGTATGTAGTACTGCCAGAATTTGCTTGGTAGATGGTAGAAAATTTTTAGAGGGTATGAAGCATGAGTGTCATTGCTTTGCATTGATTCCTAAGATTAGTCAAGAGAAATGTGAAGATGTACCAGCAGAAGTTTCAGATATGTTGGAAGAATTTCAGGACATTATCTCTGATAATGTACCAGAGGGTTTACCACCAGTAAAGAAGATAAGTCATCAAATGGATTTGATACCAGGAGCTAGTTTGCCGAATAAGGCAGCCCACAGAATGACTCCTGCAGAGAGTGAAGAGCTGAACAGACAAGTTCAAGAGCTGTTAAGGAAGGGACTGATAAGGGAAAGCTTAAGTCCATGTGCGATACTTGTAGTACTAGCACCAAAGAAAGATGGAGAGTGGAGAATGTGTACAGACTCTCAAGCCATCAATAAAATCACGATCAAGTACAGATTTCCATTGCCCAGAATGGATGACATAATGGACTGTTTGAGTGGAGCCAAGTACTTCACGAAGATTGATTTGAAGAGTGGGTATCACCAGATCCGAATAAGAGAAGGAGATGAATGGAAGACAGCTTTCAAGACCAAGGAGGGTTTGTATGAGTGGTTAGTTATGCCGTTTGGGCTAACCAGTGCACCGAACACATTCATGCGGCTCATGAACGAGGTACTGAAAGAATTTTTGGGAAGTTTGTTATTGTTTATTTAGATGATATTTTGATTTTCAGTAAGACTTGGGATGAGCATTTGATGCATATCAGAAGAGTTTTAGAAAAGCTGAGGGAGGAGAAGTTGTTGATTAATCTGAAGAAATGTAGTTTTGCAAAGGAGTTGGTATACTTGGGATTTGGTGTCTCAGCGGAAGGTCTTAAGATGGACCCAGAAAAAGTAAGGGCTATCATTGAATGGCCTACACCAAGGAGTGCCACAGAGGTAAGATCTTTTCATGGTTTGGCAAGTTTTTACAAAAAGTTTATCAAGAATTTTAGTAGCATTTGTGCACCCCTAACTGAGACAATGAGAGGGGATAGAAAAGAGTTTAAATGGACTAAAGGAGCAGACAAAAGCTTTGATACATTGAAGCAGAAAGTCACAGAGCAACTTGTTTTGGCACTTCCAGATTTCAATAAGGTATTTCAGGTAGATTGTGATGCAAGTGGTAGTGCTATAGGAGCTGTTTTGAGTTAAGAAGGTAAGCCCATTGCCTATTTTAGTGAGAAGCTTAATGATGCCAAGAAAAAGTATTCTGTTTATGATCAGGAGTTTTATACAATAGTTTAGGCTTTGAAGAAATGGAGACATTATTTGTTGCCAAAGGAGTTTGTTTTATATATTGATCATCAGGGTTTGCAGTATCTTAATAGTCAAGGAAAGTTGAACCAAAGGCACTTAAAATGGGTTGAGTTTTTGCAGAGCTATACTTTTGTTTTGAAGCACAGGAGTGGAAAGTCCAACAGAGTTGCAGATGCCTTGAGCAGAAGGCAAAATTTGTTGACAAAAATGAAGATAGAGGTTGTTGGGTTCGATGAGCTCAACAGTTTGTATGCTGAAGATCTAGATTTTGCCAAGGCCTGGAAAGCTTGTCTGGAACCTGGTACTTTGGACAGGACAAAATGATTGGATTTCATAATCCAAGATGGGATGTTGTTTAGAGGAAGCCAGTTGTGCATTCCAAGGAGTTCCATGAGAGAGAACCTGATTAAGGAGAAACATAGTGGAGGATTGGCTGGACACTTTGGTCGAGATAAGACCATTGCTATTGTTGGTGAAAATTATTATTGGCCACAGTTGCAGTAGGATGTGAGGAAATTTGTGCAGAGTTGCGGAGTATGTTAAATGGCGAAAGGAGCAAGTCAGAATACAGGTCTATATCAGCCATTACCTGTATCGGAGAAGCCATGGGATGATATTAGTATGGATTTTGTTCTTGGTTTTCCAAGGACACAGAGAGGACATGATTCCATTTATGTGGTGGTGGACAGATTCTCGAAGATGGCACATTTTATTCCTTGTAAGAAGACTAATGATGCTGTTCATATTGTAGAGTTATTTTTCAGGGAAGTGGTGAGACTACATGGTCTACCAAAGAGCATAGTTTCAGATCGAGATACCAAGTTTGTTGGTTATTTCTGGAGAACATTGTGGAAGAAGTTGAAAACAGATTTGAAGTTCAGTTCTGCACACCATCCACAGACTGATGGACAGACAAAAGTGGTGAATAGGAGTTTGGGTAACCTGCTACGATGCTTAGTGGGAGATAAGCCCAAGGGATGGGATTTGATTTTACCATAGGCAGAATTTGCTTACAACAATTCTGTGAATAGGAGTACTAGTAAATCACTATTCCGGATTGTATATGGGAATAGTCCAAGAAATGCTTCAAAGTTAAGGAAGCTAGACAAAGGAGAAAAAACAAGTGTTGAAGCCGAAGACTTTGCAGAACATCTGAAGAATTTGCATGAAAAAGTGAGAAAGCACATTAATAAGATGAATATCCAGTACAAGGCTAAGGCAGATCAGAAGAGGAGGTATAAGGAGTTCCAAGTAGGAGATGAAGTTATGGTTCACTTGAGAAAAAAAAGGTTCCCGATTGGAACATACAATAAGCTGAAAATGAAGAAATTTGGACCATGCAAAATTTTGAAGAAACATGATTCAGAAAATGCATATGAGGTGGAGCTGTTGAGTGAGATCAACATTTCCCCTGTTTTCAATATTGCTGATTTATCAAAATATCATGAAGGTGGAACAGAGGATGGACCAACAGAAGAACAGTGGAGTATTCTGGCATCTACTTCAACAAAGGAGATAGAAGAGATCTTGGATAGCTGTGTGGGAAGTACTCGGAACAGACAATATGACGAATATTTGGTGAAATGGAAAGGAAGGTCTGTTGAAGATTCTTCTTGGTTGTCTAAGGCAGAGGTTGACTGTTTGGGTTTTCCTTGCACAAACATATGAGACGTGACAGGGTCACTTCTCAAATTACCCTGGATGTCTTATGCAGGAGCATCTAGTGGTGTAAGGGGCAATCTTGCATCACCAAAAAAAAAAGATGTGTTTCAAAATTGTTGATATTCTTTCCATTTATTTTCAAAATTTGTGGTTCTGGTTCCATAATCGCTTGAATAATGATGTAGAACTTTAAGTTTTTCCAAGCTGCTAAAAATAGCAACCTGCTATTTTTAGAAAGTTTGCATTTGGGCACGGAATGAAGTGAAAATTTACAGGAAGCATCATAACTGAAAAATCAGGCCTTTGGCGAAGGAATCACGCAAAGATCATTTGCGAGCTGAAAGATATTAAAGTTTCCATTTCCCGAAAAACACCTGAAAATTATTCAAACTCAGGTTTGAGGCACTAAATGGCCCCGTACGGGCCCTAAAATGGCCGGAACCGGCAGAGCTGGTTCTTAGCACGTAGAGCACTCCGCGAGCTTTCTGACGCATAAAATAGTTAGTCAATTGGACACCCGGATCAAAAGTTATGGCTCCAGAAGTTGACCTATTTTTGGAGGGAGAAGCAAATTTCGAAATTAGGTTGTTGGCCGCCAAAAAGGCTATTAATAACCATTTTTGGGAACCCTGGGCAGTAGTAGAGTTAAGGGGGGAAGTGTAGAGTCAAGAATAGGTGGGGAAAATAGAAACTCTAGCTGATTTGGGGTTACAGAAGGCAGATGATTCTAGAGTCTGGGAATAGGAAGCTGTAATGTGTTGCAGCTTGTGGAGGGTTGATTCATTTGATTGTATTTGAGCTTCTGTAATGTAATAAGTTGTCCAAATCAATAAAGAAATATTCTATTTTCTGTGTTCCATTTCCGTTGTTTGTTTTATTGATTTACCCCCTTAATCAAATCCAGTGTAGTTGAAGCTCAGTATTGATAGTTGCCTAGTTAGCTTGGGAGTCTGTGGATCTGGGGAGTCATACCCTTACGAGGGTTATGAGACAACATAATGAAGCTCTGTGAGTGTAGTTCAACATGGCTTGTTGTCTAATGGTTCAGGGGATTCATGATTCGGGAGTTCACGGAGGTGGTAATTCGGGAACTCGGGGATTCAGCTCAAGAGCTATGCCTTTACGAGGGTTACGAGGCAGCTTGATGGAGGTCTACTTGGTTGAAGAACTGCTTTCAGAGAAAAGCTTCTGAAGAGTTTATAATTTTGAATGTTTTTAGTTTGCTTATGTTAGTTTGTTTTGTTTTAGTGCAGTAAGTCTTAAGGGGGGGGGGGTTTAGAGATATTTAATACTTACGTTTATAATTAAGTTACTTTAATTCTTAAAATAGGTCAGTCTTTTTTTAATATTAGTTTGTTTATTTTTAGAATAAGTTGCCAATAGCATGCATTCGACATGCATAATTGTAACTTCACTTCGAATCCTATATAGAAGTGATTGACTTTGTAATTGATGCATTGAATAAAATAGAATATTTTTGTCTCTATTTTGTTTTCCGAAACACATACGAGCATCAACATGAGGCCAATACAAGCTTTTGCAAGCACAACCATGAGACTAATACAAGCTCCTTTCGAGCAACCACATTAGAAACCACCTATGGAAGACCAAGAGTCACAACTTAGAAATTCACTTATTTAGAAACCACCTCCACACTAGAAGCCAACTATGGAAGACCAAGAGTCACAATTTAGAATTCCATATTAGATGTCCCTTTGAGATTTGAACTTGGGTCTCCACAATGAAAACTCAATGCATTAACCAATTAAGCTCAACCCCTTAGACCCTCTAAAATAATTTTTGTAACCAACATCTATGTTATAGGCCTATTACGCAGTATACTATTTTGGTTTGTTTCATGTCCTCCTTGCTATAAATCTAGGATAGAAAGTATTATGATAGTACATGCGGCTTTGATAAATAACCAAAATAGTCCAGATGCATATAGACTATTTTGGTGCTGACTGTTGCAAAAGGGATTGTGGGAGGTTTGGCTAGCCATATAAGTCTGCAGAGAACAATATGTAATCATTACATACCTGTAGTGTTTTGAGTAAGCTTTAATGCACAGTACACAATAAAGCTGTAAGCCTCGAGCTTTTCGAGTTTTTAACTTTGATTCATTTCATAAATGGATTATATTCAATGTTAGTGCTCTGAATGTGCTGGACAATGTCTTAAGACAGTGGCATATACTTACAGTAGAAATAGGTACTATAGACAAAAATGATTTTTCTTGTATTGACTAAGCAATTGCATTTGTTTTATGCAGTGGCAAGTATTAGGAATCGCATCGATGCAGCTTTATACACACTCGACAAAAGTAACAGAGACAGAATCACAGAACAAATATCTGCTCTTATATCTTCTCTTTGTTGCAAGTAACGAGTTGTAATTGGTGCTACAATGTTGTTTTTTAGATTTAGGAAAAATGGAAAAGCTATATTTTGTTTTATACTGAGATGCCAATCAGTGCAGTTTTATTTTTTCAACTTGGAGGAGTCCTTTCTTCCGTTCTTAAATGCATATGGGATAAAAACAATTGCTTGTATAGTCACTTTTCTTTAAATCACCACAATTTCACAAACTAGATGAAATCTATAAATGTTTGCACCACGATGGTCCCATTTTAATTTTGTAAGGGCAGCTCTGGATGGAAAGACATTTTAAGTTGGTTATTTTATAGTTAAGTAAAATAGGGACATAAGTATAAAAGGGGATTATCTGCATCTTGCTTGGGCTTAAGGTTTTTGTGGATTTCTTCTGCTTAAGTTGTATGCTCTATAATGTTTCACAGTGATGCTATGCTTGAAAATGTTCCTAATTAATAATTTGCACTCCCAGAAAAACAAACATGTCAGCTGTTTACTTTTAAGCCTCTATACCTAGCAGATGTTAGTATGTTCGATATACACGATTAACGTCATCTTGATTGTACCATTTAGACATTCTTTAAGGCCACATGTTGTAGGGTGAAAAAGGCTTGTAAAAGGATTGGGAAATACACATCTAGAAGCACTATAAGCCCATTTATTGTAGGATGATAAATGATTGTAAAAGATTAAGAAATACAAAGACCCATAGCAATAACACATAATTTGGGGCTAAAAATGAACATTGTGTTTGACAAAATTCTAAAGAGAATGACAAGAAGCAAACTTAACAACTTTGCCAGAACCAACAGTAGAAAAAAGTCGAGTTCCATTATTTGGTTATATAATATATATTAGGGATCCACATTTAACTCAAGTGGTCCTGTAAATATTTAAAAGCTTTAATATTAACAGACATAACAATATAGTATTTCCTGGATACAATCCATGATAATGAGTGAGATTGTTTTTGAGTATAACTGTGTTAAAAACTCTTTAACTGTTATAAGGTTGTTTTATAATATAATAGGCTTGGTCATATTATTTAGGGGTGATTTATAAAGTTTAGCTTTATAAATATTAATTAATTTGATAACCAATCAACCAAAATTGGTTATTGGGTGAAAAGTCACCAACCCCTAAATGAATGGCTGAGAATTAAATCAGTAAACTATATTTGAGATTTACCTTAATCAAAGGAGAGTACATTGTGAATGTATTGATTATTGCATATACATTGGATTGTGCACTATTAAGGATCTGCAAAATCTTGTGAGACCATTGTAAGGAAGAAAAAGAGGGAAAGAGATATAGTGAAAGCTAGGTCAAAAGGGTTTTCCCCACATATTGTGTAATGTGTTGATCTTTGTATATTTTGTAAGTCATTTCATTCATTTACTTCATTATTTTTTATTCTGTGTTAATGATTATTGACTTATCAAAGATCCTCATGGATGCTGTCAATATTCTCTTTAGTAATGTCATTTAGTTTTCTTTTGTTTCAATTAAATATGAAAATTCCATCATATTGTGTATGTTTAAATTAGAATTCACCAAGAATAGTTTAAGATTGATAGTAATGTAAGGTAATGAGCTGTTGGGGGTGCATGATTGGTTGGGAGTCTCCAAAAGCTTGAAAATTTGCATGTTGAAATAATTGTCACCTTTTCTTAACAAGGTCAGATAAAGTGTAATAAAGTGGCAGCAAAATTCTCCTTGGATGGTAGAAATCTGGCAATGATTAATTTTGGAGCACAAATGCTTCATAGTAAAAACTAAATGAATTGGAACTTCACTTGCAAACTAAGGCAACTGCATACAAACTTGTATTAATGTTCCTCTATTGTTGCAGAAGAGTGATTAGACTTGTCGAAAAATTTCACCATATGCGAGCAATGGTGGGTCATTTTCTTTATGGGCATTAAACCTCAAAAGTACATAAACATCATCAAGGTTGTCTACAAGGTTCCCATTATCCAATACAACGATTCTACATTCTTATAGATCATGCTGTCTGTCTTTTGAGTGCACAACTCCCTCATGCAAAGGTGGATCTTTAGGAACACGTTCTCAATTTGCAAATGCTAATTTAATTTTCTTCCAATGGCTTATTAATGACAGATGTAAGATGTTAACTACCTTTTTAGCAACAAAATTGTTCTAAATATATAAAGGCAAATTAGCAATGGTGAATATGTAACCTGTGCAATTAAATGTGTAATTTGACCATGTAACGACAATGCATAACCTTTCCTAGGCTCATGTTGAATAAAAATCTCTTATGAGTAGTTGGCTTCTCTCTTCAAAATGTGTTAATAATTTACATTAATATAGCCAATTACGGTTGATATTCTATTTTAATTTAGAATATTCATGCTCCAATTTTATGTTTGAGTAGCTCAGAAATAAGACAAACGGAAGAATGCATTTATTGAACATATAAAAAAATTGAGGGCTGCTATGTGCATATTTCTTTAATAAGGACCACTATATCATTTTTATTTTCTTTCACGAGGATTGGACATTTTTACAATACATGAATTACAGTAGCACTGTGGTTGGCCCCTCACCAAGGTGATCGATTGCTACGTTTAAAATCTTTCTCATATTTACTTTTCCCATACATCCATTTTAGAGCTTTTCAAGAGAGTTTGTGCAGATCCGTGTTCCATGGACACATGTCCGCATAACCTTTCCTAGGCGCATGTTGAATAAAAATCTCTTATGAGTAGTTGGCTTCTCTCTTCAAAATGTGTTAATAATTTACATTAATATAGCCAATTATGGTTGATATTCTATTTTAATTTAGAATATTCATGCTCCAATTTTATGTTTGAGTAGCTCAGAAATAAGACAAGGAAGAATGCATTTATTGAACATATAAAAAAATTGAGGGCTGCTATGTGCATATTTCTTTAATAAGGACCACTATATCATTTTTATTTTCTTTCACGAGGATTGGACATTTTTACAATACATGAATTACAGTAGCACTGTGGTTGGCCCCTCACCAAGGTGATCGATTGCTATGTTTAAAATCTTTCTCATATGTACTTTTCCCATACATCCATTTTAGAGCTTTTCAAGAGAGTTTGTGCAGATCCGTGTTCCATGGACACATGTCCCCGGCCCTTCAAAGTTGTCCTCAGATGTCTTGGGGATGCAAATAGGGCGTCTCTCCTTCCCCCATGCCCCCTTTTCTTACATTTTTTGTTTCAAGTCCTTGGCACATGTCAAATCATTCTTACAATTGCAATGCTTGGATATTATAATTTATGATGATGACAATCCAAGGTAGATATCAAAGTGGAAGTCTCCTTGGACTGGCCTTTGTGTACAATATACAAGGTTCAACAAATGGATGTATCATATCTGATAATTTCAAGATAAATGTTTGTAATTACATTAGGATCTAATCTGTTTTGTTGTACCATTTCTGATAATTACAAGATAAATTTTTGTAATTACATAAAGATCTAATCTCTTTAATTCTAGAGTGCTAAATATTTGCATCCTGCATCCTTGTGAGATTTTATTTTCAAATATTGTCATCATTTCTTTGCTTTCACTTGCTTCAATATCTCCTCTGCCAAAGACTGGAAATTTTGGGCGCCTTCTCCCAACTCAGTTGCATGTTGGTTAATACCCTGCATATCATATGATACAGCCAAAGTTGTCTTAAGTCCATTGTGTATTTTTACTGTCTACTGTAATGTCAATCCAAAAAACAGGTACAAGAGTTATATATGAAATTTGGAAAATAAGTACCTTCAACTTCATCTGGTTTTCCAAAAGCTTTTCCTTTGTCTTTTCATGGACAGTTGGTTCCTGGAAACCAAGTATCAAAGAATGTACACATAAATTAGGGTGTCACTCAAAATATCAGATGCTGCTTATTTTATTTTTTGCCTACCTTTAACTAACAATGTAGATAATATTTCAGATCAAACTCAATCTTTTATTCTTTACAAGGTTTCTGCAGGCATATCAATTCCACATGGCTTAGAACAAGAGGAAAACAATAATCGTGTAGATTGGCACAAGAAAAGAAAGCAACACTTGAATGACATGATTAGAATCATTTAAATGACAAGGTAGGTAAGTTTTTATTAAATACTTGAAAGTAAACAAGTTATGTAGAATATCATCTTCTAATTATCAAATTTAAAAACCAAAAACTCAAAACCATTATTGTGATGGCAACAATTCTTCCAATAAATATTTGATGATATGACATTTATGATGAACTTAATAACTGCACTTAGTGACTGCATGGCAAGTACTAAAGTTTCCTTGCAGCCCTTGTCTTTTTACTGGTCTTTAGTTTGTTGAAAATGTCTTAATATTAAGTTTACTAGTTTCTTTGTTGGTTTGATTTAACTCTTATTTAGATAGTGTGGCCACTATTGGAGATGGCTTCTAAAAACTATATCAGCCTTAAAAAGTAAATACATGCATTCAATAAAGGACACTGGTAACGAATCGGAATTAGAGGATAATACGTGGTCTTTGTGTCCAAATAACACAAATATCACTGGTCCCAAGCTGTCCAAAATAGTTCTGGTGATTTAAATTTTTCTTCACAGATGGGAGACTTAAGTACTTGCAAAGATGCACACCCAGATCTTAGGTGTACTCTACCTTAACATTGCTTAATTTCAGACATTCTTTTTTCATTCAGAAGAAGCATATTAAATGAAAGCATTAACAAAGCAGTTCCATGATTCATGTGCATTGACTCACCAGGACCCTTCAGTGTGAAAAAGAATGGTTAAAGCTCTAAATATCTAGTATAGCTAACTACTCAAAGCTACAAATTACTCATGATCATCTTTTGTTATGAGCAAGTCAATCAAGATGGTATAATCCTAAAACCAAATTTGCAGTGGTCAAAGAATGATATGGAGATTTGCAAAAAAGTGCTAAGCTTGGTATTCACCAACACTGGGATGTTATCCATAAGAAATTAACGTGATCCTTATAAATGCAGGCCCTATCTTAATTTTCTGTCAGATTTTCGAACTGAAAAAGATAAAGTAGTATGTTACTAGACCAAAGTGCCACTTTTAAGTGGCACTTACAGAGATGACCCAACAGTAGATGATACATGAAATGTAATGCAGATGACATAAACTACAATAAATGAGCAGAATTAACATTAAAACACAGAGTGTAATAAACATTCAAAGTAAAACATTTAAGCAGTTTTCATTTTGTCCCTTTTAGAAGGAAATTGTCAGCAGTTTATGTTGTAGATGGGTAGTTGCTCTAAGATGGATTTGGAGATCCATTCTACTTGCTAAGGCTATCTTCCTTATGATCAGAGAGGCTAGAAGCTTGGAATGATGTTTTATGTTAAACTTGTATCCTCTAAATTTGGCAGCCGGAATGGTATGTGGTTGTTGACATTAAGCACATCATAAATCCCTAGATGAGTTGGAAGGTCAAATAAGAAAGCACTTGTTCCAATTACCTATAAGATAGTTTATGGACATATTTAACAGGCTTGTGATGCTGTTGATTTTGAACCTTTGTCTACTTAAGTGGAATCAAAATCTCTCTCCTTACAAATACTCTAGAAGACAATACCTACAGACACTAACAACATAGAAGATAATGGATTAGGAGAGTACCCATGGATGAATCGAATAGCATTTGTAACCAATGGAACACAATGAACAAACCACATCAAAATGCAAGTACCTAGAAGAATTAATGGCCATGTGGGCATTATTAATTTTGGACTTCGATCTCATATAGCCCTAAATTGTTCTTTTGAAGCTTTTATGAAAAGCACATAACAGATATAACAGCACACATACAACCAAATATAATAATTAGGCTGACTTGTGATGCTACTGATTTTGAACCTTCGTCTATTTAACTGCAGTCAAAATCTCTCCTTCTGGGTACTCTAGAAGACAATACCTACATACAATAGTAAACTAGAAAACAATACTCTAGAGTCTAGAATAAGAGTACCCATACATGAATCACACAACATTTGTAACTAAAGCCTCAATGGATCCAATACGATGGAACACAACCAATACCTACATACAATAATAAACTAGAAGACAATACTCTAGAGTCTACAATAATAAACTAGAAGACAATACTCTAGAGTCTAGAATAAGAGTACCCATACATGAATCACATAACATTTGTAACTAAAGCCTCAATGGATCCAATATGATGGATCACAATGAACAAATGTTTAAATGCAAATATTTAGAGGAATACATGGGTCATGAAGGCATCACTAATTTGGGACTTCAATCTTATATAACCCTAATAGACTTGTAAACATACATAGGGATAAAGTGTTATTTTAGGGCTTACATGGAAAGCACAAAACAAATATCAACAATACACATGTTCCAATGAAGAGCTATTACAAGCCCAAAACAACTCTTCTCTCCTAGATGAGCTTCGGAGGGCTTGTGCTCTAGTTGTTGGTGTTCTTGGGTCTCAATTGGTGGCGATGAAATCTTTATTGCTTGTTGGAATTGCAATGGGCCAATGACTTTGGATGATTTTCTCCAAGTACCTCTCAGTATGTTATTGCTTCTCAAGATATCATCTTCCTTCTTGAGATCCACGAGAGCCTTGAGAATGCTTTGCTCCTAGTCATAGATTATGTTTGGGCCTCTACTTTCTAGCATGAGACTTGTAGATTGAGGGTTGACCTGGTTCAAGTGCAGTAGCTTGTCTCTTTTGTGACAATTTCCAATCTAAAATTTCATGGTTGGCCTCTAATATCCATTCCAAATGCACATGGTCGATGATGAAATTGTCTTGAAGAGTTGGATGCAGATGAGTTTAGCTTATTAAGGATTTGGGATGATGGGAATAGTCTTGTCACTACTTGTGGTGGACACGGAGAATCTTAGCCTCAATATTCTTAATGAGCTCTCCTGTTTTCTTGATTCTCATAGGTTTACTTGCTTCTCCCATGGCAGTGGAGCTAGTGTTGTTGATTATGTTCTCGCCAATAGATCTTTCTTCTATCATATTGAGGACCTTTGTGTCTTCCCTTTGCCCCCTAGCTCACCATGTTGTTTTGATCTTCACACTCCATGCTTCCAGGTTAACTATACATGTCGCACCATGACCCCATTTTGATGATGATTACTCCCCTGACTATGTTGTCTGACATTCCTAGCTTATGTCCAACTTCTACTTCCTTCCATCCACTACAACTTTTGTCTTATCTAAGTTCCTTTCTAATGCTCTTTGGGAGGTTGCCTTCGACTCTTTTCCCAACACAATCCATCATTCTACTTCATCTTGCCTTGGTTATTGAGTGTAAATCCATGCATCAAAGATTTTGCTTTATCCTTGTCTAGGACCCTCCCTCCATTTCCACCACCCTTGGTGAGTATCGTCATCTCCTTCAATGTAAGAAGCGTGAGTTTCTTATGTCATAGTAGTACAAACTCCTTGCTTCCCTCCATCACTCCCTTAAGATCTTTTGGTATACTTTCCTACCAAGGATCTCCTCCACTATTCATATCACCATGTTTACTTGGGTTTCCTATGCTAATTCTCTTTATGATGCCCTTTAACCTCCCACTAGAGTCCCTTCCCCTTTCCTTCATCCATCTCCTGTCACTTGTTCTCTATAGGCAGAGTTTCTCAAGTATGGTGTAGATTCACTTGTTTACCCCATTCAACAACTCTTCAATGAGGTTGTCTATACTAGGCTCTCTGATGCTTGGTCATAACATATTATCCACACCATTCAAAAGTTTGGGGATTGCTCCAATCTAATAACTACAGGACTATCATGATTGGACATACTTTTTCAAAACTCTATGCCACAATTTTGGACAGATTCCTTTTTGATGCTAGAGGCCATGAATTAGAGGGCTAGGGGTCATGCAGGCTTCAAGAGGGATTTCCAAACTATTGACCACATCTTCATACTTTGGGCTATCATTAAGGAGGCTCATCATTGGTCTTCTAAAGTCTTTTGTTGCTTTGTGGAATTTAAGGAGACTTTTGATTGTTCCATGGCAAGGGACATTGGTATTTCTATACTCTTCATTGCCTATCTAATTTTTTCCAAAGTAATATGGGAGTTAAGTAGGGTTTTCCTCTCTCACCAACTCTCTTTGGTATCTACATTGATGAGTTGGAGGTCTTTCTTAGACAAAATACCCATGCTGACAATAGCTGCTTGCTTCACCATGTTGTGATTGCTATTTTACTATTTGTGGATGGCGTGGTCCTCCTCTTTCATTCCCTTTGACAATTTATGGAGGCAACTTGATGCACTTTGATAGTTTAGGATCTTTGCCACTTCTTGTTGACCTCAATAAAACTAAGGTCATGGTCTTCCAGACCACCAAGGACACTCTTTCCAGGTTTCATTTCTTTAAAAAGGGGGCCTTGTGGAGATAACTATTAATTATACTTATTTAGGAGTTCAGTTTACAAGTCCTCTCTCTTTTTGGCCTACCTCTTAGTCTTGTTTTTGTAAGGGATATGCCTCGCTTTCTATTCTTGAGTGTCAATGTTTCTAGGTACACTTCCAAGATATCCTTTCTAAGATGTGCCTTTTCAACACAATGGTTAAGCCGACACCATTGTATGGTTCTGAGGTTTGGGGCCCTAGTTTGGGTTCTTGTGACTAGGCTCAGGTTGAGAGGGTTTAGAGAATTATGCTTCAACATATTATCCGATGCAAATGGATGATTCACAATGTATTGTCTAGGCTGAATTCGCTGCCCAACCCCTTCATCTCAAGACTATCTTCAAGCTCACTTGATTTATACATAGGTGGAGATCCATGGATAGTTCTACTTTGTCTTGTGGTAGATATCCTTTATTGGAGCTTTGTTCTTTAGTGGAGATTGTCTCTTTGGCCCCTCTTGGTAGTTGACATTGTTGGTTCTTTGAGGTCTGTCTATTCTTCTAGTCTATTAGCATTTTCTTGGACCAATTCCCTCTAGGTACTCTTTGTGTGCTCCTTGTTATCCCTTTCTAGAGAAAGAGGTACTTAACGGATCTGTCAGAGAGGACACTAGCTTTTTATGCTGAACATTTCTTATAGGTTGTTGATGGGGTCATTGTTTGGTTCACCTATCTTCAACATCATTGGTCTCATAGTTTGAGGATTCCCCTTGGCCAGTTGCTTCCCATCAACTTTGTGTTGAGATGGACCACCATATTTTACAAATTGAAAGAGTATGCTGCCTTTGTTCTCTTTAGAAGGTGGAATTTTATGAGTATTTTATTTTTCAGTGCTTGATCTACTATGAAATCCGTGCTAGGTACTATTTGAGATTTTAGTGGCTCTCTTCCCACTTTCTTCCACTACCTTGATTAGAAGTGTGTTAGCACTTCAATTTGTACCTTTTGAGACAACACAAAAGGGAACATATAAGGATAAACCTTTCTTTAAATTAGAAGATGAAGCTCCCTTGTAACTACAAACTAAACTAAATCCTAGAACTTAAGAAATGACCTTTAGCTTTTTACAATATGTATTAGTTAGACCTCTATTTTTGGGCACACATTACAAACAAACTAAAGAAATTGCCTATCTTTTTGGTTCTTGGGTAAGGGCATAAAGCTTATCAACACTTATACTCAAGATGAGTGATTTTTAAGTCTTTTATCTTAAAGCAAAAACCTAAACAACTAACAAACACTCCTAAAAGGAGACTAAAAAGCATGAGTATAACAGAAAGATTGAATTGGATTAAACACACACAAGATATTATGAATTGAATATGGAGATTTGTATTCAAGGAGGCATAAAATTACTATTCTCTCAAATCTAAGTGCCAAAAGCACTTATTTATGAACTGTTTTACAGTGATTTTGCATGATAAATAAATAAAAAGCAACTATAGTTCCTATACTAAGAATAATTCTTTTGTAATCCAAGCAAACTTTAAATACAAAATTGTCTTCAAATACATTATCTAAAATAATTTTGTTTGAAATAGAACACATTTGAGTAGACCTTCTAGAAAATCATCTAAAAATAGTTGTCTCCATTTTCAAATCATCAAACCATCAATCTTGAAGTGCTTTGAATGAAGAGTGAAGGAAATAACTTTACCTTATGTCAAATCTATCAACTTGGTGATATGTTTTTGGAAATCCTAGGGCAAGCAAGTAAATAATTATTTCTTGCAATTTGAATGTGAAAAATCTGTTGCAAATAGATTGCCATAACCCTTGCACTCCTTTGTGAAAAAGAAATTGTTGGAGAATGTAATATGCCGTAATGAGCAATGAGAACATGTAAAATGAACTTAAAACCCACTGTTGATGATTGCAACCCCTGAAAATTGAATTTTCGTTGTTGATGATTATTTGGAGTACTAGATATAAGTCAATTCATCCTTGAATTTTTGCTGCATGATTGTTCCTACCTGCTTAAACCTTAGATCTTTATGTGAATTTTGCATAGGTTTTTGGGATAGGAGCTTCCACTGTTGGAGCTCCAACTCAAATGGAGGGGTTGCTATTTTTCTTAGCTCATAAATGGCTTCGTCTAGCTAGTTTGTTCCCTTATGTTTGTAGGTAGGTAGCCTAGGTGATGATGTTGTAATGTATTCCCCTTTTGTGTAATGCATTTGCTTATTTAGTTTTAGGTTAGTTGTTTGTTTAGGTGTTTAGAAAATAGCTTTGACTCTATTGCTTGCGGATAAGACACTGGCCAAAATTTTTACCAGAGATTCTGAAATTCTCTTATTGGGTCCTTAGAAAGGCCCAGTTGTTGGTACCCCTATATAAGAGGGCAAAGTGGCTGTAAAACTCTGCCAATGTCTTGAAACTGGGTAAATGTGTTATGAAACTTTGCCTCAAGCAAATCGATCAAATAACATAAGTCAGGCGCCTTTCCTTGGTGGCATTGCCACATGAGAATTCTGCTTGGATGTCAAAAAGGGTGACAAATACCTTATAAAGTCGGGCCAAAGATGGAAGATATTTAAGAAATGAATGAGGTGCATTTTGTGCTATTGCCACCTTTAAATTCCCCAAGCACCATTTTAAGTGGCACAACCACTAAGGAAAAGCGCGCAGCTTGAGGGGAAATTTTGACACTCAAATCAAGACAAATAGGCACATTTTCCCCTTGGCACAGCCAGACCAAATCTCCGCCTTATAACTCAGTCAAGTGTTAGATGAAAAACAGTCCTAAATCATGCCATTCAATGCCCATGGAAGGGTGCTTTTCAAACTTTGATATTGCAGCTGAAACAAGGTTCTTTTCCCTCCATTGTTACAGGTATCAGTCAGAACTGAGTTTTCAGCCTCCTCCACCATCAGATAGGACAGCTTCAGCTCTTATCATTAGCAGTGGCAATTAGGGGAAATAGAGATGAGCCTTTTATTAAGCTTTTATTTTATTAATTGTTTTACAATTAGTTTGATTCAAAACATACAAAGGTATGCGATCTGTTATGAGGGGCAGCGACTACAAAGAGATACGATTTGTTTGGAATGCGATTTGTTTGTGTGAAAAGGTGTGATCAAATAAAAGGTTATTTCCTTTTGTAAAAGACATATCTATTCAAAAGGGACGCCTCTCTTGAGCAAGTACAAATAGTGAAGGAAGGTATGATTTGAGAGCAAGCATTCAATGATTTATTTCTAAGTTTGAAGGAAGAGAAGGGGCAGAATTATGAAGTGCAAATCTGATTTATTTTGAAAGGAAGTATGTGTGATTGTTAGAGAAGAATTAAGAGCAAGCTATTTGCATGTTTATACTCAGCTTTGTGAAGGAAATTGGTGCATGATAGTGACCAGATTTGAGAAGGAAGATTGTGATTATATTTGGATCAGATTTGGGTGAAGGAGAAAATCATATCAACCATTGAAGAGTTAATAGGTTGAAGTCTATCAAATAAGAGATTGGTGTCTCTTGCTGAGTTGGTGCTCAGTTGTGGAGATTGGTGTCTCCTGTAGGTTGGTGCCTATAAAATTCTGTAGGTAGGGATTGTTGTCCCCTGTGGGTTGGTGCTCACAAAAGAAGATTTGTATTGGTGCCTATAGAAGAAGATCAATATATATATATAAGCAATATTTTGCGGTGGTTTTTTCCCGCAAAGGTTTCCACGTAAAATCATGTGTTCTCTCCGTGTTTATAATTGCTAGATCTTACATGTGTGATTTATTGTGATTGGTTAAAGTTTGAAAAGTGAAAGTTTTAATATATACTGATTCACCCCCCCTCTCAATATAATCGTGTGCTCATCAATTGGTATTAGAGCGGGTTCCTTCACAAGTGGCCTAATAGCTAGAAGGTAGATCTTGGAAGCACACATGGCCGGTCACGAAGGATATGGGTTTTCCTCAAATAGGGCACCACTATTTGATGGGACAAACTATGCCTTTTGGAGCATAAGGATGGAAACTTATTTAAATGCTCTAGGGTTTGATATTTGGCAATCTGTTGTGAATGGCTATACTGCTCCAGCAACCCCACCTACGGATCAAGACGGAAAGAGAGCAAGTGAGAACAATGCCAAAGCTAAGAATGCTATTCTGTGTGGTTTGTCCAAATCAGAGTTTGTGAAGGTAATGAGCTGCAAATCTGCCAAGGAGATGTGGAATAAACTCAAGAATATTTATGAAGGAGATGACAAGGTAAAGAAGGCAAAGCTTCAAACCCATAGGGGACAATTCGAAAGCCTCAAAATGAAAGAAGACGAAAACATAGCTTCTTATTTGCTTCGAGTTGATGAGATTGTGAACACTATACGAGGTCTTAGTCATACAATTGAAGAGAACGTAATTGTGCAAAAAGTATTGAGGTCTCTACCTCTAAGGTTCGATGCCAAAGTTTCGGCAATTGAAGAAATGAGAAACTTGGACAAGTTTACAAAGGACGAGTTGCATGGGATCCTCACTGCCTATGAAATGAGAACTGTAGATCAACCATTAAAAAGGGAGGAATGTTCAAAGCTTCAAGGAAAGGAAAGAATAAGGAGCCCGAACCAAGTGAGACGGATGAAAAGGAAGCCCATTTCATGAGGAAGCTAAAGAAGGGATCAGGTAAGTATCAAGGTAAGTTACTTTTCAAATGTTTTAATTGTGGTAGAATAGATCATTTTGCTTTAAGTGCCCGGAAGGTAAGAATGAGAATAGCAAAAGGAAGTGGATATCAACAACATAAGAAGGGCTACAAGCAAGATCAATTTGAGAGAAAGAAGAACTTCAGGAGATACAAGAAGAGTCTCTACTCTAAGTAGTATAATAGTTCTTCAGAGGAAAACAATAATGAATATTTCAGTGATAGAGAAGAAATACTTTTCATGGTGATGGAAACAAAGAATGATATAGATAACCAAAAGGAGGATTAAAAAAGATTCGGAAGACAAGAAGAACAAGCATGATGAAGAAGCGGATCTTGAGGAAGAACTCCACTTCACATATGATGAGATTGAAAAGCTCCAGAGAAGAAACACGCGACTAAAATCCATAGTTCAAGAGGAAAGTGAATCCAAAGCCAAAGTATCTCAAGCTCTTGAAGAAGCAGAAAGAATGATTGTGGATCTAAAAGTTCAATGCGAAGAATGTTGGAACTGTTATCATTGATGTCAAAGGTGCATACACATGTTGTTATTGATGTCAAGAAGGTGCATGGACAAGAATGTTATCCTTAATGTCAGACCAATATTGTTGGCGAGATGGATGTCAAAGAATTTGTTTTGGAGATGGTTGACAACATTCCAAGATGTTTGGACAAGAATGTCAAAGTAGTGTTGTCATTTGATGTCAAAGGAAGAATAAAGATATTGTTAAGGACTATCAAAGATTGTCGTTAATGTTAAAGGTTTGATGCTATTACAATATGAGAGAGAAGTGATTGAGTCTAATGTATGAGGTATCAAATAAGATGTAATAAGTCAGTGACTATATCTATGGCCGACTTCTTATATATAAGGGCAGATGAAGGAATATTTTTGGGTTACTTGTAATGTCCCCTTTCTTAGGCGGTGTTAGTCTATACTTGGTTCCCGTAGATTAACCAAGGTGGATAGGGAACTATGGGAGTTTTGATGAATGAATGAATGAAGGCTTTTAATAATGTCCACAAGGCCATACAACCTATGGGACCACAAAAACCAAAACACGCTGCAAAGAGAGCCAAAACCCGTGGGAAAACCACGAGCCGCAAAAGGCAGACCACCCACACAGCCCCTAACTGAACTCCTTTGCTTTTTTGGATCTTAGATCTTCTGCTATGTATCTTGATCAAATAGACTGCAAGTTTAGCTAACTTCTCTTCTTCAAACAAGTTGGTCAAGGAGTCAACATTCAAGGTATCCCTATAATTGGCCCTAATATCCTCGTAAGCTGGGCACTCCATAATGTAGTGCCATTCCGTCTCCACTAAATCCAGATTGCATAAACAACAGATTCTCTCCTCCCATTCTTCTTTAGGCCTCGACCACCTTCCGATTTCACATCTAAGTTGGTGCGAACTAGTTCTTAGTTATGTCATTAATATTTTCGCTTTCCATTTTATGTCCGCTCCTAAGTAGCTTTTTTGTGTGTGGTCACATGAGGGATTGAAATGTGTTATGTAATATTGTCTTTTCCTTCCTACTTGCTTTGTCCACGTGCTTACTTTGACTTTTTCTTGCACATATTTTTTGGTATCCCCTTTGGTATTTGGGCATTCTTTTATGCTAATACCCCACTTATTCATCCACTTGTCATTCTGTTTCATCCATGTACTCTTCCTTCTTTCTAACTTCTCCTCCGTTGCCATTTTGGGCCATCGGGATGTCTCCATGTTCTCAAGCCTCTTTAAATAACTTAACACCCGGGTCAACGCTGATGCCTCCATAGGAAAGGCCCCGGCCTCTGCTAGCGCAATCTCATAAGGGACCTGTTGATGTTTGTTTTTAGACAAGTCAACAATAGAGTAAAACACTAGAGTATCCCACTCTCTCTTGAATAAAGCTCTTCAAAGGCTGAACTATGTGATCCAGTGAAGTAACTCCAAGGTTCCTTTTTATGATTTATGATGGGTTAACTCAGTGATTACATGTGATCTTGCTGATAATCACAAAGGGACTTACGCAGACTTCTTCATTCATTTAGCTTATCTCTCCTTTGAGTGTGGATGAAGTATGTACAAGGTTGCAATGATAAAGAAATGGAAAAAAAGGATAAGGGTTTAGAAAGCTAATCTAAGGTCAATGAAGTAATGATGATGTATGAACAGACAAACTCCTACGTAAACCTGACTCCACTTCGCCAAGGATGCCTACAACTACATGGAGTTGGTGCAATTTCCTAAGGTTACGCGAATGGTTTTCAAATCATGAGGGCTTAAATAAGCACCCATCGAATGGCGCAGCTCAAACAAGCATCCACAATCGAACTTATGCAAGTTATAAGGCTCAGACTAGCTTTACACAACACTTCATCAACGATGAATGTTAAAAGTGTAAGATACCCAACTAGTTCTACTAAAATTTTTCCTTAACTTAGATAAAGTTACTTGTACTTAGCTTATCTACTACTTAACACTTAATGACAAACATCAAAGAATGAATCAACCTGAAAGCTGGGTACTTGTTGAATTGCTTGATTCAATCATCTTGCAAATGTCGATTACATAGATAATGCTTTTAATAGCATGAATTTACAACTTTATTCAAATGGAATGACAAAAGGAGGCCTTGAAGCCTTGATGTCTGCAATGACTTCTACACTTGCTCAACTCAATCAAACTCAATGATGTTAACTGAATGTCAACACCTCACAATACGACAAGGGAGCATCACCTTGCTTGTTGAGGGAACATCACCCCAACACTTGAAACTCGCAGGCCTCAAGATTACAAGCTCAATAGCTTTGCAGAGAGAATTTTGTCAAAATGAATAGATACCAAATGAATGAGAGAGCTCCTCCTTTTATAGGCCTTCCAAAGGCAATGAAGGCACGTTTTTCAATGCACAAAGAGGAACCAAGGCACGTTTCCCAAGAAGCATATCCAAGGGAATATTCCTCTCTCCAACTCATCCTGAGTTGGCAATCTTATCCAAAAGCCTTAACACGGATCCAAATGCCATTCTTTCGACCAATGAGAATCCAAGTTGTGTAACTACCTCAACCACCTCAACTTAGGCGCAGTTCTAGTGTTTTTCAGACAGGGCGCTAGCTTTGGAGGATTTGTTCATGAAATGGTGCCCTATGGGTCTTAGGCGCACATCTTGATTGTTTTGAACTGATGATTGTGACTTAGTGATAACAAGGGATGATGCAACTTGGAATGTTTCCTTGTATTGCCTTCACATTCCAGGGAACTCTACCAACTCCACGCCAAGTCAACCTGCTTGAGGCGCTCTTCTGAGAGAGTGTAGGAGGATACTAGCGCCTCATGTTGGATTCATCTTTATGCATGTAGTGGTTTGTATTTGAAGATCATGTGGTGAAGTGAGACACTTACTCACCAAGCGCCTTGACTATTTGGAGTGATTGGAAACTTCTTTCCAACTTAGGCGCTTACATGGAGGATTTGTAGTAGTTTTGGCGCCAATGAATAGTTTGACATATATCCACAAGTTTGGATCACAATCTGGAGCTCCCAAGAGTTAGATTAACTTCTATGAAATGAGCGCCCAAGACTTACCTCCTTTGAAGATGCTTCTTACCCAACTTGGCGCACTTATCATCAGTTTGGCTAGGAAGTTGCGCTTAGGTTCCAACTGAACATCTTTTCAAAGTAGATTGAAAGCAACTTGACTTCAATTGGAATGATCTTGCCTCCTTGATGGACCGCCTTGCATTTAAACTGGTCTTGGGGACTTGCATCCATCTTAGGCGCACCTTAGAGGTAATTTTGACTGGTATCTGCGCCTAGCACCTTCATGAAGATGTTCTACACTATTCAAACTCTCAAACACTTGCAATCAAACCTTTTGAAGCTCCTTTTAATCTAGCGCCCTCATACAGAGCATTAACATCTTGTCTAAGTCTTCAACTTCACCTAGGCGCACTTATTGGTAGGTAAGAAACTAGATTGGCGCCTTACCTTGAAAGGCTTATCTTCTGTGCAAATGCTCACTTCTGGAGTCTTGAAATTAAACAAAATATTTGCCTTACCAAGCGCCCTGCCCTCTTGAGGAGTCTGGAGATCATATTCCTGCTTAGGCGCATTTCTAGGGTGCCAAAGACTTGACCTAATGCCTAGGCGCCCTCAGAGGATTATTTGAACAGGAAATGGCGCCTTGACCCTTTTATGGTGCATTTAGGGTTGTCCAAAAGTGATATAGCGCCTTAGGCGCAATTTTGAGGATGAGAAAGATAGTTTAGTGCGCCAAAACAAACTTCAACATTGTAAACCAATTGAGAGGGTTCCCACCCTAGGCGCCAAAATGGAAGTGTTATACCAAAAGGTGCACCTCATAATGCTTTCAATCCCAGGCGCCAAAGTCAAAGAGCTTCAACCAACACATGCGCCTAGTGCTAAGAGTTCACCCAAAGACATTTCTTAACTTCAAAACTTCCAATCTACATCCATCTATGATAGGCACTCAAATGGGGAATCCTGGAAATGATGTATTGGTGCCTTGTTGCCCTGGGCGCTCATTTTGGATGGTGCAACATGAAACTAGCGCCTAAGGTGAATAAGCCTTCTTCCCTATCCAATCCATTCATCAAACTTCATTCTGGAAACTTATCAACTTCTCCTATCAAGCGCCCTATTTGAAATGCTTCAAGACAAATCCTTCTTATCATCTTGCACTTCCAAAGCTTGTTCGAAGACTCCAAATCCTTAGGCGCTCATTTGATCAGTTTGATGAGGAATTTGCGCCTAACCCCAAGAGTCAACTTCCTTATGACTTGGCTTCTAGACTTAGCCAAATTTCACGTTTCTGACTTGTTCCTGCAAAACAATAAAGTTAAGTTAGTCAAAAACCAGTTCATTCCCTCATTATTTAGAATTAGCCTCCGGGAATGAGGAATAGGCTAATTCATTGTTCATTTGATGATCAGGCCGGAAATGGGGACATGACAAAAAGCATGAGCTAGGACTTGATCAAATATTCAATACAACATACATTACATCAAAGAACTGCTAATCTACTTTTAATCTACTTTGAAACATCTCTCCACTTCATTAAGATACAAGAAATCATGTGATTCCACAAGACAACACTTAAACACCAAGCGAACTCCAATGTCCTTTCATTAATCTTGAGAAATGTTTACAACTTCAAGTCCTCTCAGGAAATTTTGAGAGTCTCTTCTATTCTACTCTACTCCTACTTGCTTACAATCTAATCTCTATATGTTACAAATGAGGCAACAAGGCCTTTATATAGTGTCCAGATTACAATGAATGGCTTAGATCATTTCATGTAGCCAAGGGTCCAGATCATGCCAACTCACAAGTAGTTACAACTTTCTATTTTTAGTACAATGAGAGAGGCAATGAAGGCACATTTCCCATTGTGATAAGGATAAGATGAAATCATTTAAAACATCTTCCACATAGGCGTCCCTTTAGCTTCTTTTATTAAATGATACATTAAATGCATTTAAAATGATGTGTACTCGCCACATAGGTACCACCTCAGCATGTCTTGTGGATTTCAACTGTTAATTCAATATGCTTTTGATGAAGAATACTTGATAGGTATCTTATTGATCTTGCCTTGTTGACTGGATAAGTATGATACATGTTGCTTCATTTGTCTAACACTGTGATGTTCCTTCTTCTTGAACTCGATGTAAACCTTTTGGAATGATGCTTCCTCTGCAACTTGAAGGTGATTTAAGCACTTGCTCTTGATGACCATAATGTAGTTGATGACATGCTTCCTTGAAGACGACCTTGAAGTACTACACATGATGACTCTTCCTTGAAGATGAATAACTTGAAGTAGAGTAGATGCCTTGAGGAATCTTGATGAAGATGATGTCCTCTGGATGAATGTCTTCTAGATGATCTTAACATGAGGGCATTGAATTCCAACACAAAAGATTCCAATTCAATAATTCCTGAAGGAGGCCCTTTGGAGTAGCCACTTGATGCCTTGAAGCTATGACTGATGAAGATGAAGTAGTTGATACTTGAAGAGTAATGTATATGATGATGATACTGCTTCCTCCATGTAAGAGTAGATGATGATGCTTCATCCATGAGTAGGAGTAGGAGATCTCTCTTGGATTTGAAGTTTCAAGAGGAACTTGAAGTTGAATAGATGAATGTCTTCAATGTAGAAGTTGATGAAGTAGTCCTTCACGATGATCTTTGAAGTGGCCCTTTGGAGTATAGTAGATGACCTCTCAAGGAGACTTTGAAGCTTGATGAATTTTGAAGCTTAATGAGTGAAGTGTCCTCGAACATAATGCAGATGTGGAAGTATACTTGAACTTGATGTGATAATGTCATGGATGTAGGAGACTTGAGGTGTGATCCTTTAGAGTGGCGTTCCCTCTGCAACTTGAATGTGAATTAGGTACTTTGCTCATGATGATCTTGAAGTACTCTTTAGATCAGCTACATGATGACTCCTACTTGAAGATGACTCCAAGCTTCTCACTCAAAGGTGACTCCTCCTACAACTCCTATCCTTTATTGATGTTCCTACAAAACAAGATAAACAATATATCAATATAACAAAGGAAACACTCTAAACATGCAAATAACTTGTCATCAAGTTTAGGCGCACATATAGGTAAAAAGAAGATCAAAAGGCGCCTAGCCTAAATTAGTCCCACATTCATAACTTTAAATGATTTCAAACAATTGTAAGGACTTAAAGAAGTCAATCTCACTTAAGAGGTTCATTCAAAAGATGTCTTTCAATGCAATTCCTTCCTTAGGCGCCAAAATGAAGTGGGAGTGACAAGCAAAGGCGCCTAGATTCACACTAGTCTTTCAAACCTTATAACCCCTTCCCTTCTTGCAAGGCGCCTAGAATGATGATCTAAGTGACCCCAAAACATTCAATCAATCCTCACAACATGTTCCTCTCCTCAGGGCGCTCAAGGTTGATGAGAAACTTCATAAAGGGCGCCTAGACACAATAAAGGCAATCTTCAATTCAAGATGCTCATGCAAGGTTAAATGAGCCAAAATAGGCGCCAATTTTCTTTTGATAATCTTTAGATGCAAATTGATGTTTTTCATTCACTTTGAGATCAAGGCGCCAAAATGGGTTTATTGAGGCATGAAGTGCGCCTAGGACTATAAGGGTGTTCACTTCAAATTTTATGACTCTAACTCCTTGTGCAAATTTAAGGGAAGCCTCAATAGTTTTAACACTTACAAACTCAAGCATTTCCTTGTAGGCACTGATGATGAAAACTATAGGAAACGGCGCCTAAACATCAAGAGACAGGCATTAGTGCTTAGAAGACTTATTTCAAGTTAGGCGCATATTTGAGTGTAATGGGAACCAAGAAGGGCGCCTTGATATAATGGCTTCATTCTTATCATTTTAAGGTTCTGAATACTAGCCTACACCCTTGTGAATTAACTTCATCCTTAGGCGCCTTTTCTTGATGATTTAAACCTCATTTGATATCAAGGCACTCACATTAGGATGACTTGGAGTGTATCCTTTTCCAGGCTCTCATTTAGTGTTATTTTGGTTCATTTCCCTTTAGGCGCCCATACAAGATGGTTTTGATCATGCAATGCCCTATGTTTCTAACAATTTGCTTAAGACTTCAACTTGTTTTCCATCAAGGCGCATATTTCAGTGTTAAAGGTCTTTTGAGTTAGGTGCCTAGACATCAAAATCTAATCTCTCTAAGGCACTTATACAAGATGAAATGAAATGAAATAGGCGCTTTCCTCTAGGATGACTCTAGAATGACTTCTAACAAGGCGCAATTTGTCATTGGTTTCAACATGAATAGGCGCCTTGCTCACAATGTGTCAAATTTTTAATTCTTATGGTCTTTTGGCACCTTTTCAATCAAGGCGCCCATTTTGAGGCGAGTTGGAGGTGTGTTCTCTGCTAGGCACACATTGGAGTCTGAATCTAAGGCGCAAAAATGATGTTTGCAGAGGTGAGAAAACGCGCCCAACTTCCTGAAGTAAATTCGCGCCTAGAAGTGGAAGTCTCAGAGCGTAAGGTATATTGAAAAATATATTTAAGTATAAGTTGAGAGATAGGTCTCGAATCCACCAGATTTAACATGTAGATTATAGAATTTGGAGGATCCACCAAATTTCAGACTTAGTCAAATTTTCAGTATTTCAGGATTTCAGGCTACCAAACTTAGTCATTTTCAGGATCTCAAACATACATTAGGATTGGAGTTAGTTTAAACATATCATGCTCTTTCTTCCTAAGGCGCCAAAATGAGGTAAGTTTAAACATCTCTTTCAAGCTAAGGCGCCAAAATGAGGTAGTTTAATGCATGAAGGGCGCCTAGCTTAAGTTTACTCATTTTTGACATTTGAAGTTGTTTACACCATTGTGAGACTGAATCATCCTTAGGCGCCCATTTTGAGGTTGTGCATCCACACTATTGCCAAGGCGCCTAAATGGCAAAGGCAACAAGAAATGGCGCCTAAACTCACTCACTTCAACCTAAGGCGCACTTTTGGTGATCGTCTGAACATGCAAAGGTGCCTAGATTCTTCCTTCACTTCTTTGTCAATTTTTTTGATGTTTAAGGCCTTTTATATCAATTCCAATCAAGGCGCCATCTTTTGGAGTGGTTAAAAGTTGATTGTCTTCTAGGCGCACATATGAGTCTCCACCTAAGGCGCACTTATGGGTCTCTGCAAGTGGGAAAATTGTGCCTAAGTAGTAGAGCAAATTCGCCCCTAGAAATGTAAGTCGCCAAGGTAAGGTATATTGAAAAATATATTTAAGTATTTTCTTATACTTTACATATTTTTCAATATACCTTTCAGGATGTTTGAGATAGGTCTTAGATCCACTGGATTTAACATGTAGATTATAGAATTTGGAGGATCCACCAGATTTCAGACTTAGTCAATTTTTCAGTGTTTCAGGATTTCAGGCTACCAGACTTAGTCATTTTCAGGATCTCAAACATACATCAGGGATTTCATTCTCTTTCTCCCTAAGGCGCAACTTGCAGTTAATTTAAACATCTCTTTCATGCTAAGGCGCCAAAATGATGGTCTAATGCATGAAGGGCGCCTAGCTTAAGTTTGCTCATTCTTGACATTTGAAGTTGTTTACACCCTTGTGAGATTGGATCATCCTTAGGCACCCATCTAGAGGTTATTCATCCACACTATTGCCAAGGCACCATAATACGTAGTCTAATCAACTTAGGCGCACTTCTGTGGTTGAGTAAAACATGAAATGGCGCCTAGATCTAAATGCCTTTTCCTTGTCAAATTTGCAGTGTTTCATGCTTCCCAACATCAATTTCAATCAAGGCGCTTTGGTTTGAAGCCTTCCCTGCCCAAGGCGCAATCTTGATGTTGTCTAGATGATAGAAGGCGCCCTGAATTATAGGCGGAGTTTTCAGGATGTTTGAGATAGGTCTCAGATCCACCGGATTTAACATGCAGATTCTAGATTTTTGAGGATCCACTAGATTTCAGACTTAGCCAATTTTCAGGATCTTTAGGATCAGGATACCAGACTTAGTCATTTTCAGGATCTCAAACATCAGGACCAGGTCATCAAGGGACTACAAGTCTCAAACACCACTGACTTCATCATGAAATAGCTCTAAGACATCATCAAAACTTCACGCAAAGCATCAGAACTCAAAAAAAAGGGGGTCCCCATTTGCAATGGGGCGATGTGTGATTTGGTCACAACAGGACCGATGCTTTAATTCTGAAGCTACTTTTGACTAGATGTTTTTGTAGCCTCTCTATTTGTCTCCACTTCACCTCCGAAGTGTTACCGCCCCAATCCTTGCAGCCATAAAGCACCACTGGCACCACCAGCAGCCCAAAAAGAGTTCTCTTGGATGGTTTTGGACTTCATGGCTAGAACTTACTATTTTTAGTTAGGGTTTTGACTATTTTTGGAAATTCAAGATTGGAGGTGGAGCGTTTCGATGAGACCTTTCCAACGGTCTATAGCGCATTGAATTCCGAGTTCATTTGATCATTCATTTTAAAGTTCATAAGTTAATAATGCATATTTAAATATTGGGACTTTATAATGTAATGTTGGTGACTAAGTAAAGTGTAAAAATGCAAAATTAAAGTCACTTGGGACTTGGATGCCTCAAGGGGAGAAATAAAGTGAATTAATAATATTAATTTCCCTTCTCATGTGGTCGACCCTCTAGTGGGAAAATATAAGATCCAAAAAGCAAATAGAGGCTTCATTCTTGACTATTCACTTTATGATATTTTGGCTCTGCAAAGAGATGAGGGTTTGAAAAAACCATCTTTGGCTTTTGGAGACGAAATCCTCCATTAGTAGCAACATTCCGCAGGTGTGAGAGACCACCCAAGGGTGCTTCGGAGCAGCCATATCCAATGGTTGCATTTGTGCTTCATTTTGCATCATCCGACATTGTCGCGGAAGGGTTTACACGAAGATATCTTCAATCTTTCAGCACCATAATTTCAGAGGGTTATTGAAGATCAGTATGCAAGTAATAGCAGTAGATTTCATGGAGTTTTGAGGTGCTTTTGCTTCCATACACAGGTCGTACGTTTGCTGTACCTGGCCGTACCTTTGAGGAGTTCTTGGGTTTTGGTGGACATTTGTGTGTGGGTTTGGACTGATTCTCTTCTTCTTTCGTAGGCGACTAAGCTATAGAGTATTGTGGACTGTTTAGGGTGCATTCTTGTGAAGAATAAACTTTTGTATGCTGTTGTTCATCCATTTCTAGGCTGTACTTGCATCACAGCAGGGTCGTGGGGTCTTATAGGCGCATATCTTGGAGCTGTTTTGCATTGATATCACTTGTAGCAGATAGAGCTTCACTTCTTGAGCTGATATATGTAATTTCCTTGGTGAAAAGAGCAAGTTGTAACTACGAATCTGTTGTTCCTTCAATTTCAAACCTGTACCTTTCATGGACAACAAATGGGTATGTTGAAACCCTAGTTTTATTGAGCATATTTTGTGGGTATTGCATATTAATGATATTTAATATATTTCCATCCAAAAGCATTATCTGGGTATTCCTATTTTTTTGTATTTTCAAAAAATGTACATGCATGTGTGATTTGTCAAATGCAAAAAACACCAAAACGCAAGCAGGTTACAACTAAACCACAGAAAACCCTTCAAACAGTGAAAACAAATCAGACCCAGACCAGAAAATCTCAAACACAGAACATGGTGGGTTATTTCAGTGGTATCAGAGTTGGTGCATCTTGCCAGCCTATGATTCAGTTTTTATGAGTGATTGGAAGGTGGTCTATACACAAGAAACTCCGATTGTTTATGCTAGAGACACTCAGTAGTGGCACCCACCTGAGATTCCAGAGGGTGAAACAGTTTCAGGTATTTTGGGCATGCATAGGAACTCTTCGAGTGACAGTGATAGTATCACAGATAATATGGGGGACAGAAACAAAGGACCGGAATACCAGAGAGTCCCAACACCAAAACAGAAAGAAAATTTGATATTATGCTTGAATGATGTCCCAGCTACTTGGGAAATTCAACCAAGGGATTTCGATAGCACAACCAAATACAACACACACTGGTGTGGGCAGTGGTTCAAACAATGGCAATCATGGACATGCAGGGCAAAGTGGTGTGCATGGCACCAGAACCAACCCAAGATCGTTTCCTAGACCTCTTCAGCCTACCTTTCCACACAGAGAGGAGGTACTAGTTAATCCGTAGCCAGAGGTACAGATCCCCATGACAGATGATATTAGGATACAACATGCAGAATACATGACCCTTCCTCCAGATATCAGGGATATGTTGACCTTTGAGCAGTTCATGAACCAAAAGAGGCAGAGGGGAGCTATGGGTGGCAGAGGAGATTATAGAGGACATAGAGATAACCGGGACTACCAGCATGCATTGAGTAAAGTCCCTATGGATCGTTTAGATGGGAGTGGCAAAGTTTCAGCCAGAGCTTGGGTGCAGAAGCTGGACAATATCTGACACTTAAGCCTATGCCAGAGAACGAGGCTCTTAACTTCGCCACAATACATCTTGACGGGGTAGCTCATGAGTGGTGGTATCATGGGTTGGTAACTTTGGGCCATAATCTCATCACCGCATACGATGAGTTCACATACTCATCGAGAGATTTGACACTAAGGACCTAGAACTACAGTTTAGAGAGTTGGCATAGTGGAAGCAGTACGGGTCACTTGAGGGGTACATTTCAGAGTTCCAGAGGATCAGTTTGATGGTTCCCAGCATATCAGAGAGGAGACTCATAGTCCTATTCACTGAAGGACTAATGGAACCACTCAGGGGATGGGTTAAGGCATTTGACCCACCGTCATTACAGGGGACCATCAAGAAGGCACAGAGTATGGAGTTTGCAGTGCCTAAGAATAAATATGTCTCCAAACCTTTTCCTCCACGAAAGGATAAGATGCCTTCACATCATTGGGACACCTTTCCACAGAAGAAACCGGCACCATGCCTGGATGATGATGCTTTGAATGAATATAGGAGGAAGAAGTTGTGCTTTAAGTGCATTGGTCCATGGGATCCAAATCATAAGTGCCCAATGAAGGGGCAAGTGAAGTAGTTGGAGTACTATTCTGCTAAGGAGACAGCTTCAGAGCATTCAGAGCAACAGAGTGATAGGGAGGAAAGTGATGTGGAGAGTGTAGCAGAGGAGGTGTAGGATGCTCAAGAAGAGGATGTACCTACAACACATCTTTCTGCTATTCAGAAAGAGGGTTCCTTCAAGATGCGGGGAGTATTGGAGGGATAGAGAGTGATCACCTTGCTGGATACAACGGCCACACATAACTTCATCGATGAAGGCCTAGTAGCACGGAGGGGACTCAAAACTGAGCAGTTCGAGGGGTTCAAGGTTAGAGTTGCAGATGGATTCGTTATTACTTGCAAGAGGAGAATCCCCAACTTGACTATCAAGTTAAGTAATTATGAGTTCCAGGCCGAGTATTATGTGGTCAGCATGGGGGACATGAATGCAGTCATCGGTATGAAGTGGCTTCATTCCATTGGAGAGTTTACTCAATCTTCGCACTATGGAGATGAAGTTTGAGGCGGATGGCAAGAAACATGTCCTGAGAGCTATATCAGATGGTGGATTGAGGACAGTCTCTTTGAGGAGAATGGAGAAGATACTACGGCATGATCTGGTTCAGTGGGCGGCAGAGATATTGGTGATGCCCAAGGTTTCTAAGCAGCAGAACCAGGAGTATCTAGTAGAGATCTAGTCTTTGTAATCTAAACACACCAAAGTGTTTAGTGATATACCACCAGGTAGACCTCTTGATAGGGGATTTGAGCACGTCATTGAGCTTGAGCAGGGTGCCAAACCAGTTATCACTGTACCATACAGGCATCTTAAGCGATATAAGGATGAGATTGAGAAGGCCATTCAGGAGCTTCTCAAGATGGGACATATCAGATCCAACAAGAGTCCCTTTGCTTCTTCTATGGTGTTGGTCAAGAAGAAGGATGGCACACTTAGGATGTGCATAGATTACAGGGAGTTGAACAAGAAGACGATCAAGAACAAATACTCCATCCCTCGGATTGACAAGCTTATAGATGAGTTGCACGGTGCATGCTTCTTCTCGAAGATAGATTTGAGATCTGGGTACCATCAGATATCTGTACGGGAGGAGGATGTATTCCAGTCTTGCATGAATAAGGTTTTCCATGAGTAGCTGAGGAAGTTTGTGCTCATTTTCTTCGATGATATACTTATTTACAACAGGGCATGGGAGGAGCACCTAAGGCACCTAGATACTGTGTTGGGCATACTTGAGCAGGAGTCCCTTTATGCCAAAATGTTCAAGTGTGAGTTTGGCATGACAGAGTTATTGTATTTGGGACACATCATCAGCGTAGAGGGTGATCGTGTGGATCCGGAAAAGATCCGGGCTATCATAGACTAGCCGCCACCCAAGAATCTCTGTCAGCTTAAGGGATTCTTTGGCCTTTATGGGTTCTATCGCCGCTTTGTGAGGGGATTTTCTTAGATAGCTGCCCCCCTTATAGATTTGACTCGGAAGGGTGCTTTCGAATGGTCTATTAGTGCTCAATAGTGATTTGACAGATTTAAGGAGGTGATGAGTACTTGTCTAGTCTTGGCCATTCCAGACTTCACAAAACCTTTCGAGCTTCAGTGTGATACCTTAGGGGAAGGCATTGGAGCAGTACTGATGCAGGACAAACACCCCATTGCATTCGAGAGTAGAAAGTTGAGGGGTGCTGAGAAGAGCTACAATATATATGATAAGGAGATGCTAGCCATTATGCATGCATTGGCTAAGTTCGGGCAGTACCTTGTTGGAGGTAAAATTGTTGTCGAATCTGATCATAACAGCCTGAAGCATTTCCTTAGTCAGAAGGATCTGAATGACCGACAGCAGAAATGGGTCAGTAAACTACAGGCATATGACTTTGACATAGTTTTTGTCAAAGGAAAAAATAATGTAGTTGCTAATGCCTTATCCAGGAGACCTCACTTGTGTGCTTTGGGGGAGATTGCAAAGGATTGGAAAGATTTGATTGCTGCAGAGTATGCAAAGGATAAGTGGGCTTCTGGGATTGTTGATGGCACCATCAGTGATGACAAGTACACAGTTGTAAATGACTTGATCATTTACAAGGGGAGGATTTTTTTGGTGCCAGGGTCTGCTATGAAGTAGAAGATCTTGAGGGCTTTTCATGACTTGCCTATGGTAGGACATCTAGGTACGGTGTAATAACCTGCACCTATTGTTCTTTTGATTTATCTTTTTTAATGATATATTTTTTAGTTTTTTCTGTGATCTTTTAGAACTAGATAGAAGATGCAGAAGGAAGTTTTCGTTTTCTTGAAGTGTGTATATCAGAATACAAGGAATATAACACACAACTGAAAACCCAGAAAAACTATAATAGATATTAACTAAATAATGAAGACCCAGTTCATAGAATGGCATAAAATGAATAACCATCACATACCCATTTCAAAATAAGCACCTTCATATTTCTGTTGTTGATGGACCAGCAACATGGTAATGAAGTTTTGCATCAAATAAATCAGCAAATGCAAATAAACAATCTACAATCATCAGCACAGGCCCATAGGCCAAAAATCAATCCAAGAGCAAGAAAGAACAGCTCCCACAAACTCCACTAATGGCTGCCCCAAAATGTATGGCCAGCAAGGTACGGCCAACAAGAAGGAAAGTACGGCCAGCAAGAAGAAGAGATATGGTAGTCCTAATCTCCCTCAAAACAACAAATAAAATCAGTCCATTCTTTATCCTCTCAGCTGCACCAAAAACTATGAAGATATATCATGAATCCTCTCCAAAACTCCGTCAAAGTATATCCAACTGAAGCACAAATACAGCCACTGAGTATGGCTGCCCCAAAATCCCCTTGGGTGATCTTTCACCCCTGCGGAAGATTGATACCAATGGTGGTTTCCGTCACCAAAAGCCCTGGTTGGAAGAAATTCCCCAAACCCTCATTTGCAGAGTAAATAGAAGCATAAAAAGTAATATCAAGAATGAATAACTTTTCCCACTCTTTGCCTTTTTATAACTCCACAAGTGGGTCGACCCATATGAGAGGGAAATGTTATTTTTAAATTTACTTTTTATTCCTCAAAGGGGCACCCAAATCCCTTAGTGACTTATTTTTGCATTTTTCCTTATTTCTCCAAAGTCATTGACATTAATTAATTAAAGTCCAAATATAATAATAAAGTATAACTTACGGACTTTAATATGAAAGCCCAAATGGTCACAGAATCCCATGAGTTATAGACCGTTGGAAAGATCTCGGCGAAATGCTCTATCTCCAATAAAGAGTTTCCCAAAATAGCCAACTTCGCAACTTACTAAAAATAGTAAGTCCCAACCAGAATGTCAGAAACCGACCAAACGAACTCCCAGAGTTCCCTAACCACTTTGGTTAGTCTACGGGAACCAAGTATAGACTAACTCACTAGAAAAAGGGGACATTACAGTCCGCCCTCCCCAAGATTGCTTGCCTCAAGCAATCTCAGATCTGGATGCAACAAGATTTGCTCACTCTCCCATGTAGCATCCTCTACCGGCAGGTTCTTCCACTTCAACAAATATTCCCTGATGACTCTTTTCCTCAATGTACGTTCCCTAGTGTCAATGATGGCCTTAGATATCAAAACCAACTTCCCCTCTTCATCAAGAGGAGGCAACTCTGTAGAAGGTATCACATTGTGCCCTAGTGCTTTTTTGAGGCGTGACACATGGAAGACATTATGAACTTTGCTCTCTGCCGGCAATTCTAACTCATAAGCCACCTCTCCAACCCTCCTGGAGATCCTGAATGGACCATAATACCGTGGCTTTAACTTCTCAGCACCACTCCTCTTAAGAGTAGATTGTCTGTATGGCTGCAACATAAGGTACACCATATCACCGACCTCAAAAGAACACTCAACCCTGTGTTGGTCTGCATACTGCTTCTGCTAATTCTGCGCCTTCTAAATGTTCTCTTTCAAAGACCTCACGATGTCTTGACTCTCCTGCAAGAGGTCTTTAGCCTTTGGCACTCTGCTGTCTCCAAACAATAGATCCAAGAAACTGGGAGCCTCGTACCCATAAAGTGCCGTAAATGGTGTCATCTGGATAGACATGTGGTAAGTGGTATTATAACAATACTCTCCCAAGTGAAGCCACTTGACCCACGCCTTCTGCTGCCCGACTATGTAATTCCTGAGGTATCCCTCCACCCACTTATTAACTATCTCTGTCTGTCCATCAGTCTGGGGGTGGTAACTCGTGCTGGGGGTGAGCTTGGTCCCTGTCAACCTGAAAAGCTCCTGCCAAAAATTGCTAAGGAACCTGCTGTCCTTGTCGCTCACAATACTCCTAGGTAATCCGTGAAGTCGGAACACCTCTCTGAAGAATAAATCAGCAACTTGAGTTGCTGTATAAGTGGCTGAAATGGCAAAGAAATGGGCAAACTTTGTCAACCTGTCAACCACCACAAAGATGCAGTCCCTGCCTTGTGCTTTCGGCAAGCCAGTAATGAAGTCCATCGATATACAATCCCACTTCCTCTCGGGAATGGGTAAGGGCTACAATAATCCTCCTGGGTAGGAGTGCTCATGTTTGTTCTGTTGGCATACTGGACACTCCCGCACATACTTTTATACTTCTAACTTGAAGCCTTTCCAAGTAAACCTCTCTCTAACCTGCTTGTAGGTCTTGTAGAATCCTGGATGCCCAGCCATAGGCAAGTCATGGAAAGCTCTCAAGATCTTCTGCTTCATAGCAGAAGCTGGCACCAAAAATATCCTCCCCTTGTAAATGATCAAGTCATTTACAATAGTGTACCTGTCATCACGATTAGTGCCATCCATAATCCCAGAGGCCCACTTATCCTTTGCATATTCTGTAGTGATCATATCTCTCTAGTCCTCTGCAATCTCTCCTAAGGCACACAAGTGTGGTCTCCTAGATAAAGCGTCAGCAACTATATTCTTCTTCCCTTTGACAAAAACAATGTCGAAGTCATATGCCTGCAGCTCGTTGACCCACTTTTGCTGCCGGTCATTTAGGTCCTTCTGACTAAGGAAATGTTTCAAGCTATTGTGATCAAATTTAACAATGAATTTCCCTCCAACCAAATACTGCCTAAATTTAGCCAATGCATGCATGATGGCTAACATCTCCTTATCGTCGATACTATAGCTCCTCTCAGGGCCCCTCAACTTACGACTCTCAAAAGAAATAGGGTGTTTGTCCTGCATCAACACCGCACCTATGCCTTCCCCAGAGGCATCACACTGAAGCTCAAACGGCTTCGAAAAATCAGGAATGGCCAAAACTGGACAAGTGCTCATCACCTCCTTAAACTTGTCGAAACACTGCTGAGCACCATCTGACCAAACGAAAGCTCCCTTCCGTGTCAAATCTGTGAGTGGGGCTGCTTTTTGAGAAAATCCCTTTACGAACCTGCGGTAGAATCCACAAAGGCCAAAGAACCCCTTGAGCTGAGAGAGATTCTTGGGTGGTGGCCAGTCAACTATAGCTCGGATCTTCTTCGGATCCACATGGACACCCTCTGCACTGATGATGTGTCCCAAATACAGCAACTCTGTCATGCCAAACTCGCATTTAGACATTTTTGCATATAGGGACTCCTGCTCAAGTATACCCAACACAATATCTAGATGTCTCAAATGATCCTCCCAAGTCCTGCTGAATATGAGTATGTCATCGAAAAATATGACTACAAACTTCCGCAACTGTTCTCTGAAGACCTTATTCATACAAGACTGGAAAGTGGCAGGTGCATTGGTTAAGCCGAAAGGCATAACCAGAAACTCAAAGTGCCCATAGTGACACCTAAATGCTGTCTTCTCCACATCCTCCTCACATACCTGAATTTGATGGTACCCTGACCTCAAGTCTATCTTGGAGAAGAAACATGCACCATGTAGCTCGTCAATAAGCTCATCAATCCTGGGGATGGGGTACCTGTTCTTAATAGTCTTTTTGTTCAGTTCCCTATAATCAATACACATCCTGAGTGTGCCATCCTTCTTCTTGACCAGAACAACAAAAGAAGCAAAAGGACTCTTACTAGGCCTGATGTGACCCATCTTGAGAAGCTCTTGAATAGCCTTCTCAATCTCATCCTTGTATCTCTTAGGATGTCTGTAGGGAACGGTGATAACTGGTTTGGCCCCCTGCTCCATCTCTATAACATGCTCAAAACCCCTGTCTGGAGGTCTACCTAGAGGTATATCACTAAACACTTTGGAGTCCTTAGTTAGTACTGACTGAATCTCCACTGGATAATCCTGTTTTTGTTGTTTCGGTGCCTCTGGCATGACAAGAATCTCAACTGCCCACTACACCTGGTCATGTCGCAGTATCCTCTCCATCCTCCGAATAGACACTGCTCTTAAACCCCCATCGGACATTCCCCTCAAAATATGTTTCTGACCATCTACTTCGAACTTCATCTCCATGGTCCTTAGGTTGAGGAAAATTCACCTATCATGTGTAGCCACTTCATTCCTAGGACTACATCCATGTCACCCATACCGACCACAGTATTCGGCTTGGAACTCATAGTTATTTAACTTGATGGTTAAATTAGGGATCCTTCGTTTGCAAGTAATGACAAACCCGTCTACAACTCTGACTTTGAATCCCTCGAACTCTTCTGTTTTGAGTCCCCTTCGTGCCACAAGCCCCTCATCAATGAAGTTGTGGGTGGCACCTGTATCTAGCAAAGTGGTCACTCTCTGTCCCTCCAATACTCCCCATATTTTGAAGGAACCCTCTTTCTGAATAGCAGAGATATGTGCTGTCGGAATGTCCTCATTATGCACGTCCTGTACAATCTGCACCATATTCTCTACATCACTGTCCTCCCTATCACTCTACTGCCCTGATTGCTCTGAAGCTGTCTCCTCAGCAGAATAATACTCCAATTGTTTTTCTTGCCCCTTCATTGGGCACTTGTGGTTAGGATCCCATGGTTCTTTGCATTTGAAGCATAGTCTCTTCCTCCTGTATTCATTCAATGCATCATCATCTAATCAAGGCCTTGGTTTCCTCTGTGGGAAGGTGTCTCGCTACAGAACCGGCATTTTGTCTCTTCATGGAGGAAACGGTTTGGAGACAAACTGTTTCCTAGGCACTGCAAACTCCATACTACGTGCCTTCTTGATAGTTTCCTGAAGTGAAGGTGGATCAAACGTAACCCAACCCTTAAGTGGTTCCATTAGTCCTTCCATGAACAGGACTACAAGTCTCCTCTCCGATATGTTGGGAACCATCACACTGATTCTCTGGAAATCTGAAATATATCCCTCAAGTGACCCATACTGCTTTAACTGCGCCAGCTCTTTGAACTGCAACTCTGGGTCCTTGGTATCGAACCTCTCGATGAGTCTGTTAGTGAACTCATCGTATGTGGTGATAAGGCTGTGGCCCAAGGTGACCAACCCATGGTACCACCACTCGTGTGCTAACCCATCTAAATGAATAGTGGCAAAGTTAAGTGCCTCATCCTTCGGCATCGGCTTAAGTGTCATGTAGTTATGCAACTTCTGCACCCAAGCTCTGGCTGAAATCTTGCCACTTCTGTCAAACTGGTCCATAGGGACTTTGCTCAATGCATGCTGGTAGTCCCGGTTAGCTCTGTGATCTCCTCGACCCATCATAAATCCCCTTTGTCTCTTCTGATTCATATACTGGTCGAATGTCAACATCTCTCTGATGTTAGGAGCCAATGTCATGTACTCTGCATGCTGTATCTGAACATCATCAGTCATGGGAAGCTGAAACTCTGGTTCCTGCTGAACCACTGCCTCCTCTCTACGCGGAAAAGTCAGTTGTAAGGGTCTAGTAACCGATCCTGGGGTAACCCTGGTGTTATTAATACCACTCTGACCTGCGTGTCCACTACCCTGTCTCGCATGTCCACCACCTTGTCCTGCATATCCACTGCCCTGTCCTGCATGTCTGTGGTGACCCTCATTGGAGCCACTGATCTCACCTCCAGGTGTGGTATTGGTGTGAATACTGGAATCCCTTGGCTAAACTTCCCAAGGAGCTGGGACATCATATCGAGCATAATATCGAACTTCCTCTCTGCTTTGGCACCAGGACTCTCAGGCTGGTCAGCTCCTTTGTCCCCCATACTACCTGTTATGCTATCACTCCTGCTGGAAGAGTTCCTGTGCATACCCAATATACCTGAAACTGTTTCACCTTCTGGAACCTCTGGTGGATGCCAATGTGGAGTGGGTCTAGTGTAGACTTTTCTTTCGTCACTCATATAAACTAATCAACACAGGCTGGCAAGATGCACCAGCTCTGATACCATTGTAATACCCTACACCTGTTGTTCTTTTGATTTATCTTTTTTAATGATATATTTTTTAGTTTTTTCTGTGATCTTTTAGAACTAGATAGAAGATGCAGAAGGGGGTTTTCGTTTTCTTGAAGTGTGTATGTTAGAATACAAGGAATATAGCATACAACTGAAAACCCATAAAAACTATAACAGATATGAACTAAATAATGAAGACCTAGTTCATAGAAAGGCATAAAATGAATAACCATCACATACACATTTCAAAATAAGCACCTTCATATTTCTGTTGTTGACGGACCAGCAACATGGTAATGAAGTTTTGCATCAAATAAATCAGCAAATGCAAATAAACAATCTACAATCATCAACACAGGCCCATAGGCCAAAAATCGATCCAAGAGCAAGAAAGAACAACTCCCACAAACTCCACTAATGGCTGCCCCAAAATGTACGGCCAGCAAGAGAAGTACGGCCAGCAAGAAGGAAAGTACGGCCAGCAAGAAAAAGAGATATGGCAGTCCTAATCTCCCTCAAAACAACAGATAAAATCAGTCCATTCTTTATCCTCTCAGCTGCACCAAAAACTATGAAGACATATCATGAATCCTCTCCAAAACTCCGTCAAAGTATATCCAACTGAAGCACAAATACAGCCACTGAGTATGGCTGTCCCAAAATCCCCTTGGGTGATCTTTCACACCTGCGGAGGATTGATACCAATAGTGGTTTCCGTCACCAAAAGCCCTGGCTGGAAGAAATCCCCCAAACCCTCATTTGCAGAGCAAATAGAAGCATAAAAAGTAATATTAAGAATGAATAACTTTTCCCACTCTTTGCCTTTTTATAACTCCACAAGTGGGTCGACCCATATGAGAGGGAAATGTTATTTTTAAATTTGCTTTTTATTCTTCAAAGGGGCACCCAAATCCCTTAGTGACTTTTTTTTGCATTTTTCCTTATTTCTCCAAAGTCACCGACATTAATTAATTAAAGTCCAAATATAATAATAAAGTATAACTTACGGACTTTAATATGAAAGCCCAAACGGTCACAGAATCCCATGAGTTATAGACCGTTGGAAAGATCTCGGCGAAATGCTCCATCTCCAATAAAGAGTTTCCCAAAATAGCCAACTTCGTGACTTACTAAAAATAGTAAGTCCCAGCCAGAATGTCAGAAACTGACCAAACGAACTCCCAGAGTTCCCTAACCACTTTGGTTAGTCTACGGGAACCAAGTATAGACTAACTCACTATAAAAAGGGGACATTACATACGGCAAATTATAGTGAGGAATCAACATACAAATTGATTCATGTTCTTTTCCGACTGCTGTTATAAATTCAGATTGTTGGCAAGTAGAAGTTCCCACCATCACCTCATCCTTATCTATCTTTTCATGAATGTCTACCATGCTACATTTCTTGTCACCACCATCTAGCTTGGATTCATGCTCATGTGATGTCAAAAGATTGTTGTCCCATTTTCTAATCCATACCATCACCTCCATAATTGATATGTTTTCCCTTACTAGCAAACTCCAAAGCATAGTTTGCAGACTCGCGGGACTCGTCGCGGACTCGCCACGACTCGCAAGTCTTGAAGCCTGCCAAGTTGACTCGGCACGAACTTGCGAGTCGAGTCCGCGTGAGTCCCTGGTCGGGACTCGCGAGTTCGACCTCAGGACTCACGCGAGTCTTGAGGTCAGACTTGCGAGTCTCGACCAGGGACTCGCGCTGTGCCTGGGACGTGCATAAAACACTCAAAAAACTTATTTTTTTCATTTTTTTCTCATTTTCACTCTTCTGCCTTGAAAAACACAGGTCTGCCATTGAAGTCAGCGTGAAAGAACCCGAGAAAACGAGAAAACGAGCTAAAGAGATCATCACCGAGCTAGGTAAATGAGCTATCTTATTTTTTTTTTGTTTTTTTCAATTCAAAATCAAAAAAATCAAGAAAAACAAGGGGAAATGTTGCCAATTTTTTTTCTATTTCCCTTAATAACCGACTTCCTACTATTTCTAGCTAGGTTTTGCCTTTTATTTTTTTGCTTTTTTTTACCAAACCCTTGCTGATTTTTTTTTTCATGTTGAACTTGAAAGAGCAATGTCATCTTCAAATCCAAGGGGAACAAGAAAAGACCCTGCATGGAAGTATGGAATACCAGGAAATAAAAAGGGTGACGTGGCATGTACCAAATGCAATAAATCGATGACAGGAGGAGTAAACAGATTAAAATACCACCTTGCAAGAATACCTGGGCAAGGTGTGGATGCATGCCCTAGGGCGACTCCTGAGTTGATTAGAGAGATGAAGGCCCTTCTTGCTAACTATGAGATGAAAAAGATGAAAGACAAAAAGCAAAAGATGCACTAGCAGCAGCGATGAGTGGATCCACTTCTACCCCAAGTATCCGTTAGCCACATTCATCTTTTGGTGAGAGTCCTGAGGGTTCTTTCTCTACTCCTATTGCTGGTGCTAGGACCAAATTTCTTTGTTCCACGCAATGTTCCAGGAGCACAACCTTCACTTGAAGGTACCGGTTGGAATAAGGAAAAGCATCATGAAGCTAGGATGGCAGCAACAAACTTTTGGTACTACAATAATTTACCTTTCAATGTGGCGAACAACCCATATTGGGAAGGTTTGGTGAATGCCCTTATAGTTGCAGGTAAGGGGTTTAAGACCCCAACATCCAGAGATTTGAGTGGGCCATTGCTAGAGGAAGCCGTAAAAAATACACATGTTGTGGTTGATGAGCAAAAGAAATTTTGGCGAAGAAAAGGCTGCAACATTTTATCTGATGGGTGGATAGATGGACGAAATAGGACTCTACTTAACTTTTTGGTGGCCTCTAATGGTGGATTGGTGTTCCTAAAGTCGATAGATGCCTTCAATGAAATAAAAAATGCTGAGACTTTATACAATTTATTAGATGGGGCGATCCAAGAGGTTGGGGTTGATAATGTTGTCCAAATTATCACAGACAACGCAACTGCATATGTAGCTGCAGGTAGACTACTTATGGAGAGGCATCCCACAATTGCATGGTCTCCTTGTGTTGCACATTGCTTGGACTTGTTGCTAGAGGACATTGGCAAGATTGGATGGGTCAAAAGTGTGGTTGAAGATGCTAAAAATGTTACAAAATTTATCTACAACCGCACTTGGGTGCTTTCCTTGATGAGGAGATTCACAAATGGCAAGGACCTTGTGCGACCAGGAGTGACATGATTTGCTAGCCACTTCCTCACATTGCAAAGCATTCTTAGTGCCAATGCTCATCTCATGCAGATGTTTGTGTCCGATGAATGGAAGCAGTCCCCATTTACCGCTAAACCTGAAGGGAAGAGGATTGCAAACATAGTTTTTGATCAGACATTCATAAAAAATGCAGAGGAGTTGATCGGGGTAAGTAACAAACACAAAAATAAATTTTATAAATTATACATGATATTCTATTTGCTGTTTTTTTTTGAAGGGTTAATTTTGTTTTGATTTTTTTAGGTGACAGAACCCTTGGTGAGGGTTCTTCGTATGGTGGATGGAGAGGGCATGCCGATGGGTTTCATATATGAGGCCATGGATAGGGCCAAAGAGGCCATTTCACATTATTATGGTGGAAACAAACGAAAATATGAAATCATTTGGTGCATGATTGATAGGAGATGGACAAACCAACTCCACCAGCCGATACATGCCTTTGCCTACTTCTTGAACCCGAAGTTTTACTTCTCAGACACATTTAAGGCTGATGAGGAGGTCATGGCAGGTGTTGTCGGATGCATTGATAGGATGGTGCCTGATCTTGAGATGAGAGACAAGGTGCTTGATGAGTTGGAGGTGAGATTTGTTACATCTTATTTATGAATTTGCAATGTTCATTGTTGACTATCTATGAATTTTCTATATTTGATTTAACTTTATTTTTAAATTTTATCTATTCAAGGTCTACAAGGGTGCAAAGGGGAGACTCTTTTCCTCACAACAAGCAATTGAAAGGAGAGGAAAACAACAACTAGGTAAAAGAAAATTTGTTCAGTAGTATACTGCAAGATGAAATTAGAAATTTGATTCTTACTTTTTTTTACTTTATTCTTAATTTCTTAATACTTATATTTTTTAAATGTGTTTTTGTAGATTTATGGTGGGAGAACTATGGTGCTGGCGTGCCAAATCTTCAAATGCTAGCCATCCGTGTCTTGTCGCAGCCATGTAGTGCTTTTGGGTGTGAACGTAATTGGAGTTTATTTGAGAACATTCACACAAAGAAGAGAAACAGGTTGACCCAGCAGTGCCTAAATGATTTGGTTTTTGTTCGATACAACCTTCGCCTTCGAACTAGAAAGGTGGAGGGTGTTTCACATGAGTCCATCGACTTGGATAATATTGATCCATATGGTGAATGGACTATTGATGAACAAAATGATGATGCTGATGTCTTCCTTACTGATGAGGATCTTGCTGAAATGGAGAGAGCAACAGTAGAAGAAGAAGCAGCATTGGAAGCAATGGCAGACGAATACACTTTTGAAGAAACCTCTCCTAGTCCTCATTCTCCTCATTTGGATACTGTAGCAGCACCTATTTGTTCTAGGCCTTCAAAATTGACTTTCATTAGGAGGGGAAAGAGGAGGATGTTATAGATTATATTTGGTTGTTAATGTTTTCCTCATTTTGACATATGATTATATGTAAACATTTATGATGTTGTTATACATTTTGAAAGTTTGAAACTATGATGAAATTTCAATTATTGAGTGTTTGATGATCATATGACGTGTAATATTTGAATTGCGACAAATTCATAATCAAATTAGGCTCTTATGTTCTCTAAATGCATTAATTTCTTTTGTTTTTTTAAAAAACTGTGCTTTTTTTTTGCTGAGTCCTAGCTGAGTTTTTGTCACGAGTCTGTGCCGAGTCCAATTTTGGGCTGTCAAGTCCGCGGCGAGTCCGAGTTTGCAAACTTTGCTCCAAAGTGTAGTATGCAGGACAAACCAAACATTATCAAAATGCAAGATCTTCTTAGTAAGCAACCTTTTAGTCTCCCTAATCAGCTCTCTAAGACAAAATGCTTCATATGATCTTAACAATTGTCCTTCCATTATAGATGTTGCATGGCTAACCAAATTGAAATCAATAATGTTCCATTCCACACAAATGGATATAACACTTGTGGCTGATCCATCAAGTGTGTGACCAATATCATCATTGTTTTGAGCCTTCAAATAGCTCTCTAAAAGAGGAAAGTCATAGACCTCATGATGCAAAGTAGATGCCCAAACTGAATTTCCTAAATCATTCCTCCTTTCTTCTTCACACAACTCAACATGCTCTTCTTGTGGGCTTACCTCAAGAAGTTCTTCCCTTGTATACTCAACATCCACACATTCTTCTTTTGTAATAAATAAGGATCTAATGTATGATTCTCTATCTTCTTGCATTATCTATCAGATTGCATCCTTCCTTGACTTCTTGTAAGTGTTGTCTTGCTTGGGCAGCAAGCATCTTGGCCTTCTTAGCTCTTAGAGACCACCCATCACACAACCTTCATGTCCTTTTAACATCTTCCACAATATGGTGAACAAAATCAGGACCTTTGTGGTTTGAATCCACAATATATATCTCGTGTGTAACACTCTCAAGTCGAGTCCCAACATAGGAAGACGCACCAACACTATTACCTTCATGTGAAATGGATGCTACCTCATGATTAGAACTGCTATTGCAAAAGTTAGAATAGGTGTCATACCTTGGTGTCATGTTTTCAACATCTCTAATGGGCTGATCCATGACTGTAATCTCTTCCACTGTGTGATCAACATGAAGACTCAACGGTGTACTATTTGTCTCCTCTTGATGCAAAGTTTTTTCTTCTTTAAGACTCCTGTATGATAACTGATTTTTGCATTGATTGTGTTCACTTATACGCTGCAAATTACAAACGAGTAATTCCTCTTTCTTTCCTTGCTCTTGCACCTTTAGCTCTTCTTTTCTCCCAATGCTTTCTTTGCTATCTTTTAATTTTTCTTCCTTTCTTTGCTGCTGATATGGACTTGTAAACATCAAGTCACCTTCATCCTCATTCGGTATACCCAGAAATTGTGTGAATGAAAATATATCTTGTATGTTTTGAGGAAGAGAGCGATACTTATCATAGCTGGCCATAATGGCTTTATTTGTTGGCGAGGCATGAGAACTCTTAGCTGTTCTTGTAGATGGAGATGAACCATTAAAGTACCTAATTTTCCTTGAAAGTGAATATTCTAAATGATGCAATTCCTGAATGATCTTATATTGTGTTTTTTCAAACTCTTTCCATGCCTGTTTATTGTTGGACAACCCTGCCATGATGACCTACCTCGCTGTCCAAAACTGAAAACCAATTCCAAACTGAAGTATACACAACTCGATTTCACCCAATAGGCTGGCAAGAACCTGGGCCCTGTGGGTTATGGGCCCACTGAACAATCTTCTCTGTTCCTTGGCGATATACCTCTTACCCCTATCACTCTAATGTATGAACAAACTGTCTAATACCCAAACGTTGGCAAGAACAATGGCTCTAAAACCACTGTAATATCCCGTTTTAAGATATCCTCTAAACACTGATCAAACACTTGTTATCTGATTAACAAAACTGGTTGTAGATATAGAAAGTGATTCAAATTAAAGATTTGAATCAAATCACGGCTCTATGATAATCTAGTGCATATACTAATCCTTTAATGCTCAATTTAACAATTTCATGAATTACATAGACAACAGATACAAAATGATGATAAACTAAAACTGATCTGATTTATTTCAATCAAAACATTTTTCATATAACAGCCAGTCAATTCAGGCAAGCATGCTATTACAACTCAGAAAGTAAATATCCTTTAAACTAAAATGACAACTAGGTTTCTGCTGTAATAGAACTGGACTTCTGCAACTGTACCTTCAAACTTATTCTCTGATATTACTGATTGTGTGACTTTCTGTGACAATATTGAATGTAATGTCTGAATATAGAGACCTGTAATATAGCCTGTCTGTAATATGTCAGAACTTGTCTCCCTTTGGAGCAGCAGACTTAAACCTTGAACAATCCTTCCGCTAAAATGAACCCAAACATATGAAACAATACTTCAATATGCTACGGTGGCTCTAGAGAGGGTCCCACAATCCATTAAGAATTAAAGTTTCATTTCTTAATTTTACAGCTTCTCATAGCAAATTGCTGACTGAGCTGATAGTCAAATCTGGTTCCCCTTTTGCCAGCATTAAGATTATATCAATGAACTTAACTAATCCTTGTATGCGCTCCCTTCTAAGAAGAAATTCCTCAACAAAATATTATTTCATGCTATAAACTAAAACACACGATCTCCTTAGCTGTGCTGGCTGAGTGAAATGCTGCTTCAATCATTCACGTCTCCTTTTAAGACTTCTCCTTTGCGGTGAATATACTTGCTGGGACCCGCGAATCTCCTTAGTCGCTGAAATGTCTTCAGGCACCCACCTTAACAATCACCAATCCCTTTCCTTGTTAAAAACCGTCAATATTTCTTGGGTACGGCTAGGTCTGGCCCACCAATAAAGATTTCCTCCTTGATAAAACTTACGCCAACTTCACAAGGGTAGGGCAATCTGAAGCATGAAGAAAATGGCTTGGAATGGTACGATCCTTCCAAAGGGCCTCTAAAATTGCATAATGGAATTCAAACTCCCACTTAGCATAAAAACACTAATTTATGATATCAAATTCAAATCACACACAACACCTCACAAATTTATTATTTGCCAAAACACTGCAGAGGGAAACATCAACTGAAATCTAAAATCTCTAATAGGCCCACATGCAACCTCCGTATGAAGCTGCTCCGTAGAATCAGCTAGAGGTTATCTTTCAAACCCAAAACCAATGTCAACCCTGAGGGTTTTCGTCCTCAAAGGCCTGAGATCAATTGGAAATCCAATAACATTTCATTATCAACAACATCAAGCATGAGCATCAAGAAGAGCCCTCACCTCTTTTTATATTTTCTTCCTTTAGAGTTTTTGGAAACTTCCTTGAGAGTTCTCGGAAACTTCCCCATATGGACGCCACACATGAGAGGGAAACTTCTTTTTAAAAATTAGAAAAAGACACTTCTTTCCTTCCTTTTCCAATATTTCCCTAGGCGTTCCCTTTTGACAATTAATTAATTTATCTTTTAATTTATCCTTAAATGCTCACATGGTCCCTCTTTTAAAACAACATTAAGTTGTGTCTCCTAGGCGTTGGGGTACAACTTAACTTTATAATATTTTATTATGCCAAAGTTGCCTTTTTGTGAATATATTAATAATAAAGTGCTTATGTTATATTATTCTTGTCCATCCCAAGCAAGAATTGCCAAGGAAGAACTCAAATGCCATACTCTGCCATAGATCATGCTGCCAGAAATAGTGCTTACTAAAAATAGTAAGCTCAAGAAAGTCCTCGGATGCCAATGCATGTCATATCACCCTGAAGCTCTCTGAAAACCCAGAAAGAATCTAGTAATCAAACTGCCATACATTGACAAACAGATCCCCAAAAGCTCAGAAGAGATCACCACATAGCTGGAAACCCTAATTATTGCCTCCGACTAGCCTACGAGCCTCCGAAATAGGCTAACGGTCAATCCTGGATATCACTAATGAGAAGAGGACATTACAGGGAAGTTTAATGTTAAGACTGATCACAATAGCTTGAGGTTCTTTATGAATCAAAAGGACCTAAATGACAGACAACAAAACTGGGTAAGCAAAATACAAGCATACGATTTTGATATTGAGTACGTGAAAGGGGAAAATAATGTTGTAGTAGATGCTTTATCACGGTGACCCCAATTGAACACCCTAACAAACATTACCGCGGATTGGAAGAATGACATCATTGTAGACTATGTCAAAGACCCACAAGCTAATAGTATCCTGGAAGGGAATTTACCCAATGAATAGTATAAAGTAGTAGGAGAGATTATCCTATATAAAAATATAATATTCCTTGTACCCAACTCAAAGATGAAGGATAAGATCATTAGAGAACATCATGACAATCCTTTAGCCAGCCACCAAGGGTACTATAAAACCTACAAACAAATAAGGGAGAGATACTCTTGGAAGGGCCTCAAAAGAGATGTCTTGAAGCATGTACAAGAATGTTTGACCTGTCAAAAAAATAAAACCGAGCAAAACCACCTAGCAGGTTTTCTTCAACTCTTACTATTCCAAATCAAAAATGGGAAAGCATCTCAATGGACTTCATAACAGGGTTACCTAAGGCTCAAGGGAAAGATTGCATCTATTTAGTAATGGATCGACTCACCAAGTACGAGCATTTCATGGCAATATCCACCGAGTACCGAACTCCACAAATAGCAGAAATATTCTTCAAAGAAGTCTTCCGATTACATGGTATTCCAAGGAACATTATCAGCGACCAAAACAATTGATTCCTTAGCCTATTTTGGCAGGAGCTCTTCCAATTAGTAGGGACTGAACTAACACCCATCACAAGTTACCATCCTCAAACAAATGGAAAGATTGAAATAGTTAACAAATGAATTGAAGGATACTTGAGGAATTATGTCACCAACCAACAGAATGCATGGATAAAATGGTTACACCTTGGGGAATATTGCGACAATACCACTCATCACATGTCAATTGGGATGAGTCCATTCAAGGCCTTATACGGATATGAGGCAACCTCTTTTGGAAGTTTGGTTCTCCAAGAAAGCCAAGTACCAGGAGCCAAGGATTTCGTGCAACAAAGCATGGACATCATGAACGCTCTCAAGGACAATCTTCACCACGCCCAAAACCAACAAAAGATCTATGCTGATCGAAATCGCATCGAAAGAACATTTGAAGTTGGAGATTTGGTTTTCTTAAGACTACAATCGTACGAGCAGTCCTCAATTAAGGTTAGTAGAGTAGAAAAACTTAAACCCCGGTTTTATGGACCATACAAAGTTCTAAGAAGGATAGGTGAGGTAGCCTATGATTTGGAATTGCTCGAAGACAGCATAATTCACAATGTTTTTCACATATCCCAACTTAAAAAGGCCCTTGGACAGCAAGTTATTCCATGTGTGGAATTACCCCCACTTGATGAAGGCAAACTAAACTTGGAACCAGAAGCAGTACTCAACATGAGGGAGAAGCGATTGAGAAATAAAACTATTTCGGAATTCTTAATCAAATGGAAGGGCCTACCTGAGGAAGATGCTACATGGGAAGGAGAAGTGATCTTTAACCATCCAAATTTGCAATTGCTTGAGGACAAGGAATCTTACGTAGGGTAGACTGTCATGCCCCCGCCGAATTTATATTCCTTTGGGCTGACTTCAAGATAAATGTCTTAATTGCATTCGATTATATTTTAAAGAGGTTTAAATTAAAGATTTAAACAAACCTTAGTTATGTTGGACGACGCCAATAGGAGAGGCCGACATCATGGTTAATAGGATTAACTAAATATATTAAGCGATCCATATTAAATGAAGAGGTGCGACCGATAGGAAGAGATATATCCCATGGCAAAGGATACGATGTTTTCATGAAGTTGCCACTATGGAGGAGATATAAAAGGAGACACAAATGACATCAAAGAGGGCATCAATCATTGATTGAATATAACAGCAAACATTCGAATTCCATCTACAAAAATATATATATTTATTCAGTCATATAAACTATTGTGGACAGCAAAGGAATACATTGCAAATCTTGAACTGAACTAGAAGTTCAATAAGAATCATTACTGAATATACTAAGGAACATCATGTCAGATCATTGTGTAGATGTATTAACTATTACTTACCTTTACTTATTGCATATCATTGTCATATATATAAATACATAGAATATTACAATAAATTGTCAACATGGACAAGGAGGAAATATGCACTATGGGAGAGATTAGCTAAAGGCACCCTTTGACAGTGACAAGTAGGGAGAGAACAGCTACTAGGGCACCCTATTGTCCTGTAAAGGGAGAACGACTAAGGGCACCCGAGGGCAAATTCTCCTCCTAATCTCCATGTTGAGGGTTTATTGACAAATTCAAGATCACCAGTCAAAGAAGAATGGTGAGGGGATTGCTTGGAGGGAGAATTATTGTCTGAAGGCACCCTGCCATGCCTCCCTGTACCTCCTCTTCTATGACTGAATTCTGTAAAACAAACTGAGTTAGCTGCATGATAATGAATATATAATCTCTCTCTATATTGATATTGTTTATGAATTTGAATGCAATATAATCTTGTCTAACCCTAATGATTAAAGATGTATATATATATATATATCTATATTTTGTATATGTTTTCCTATGTTATGACTGCAGAACTCAAGTCCAAGAATTATGTAATTTTGAAGATATTCTAAGTGGTAAATCATAAACCCTATACCTAACTTATGACATTTGAATTTCTAGGGCAATTTAGGTAAGGGACATTACAAGTAGGTTTGTGCCTACAACAGAAAATCAATATATATAAGCAATATTTTGTAGTGGTTTTATCCCGCAAGGGTTTCCACGTAAAATCGTGTGTTCTCTGTGTTTATAATTGCTAGATCTTACATGTGTGATTTATTGTGATTGGTTGAAGTTTGAAAAGTGAAAGTTTTAATATATACTGATTCACCCCCATCTCAGTATAACCATGTGCTCATCAAAATAAAATAAAATAAAATTACTAATCCAAATCACTATAAACAATTGTTTTCTAATGGGCACGGCCTTGCATATAGGGTGGGCATTCACAAGGCACACGACTTGTATGCAGGGTGTTGCCCTATATATATATGCACGCGGCTTGCATATAGGTCTCATGGCCCATTTATAATTTTCTAAAAATCTTATACTTCCATTAAATCTTTTTCATTTTGATATATATATATATCACAATATAAATAAAATAATATAAAATTTATATGTAATTAAATTTTATGTATACATAGAGAGAGAGAGAGAGAGAGAGAGAGAGAGAGATGTCAAATTTATGTTAAATTCAACCTTTATAGAGGGAATATTGTTAAGTCGAGTTTAAGTTGTCTTCGTAACTGAATTTAAAAAACAGGGTAAACATCTATTGAAAAACAGTTAAGCAAATCAAAGGAGAATGATGAGGAGAATTTGTTCATCTTTTGGAATTAATAGTTATGGTTCCATTTAAAATGAATTCACATTGATTGGAATTCAAGAATTCCATATACTAAAATTATTCTCTTCTTTTCTATTATTCGTATTCCATGATAAGATATAGGCATGTATAGGAGCATTAATCTAAGTCATGTATTCTGTTGCATAAGATGATTGCGATCTTGATGCAACTATAGAACGACCGACCTGATCAAAACAATCCAAATGAAGGGGGCCCACCACCCAAAGAGGAATGATCTGTACTAATTGATTTATAGACTACAATTAGTGTTGATGCTTTAAAGGACATTACTGTGACTAGCTAAACCTTAGACATCATTTTTGGTTCTAAGAAGATATTAAAGATCATATAGTTTAGTACATATCTTCAAAATTGTGTACATGACCTACCCTACTAGACTAAGGGAGTAGCTTTACCTTAAACCACCTCTATTGAACCAAGAATAAACATTGCTTGAACAATATTCTTTTGACCTCATCTAGCTGGATGGTCAAATCTACCTCAAATTTTGATCATATGAAGTACATTTGACCTAAAAATTATCATGCCAAAAATCAAAGTCAAACCAAATTCACTAGAAAGTTGGATTAGTAATAGTAGCGAATGAAGAACATCATTCTTGATTCCATGGAGATGTAGGCAATTCATTGGAATAAAGAATTCCCTGGAGTTAGATAAATGAATCTTTGTCATTTAGTGCTTGTATTCGTATCACAAACAGGTTTCATCATCACCCTATTAGAGAAAATTAGGTAAAATGGAACGTTAGGTCAAGAGCAAAATAACATGTAACACTAACTCGACTACATTAAAATGATAGTATGATATGAATAACACATGTTTGCATCTCAAACCCCAAGAAACAAATCTGTAGGTTAGAGGTGTGTGTGCGCAAAAGCTCCAACTAATAAAGGAAAAAACAATAAACTATCTTATATAATTTAGCTTATATCAATTGGATTGGATTTAAAATACTTGCTAAGTGGAATTTAGATGTTTCCAGGACAGTAAGGTTATATTTCCTATAATAAATGGTACATAATGAATGGATTATGTTTGTTAAGAGTGAAGTAATGTAGTTTAGTGGTGGAGTAATATACTATTGTTGCATTATAGGTAGGGTTTGGGAGTTGACAATGGATTATGTTTGATGTTGAAAGTGAATTATGATTGAAATGCTTGAATGAGATATTTAATAATTCTTGTCATGATTAAATAAGACCCAGTATAGTTTATATTACAATATGAATTATCGTTGTCACACTTTGATTCAATATTAATGATGGCAATTACATAAGGGGGTTTCTACACAAAGAATAGATGGCATTGTAGAATTAAAGCACAACAATAATGAATCATGATTGAATTATTAACCTTTCATGAATAAAAATAAAAGGGGATAAGTTTAGTATCCACTAAACTAGATACACATATCTTTTGACTTATACATGCTTAAGAATGATGGATAAGTAGCAATGATGTCATGTCCCCATAACTTATAATTATGTATGTATTAATATTTAATAAATATATATATTATTTAATAAATAATATTAAATAATCATATTATATAAATAATATTTAATATATAATATATTTATTTATAAGGATATATATATTATATTATATAAATAACAAATATACTATATTGGAATATTATTATAATTATTATATATGTTAATAATTAAATATTATTATAATTATAAATATATATAAATAAATATAAATATCAAATATCATTATTATTTAATAATATAAATATTAAATCAAATATTATAAATATAATAATAGGAACTTATACCATAGCTGCGTTCCATCCTTGGCAACGATTAATAACAAGTATTGGATAGCTGCGATTAAGGCAGCAATTCATATGTTAAAATCAAATATTAAACAAATGATCATGAGAAGTATTAATAACTAAGATATGCGATTAAAATAGTAAAAGATGATAATCATAAAGTCAGCGATCCTTTTAGAATATGGAGGAGGCTGCGGTTTATTCCAAAGCATCGATTCCTAATTCGATTCATATGGATATACAAGAAGCTGCAATGATCATATTAATGTTCTGTTATACATTCATAATATAAATATAACTAATGTGCCTTAGAGATAATATAGCCTCTTTATAATATAAATATAACTAAACTTATTAATGTAAGGGAAGGCAGTGGTAATCTCTATGCCTCTTTCATGAATGGTCGCTTCTCTTTGTAATGCCCCTCCATTCTCATCTTGGATGTGCAGATGGTCTGGCTAAGGAGCATGAAGATGAAGATAAAATAATAGGAATATTTAGGGTATGTTAGACAGTTGATGTTGTACATTATATGATGTTGGTAGATGCTACATTCATGTTGATGACATTCCTAATTATGCTCATGTGTGGTTTCATATGACAGTTAGTATGTTTTATCGATAATCTTTGTTGCGACACTGATAATTTATATGCTCTGACATTGTTTTACATTCAGGTGATTATGATGTTGATCTTACTATGATTGTCATATGTTAGAATTGATTTTTATGTGATTGATTCTGTATCATAGGATGTTATGTTGTGATGTTTTGTGTGGATTAATCTTATTATGTGTATCATGCGATTATCTGATGATGGTTCTTATTTAGTCATTCAGTAACTGATTGCTATGTGTGTTGTGATTATGTGTTTGATGTGATGGTGAAAGGGACAGTGTTGCATTACTCATGTGTGAGTACCCTGCTACGCTGCGATTCCCTTTCACGGTGTATTTGACTATATGATTATATATATATATGTTTATTTGTTCGACTGTTTGGTTGCTGCAGGATGCAGGTACCAGGCATCGACTCCACCTAAATTGACAGGTCTGAGCGTGCCTTAAACCCAATGGAAATTGTTGAACGGAGATAACATGTGGTTCCCTAGTTAGCCATCATCCTTGAAAAGGATGAGTATCCAGTTTTGAACCCAATCAGTGTTGTCTATATGGGCGTAATGGTTAGTCACTGTCATTGTGGTCATGCTTTTGATCGTGCATTGTGTCAGGTATTGTTTGACATTTGGGTTATTTAGTTTGGCATTGTTTGATTGCTGCTTTGGTTAATTGTTGCATAAAAATAATATTATTAGTTATGAAAGCATTTTTGTTAAATAAATACATATATATAATTGCCTTTATGAGAATTTGAGTTTATAAAAATAAATAATGAAAAAAATAATAATAAATATAAATGCTAGCTAAAGATAAATAAATAAATTAATATAATTAAATGTTGTGTTAAGTGGCAATAAAAATAGATAATATTTATGAGTTGTCATAAAACTCATATATAGTAAATACTAAATAAATAAGAATAAAAATGATTCTTGTCTAGTTGTAAAGAAAATAAATAAGATAAAAAAATTATATTGTCTGGTTTGGTTGTAAATGATTAAAAAAAATAGCAAATTGTAAGAAAGGGATTTAGGCAGAATTTATTGCCTTTATTGGGAGGAATCTTCTAGAAGATATTGGGGGGGGGGGGGGATTTCTCTCTCATAATAATCTTCAGTAGATGGAACTTTTGGGGAGGAGAGAGGAGATGGGAGAGACTGGTTTGTGGCTACAGCAGTTGAACCCAGCATCGAATTTTCAACCCAGTCAAGCAAGCAAAATCAAGTTCCTTTGGTTCTAATTTCTGTCTCAATTTTCTGTTGAAGCAAATGTTTGATTTATGATTTTTCCTGTTGATTGTAATTTGCTTGAGATGTTAGAAGTCTTGTTATTAGATCCAATTGTGCATGTCTATATCATTGCATTTCTGGAAATCACCGATTGAAGTGACTGTCTCTCACCCATTTCATCTCTGTTTTTATAGTCTGTTGCGTCAGCCATAAATTTACTTTTACGAAATGGGTTCCTCTAATTTTTTTATATATAGTGCACAACCTAGATATCTAAATCATATCCAAAAATCAGCTATACCTAGTTTGTCATTGTTGAGAAATGAATATTTTGTGATTCTCTACCTCTCATCTATTTTGTCTCTGTTTTAGCAGTCTGTTGCGTTAGCCATAACGTTATTTTTACGAACTAGGTTTCTCTAATTTTTTTTATATATGGTGCACGACCTGGATATCTAAATCATATCCAAAAATCAGCCATATCCAGTTTGTCATTTTTGAGATAGGAATATTTTGTGACTGTCTACCTCTCACCCATTTCGTTTATGTTTTAGCAGTCTTTTATGTTAGCCATAACTTTATTTTTATGAACTGTGTTTCTCTAATTTTTTTATATATGGTGCACGCCCTGGATATCTAAATCATATACGAAAATCAACCATACCCATTTTGCCAGTTTTGAGATATAAATATTTTGTGACTGTCTACCTCTCACCTATTTCGTCTCTGTTAAAAATAGTTAGTTGTGTCACCAATAACTCTATATTTTCGAACTGGGTTTCTCTGAGATTTTTTCAACAAATTTATTTTGTGCATATCCTACGATCATTGTTTTCCATCATATGACTCTCTTTGAGGCATTCTACCAATCAGTCTGCGTGCCCTGTTTATGCTTTCACATTTTGCATTGTTGGTAGTTTCTAAAGCCTTCTCAACAAATTCATTTTGTACTGATCCTATCATATGCATGTGGTTAAGAGTGTGGTAGATTTGATGAAGATGTTAGATCTATAAGAATGTTTTGTTGTTCTGTATTCCTTTCCTCTCAAGCTAACCTTAGAACAAGGTTCTTTCATTGTAGCTTCGGGTTTTGTATCTTGTGATTCTAACTAGTGTAAGATATTTATAGCATTCTAATATTATAGGCTTTTAGCCTTGCTTATACAGTTATATTTAATAGTATTTACAAAATTGTTTAGATTATTAATGAAATCTACATCAGTGTAAATAGTGTAAATAATTGTTGTGTTTAATTTGTATGCCTTAGGGTTATTTGCATGTTGTTCGCAATCATTTTAATTAAATGAAATTAACATAAGTCTTGAGAATTATTAGTTAAAATATTGTTGCTCATGGACACTTATATCTTATGATCATATTGTAACTGCTACTGGTGATTAGAAAGTTATAGTTCCATATTATGGAGATAGATTCACTTTATAATTGTTAGATGATTGATCATGCTTAGATTAATGTTACATTCCTTAAAAATATTGTTGAAGGGTATTAGTTTATGATGTGCTTTGAGAGTGAATGTGATGTGAAATCATTGTGTTTTTCAATGGTGTCATGTGTTGTGTCATTTGGGAAAGTTGTTTCCAGAGTCCTAGGAGGGTGTGATTGTGTGGGGGTCGGCTATGTGTGCATCATATGAAATACATTCTTGAAATATTGTCTCCTATTCATGTTAGTATGATACATGTGCAAGATGGATAATGCCTTGCTCAGCGTACCTATTCATGTTGTTATGATGACTATGCAAGATGGATAATGCCTTGCTCAGTGTACCTATTCGTGTTGGTATGATACATGTGCAAAATGGATAATGCCTTGCTCAATGTACCTATTCATGTGGTTATGATGACTATGCAAGATGGATAATGCCTTGCTCAGTGTACCTATTCATGTTGGTATGATACATGTGTAAGATGGATAATGCCTTGCTCAATGTACCTATTCATGTGGTTATGATGACTATGCAAGATGGATAATGCCTTGCTCTGTGTAATGTGAAATGATGTGTATTTTGTGTTGTAAATACATTATGATGAGAATGTGGTAGTTCATGCTTGGTTTATGTTTTGGGACAAGAATTGGTCCCTGCGATTATGATTTGTATGCAAGAAGGCAAATGCCTTGCATTGTATATGTTACTTGTCATTGTGATGGTAAGGGTCTCCTAGATGCAAGTAGGGGAGTGGCTTTCAATGTGGGGCCGGTGCCCAAAGTGGCTACCAGGATAACCCATTGGAAGTTTTTAATCCAGTGATAACTTAATAATAAATTTAAAGGGTTGGGTAGTTTCCACACTAAATAAGATAAGTGGATGCCTCACCCATGCTTGTAGTGCTCGTTCAGGCTAAGGATGGGATGAGAAAGCCGTGGTTGGCAAGATCAACTTCCTTGTCCTCACGAAAGGAATGTTGGTTCCGCATGTGTCACCCTATGGGGCCGACGTCTAGTGAGAGACTGTCAAGATAACCATAGATGGGGGCCGGCATTTGGACTGCCAGGATAACCCATGGATGGGGGCCGGCGTTCGGTGAGAGACTGCCAGGATAACCCATGTTAGGACCATGCGATGACACTCTTCCCTACTGCAGCCTAGCACTCCCTAATGTGTGTTTTTCCCTTTCATTGTGTGATTGCCTCTGGAAGTGTTGTTTGATTTACTTGTGATGTTCTTATTTTTGACCCATGTTGTATTGAAGTCTTGTGTAGTCCTTGCACCTATTAGTCTATTGTCTTTCTTGATTATTTTCTTAGTGGGACCTTATTGTTATCTCCTAGCACGGGGGGTGGACCTTAGGGTTCCACATGGTCGGGTGGTTGTGCTTTATCTCCATTGGTTTCCCTTGCTGTTGTTCGTGCATGAGAAGGATGTACCTTGTATGGCCGATTTCAGATCTTGCTCTAGCTTGAGGAGACAGATATTTATGATCATGTTTCAGTCTTGTATATCAGTTGAATCATGTACTGTTATCTTGATATATGTACTCCAATGTAATGTTGTACTCTCTTGTAAAGGAACTTGTCTATGTACTCATGATCCTATGTGTAGGATTCTGATGTTACTTATTTGATGATATAATATGGAATTGTATGTGTTTATTTATCTGATGCAATTAGACTTAGAATGAACTATGTTTGTTAGTTAATTCATAATGTTGGTTAGATCTTGTTTTAGTTTGTTAGTAATGCAGCCGTGGAACCCTAGAGGATAAAGCTTAATTTAAATGTTATGAATAAATATATGATTGTTGTTATTTCTTTCATTTAAAAAAAAAAATATTTGACCTTTTTGTAAGCTTAGTTGTGTTATCCTCTGGGATCCTTGGCGGGGCGTTACACTCTTTATAAGAGGTATAAAGAAGATATAAATGGAAGAAGAGAATGGGAATTCCAAGACAGCAAGAAAGAAATACAATTCAGTTATATTCATCAATCCATCAAACATCTCATCAATCATTCAATTTATCATCAAACATCATTCAAGCAACAACTCACAAACATCATTTATTCATACAATCTGTAGTCAAGGATTATAGCAGCCTTTATATCAGCAAGGCAAAACAATATATATTTCTGATCTAATACATCTAGGCAGAAATTGCCATATAAGGGTCCATCCATAAGAGGTGGAAATCTTATCAAAACTGATATAGATCCTTGCATAAAGGAATTTTGAATATTGCAACAGCCTTGTGAGAAATCAAGGCAAAGCATCATCATTGGTGATCTATAGGATCACTTATACTTCCTTCAGGAGAGCAAATCTACAAATCGGTATGACATTTCTAACTTATATATATATATAACGATACTTAGTCTTGGCCATGATATACGAGGGGCGTGTGTCTTGCCACGTCATTAATCTTTGTCTATTGCCCCTATGAGGACGTTTGGGTCGTTAGGGAAGGACGGTTTATTATTATTATTAATAAGTCTTACATAGTAGGTGACTCTCAAGTGGTGAAGTATTGCAGGGTGTAGCATGAAACCCTTGGGCCTATGGTAGTGGAGATTAGTTTGTTATTAATCTCTTACACAGTAGGTGACTCTCAAGTGGTGAAGTATTACCAGGTGTAGCATGAAACCCTTGAGCCAAGTGGTGAAGTATTGTCGGGTGTAGCATGAATCCCTTGGGCCTATGGCAGTGGAGCATTGTTATCCAACGCCTTAACGAGTATATTCCCCGCCTCCGCTAGGGTTAACGATTAGGTTAGATTAATGACCGGGCACGACGATTGCCATTCCCAAAGTATATCATGAGGCAAAAGACATATCAAGTATATTAAAGTATGAAGAAATACAATTGAATATATGCTCTCTCCAATAATGTTATCTTCTTGTTCATTATTATTGATTATGATTATGATGTATTGCTTTCATTACTAAATTCATCTTTAATAGTACTAATGTCCCTTTCTAGTAGTTATTCTTGTGTGCAGGTTAAGAGATCAAAGATATTCTAAAAGGGGACATTACAAGTGGTATCAGAGTAGTCATCTTCACATCCTGTGAATGATAAGGGACTTACACGACTCATGTGTACTCCATATATTATATCTTATACATGCCTCACGTATACTTCAACATGGATCTTCTCTCCGGTGATAATCTTATTCATCATTGATTGTCTCCACGCTATCATATCATCTCTATTATACACTTCTATGATTGAATTTACCTTCTCTACAAATTCATCTCTCCGAATTTTCAAGATGATTTCATCTTTCATGTCTTTCATCAACTATAACTTAGTATTGTCTTTTTGCAGAGGGTGTTTTCTATTTGAAGTGCCAAACTAGAGAGCCTCACTCATTATGATATAGACAAATGTAATTTTGCCCTCTCATCATTCTTCCTTGGTTAACAAAATCATGGTTCACACTCTCAAGACTAATATGTCCTTTGTTATCAATGTTAAGAATAATATAATAGATGAGATAGTTTAACCATTATCACCCACAAATCTAGTTCTTGCAAATCCTAGTCTAAATATAATGATCAAAACAATATGCCTTGACTTTGAAATATAAGTGCTAGGTTCATTTTCACTAAGGGTTGTCATACAATTTTGCCTTACTACTAATACTTCCATCTTTTGGACTGATACAATGTAGTGACCTCAACCTAACTATTATGTAGAAATCTAGCACTATGCTATGCCCTTATAATAGACTATGTTCAATTAGTTCATGGTAATGTATTGACCCCTAAGTATCTAAGGTAAAATGCAATTAACCTTTCATAGCAAGGTACTCTATTACTACCCTTAGTCTTGTTAGGCATAACCTTGACTTATAAATGTTAAGCAATATCAATTACATTGAAACCCTCTTATACCTTTCTAAAAGATTGGATAAGTAGCCAATGATCATCAAATCTAGGAGAATCTTACGAAATCTCTGTATCTTGATCATAGCTAGGTCTGCATAAGATGACATAGCATACAAATAATCCCATCAGCATTCTGACTGTCCCTATTACCATATGACCTTATGACAATGGCCACTCAAATTAACTCTGTCTATTCCTTGAATGGGGGACAATGTAGCAAGGAAGACCTATAGGATTCAGTGTCTGTACATGGCTGTCCTTACTGTTATCTTGATTAGCAGCAGACACTTGTTTTGGGATTGTTACTTCCAAATAATTATGACAATCTTCATTGTAATCAGAATTGGGATCTTAAGTAGATGCTGTTTCAGTTCCATAACAACCTTTATCACTCAGAATTTAGTGAGTTGCCTTGAGGGCAACCAAATTTGAGATTCATTATACCCTTCATCTTGTAAGGCCCTGATGTCACAAGACATGCATTGACAGTGAGATGGGATACTTTAAAACCTTCTAAAGATGCATTGACAATTATGGGATTGTGAGGACTTCTTATGGTAGTCTTCGTGAACTTGAACAGATCTAGTCTCAAAGTTTAATATTGCCATTGTAATCATTGGGGTAAGTGCACCTTCATCATCTAAGATCCCCCATGCAATGTAAAATAGTAACAGTCTCTGACAACAATCTTTCATATAGGAGCATGGCTACATTTTCAATGTTTTATAAGTCAGTTCAAGATGGAGGTAACTCTGATGGTGATCCCTCAAATGGATAGCCCAATGGGCCCAAGTGCATGATAACAGTCATAAGAATCATGAGGAATGTAACATGCTTAAGATGAGCCTATGAATGCCCCGTACAGTTCACAACAGTACCTTGGCAAATTTAAGAATTGCTCATAGGTCTGATAATGAATCTGACAGTCCTAGGCTTATGAGAGACCTTTCTCTGAGTATGAATGAAAGCATAATTCCTTTGTTATGATCCCAAATGCCTTAAGCACTACTCATTGTCCATCTTCATAATGACTTCTTGATCAATAGACCTTACCGAGAATAATCACAATTATTAAGGACTATACTACCAAGATGTAGTAGACTTTTCGTCAAGGGTTTTGGAATACTCTTCCTCATGCCAAAAAAAACCCTGTATGACAGTCTTGTGACCATAAGATTATTATCACCACTTAAATCACAACAAGCATCCCATAGATGACCATACCAAGCTAAAAACTATAGATCAGTTACACTGCCATGGAATTGATATAAAGTCTCAAGATAGTCCAGTCATGGTAAAGATTACATCATATAATTAATTACTCCTCAAGGCATTAACCTGAACATCACTCTTCTCAAATGTTTGGATCAATAATATTATAAATCATCCAAACCCAAAATTGCTTGAGGACAAGCAATCTTGAGTGGGGAGGATTGTCATGTCCCCATAACTTATAATTATGTATGTATTAATATTTAATAAATATATATATTATTTAATAAATAATATTAAATAATCATATTATATAAATAATATTTAATATATAATATATTTATTTATAAGGATATATATATTATATTATATAAATAACAATGCTATATTGGAATATTATTATAATTATTATATATGTTAATAATTAAATACTATTATAATTATAAATATATATAAATAAATATAAATATTAAATATTATTATTATTATATAATAATATAAATATTAAATCAAATGTTATAAATATAATAATAGGAACTTATACTATAGCTGTGTTCCATCCTTGGCAAGGATTAATAGCAAGTATTGGATAGCTGCGATTAAGGCAGCAATTCATATGTTAAAATCAAATATTAAACAAACAATCATCATGAGAAGTATTAATAACTAAGGTATGCGATTAAAATAGTAAAAGATGATAATCATAAAGTCAACGATCCTTTCAGAATATGGAGCAGGCTGCGGTTTATTCCAAAGCATCAATTCCTAATTCGATTCATATGGATATACAAGAAGCTGCAGCGATCATATTAATGTTCTGTTATACATTCATACTATAAATATAACTAATGTGCCTTAGAGATAATATAGCCTCTGTTTATAATATAAATATAACTGAACTTATTAATGTAAGGGAAGGTAGCGGTAATCTCTATGCCTCTTTCATGAATGGTCGCCTCTCTTTATAAGAGGTATAAAGAAATGGAAGAAGAGAATGGGAATTCCAAGACAGCAAGAAAGAAATACAATTCAAGTTATATTCATCAATCCATCAAACATCTCATCAATCATTCAATTCATCATCAAACATCATTCAAGCAACAACTCACAAACATCATTTATTCATACAATCTGCAGTCAAGGATTATAGCAGCCTTTATATCAGCAAGGCAAAACAATATATATTTCTGATCTAATACATCTAGGCAGAAATTGCCATATAAGGGTCCATCCATAAGAGGTGGAAATCTTATCAAAACTGATATAGATCCTTGCATAAAGGAATTCTGAATATTGCAACAGCCTTGTGAGAAATCAAGGCAAAGTATCATCATTGGTGATCTATAGGATCACTTATACTTCCTTTAGGAGAGCAAATCTACGAATCAGTATGACATTTCTAACTTATATATATAAGAATACTTAGTCTTGGCCATGATATACGAGGGACGTTGCGTGTCTTGCCACGTCATTAATCTTTGTCTATTGCCCCTATGAGGACATTTGGGTCATTAGGGAAGGGTGGTTTATTATTATTATTAATAAGTCTTACACGGTAGGCGACTCAAGTGGTGAAGTATTGCCGGGTGTAGCATGAAACCCTTGGGCCTATGGTAGTGGAGATTAGTTTGTTATTAATGTCTTACACGGTAGGTGACTCTCAAGTGGTGAAGTATTGCCAGGTGTAGCATGAAACCCTTGAGCCAAGTGGTGAAGTATTGTCGGGTGTAGCATGAAACCCTTGGGCCTATGGCAGTGGAGCATTGTTATCCAGCGCCTTAACGAGTATATTCCCTGCCTTCACTAGGGTTAACGATTAGGTTAGATTAACGACCAGGCATGACGATCCCAAAGTATATCATGAGGCAAAAGACATATCAAGTATATTAAAGTATGAAGAAATACAATTGAATATATGCTCTCTCCAATAATGTTATATTCTTGTTCATTATTATTGATTATGATTATGATGTATTGATTTCATTACTAAATTGATCTTTTATAGTACTAATGTCCCTTTCTAGTAGTTATTCTTGTGTGCAGGTTAAGAGATCAAAGATATTCTAAAAGGGGACATTACAAGTGGTATCAGAGTAGTCATCCTGCCATCTTATGAATGATCATGTGTACTCCATATATTATATCTTATACGTGCCTCACGTATACTTCAACATGGATCTTCTCTCCGGTGATAATCTTATTCATCATTGATTGTCTCCACGCTATCATATCATCATCTATTATACACTTCTACGATTGAATTTACCTTCTCTATAGATTCATCTCTCCAAATTTTCAAGATGATTTCATCTTTCATGTCTTTCATCAACTATAACTTAGTATTGTCTTTTTGCAGAGGGTGTTTTCTATTTGAAGTGCCAAACCAAAGAGCCTCACTCATCATGATATAGACAAATGTAATTTTGCCCTCTCATCATTCTTCCTTGGTTAACACAATCATGGTTCACATTCTCAAGACTAATATGTCCTTTGCTATCAATGGTAAGAACAATATAATAGATGAGATAGTTTAACCATTATCACCCACAAATCTAGTTCTTGCAAATCCTAGTCTAAATATAATGATCAAAACAATATGCTTTGACTCTGAAATATAAGTGCTAGGTTCATTTTTCATGAAGGGTTGTCATACAATTTTGCCTTACTACTAATACTTCCATCTTTTGGATTGATACAATGTAGTGACCTCAACCTAACTATTATGTAGAAATCTAGCACTATGCTATGCCCTTATAATAGATTATGTTCAATCAGTTCATGGTAATGTATTTACCCCTAAGTATCTAAGGTAAAATGCAATTAACCTTTGATAGCAAGGTACTCTATTACTACCCTTAGTCTTGTTAGGCATAACCTTGACTTACAAATGTTAAGCAATATCAATTACATTGAAACCCTCTTATACCTTTCTAAAAGATTGGATAAGTAGCCAATGATCATCAAATCTAGGAGAATCTTATGAAATCTCTGTATCTTGGTCATAGCTAGGTCTGCATAAGATGACATAGCATACAAATAATCCCATCAGCTTTCTGACTGTCCCTATTACTAGATGACCTTATGACAATGGCCACTCGAATTAACTCTATCTATTCCTTGAATGGGGGACAATGTAGCAAGGAAGAGCTATAGGATTCAGTGTCTCTACATGGCTGTCCTTACTGTTATGTTGATTAGCAGCAGACACTTGTTTTGGGATTGTTACTTCCAAATAATTATAACAATCTTCATTGTAATCAGCATTGGGATCTTAAGTAGATGTTGTTTCAGTTCCATAACAACCTTTATCACTCAGAATTTAGTGAGTTGCCTTGAGGGCAACCAAATTTGAGATTCATTATACCCTTCATCTTGTAAGGCCCTGATGTCACAAGACATGCATTGACAGTGAGATGGGATACTTTAAAACCTTGTAAAGATGCATTGACAATTATGCGATTGTGAGGACTTCTTATGGTAGTCTTCATGAACTTGAATAGATCTAGTCTCAAAGTTTAATATTGCCATTGTAATCATTGGGGTAAGTGCACCTTCATCATCTAAGATCCCGCATGCAATGTAAAATAGTAAGTCTTTGGCAACAATCTTTCATATAGGAGCATGCCTACATTTTCAATGTTTTATAAGTCAGTTCAAGATGAAGGAGGTAACTCTGATGGTGATCCCTCAAATGGATAGCCCAATGGGCCCAAGTGCATGATAACAGTCATAAGAATCATGAAGAATGTAACATGCTTAAGATGAGCCTATGAATGCCCCGTACAGTTCACAACAGTACCTTGGCAAATTTAAGAATTGCTCATAGGTTTGATAATGAATCCGATAGTCCTAGGCTTATGAGAGACCTTTCTCTGAGTATGAATGAAAGCATAATTCCTTTGTTATGATCCCAAATGCCTTAAGCACTACTCATTGTCCATCTTCATAATGACTTCTTGATCAATAGACCTTACCGAGAATAATCACAATTATTAAGGACTGTACTACCAAGATGTAGTAGACTTTCGTTGGGTTTTGGAATACTCTTCCTCATGCCAAAAAAAACCCTGTATGACAGTCCTGTGACCATAAGATTATTATCACCACTTAAATCACAAGAAGCATCCCATAGATGACTATACCAAGCTAAAAACTATAGATCAGTCACATTGCCATGGAATTGATATAAGGACTCAAGATAGTCCAGTCATAGTAAAAATTACATCATATAATCAATTACTCCTCAAGGCATTGACTTGAACATGATTCTTCTCAAATTTTTGGATCAATAATATTATCAATCATCCAAACCCAAAATTGCTTGAGGACAAGCAATCTTGAGTGGGGATGACTGTCATGTCCCCATAACTTATAATTATGTATGTATTAATATTTAATAAATATATATATATTATTTAATAAATAATATTAAATAATCATATTATATAAATAATATTTAATATATAATATATTTATTTATAAGGATATATATATATATATATTATATTATATAAATAACAAATATACTATATTGGAATATTATTATAATTATTATATATGTTAATAATTAAATATTATTATAATTATAAATATATAAATATTAAATATTATTATTATTATATAATAATATAAATTTTAAATCAAATATTATAAATATAATAATAGGAACTTATACTATAGCTGCGTTTCATCCTTGGCAACGATTAATAGCAAGTATTGGATAGCTGCGATTAAGGCAACAATTCATATGTTAAAATCAAATATTAAACAAACGATCATCATGAGAAGTATTAATAACTAAGATATGCGATTAAAATAGTAAAAGATGATAATCATAAAGTCAATGATCCCTTTAGAATATGGAGCAAGCTGCGGTTTATTCCAAAGCATCGATTCCTAATTTGATTCATATGGATATACAAGAAGCTATAGTGATCATATTAATGTTCTGTTATACATTCATAATATAAATATAACTAATGTGCCTTAGAGATAATATAGCCTCTATTTATAATATAAATATAACTAAACTTATTAATGTAAGGGAAGGCAACGGTAATCTCTATGCCTCTTTCATGAATGGTCACCTCTCTTTATAAGAGGTATAGAGAAGATCTAAATGGAAGAAGGGAATGGGAATTCCAAGATAGCAAGAAAGAAATACAATTCAAGTTATATTCATCAGTCTATCAAACATCTCATCAATCATTCAATTCATCATCAAACATCATTCAAGCAACAACTCACAAACATCATTTATTCATACAATCTGCAGATTATAGCAGCCTCTATATTAGCAAAGCAAAACAATATATATTTCTGATCTAATACATTTAGGCAGAAATTGCCATATAAGGGTTCATCCATAAGAGGTGAAAATCCTATCAAAACAATAGTTCCATGGAGTTTCGGGGATGGGGACGGGGGGACGCGTTTCAGGGATGGGGGGTCTAATTTTGGGTGCAGTGGGGGGAGTCAGGGGGACGGCACCGGTGCGCCGGTGCGCTGAAATACATATAGTATTTGAAAAATTAGTTATAAAAAGATGTATAACTGTAGAAGCCTAAAGAATAACTTAATAAGTAAAGTTTAGAGTTTAAACATATTGCGCTGAAATACAACCTTTGCTAGCATCATCCCTGCCTGTGTCAAAATGGGAGCTTTGGAATAGGGTATGGACATCCATCAAAACATAAAGGATAGAGGAATTTTGTCAGATGTTGTAGTTAACTGCCCTGTTAGACATGTATGCAAAATGTGGAAGCATAGACAAGGTATGTGAACTGTTTGACAGAATGCCTCAAAGAAATGTGGTCTCATGGACTGCAATGATTGCAGGATATGCACAAAATGGATTTGTTGAAAAGGCTTTAGAAATTCAAATTTTAAAGCAAATGCAACTGGCTGGTGTAAAGCCAAATTCCACAACCTTTGCCATCATCCTCCCTGCCTGTGTCAAAATGGGAGCTTTGGAATAGGGTATGGACATCCATCAAAACATAAAGGATAGAGGAATTTTGTCAGATGTTGTAGTTGCAACTACCCTGTTAGACATGTATGCAAAATGTGGAAGCATAGACAAGGCACGTGAACTGTTTGACAGAATGCCTAAAAGAAATGCGGGGATGGCGGGGGGGGCGGCAGGGGACGTTTCCCTGAAGTCTCCCCGTCTCGGAAATGCTGAGACTTCAGGGACCGCTGTATTTCAGGGGGGGACGCGTCCTCATGGAACTAGGAGATTCAAAACTGATATAGATCCTTGCATAAAGGAATTCTGAATATTGCAACAGCCTTGTGATAAATCAAGGCAAAGCATCATCATTGGTGATCTATAGGATCACTTATACTTCCTTGAGGAGAGCAAATCTACGAATCGGTATGACATTTCTAACTTGCCATCACTTAGGCATGGATTAGCAATGGCGTGACGACCCTGAAAGCTTGCCAAATGTGTTGTTGGAGTTATATGTCATCTTTGCCAATTTGCCACTTCGTGGGCGTGGATTGTCCTAGTTTGGCTACCTTGAAAGTGCCTTTGACTTTGACAATTTTCTATTCACTGTTCATTTGCTGACATTCACATCCAAATAGTGAGTTGAAGAGTTCTTCTTTCCTCATGCTAATTCAAGCATTCCATCTTGTGCCTTTTCCATTTTTTACTAGCATCATCCAACTATCAAGAAATTGATCATCTTTGTTTGGCATTCTCCATCCATCAAATTCTAGGTTCCTCTAAGTTGATTTGTTGGCTGAAACTTCTCCCATTTCTCCTTGGGCATGGCTGAAGGAACTGTGAATTCATCTTGGCATCCATCTATCTCCTCCATTGTTTTCATAGTTTTGAGCCTCATGTTCCCTGCAAAATTGTTATCTTGAAAAGACCAAGGACAAGAGCACTTTGACAAATTTGCTTGGAAGAACAAAACTGACTTATACTTGACGTAACGTCAAGGATTAACTGATAATTATCTTATAAAAGGAGGCCCTACAAATGGAGTTTCATAGTGGTACCAACAAAGTATACATAACAACTTCAAGACAGTAAGAACTAAATTAGTGGATTTGCCCCGTGTAGGATGCTTTGGTGCCGAAAACAAGGATGAAAGCCTCAGCACTGGGTCACTGAGTCTCACCCCCTAGGTATCCAACAACAAAAAAAAGATATCGAGAACTAATACATAAAAATAATAAAAAAAAGATGTTTAGAAATAACTGAAACACTCATCAAGAATATCACAAAAAGCCTTATCTAATATCTCTACGAATACTGAAATAATAGGGGAAAAAGTGAATCTATGAATGTTTACCCTCTGATGCCATTATGCTAACCACATAAAGATTGATTAATTTGTACATACTGAGAAAAAATATTAAAGCTTGTTTTCATTTAGAAACCAAAATTCCTGTTTCCTTTCCTAAATCAGCTACTTCAGCAAGCTTTTACCATGCTCAAACTGGTTTTTTCGTTCAACCCGATCTAGGATTACTCAAACGTCTAAATATTTATTTTTTCCCCTAAAAATCAATGCTATTCTAGCCCTTTACCGTTTTTAGAATAGGGGCCTAGATATTTTAATGTGATAACACAAAGATACAAGCAAATCATTTTATGTACAAGAAGTTATTGAACCAGTATTTTTAATTATTCTGCTGAGTGCATGAAAATTTGGAAATTTGTCCATTACAGTAGAAGAAGCATATCCCTGAAGAAACAGGTGCCTCTTGACTATATATAAACATAAGCAAGCTTTTTTTAACAGGCCTATATGTGGAGATACCTTATGTAAATGTAGTTTGCAGCTAAAGTGCAAATTAAGAAAATCTAACTTACCCTTAATTGGGGGTGACCATAAGCAGAATAAATCTCTGTGACTGTTCGAACCCTATTGGCATCTTTTTCATTCTCCTCAATTGGTGTGCTGGTTGCCTGACCATCTTTAGACTTTTTCTTACCTGTATTTTCCAATAACAATCATCAATGTTTTGATACTTCATAAATCCATTGTTTTCTATATGACTTTGTGCTTTTGTAATAGCAGTGCCTATTTTGAGAGAAAAAGCTTCTGCGTATGTAATACTGATAAGAAAGCAGCTGTAAAAATATCATGGATCACTCGAGCAATATCTAAACAGCTTTCACACATCTCAGGGAAGACAATGACGGTCACAATACCATCAGAATAGTTATATGTAAATGTGCCCATTTGGATAGGATGAGAATAATAATAGTGTGTTTGAAGTTGAAGTATCATAAGCTATTTTCTAATTACAGAAACAGTATTGCAATATCTGTTATTTGACCTTTATTTAGAGAAGACACAATTTATGCTGGGAACAAATGCATTCACTATTGACCTGACATAAGACAACAAATCCTTGTGTTATTAATTAAATGGTTTTAGTATAATGCCAACAAAAGTTTGTTATCTTTGTTAGGCATAGCTTTGATTGTGCTATCATTAGCACATTGTTGCACACATGTTGTCTTTTTGTCACGAGGTCGTTCCTTATTTTTAGCATTGTAGTTCCATTCTTTGGGCTTATATGATAATCAGCCTCTCTGCAATGGAATGCTTAGGGCTTGTGTGATCAATTTAATATGGTATCAGAGCCAAATCTTGTGAGTCTGGATAATTGCTGAAGCATGGAATTTTGTATTGCCTGAAGGTTCCTGAAATGTTTTATGGTATGCCTGAAAGTTGAAACTCGTCTAAAGTGTAGTCATCTGGCAAGAGTACAAAAGAAGTAGAAGCTGAAAGCTCATTGTGCAGCAAACAGACAAAAGTGGTCTATTGCTGTAAGGAGATCTGTGGCCCAAAGTGCACTGAAGGAAACAGTGTGAGAAAGACTGCTATGTGAGTTTTGTTGAGTATAGAAGTAGTAGTGAATCTGTTTCTTTGGGTGTAGGTGGGCTCACTTCGTTAAAGGATGTGGGGATGTCAGGTTGCATTGAACAAATGTTGTGAATTATACATTTAAGAATGTTTGATATGTCCTTGACATGAACAAAAACCTATTGTCTATTACTGAGATTACTAAAAACCCTAGTTTGTGTAAAGTTTCAGCGAAACAAGTGTATGGTAACTACTCTTCAAGATGACAAAGTGATTGTCATGGGAATTGGTGAAAAGGGGTTGTATAAACTTGTTGATCCTAAAATAACTAAGGCACATGCACTTGCAGCAATTGAAAGTACCAATGTACTTTGACATTAGAGGTACGGTCATCTTAATTATTAGTATTTGCTTGTACTCAATACTACTAATATGGTGGATGAATGTGTTTACTAGGTGTTAAGATGGGTAAACAAAGTTGACAGCTATTTGATACTGATAAGGCATTTTGAGCCAAATGGCTTTAGATTTGGTACATGTTGATTTGCATGGTCCTATAAAAACACGTATAGTGTTTGGAGCCAAGTATTTCTTGCTATTGGTTGACAAATTTTCCAAGAAAATGTAGGTTTATTTTTTGAAAAATAAGTCATTGTTTTTTTAACTTTGTAGCATGGAAAGCCTTGGTAGAGAAATAAATAGGTAAACATGTCAAAGCAAGATTCGATAATGAAGGTGAGTTTGTCTCAACACAGTTCAAGGAATTCTACAAATATGAAGGTATACATAAGTAGTATACTACTCTGTGCACTCTACAACAAAATGGGGTCATGTAAAGGAGTAGGACAATTATGGAAATGGCAAGGTGCATGGTGAACGACGAATTTAATTCAACAGCTGAAATCTAAGATAAGTTTTGTTTTTTAAATGACAAATCTAGGCCTACTTCAATATTGTTTAGGTGTAGAATTTTGGCAATGTGATCATACAATTTTTGTATAACAAACTAGGTATGCCAAAGCTCTTTTAGAGAAATTCAGAATGTCTGATTGTAATCTATCATCTACACCTATGGAAGTTGGGATCAAGCTCTTAGCTAACACTACTCCACCACCAGTCAATGAAACAATGTATTGGCAATTGGTAGGTAACACTAAGATTGGATTTACCTTTTGCAATAAGTTGTCTTTCTCGATTCATGTCTAGGCCTCAAGAGAAACATTGGCAAGCTAGAAAATGAATCCTTCAATATGTCATAGGGTCCATCAACTTTGGAATTCTATGTTAGAGACTATTTGACCTTATGCTAGCAAGATATATTGATTCCAATTGGGTTGGATCAGTTAATATGAGGAAGTCTACAACAAGTTGTTTGTTCACTCTTTCTTTAGAAGTAATTTCTTAGCAAAGCAGGCTACAACATAGAGTTGCCTTATCTTCCATAGAAGCAGTATACAAGGCATCCGTTAGTACTGGTTGTGAGGCAATGTGTTTATTAAGGATATTGGTTGATCTTCAACTTGACCAAACAACACCAATGTTACTTTTCTGCGATAACCAAAGCGTTCTCAAGATGGTGAAGAACCCATTTTATCATGCCAGAAACAAGCATATTGACATGTCCCCTCTTTTCAGAGTGATCACTTCAGAGATTTCAAATCTTCAATTTGAAATTGGAACGACAATAATCTTTATGATAATCAACTTCTTGAAGGAGAACATAGACTTTAATAAAATAATGCTTCTTGTTGTAAGCAAAAGAGAATTCAAATTTGTATTTGAGCGCCATGGTTGCATGCTAGGTCGGCCCAGATATGGATCGGCCAATACAAGTTACTGGTCGGTCATTTGGAATAAAAGAATAATTAAAATAAAGTGTGCAAGGTCGGCTTTTGTGGCACCCATCCAAGTCGGCCATTTGTTGAAAAGAAAATTCAAGTCGGCCATATTGCAAATGAAGGTTGGCCCAGGGAAACAAGAGAGTTTAAATTATTTTCCTGCGCGCAAAATTGAATATGGTCGCCCTAAGTCGGCCTAGGTTGGCCTTGATATGAAATAAAAGAATTCGAATTAGATTTAGGCGCTAATTTTCATTAGAAGGTTGGCCTAATCTCAAGTTCAATGCAAGAAATGAAGGAAGTCGGCCAACATTGAAAAAAAAAAGATGAATGCAAGTATATATACAAGTTCACTTTGGCAATTGAGGGCATCTTTTGGCCTGTCAACTTATTCCTTTGATCTGCAATTTATTTGCAATCTATTCCAAGGACAAAAAACCCTTGTGAATAAAGGTGTATTGGACGAAAACCCAACTACATCTTGGAGGTGGATTCATAGGGAGTTCACATTTGCGCTTCATTGGAGATTTGGATTGTCATGGGATTTCATGCTACATCATTCATTGGAGATTTGAAGAGTCTTTGAGCATTCGCCTTTTGTTGAAGATCTTGACATCAATGGAAGACTTGATTGAAGATTGGTTCATCATCATTGAAGATTTGCATCAGCTAGGAGCACCACCTTTGAGATGTAATATCCCAAATGGGGATATTATGGACAAGTTTGGATTTACAGGCTTTCCAAATGTTCTCTACTTCAATTTCTGCTCAAACCCTAGATACTAAATTCTGATTTTTATAATTTTCAGATTGATAACACTTATAACAACCAATATACATCACATCAAAGCATCAAAGGAATATAGCACATGATTTGCCCCATTTGCATAAGTGAAATTCACCATGAAATACACATTGCAAGCATCAAATACACATCCATAATGAACATAGAAGTCTGCTGCTGTAAATTTTGAAAATATAAAGTCTCCAAGTACAAAGTATGGCTAGGGCAAACAGCCAACAAGTCCAGCTATATAGTAGACATAAATATCAATTTTTTACATACCAAAATAAGCATGAAATGACCTCCAATGATAGGTGAATAAGGGCTGCAAGTCTGTTGTCACAAAGTCTGCCCAAACCCTAACCCTAGCAGCCAATAATCACCACAAATCTGCCTCAATATTCAGGTCGCTCCTCCTCCAAGTGGTGCGCTCCAACCCTAGGGTGAAGCCCTAGTCAATTTGCCATCCATGAATGCTCTCAAAACTAATATAAAATCTGCCCAAGAAGATGATGAAGTCCAAGTGGATCCCCGCCACAGAATCCTCAAATGAAGAAGCTAGATTGTCGCCCAACTCCTCCTAGGATGCTTGAGGTTTTTGTCCCAAGATCCTCTCCAAGAGATTGGTCTCAAGTGTGTATGAAATGAATGCTTGAATGATGATTTGCCAATGCCAAATGACCTTGTATATATACATAACTTGTCTCTCCTTCATGGCCGACCTAAGCAAGTAGTATTATATTTTGAATGCAATTTCCCTCCAAAAGGGCCGACCAACATCTCACCTGAGTGCCTAGATCAAATCAAATTAAAGATATGATTTGGGTATTGTTTTATCTCTCCTTCAAGCGCTGGCCTAGATACAAGGAATATTATATTTTTATTTCTCCATTGGCGCCAAACAACAAGTGACCTCCTCATTATGATGGTATGTAGAATGCACCCTCAAGCTCGTTCATCTCTAGGCATGAAAGAAGATATATTATATCACTTACCTAGACATCCAAGTGACCTCCTGTTGCCCGAAATTCTGAACTTAGCAAATTTCAAACTCCCGAAGCACCATGAACCCCTAAACCTGCCAAATCACGAAAACAATTAAATTAAAAAATCTTTAAGAGCTGGTGCGAAACCCTTTCATGGGCTTAATCCTAACTGCATTTCACCCAATATGCCCAGTTTTCATGCCTGAACACCTTGCCATTTGAAAGATTTTAAACTTCACATTTTCCCATCAGTGATTCGCAAATACAACAAAATTTTGATTTCTGGATTGCTGGAGCTTAAAGGATTTCTGGGTTTTTCTCGGGAGTATCCAATCACCTTACAGTCCGAATTTCACGGAAAACAGAGCTATTATGAAGAAGATATGGAACTTTTCGTCTGCAGCTTAAAGGCATGGTTTCAAAGTTTCCAAATTAAAATCTTGTCGAATATATTTTTCAAAGGTTTGAGGAGGTGAGTAAAGACATCCTGTGGTCTGAAAGATAAAGGACTTTATTAAAGTCACGTATTTTTGGAAGCTCTGAATATTTTAATTTTTTGGGAAGATATATTTTTCTAAGCCGGAGTAGTCAATAAATGTCTTTGTGAAAGTCAAATATTTATGTTCAACTTAAACATTTTGTGAACTTTATAAATATCACTCTTTGTTGTCGGGCATTTTATAAGTTTTGTAACCTCATAAACCCCCGACTCTTTGTTGTTGGGTGATTTATGAATTATCGAACTTCATTTTTCCCCGACTTCCAAGTTCTAAAGTTCGTAAAACCTTCGACTACCTGACTTTCTCTTTGTTGGAAAATATTAGGGTTTCGAAGCCTGTGTTTTAGCCGAACCTCTGGAGGAAAGATGATACTATGATTGCAGTATATATTGAATGGATTTCATTCTTGAAGAAGCTTCAGAGACTTCGAAACAAATGCAGCGGGCTACTATGAAGCCAAACTTCTCTACCGTTGTGAGCGTCCTTTGAGCCCATGCCAAAATGAGCGCTTTCAAGCAGACAACGAACAGTTTGACAAAATGTTTCAAAGATATGTGGTCTCATGGTATTCGATGATTGCAGGATATGCACAACATGGATTTGTTGAAAAAGATTTAGAAACTTCAAAGCAAATGCAATCAAAACCAGACTTCACAATGTTTGCCAGCATCCTCCCAGCCCGTGTCATATGGAAGCTGTGGAACAGATTATGGACATCCCTCAAAGTGCGATTTGTTGAAAAGACTTTAAAAACTTCCAAGCAAATGTCATTGGATTCTGAAGCTGTGTCTAGCAAGCAGTTTTTCTTCAATGCCTCTGCGATGAGCTTCAATTTAATCCACAGTAAGCCAGTGAACTGCATACAGATATATATAGGCAAAACTTTCAGCAAGGTGTTGCAAATGGTGATGCATTACTACACTGGGAAACAATTAATCAAGGCATCTGTGGTCGTTTGTTTTAGAAGGTTGTTGACAAAGCCCCCTTTTAGTTGGTATATAGAGAGTTATAAATGGGGCGCATTAAGTCAATTTGTGAGTTTGTGATGTCTCAAACTATATGCACAAACACTCTGGTGGCTATGAAATCCTCTTGAAGGCTTCAGAAGTTGTGGGACGAGACTTCTATTTCCTTGTTTGCTAGCTGTGACCTTTTTATGCGATATGTTACTCGGACATCTTCTTTGGAGTATGAAGATTTTCATACTGCCATGTCTCGCCTTATAGAACGTGGGGAGAGGTTTGGAGAAATATCCCTCAAGGCACGCAAAACCATTGCAAATGCTTGGTCAGAATTTTATAGTTGATGGTAGCAAAATTTTGGTTCATGGTTTCTCTAGAGTTGTCTTGGCGTTGTTGAAAATGGCATAGAGAACACGAAGGGAGGCTAGATAACACAGGCATAGAGATGACAAAGGAACTTGTTGCAGTAGCTGTTCCTGTTAAACTTATCATTGATTCAGCTGTGGCATATACCATGGAGAAAGTGGATTTGGTACTCTTTGGAGCAGATGGTGTGGTTGAGAGTGGAGGTATCATAAACATGATGAGAACATATCAAACTGCATTGGTAGCTCATGGCATGAACAAGCCTGTCTATGTGGCAGCTGAAAGTTACAAGTTTGCATGTCTTTATCCTCTTTAAGGCTTCAGAAGTTGATGTTACACAATTGTTAGTCATAGCAGCAATACTAGTGCTCTTCTGAAAACCATATTATATTGGATATACAAAATAAACACCTAAGAATGAAAAAATGGAAGACTCAGAGGATGATGAGAGAAGTTCACAGAGTTTTGAATGGATTGTGATATACTTTGCCCTCTTATCTTTGATGACTTCTGTTGTGAATGTTAAATGGACCCCTGGTGCCATAGTGTTGATAGCTACAGCTCTGGCCAATGTTTTCTTGTGCTCTCTACATGACTACTTAGAGAGATATATGCTTGTTGTATACACAAAACCGAAGTATTTATTATCACAAGTCGGTGTTGGCTAAGAACTTAAAGAAACAGGATCCTTTGAAAATGTTAAGTTTGAGTATAGAGAATTAGTTCTCTCAATGAAGGCTCAACATATTTGTTCTTACAACAACCTGCTGTGAAGCAAGTGGCAGAGAAATTGGGAAAGACACTCGCACAAGTTACACTACGCTGAGGCATACAGAGGGGCTGCGGTGTGCTGCCCAAGAGCACTGATGAGGAGAGAATAAAATCTAACTTAGATGTGTTTGATTGGTCAATACCTCAAGATTATGGACCAATTTGCACAAATTGAATAAGAGGAGCTACCTCGTGCATAATTCTTTAACTATGAGACACATGGCCCATACAAGAAGGTGGAGGATATTCGGAATGGCGAAATCTAAGCAAATTTTTGCTTAGGGTTCAATATTTTTGGATCACAAGAATTCTAAGTAGTGAGAGGCTCAATGTTAAGCGATAGTTCTCATTTTGGTAAAAAGGTTACTTAGATAGAAGTGACACCTTAGATTATGATGAAGTATTTGTTCAAGAGTCTGCTTGAATGCATATAAAGAGAGAATCTTTGTTTGTGATAGCTGTCAATAATACAGGCAATGTGTGTAAAGTGGAAATTGAGGGAAAATGCAAAGCTATGATATTGTAGCAATCACATATGATTGAGAAAGGCCCGGTGAAGTTGAAAAAGTCATTTTGTAAATTAATTTTGGGAATGCTTTTCAAGAAACAATTACGTGCACGGGAGAATAAGAAGATTTAATTTTTGCAATAACTTCCCAAGAAACAAGTTAAGAAAGAAAAGGACTTATTTTTCATTTACCATTATTTCCAAGAAGCGGTTACAAGGAGGGACTTTAAAAACTCATCGGGGGCCCGTTTGAAAGGATCTTTTTCTTGTTGTTCGGGAACAGGGGAAGAGGGAGCAGCTTTATTTTTTTTTTAACACAATTTTATTGTATATGAATGTTGAGGCTTTGAACTCATTGGAGAAATAAAGAAGATATTTCTGAGTCTGTGTGCTTATTGATGTTTTCTTTTGATTGCAAACGAATTGTGCTTCTTTGTGATTACTCTTCAATGTTTTAGCTGTTATATCAGGCTGTGTATGTGGTTATTTTTGAGGCTTTGAATTTAGATTAACTCATCTGTTGAAAGGGGTTTGCTGTCCATTCGTTTCTTGGTTCTCAATCGTGTGTGTGGGATAAGTGGACTTTACATCATTTGTTTGCATTCACTTCATTCAAAAATTAATCTTTCACATCTATTTTCATGGTTATGGACTTTTCTGCTTTCTGGTGAAAAACATACCCTGTGTTTTCATTCATTGCATATCTACCAAAGGTAGCTGTGCCTTGTAAAATAAGCAGAGAGCACTTGCAAGTAATATTGCAAGTGGCTCAATTGTTGGTCGGATTGTCATTGGTATGGGCAAAAGAGTATAAAATTAAGGTGATAAATCTGTTAACCAACTCCTCCTTATGAAACCATATCATCTTTTGGCAAAATTATAACAAGTCTCCATATCCCATGTATATCTCCATATAAGTAACTCTCCCAAGTAGCTTGCTCCAAGGAAGACAAATTATCTTATCCAAGATAAGTGCATCAAAGACATCAGAAAAATATGACAAGCCATCTCCAATACTCAAGATGTCTACCCAAAATCCCGAAGTGTGGGGATTAGCCCAATCTCTCTTCAATGGCGACCATTCCAAAAACGGGGACATTACAGTCCTCCCTTCTCGGAATTGCTTGTCCTCAAGCAATGGCAAGTATGTAACCTGTGAAATAGTGTCAAAATGACATGTATCTCCATCTGTCTGCATGCCCAATGGACGTATAAATCCTCCACTGGTGGTCACATCCCCCAAGAAGAATACGAAGAATGCAATGCGAAGTGAACTCCAGTAGGCGAAGCCATACACACTCGAGTCCAACCAAGCACCATTCTCCAGATTCTAAAAGTAATCCTGCCACCACAAGTGCAACACTCTCCCAAGCTCCCAAGGTGCCACTCCTTAGAAATGAAGCATCGAAGAGAAAAATGCCCATTGACAAGTGGCGAAGAGTGTAATCTCTGAAACATGTCCACCTGTCTCCAAGCCTCGGATGCCTCACGCTGTCATAATCCGTGTCCCAAAGTTGTGAAGCAACCCAATGTAAGAACCCTGACTTGTCTAAACTGAATTTTTTCCCTTGCTGGTCTGAAAATTCCTGATTTGTCTTTCTTGAATTTGGTTTAGAGTTTTGACATAAGGTTTTCAATGATGTGTTTGAAATACAATGAAGATGGAAAGGTTGCAATTATACATTCAAACAACATGAAAAGATGATATTATTTAGCCAAACAACTCATACAAAGCAAAGGTGAACATACCCGGAATGAAATCTTGTAATCTTTATTGAAATAGATAGCTGATTACAAATGATGATGGCTGTAAGTTACATCAGTCAAGTCTGATTTAAATTTTAGACATCCAAATACATCCAAAATTGCTTATATGTTGGTCCAAACCCTAGCCGTCTTAGGGAAGATGAAACCCTATGAAGAAATGATGCAATACCCAGCAAAATATGGATGGAAACCTCCTATAGCAGCTGATTTGAGGTCTGATATGACTGAAATTACATCTGTAGCAACTGATGCAAAACCCGATAACAAATATCAGTCAAGAAATGCCCCCAAAAACACCTCCAATATGAATCGATATAGGCTAGAAATGAGGTGATTTGACTCAAGTGGTTGTAAACCCTTATACCTTCGATTTGTGGTGATCAAACCCTCTAAACAGTAGCTGATATGAACTTGATGAAGTCTGATATATAATTCTAGCAAGCTATATGATGAAAACAAACACAAATATGCCTCCAAAATGTAGCGCCAATGTGCCAAAGAGGAGCGATAAAACCCTAAGTGCAAAATATGATCAATTCATGCCTAAAAGTCCACTGATTTGCAACTGATATAAATTTTTCAGAGGTCTGAAATGCAAAATCAGATTATCAAGGATTGATGCCAAACACAAATTTGCCCTCCAATGCCAATTGACTTGGTTCCAAAGCCTTGCCATTTTCTCAATAGATGAAATAGCTACAAAATCCACCTCAAATATGCAAGCCAAGTCTTCAATTTGCAAATTAAACCTTTAAACCCTAGCTAGAAATGAAATTACTATGAAACCCTAGCTGTTTGGAGCCAATTCTCCTCCAAATACCTGCAAATATGCTCAATGATGAACTTTAAGTGAATTCATCTGTAATGTCCCCTTTTTGAGTAAGCATCAGAGTTGGTGGTTTAGCCTATCATCGGGTCCCCATAGGCTAATAATGGTGTTTAGAGGCCCAGTGTTGGAGTTAGCCAGCTCCTCAGTTGGCAGTTGGCAGTGTTTTCACCCCAACTCCTTAGCTTGTTTAGAGGTTATGATATTCAGGGTGTTTTGGCTCCAATTTTTATATACTTACTATTTATAGTAAGTCAGTGTGTTGATAGAGGCCAACCTTACTATTTATAGTAAGGCACTCTAGTTAGCAGTGAATGCAGTGGGCTACCTCCTGGTGAAGTCAGAATTGATTTACGATGGTTACTAATGGAGTTATAATATTATAATTATTATTATACTTTAATAATAATTAATTATTAAGTGCATATCATTAATGAATTAAGTGTACTTTATTTAAAAGGGGGATTTAAATGCTTTTTAAAGTATACTTTATAATAAGTGTTAAATAAAGGGGAGATATAAGTGAATAATAAAGTATACTTTGTATTATAAGTTGTGCACCAAAAAGGAGGGAAAAGAAAATGAAATAAAATAATAAAATACTCTTCTTTGGCGTTGGGGAAAAGAGAAAGGATAAAAGGCAAATATGGGCTCATTTTGATTATGCTTGGTTTATTATTCACTCTTTGATTTTGATATTCTCGTGCATTGCTTTGGAGCTTGGCTTCAAGGGTTTGGAGATTGACTTGCTGAGATGAAAACCTCTGCATAGTCACCTTTCTTCGTGTGTGAAAGACCACATTAGGAAGGGGTATTGGAGGCTTCACCTAGGAGCTTCACTTGAGCTTTCGAATGGTTGATTTTGATGGTGATTTGAGCTGGAAATGAATCTATTTTTATGAGTTTGAGGTCTGCAGCTGAGAACAGAAATAAAGTGGACAAATTTATGCATTTTTGGATGAGTTTGGTGCTGCTATAGACATTCCTTGCTGGTTGTACTACCTTACCTGGTCGTGCATCTCTTGCTGAAGGTTTTGTGGGGTTTTAAGGACTTGTTTCTCTTCTATTTAGGTCGCCTACCTACAACGATCATATTCAATGCAGATTGGAGGTTTAATAGACTGTTATTTATTTATTATTGCTACTATATGCTCCCAGCCTTGGCCGTACAGCTTAGTGTAGATATGAAGTTGTAAACTGGCAAATGGGTATGTACTCATAATTCATATTTTGCCATAATCTAGGTATTCGATATTTTGTTGATATATGTTGTAGATTTTCTAGGTTTTGTTTATATGCTTTATATTCCATATGTTCAATGCAAAAAACCCTATATGCAAAACATGCACATGAAACCCTAAACCATAGTATTCAGAAAACACAAAAATTGATACAGAAACCCTAGCTAGAACAGTGTATGTTACACCATCTCTCATGGTGGAATGGTTTTTCGTCCAAACCACTAAAGTTCCCAAGGGTTTTCGTCCTTGAATCAAGCTGGAAACAAGTTTCAGCCAAGAGAAAATCTCCAATATGCAAAATCCAATTCATCAAGTATATGCCAAATGATATCAATTTATGTCCTTTTATAATCCTCAACTTGGGCAACCCAATAGGACATAATTTTATTAATTTTCAAGTCTGCCATAATAAAATATTTTAATTTGATTTTCATTTAATATTTTTTCCTCCTTTTCCCTTGGGTGGCGATTAGGAGAGAGCAAATAATATTATATTATTTTCTTTTTTTTTTAATTTTTTCCCTCTCTACTTGGGCGGCAATTTCCTTGGGAAAAATATATTAATAAAATATTATATTTTATTCTTGCTCAACAACTTTCCCATTTTCCATCTTTTATTTTTTATTTTTATTTTTCCACTTTGGCTTGATTACTTTATTTATTTTTGGCTAGATAAAATATTACAAAAATACCACTTAGCCAAAAATAATATTAGTTGAGCTAACATTCCTTTTTCCAAACCTTGACAACATTTGTTTTTCCCACCTAGCTCAACCAAGTCATTAAAGCTCAAAATGGGGACATTACACCCAAATAGATCCCAAGTGCCACCACCTAGATTCCAAATCATCACTCCTCCATATGTGCAAAGCATGAGGTAGTGGAAGCGTCTCGGAAAGTCCTCAACATCAAGCCAACCTCCAACTCTCGTGAATGTGAAATACGCCTGGCATAGGTGCAAGAAGGTGTATAACTTGTAAGATTACCCAACTAATGCTACTAAATTTTTTTCCTTACTTAAACAATTTTACTTGCTATCAATTCATCACTACTGTCACAATACAAAGATATACATCAAAGACAACTACTTGAAGGAATCAACCTTAGAGTTGGGCGCTTGACTTATTGTTTGATTCAATCATCTGACAAATGTCTTATTACACAGATAATGCTTCAATAGCATGAAGTTACAACTTATTCAATGGAAATACAAAAGAAAGGCCTTGAAGCCTTGATGTCTACAATGATTTCTTTACTTGATCAACTCAATGATGTTAACTGTATGTCAACACCTCACAATATAACAAGGGAGCATCACCTTGCTTGTTGAGGGAGCATCACCTCAACACTTGAAACTCGCAGGCCTCAAGATTACAAGCTCAACAGCTTTGCAGAGAGAATTTTGTCTAATGAACAGATGCCAAATGAATGAGAGAGCTCCTCCTTTTATAGGCCTTCCAAAGGCAATGAAGGCACGTTTTTTCAATGCACAAAGAGGAACCAAGGCACGTTTCCCAAGAAGCATATTCATGGAGAATATTCCATCTGACAACTCACTCTTACCCACTGAACCAGTACGGATCCCAATATCATTTTGTTGACCAATGAAAGCTCAGGTACTACTAGGCGCCCAATTGAGGTAGTTTGATCATGAACTTGCGCTTTACCACTGCTAGGCGCCAATTGAGATGGTGACTGCTAGAAGTTGCGCCTTGCTAGAGAAAGGCTTTTCAATGATGTCCACTCACTTCCCAAGGTGCCTTTGACAAACAACTATGCATTCAAAGTCCCAAAGTGAGCAAAACTCCTCCAGGTGTAATTTGAGTTGGTTTGAGGTGGAAATTGCGCCTACTCTGATCCACTTGATCATTTCCAACACTTGAAGTTCGTTAGTGCCACAAACCACTTGAATGAAAGAAATGTTAGTAGGCGCTAGAAATGGCAGAGTGTGACTAGATGTGCGCCTAGTCTGGAAACTCCTTCTAAGCGCCACAATTGGTGTGTTTTGCCCAAAGATGCGCCTAGGCATCATAACACTTCCTTGACTTTATCTTTCAACTTGGCATTCTTAGAGTAATGTTCTTTCAACCAAGTGACCCCAAAGTGTTCATGTCATCAATCTACAAGGAAAGTGCGCCTACACTTGCAAGTGTCTCCTTCAGTGTCTAGGCGCTAGTTGAGAGCAGGAAATGCCAACTTGGCTAGGCGCCCAACATTCCTTGGTGACTTTACAAACTTCAATTGCTTAGAACTTCTAGAGAAATGACCAATGCTCCCTTCCAGATGGTAGGCGCCATAATGAAGGTTGAATTGTGCCTGGATAGCATTAGGCGCTGGCTAGAAGATGCTACCCCCAGGAAAATGCGCCTTCACTTTCAAGATGTAGAATCCAGATCCAAAAGTGCTAATAACTTGGGCGCTCAATAAGAATCTTCCCAAAGTGGGTGTCCATGAGAGAATGAACTGAGATGATCATCAGACAAAGGCGTGGATCTAGCTTTAAGGAGTAGGCGCAAATGTGAAGTGGAAGAGAAGATGAAGTGCGCCTACTTGAGTTTAACACTTCACAAGATGGAAATGATGCTTCTGAGTGAAGGTATGATCTATTTGACAATCCTTAAATCTTTATTGATGATGCTAAAACCTATTTACTCTTCAATCTACCCTAAGGCGCCATTTCTTGGGTGGAAAGACATGTTAAGGCACCTCAAGTATTAAGGCGCAATTTGAAGTTTGTCTGACTGAGTGGATGATCCTTCAACCTTTTTGATGCTCAAGAGAGCCTTCCAATGACTTCTGGACTAGGGCGCAATTCTAGGATGCCAGAGGCTTGCCCAAATACCTAGGCGCCCTCAGAGGTTTATGTGAACAGGAAATGGCGCCTTGACCCTTTTATGGCGCACTTACCCTGTCGAACTCACAACCTAGCTTAGATGCGATTCAAGGTGGTCCAGATGTGATATAGCACCTTATTGTACTAGGCGCTCATTTTGGATGGTGCAACATGAAACTGGCGCCTAAGGTGAATAAACCTTCTTCCCAAACCAATCCATTCATCAAACTTCATTCTGGAAACTTATCAACTTCTCCTGTCAAGCGCCCTATTTGAAAATGCTTTAAGACAAATCTTCTTACCATCTTGCACTTCCGAAGTTTGTTCGAGGATCCCATATCCTAAGGCGCTCATTTGAGCAGTTTGATGAGGAATTTGCGCCAAGATTCCAGGAGTTAACTGCCTTACAACTTGGCTTCCAGACTTAGCCAAATTTCTAGTTTCTGACTTGTTCCTGCAAAACAAAAGTTAAGTTAGTCAAAAACCAATTCATTCCCTCATCATTCTGAATTAGCCTCCGGGAATGATCAATAGGCTAATCCAATCTTAAGCTGATGATCAAGCCGGAAACGGGGACATGACAGTCTCCCCTTCCTGGGATTGCTTGTCCTCAAGCAATTGAAGGTTAGGATGCTCTAGGATCTTCTCTCCTTCCCAAGTAGCATCCTCCATTGGCAACCCTTTCCATTTTACCAGATATTCTTTGATGCTTCGGTTGCGGAGTTTCTTCTCCCTTATATCCACCACATTTTCAGGTTCAAGTGCAAGCATTCCTTCTTCATCGAGTGGTGGTAGTTCATCAGTTGAAACCACATGTTGACCCAGTGCCTTTTTGAGACATGACACATGAAACACATTGTGGATGCGGCTTCCTGCTGGCAAATCAAGTTCATATGCCACTTCCCCTATTCTTCTCAACACCTTGTAGGGTCCATAAAACCTTGGTTTCAATTTCTCTGCACCTGACCTCTTCAAAGTACTCTGTCTATACGGCTGAAGGCGCAGAAACACCATGTCACCTACTTCAAAGTGTCGCTCAACTCGGTGTTTGTCGGCATACAACTTTTGTTGATTTTGAGCTCTTTGCAAATTGTCCTTCAGGACTCTCAAAATATCTTGAGTATCTTTCATCAATTCACTAGCCCTGGGAGCTCTACTGTCATCCAATGCCAGATCAACAAATGAAATAGCTTCATATCCATACAAAGCTCGGAAGGGAGTCATGCCAATCGACATGTGAAAAGTAGTGTTGTAGCAGTATTCACCCAGATGTAGCCACTTAATCCAAGCACGCTGATGATCAGACACATAGTTTCTCAAGTATCCCTCAAGCCATTTGTTTACAATTTCAGTTTGTCCATCGGTTTGAGGATGATAACTAGTGCTCGGTGTTAAGTCAGTTCCAGCTAGTCGAAATAGCTCCCTCCAAAACACACTGATGAATCGGCTATCTCGGTCACTGACTATGGTTTTAGGCAGGCCGTGTAGTCGGAAGACTTCACGAAAGAATAACTCAGCTACTTGCAATGCTGATGACTCAACTGGGATTGCAAAGAAGTGAGCAAACTTGGTTAATCTATCCACAACTACATAGATACAGTCTCTTCCATTCACCTTTGGAAGACCTGTGATGAAGTCCATAGAAATACTCTCCCACTTATGTTCAGGAATTGGTAGTGGTTGGAGTAATCCTGCTGGAAATGTATGTTCTGACTTATTCTGTTGACAAGTTAGACACTCCCTGACATATTGTAGTACTTCTTCCTTCAGACCCTTCCAAGTGAATCTTTCCCTGATCTGTTTGTATGTCTTGAAGTAACCAGGGTGTCCTGCAAGTGGAGCATCATGGTATGTCTGCAAAATCTGTCGCTTCAGCTCCGATTCAGGAGTCAGATAGATTCTGTCTTTTTGTAATAGATGATATCATCAATCACCTTGTACCTGTCATCCTGAATGATTCCATCCATGACCTCACAAGCAAATTTAGATTTGGAATACTCAACTAGAAGCTGAGCCTTCCAATCCACTAAAACTTTACTCGGGGCACAAACAACAGGTCTTCTAGATAGGGCATCGGCAACTACATTCTTCTTGCCTTTCACATATTCAATGTCGAAATCATATGATTGTATCTTCACAACCCACTTCTGCTGTCTTCATTCAAATCTTTCTGCCCTAGAAAGTATTTCAAACTGTTGTGATCAGTTCTGACCACAAACTTAGATCCAACTAGATACTGGCGAAACTTAGCCAAGGCATGCATGATTGTCAGTATCTCTTTGTCATAAGTTGAGTACAATCTTTCTGTATCCTTCAACTTCCTACTCTCGAATGCAATGGGATGTCGATCTTGCATCAAAACAGCTCCAATGCCTTCTCCCGAAGCATCACATTCTAGAACAAAGGACTTAGTAAAATCTGGCAAAGCCAGTACTGGTGTTGTACTCATCACTTCCTTCAACCTATCAAAAGCAGCTTGAGCTTCTATTGTCCACATGAAAGCTCCTTTCTTTGTTAGGTTTGTCAAAGGTGCAGCAAGCTGTGAAAATCCCCTAACAAATCTTCTGTAATAGCTGCAGAGGCCAAGGAATCCTCTTAGTTCAGATACGTTCCGGGGAACTGGCCAGTTACGAATAGATTCAATCTTCTCCTCTTGAACTTTCACACCATTTGCTCCTATCACATGACCCAGGTACAGAATCTCCTTCAAGCCAAAATCACACTTAGACATCTTTGCATACAAAGATTAATTCTCCATGACATTCAATACTTCATCTAAGTGTTGGAGATGTTCTTCCCATGTCTTGCTGTAAATCAAGATGTCGTCGAAGAAAACCAACAGGTACTTCCTCAACTGCTTGTTAAAAACATGATTCATGCAGGATTGGAAGGTTGCTGGTGCATTTGTTAGTCCAAATGGCATTACCATGAATTCATAATGCCCGTAATGGCATCTGAATGCTGTCTTTGGAATGTCCTCTTCTCTAACACGAATTTGATGGTAACCAGATCGAAGATCTATCTTTGAGAAATAGACTGCTCCATGCAGTTCATCAAGGAGTTCATCAATCCTAGGTATCGGATACCTATTCTTGATGGTCTTCTTGTTCAATGCGCGATAGTCAACGCACATCCGCATTGTCCCATCCTTCTTCTTCACTAGCACCACAGATGATGCAAATGGACTTGATGATGGCCTTATGTGCCCCATATCGATCAATTCTTTGATCGTCTTCTCAATTTCAATCTTGAAGTGTCTTGGATGCCGATAGGGTGCAATGTTAACAGGTTTCGCCCCATCCTCTAATTCTATTACATGTTCAAAACCTCTATCAGGAGGTATTCCTGGAGGTATGTCCCTAAACACCTTACCATGCTTATCCAACATGTCCTGAATATCTGCAGGATAAATTTCTTCAGCAGAGAGGATTTGATTGTCCTTGATGCAAACCTGTGCTGCCCATTCGATGTCATTATGCCTGAATAATGCTTCCATTCGTTTTGCTGAGACAACTTTGGGATTTCCATCAGATACTGACTTCAGTTTAATCTTCTTTCCTTCATGCATGAATTCTAACTCCATCTTCTGAAAGTCCTGGACAATTCTTCCAAGCGAATGCAACCATTGTACTCCAAGTACTACATCAATATGCCCAAGTCCAACCACATAGAAATCATCCTGTAAAGAATAATCTCCCATTTGAATTTGAAGTTGAGACACTTTTCTGGTACAACTCATTAGGAATCCATCAGCAACAGCTATTTGAAATCCTTCGAAGTCTTCAACTGTTAGACCCCGCCTCGCTACCAAACCTTCATCTATGAAGTTGTGAGTAGCACCACTGTCAATTAGACAGGTGACTCTTTGACCTTTCACAACTCCTCTAATGCGGAAGGCATGATACTTTGGTACTCCTGAGATAGTTGCTAATGTTATTTTGTCAGATGTTTCTTCTGAGACAACATTAAGAGTTGGTTGTACCTCCTCTTCACCTTGGATTGATTCTTCTTCACTCAATGATTCTTCTTCACTTCCATCATCAGAGACAACTTCAATCAGGTGTGCTTTACCTTTACCAAGACATCTGTGTCCTGGTTCCCAAGGTTGTTTGCAAGAAAAACAGAGTTTCTTCCTTCTTAGCTCGTCTCTTTCGGCTGCAGATGGACCTTGAGTCATCTTTTGAGGAAAAGTGGGTCTCCTTTGAGTAGAGCTAACACCTTTATAGAACTTCTTCTTAGGCTGATATACAGGAGTAGTGTCAAGATCTAGAGCAAAGTCAATTGCTTCTTCCAAGTTTGCTGGCCTTTGTACCTTTACCAATGGCTTGATCTGATTGTTCAATCCCTCGATGAACAACATAGTGATTCTTCGGTCTGTCATATCGGGTACCATTACTGCGATCTTCTGAAAGTCATTAACATACTGCACAACTCTTCTTTCTTGCTTGAGTTGAGCAAGTTCACGATAGTACACTTCAGTGTCTTTTCTGTCAAACCTCTCAATCAACTTGGTTACAAACTCATCATAGGAATTTATCCTATCCTGATGTTGAGAAACTAGGCCATGATGCCACCATTCATAAGCCAAACCTTCAAGATGCATTGTCGCAAATTGAATTGCCTTCTTCTCCGTCAATGGCTTAAGTGAAAGGTATGTATCCAGCTTGTTTACCCAAGCCCTAGCACTGAGCTTACCACTTCCATCAAAGGTAGGAATGGGAACTCGATTCAAGGCTTTTTTATACTCCTTTGTATCATCATCCCTTCTAGGACGAAAGCCTCTAGTTCTACCTCGCCTGTCCCTATCTTCCCTTTTCTGTCGGCAATATTCATTGAAGGTCATCATATCCCGAACACGTTCAGGAAGTCTGGCATAAAGATCTGCAAAGAGAGCTATCTCATCTTCAAAATTATGTGGTTCTTCTTCGTCAAACTCTTCATCAGCTTCATTATCTTGTTCAGGTGGTGGTGGAAGGAAAGTTGGTCTTAAAGGCCTATCAACTGTAGGAGTTCGTGTGCGAACTCTTCTACCTACTGCACTACCAGCATCATCATCAACATGTCGTTCTTGTCTCTCATGTCTAGCTGCATCCCTACGACCTGGTCCAGCTACTTCACCCTGATTCATGTTTTGAAGGGTTTGTAAGACTTGTTGCAGAATTTGAGTTGTTTGTTGATGTCCAACAGCCATGTACCTGAACATCTCTCTAGCTTCACGTTCACCATCAGCAGGTGGACTTCTACTTCTTCTTTCCTCAGCCATGTTAACCTGTCTAGCTATAATTGCTTCTGAAAGAGTATCCTGTTGTGGGTAAGGATGAGTCCACTGGAACTGCCTTCGTTGTTCACGCGCAGTGTATCTCCTTGTTCTATCACTTTGTTGATTACCTTCTTGCATGAAAACCCAAAGGGTGGCAGGATCCAAGCTCTGATACCACTGTAAGATTATCCAACTAATGCTACTAAATTTTTTTCCTTACTTAAACAATTTTACTTGCTATCAATTCATCACTACTGTCACAATACAAAGATATACATCAAAGACAACTACTTGAAGGAATCAACCTTAGAGTTGGGCGCTTGACTTATTGTTTGATTCAATCATCTGACAAATGTCTTATTACACAGATAATGCTTCAATAGCATGAAGTTACAACTTATTCAATGGAAATACAAACGAAAGGCCTTGAAGCCTTGATGTCTACAATGATTTCTTTACTTGATCAACTCAATGATGTTAACTGTATGTCAACACCTCACAATATAACAAGGGAGCATCACCTTGCTTGTTGAGAGAGCATCACCTCAACACTTGAAACTCGTAGGCCTCAAGATTACAAGCTCAACAGCTTTGCAGAGAGAATTTTGTCTAATGAACAGATGCCAAATGAATGAGAGAGCTCCTCCTTTTATAGGCCTTCCAAAGGCAATGAAGGCACGTTTTTTCAATGCACAAAGAGGAACCAAGGCACGTTTCCCAAGAAGCATATTCATGGAGAATATTCCATCTGACAACTCACTCTTACCCACTGAACCAGTACGGATCCCAATATCATTTTGTTGACCAATGAAAGCTCAGGTACTACTAGGCGCCCAATTGAGGTAGTTTGATCATGAACTTGCGCTTTACCACTGCTAGGCGCCAATTGAGATGGTGACTGCTAGAAGTTGCGCCTTGCTAGAGAAAGGCTTTTCAATGGTGTCCACTCACTTCCCAAGGTGCCTTTGACAAACAACTATGCATTCAAAGTCCCAAAGTGAGCAAAACTCCTCCAGGTGTAATTTGAGTTGGTTTGAGGTGGAAATTGCGCCTACTCTGATCCACTTGATCATTTCCAACACTTGAAGTTCGTTAGTGCCACAAACCACTTGAATGAAAGAAATGTTAGTAGGCGCTAGAAATGGCAGAGTGTGACTAGATGTGCGCCTAGTCTGGAAACTCCTTCTAAGCGCCACAATTGGTGTGTTTTGCCCAAAGATGCGCCTAGGCATCATAACACTTCCTTGACTTTATCTTTCAACTTGGCATTCTTAGAGTAATGTTCTTTCAACCAAGTGACCCCAAAGTGTTCATGTCATCAATCTACAAGGAAAGTGCGCCTACACTTGCAAGTGTCTCCTTCAGTGTCTAGGCGCTAGTTGAGAGCAGGAAATGCCAACTTGGCTAGGCGCCCAACATTCCTTGGTGACTTTACAAACTTCAATTGCTTAGAACTTCTAGAGAAATGACCAATGCTCCCTTCCAGATGGTAGGCGCCATAATGAAGGTTGAATTGTGCCTGGATAGCATTAGGCGCTGGCTAGAAGATGCTACCCCCAGGAAAATGCGCCTTCACTTTCAAGATGTAGAATCCAGATCCAAAAGTGCTAATAACTTGGGTGCTCAATAAGAATCTTCCCAAAGTGGGTGTCCATGAGAGAATGAACTGAGATGATCATCAGACAAAGGCGTGGATCTAGCTTTAAGGAGTAGGCGCAAATGTGAAGTGGAAGAGAAGATGAAGTGCGCCTACTTGAGTTTAACACTTCACAAGATGGAAATGATGCTTCTGAGTGAAGGTATGATCTATTTGACAATCCTTAAATCTTTATTGATGATGCTAAAACCTATTTACTCTTCAATCTACCCTAAGGCGCCATTTCTTGGGTGGAAAGACATGTTAAGGCACCTCAAGTATTAAGGCGCAATTTGAAGTTTGTCTGACTGAGTGGATGATCCTTCAACCTTTTTGATGCTCAAGAGAGCCTTCCAATGACTTCTGGACTAGGGCGCAATTCTAGGATGCCAGAGGCTTGCCCAAATACCTAGGCGCCCTCAGAGGTTTATGTGAACAGGAAATGGCGCCTTGACCCTTTTATGGCGCACTTACCCTGTCGAACTCACAACCTAGCTTAGATGCCATTCAAGGTGGTCCAGATGTGATATAGCGCCTTATTGTACTAGGCGCTCATTTTGGATGGTGCAACATGAAACTGGCGCCTAAGGTGAATAAACCTTCTTCCCAAACCAATCCATTCATCAAACTTCATTCTGGAAACTTATCAACTTCTCCTGTCAAGCGCCCTATTTGAAAATGCTTTAAGACAAATCTTCTTACCATCTTGCACTTCCGAAGTTTGTTCGAGGATCCCATATCCTAAGGCGCTCATTTGAGCAGTTTGATGAGGAATTTGCGCCTAGATTCCAGGAGTTAACTGCCTTACAACTTGGCTTCCAGACTTAGCCAAATTTCCAGTTTCTGACTTGTTCCTGCAAAACAAAAGTTAAGTTAGTCAAAAACCAATTCATTCCCTCATCATTCTGAATTAGCCTCCGGGAATGATCAATAGGCTAATCCAATCTTAAGCTGATGATCAAGCCGGAAACGGGGACATGACATAACTGCTCCCTCTAAGCTGCTGATATGAATCCAAACAATAACCTCATGATGGCAAATCAGCTCCATGATAGTGCGAAAGACATCGCTCATGACAATGGATGATAGGATATCATCAATGTGCTGCTCTCCCAAGATGAGGAGATGATTCAAATCTCCTCTCAACTCCAAAACCACAGCTGTCCCCCATCTACTCAGTATGAGATCTATGCATCATGAAATAGAATAATCATCTCTCACTGCAAAAGAACCTCATGTACTAGGGTTGGAATGTCAACGACATCATGCTCACCTCCAACTCCAATGTCAAAATCCAACTGTAAAACAAACCCTAGTGTCTCAAAATAAAAAATGAGAACATCTCCATACCTAGGCATGTGAACCAACTGTATCTCTGAAATATGCTCCTCCAATGCAAGTGCCTCGGTGTTATGCTTCACCAAACTGTGACATAGGATAGCCTCCAATACCACCAAAGGATCAATAGGACGATAGAGCTATATCACAGTATCACCCAACTCTATATCTCCTCCATGAATGATCAAAGAATCATCCCTTATGACTCCCTCTTCAAGTGAAGCCATGACTTTAGTGGCTGATCCACTAAATAGAGTTTCAACATCTCCAAGCTCCTCTACTGCTAGAGCCTTCAAGGGGCTCTCAAAAACAAACAGCCCATGATGCAAATCAGATGCAAAAATTTCTAAGTCATACCTTTTTCCTCGCCCATCCAAACCTGCATACTCCTCTTGTGCTCCATGAATGGTCAAAGGCCCAATCCAAACTGGATTACTCATAGCTCCATCTACACTAGTGGCTGATCCACCAAGTGTACACTCCATAATGCTGTCCAAGATTATGATGTGAGCCTTTAAGTGGCTCTCCACAAGATGTGACATCAACTCCTCATGAAGCAAGCTAAGTGAACAAACAAAATTTTCATACCTCACACTATGCAAATCTGATTGCTTCATTTTAGCCGCTGTACAATGCACATCCCTACTATGCCACGTGCTTGGAATCTTCTTTGCCTCTTCCATGTCACGGCATATCAAATCAGTCATCTTGTGTCTTGGACAATCTGTAAGGTCTTCATGTTTGATTCCCAATGGAGTGCCAACAATAGGAGAAGTCTTCCCACCCTCATTCTCAAGTGTAGGGGCTGCCACATGTGATTATGCAAAGGTGAAAGACTGCTGTTCCAAATCAGAAAATCAGAACTGCTGTTATACCTCTTTATAGCGTCTTCAACTACTCCAAACTTCTCCTTCTTCATTGTTGCATGTTCTCCCACAAATGCCGGTCCTATATAAGTCTCTCCATAAAAACCACAAGCCTCAAGGCAGATCCCTTCGGCTGTCATGTCATGATGATGTGAAGTCAAGGGACTGCTATTGCAAATCAGAAAATCAGGCCTTACCTCATGCTTTTGAGAGATGTCTTCGTAAACCCTAATCTCCTCTTCCTCCATTCATTCATTCATTCATTATTAAAAGCCTTCATTCATTCATTCATCCATGATTGAGTGATCATCAACTAGGGCAGGTCCAAGGCATGTCTCCCATGGAAAATCAAGAGTGTCATGTGTCACCAACTTTGTCCCATGGCTGCAAGCTGAATCCTCATGTGTGTACACCCCATCTATCTTCATGACCTCGTCATAAGATCCTTAAAGCTCTTCCTCCATGTCTCCATTCTTTGCCCTCTCCATGTTGCATTGTCCTTCCTTGAATGTGGTGGCCATAGAAGTCTGAATTTTTGATGTGTATGATGAAGAGTGTGCCATGCTCAACTCCCAACGAAGCTTCTTCAGTTGATCATCCGATTCTTGAAGGGCCTCTTGAGTGCTCTTCAAAGAATCCATAGTGTCCTTAAGCTCCAAGGTGAGCTTATCCACTTCATCTTCCTCCCTTCTCAAAGCGCCAGCATATATCTCGCCCATCTTGAATAGGTGATCTCTATCTGCAAGTAGATGCAAGTAGTTTGACTTCACCATAGCCACAACCTCTTGGAGCTCTTGAAAACCAACAAGGTAAAGATCTTCTTCAAAGTGGTCATGCCTCTCTAGATCTTTCCAACACAAACCTGCCATTACTTTATGGACATGATCAAAATGATTTAGGGCACCCACAAGCTTACCTCCATTTGTCTGCGAGTGATGAGACCCAAAGTCTTCATGCAACATATCCTGACCATACCTCCACAAATCAACTTCTTCATTACACCCATGTGTGAAAGCTAAGTCTTCATTATGCTCTATCAAAGGATCTCGATCAAAGTAGTAGGTAGAATTTTCTACCTCAAGATCTTCCTCAATGGCTGATCTAGAAGATGTGTGCCCCGCTATGACCTCTTTATCTTGCAAAGTCAAATCAATCTTATCCAATCCACTTTGATCACTTCCCATTGAAATTTCTGAATTGTCCTCATCCAACTCAAAGATACTCATACCACCATTTGATTCCATGCCGATGTGATGCAAAGGTGATGAAGCAATGCTAGGCTCAACCAAAGGAACATCAAATGAACTCATACCTTCTTGTAGCTGATCCCACATGGTTGGTTTGACAATCTCCATGGTGGCAACTTCTTCAATCGTGTAATGATGTCCCATGTCTTCTTCACTTGTAGCCTCAATAGGTGATTCTCCTTTGACCTTATCCTCATGGCGCTGATGTCATGCCCTAAATTTTACTCAACCTAAACCAAACACAACTACCAAATTTTTTTCAACTTGCTAGTACTATGAAGGTAAATTCAAGTTTTAAAGTTAATCTATGTCATGTCTCTCGATGAGCACATTCCAATTAAAGATTGGAACGACCAGGTTGATGCTAGCATGTGATATCCTCTCCTTAACAAGGATATTGAAAAAGATAAACTTATTCTAGTCGAATCAAAGATTGCAGTCCTTCACATGGCCAACTCCGCTCTCATACATATACATCAAAGAGAGTATATTCTAAGTGCTGATGGGAGACACAATCATCTACCAGTAGAGGCAATGGATAAGATATCCAATTATCAATTACTAAGCAGTCCATGAAGAGCAAAACAGCGAATCTATAAAGACAATTATTTTTAAGGATTAGTAATTGATCGATTGTCATCAAGTTAACAATGGCCGATTCTAATCATGCATCATCACCACAATAAGGCATCAATTTGAATTGAGGCAAAGAACGAATTCCTTCATGTAACTGATCTCCATACTTGGATCACCGTTGGAATCAGCGATAAGCATAATACTTTACAAAGAATCGGTTAGGTAGTGCCAAAATGAATAAGATGAAAACATCATAAAAGACAAATTGGACATAAGACAAAATGACGCCGCCCAGGAGGACAAAGGAGCGATTACATTAAGGAACAGGATTTGTTAAATGCCAATTATGGGATTAAGATAATAGTTGACTAAAAAGTTGGTGATTCCAAGGAAGGACGTGACTAGACAAAGAGATGCAATGGTTGAAAGATATATAAGGAAATCGGGTCAGTCACTCAAGGGGGAATTCATTCAGCATTCAATCACATAACATCGAATCATCCAGGAATCAACGAATCTCATCTTAGCAGCGAATCATCTCCTCTAAAGCAGCATTCAAATATTCAATACTTACAAACTTCATCCAGCCGCGGATCAGATCCAGACTCAGCGATTTCTAATAGCAAAAAGTGTAACATTGACAGCAGAGGATAGGCGTATAGTTCAAAGCCTGAGAGAGAATTTCAAATAAGCCAATATATCTGATATCAATCAGATCGCCGCCTGATATGGAGTTATACACACATGTTGATGTAAAAGTATGAACCATGTAGCCTATTCCAGTTGTCATTAATGCAATATGATAGAATCAGATATAAATATGATAATGATAAAATTAGTTATGAACCCAGATATGCTGAACATGTATACTTGGAAAAGATACATTGCTTCATGTGTTTAGACTTAGTATTCATATCATATTATGACTTGCAATAATGATGAAAAGTAATGTTGTCTAATTGATGTTATAGTCCATGTTTATGATTGAAATGATATGAACCATGAATTTAATATTTAAATGTGTGAACCAATCATTAATAAGTATCTTAGTTTGATGAAAATCTGATTGAATTGATTAAGTAATACATGATTCGAATTTGTAAGATACCCAACTAGTACTAACTAAATCTTTTTTTCTTACTTAGACAAATTTACTTGCACTTAACTCTTCAATCACTTAATCTACTTAACATCACATATGAAAAGATAACAAAGGCAACTTGCATGAATCAACTTGAAGTTGGGCACTTGTATTATTATTTGATTCAATTCAATGCAAATGTCTTATTACAATGATGATTGCCCACAATGGCATGAACATACAATCTTATTCAAATGATTACGAGGAAAGGCCTTGAAGCCTAGATGTATACAATGCTTTCAACTTCTTCACAACTAGCTCTATCACTCTACTTGATGTAGATCACTTCAATTGAACAAGGGAGCATCACCTTGTCAGTTGAGGGAGCATCACCCCAATGCTTGAAACTCGCAGGCCTGAAGATCACAAGCATAAAGCTTTGCAAAGAGAGAATTTCGCCAAAAGATAAGATATCAAATGAATGAGAGAGCTCTTTTTATAGGCCTTCCAAGGCAATGAAGGCATGTTTTTCAAGGCATAAAGAGGAACCAAGGCACGTTTCCCAAGAAGCATATTCAAGAGAATATTCCACTTGACAACTCAGTGTGATGTGGCAACCTTACCCAATGCATCGGTATGGATCCCAGTGTTATCTCTCTGGCCAATGAGAATTCAGGTAGTTGTAACTACCTTATCTTCTTCTGGACACCACTTGAAGTGGATTTGCTCATGAAATGGCGCCTTATGGGTTCTAGGCGCACACCTTGGTGGTTTTGAACTGGTGATTGCGCCCAACTGAAGACTAGGTGCCAACAGGAGATGATGTAACTAGGAAATGATCCCTTGTGTTGTCTTCACATTCCGGGGAAGTCTACTAGCTCCAACGCCAAGTAAAACTACTTGAGGCGCACTTCTGAGTCTGTATAGGAGGAGACTAGCGCCTTGCATTGGATTCATCTTCATGCATGTGGTGGTTTACACTTGAAGTCTTTGTGGTGAAGTAAGACACTTGACTCACCAAGCACCCTGACTAATTGAAGTGATTGGAAGCTTCCTTCCCACTTAGGCGCACATTTGGAGGATTTGCAGTAGATCTGGCGCCTAGGGAGAGTTTTGACACAGTTCCACAAGTTTAGACCACAAATTGAAGCTTCCAAGTGTTAGATTGACTCCTATGAAATGAGCACCCAACAATCCCCCCCTTTGAAGATGTCTCTTTCTCAACTAGGCGCACTTATTGTCAGTTTGGCTAGGAATTTGCGCCTAGGTTCCAACTTATCATCTTTTCAAGGCAATTTGAAAGCAACTTGACTTCAAATGGATATGATCTTGCCCCCTCATGGAGTGCCTTGTATCCCAACTGGTTTTGAGGTCTTACATCTACCTTAGGCGCACTTTTGGAGTAGTTTTGACTGGTATCTGCGCCTTGGCCTTGAAACCCCTAGATACTCACCCAAACTTCATCATCCATCTAGGCGCCCTAGTGAAGAAGCTTAGCTAAATTGAGTGCCTCATCTCAAAATCATTATCCAACGTCAGAAGAGACCCTTTTCATACTAGGCGCTCATTGGCAAGTCACTAGAGGAAAAATGAGCCTAGAGATGAATATGTCATCACTTGATCAATTCAATCATTTCCACTGGATCTTTTGAAGGAGAGGTTTCACTAGATCAATCCTTGAAGGAATTCACCACTTGCAAAGGAGTCTAGGCGCAGTATGAGGACTAGGTGCACTTTGAGTGTTGTGAAGGCTAGGAAGTGTGCCTAACTCACTTAGACCACTTCATTGATTCCAAACTCAACACTAGATGATCCTACAAGTTCAATAGATTCCCATCATACCCTCAGCTGACTCCATTCTCTTGATAATGTCCTTCAAAACCCAAGGCGCACATTTGGTAGGTTCATCATGATATTGGCGCCCAAGCATGAAAACTTCATCCACACCCACTCCACTTATCTCAGTACTAGGCGCTAGGTTGGAGGAGGTTAATTACATGGAGCGCCTCAAGTTAGATCCCTTCACTGAGAGCTAAAAATGAACTTGAAAGCTAGGTGCCATAATGAGCCCAAGTTGCCTAGAAATGCGCCCAAACATCATGATAACATCATTTGACAATGTGACCACTTGAGCTGATGAAATGACTCTTAGACTTAGCCAAATTTGCTAGTCTTGTCACAGTTCTCTTTGAAGTAATTTTTGACTTATTCCTGCAAAAACACAACATTGAGTTAGTCAAAAAACCAATTTCACTCCCTTATCATTGGTATTAGCCTCCGGGAATGATAGATAGGCTAATCCATTCTTCACTTTATGATCAAGCCGGAAACGGGGACATGACAGAATTAGATATGTTTCTATACATCATAATGAAATGTCCATGACAAATGAATACGTAAACAATGCCTACATGGAAGATGATATTGGATTGTTATTATCAAAGGTATAAAAGGAATATTAAAGGAATGAGAATGAGGGCAAATATGCTGCCTATGAGGAATAACAGGATCAATGGAAAGACAAGTTTATGATATGCTCGGAGTTGACTAGGACTCTACCATTAACCCCTCTATCACCTTTTGGGTATGACATAAGAATAGTTGGAATGAGCCTAGGTAACCCTCGACTGGACGAGGTACTCCGGATGCGAGTGAAGTCCCTCGAGCCAAGCGATGAGGTACCCCGGGTGTGGGTAAAATCCTTGGGCCTAGAAGTAACTTGCAAGGTTATTTGCTCTACGGAAGGTGACCCTCATCTAGATGAGGTACTCCAGGCGTGAGTGAAATCCCACGAGCCAAATGGTGAGGTACTCTGGGTGTGAGTGAAACCTTTGGGCCTCCGTAAGAGATGGTTGGGCTATCTCCTTAATGAAGTCATACTCAGTGATCTAGAGCTGGTTAACGCTCGAGTCTACCTTAAGTCTCTCCCGAGCCATATCATGAACAAGTGATGAAAATGAATAACATATATGTGAATGTGTTCTTGAATTGGAAATGTTATAATGCATGTTGATGAAATGAATTATATAATGTGAATATGATCAAATGTGTTATAGTCTTAATGATTATATGTTGAAATAAATGATAAGTAGATTACTAATGCTCTCTTTTACTAAGCTGAAATTGTGCAAGGTGGTAAAAAATTTCGGCTTACTAGATGGGGACATTACAATCTAAGATTGATGACATCAAGTTTACGATGTCCTCTCACTGCTTAAACAATCTTAGTTTGCATTTTTCTCTAAGTGTTTCATATTGAGATGTACAAAACTTTTCCTGGGTATCCTAGAGTATAGAAATTGGTCACCCTTCTAACCAGTTTCTCCTTTTCTATCTACATTTGTTTCCCTAGTATAGCTATAAAGAGAAAAATTATTGCTTAATAATAACTTGACTATCAAGAGTTTGAAAATGAAGAGCTACATTTAATATAAATAACCTTGCACAAATAATCGTGCCTGGAACAAAATTTTAAAGTGAACAAAACTATTTCCTAAGTTTACTATTAACATCAATGACACAATAATTATTTTGATGCTATCAAAACTTAAAAGATACATTAGCTTAATTTCAAGTTCTAAGCTGTAATCAACATTTACTTATTGTTTCTAGTAGTTTTAGATTTAGATGTAACTACTTGCTACATTTTAATTCATAGACTAAACTTTGATTTCATTGACTTAATGTTCAAACTAAACAAAATTTCCACTTGGTTATACTAATATTCTTGATCAAAGGTTTACATAAGTTGGCCATTACTTTGTGGACTTGGTTTCAATTCCCATCAAACTAATGGATTTCCTCGCTCATTTGAAGTTCAAGAAGATCTCTTATATTTCTCTATGGAATTTAGCCTATCTAAAAGATTCATTCATTGAGATAAACTTTAAGATTAATTACAACTCCAACTTGTTACTATTAATGTTAAAGCTGAAGTGTACCTTTGGCTTTGTCTTCTTCAGGGCTTGGAGCCCAATCTTCAACATGCATAGACTGATTTATATCTTCTTCATAATCACATGTAGGCTCTCTTGTCTTCTTTTGTAGGCCATACTTGTCCTTCACCTCCATTATATCCTTGGGCTCTTCCAACTCCGGAGTTGTTTCTTGAGGTTCATCTTCTATAAGAATCGGCTGGCCCAATATGTGAAGGTTATCATTCTCCCTATAGTCATGGTTGCACTCATCCAGATCCATATATTGAGATAGAAACATCTTTAGGTTTCGCTTATTTTTTTCCACCTCTTTGAGAATCTTCCATGCTTCCTCCATGATATCTTCTAGACCCGCAGACTGGCAAGATCAAGGCTCTGATACCACTGTAATATCCCAAATGGGGATATTATGGACAAGTTTGGATTTACGGGCTTTCCAAATGTTCTCTACTTCAATTTCTGCTCAAACCCTAGATACTGAATTTTGATTTTTATAATTTTCAGATTGATAACACTTATAACAACCAATATACATCACATCAAAGCATCAAAGGATGTAATGTCCCTTTTTCTAGTGGAAACACTTAAACCTAAATATGCACTCAAAGTGATTCTCAAAGAGACATTAGAAATGTTAGAGAACAATAAATTTCAATGATAAGATCAAATAAGGCCAAATGATAGTATAAGTATATCATTTCCTTGTTAAATGATTATTCATTTCACGATTTTCATTCACTATTGATGACTATACTATATAAGTATGTTAAGGCGAACATAATTCAAGATTCATATTCTTCCCTCTTATTCTTCATTAAGGAACTAGGCTTTACATGTCAAGGGCGCATGAAGACCATCCCAAACCCAGCCTACGGGAAACTATGTCATAGCCTACGGGCCTTATTGTGGGTGGAATTACACTATCCCTCCCTTACAATCCCTAACATTCCTTTTAGGATGAAGTAATAGAGGAAAATAGAAGTAACAATCTAAGTTCATCTTTCCATATCATCTCCCTTCTAATCCTTAACCATGGATGGGGAATTATTTGTCTAGGGGGGCCCTACAACCCTCTCCAATGCGATTGGGAATGGAATTACTACGCCTTTCCGTAACATCCTTGTCTATGCCATCACTTATCAAGTTTCATAATATATATATATATATATATATATATATATATATATATATATATATATATATATATATATATATGTTCATAGACTTGTGTAATTCTATTGATGTGATATATATATATGGATCTATTCTAGATTATGCATAATTTAAATATATATATATATATATAGTCTTATAACTTACTACATTCATTATTTATTTAAACAATCAATGATATATTTAATAACACATACCTTATCTGCTGTACCTTTATTTACCTTGGTGCAGATTGGAATTATTATAATTCTCTGATTTTATTTGTTGTTGAACTGTATTGCAGTATCCTTGATCGAATGCTTTTAGTGCTCGCTATATGCTGAAATATACAATGATATATGGATGGCTGCTGTTAATTCCAAATTTCTTGATTTATTCATTGATGCCTTAGAATAGTGAATTGGTTCCTATTTAAAATATTTGAAAGGCTGCAAGAACCCAACGGTCACCACTTTAAAAGCAGCAATTCTTCTTAAAAGATATCCTCTGCTTATATTTGCTTAATCTCTTTTGTTATAAGATCGGTGTCTCTCTTTAAGAGGACCGATCCTCATATGCATGCATTCATTATTTATTATATATTCCTATTAATATATATATTAAATATTATTATATTGTTATTATATATATAGATAATACATATATATATATATATATTTGTGTATATATATATATAATCACTTCAATTATGGTTATATATATAATATAATTTATAATTACTTCTATATTATCATATCATATATATATATATTTATTTATTTATTTAATGATAGGAAAGGCTATATGCATTCATTACTCGTAAACATATATATATATATATATATATATATATATTTTTTTTTTTATTTAATGATAGGAAAGGCTATATGCATTCATTACTCGTAAATCCTAAGGTAGGCACTTGGATACACAGAGTCACAAGGCATGTTTTTTGAATATACGTAATTCATAACATATAATGCAAATGTCATATAAGGGATATGACAAAGGAATATAGCACATGATTCACCCCATTTGCATAAGTGAAATTCACCATGAAATACACATTGCAAGCATCAAATACACATCCATAATGAACATAGAAGTCTGATGCTGTAAATTCTGAAAATATGAAGTCTCCAAGTACAAAGTATGGCTAGGGCAAACAACCAAAAAGCCCAGCTATATAGTAGACATAAATATCAATGTTTTACATACCAAAATATGCAAGTCTGCTGTCACAAAGTCTGCCCAAACCTTAACCCTAGCAACCAATAATCACCACAAATCTGCCTCAATATTCAGGTCGCTCCTCCTCCAAGTGGTGCACTCCAACCCTAGGGTGAAGCCCTAGTCAATTGCCATCCACGAATGCTCTCAAAGCTGATATAAAATCTGCCCAAGAAGATGATGAAGTCCAAGTGGATCCCCGCCACGGAATCCTCAAATGAAGAAGCTAGATTGTCGCCCAACTCCTCCTAGGATGCTTGAGGTTTTCGTCCCAAGATCCTCTCCAAGAGATTGGTCTCAAGTGTGTATGAAATGAATGCTTGAATGATGATTTGCCAATGCCAAATGACCTTGTATATATACATAACTTGTCTCTCCTCCTACATGGCCAACCTAGGCAAGCAGTATTATATTTTGAATGCAGTTTCCCTCCAAAAGGGCCGACCAGCATCTATCCACATGACCGCCTAGATCAAATCAAATTAAAGATATGATTTGGGTATTGTTTAATCTCTCCTTCAAGCGCTGGCCTAGATAAAAGAAATATTATATTTGTATTTCTCCATTGGCGCCAAACAAGTGACCTCCTCATTATGATGGTATGTAGAATGCACCCTCGAGCTCGTCCATCTCTAGGCATGAAAGAAGATATTATATCACTTACCCAAACGTCCAAGTGACGTCCCTATGAAACCATATCATCTCTTGGCAAAATTATAACAAGTCTCCATATCCCATAGCCTATCTCCATATAAGTAACTCTACCAAGTAGCTCACTCCAAGGAAGACAAATTATCTTATCCAAGATAAGTGCATCAAAGACATCAAAAAAATGTGACAAGTCATCTCCAATACTCAAGATGTCTCCCCAAAATCCCGAAGTGTGGGGATTAGCCCAATCTCTCTTCAATGGCGACCATTCCAAAAACGGGGACATTACATGAGACATTGAAGATTATTGGTTGAGTGCCGATTTAAGGAGATAAATCATTGCACTCTTAAACGCCCTTTGAGGAGACATTGCAGACTTCAACAAATCAGATATAGGGTCGATTGTTTCAGACTTGCAGGTCAGTATTGACAGCAGTACCAAAACCTAGCCACCGCCACCTTCGATGCACATTTCTTCGCCACTCATCACATTGGAGGATCGGCGATCAGATAAGGGAGTTTTGTAATCATTGAAGATAGCGGCCAGCATAAAAGGAACAGCGATCAGCAGCGATCTATATTGGAGACCTTAACATTGCCTTCATCATCAATTGGCAACAAGCACCACAATTGGAGACTTCACACTTGAGACTGATCTGATTGGAAAGGATTTGCTGTCATTGTTTGTCATTGTGTCATCACAATTTGGTATGTGTATTCATCATCTATTTTCTGATTTGTAGACAGCAGTGATATTCATCATTGTAAGGCAAATTGAAGCCTCCATCTTGATTGTAATTCCATTCTGTGATACTATACTTTGGAGCAGCATTCTTGCATATGTACTTTGCATATTTGAGTGTGTATTTCATGGTGTAATAAGGCTGCCAACCTATACCTTGTTCTATCATCAATTTTTATATGTTAGTTCATGTTTTATGCTTGTGAAGACATAATTGAAAGGTGCAGAAATATAAATCAGAATTCAGTCCTAGGGTTTCATGTTAGAAAGTTGCAAATTCAGAAATTTTGTTCAAACCCTAGTTCGGCACATGTCACATATTGAAGTTGATCACCATTACATTTGCAAGTTGGTTGATAATGAAAACATTTGTCTTTATTATTGTCTTACAATAGAGCAAATTGTTGACATAATGACTAAAACACTTGGTAAGATAAGTTTGTCAAGTTTAGAGATGAACTTGGGATTGTATCACATTTAATCATTAAGGGGTATTAGATTAATTAAATGGTTTTAGTATAATGCCAACAAATGCTTGTTATCTTTGTTAGGCATAGTTTTGATTTTGCTGTCATTAGCACATTGTTGTACAATGCACGTAGGTTGTCTTTTTGTTAACTGGTTCCTTATTTTTAACATTGTAGTTTCATTCTTTGGGCTTATATAGTCAGCCACTCTGCAATGTAATGCTTATGTCTTGTCTAAAAATGGTGGTCACGGTATCATCAGAATTTTGTAGTACATGTAAATGCTCCCACTTGGATAAGATGAGAATAATAATAGTGTGTTTGAAGTTGAAACATCCTAAGATATTTTCTATCTATGGAAACAGTACTGCAATATCCATTATTTGACGTTTATTTAAACAAGACACAATTTATACTGGAAACAAGTGCATTCACTATTGACCTGACATAAGACATCGGATCCTTCTGCACTGAGACCAATAGAATTGTCTGTAAGTTAGTATTCAATGTAACAGGTGAAGGTTTATCTCTTTGAGAATCTAAAATGTTCTAATTATGTTTGAAAGATGCTACCGAGAATCAGATGCACCAATCACTTCCAAAAATATCTGGTTTTCAGTCAAGTTGAATTTCCAAGGTTCATAACATGATTGTATAAGTTTCTGAATGTAGGAACTACTATTCTGGTATTCAAAACCTAAGGTGAACTCGGTGGATGCATGAGTGCTAATTCATGGAAATCAGAAAATTTAAGGACCACAAAGTTATCATTAGGCAAGCCAAGAAGAGAATATGTGATATACCAGTTCTGAGCACCGCCTGTTATATTTGATGTTTTTATCAAAGGATACAAAAATTACTAGTTCAAAATTTGATTATGTACATTGTGGAAAGGTTTCAAAATCTTGAGACATCTGTACTTTCATTAGAGGTATCATGAGTGAGTCATAATTCCTTTTGACCAGCGGTGATGGTTGAATGAATCACAATTTGAGATTCTTTATGGAATCATGTCCCTTACTAGCCCTTAAAGTATTTACTCAATCTTCCAGCTCTACTCAGGTTCTGAGTAGCTGGTGCTTCCATTGCCCCTAGTAGCAATGGTTCTACAATAGGGAAGGAAGAAAGTGCCAGAAGTTAATATTAGCTCCATATCTATTGGTGTATGATGGGCAAAGGAATCAGAAAGGGTTTACCCCTGCCGTGGTAGTGACCTTCCCCCTGCTTTGGATGGTCCACTGTAAGTATGCCTTCTCTTGTCAGGAAATATTTGTGCATTGCAACAAAATTGAATTTATTTGCACTTTGTTTTCAATTCTCTAGGAATTTTTTGTATTGTCTCCATTCTGACATTTTCCTCTTTGTTGATTCTGAAAATCAGTTCATATGTATAACATAGAAATACAAAAGCAGACTGAATGTAAAGAACTTCTTAAAGGATGCTGGTCAAGTCCAAAATAACAGTACCACTGCAAATACCTTTTAATTTTCTGTGAATTTTTTTAACCATGCTGGAGTTCTTAGGAGCACCATTAGGTTCGTATTTGAAGCTATCATCATGGTCTTCTATATCTAGATCATCTACAACATAGAGCAACACACAGTATATGAGTAAAGGCCCGTTGAATTTGCAATGATGTGAAAAGAATTGTACTTATAACAACATACCAATGTCTAACTCTTCCTCATCGGAATCTGAGATAGTTTTTTCGCCCAAACCAGCTTCTGATGTGGGGAAATTGCAGGTTGAAAATATACTAGACAATTCTAGTGCTCCAAGAGGCGTTTCACATTCTTGATCTCCATTCTTTGAAATTTTTGTCTTACCACGCTTAACCTTGATTAGAGTTCCAAATATGCTCTAGTGGTAAAATGCATAAAACAATCAGGCCACTAAGTATATATGCTGTTAATATAAGAAAACAATAGCAAGATTTATTACTGTAGAAGAAATATAGCTTCCACCTTTTTCTTTGGCGTGTGTGGAGAATGAACTGCTGGAAGATCTAAAGAAATTTGAATGTCTTTATTATATACATGGAGCATGGAACCAAACAACCTGCAGTTGAAGGAACATTAGAGCTTTCATTCTTTCGATGAAAATTACGAAGTCATTAATTGCATTAAGTGGCTTGAAAACATAGAATTTCTTTTATTAAAAAACAAAACTGAATATTGCAGCACAAACAGTAAAGTTGGATTCTTATATTTTTTCACATAAAGGTTCTTGAACTTTCCATAAGTTTGCATCAGTTAGTTATTTGGTACTATTAACAAAATGTCTTCTTCAGAACATTGTACCTGTAATAACTCAGTTTGTACCTATACGTATCACTCAAATACAGACTATTATGTGCATATACTAACGGTTGTGTAATATCCCTGACTGGATATATGATAGAACTCTGATTTTAAAATGATCTCTGATATGCACTCAATCATCTGATTTTAAATGACGCCAGCTAATAGATGATATGACAATTGACTAGATATAATAGAATGATTCAAATTAAAGATTTGAACAATCTTCTTATTTCAATCATAAAATTCTCAGTTCAATCTCACATACCAGTTCAATGCAAATATACAAAGCAAATATAAAGTTCAGTCTTCTTTGATTGACAGTCTGCTGCAAACAAACCTCCTGTAGCTGATATGATAGGAAGTCAGGATACCTGTAAAAACCCTATCAGAGTTCCTATAACTGTTCCTTTCAATGATGCTGGGCAGATTCTTAATGAAACCCTTGATCTGAAAATAGATTTCAAAAGGCTAAACCTCCACTCTCAGGCCTGGTTGGAACAGTAATTACAAACTGATGTAGATTATCTTGAAAGATGCAACAAATCTATATCAAATCTATGATCAGCATACAACTTTCCTCCACATATATAGCTGATAGAAACTACTGACTGTTCCACTATCAAATGAAATTATGTTGATCACAATACAGGCCGAATTCTTCAACATGAAATCGCTGAAGCCTTTCACAATGGAATGAACACTATGTTTGGGCATCGGCTAAGGTTATAACTGTTTCCAGAATGACTGATGCACAAATCTGAACACAAACAACCTCCTCAATGCTATAGTTCATAGAATGGCATAAAATGAATAACCATCACATACCCATGTCAAAATAAGCATCTTCATATTTCTGCTGTTGACAGACCAGCAACATGACAATGAAGTTTTGCATTGAAGGTATCAGCAAATGCAAGGAAACAATCTACAACTATCAGCATAGACCCTTAGGTCAAAAACAACCACTAAGCAAGGAAGAATAGCCCCAATAAACTCCAAACGGCTGCTCCAAGAAGTACGGCCAGCATATGAAGTGGTACGGCCTACACATGAAGAGGTATGGCCAGCAAAATAAGGTACGACTAACAAAATGAAGTAAGGCCAGCAATGAAGAAATGGCAGTCCCAACCCTTCTCAAATTTGCAATACAATCCGTCACTAATACTCTTCCTCAGCTGCAACAAAACTGCAATAAGATATATCTTGTTATCTCCATCTCCGTCAATGGTGGTATCCAAATGAAGTTCAAATATAGCCACTGAGTATGGCTGCTCCAAAATCCCCTTGGGTGATCTTTCACACCTGCAGAAGATTGCTACCAATGCTGGTTTCCGTCATCAAAAGCCTTGGCTGGAAGAAATCCCCCAAACCCTCATTTGCAGAGCAAATAGAAGCATAAAATGTAATATCAAGAATGAATAACTTTTCCCACTCTTTGCATTTTTATAACTCCACAAGTGGGTCGACCCATATGAGAGGGAAATGTTATTTTTAAATCCCTTAGTGACTTATTTTTGCATTTTTCCTTATTTCTCCAAAGTCATCAACATTAATTAATTAAAGTCCAAATATAATAATAAAGTATAACTTACGGACTTTAATATGAAAGCCCAAACGGTCACAGAATCCCATGAGTTATAGACCGTTGGGAAGATCTCAGCGAAACGCTCCATCTCCAATAAAGAGTTTTCCAGAATAGCCAACTTCGTGACTTACTAAAAATAGTAAGTCCCCGCCAAAATGTCAGAAACCGACCAAACGAACTCCCAGAGTTCCCTAACCACTTTGGTTAGTCTACGGGACCAAGTATAGACTAACTCACTAGAAAAAGGGGACATTACACTTTTTAAATGTTTATTTTTGTGTACACAATAACACTTTATTTTATAAAGTGTTTTTAAATACTCAAGTAACTTAATAAAATATTAATTTTATAAAGCAATTAAAATACTTTATAAAATTAATTTACAATTAGAACACTTTTAAGTTACTTGCAAAAATGGGGACATTACAGCCCTCCCTTCCCGACATTGCTTGTCCCCAAGCAATGCGAAGAAAAACTGAACTCAATCAATCCATGGATCCGAAATTAGTCTAGGCTCCTCAACCATGCTCAAACGTATCTCCTCAAGGTTGCTGATGTAGAAGATCTTGGGACTGCTTCCGCTGTCGCACAATGACTCAAACACATCCAAACCAAAATAAATGCCAATCATGAAGGTGTAGATGCCAATCAATGAACCAATGAAGCTGAAAATCCTTCTACCATTGAATAGTGACATGAATAGATGAAGGATGCTAAATACAAATGTATCCATTCCTGTTGTGCTAAAATTGAAATCACATACTTCACTACTCAACAGTGAAGAATAATCATCCACATGTGCCAATGAGAAAGTATCATCAAAATGATGTGGTGTCCCTTCAAGAGTAGACTGATCCTCTCCAATGGAAATCAATGTATTATGCAAATCACAACTGAAATCACATGCTTCAAAGTCCAGCAAATAAACATGCCTCCACACACTCCCAAGCAACTGAATAGATGGTGTAGACCATGAAAAATCAAAAAGTGCAATGGAATTCCAAGTAGGACAGCTACTAACCCATGACGAATCAATGAAGATGAAGTCATCAATCAACAAATAAAAAGCTGCCATATTATAATCAATTGGTGACATAACCAAAGATGAGTTATGGATGCCTTTAACACCCATCAAAGACAACTCTTCAGAGTGGTTGGTCCACTATGGGTGTCATCAAACACCATCAAGTCTTGATTTGTCTCCTCTTCTTCCCAAGTGATTAGGGGTCGAAGTGGCTCAAAGAAGTCTTCATTACTAAATGTCACAAGGCTGCAAGGTTCCTTATTGTATGATCCTTCAATTCTTTCCTCAACTTGTTCAACTTCTACACCATTTGCCTTGTCATCTTGTATAGGAATAGACTGATTTTCTGAATTATGCAAGGAGTGATTATGCCTACTCAAAAGTAGACAAAGATCAACAATCTTTCTATCTTGATCTTTCACCAATTGGATAGCCATGTCTCTATCTCTACTCATTTGTAAATAATCTTCTTTTATCAACTCCAAAGCCTCTTTGAAAGGGTGCAAATGTGTATGAGAAATACCATGTCCCCTTCCTTTTTGTCTTTCTTCTCTTTGGGCTGTCCAAATGAGGTCTTCTAGGTGTTTGTGAGTGCTATCCATTCTTGACAATGCTTGAATTATTCTATCTTCCTTCACCACCATTTGATCTTGCAAGTCTTCCCAAACCAAGGGCTTTTGTTCCAACTGTCCTTGGCTGTCATAGTCTGATTTTTCATCATGTGTAGATGAAGAAGCAATATGATCACCCAAAGAATCCATACCATTGCTACCCATATCATTAACATGCTCTATGCTAGCCTCTAATGTAGAAGCCTCAAGTGAAACCTCATGCAAAGATGATGTAGACAAATCATTACCCAAAGTTGTCCTCATGCCCTCTTGAGTCAAATCAGCATGCCTAACAAATTCTTCATGTAGATTTTTTCATATCATATGTGAAATTTCTCTATCCTTATGTTGTTCAACCAATCTCCTTAACAACTCATGTGCCATGGGTGACACATCTTGCTCACATTTCCAAACAGCCCAATACTTTGGAGTATCATCCTCATATAAAACCGAAGACATGATGGATTGCATAGAAGTAATCACACTACGAGGGTGAACCTCATGGATAACACTCCAAAATATATGAAACATTTCACGAATGATCTCTTCACAATCAACGGATAACATAATGTTCTCAAATCTGCATCTTGCAAATGTTTCAAGTAGTTTTACCCTCTTAGCAAAATAAGGGTTCTTGATGTCATCCAAACCTTTAAAGCTTGCCACCATGATCTGAAGTACTTCTTTCATAATATGGCTGTCATAAGGATCATTAGGAACTATTATCCTCATAATTTCACTGATGCATGAGATAGTTGCAAGTTTTATCACCTCATCATGATGTCTCATAAATCGTGGCTTAGCCAAAGAACATACTAATGGAGTTATAGCAAGTTGCATTGTTTGAGATGGTTCTTGTCCAACCTTGCATAAACAAGCCTCTACCTCCTCCAAAGTACTTAGAAGAACCTCCTTTGGCTGAGATAGATGTTCTAATTTTTTTCCTACCCTGTAAATCTTTTCTTCCAACTCTCTCTCACCAATATTCACTGATTTGGAATCTTCAAAGACTGCTGGTTTACCATACTTATCAATCTTCTTACTTGTAGATGGAAGTGAACATTAGAGTGCCTAGAATTCCTACGCATGAGCTGATCTTGTGATTGTTCAACTTCTTTTCTGCAACTATCTGTTAATCTAGCCATTGAAGTACCTGTTAGATGACTGAAACCAATTGCTGAAACCAAAACCCCTAGGCTGGCAGAATCATAGCTCTGATACCACTGTAATATCCCTAACTGGATATATGGTAGAACTCTGATTTTAAAATGATCTCTGATATGCACTCAAATCATCTGATTTTAAATGATGCCAAGCTAATAGATGATATGACAATTGACTAGATATAATAGAATGATTCAAATTAAAGATTTGAATGATCTTATTGCAATCACAAAATTCTCAGTTCAATCTCACATACCAGTTCAATGCAAATATACAAAGCAAATATAAAGTTCAGTCTTCTTTGATTGACAGTCTGCTGCAAACGAACCTCCTGTACCTGATATGATAGGAAGTCAGGATACCTGTAAAAACCCTATTAGAGTTCCTATAACTGTTCCTTTCAATGATGCTGGGCAGATTCTTAATGAAACCCTTGATCTGAAAATAGATTTCAAAAGGCTAAACCTCCACTCTCAGGCCTGGTTGGAATAGTAATTACAAATTGATGTAGATTATCTTGAAAGATGCAACAAATCTATATCAAATCTATATCAAATCTATGATCAGCATACAACTTTCCTCCTCATATATAGTTGATAGAAACTACTGACTGTTCCACTATCAAATGAAATTATGTTGATCACAATACAGGCTGAATTCTTCAACATGAAATCGCTGAAGCCTTTCACAATGGAATGAACACTATGTCTGGGCGTCAGCTAAGGTTATAACTGTTTCCAGAATGACTGATGCACAAATCTGAATACAAACAACCTCCTCAATGCTATAGTACGGATCTGGTATGTCTCCCAATGCTTACGCATAGAACCAAGTTGAAAACCGGCAATATCTTCAATTCAGTCACTACTAAAACTCCATTCAATATCCAAATAGGGAATTTAATTAAGCTCAGTGACTCTACAACTCAGACAAAAGTCTTCAGCGCTTTCCTTGTTGTATTTGAAAAATACCCAAAGACATGGCTTCCTTGAGTTCATATAAGCGATGACTTGAAACGAAACTTTCCAATTTCATATGCCACGATTTCCCCCACATACATATTATTTATTTGTTCTAGACTTCATAAAATCTTTTGGCAACATATTAGTCTTCCACGATTTCAATAGCAAAGAATTGAAATCATAAAATATGCATTCACAACCATATACGTGGGACCCTCGCTGTCAGTTGCTGCAGAATTTGTCACCTATTAAGATTTCACAAAAAACATACAAAAATCCTTAGAAGCTGGCTCAAGATTCCTCAATTTCTTTGATTTCAATTAAATCATAAAATGATCTTCTTATAAGCTTTCCTTCTGCCGGGACCCACAAATCCTGTCAGGGTTTGTCTCCTAGGCAGAGACCAACTTCAAATTCTAATTCTTTAATCATACGATGCTTAGAGAAATTCTTGTTTAATTCATATTTCACAATTATCTAAAATACTGTAGATAACATATATATATTTCTGAATATCCAATCACACAGAAATATTAGAAAATATATCTCACTGAATTTGTATAATCAGAAATTTGCATACAATGAAACTTGACAAAATATCGGTAAAATGGTCTCCGACCAAATATCGACTTATTCAGCAAAATACCAAACTCGAGACACTTGAAGCACAACAGTGAAGTCTGAAGCAACTTCACCTCAATGTCGGTAAGGGAGCATCACCAAACCAACTTCTACCAAGGGGTCATCTCCTTGGTACAACAAATGCAAGGGAGCATCTCCTTGACATCAACTAAATACAAACTTGACAAAATAAACATCAACACAAGCATGATTCCAAATGGGAGCACGGTCACAATTATACAATTTTAAATGCTTACACATGACCTTTTTAAATGTTTGTTTTTGTGTACACAATAACACTTTATTTTATAATGTGTTTTTAAATAATCAAGTAACTTAATAAAATATTAATTTTATAAAGCAATTAAAATACTTTATAAAATTTATTTACAATTAGAACACTTTTAAGTTACTTGCAAAAATGGGGACATTACAAGTTGGCATATCAATATCAAGAACAATCTTTTGTGTGAAGACATGTAATAAAGATTGAGTGTTGGCTTTTCTTTTGCTAAATGAAGTGGTATTTCCTGCTAGAGTTTTTGAGCGAGAGGGCAATGCAAGTAAATGAGATATAGTTTGTATACTGCTTTGGCAATTGGGACATCTAGGCAGTCCCTATATCCCCCTTTTTATTAAGTTACAATTGTCAGAATCTAGCAATGAAAGACAATATATAGATTTTTTTTAGTTTAGGCCAACATGAGGAGGATCTGGTATCATATATGGTTCCATCTGCACCGTGGTGGACTTTCAGTGCTGACTTGGAGTCCATATGCTGTGTAATCAACATTACCTAGATGCGATGAGTGCTAAGTGGACCATTTCATGCTCATAAGAGATGGGTTCTTGTGAACCACTACTCATAAAATATAAGTCGGTGAAGATTGACTTAAAAAATATGCATTTGAATCATGAACAAAAATCACATTATTATATTATAATATTAAATCAAGTAGAACATGGAACAATAAAGGGTATCATGCTGTTTTTCTTTTAATGCATTCTTCCTATGTTAGGTAAAGACACAGCCAATGCAAGAACTATACATAAATTATGAAACTAGGATGGAAAGGCTAATGGCACACTCAAAGAAGAGACACTGATATAGAGTACCAAGCATTCGAACAATGGACAGAATGAAATAAGAATAATTCTACAATCCGTCATAAATGAGGGGTTTTCCTCATTTAAATAGATTTTATAGGAAGGTAACCTTGGTTGGTAATTACAAGCTGCCACAAGGTTTTCCAATATACAAATCCTAAATTGTAATTCCCAGGGAGGCCATGAGGTGCTATCAAGGTTACACTAAACTCTAACCACTACCTCTTCTTTTAAAAAATAAAAATTGATTTAGGACACAAAATGGAAAGGTAGCATTATATAATATCCTTCCTTAATGAAGACATTTCAGATAATAAAAAATCTCCCCAAAGATGATGGCAATTAACAAATGTATAAGTCAGAGACATTTTTTTAAAAGTAAAAATGTATTAATATGAACAAAATTAGCATCATTGGCAATTCACGATTTCATGAAAAAGGTATTCAACAACAAAGCATTAACAACGAGGAAACAAAATGTTCAGTAAGAGCTAGTGAGAACTATGTACATAAGCCCATTTTTCTATTTACAGTAGATTCTGGAGAGAGATATTCAAAGTAAGATTAGCTGGGAGGATAGAGGTCACTTCCTTTCAGTAAATTGTTGAGCTGTCATGTAGATGATATGTGGAGGCATTAGACTTGAAGAGTTTCTTGGTCCTTTTTCCTCTCAGATTGGCCTCAATGATTTGTCTGGCACACTTTTTGCAAGAGGAGCTAATTAGGCATATTGCTTGATGATGCCTCCAATTTTTCTTTTAGCAAACTTGGGTAGGAGCAAACCATTACTTGCTTCCAAGGATTTTTCATGTTTCTCTACCACTCTACTCAATTTATCCATCTGTTCATTTGTGGCTTCAATTTGATTGTTTTAGCATACAATGGAGGAGACTTGAGAGAACACTTTTCAAATAGGGATGATGAATGCCCTTTTCCTCAATGAGTTTATGTAAAGTCTTGATTTCTGTCCAAACATCCTCAATATTGGTAAGCAATAAATGCTAGAAACGATAATTTTGATGGGACTGGGAAGTAACGATGTTGTCTGGCAATTGGGGATCACAATGCTGATATTCAAAATATTAGGGACGAATCCAGGTTAGTCATTGAGGTGGCTGAGGTGGAATGGATAGTGAGAGATCATGATTAGAAGATGCAAGGTGGTGGTTCCCAGAAATATTTGAATATGAAAGGATGGCAACAAACGTAGGTAGGCTGGGGGTTAAGGAGGAGTGGTTTCTTCCTCCTCACATCCAAATATAGCTCCTGTAATTATGTGGACAGATGTGTGTGGTTTAGAGAGAGGTAATCCTAGAATTTTGAACCAGTGAGAATGAGTACTTGTTTGGAGTTACTTGAAGTTACTTGAAGACAATGGGTTTCTAGTGTGAATTGTTGTTGGAGTGAGGCTCTTTCTACTCAAGGTCGATGGGAACTTTCCTTATTTCCTTTCGCTCATAGTGATTGATTCCTCTAAAGATTGACATGTTTTTTCTTCTTTAATATCATCAGACTATGATGCACAAAAGACAGGAATCAAAGATCAGCCAAATACTCCAAGAAAGGTGCATGATGTTAGCCTCAACCAAGAACACTTATCCACTTGAATACTCATTGATATATTCATCCAAAGAAGAGGAAGAAACAACATTATCCTAGGATGAAGAAATTCTCCATGCCTATCTGAGTCATGCAAGAGCTTCTAAAAGATAAATTCATTAGTGTCTTCGATTCTATTAATTGTAAATTATCAACCATTAACATGCTATTATTTTTTTTCACGAAAATCAGTATTAAGTTTGGATTGTTATCATTGAAATGCTAAACACAAACAAGGATCCCTTAAAACAATTTTCTTTACACGCAATAGGATTGATTAAGGATTTTCAAATTTTGCATGGACCTTTGTGTTGTGACCAAATCACACATCGCCCCATTGCAAATGGGGACCCCCTTTTTTTTGAGCTCTGATGCTTTGCATTTAGTTCTGGATGATGTCTTAGGTTTGTTTCCTCTGCCAATCCAACAATAAGTCTCTCTCCTAGAAGGTTTTGCTTTATAACTGGAGGTCTCATCTGGAACATGAACTTGCAGTAATGAAGAGTCTTGATCAAATTTCATCCAATTCATGAACACTAAGACCGATCCTAATGTATGTTTGAGATCCTGAAAATGACTAAGTCTGGTAGCCTGAAATCCTAAAATCCTGAAAAATTGACTTAAGTCTGAAATCTGGTGGATCCTCCAAATTCTAGATTCTACATGTTAAATCCGGTGGATTCGAGACCTATCTCAAACATCCTGAAAGGTATATTGAAAAATATTTAAAGTATAAGAAATTAAATATATTTTTCAATAGACCTTTACCCTGAGAGACCCTAAAAAATGACTAACTGCTGCAGAGGATCCAAAATCTTGATCCAGTGCGACAGGATGTAAGAGTGGCACAAAATCTTGATGGAATGCGCTTTTAATCAAAGAACAAGATGTGGATTTCTTGCGCCTAGACCAATGCACCCAAACCAAATCATCGTTTTAGAAGGTAAAGTGAGGCAAAAGTTAAATTTCAACAGGACATCAACATAGGCATCCAATGCGCCCAAAGGGAAGATGATTGGTTTCAAGTTTTAATGATCATTCGAGAGGAGACTGAATTATTGAAGTGATGCACCACTAGTTTTAAGGCAAATTTCAAGAGGATTCAGATCCTTGATCTGATGCGCCACTAATAGGGTGGTTTAACTCAAGTCTTAAGGCAATTTTCAAGCATGAGAAGATTTAAAAACCTTCATCCAAAGCGCCTTATCCAATCTGCCATGTTCATAAAGATAAAGTGAAGTTTCAATGAGTTTTAAGGGGAGAATGAAACTGTCATCTGCTGCGCCCTTATGAGAGAAGGTAGATTCAAGGTTGCAAAGCATTCAAGGAGGATTCAAGACCCTTATTTAATGTGCCCAATCCCTTGCACCACTTTGGAGCAATTCAACCAATATATACAAAGGTGGAGAAGGCTGATCTAGTTTGTAAGAGATGCGATGAGGTTCAAAATCTTAATCTAAAGCGCCAATACTATGAAGAGATTGAACTTCCAATCTAGTGCGCCCAAGATAAGTAATGTTCTTTGATGATCAAGATACAATTGAAGATAAGGATTCCAAATCAGGGACTACTGCACCTAATCTAATGCACCAGCCTTTGACATTTTCAAGGCAAATTTTCAATGGGAGAACAAACCCCTATCTGCTGATCCATTTTAAGACCCTTATCTGCTGCGCCAAGGGTGATGAAGAACATGAAAACTTGATCCATTGTGCCACATTATTGAAGGATGATTGAGTTGAAGTCTAACAAGGGGTACTCAAGTGAAGATGAATTCCTGATCTCATACACCTTTATCAATATATCCAAATTAGAAGAAGTTGACTTAGAGTGAGTTTTTTGTGAAGATTTTATGAAGGATCTTATACTCTTATCTGCTGCGCCAAGAATTGAGGGAGAGAGCTCAACAACTTCCATTTAGTGTGCTAATCTCTAGAGGATTTAGAATAACTAGCTAATGCGCCAAGAAACAAGAAGAAATCAAAATGGCTAACCAATGTGCCATTGCTAGGAGGGGGTTTTCAGAGATAAAAATTCAGATCTAATACGCCAGTTCTAGAAGAGGACAAAATTCCTATCTGCTACGCCTCATGTCATGTTGGGTTCCTTGAAGTATCATTATTTTTTGTCATCTCCTATTGTTTGAAGTCAGTGAGATATCAAGAGTGAAGTCAATTTGATGATAAGGATTGTTGAATGTTTAAATATGCTTTTTATATATCTGAAATGATCTCTATGTATTATGAAATCAGTTAAAGGATTGATGTCGTTTCTTTCTCGATGTGTTGCAGGAGCATGAATGATGCTAAAAAAAGAGCAAGGATTGAGCTAAGGAATCAGTAAAGAATCTAACATCCGGAGTCACCTTCATGCTAGGAGTGAAGTCAACAAGTTGTCATGTGTAGAAGACATCCTATCTGCTGTTCCAAGTAATCACTTCAAGTATCAACTAGATTCTCCATCAATCATCGCTGCAAGATAAGCAAGTAGCCACTCTAAAGGACTCTCTTCAAGATCATCTTCAAGGAAGCATTTCATCATCTACATCAAGTTCAAGTACACTACTTCATCTTCAATGGCATCATGTTAAGATTATCAAGTTGGAATACTTCTTCATCAAACATTCCAAAGGCATTCATCCATTCAACTTCAAGACTCTTCAAATCTTCAAGTCCAAGAGAGATCCTACTTCTAATCATGAATCAAGTATCATCATCATCTACTCTTACATGAAGGAGGCAGCATCATCATATATATTACCCTTCGTGAAGAATCATCCAGAGAAGATCATCATGTATCCTACAAGAAGGAGAAACATCACGAAGTCATGCAAGTGAAGCAACATGTATTCATCCAGTTTACAAGAAGATGAACAAGGCAAGATCAACAAGATACATCTCAAGCGTTCCTCATCAAAGCAACCACATCGAAGACATCACAAGAGGATATAATTTGGGAGCATGCTGAAGTGGCACCTAGGTGGCAAGTACTCTTCATCATCTAGTCACAGGTCGCCACATCATTTCAACTACATTCAGTGTATCATTTAATAAAAGAAGCCAAAGGGACGCCTATGTGGAAGATGTTTTAAATGATTTCATCTTACCTTATCACATTGGAAAGCGTGCCTTCATTGCCTCTCTCTTTTGTACTAAAAATAGCAAGTTGTTGTAACTACCTACTGAGGTGGCATGATCTAAGCCCTTGGCTATATGAAATGATCTTAGCCATTCATTGTAATCTGGACACTATATAAAGGCCTTGTTGCCTCATTTGTAAGATCAGTAGAGTAGTCATTAGATTTTAGAGGTAGAGTAGGAGAGACTCGAGAAATTCTCTGAGGGGACATGAAGTTGTAAATATTTCTCAAGATTAATGCAAAGACATTGGAACATTGTTTGGTGTTAAGTGTTGTCTTGTGGAGTAACATGATTTCTTGTATCTTAATAAAGTGGAGAGATGTTTCAAAGTAGATTAAAAGTAGATTAGAAGCTCTTTGATGTAATGTATGTTTGTATTGGATATTTGATCAACTCCTAGCTCATGCTTTTAACGTCCATCGCTGGTGGAGTGTTGTGTAAAGCTAGTCTGAGCCTTATTTGTATAAGTTCGATTGTGGATGCTTGTTTGAGCTGCGCCGTTCAATGGGTGCTTGTATAAGCTTTCATGATTTGAAAACCATTCGCGTAACCTTAGGAGATTGCACCAACTTCATGTAGTTGTAGGCATCCTTGGCGAAGTGGAGTTAGGTTAATTAAGAAGTTTGTCTATTCTTACATCATCATTGCTTCATTGACCTTAGATTAACTTTCTGAACCCTTATCTTTTGTCTTTTCTTTATCATTGATACATCATCCACACTGAAAGGAGGAATAAGCTGACTGAAAGAAGAAGAGTCTAATGTAAGTCCCTTTGTGATTATCAGCAAGATCACATGTAATCACTGAGTTAACCCATCATGAATCATAAATAAGGAACCTTGGAGTTACTTCACTGGATCACATAGTTCAGCCTTTGAAGAGCTTTATTCAAGAGAGAGTGGGACACTCTAGTGTTTTACTCTATTGTTGACTTGTCTAAAAACAAACATCAACACTTTGCTTCTTGACAAAATTGCTTTTGAGTAGCATCATACTCATGCTCTAAAGCTAGATGCTCATCATATACTTTTTGCATCATGACCTAAAATTGAAGAAAGGTCTTGAGAAGGCTTGACATTGTTGTCTTAGATTTAAGCAATCCCCTCAACCTCATGACTCCAAAGTCAGATGACCTAATTTGGTCAAGTAGAGGGTTCTCAAGAGTCGCACATAGATTCTTAGGCAATTCCAAGTATTGGATATGAAACTACAACTCATTGAAGACATTACTGACAATCAGCTCATAAGCTTTATGTGCCAACTTAAGCAAAGTTTGCTTTCTCCTTTTTTCTATTAGGATGTTGCTTCACATCACCCTTGGTAATATGTCATCAGTGATGGATTTGAAAAATAATCTCCATTTCTGGCTTTTAGAGGTTATAATTATCAACATGTAAGATGAAAGGATTGAATTATGATGGCCAGAAGTGTGCAATCTGCTGGAAATATTCACCAAAGAAAAATACAAGGTTACTAGGGCAAAAGGCTAAAAAATGAAGTCAAATAAAAAAAGAATACGTCAAAATACATAATGAAGAAGATATGCAAGATTATAGGTGGATGCTTTTTATTTGTCCCAATTCAGCCAAGAAATTAAAAAAATACCTAACCACATGCATAAAGGAATTGAACACCAATCTGACCGCCTTGAACCTTTGCGTCAACTAGCTTTTTCTGAACACTGACAATAAAATAGTATGTGTTGCTACTTTGCACCCTTCGACATTATGAATATGTGGCCACAATGCTAGATGCAGTATGCAAGTTGCACAAGTATCAAAGAGGTCAGAATTCCTGTCACAAAACTGCATCAAAAAAATCAGAAGATATGCATGCCTTCATGCACTTCTCGAATAAAATCAAACATTCTAGATCCGCCATTTTCCTGGGTGATTATGAGTTGGGTAAGGTCTCACTTTCTTTAGTAAAAATAAGTTCAGCACACTGAAACAGTGGATACCCACGAGCTGGAAAGATAAAGCCAGCCCAGTCTCGAAGAAAATAATTACAGTGTGTAAAAAGTGGTTTATTCAAGACTGCCTCATGCTTTAGCAACCAAAAAATGAATAATTCTAGTTTGTCTGATCTGTGAAAATAGATGTTAGAGATCTCAACTCAGAATATACTGTAGAAAATATCTTAAAATAAATGTAACGTCCTCATTTTCTGAGTGATGATCCAGCGGGGTCCACTAGCCTATTTTTATTTCCATAGGCTAAGTTGGGAGTTATAAGGGAATAATTTAATTAATTAAATGTTAAATAATCCTAAGTCATTTTAGGGTTATTTATATTTAATTAATTAGCTGGGCCTTTTTATTTGTAATAAGTTATTTATAATAAGTTATTGAGAAATTATAAAATAAATCACTTTTGTGAAGGAAAACATAAAATAAAATAAAATAAATAAAATAAATAAAATAAGAGAATCTTCTAGAAGTTGTTCTAGAAAATTCACTTGTGGCTTTAAAAAGAGGTGAAGGCAAATCATTTACACATCTTGAATTGTTATTTGCATATTGGACTTTTCCTTGTGAGCTGCAACTACAGGTTCAACCTATTCCTAGGACGAAAACCCTTGGAATATCGGTGGATTGGACGAAAACCCAATTCCATCTTTGGGTGGATTCATTTCAGAATTCACATTGTGCTTCATTGGTCAGTTTGGAGAATTATTTGGGCTTCAAAGAAGAATATTTTTGCAGGTTGTCATTGGAGGAGAATATTGCAAAATTTATGAGATTTGTATCCAAATATAAATTTGGTATTTTGCAGGGTTTTTGGTGAGTTTATATAGAGGAATTTATTGAAGAATTTATGGAGTTGGATTGAGGAGTTTAGCAGGGTTTATGCTAAACTCTAGCGGCAGATTTTTGAAACTTATTGAGAGGTACTTGATATTGAATACACACCCTAATCTAGCCGCTGCCAAAAAGACTAATTTATGGAGAACAATTTCTGCTGTACCCTTTTTAGAGGACAAAACATGACATTTATGCCAAGTCAGCAGATTTGCATTTGTTTGCATCTGTAAAGAGGTATGTGGGACCCATTAAGGAGTTTAGAAGGTATTGTGTGAAATCATGGATATAAGGAAAGCTATGTGAGGATTTAGAAGACTTGTTTGAGGTGATTAGGGATAGTATTAGAGAAGAAATTATAATATCATATGCTGTTACAGTAATAACAGAGGTCTGAAATAATATTGGAGTGGAGCTGGTCACACTTGGGGCATTCATACATATCACAGCTGTACCCACTATGTCCAAGAGGAGCCTTCAAGCTTATTACAGTGGTATCAAGTGTCAAACACTCAGATTTGGTATGTATAAAGTTTATATATTGCTGATATGGAAAATCTGAAACTCTGAGTTGTATTACAGCTCCTGAACATGTTTGTATTTCATTGGATTGATCAAAATAAAGGGCAGATTTGAGTTGCTATATTGTTTGACAGTTGTTTGATGAAATGCCTTATCATTTCTTTCATGAATATATGTGTTTAGGGTATTAGTTTGAAACTTTGAACAATTTTATCTGTTGTTCTATAACAAAACAATTCAGAAACAAAACAAAACAGCTTTCACGCAAAGTGTTCGACAAAATGTCAATACACCAAAATCAGAAGATTTACAGATTTGGGCAATAATCCGGTTAGGGGTTCTTACAATAAATTATTGCAGCAATAAGCATGTTAAAAAATCATTTTCCAAATTTTGAAATTTGTCCCAGAAGAACAAATTTTGTTTTGCTCACATCTTTGACATCCAATGTCTGATTTTCACAAATAATTGCCATTAGAATATTCCATGGAAATTCAACAATTAACAATGACCATGATTCATCTCTTTGTAAAGAATATTCCAGCCAATTAGTGTTTGTAGTATAAGAGTTATAATGGTCATGCTAATCTTAGGGATAGGCTTTGTAATAAGCCACTTTATGCTTTACTTTACTTTATCAAATGAAAACATGGCTTAATGTTCACATAAATCATTTTAGAGTTAGAGTTTTTGTATCATACTAGTATTAGGGTTTATGTTATTTTTCTCTTTCAAGTTCTCTTGCATTCTTGCTTGGTTTCTTTGTATGTATCTATTTTCATAATATGGTATCAGAATCATGGAGAAAGGAAGTTGAAGTGGTTGAAGTCCTAGGGACTGCACAGAATAGTGATGGATTGAGGAATTGTTTATGATATTCACCAAGAAACCAAAAGGGATTTTGAGCAAAGAAAGCAAGGTCGTTTCACTTTAAAACCAAATTAAGAAAAATCAAGCCCTAGAGGATTGTACAGAACCTTAGAGGACAACCGCACTAAACATCAAAGCACACTTGTACAGAATCATGCAGTTGTATGGACATTTGTGGAACTGTACTGAAATGTACAGTCATGCAAAATTGTACAGAATGCTACTTTTTCTTTGTTTTTTTTTTTGAATTTCAGATTTAGCAACTTTTCACATTTTAAACCAATTTTCAGAAAATTTTCAGTGGTTTTTCAGCCGATCTATAGAAAATATCAGCATTTTCAGTAGATCTATAGCAGAACTAAGAATTCTTCAGCAGATCCAGAAGTTTTGGGCAGGTAATTCTCTGTTTTTCTTCTGCTATTTGTAGTTTGAGGGAAGAAAAGAATAGATCTGTAGCTGTAAATCTCAATTTCAGCATTTTTATTTGAATATCTTTTTAGAAGAATGGCTAGTTTGTCCCGTATAATGTTGTAGGGAAGCCAAAAGTTCTCTAAGAAGAGCTATAATACTGGGAGACAAAAAATGTTAGCCATTTTTAAATACAAATGTTTAGATCAGCTTGTTCTGGGGCAAGAAACCCAGCTTGCAACAACTAGAAAAGCTTAGAAGTTTAATGAGCAGAATAGAAATGCTATAATGCTAATCAAGCTATTTGTGACCAATGAAATGGTACCAAAAGTGCAGATTAATATAGATACAACAGGCATTTGGAAGCCAATTGGAAGACCTCCATGAAACTTTTGATAAAGGAAGAGCCTTCTTCCTTACAAATTTAAGGTATTCAATCAAACTATATGAAAATTAAATTTTACAAGATTATTTGGTAAAGATCAAGGATATTAGAGAATAGTTAGCAGAAAATGGAAGAAGACAAGGCGGTAATCACTCTCAAGAGCCTACCACCTTCATCTGAACATTTCATTGGAACCTTGAATATTGTTGTTATTGATGTTGTCTTCAAGTTTGAAGAGTTGAGCGCTAAACACTTGTAGCAAGATAGGTGGAAAAAGGAGTTTGGCAATAGCAGTGACAATAAGGGTTCAAAAATGTCTTTGGCAGCAAACGTAAAGGGAAATGGCAGTTTGTTAACAAGAATGAAGGAAACAAAGAGGTAAGCAACAAAACATGTGACTTAGGTAATCAAAAGACTTTTAAATGCCATTATTGTGGAAAGCTAGGCCATAAGAAGTTGTGTAGGAAATGTTTGTGGGATGAGAAAAATTATCAAGAGCATAAAAAGCATGCCAATGTTGCAAAACATGAGGAAGAGGAACTCTTTGCATTTATGGCTAGGGATAAAGTAGACAATAGGAACACATTTGCTTATTATATATTGATATATAGATTATTACATTTGCATCTCGTCATTTTACCAATCAGAAAGATTTGTATATTAATTACATTGCTAATGTATCTTCTACTTCCTCTATGGTTTTTGGTGGTGGGGAGGAATTCAGATTAGAAGAAAAAAGAAACATGGATATAACTGTCAAGTGAAAAGCTGGTTTTCCTTAATGTCTACTACATTCTAGGAATGGAAAAGAATCCACTTTCTATAAGCGAGATTATGAAGAACAACACCCTCTTAGATGTGATTTTCAATAATAAAAAAAGCTATATTGTTGATAAGGTCAATACGAAGATAGTCACTCTTGGTATTGACGACCATGGACATTTATGGTTGGTTGATGCAGGGGAGGCAAAAGAGCATGCTTTGATGGCCAACAGTGGTCAAGATTGCAGCTCACTTTGGCATCAAAGATATGGTCATTTAAATTTGAGATATTTTTTTTATTTGGCTAAAGAAAACTTGGTGGATGGTCTTCCTGAAATTCAAAATCAGTAAGAAGTTTGTAGTGCATGCCAAGCTAGAAAGCAACACAAGGTTCTATTTGATGAAAAACAAGCTTTGAGAGATAAGGAGGTCCTTCAGTTGATCCATGCTAAAATTTATGAGCTTATTAAGATGGCATTGATGGGTGTATTTCTTAAAACAAAATCAAATGCATTTGATGAGTTCAAAAAATGCATCTACCATTGCCTTGAATTTTTTGGAGGATGATTCTCATGAAATTCCCGGCCAAAAAGCTGTTGCAAATACCTCAAATGAGCAAGATAACAACAATAATTTGAAGAAGGTGAAGCCATAGAAAAGACCATAATGGTGGTTTAACATTGTGATGCTTAGTTAGATGAGATTTTTGATATGAGACAAAAATAAGACCAAAGCGAGGTAAGAGATTCTTTGTGAAGAGTTGAAGCCATTTTCCATCTTGTAAGATTCGTAGTGAATGATGGCATAACAAAACAAGTTCCTGATTTGTTAAGAGTTGAAGCCATTTTCTTTGTGAAGAGTTGAAGCCATTTTCCATCTTGAAGCCATTTTCTTTGTGAAGATTTGAAGCCATTTTCCATGAGCAAGATAACAACAATAATTTGAAGGTGAAGCCATAGAAAAGACCATAATGCTGGTATAACATTATTGGTGATGTTTAGTTAGATGAGATTCTTGATATGAGACAAAAATAAGACCAAAGCGAGGTAAGAGATTCTTTGTGAAGAGTTGAAGCCATTTTCCATCTTGTAAGATGCGTAGTGAATGATGGGATAACAAAACAAGTTCCTGATTGTTAAACTTAAGAAGATCATCCAAATTAGTTTTGGACAGCTATAGAGGAAGCATATCACCCAGGTAACATAGAGACAAAAGGGGAGCCTTACAGATAGGAGGAGCATCTCAGAAAGAATCACATCATACATCCCTTTGCCATTGATGTCAAAGTGGGAGAAATAAAGTAAGGGGGAGCAAAGCAAAAGAAAAGAATTATGTTTGTGTTGCCATCGATGACAAAGGGGGAGATTGTTGGAAATGTTGTCATTGATGTGTCATGTCTCTCATCCAACCAATTATCCCATTCCAATTAAAGATTGGAATGATAAAACCAATTTCATCAATCAAAGAAGATTATCGATGCAGCCATGTTGATTGACTTATCATGATTGATCCACTGAAGACTAAAAGCATGGCAGATTCTACTATACATCGATTGTATCTCTGATAACATCTTGCTAAGAGCAGCGATAAGCTTATGCCATGCCACCGAGAAAGGCATGTGAACTTACAAATCTCACATGATTTACAAAGAGCGCCGATCATAGAGGGTCAATCAAAGCCAAATAGGATAAGACAATATCCTAGTCAGCCGCTAAAGACAAAGGAAATACTAATCTAGCGCATTGATTAAGTAAAGGAGAACAAAAAAACAAACGATCAAATCTAGCACTGATCGCACTAAGAGGGATCAAGAAATAAACAAGTAATTAACATTGGTTATCAAAGAAACATCTCTCTTAAGAGTCGCAGCCTTTCAAGAAAGGGTCGATATATAAGGAAGATGTGATAAGTCATTCAAGGAGCATCATCCATCGATCAATTCATCTAATCCATCAAGCAAATCAGTCGCAACACTCAATTGATCATTGAATCCTTTATCAGCAAACAGTCTCATATATCAGCGAACAGTTCATTGTGATTCATTACAAACCAGCGAATATAGAAAAGCATATCTTCCACAAGCAAATTCATATAAATATAAGAGCAGCGAAAGTATCACATACCAGCAAATCATTATTAAGAGTAGACATATAAACACATATCTAGCAGATCCAAGAAGTCGACCATATCAAGGTATGTTCATTATCATAAGTAATAATCATTAGTCTATGAATGATTTCTCTAAGTTAATCATGATAGCATGAGAATGTTATATCATAATAGAATGAGAATGCTTATAACATAATAAAAGGAGAATGTTCATAACTTATTAGAATGAGAATATTTATAATTGAGGAAGGACAAGGTCCGATTCCCCTAAGAAAGAATAATGTATGATGCCAAGGTAATATGGCAATCCATGAGATGGTACAATGATGAGTTCCCATAGAGGAACAATGTGATCAAAGTACTATCTTGTGATCCATGGGATCACAAGATGATAAGAATAAGTCCCTATAAGGTTTGATTCATAACTCTAATCATGGTATACTCAGGATGAGAGCAAGTAGCTTCACCGTTAATCTATCTATCACCCTACGAGTATGGTAGTGAGTTAGGGAAGGGCAGTTTAGTGATTTAGCACCTAGGTGACTCTCAAGTGGGTGAAGTATCGCCGGGTGTAGCGTGAAGCCCTTGAGCCAAGAGGTGCAGTATCGTTGGGTGTAGCGTGAAGCCCTTGGGCCTGTGGTTGAGTAGATCTAATTATTATTATAAATGGCTTAATGGTAGGTGACTCTCAAGTGGGTGAAGTATCGCCGGGTGTAGCGTGAAGCCCCTTGAGCCAAATGGTGAGGAATTGCTGGGTGTGCAATGAAGCCTTTGGGCCTATGGTAGTGGGTCTTGTTATACCAGCGCCCTAACATAACCGTCTCATATGGGGTGAGTGAAATAGAGTAGATTAACGATCAGGCTCAAGGATGACTCTCCCGAGGCATATCATGGAATCTCCATATAATAGAAATGAGAAAATGTGAAATGCATATATGTTAATAAACTTTGATATTGATTATGATTGTGGTTACTAACCCTAATTACAATATTATGATGTTATAAGGATTTATTGGTTACTAATGTTCTCTTTGAGAAGTTATATTGTGTGCAAGGCTAAGAAATTTTGAACTTCCTACAAGGGGACATTACATGATGTCAAAGGTGCATGGACAAGATAGTGTCATTGATGCAAAGTAGCAATATCATCGTATGTAAGGTAATTGTCATTTAGTGGCATATCTATGACAAGTTGGATAAACTGTTTGGAGGATCACATTGGAGTCTCTATCATTGGGCCGATCTCTATCATGGCCGACTACTCGTGAAGATAGTGCTAAGAGAATGTTTAAATTAAAGATTTAAACATTGGTTATTTGTGGGCCGACTTTATGAAGACGAAGACATTTACATGGAATCATCTATGAGAAGGCAATTTGTTTATTCAAAAGAGAAACATAGGCCAAAGACCAAAGGCAATGGAGTATGTTCAATGAATAAGTTACATGGTGATACCTAGAGATGTAGAAGACGTGGTGTTAGTGACAAGAAGAAATCGCTACGGCCAAAGGTCATTATGTCATCATCATCAAATTACATTCCGTAGTTGCTATGAGAAGAAAAGGCAGATTTGGTGTCTCCATTGAGGAATTTTGGCGAAAGATAAAAACAATGTTATGGAGAGAGTTTGCAAATGGAAAACTATATATGAGGAGCATATACTATTCTAAGGCAGCGTTTTATTCCTAAGAGGCCAAAAATGAGATTGAAAGTTCAAATTAAATATATAATACTCCTTGAAGTGGCCGACTTACCTCTCTCTATGGGCTGACTTGAAGATCATTCATTGAGTGCCAAAATCATTGATTTAAAGGTTTAAATTTGGCCGACCCTAGTCTTGGGGCCATATGTTGAAGGATGAATTTAAAATAATATTCAAAACAAGTGACCGACCTCCCTAAAAGAGCAGCGCTCTCTGTATAATAAGACAAAAGTCTTATTTATTGTGAACATAAGAAATAGTACAATCAAGAGAAGATAATTAAATAAGAATGAGGTGCGATTAATATTAAAGTGCAGCGATTTGTTTATGAGGAGGTGCATGATAATTAAAAGTTGTCTTTTTAGAAATAGACATAGCAATTCATTAAGAACGCCTCTCTTAAGAGGATATAAAGAAGGGAAGGAGTGCTTAGAAGGCAAGCAATAAATGATTTATTTCTGAGTTAAGAGCAGATATAAAGGAAGAAAAGGGGCAGAAGTATGAAGTGCAAATCTGGTTTATTTTGAGAAGTATGTGTGATAATATGAAGATGATATGAGCAGAAATTTATGTAAAGATATTGCCATGTTTGTGATCAGTTTTGTGTAAAGAAATTGTGCATGATTTGAATCAGATTTGAAGGGAAGAATGTGTGTGATCAGATTTGAGAAAGAAAGTGTATTGGCATTCATATCTCGTGAAGACTTAATCATCCATTGAAGAGTTCGTAGGTTGGTGCCTATAAAAAGAGATTGGTGCCCAGTTGTGAGGGTTGGTGCCTATAGATTTTACAAGCGGGGATTGGTGTCTCCAGTGGGTTGGTGCTCACAAAAGAAGAATTGTAAGAGAAGTAGGTTGGTGCCTACAGAAGAAGAATCAATATATATATATATATATATAAGCAATATTTTGCCGTGGTTTTCTCCCGCAAGGGTTTCCATGTAAAATCGTGTGTTCTCTTTGTGTTCTTAATTGCTAGATCTTGCATATGTGTAGTTGCTGTGATTGATCAAGTTTGGAAAAGTTAAAGTTTGTTTGATATTGATTCACCCCCCCTCTCAGTATCACTGTGTGCTCATCGACTCCCAGCCAAAAATCTGTTGCAAATACCTCAAATGAGCAAGATAACAACAATAATTTGAAGAAGGTGAAGCCATAGAAAAGACCATAATGGTGGTATAACATTATTGGTGATGTTCAGTTAGATAAGATTCTTGATATGAGACAAAAATAAGACCAAAGTGAGGTAAGAGATTTGATACAGTGAATTATGCTTTGATGGCTAACCTTCAATGCTCATTTGAGCCTAAGGTATATGAAAAAGCCATAGGAAGACCAGAATGGGAAGTGGCTATGCAAGCCAAATACTAGAACAAAAAGTGGTTGTGCAAGTCGAATATGAAGCTTTGATGAAGAACCTACCACGATTTTTAGAAGAGCTACCCACTAGGAAGAAACTCATTGGCTGCAAATGGGTATACAAGGTCAAAGATAAAGCAAATGAAACACTTGAAAAGCATAGACCAAGGTTGGTCATAAAAGGCTTTGCATAGAAATAAGGGGTTGACTATGAGGAGATATTTGCTCCTATTACAAAAATATTAACATTCTGATTGGTTCTAGACATGGTAGCATAGTTTGACTAAGAACTATATCAAATGGATGTGAAGAGTGCCTTCCTCAATGGAGATTTAGAGGAAGTCTAAATGTACCAACCACAAGGATTTTAGGTTTTAGAAAAAATCATCTAGTTTGTAGACTAAAGAAAGCTCACTATGGTTTGAAATAGGTTCCCAGGGCTTGGTACATAAAAATTGATAAGTATCTAGGTGAATTGGGTTTCAAAATAATTCCTTTCGATCCCAACCTATATGTCAAAAAACATAGATGGTGATATAGTGATTCTAGTAATATATGCAAATGACACCATCATCAAAACAATTGCAAAGGTAAAATCAAATCTATGTTCAGTTTTTGATTTGATACATTTAGGCCTTCTAAATTATTGCTTAAGTGTAGAAATTTAGCAAACAGATAAATATATTTTTGTTTCACAAGCAAAATATGCCAAAAGTTTGTTAGATAGGTTTAGAATGACAGATTGCAAAATCTCATCGACATCTATGAAGACAGGGCTAAAACCTTAAGCCAAAATTGATTCAAAAATAGTAAATGAATTAGTCTATAGGCAACTAATTGGCAATTCAATCTATCTTACAAACACTAGGCCTGACATGACCTATGTAATCAACTATATCTCTCAATTTATGATAGCTAAAAAGCATAACAGTATGAGTAGACAACAAAAAAGAGGGTGCTAAGAAATGTGAAGTGAACATCAGACTTCGGCATTCTATATGGTAAAAGTAAGGAGATTCGGCTATGCATATTCAGAAATGGATTAGACAGGATCCATTGATGATAGGGAATCTACATTAGGTTTTGTGTGATGTAATGTCAAGCACACAAATGAGAATTAATATTATCACACCATTATGATCAAAGAATAACATCGAATATGTAATACTATATTGTTCATCGGGATTACATTATATTGGCTTAGAAAGCCTTGTTTTCAAGTACAAACTTCCCTACCCATCTACTAATTGCTTATAAGAAATTAACTCTTGACTACTAAACTAACATTTGTTTTATTACTAACCTAGATGTGATATTAATTCCCAACATTCCCCCCTATTACATCACTCCAAACAAAAAAGGAACATTGCACTAGATTGAACACAACAACCCACATAGAAATCTAATGAACCGAGATGACTATTATCCAAAAGTATACCATGTCGCATGTGAACCAAGATAACTCTTATCCACAATGCAACACCCTAGCTGCAAATCCCATGTACAACATCAAAGAACAAATCCCAACTCGAGAGGACAAATCCCTCCTTCGAGAGAACAAACCCCTCCACCAATACACAATGGGAGAACATCTCTTCTCTAAGAGCACAACCTCCTTTGAGAGTACCAAATCCCTCTTCCAATGCCAAATGGGAACAAATCTCTCCTCAAGTGTACAATAGGAACACTCATAATCATTAATGTCATCCTCATGTGGGACTAAGCCTCACCTTAGCTGCTCCTTTAGTTGGATTGGGCCTTGCCAAAAAGAGTATAAAACTACCAAGCCCTCCTTGATCCAAAATGAAACACTAATGAAGATTTGGTGCCTCTCAAGAAATATACCATGCGAGAAGCTAGCTTGAGATGAAATAATCCTCCATCCTCCTCCTTGATTGCTTAGTCCTTACCTGCTAGATGTAGCATTAAAATCTCTGAAAGTGTCATTAGATGCAGTGTTGACAACTTTGAGAGTATAAGCAATATTCGGTATATGTATGGCCATATTCAAATAGTCTCCACAAGGAGACAACTGAAATGGAGGGAAAAAATTTTAAACATCTTTCTATGGCTCTTGCTAAATGTGGGATAAGACAAAGGTGGTATTCAAAACAAAGAATGAAACCTATTACATAGGTTTATGAATATTTAATAATATGCCAACATCATTGGTAAAGATAGTGTTGTAACTATACATTTCACATCTATGAGGGAGTGTTGTCAGTTATAACGACACCATAGGCGGTGTCAAAGTTGAACTGATTAATCGCTGCACAAAAATGGCACATTAAAGGAGCTTGAATACTTTGCAACCCGCAACCCATGATTGTTGTTGATTTTTAACTCACTACAAATATGTGATCTTGAAACCTTTGTGTAGTGGGAGAGTATAGATGATAACAATGACTTTGGTATTTAAATTGCGGTGTAAACTTTACTAGTGTTGATATCGTTCTATCATCAAAACCTTGATAGCAAATAAGGGTCTTATAGATGGTTAGATTCTTCCATCTACAATTGCTCGCTATCACAACCAACTTCCTTTCTCACTAGGATTTAAATCTGATGCCCATTCTCATCTTGCTTTGATACCATGATGGAATGATGAGCACACAACTGAGAATGAATATTATCATGCCATTATGATAAGAGAATAACACCAAATATGTAATACTACATTGTTCATTGGGATTCATTGGATAATTTTAGTTTACATTACATTGGCTTATAAAGCATTGTTTTCCTATACAAACTTCCCTACCCGTCTACTAACTGCTTACAAGAAATTAACTCCCAACTACTAAACTAGCATTTGTTTTATTACTAACCTAGATGCAACATTAATTCCCAACAATGTGCTTTGTCTTGGAATAGGAGCAATTTCTTGGATCAACAAGAAACAACATGCCAAATTTCCTCTACAGAAGTATAATATAGAGTGGTAGTAAAAGGGGCTTGTTGAGTGGTTTGGCTTAGAAAAATGCTGGCAGATTTACAACTTCATCAAATTGAGCCCACAATACTTTTCAGTGATAACCAAGAAGTTCTTGAACTGACAAAGAATCTCATCTTTCATGAGCAAACAAAACATGTTGGTGTACATTGTCACCTCATTCAACATCTCATAGAATATGGAGAAGTTGAACTACAATATTGTCCAACCCGAGATCAGACTACTCACCCAATCCCTTGGCCTAGATAAATTTGTAAAATTTAGAGATACAGTTGGTGTATTTTTTAGAATGATCATTAAGGGAGGATGTTAGGGTCTATAATATAAAGTTATAATGGTCATACTAGTCTTAGTGATAGGCTAGTAATAAAGTTACTTTATGAATTTATCTTACTTTATCAAATAAAGTAATATTGATTAATTGTTTATTTAAGTCATTTTAGGGTTAGGTCTTGTGTCACCCTAGTATTAGGGTTTATGTTGGTCCTATAAAATGACCATTGCTCTTTCATTTATAGATACAAGAAGTATTTCTCTCCTTCAAGTTCTCTCTTGTGTTATTGCTTGGTTTTTGTTAGAGCTTGCTATTTTTCTAGCATTTTGAAACCTTAAACCCTTCTCCTGATTTGCTTTAAGCCTTATGTTTCGTTGTTGACCTTCTAGTCTCAGTCACTGGTCGTTTAAGTTATGAATTGAGCCTTCGTATGTGGTGTTTTACCGGCCCCTCTGCCCTAGGTTATCTTTTAATAGCCCATAAGCAATGGAAATATTAAAGTATTTAAGCCTTTGGGTGCGGCGGTCAAGTATGATTTGACGTGTGGCGGGATTCGCGAGCCCGCGGGTTTCTCTGGAATATACCTTGTCGGGGCCGCGCTACCGCGGGATGCTACCATTTGTCGAGTGGGCCCACATTCTCACTGGGGCCGAATGAAGGGGTGGTCCAGCTGCACACCTTTTGATTGGTCGTGCACTACTGCCAAGGACGAGTTATCAGAGCTAAGTCAGCACTGCGCTGTTGTAGTTTGTCGCCACGTGTATCCGGGTCAGAAAAGTACATAAAAAGTTCAAGGTATAGTGCATTCCACATGGATGGAAAGCGCAGGCTTGCGGTGCCATGGTTTTGGTACCTAATAGGGAGCGCGGGGACGCGAGATGGCGACATGTGGCGAAGTCTCGAATGTTTGACTTGAAGGATTTTCTCTCTTAGCGCACTATGGTTGGTCGAGGACTTTTCAATGCTCTTGCTGGATTTTCAAAGCTTCTCGGGTCATTCTGAACCGTTAATCCCGCCACAATTTACCTCATATCGACGGTCCGTATTTAAATTTAAAACTATTTGTTACAGGTGGTCTAGTTGAGTACGTGGGCAATAATGGCGGAGCGACTACTGCACAACAGGTTTTGCCTGGTTTTCGAAATTATAAGCTATGCCCTGGTATTTGCTAGAGCTTGTGAAGTAGGAGGGCGCCATTCGAGTGTAAAGGATTACAATTTGACACCAGGTACATCTCGCTAGCAGGTCTTGATCTTCAATTGGATTTTGGTAAGTAGATCGGGCATTTTATGTCTCTGCAGGATGAGTTCGTATGCAAGTTCTAACAAGCTATGAGTAGCTTGCGCCTCCATTTCCTACCTTTGTGGTTGTGACGCAACCTTTAGAGATTTCTAGATAAGGGTGAAGTGTGCAAAGCTTGCAGGTGCCTGAAATGAATTTATGGGAGTTGTTGGGAAGTAGAAAGTGCTCGGGTAAAGAGCCTCCTTCCATTTTGGCTATAAATGGAAGTTTTCTCATGATCAGTTTACATCAGCTTCTACCATGGGTACAATCCACACTGTTTCCCCCTTTTATTTGCTTAATGTGTCTTCCATTTCCTAAAGAGCCATGCCCTTGTTTTCCTGGTTGCAGATTTGTCCATTTCGAATTAAGAAAGGGGTAAAATGTTGACTAAGAAATGGGAGGATCTGGTAAGAATTGAGGTCTTTGGCATCAACAGCCTTGCTGCTCCCTCATGCCCACTAGGTAGTAGTGTCATTTTGGTAAGGGAGGGTTGAGCCTGCTTAGAGACTCCAATTGCATAGAGTTGTTTTGCTAGAGTAGGAGGTTTTGTTGAAGTTCCAACAACCGCGGCCAAGTCTTCAAGTTAGGTGCTCAGGCAAAGAGGCATCATTATGCCTTCTCCCCTTTTTTAGACTAAGTGGCACTCATCACAGGGACAGTTGTAACAATGGAAGAATATCACATTCGGATGGTCCAATTGGTCATGAAGAATTGGGAGTTAACTGGTGGAATCAAGAAGTTGCACGCTTGAATGATGGTGACATCTACAACAGCTTCCTCAAAGGAGTGATTGTGATTGCTTTTTATTTTAATGGATGATGGTTACCTCAACGGTTCCAGGGGCTTTGACACATGACGACTTGAAATTGAAAGATGGGGAGTCATGGGGACAGCCCAACGGCCCATGATTAGGGAGTCAATATCTAAACAAAAGCGCAGTTATCTTGAATTGTCCAAAGGAGTTTTTAATCCTATTCACGTTCTCTCGAATAACTGAATGTTGTTAGAAGGAATCTTGATGGGGCTCTAGATATTGACTCCCTAATCATGGGCCGTTGGGCTGTCCCCATGACTCCCCATCTTTCAATTTCAAGTCGTCATGTATCAAAGGAGTGATTGTGATTGCTTTTTATTTTAATGGATGATGGTTACCTCAACGGTTCCAGGGGCTTTGACACATGACAACTTGAAATTGAAAGATGGGGAGTCATGGGGACAGCCCAACGGCCCATGATTAGGGAGTCAATATCTAAACAAAAGCGCAGTTATCTTGAATTGTCCAAAGGAGTTTTTAATCCTATTCACGTTCTCTCGAATAACTGAATGTTGTTAGAAGGAATCTTGATGGGGCTCTAGATATTGACTCCCTAATCATGGGCCGTTGGGCTGTCCCCATGACTCCCCATCTTTCAATTTCAAGTCGTCATGTATCAAAGGAGTGATTGTGATTGCTTTTTATTTTAATGGATGATGGTTACCTCAACGGTTCCAGGGTCTTTGACACATGACTTGAAATTGAAAGATGGGGAGTCATGGGGACAGCCCAACGGCCCATGATTAGGGAGTCAATAGCTAAACAAAAGCGCAGTTATCTTGAATTGTCCAAAGGAGTTTTTAATCCTATTCACGTTCTCTCGAATAACTGAATGTTGTTAGAAGGAATCTTGATGCATTGTAAGAGCTCCCCTTGCATTATAAAAGGGTAGTGCTCGTTGGTTTAAGGGTTCTGGAAAATTTCAAAAAGGGGCTCTATAAAGAGAAAATAGGTTAAGTCTGTTGTAGGATATCAAACCTTTGTAAGTCATTTTGTGATAGCGTTAGAGTATCATGATTTACGCAGATATGAATAAATATTGCTATGCCACTGTCTCCATATTTTGAAATGTAATGTTCTTTTAATGAAATAATCAAGGATTATAGATTTTATCATACACACTTGTTGTATTGAGTTTTTCTTCTAAGTTTGCTTTCTATTCAAGGAATGGTGAAAATGCTTACTTAAGATATACAAGGATATTACATTTTCAAATGGATCACTAAGTATGGTTGCATTGTAGGCTTTAGAGGGTCTAATTATTGCTACGTGATAATATTTTATTGACCATCAAAGATATGTTTGAATGCTGTGATACATGCATAACATTGTGACTCTGTATCCCATGATAGGCACCGATTTGCCTTTTACAAATCTCCGTTTCCAGGATCTTAATCTTAAAAGATAAATTTCGAAACATTAGTAAGTTATTTACAAGTATTTATCAAGCTTCATATCAAAGCTGTGAAAGATTACAAAGAATAGGACATCCTTGTGATTAGTTATACAAATCTTTGTTACCCTATATGGAGCCCACCATCTGCGAGGCACTACATTTTAACTCTATTGATAAACTATGTTTAGAGCCATAAAAGGAAGAGCCGCCTAGGCATTGCAGAGCCTAAAGAGCAAGGGTGAAAGGTGAAAAACAAAACCTCCCATTCATTGGCCAAGCTTCACTAATTTTGATCATAAGGGTTTCCCTGTCATGTCCCGATAATAAAGCATTGTTTAAATTAAAGATTTAAACATTAAAGATAAGATACAGCAATGATGATATCGAGCATATAATCATATTTAATAAACATATATAATTATTAATATATAGTAATATCAAATTATATTACTTTATTTAATTACATAAATACAATTTTTTATATATATCATTATAATTATAATACAAAATATTATTAAATATATAATATATAAATATAAGCATGGAATGGAAATAATAATAATATAAATATAAATATTGATATAACTATTAAGGATTATAATATTTAATAATAAATATAAATTAAAATCTCATTATTAACAAATATATGTTTATGACTTCATAAGTCAGCAAAGAAGCATCAATTGGTATATCATATACCAATGATTTGCATATGAAAATCATGTGGTATGAATAAATGCAAGATTAAAAGCAGCATGATAATAAGACAAAGATATAAAGCAATTAAATTCTTGTAAGCAAAGATCTGTTTTATTAATGAAGACATGCGATTAAAAGGGGAACAGCCAATTCAGATAAAACAAAGAGTCAATAATGATACAAAAGGCAATGATTAGGAATTAAGGGATCAACCAGCGATCAACCAAAACTAAGTATTCATATTCACAACAATTGATAAATGGGAAGTAAGCGATCTGTTTAGTTACTCCTTATTAATAGTCACAACCCTTCACATGGATCGCCTCCCTTGGAGGGATATTAAGGAAATGAAAGATGAGGACATACTTAGCAAGGAGATCTATATCCAGCAGATTGAATAAACAGTCTAGGGGAAGCAGTGAATACAGCAGCACTTATTTAAAGGAATAAACATAGATAATATCTGAGTGTTTGAGAACACTTATAGATTGATGAGGAAATACATATATACTTCTGATTACATGATAGGAGAAAAATACATACTGTTTTGCCTATAAAGATTTAGTATAGTAGAAGACCATAAGGAATATTATTTCTGATTTATGAGCAGATGTGAAGGAAGCCTGACAATAATATATCATTTGAATATTGAGTAGATATAAGGGAGATGTAAGAGAGATAGAAGGCAGATTTATAAGCAGAAATATAAAGTCCATTTTGAGGAATATATATTCTCATTTAAGAAAAGAAGAACATATGTGGGAATATCATTGGATTTAAAAACAGATATATAGGAAGAGGTAATGCATATTTACAAGGAGATCTAGAGAATAGCAAGAGCAAATCAGATCTATATTAAATATATAAAGAGGGTGTGAATATTATTTCTGATTGAGGAGCAGATCTAAAGAGAGAAATGATATATATTTCTGAGGTCAACACTAAAGGAAGGAATACAGTCCTTAGATCTCCAAGGCTACAAAGGCAGGAGTTATATCCTGGTATGATGTATCTAACCCTATGTCTATTATGAAGAATGCCATGTGGTAAGTATTGATAAATGCATAAAATTGAAAGATCATCATTGGTCATGTATATTATTAGGCATTATGAATCTTGCTATGAAATATAAATCATATTCATAACACATTGATATGATTGTTTGCAACTACGAGTTTGATTAGTTCATTATGCATTAATGTGAATTCTTATATGAATGTCATGGTGAGGGAATTAAGGGCCTATGAGGAGGGGAAACGGCATTGGGATCATCTTCTAAGTACACCACCCCATGGTAGATGGCTGAGGCCTGCCACATGTGGGCCAAGAGGGCATAAGAAGCTGCTCTTGGGCTTAGAAGGAGTGATTTCCGGGACACCCTACTGTAGTTGCACTCCAACCTCCCATCATGGTGATTAATTGAGTCATAAGAAGAAGCATAATGGTTTTGATAAGGGGAACGGTGATAGGACGCCTCACTAGGCACCCCACCCCATATGGATGGCAAGAGGCCACATGGGGCCAAGAGGGGTGAAGCACCCGCTCTTGGGCCTAGGGTAGAGGGTTTCTTGGGCACCCTATCAAACCATTTTGTTCTAGGAATTACAAACCCTAACCCTTAACTTGTGGGATTTTAATTTTTAGGGTAAAATTAGTATTGTTCCAATTGGGGACATTACATTCCCACCTTTTAGGAATTAGTGCATACAATTTGGAGAACCAACAATTTCTTTGGAAGTATATATTTCTCTCTACATTCTCTTTCCATGGTGAGTACTTGTTTGTGAAAATCACCTCCATGTTCTAACAAAGAGGAGAATACTTTTATCCAAAATAGGGAATTGATTGATTGGAACTTGGAAGTATATCTCTCCTGGAATAAGTGCTTCTCTTCTTGTTGGTCCCTTAATGTCTTAATTTCTTCCCACACATCAACATAAGTTCTGGCTTTATCACTATAGTGAGCTTAGGGGTCATTAAGAAATGAGTTTAATGTTATACTCCGTTGGTTCTAGTTATAAACTATCTAAAATTGTACTCATTAATGACCATCTTGACTTGTTTTGCAAGGTCTGCTAAAAGAAACGATAGTAAAGAACATTCATGCATCTCAAAGGAAAAGGCACAATAACATTGTCGGAAACCATTGCAAAAATATATCCACGACATACTCATTTGATATCCCTTATTATAGTTTACAGTATCATAGATTTACAAGGAGGCATAAATATTCAATCAAGTACTGATGAAACAGAAAGGAAAAAAGAAGCTTTCAATGTACCTGAAGTCATTATCATCATTGAGAAGTGAAATGTGAAACAACTCTTTAACTCCATCAATCTACATTTGAGAGAAGTTCAGTTTACTTTGTCCAGCATGTGGGAACATGAGAAGATTGAACATTTTCAGAAAATAAATGCAACTAGGCAACATAATATTATGGAATTAAAAACTATTCCAACCTTCAAAACTTACCATGATGAGTCGACCATTTGAAGCACACGAGAGTGTGTTGAGAAGGTATGTGCTTGGTTTCAAATCACATGACAAACATATTCTTAGGTTGGTTTCTTTTAAAATAGATAGGTCAGGCAATGACCTGATAAGAGAGAAACATCTGTCAGATTGATTTAGATCATAGTACTGCTTTCCAAAAGAATATTAAACTGGCATACCATTCCTGGCTGAAACCAAAAAATAAAGCTATATTACTCTCCATCTTTGATAAAACTTTTATTCAGTAATTGCTATACAATATTGTTAGGAAGGGTTTTACTATCCTAGATCATGTCCAATCTTTTTGAAAACATGTGTAGTATGTAACATAAACTTTCCTTCCCCGTTTACTGTTTCTTCATTTATAACAATGATCCCATGCTAGGGACTACTGCTATTTTTTAAGTAAATGTGGTCCACTGTAAATTTCATTTCTAGCTTATGCAAACCACATGACTGAAGCCACTTGACATTCCTCTCTAGGAAGTTGAACTCACTTATTTATGGATCCACAATGCTTTGTCATAAGATTCTTGAGGAATACCACTATCTTATAATTCATAAATGTCAGTTAGAACCGTATGTGGGTATCATGGTTGCCCACGAATAAGATACTAGCAGATATCAATCTTCAGTCCTATACTAAGAATTCTGTTTACAATGTATAGATAACAATTAACTGATTCAACTCAAAAAATAACTGGTAAATTTCTAACATGAATACCAATTTCCTTAAGTGCTGCATTCTTTCTTTCAACATCACCATTCTATTGAGGAGTATGTCAACACTCTAACAAGAACTCTCCTATGAGTGCCATTTTGTTTGCATAAAGTTTCAAATTCTTTGCTTGCATATTTATTCCCATTCTGTTTTGAGAGCTCAACTCTGTCGAGCAATCCATTTTTTAACAAATACCTTAAATTTTTAAAATTATCACACCGCATCTTTCCTTCTTCAAAAGATAAAGACCTACAGTCTTCTAGACATAATCATCAATGGAAGTCAACACATAGTACCTAAAGAATAAGAAATGTCATGTATCTACTTAGTTCATACATGATAAATATGTAATATCTACATACTGGATATAGAATAAGAATAAAATAAAAAATAGATGAGAATGAAAGAATAGGGTGAGGGGTTATTTATATGCAAATCAAGGGGTACATTTGATAGGGGTGTCCTGTCAAGGTGATAGATCTTGTCTTCTTGTAGCGACTATTAATACTGATCAAGCTTTATTAGATCTATTGTTGTACTCATATGAAACTTGATGCTCATGCTACTTTGTCATCTATTAATCAGCATTTGCATATCAACTAAGGTCAGTTATAGTCTTCCCCATCAGGTTGCAAGGTTGTCACATCTTGATCTCGTTTTTTGACTAACAATTCTTGTAGAATGATTGAGGTTGCAGCTGTTCCAAGATGAAATAATGATGAGGTTTGAGATTGATGATGACCGCAGCAATGTAAGTATGGAAATGGCTATGGCATGAAGGCTATGAAAGGAAATGGCAATAGTGATTGCAAGTTATGCCTCTTTCTCCGCCAACAATTTCAAAATGGTTCAAGGTGTTAGTAAATTCTACCAAGGATATATGGGTGCACCTCTCCGATGGCTCAACCATGGGTTTTCTCTGCAAATAATAGAAATGGCCTAAGTTGCTTAGGCACGTGCTGGTGATGGCTTTGCTAATGGCTTTTTACACTAGCATGCCTATTTGATGGCCAAACCATAAGTGATTTCTACCTGCCTTGAAGCATATTAAACAAACACTTGACTTGGTGCATGTTTAACCTACCTTTGCCATTGGTTTTCTCTACCTAAATTTCAAAACTTGGCATAAGTTATGGTAATCTCCACCCAATATTCCACCCAAGACAAAAGCAAGGTTAAGTTGTTGGCAAATTCTTCTCCAATCTCCACTTTTGGGTTTAAGTCATAGGAACCTCCTCTTGGATGCACAAAACCATTGGCATAACCCTTGAAAAGTTATGTCATTCATAAAAAAGAGGCTAACATGGAGTAGACACACGCCTAGGGTGGTCTGCCACATCAAATCTTTGAAGGGTATTAAAACATGGCAAAATGAGCATGAAAGTACACCTTAATTAAGTGAAAAAGGACTAAAGCTAAACTTAGGCACACATGTGAGATGATTTTGCCATTAGTGAACTTTGCCCAACATTTGAAAAGGGGGCTAAAATAGTTTGAAGTTTTGTCAGCACATAAAAGGAATTCAAAATCAGAATGTGGCACACTTTCTTCCCGGCTTTACCATAAGTGAATTCCGCCAAACATCTAAAAAGTGGCAACCTGACTTTGTTGAGACTCTAGTTAATAGCATTACAGATTGGTTCCATCATCTCGCCACTGGTTCTATCACCAATTGAGAGATAATGCATGAGAAATTCTTTTCATGCTTCAAATTAGCTAAGGATGCTCATGTTCTTTTTGCTCAGTTATCAAACACAAAGGAAAGAAACAAACCCATGAAAGAATTTGTTGCACTATTGAATTTGCTCAGCAAAAGAATCAGTACTACTTTGAAGCCTTCTCTAGAAATCCTCCTAAGTTGCTTTATAAATGCCCCCCTTTCAAAATTCCCTTCATAATCAAATCTTGTGAGATTGATGAGCTTGAAGAAGCTCGGGAGCGCACACTCAAGCTCAAAGATGGCGTGATCACTACCGGCAAGCTTAGGAACAACACCATTAGGCCTATGATCTCAAGTTCCATTAATCCTTTATTGCAAAGGATGGTGACTGATGTGATCAACATGTAAAGACAGTTTCAACAAGATGGTCCATCTTAGCAATATCAAGGACATTTTCAAAAAAGTAATATGAATGACAGACTACCACCTCCACTTGAAAGACTTATCTTGGAAGCACCTCCTGATGATAACATAAACAATGTTTTCTCTTCCAACAAGATGAGATTACGATGCTCAACATTGTCTGAAGATGTATCGCATGATGCAACTCATGGCCCCTTATAGGTTAAATTATAAAAGGTTTCTAGGTAACCTTCAACATCCTCAAGATGAGCTCAATGGCAACTTCGTGATAGGATATATTCAATATGGACCCATTTGTTCTGGAAAAGTAAATACATTGAATGATTATTAATGTTTGTGGAGTCAAACAATTGTGAAAGACCATATGACTAAAAAGAGGAGAGTACATGAAGAGCATTCGTGGGAGAAGCCATCAATCGTGTCTTGGTCTAAAGAGTCTATCTTTGCTCCTTCATTGGTAAATTAGGATGATGAGTTAGATTTCTTGTCTACCTCTCAAGCCCTACTTAAATTATATGGAGAAGAACAACCTTCAATTCATTCAGAAGAAACTACATATCATTTGTTTTTTGGGGTAGAAAAAGTCTCCCAAGCATCTGCAAAGCAAAGTGATGAGTCGACTATTTCTACGAAGTGAAAGGACGATGACTATGCCATAGATGGAGAAGCATCAAATAAGTTTCTCACCACATTTGAAGGATTATTCAAAGAACCTACACAAGACGAGAGGCCTCAATTTCAGCTAAGAGTTAGTGAGGGAGCACAATTTGATTAAGCATAGTCTTTTCTTTGTGGGGACAATGAAGTTTCAAATTCATGCAATGAATCAAATTTGGATATGAAAGAGTTGCTGACAGTTCTAGACATTTTCTTACAATACCTCAAGAGTAGGTCTTCAGTGAAGGGCACGATGGATGTCCTTATGAAGTTTGACTCGTCTTCACCCTTGTCCTCAATAGCTTTCCATAAAATCAAAGGAGAATCAAGTATTGAGCCTTCAATGGTTGTTAAAGAGTGTGATGGAAGTAGATATCAGAGAAGCAAAAATGTTGTTGATAAAAGAAGAAGAAATGGTTTCAATGAATCATATACTCACTCCAGCCCTTGCGATAGAAGACAATAGTTGCTAAATAAGAGAGGATCAATTGAACCATTTTCTTCCTTTGTTGGAGGATTTCTTTGAAGAAGAACGTTGAAGAAAATCAATTTTCCCAAGTCCACAATCATCATCTAAGGAAAATTTGCAAACCCTGTTGCCTTAGGTAAATATTTTTCTTCAATATGTTCATTTTGACAACAATCCAGTGTTTGAAGAGGATACAAATCTTGACAAAGTGTTGCCAGCATGAGGTTCACAACCTATACCAATTGTGGAGTTGGAGAGTCAAAGATAGGTGATGGAATGTTTCTCCAACTCTAGCCTATCCCAAATAGTAGAGCTTCATCTAAGTTCATGATCAAGTATGTCAAAGTGATAGACGGAGAGGATTGGATAAAATATGAGGTGATCACCATTCTTGGAGAAGTATTACAATGGCAAGACCTTGCAAGATATCTTAAGAAGGAAGTAGATTATCTTCGTCTAATAGAGAGGTTTTTCAATAAGGAAGAAGACCATTTTGAACCATGTTTACTCACCTATCTGATAAAATGAATACTTGAAATAATTTACAGAATTATCAATACATACTAGATAGAGGAGTAAAAGTATATCTTTATTAGCACATGAGAGTATTACAGAAGTAGACCAGAGATGGTTGGCCAAGGATCAGAGTTGATTAGACTACATCATACTACCTTCCTTGACAATACAATGACTATTTAAAAGACCCGACGGTTGCCAAGAGGAACACAAACCGTCAACTATCCGACTCTAACTAACTGACTGTTACAACCACCTGAGAGTTGACAAACAATTAATACATAGTCCGATAACCCGTATTATCAAATATAATGATCGGCATTATACACTACTACATCATCCCCCCCAAAAGAAAAAGTCGTCTTCCAGATGATGGAAAAACATGAAGCATCGTGACATCAAGTAAGATATTCCACACTGGTGACAAAATTGTAGACGAAGAGCCTATATGCAGACTTGGAAGAACCCACATAGTAGAAGTAGAACGAACATATTTAGAACATATGCCAATGACTGAAAAATACTAAAGACCAACCAACCAAGGGACCCCATCAGATTGCACACTGAAGGCTGAGAATGCTGTTCCGAATCGATCACTGACTGCAAGCACTTTGGAAGCATTCTGATCATGAAAAGATTGTTTAGTGTCCCCATATGCCATGAATGTACATCCATTTAATTCACCAACCAACAAGAATGATTCTCTGTTTCTTCCTGGTTTAATGGGGCTCTGGAGCAACACACCCAGCAAGGTCAAGGGGTAGCAACCCTCGCAGGGGTCTGGGGGTAGTGCCCTCACTGGGTTCGGGAGCAGTGCCCTTGATGCTCTCCCTATTGCGATATAGGGCGGTGTCGAGGGGCGGATGTGATATCCCCATATCATGTTTGATGATAATGAGATTGGCAGCCAAGAGACAAGGCTATAATAAATCAGAATTGATAAATTTGCAAGAACGACTAAGTATCACTTAGCGCCTCAAAGACAAAAACAAATAAAGTCATAATAATAATTAGTTAAGAATATGCTGATCGGGCACTTGTGAAGAGACGCAGCTCTAAATAGACATGACCATTCTCTAAGCACAAGCATATATAATGGATCGAATGCCTCAAGGAAGGCATGAAGGAGATCATTGAATTAAAAAGCATAGGCATCGATCATTGAGCATCAATCAGCGAATAATATAAAGACTATGAAGAGTGGTTGAATTCTCCTTAAGGGATCATTGCAATCATATCCGATTTCAAAGACCTCAACAACATAGAATTTGAGCACCGATCTGAGGAAAAACAAAGACGTATAGCATATCATCGAATATCGAAGTCTTGATCTTCTTACTACATGGCAGTTTCATTCCCAATTGGAGGATCATATGAAGTCATAGTGCTGGCACCATTTGACTATCGGAGAACCCAGGATTATCACAGTCTTGCAACTACTTGGCATATCGAGTGATCAGTCGATATTGGGACGGAGTCCTCCCACGATGATTTGAATATCGAAGTCATCCCAAAGATCGCCATTATAAGGAATATAGAAGATAGCGAAGTGTAATCTAGAATTATCGAATGTGGAATAGATAGCATCGAATCTCAATCACATCAGAACAATCGAATCAACCAACATTCTCTCCATCCTTAAACTCAGGATAAATCAGATAAATTCTGAGCAATAAGGAATATTTATTGAATATTATAACAGCAACTCTATGATACAGATTTGCAAAAGGAATACATCTGAAGTATAACAGCAGCAAGAAGGGAAAGAAGAAGAATTCAGAAAATTCAGTAAAGACCACAGGTAAGTATATTTTACATATTTATTTCATGATTATATGTAGCAAATCAGAAATAGAACAAAGATAGAATTATGCTCCAATGTCATATGAAATGATTTGAATTATCTTACATGTTTAAATGAGAAAGTGTGATTCATAAGAGTGTGTTAACTAAGGATTGGAAGGCAAAAGGCCAATGATATAAAGATTAGTGATTATGTGAAATATATATTATTTATTGATTCATGAGAGCAATTAGAATAATAGAATTAATCCAGTAACTCTATCTGAGAGGTGTGATGCATGGGAATGAACAATTAGCCAACATGGGTATATAGTGGCCCTTGTCTCAGTAGGTGCAATGGCACCCCTTGGACAAGTGGAAGTCGCCTTTGGCTCCAGTTGGTGAAGAAGTCACCCCTCGTGCCAAAGGATTATTATATAGTGGCCTTCGTTCTAGTTGGTGAAAAAGTCACCCCTTGTACCAAGGAATATCATAGAGGCCTTGACTCCAGTTGGTGAGTATCCACCCCTCGAGTCAAAGGATAGAATAGTGGACCCATGATGGTAATTGGCATGAGACGTTCTATCGCATCCTCTCACATGGTGTTAATGATTAATGCATAGAGAATGATAGAGATTGTGAAATGTAAATTGATAGTGATCATGATAGAGAAAATGAAGTATATATTGATAGTGAACATAAGATTAACGAGATGAAAAATGTCAAATGTATATTTGATGTTGATCATAAGTTTATAAGGGCAATGTCATTATGTAATTTGAATATTTCTTATATATATTACAATCAGTTGGAAACAAAAGAAAGATTAGTGTACTAATTTTCTCTTTTTGCAAGTTGAAATTGTGTATAAGGTTGCAAAAATTTTGACTTGTGACAAGGGGACATTACAGCGGAGCCCCCACCAACAAGCCCAAATTAAGACTTTCAAAACCACATGGACCTTCATGGCGCACACCATTTTTTCTCTCCAAGACCATATCATTTTCTATTGAAAAAGTAAAAAGTATACCAAAAACTTGTAGTAGAGGTTGTTTTGTCGCTCCAAATGTGAACGCCTCCAAACCCCAGGCATGAGGAATAGGTGTCTTCGCCTCCAAACCAAGAACTGGTGTTGTCGCTTCCAAGGCATCAGCAAGGGTTAATGCTGGCAAGGCGTCAGAAAGTACTCGACAAGAAGTATGCTTGACAGGCGGCCAATTCGTCAGGTACTTGAGAGGAAAAGGGACTCGACAGGCGGCTAGCTCGTCAGGTACTTGATAGGAAGTATGATTGATAGGAAAAGGGAATCAATAGGATGTATGCTTGCCAAGCAAGGGGAATCGATAGGATGTAGGTTCGCCAAGCAAGGAAACTCACCAAGATGTGTATTTGCCACATGAGGATACTTGATAGGAGATATATTCGCCAAGAAGTTTAACTCAAGTGGGAACTCGTCAAGGAGAAATGCCCCGATGGCAAGGCTTAACTCGTCATTAGGCAACTTGTCAGGAAGGAATGACTCAACAGAAAGGCTTAACTCGTCAATAGGTAATTTGTCAAAAAGAATTGTCCCACCAGATAAAAACAAGTCGACAGAAAATGAATTAAATGGTACGGCCAAGGTTAAAATGAAGTCGACACCAAAAGGCAACTCATCAAGAGGCGACTTGATAGGGCCAAGCAAGTCGACGACAAAGAGCAACTCATCAGAAGGTAACTTGACAGGATCAAGCAAGTCGATGGCAAAGAGCAACTCATCAGGAGCTAAGTCAATAGAAAACAACTAGTCAGATGCTAAGTCGACAGGAAAGACCAACTCGTCAAAAGCTAAGTCAACAGGAAAGACCAACTTGTCAGAAGCGAAGTCGACAGAAAAGACCAACTCGTCAGGAGGTAAGTCGACAGAAAAGACCAACTCATCAGGAGGAAGTCGATAGAAAAGACCAACTCGTTAGGAGGTAACTCAACGGCAAAGGGCAACTCGTCAGGAGGTAACTTGATGGGGAAGGATGACTCGACAGGCAACAACAAGTTGATAGGAGGGAAAAAAATGAAGTTGTCTGTCAATGTTTGCAAGTCGTTAGGAGGGGTGCATAGAGTGTCATTAGGAAGAGTATGCCAGGAGTCATCTTGCAAGAGTAAGTTGTCAGGAGGGAAGGAGTCGTCTACTGTGGCATTCCCTTCTTGTATTCTTTATATGCTGACGGGAATGTATGACTCGTCATCTCTCCAATCTCTTCATGGTTCTCTCCATGTGTTGTCGATTGGCTTTCCCTCGGCGGACTTACCCTCAACGGACTTGTCCTCAGATGACTTATCTTCGGCGGAGGGTGTTCTTCAATTTCTCCTACCTCAATTATATTACACTCTAGTTGGAACACCTCATAGTCTTCCAATTGCCAATGAAACAGCCCACCAAGTAGCTTGTTTCGTCGTCTGAACATTGTTGCAATTCCAATATTCTTTCATCATTAGGTTCCATGGGCCCTTTTTCTTCTCCTGACGAGGTATCCCCTATGTCGGATTTAGGGTCAAAGGAATCCATCTCCTCACTCACAACTTGCATTTTCAGATCAATAACAAATTTCCTTCCCTTATTTTCAATGGATATGGTATTTTTCTTCCAATTATGATCAGCCTTCACCGCTCTCAGCCATCCTTGGCTGAGAAGTGCATCGTACGCCTTCCTCTATATTGTGATGATGACGAAATTCGGCAAAAAATATTTAGTCCCAATTTTTACCTTCTATGCCATGAGTACTCCAAGTGTCTTAATACCATTTTGGTCAGCTCCCACAAGTTGGAAGGTTGGCGGCCATAGTGTAGGTTTCCCCAGACTCCTCCAGGTATCCTCCGGTAGTACGTTTATGCCAGAGCCTCCATCCACAATTGTATTTGTCAAAGTATTTCCAAGGATCTCCATGTGGATGATTGTTGGTTGCTTCCCCACGTCAATGGACAGCAACATTGGATTGATGACTTGTTTGCCTTGTGGTGGCGGTTCTACTATGACATCATCATCATTTGTTTTGTTGTTCTTCTCACTCCGATGTTCTTTGTCCACCGTGTTAGATATTGCTACCATCAATTGTGGCATGCTTTGCAAGAGGTCTACGATTTTGATTGGCACAGTAGTCTGTAGAACTTGACTTGCAATATTTTTATCAGACTCCAACCGCATAGACATGCTTGTTTTCTCATTAGAGTGCCTTCATTCTTTTTCCATGGCCTTTTCAACTTCTAGTCGTGCTTCTTGAAGTCTTTCCATCTCCGTACGAGGGTCAAGGTACTCACCTTCTTTGTTTGTGCTCGGGTGATAGCAAGAACTGCTTCCTCGTCGTCTTCTATGTCAATATGATTAATACTAACCTTCTGTTTCGAGAAGTTGTTATCTTCGTGCTCACCCGGTCCACACCATTCACATAGCATGCTTACTTTATTCCGGTTGTTCTAGCATTCTCTGGCAAAGTGCCCCCATTCGTTGCATTGATGACATTGGATCACCGGTCGTCCTTTGGCATTGTATTGCATTTGACTTCGACCTCCTCTTTGATTTCGATAACCGCCCAGATATGCATTTTGTGGCTTTGATGGAGGGGACTGTTCTCCCTGTGTAAAGAGTACTTGTGTACTCCTAGTCTTCAAGTTATATGGGCACTCTTTTATCGAATGAACCATAACTTGGCAAATCTCACAAAACATTTTTTCTTGGGACAACTACTTTTGGTATGACCTTCATTTTTGAACTCAGTACACCAAAATTCAGTGGATTCTTTGTTGGTTTCTTTCTCTGTCTTCAATTCTTTCATCATCCAGAGCATGTCCCTCCGGAGCGCTTGTACTGTTCTTGATTCCCTATCATTGTCGTCATCTGAACTCCCATCTTCCTCTATTTTCCTTTTGCTACGGGAGGACATTTTGTCTTCACTTTCTCTGTCCATCGCCCGATTGGAGGCTTCTACGTATGAAGAGGGTGGTACTATCTTCATCTTTTTTCTTAATAACGAAATTAAACCTTTAATAAACCACCTTTTCTTGAGACCGTCAGTTGGTTCTTTTTCTAACTTTACAAGTGATTCTTTATGTCTTTGGTTATAAGCTCGTACATTCTCATGCTTACCTTGCATGGTATTGTAAATTTCGGCTACTATTTCATTGTCATCTCGCAACAACTTAAATTCTTCTTCAAAGGCCTTCTTTAATTTCTCCCATGTGTTTCGGGATGCTTGGTCAAGTTCGGTATACCAGTCAATTGCTACACCTCGCAAGGTGGCTAGAAAAGACCGTAGCCAAGTTGCTTTATCATCTTGCCCATTTGTTGTCTAGATTGTCTCACAAGTCTTACAATGCCTAGCGGGATCCTCCAATCCATTGCCTGTAAATTTGGGCAACTTTTGCTTTTCTCCATTGGGGCTTACCATGGCTTTGTTCTGATGCAAACCTTGCACTTGGAACCTACTTGCTGGGGAGTTTCGATTCGAACGTTCCGGTGCTTCTCTCGCACTCTCGACCATGTGAGAATCCTCCACTCTCCCCGCAACGTCAGCGTTCCATGCACTTGTTTCGCCTTCAGATTTCCTTTTATATACCCTTGTCTCAGCTTCTCCTTCGATTGACAACCCTTTGATGCCTCAAAGGTTGCTCTCGTACGCTTCAATGAAGGAATCTGACTCTGACTTCCATCGTCCCTCGTCAAGAGACTGTTGTCTTGACTTTTCAACTTGATCGGAAGGATCAATGTGCTCTTGTCTAGCAGTGAAAGGTGTCTGGCAATTGCCTCCCACTTTGCCCTTGTGTGAATATTTTTAGTGGAAATGTGTTCTCTCTCCCGACTTCGACTCCTACTCATGCTCCGACTCCGACTTTTACTGCGGAATGGACTTCGGCTTTGAACTTCGGCAATCTCTCTTAGTGTTCTACATTCTCTTTGTTCTACCAACCTAAGGGATCTTTTGATCTCTTGATCCTGACCACGTGGTCTCTTCTCGCCTTTATTGGGGTCTAAGGGCATGAATCTCTTCTATCGGACCAGATTTCTTTAAAGGCAATGGCGCCAATGTTTACTCACCTATATGATAAAATGAATACTTGAAATAATTTACAGAATTACCAATACATACCAGATAGAGGAGTAAAAGTATATCTTTATTAGCACATGATAGTATTACAAAAGTAGACCAGAGATGGTTAGCCAAGGATTAGAGTTGATCCGACTACATCATACTACCTCCCTTGACAATATAATGCCTATTTAAAAGACCCACGGTTGCCAAGAGGAACACAACCGTCAACTATCTGACTCTAACTAACTGACTGTTACAACCACCTGAGAGCCGACAAACAATTAATACATAGTCTGATAACCCGTATTATCAAATATAATGATCGGCATTATACACTACTACAAGCCATAGAACCTTAATGAATTTGTGCTATAGTCCTCGTTGCATGATCATCCATATCACCATGAATCAAGATGTGAACTTCCACTAGAGCCTTGACTCAAATAGAGGTTATTTTTCCCAGCCTATAAATGGCTTCGTCTAGTCAATTTGTTCCCCTTTGTCCATAGGTAGGTAGGTGTTATCATTTCTTGTGTTTGTGATGTTGTAATGTTTTTCCCTTTCAAGTAATGTGTTTGATTATTGTATCATTTTAAGTTGTTCTTTAGGTTGGGTGTTAGAAAATAGGCTTCACTCTATTGCCCACAGATAAGACATTGTCCAAATTCTTACTAGAGATTTGAAGTTTTCTTGTGACCTAGGTACATCTCATGGTCCCTAGAAAGAGTCAATTGTTGTACACATATGAAACTCGATGTTCATGCTACTTTGTGTCCTTTTTGTTATCAATTAATCAACTTTTGCATTTCAATTCAAGTTACTTATAGTCTTCCCCTATTAAATTGCAAAGTCGTCATGACTTGGTCTTGTTTTTTGACTAACATTTCTTGTAGGATGATCTACGTTGCAGTTGTTCCAAGTTAAAATAATGATGAGGTTTGAGATTGATGATGGCTATGGTAATGAAACAAAAGTACAAAAATGGCCAAGGCATGAAGGCTATGAAAGGAAATGGTGATGGTGAGCGTAAGTTTTACCTATTTCTCTACCAGCAAATTCAAAATGGTTCAAAGTGTTAGTAAATTCTGGCAAGGATGTCTAGCCTCACCTTTCCCATGACTCAACCATGGGTTTTCTCTGCCAAAGAATGGAAATGTGGCCTATGTTGCTTAGTTATGCCTTCGTGATGGCTTTTTCCATTGACATGCATATTTGATGGCCAAACCTTAAGTGATTTTTGCTTGTCTTGAAGCATATTAAATGAACACTTAACTTGGAGCACTTTTAGCCTAGCTTTGCCATTGGTTTTTGTCATGTCCCCTTTTTTGGAAATAAAATAATCGGAAAGACCCATAGCCATAGCCTATTCTTTATTTCTCGTAGGCTAAGGGATAAGGTGAGGGGAATAATTTAATATTAATAACTTAAGTTGTCCTAGTAACTTTATAACATTGTAAAAAGGGTGATTTATGTTATTAAAAGAGGGCTTGTGTTTCTATAAAAGAGGGCCTAATGTAATGTTATATCAAGAGTGTTTCTAGACACTTCTAGGAGGCGGAAAAAGGAATTTAAAATTAGAAAAAAGTGATTATAAAAGGAGTTGGGCTCAGAAGAAATCATCCATTATATTGTTGTCAAAACCCCTTCCTCTGAAATCAAACCCTTGTGTTCATCGTTTCTGCCTGAGAACGAAAACCTTTTTGGCATAGGGATTCAGAGGACGAAAACCCTCTAGATTTCCTTAGTTGTGTTGGAGGATGAAAACCCTCTGGATTTCCTTAGTTGTGTTGGAGGACAAAAAACCTCTACCTAGGAATTACCATTGTGCTGAAAACTTGCAGTTTTGTTCTAGATTCAGATTATTAATTGAAGATCTTGAAGATTTCCAGTTTGCAGAGTTGTGCTGAAGATTTTCAAATTTTAGTTTGGTTTGTGGATTACCCAGTTTGGTAAAGATTTCTAGATTTAGTTATTGTAGGTTTCAATGTTATTTTATTTCAGTTGCTGTGATAATAACAAATATTATTATTGTTGTACCATCTTGGAAAATTGCCATACAAGTATCAATGTTGCAGGTTGTTTAGGGCTGCAACTGTCTGTACAGGTTTATACCTGCCATACCCACCCTTAACATCTTGGTCACTGCTTTTAGTGAAACCTAATTTGGAATCGCAACAAATAGTAGTTATTTACTCTGCTGTACTAGCGTTTTCTGCTGTGCTAAACTACTGTACCATTTCTCTTTGAATCACAACATATTGTGGGAGACCTATTCTTGCCTACAACATATAAGGGGGAAGTTTTTACATTGCAACATCCTTTGAGGCCTACTGTACACCAAAAAGGGGGCCACTTGATTCTTATATAATATATGCTATCAACCAATGTTATATGGGTTGCAGCACATGGGAAAGGCTGACATACCATCATCGGCAACAACATTTCTGATTTGCCTATTGCAAATTTTGTGAATTCATATATGCTTCTTCATAATTAATATTTGGGTTTCTGAATGTTGTTCATATGTGGGATTTTGCTGGTAAGCTGTCATAGGGTTTATGAACATGTGGGTTATGTTGGTAAAGCTGTCATAATAGCATTTCAATAATATTCAGCCATTTGTGTTGAGTTTCTAAAATATTTCTAGAGATAAACCTTCTGTCCAGCATTGATGATAGCAATTGTACCTGTTATTGATCCCAACCACTGCCCAATTAGAAGTGTATCTGGGTTTTCCATATTCAAAGCTACATATTGCTATTTCTGCTGTAATTTTCTGTTATTTATTGTTGTCCAGCTGAGTAGAATATTGAAGAGTTCAGTTTTCATACTTGTTCATAACAACAGTTGCTTTGGTTGGATATATTCTTATTTGCTAATCCTATAAGAGCTTTCGTTGATTTATTCTTACTTCATAAAATTTGAGCGGTTCTCTGCCAGGTTTGTTATAAATATTGTAATTGATAGTAAAGTCTGGAAGGCATAGCTGCTAGATCCAGCATGTGCGGCCTGCCACCAACAAGCATGTTTGATTTAATATTGATAATAATCTAGTCACCGTATGCTCTCACCCTGCCCATTCCGAGATCTCGGTGATCAAAATGTGCTAGATTTCATGCATTAATGAGAAATTGTTAAGTAATCAAATATTCTAGTTGGGGACATTACAGTTTTCTTTGCCTAAATGTCAAAACTTGGCATAATTTATGGCAGCTCTGCCCAAGAAAAAGAAATGATTTAAGTTGTTGGCGAATTCCACTCTAATCTTTGCTTTTGGGTTTGAGTCATAGGAATCTCCTCATGGGTGCACAAAACCAATGGCATGACCCTTCAAAAGTTCTACCATTCATAAACATGAGGTTAACATGGGGTAGGCACATGCCTAAGGTGGATCTACCACATCAAATGTGCACCAAGGGTATTAAAACATGGCAAAGTGAGCATAGAACTCTGCCTTGGTTAAGTGAAAAAGGACTGACACTAAACTTGGGGACACATGTGAGATGGTTTTGCCATTAGTGAACTCTACTCAACATTTGAAAAGGGGGCTAAAATAGTTTGAAGTTCTGTCAGCACTTAAAAGTAATACAAAACTAGAATGTGGTGCACTTTCTTCCTGGCTTTACCATAAGTGAGTTATGTCAAAACGTCCAAAAAAGTGGCAATAAGTGGCTGGGTGTGCGCCAATAGTGGCTTTGCAACTTAAGTTTTCTACTTAGTCAATTAAAGGATGGCAAACATATTAGTGATCCATACGTATGTTCGAAGGATAGACTAAAGCTGATAACATGTGCACTTCAGAGGTGGTTGAGCCATTAGTCTTTTTTTCCCAACACATAAGAAACCACGGCAAAAGTGATGGTAGTGCCCTCCATGGTGGGTTTAGCCATTAGTGATTTCTGCCATGCTATTTCAGTCACCCTAAATAAATAAAAATAGAGATTTAAGGCATGCAAAGAAAGGACCCAGTGCCTATATATGAAGTTAGTTCGTCATTCAAACTTAGAAGCTATTCATCTCTGCTATTCGCAACCGAAACAGGCTTTTCATTCCTAGTTTTGTAGGTCTAAGAGGCGATTTTCAATGCCCTTGTGAAGGATTTTCAAGAGCAGCAGTAGTGTTACAAGAGATACCAACAAAATCCTTTCTTCTAGTCTGTTCTCTATCATTTCGTAGTACTACATAGAATTTTCATCCTTCCAAGTGGCTGTCTTTCATTTCCAGCAGGGTGATTGTTCAAAATTCCACATCCTTAAACCCTAGGACAGCAAAGAGGAGATAACTTATTAGCAATGGAGTTGCATCAACTACCCTACTTGGCCACATGAATATCTCACCTAATGAAAATTGTGGGTGACAAGATCAAAGGCTTTTTAGAGCTTCCGAAGTTGCGGGTTTCAAATTCAAGTGTTTGGCATATCATTATGTTGGGGTTTTAGTATTCATCAAAGGATTCTCCAATTTTAGAACCAAAACTGCTTCAGAATTTTAGTGGTCATTCATGTGCAAATTGCATTTTTAGCAATGACCATATCTAGTAGTGGCTATTTTTGGTGTTGTATTCTGAGCGATGGATGAGAGCCTATTTTAGGTTATTTGTATTTTATAGTTGTTTTAGGATAGATATGCTTTAAAGTTACTTTCTTTCCACTTTTTTTTAGCTTTGGATAGGTTTTCTTTAAAACAATTCTTTTTGGCTAAGTTGTCGATCTTGGTACAGGAACGGGCTATGTCATAGGGTTCGCTGCATTTCAACCACAAAGATCAAAATTCGGCAAACTTTTAAAAAATCATTTTAGTTCACCCTAAAATTTGTACAGAAAACAACCAAATTTTTTTTTTGGTAAATATTTAAAAATTCCATTTTATATTAAGTTTTTTTAAATGCAGATAAATGTAGATACAAGACCATCTACCTCCCAAATGCCTAAGACAATTCATGCATCCAATGTTCATACTTTCTCAATTGGAATGTCCAAAACAAAAGTGCAAATTTCTCAATTGGAATTCTTCCAAAATAATCTAGAGCAGTTGGAGAAGGTAGTCAATTATGTTAAAGGAGCGAAGCCGCTCATACTGCTCAAGCTTTAGCTGAAGTTTCAGCCATACCTCAATGCAAAATGGTAAAGGTCAAGGACAAGCCCAAATCCTTCTATGTGTCATTGTACAAAGGAGGCTACAAACTGAACAATTGTGAAATTTGCATACCTATGCCATTTCCCATCAAGTTTCATTCCCACCTTGGTTGAATGTCTTAAAATGCAATTACATATTGACAAGTGGCATACTCTTTTTCTAGGTTGGCTCATGGCTCAAACCCTATTTGAGCCCATTCTCTATCCCCTATTTACACTTATCACCGTTTATTGTCTTTTATTTCCATTTATCCATTACCCATTTGCACTTGCTCCCATACATTCACTCCCTGCCTTGAAATTATCATTTCAACCCTAAGCTTCATTTCCACGGCAATCATGACTGACCTTGGTTCAATCCCAAGGCAAGCAAGAAAGAACGCAAAATTCAAACTTTCCCACCTCTTTCTACTAGCCATTATGAGGTAACTTAATACATGTTTGTGCGACATGTTGCTATGTCATGGTATTTGTTGTCATATTTGTTTGTGTGACATGTTGCTATGTCATCGGTCGGCAGGTCCGCCGATCGGCGAAATTGCCAATAAAACGACGGGTGTTCCTCAGAAGTTGAAGTGCTTGTCGACAAAATTAGTGGTCCGCAGGTTCAAGGGTTTGCCGACCAACAAGTTCGCCAGTTGGCCAAATCGCCGATTCAGCGACCCGATCGGCAAAGGAAGAGGCCTTCAGGAAAGGAAATTAACTAGGTGAAGGAATCGGCGAGGTGAGTATTTCGCGATCCTCTTGGTTCGCCGATCGGCAAGTTCGCTGACTGGCAAACTCGCCAATAAAGAAAGAGGTTTCAAGCTAAAGGACAGGACAAAAAGAAGAATGTAAAGTGCTTGTCGGCAAACTCGAAAGTTCGTGAACGGGCAGGTTTGCCGACGGGTAGGTTCACTGACAAGCCAAATCGCTGACAGAGAAAAGGCGAGAGAAAAGATAAAGAAATTTTTCTAAGGCAAAACAAGGTAAAGCAAACTTTTTCAGTGAATTGTTCAACTCACGAACCTGTTGGTTCGCCGATGGAGAAAATCGTCGACGAAGGAGATTGGCTAAGGAAGATGGTTCGCCAAAAGGTGGTTTCGCTGATAAAAGAGAAAAGGAGCAAAAGAAAGAAAATCGGCTATGTGGTTGACGAAGTTGAAGTTCGTGGATCCGATAGTTCACCACCAAGAGGTTTTGCTGACAGAGGAAGCTCTGACAAAGGTGAGAAAAGAGAAGGTTTGCAAACCTGATGGTTCACCGACGGCTAAGTTCGCCGACAGGGCAATAGGTCAATAAGAAGCAGCCCAAAAGCAAAAGAGAAAAGTTCGCCAAAGGGCGATTTTGCCAACAAAAGGCGCCAAAGGGAGAATTCAAAATAAGAAACATTTTAAAGTGTTGTAAAAGCTTCTGCAAGGCGTGATTTCCTGGATCCCTAAAATTACGCAATTGTTGCTAGATGAGGAGGTACCCAACAATTAATGTTGCAGGCCAAGGTCAAATGCAGGTGGTTGACACATTGAAAATCTTCAATGCGTTAGTACAAAGGAGGGACAAAATGGATTTGCAGGTGCCAAAAAAGGATTTCAGACCTTCCCTCATTAATGCGTCAGGTACCCAGACGTGTGGGCAATCTTCCTCTGCAAATTTTCAGATTTGTCAAGGTATGGGCATCCTCAAAATCTGCAGATTTTCTAACAGGGCCTCTGGGCTAGATTCAATGCAGCATGGGCAGAACGTGTTGACTGAGTTTCAATGCTTAGGGTTGCACAATGATTGTAAATGTTATATAAGCATGTTAAGGTGTATTAAAGGGTTGGTTAGCTGCTCTGGGTCATTTCCATAGGTAGAGGATTCATTTGCAGGTTTAGACCTTGTGGTATTTTCTAGAACTGAGCGGATTTGATGGATTGTGCTCTCTTCTGAGCCTCTCATGTCTTTGTACTAGTTCAACAATGAAGGAAAGTCTATCATTTGTGTCTATTTCATGCCTGTAATGGGTTTTCTCTCTCTTTGTAATGGCTATTTAGCCTCTATGATCAATATAAATCGATGCTTTGCCTCTCTCGTTCTTCCATTGTGTTTATTTGATAGATGCAAGCTGTGTATTGTGGATAAAGCGGTCCCTTTCATAGTTTTATCTTTCTGTCCTAACCTCTATTTGACCCTGCATGAGTATGTGTGAGTTCTCTTTAGTGTTTGAGATCATTACTGTGCTAGGTTGGTTGTAGTTAAACACCCTAAATCTTGGTGCATCACCGTTTTCTTTCATGTATGCTTCCTCCCCTTTTCCTTGGTGATTAGTAGCATAGGTTTAATTATTTTCTTTGAAACTTAAGTTCAAAATGAGGAGACAGCCTTCTCTGGAGGTCTGATCTCATCTAAAGGATCCCACACCTTGAGATCAGTCCCATTGTGTCATTGGAATGCTTGAACAAGCTTCAAGCAGGGTGCAATTCCAGGTGATAACAACATTTAAAGTGTTCATTTGTGCATTTAAACACCAACTGGAAACAAGAGCTGATTACAAGGAAAATCATTAAAGCACACTTTGATTTTTAAAGGGACAAAGAAACAGATCCACATCGTCTAACTATAGGCCATTTGCATGTTGGTGAATGTTGTCTTTTATATTTCTCATCAACGTTAATCCGTTCCACCAAAGGGGTTGACCTAGGGGAACATGATCACCTATTGAGTTAGCAATCTCCACAACAATGTCCCTAGACACCAACTTTACACATTTAGCTATCAAGAAGGCAAAGGGGAGCAAGTTTATTGAAGAACATTCTAATAGATCAATCCCATATGTCATAGATTAGTCTTGAGCATCAATTGAAGCCCATGTTGCTAGGGATTGACCCCATAGCACTTGGATCTGAACCATAATTTTATGAAATCGCACAAATTTTGAGATAGTCATCAAGCTAAGGACATTTATTTATGAGCAACAGTGAATGGATTTACCATGACATCAAAATTGTTTTTACAGTATCAGTTCTAGAGCTAAGTATCCCTATCCATCGCATTTAATTTTTGAATGTTTATTGCAATTATCAACCCAACTCTGATTAATCTAGGTTAATTTGTGCTTAATTGATTGCATGTGTTTAATTTGCCTTGATTTATTTATGCACAAATATTTTCATTATGTTATGATTGAGGATGATATTGTTCCTCAACAGGAATCATTAACATCCATTTTGAGGGCACCCACCCAAACGCTTATAAGCTTTAGTTAGAGAAGAAATTTGTAAAATATTAATACAGATTTGTGATTTTTAATCATATTGATATGTCATGATAGTATGATGTGCATTGAACTTGTTTCTTGACCTATAAATGGAGGAAAAACTATTTATGAGTTCTCTAAATTCAGTTTTATACATGTATGCTAGCATTATTTTACAAATTTGTGTTTTTTAATGTTTGAAAATTTTGCTGAGTCCCAAGTCAGAGTCAAATTTTAGGACTGAATTTTTGCTAGGTCCAAGTTTCTGAGCTATGTTTAAAAGTATTTCCCACTTCATTTCAAACAATACTTCTACAGCCAAACGAAACCCCAGCACCTCTTTGACTCACTTCTTCCATCTCAAAATCATCATTAAAAGAACCCACATTATTGGTCATTTTGATTTGTGATAAAAATGCAACAACTAGAGAATATACCAAAAAAGAACAGCCCTAAAAGCTGACAAAATTAAAAAACACTTCAAATTTTTACAACGGGATGCCATGGTAGCTTAATTCCAGTGGCAAATGCGAATAGCCTAATACTCTTATCCTTACTGTCACAAATAGCAAATGTTGATGCTTCCTTTCAAATTTCTTTTCTTTATCTTATTTCCCTCTACTTCAAGACTGCTGCAAATGAAAATGATAAAAACGGAATTGACTTTTGAAGTTAGGGTTCAAAAAGGCCTCTCACAACAATTTTTTTTCTTTTCTGTTCTGATTTTGTATTTTTCTTATTTTTTAATATTTTTAAAATGTTGACATGACTCAAGGTCGGGCAGATGTCTGTTCTTTATTTTTGTGAGGTTTCAGAAACATCTTCCATACTGAAAAAAAAGGAGACAACATCAAAAACATTTCCTAGGTGTCCCTGAGTGCCTGAAACATACTAGGGCCTAGGACACCCAGGAAACCCCTAAGGATGCATCTGTATGCAACCCTTGTATTTCCATTTGTGAGGAGGAAATTTCATAGAAACATAGCTATGTAAAAGCCCTATCACCTATGGGTTTCTACATCTATTACATTCCAAAGAATACCTGTGGTAGAAGTTTCACTTTATATTAAAATTCTAATCTTTGTTTTGTCATTTCCTCAGACTACCATAAAATTTCATCTAGTCTTGGTTATTGAACAGGAAAAAGCTTATTATCAAAGAAGACATGTTAACTCCAGCCATAGAGGAAATTTTATTGAAAAATAAGTCCGTAACCATCACCAGTGCCAATCGTAACATGGCCACCGAGAAAATTGCAAGAGTTTTTGATAAGCATAATAACTGAGTCATTGTACGCAAGTGTGGAACACAAAATTCTCACCTCACATATTTCTTCATTGATCAGTTCTTCCCATTGAATCCGCAAGAGAAAGAATACATAGGAACCAATTGCTTTGATTTTCATTTAATCGCTAGGAGAATATAAGATGCAAGCTCCTACTTTCCCTTGGCAGACAAGTAACTATGCACACCTTAAAAATTGATGAGAAATGAAATGCAACATAAGATCTAATTAACATAGTTAAAAGGAACGGAAGCGACTGTAATGTCCCCTTCTAGTAAGCCGAAATTTTTCACAACCTTGCACAATTTCAACTTAGTAAAAGAGAACATTAGTAATCTACTTATCATTTATTTCAACATATAATCATTAAGACTATAACATATTAGATCATATTCACATTATATTTTATATAATCCATTTCATCATCATGCATTATAACATTTCCTATTCATAAATACATTCACATATATGTTATTCCTTTTTATCATTGGTTCATGATATGACTTGTGAGGGACTTATGGTAGACTCTTGCGTTAACCAGCTCTAGATCACCAAGTATGATTTCATTAAGGAAATAGTTCCATCTCTTACAGAGGCCCAAAGGTTTCACTCACACACGGAGTCCCTCACCATTTGGCTCATGGGATTTCACTCACACACGGAGTACCTCATCCAGACAACAGTCACCATCCGTAGAGCAACTCTTACAAGTTCTCCTAGGCCCAAGGATTTCACTCACACATGGGGTTCCTCACCACTTGGCTTGAGGGACTTACGTCCAATCGAGAGATACCTAGGCTAAAATAAACTATTTCAACTACATCATACCTTAGAGGTGATAGAGGGGTTAAAGGGTGAGTCTGAGTCATCACCAACTTATCTTTTCATTGATTTCATAAATATCATAATTGTTCTTATTATCATTTAACATAAGATGCCTTATATTAGACATCATGGCCTTATATCAAAATTGATCATATATCATTGACATTTATTCATTATATTAGTTTATCCCTATGCAATTCATAGTTTGTTTTAGTGTATTTATCTATCATTTACAACATGCATATATTTATTTTTTATATATAATAATCTTACCATTTATTTTTACTAATTATAGATTGAACAAATTAAATATAAATACTTACTTACCCGCTGTAGCTTACCTGGGATTCCTTAACTATGCTGCCGTAATATAATTTTTATTGTATTGTTGTTGTCGTTTATATATTTTATAATATATATTTTCACACCCCTTTTACTAATGATGTACATATATATAATGCAGATCTAAACATATGTATTTATCCGATACCCTTTTTATATTTTCTTCCGATGATCCTTTCCTTCTATCTCACAACCTTTATTTATTTCTCTTTCAAGGGATATATTCGAAGAGGCACGTCTCTTATTATGCTTGGTGGTAAAAGACATACTTACCTCTTATAATTTTTATTACTTTATATTAACTAGTTCTATCCATACGTAACTCCCTTATCATAAGAGGATAGGTTAAAAGATATTTATTTTATCTTATTATTTATTTATATTATTTGTATTTATATTATATCATTTATATCATAATAAATGATATATGATTTATATTATATTATTTATATTTATATTACAATATAAGATATTAATAATAATATTTGTATTTATATTATTAGATATATTTATAATATATTATTTATTAATATGATTGCTAGTGTCAACCAACTTAATTGCTGCACTTATAAATATCCTCCTTCCGCCTCCCCTTAATCTTTTTAAAGTACATTATTTATATAATTTTATTTGAATTTGACCTTTTGTTTAACCGTATTACTTTGCCTTATTCCAAATTACTTTACTTTCTGACTTTAATGGGTAAGACTCTTCATAATATTTATTTTTATATATAATAATATATCTTATTAATTATTCACATAAATATTATATTAAAATATTTATATTTATAATATATCTAGTTAATTAAATATATATATTTCATATATTTTATAATATTTAAATTATATTAAATTAATAATATTATTTATTAATTAATACATATTAATAATATATTTTAAATAAATATATTATATATTTAGTTTATATAAGGCTAACTTATTATTTAAATAAACATTTCAATTATAAATTATTATAGGGACATGACAGCGACACCCTTCAAATTGGAACAACTATCTATCATTTGAAGTTACAAGATAGTTATTACTGTAGAAAACCATCCTTAACAGCCAGATTAACGAATACCAATAAGGAGATAAAAACATTAATGGAAGCAAAATTCCACCTTATGGCTATAGCAACAAGGAGGAAGATGCGTTGTATATAAGAAGAAACCTCTGAATACAGATCATCCATTCTTCTTCATAGTTACAATGATGAAAGAGACAAATTCTAGGAAATCCATCCCGTGGAAGTCAGGCGACAGAGATAATCCACTCTCCCTTTTACTTTTTTTTCTAATTTCGTAAACCATTATACATTTAGCACAACAACAGGGTGTGTATTAGGCTTAGCATAGTCTTATAATTTTTTCTAGACAACTCAAAACTCTAAACTACACCACAGCAACACTCTATTTTTCCAAAAAGGATTGTTGTAATATAGATTAAAAGAAGTCATATGAGATGAATTCATACGGTAAAAGCAAATGGGGTTCCAAAGCAGAGGTTTGGATCCAAACCCCAGGAGACATGATAAAGTGTTGAAATTGGTAAAAATACCATATCGGAACATCCAACACACTAGGTATAGTGCATCCAACATCATAGATGGATAGATAGAAACTAACGTACTTTTCATGTATGAGTAAAGTGACTTTGCATTATGAATTTTACTTGCAATTTTTGAAGCACCACTGAAAATGCATAGAAAAGTATGAACATTGGCTGTTTAGTAGCCATAATGGGGTCCCATTCCAGCATAGGCTAACTATATATTGATAATTACTAATCTCCACCAAGAAATGCATTCAACGTTTACATAGTGGATAAAAACAAACTTGGAAAAAGAAATGCCTTATTGAAAGCATGCTTGTAACAAATAATAGTAAAGGCTGCAAAAATAGTTCAGTTAGTAGTATATAGAAACAATTTTTAATTTTGACTTATTTTAATTACTGTTTAGATTTCCAAATAATTGAACAGGATGATCACACAGTTTCCTCACCTTATTTCAACTTTCCCAGTTGTATATAACAGAATAAGACCAAAACCTCTAGAACTCTGAAAGGCTGATGCCCATATGCAAGTAGTTTGAAATTTTTCTTTCAGATATACCTTCTTCATGCCCTGTAATTGCAATCATTTTATTGAACACCGTAGATTAAATGTTGAAAACTAGAACTGCTGCAAAACATAAATGATATGACAGTACTCTTGAAATATACTGGACCTGTATGATGGCTGATGCGGAATATAACCACATACAGTTTTCGGAGCAGACTAACAATAAAGTCTGGGGTGCATCGGTACGTGAGACATTAGTTTGTTCAAAATGACTTGATTGTTTAGCCAAGTCCAATTTTTCATCACTATTTCCATTTGCAAGATTAATATCTGGTTCTGCATTTCATTGCCACAATATACACCACTTAAGTTGTATAAGGCGGTCATGTATGAGCAAAACATTTCATTTCAAGTTTGTAATATTTTTTCCCACTGAGTTCCATGTATTTTTCTTCTAGCAATATATGCAAAAGGAAACCAAATACCTGCATCTTTATACAATACAAAAAATCAGCTAACATGAATAACTCTAGTTTTTACAAAAACAAACCTAAAACATGCAGGAATATTGCAGTAGAAGGGTTCTTAGGTCGCAGAATAGATGAATTAAGACAATCTCCTGTTTCTCCATTAAGAGCTATCACTGACGTGTCTCTTGCTGCTACAAATAAAATTAATGTTGTTGAACTGTGAAGCATGCAATTTTCAAACTGCAGAGCACATATACTTGGAGAAGATCCAGAAAAGTAACATTTATGCGATAATACAGTGCACGATTTTGTATCAATGACTGAAACCTGCAAGTAATGGAAAGCATTCTTGAAAGAATCACAAAACAGTTTTTGAAAGGGAATGTCTACAGAAGCAGCTTTAATTAACAAACCTTTGGGCTGTAAGGACAAAGACACCTTTGAACATATTCTAGGATTACTACAAAAAAGCATACAGAAATATTGCATAGTAAAGCCTAAAAAGCATCATGGTTACCATCTTAGCTTGGAAGTTTTACATACCAAGCCTTCTTGGCAGCCAGCAGCAACACGTGTTGAAGACCTGTCAATAGAGATGCAGCAAATCTTTGACTTGTGAACTTTAAATACCCCAACTTTTTGAATCCCAGTAGCATAGTCACAGGAAGCTCCTGTGTATCAGAAACCAAATAAAATACTAGAAATTGCCACAATTGAAGATTATGCTTATGTAGAGGCCAAGAGGGATATATTTGTTATAACTATAAGGCCTACAAACAAAAGAGATTTTACTGATCTTTAAGGAACTGCAAAAGGAGATTCAACAAAGTAATCCTAGAGAAAAAATATACTTAGGATGTTTAGGGTTTGAGCTTCTCTCTACTACTCTATAAGCCTTTCCTAAAATTCAGAGTGTTGAAAGCCAAACCACACAAAGCTGCTAACAAGCGAAGATTCAAGCAAGACCATATTTGACATGGGTTTCTTAAAACAAGGCTCTTGGACTAAATGGGATGCCATAGAGAATTCTACGGGCTTTATGTGGCGGTTAAATAATTCTGGCAATGGAAAAACCAGTGTCTATCTTTGCTTACTGAAGGTTGTGTTTCAGTTGTGCAGTTTTTTTGGAAAAATAGTTTCCTCGCTTTTGTTGTATTTTTTTATATAAAAAATCTCCTTTCTTTTATTGCAAAATCAGTGTTTAACCTCACGTTTTGTTCTGTTTATGGTTGGAATGGTTTATTTTTGTTCTGTTTACCTGTTTATTCCTTCCACTAGTAATCACCAAAATGGTAAGACCAAATGTATTGATGCTAAATTAAGCATCTCCCTGTAATGTCCCCATTTTGAGCTTAAGTGTTTTGGTTGAGCTTTGGTCATATGGAAGCTTGGAAAAGGGAATATTGCTATACCCTTGGAATTTGGAAAGTTGGTTTTCTAGTGGCTCAACTATTTTTATTTGATGAAATGAAGTTGGTTTTTGGCTTTTGGTATTTTTGTGACAATTATTGAAAAGTTAAAAATATTAAAATAATTAGCCAAGACATGGAGCGATCCAATTGGAAAAACAAAAGTTGGACAAAAAAGGTGGAAAAAAGGAAATTTGATGAAAAAACAAATTATAATATTTTATTATTAAAATATTATATTATATTTTCCCAAATCACCGCCCAAGAGGGAAAAAGACAAAAAATAAAATAATAATATTTAATTATTATTTTCTATCTCCTAGTCGCCGCCCAAGCTTGGGAAAATTAAAATAAAATAAAATAAAAATGTTTGAGGTCGGTTATGGATTCCAAAAATTATTATATTTTGTTGTAATTAGGCACCCAAGGAGAAAAGAATAAAAGGAGAAGATTTGAGGTCATTTGGCATCATTGATCATTTGGACATTTTCACTTCTTGGAGATTTTCTCTTGGCTACAACTTTGTTTCAGCGATATCTAAGAATGAAAACCCTTGGATTTTAGTGGTTTGGACGAAAACCCATCCCACTTTAAGAGATGGATTCACCTAGGATCCATTATTGAGCTTATTTGCAGGTTTTCATGGAGTTGAAGGGTTCAAAGTTCAAACAGCTAGGGTTTCAAAGAGGATTGCATGATCGGCTAGGGTTTGAAGATATCTTGCATGTTGATGGCAAATTTATTCAGATTTGAAGGATATTGGAGTGTGATTTCATCATTTGCATTTATGGCTAGGGTTTTGATAAGGATTGTACATCATTTGGTGGCTTCATTGTTGGTGGAATTCACTATTTTACACTTAGAAATTTATATCAGACTGCTGCAACTTTATATCAGACCTCTGAAATCAATATACAGGTGCAGATCAGAGAGTTTCCAGCCATGACATTGATATTGGTTTGCCATATTTTCATTGTATACCCTAAGCGCTTCATTTTGGGCATCTATCGCTAGGGTTTGGAGGTGTTTTTGGCTTGGATCGGCTAGGGTTTCATGATCTGATTTCATAACAGCAGGTACAGTTTCATTTTCAGTCATCTAAGGTTGGCATTTGGCTTCATTCTTCATTGGCATTCATCATCTACAAGGCGGCTATCATTGCTACAACATTGGAGGAGTATTTGTTTATCATTTTGATCACTTTGGATGACATTTGCATGCATTTGTAAGTCTGATTTTTATATCAGACCTAGACTGTTGTAATCAGCCACCTACAATTGAATGAAATAGCCAATCTTCATTTCCAGGTATGTTACATTGTGTTATCTAATTCCATATCTTTAATGTGCTGGTCCAGTTTATTTCAGTCATATTTTGGTGTCATATGAATGTCATATTGCTATCTTTCCATCTTCATATCATTGCAAAAACATATGTGAAAACAAAACACCAAAACTCCAAGCAAAATTTTCAAAAATCAAATCAGAAAATTCAAGACAGCGAACTTAATTTCAGTTCAGATCTAGTTAGGGTTCTTACACTCCCCCTCCCTATCGCTGTAATGTATTAGCAACAGCAGGTAGAAATTTCATTGTCCTCATTAGTGGCAACTCTACAATGATTGCTTATGTATCTCTTCTCTAGATAACCAATCACCGACCTCTGTGCTGAAACCTATGTTCTACGGGGATGTGTTCTCGGCATTTTTTGACTTGTCCCCATTGACCCGTCCCTGTACTAGGGATGGTCCAAGGATGTCATGGAAACGTCCCCCTACCAGCCCCTGTCAAAAAAAAGCCCTAATGACCTGGAAACGTGGGTGCTACATAGGGATGGTTGGTTGTCCCTGAGATGGCTGGGGGCAGCAATGATGCCCCTTGAGCGTCTAGGGATTGTCATCCCCATGCTAAAAAGCTCTGATTTAAAAAAAAAACTAGAATGAAGGGGAGGAAAAGCAAAAAACCTTTAAAAAGTATTATGAGGAAGACATATTGAAGCAAAATCCATGTACTCCTCTAATCTTCTGTGAGCAGCAATGATCAACTCTATAGTGTTGTTGTTGCAAGTGCTACATCCTGGACAACAAGTGTGTACAACTGCTCAGTTGCACAGAACAATGTGTGCAGAAATGTTTTTCAATCAAAGAAAACCAACAAAAGGTATATGCTAATGCACAAGAAAGACCAGTAACTTGGCCAAAAGTGCAAACAATTTTCTATAAGAATATAGGAGCATGAAATGTAGAATTATGGAAATATGTTAATCCTTAGTAGAAACTTGCCAATAGAAAAGTCCCATTTCCATTTTGACACCTCCTTAGGGAGTTGCAATCAAAACTAGTTTGATCATTTTCATGATGCCAATGTCTTGAACATTTTTTTCTTTGATTTTCTTTTGAACACGCATTTCTTTCAAAGTATCTAAAAATATAGAGCCCCAGAATGAATCACTATGCATGGAGAATAATCTGCATGGATTCACAAATAGGGCTAATCATTTGAATTTGAAGATTTTCCAAGCTCCAATAAGTAATACTCCATATCAAGAAGATACCATTACCTTCCAAATTCACTACAACACAAAAAAACTACAATGCTGATACCACTAGAATCAATAACCACAAGAATGGTGCAACTAATGGATTTAAATGCACTTATAGCAACATATTCATTACACCGTACTCTTCCAATGTAAATCGTAGATATGGTTTTAATATCAAGCTCAATGAATGATATTATAATGCATAAGAGGATATCCCTGACATGCACATTAACAATGAAATTATGAAAGCCATTAAATTTTGTTAATTTGTTCAACTCTCATGTGAACTCTCAATTCAACTCTAATGTTATGTATTAAGCAGGGTTGTAAGATATGCCCCCTTCCCTTGGTATGCGTACCGACTTACCTGAGTAATGACACGGGTACGGTATGGCTAGGATACGGGCTGTATATCATGCCCTCTTGTATTTAGAACTATGGCAAACTTTGAGCCATGCCAGATACTTCTAAATTCAATGTTCTAAAAAAAATTGTCGTATCAAGATAAAATGTTTAAACAAAACAAAAAAAATAAAACACCAATAAGTAGTAAAGAAACGACGGTTAGAAGAATAAATATTCCTGGGGCAAAGTTTCGTGTTTAAAAAATTCTATGTCAGATATATTTTTTCTCTTGTCGTTTATTCCGGAGACGACGCATATGCATCTACAACATATACTGATCCTCATATACTAAACTATGGCGAAGGGGTGTTTTTACCCACGTGGGACTATTTATAGTTGTATCTATTGTTTTTCTAGTTTTTTTCGCTTTGGGATTCTTTGTATCGAGCTGGTCTTGGCTGTCTTTTTTTGTCCTGATTTGCTAGGTTTTAATACCAAAAAAATATATTATTCAAAATTAATAAGTTTAATATTAATCTTAATTTAATCTTTAATATGTATTTAAATATAATTATAATATGTTTCTGAAGGTTCTTTCCCCTGTTAGAAAATGTACCATATCACAAACTGCAAGTGCCATATCCAAACCAAATTTCCCTTCCAAAAAGAAGGGACGAAAGTCTGAAGCAGAGAAGCTACGAATGGAAGGCAGAGACGCAGTGGATCATGGATGCCCTTGGCTCTGTCTGGGAACGCATGCCTCTTGCAGGCATGGCAAGAACCATAGATCTCTGGGATGCAGACCAATCCCTAACCATTGGGCAACAGAGTCAAACATTGCACCAACTTGCATCACAAATACATTTTTGAAGATTATTTTGGCAGCCCTGGGCAGCCAAAAATGAAAAACCATAACCTCCTCCTGCCAAATGCCTGATTCTGATCTGAATAACCCCGTCCACAACTGAAAATATTGACATAAACTGCCCACAAGATGATCTTGTCAATTAGATACTCCATTTCTGAAAGCTTACCTCTGTCATTCTGCATTTCAAAATCGGACATATAACCATACATACTAGAATATCTTTCATCATTAGGCAACATATGTATGTTATATTCCTCAGACAATATATCCTCATATTGCATTTGGCATTCCTCATCATCTACCTGGCTGTTGCTCATTACTAGGTACTCATCCAGCTGATCCAGAAACTGAAAACATTCAAAATATATGAGACCATCAATATCATCTATATCACTCATTGACAGTGATAATAAATCCTGATCCATACACCCATAGTTGCACATATTTGGAACAACTGATGCTAAACATTCATCATCATTTTCAAAAAGAGGGTTAATTCTGCACCAGTGAAGGTCATGACTCACATCAAATGCATCTAAAGGCTCATCATAGAGGGGATTCATACTCATTGCAAAGGTCTCTATTTCTTCTTCATGACAGTCCAAGTCTTTTTCATCCCTATCAAATCTAGAGTCATAAGAAGAACAAACCTGATCCATGAACTGATCATGGATATCATCTTTATCATCTAATTGCCCCACATAAAAGATTTCTGCTACTTCAATGCACTCCGAAGCTGAACTATCCACATCACTTTCCAGCCCTCTAATGCTTCCTGATGAAACTGGAATTGACTCTTGATCCATATGATCACAACTTTGCACAACTGGATCATTAAAACATGAAGGCTCTTTGCTTAGGACTGGCACATAAATATTACTTGAAAAATCATCACAATCAGCTTCACTTATTGGGCAAATCAGGGAATTCTCCTCTATAGCAGAGTCATCATGACCTTGGAATGATGCATAAACAGGGATGTCAGGGGTGTGAGTGCTTTGGCATTCATTTGCAACACCTGAATTTCATCTTTCATTAACATTGGGGACTGCAGGGCCGCAGAAATTTTCAGAGAAATAACCCTTTTGTATTCCATACCTCGAATTGTTTTCAATATCTATTGCAAACTGATGTGCCTGATGTAATGTGGTGGGCTCCTTATCTCTCAATCTATAACTCATTTTTTATCAAATGCTCCCAAATAGACAACTAGGCACAATGCATCATTAGACCTCATGCACTCTGGAATTCTTTTCAATGCCTTCATAAATTTGAGGTTAAAGGCTGGAATTAACTCATCTTCTTCAATATGAATATACATAAAATCACTAATAACTGCATATTTAGAAGTTCTTTCACCATATTGTTCTAGAAATGCAAATTTAAATTCTTGCCAAGAGCTGACAGAGTAGGCCGAAAGGTAGGAGAACTAGTCCCTTGCATCTTCATCCAGAGATTGAACAAATAATCTCATAACTACATCTTCATGGTCAATCTCAAAGTCATCTATCACATTCATAAATTGCTGCAAGTGTCTCTCAACTGATTCATCCTTTATACCATTGAATTTAGGCAAATACTTTCTGATTTTAGATGGAAAAGCATTTGGATAACCAGAAATGCCATTGAAATTTATGGGCTTATATCTATCAATGCTGAAACTTCTTTTATTACATGGTTGGGATGGGTTATTATACATTATTGCATTTGACACCTCACAAGGGTGCATGGGCTGATAATACATCTTATATGTGCCTTTTGCAACCCTCCTCTCAACTCAAATTTTCAATCAATGACCCTAGGCCTTTAAAATACAAATTGTTGTTTCAACTTGCCTATAGTCCTCTAAATGAGTCTCAATAACATTGCATACTTCTTTTGAAACACAAAATATATTCTCAACAAATACAAAGCATGGCAACAAATATAAAGCATGCAAGCTCTCACCAATATTTCCCTTTTAACCAGTGCTACTTCACCAAATAGGGAATCCTTTAAAACTTACACACCATGGTTTTTGAAAACCAAAACATGTGAAAATACCTGGATATATTGTAGCAGCTGCAAATTCCTTTCCCTGACTGAGAGAAAGAACATCTAACACATTTTGTGTCTTTTATCAGGTTCTTATATGCAGAGTCGCCACCTCCCTGTAGAGCAATGAGCTTCAAATAAGCTGAAGCCGAAAATTGATTTCTTTTCTTTCTGGGTTCTCCCACAGCAGTGTCACACATAAATTTTTTCTTTTGCTGCAACAAAGCACTTCTAGGTCTGATTCTTCAATCTTTTAGACTCACACTTTTATGGATATGACATTACATTCCCCAGTAGAGTCGCCATTTGTTGGTTCTTCTCCCGAATCGGCAGAGGGTTTGCAGTTCCAATGCATAGGTGGATTTGGCCAACAAATACAGGAGGTTGCGTGAGCTACCTCCCCTTCACTTCTGGTTCTGCCGCACCAAGGGGGGTATCCCTATAGCTAAAAATTTAACACTTTGACTCGCCCAATGAAAGAAAGATTTAGCTTTACAACAACAGGCAGTATACTCTCATGTGTGGACCAAGATTTGCATGATAAATCTCAAGGTTGGCAACATTCTTGGACATATCTAACTGGTTGAGGATGAAAGTATGCAGGGGTCCTATTTCTACTCCTACAACTAACAGGTTAGAAATATGAAAGGATTTGTATTTGTTTTGGATGCAAGACAAGGGGTTTTGGATCATAACTACTACACAAGGAGCAGACTGGTGCCTATCTCAGGGCAAGGAGTCAACTAGACGTATACAAGAGAATGGCTTGCAACTGGCATTCAAGTTTCAAGGGGTTAGGACTGGTATTTGCCTTACAAACACCACCCAAGGATAAGTATTTAACTGTCTCTACTTACATACATCCCAGCTGACATACAATCTTCTCCATACTCAACCTAAAACAATTTAATCCACTCCTTGAATGGAAGTTAAAGATTAAGCATGTGATACAGAAATCTATACCCTAGAATCTGAGAAACCCTTAGCAACTAGATTCAAAAGAAGAGAATGCATACAACACATGGAGACAGACAGATAAACACATGCAATAATGCATTTTTCATATAAAATGACAAGAAACTGAACATATGTGCAAGGTGCACTCAAATGCAACTCATAAACTCCAACAGAGATAAAACAGCTAAGAAAATGCACTATCCTTTGTTATTTTTCCCCCAAAAATGTCCAAGTCTTCAACAACCCAAAATTGAGTAACACAGTCTGCTTATACAGAAAAGATGTGTACTCAGCATTAATTACATGGCATTTCAAAATTCTGCCAGATACAGTGCACCACAGAATGGCGCTCAAATCATTGAATGTTCTAGGCAGAGAGAAGGAAGGGAGCAGGTGAGATTGGCAACTGTGCAGCCGCTCAAGATTTTCGCCCTTAAGATGGTAGGTGGCCCGTCCATGTCTTTGACCATGCTTCTGCAACTATACCATTAATGCCAACCTACCCGCAGCTTCAAAAAATGCAGTAATCTACGTGCTCTATGGTTTTCCCGCCTGAAACGCAACTGCACATACAAAGAAAATCCATTGCCCTTCGGAAATTTAAAACCGGCCGTCGATCTCCCTTCCTACCGCCAAAATCTGCGGCATCAAAACATGCTGAAAAGTCGCCCACCAACTAGAACGTGCCACGTAGGCACCCTGTGCTTCTATCGCTGACTTTTCCGCCATCTATTTTGCCTTTTTCGCCCATGTATATGCAAAAGAACATGCATATACATACAACTCACTGCATAAAAGCACAGACCCCAAATATTTATAAAACAGATCACAATCTCATTTGGGTCCGGCTTGTATCTCCCTTTTGCATATATCGCTTTGTATATTGCATATACAAACGCAATATACAACCTGCGGATTTCAAATTTTATAAAGCAGATTGTAATTACTTTGAAATCTGGCTTGTACATCATTCTTTTGTATATCGACATATACAAACGCCATATACATGCAAGTCGTGGACGCTAGTGCTGAATTTGCCAAATTTGACCCTTGAATTGGGTTCGACTTGCATATCGGCCCCTTGTATGTTCGCCTTGCATATCGGCTTGCATATCGCATTATACAAATGCAATATACAAGCAAAAAACATACATTCAATCGGACCCGAGCCTTTATCAACTACATTGCATACCTGTTCGGGTCTGACTAATGCATATTAGGAATGCATGTTCCTTTGTATGTGAGAACATACAAACGCACTTGTATGTGCAATCAATGGGCCCCACCGTTTGTATCTTTTTTCCTTGCACATTTTCTTTGCATGCGCCCAATCTACATTCTGCTTTGTATATATGTGGGCCCCACCAATTGTATATCGGCCTTGTATGTGCATCGGTCGTCGGGGAGACTTCAATGTGAACTGCCGATACATACCCTCATGCCGATAACAAACCGCCATCGGATAGACCACCACAGTCGGCCAGACATCCTAAAGCTCATCCGATGGTTCAAATCACACCGATAGCAATTCCATCGGGAAGACACCACCCATTCGTTGAGACCACACAACACTCCGCCGATAGGCAAAAGTTACACCGACGACCCTTTGCATGTGGCAAATGTATAAGACCCTTGCACATTTCTTTTGTATGTCGAATATACAATGCGAACATACAAACCGTTTTACATACAAGCAAGGAATCTTTCCTGGAATATGCCTGCAATGTATAACCCAAAATGCATACAACTATTTTTTGCACCTTTTGTGGTCGATTGAACATATTTTTTTGGAAAGTGTGCAAATTTAAATGTTTAAAGCCCAAATGCTTATGCAGGCACTAACACCCTCCTCACTAGAAACAGGAGGAAGGGGGTAGCTAAAAAGGCTACATGAGTTGTTTCTTCCAGGTGGTTGCCCCCCTTGCTTTTGTGTTCTCAGTTGTTCGTCTCCTTGGTGCACTCTGATGATCTGAGTTTGCTGAATGCTTCTTGAGTTTACTAAGCTCTCTTTAGGATCCTGTAGTCATTCTGATTTCTTCTGTGCTCCCCACTCGTGGGTCTGAAGCAGTTATTATTTTTATTTTTGTTAATATATTGGGAGTGGGCCCCAATCCCACAACTTACCCAAAAAAAATTATATATATTAGTATTTAAATTTTATACGTTTAATACTCATTAATACTTATAATATGTTATTATAAAATAATAAATAATATTCTAATACAGTGTTCCAAGACTCGCCTGAACTCGCCCAGACTTGCCGAGTGGCGAGCCGGGCGACCCTGGGTGAGTCTCCCAGACTCGACAGGGAAACCCGGCCGCCACAGTCTAATGCAAAAACATAAAAAAAAACAAAAAAAAAAACACTCAAACTCAAAACAAAAGCACTTATAATTATCTCCTACACCCTAAAAGAAACCTCATTTCATTTTCAAGCCAAAGGAGGAGAAAAGAGAGTTTGGAGGAAAAATTGGATTGCATTGAAGGGAAACCAGCAAGGAGATTTAGCTAAAATCGGTGGTTGAATCGCATTTGGGCAGGTTTGTAGCTACTCTTGGTGCATCTAGAGGAGCCTACAAAAGATTTGGAAGAGCTCACCATTGATTTCAAGCAAGATTTAAGAGGTAAGTTTGCATTTTCAAGTTTTTTTTTGTTTTTTTTTAATTTCTTTCCTCTTTTACATTTCTTTTTTTCTTTTTTCTATATTGTTTAAATGGATTAAAGAACAAACCCTAGGTGTTTTTGATTTTTTTTAGTTTTATAGTTGCAAACCCTAGTTTTTTTATATTAGTTTAATTATAGACCATAAATGTTAATTCTTTTTCTCTTTATATGTTAATGCAACATTCTTAAGATTTATAAATTGTCTCCATCACAATGTCAAACCCGGTAAGAAATGACCCTTGTTGGAAACATGCCATCCCTAGCGAAAAGAAAGGAGAGATAATTTGTTTTCATTGCAAAAAATCTTTTGGAGGGGGAGGCATTAACAAATTGAAATACCATCTTTCACATATACCATGCCAAGATGTTAAACCATGCGAAAAAGTGCCTTTTGAAGTTATGCGTGAACTGCAAGTTCAATTAGAAACCTTCCATGAGCAAAAAGAACTAAAAAAAGAGGCAAAGAGAGGAAATGGCAGCCATTGGTGGAACTGCAAGTGGAGAGTCTTCTTGTCCCATTCCTCCAGTTCGTCTATCTACAGGTACAGGCAGTAGTAGTGGCAGTGGCAGTGTTAGTGTTAGCATTGGGCCTAGAGTTCGTGGATCTAGATTAGATTCATATATTTTTCCATTTGGGTTCCCAACCGTCACTTGAGGGCATGGGTTGGTGGAACAAAAATAAACATGATGTAGCTAGAAGTGCAATTGGAGACATTTGGTTCTATTGCACCATTCCATTCCACGCAGCTAGGTAATTTTTTTTTTTTTTAAATATATAGTTTGGAACTTTGATTCTTTGTTTCTTGAATTTTAAATTTTAGAGGTATGTAGAATTCATAGTTGAACTCTCAATTTTATAATACTTATTTTATTTAATTTATTTGTGTTAGGTCTCCTTATTGGCAAAATATGGTGGATGCCATTACTGTTTGTGGGGCGGGGTTCAAAGCCCCTAATGATGAGGAGATAAAATGCTCCATTTGACTCAAAAGGTGGTTGATGTGAAAGCCACAATTGAGGAGCAACGAGAGATATGGAGGAAAAAGGGTTGCACGATCCTGACTGATGGTTGGACCGATAGAAGAAATAGAACATTGTTAAATTTTCTTGTTTCTTCCTCAAGTGATTGTAGTTTCAAACTAGTTTGTAACTTTATACTTCCTAAAATGCATTGATTTAGTGATTAAGATTTTTTATTTCTACTTTATTGAATCATTGATTTTGTTTGTTTCTACTTTATTAAATCCATTGATGCTTCGGGAAACATAAAAAATGTTGAATTCGTTTGTGAAGCTTTGAAGGGAATCTTGGCTGAGGTGGGTGAGAAGAATGTGGTGCAAATAGTCATAGATAATGCAGCAAATTATGTTGCTGCAGGTAGACTACTCATGGATAGGCACCCATCATTATTTTGGACTCCTTGTGTTGCTCATTGCCTTGACCTCATATTGGAGGATCTTGGCAAGATTCCATGGATCAAATCATGTGTGGACCAAGCTAGAAATATTTGTAAATACATTTATAATCATACTGCGGTCCTCCACCTAATGAGGACTTACACAAGGCAGAAGGAGTTGGCTCATCCTGGAATAATGTAAGATACCCCACTATACTTAACCAAATTTTAGATAACTTTTTATTACTTCTTACTTTACTTAATCAACATCTAACATAAATGAAATCAACATGAATTGAACAAGCAATGAAGTTGAGATATCTTATTGCAATTGTCAATACAACTTCTTATTACATTCAACAAATGCTTAATAGCATCAATGTTCATCTTATTACAATGATTACAAAAGATAGGCCTCAGCGCCTAGATTGAACAATGATTGTCTTCAAACTACAAGTATCTTGTCTTCAAGTTGCTAGTGTCTTCAAGATGTGAGTAACTTCAGGTTGCAAGTAACGACTTCAATCCTGCACAATGATGATAACTGAATGTCAACACCTCTCAAAGGATAAGGGAGCATCACCTTATCAAGGTTGAGGGAGCATCACCCCAACAAGCATGAAATATGCAGATTTCATGAAAAGAGCATAAAGCTTACCAAGAAATATCAAATAGCCAAAGATGCCAAGTGAAGTCGCTCTCCTCCTTTTATAGTACTCCTCAAGAGCAAGAGGCAACTAGGGCACGTTTTCCAATGAGCATATTCTAGAGGAATATTCCATTGGAATGACTCACTTTTGAGTTGGAAGCCTTATCAAGCACGCTACCCAAAGTTAGTTATTCTGAGTTAAGAGCCTTATCCGACACGCCATCCAAGGTCATTCTAGGACCCACTGCTTGCACGATACTAAATGAAGCTTAGGCGCACATTAGAGATTGCAGAAACCAAGATTGGTGCCTCTCCTAAGCTAGGCGCACTTTTGAGGTGGCAGAGGCTAGAAGGTGCGCCTCAACATCAAGACTTGTCTTCTGACACTTAAACAATTTCCAAACATTGGCAATAGCTAGATTCTTTTCCTTACAAGTTGATGAGTCCTCAAGGCGAAACTGAGGGATCCAAGTGAGGTGCATATCCAGGGTTGAACAAGAGGCAAAGTGCGATTCAAACATCATGATGTTTTCTTGTCTTTGATTAAGATCTTAGTTGGATGAATGATCCCTCAAACAAGTTTTACCTCCTAAAAAAGATGAAAAATCAAATTGTGACTTCCATTCCTTTTTTAGCTTAGGCGCATATTTAGGGTTCTAGAGCCATGAAGTTGCACCTAGCATCTTGAGGTAAGTTTCAACTAAGTTCAAACCTTCAAGGCTTCTCCAAGGCTTCTCCAAATGCAAATTTACCAATAGCAATGATGATGTCTCAAGATCCTCACCTTAGGTGCAAATTGAGCTTTCTAGAGAAGGTGCAAATTAGAGGTTGAAGATGAGAAAAAGTGCGCCTCACTCTCATAATACTTCTCTTGTCATAGATGATGATTTCAATTGAATGGATGATCTTTTGAACAATCTTTAACCTTTGATGATCAATTTAACCTTCCAATTCACTTCCTTGCTAAGACGCAATCTCAAGGTTGCAGAGGCATGATCTAGCGCTTTAGACATTTAGGCGCACATTTTGGGTTGTAGGATCAAGAAGTGGTGCCTTGACTATTACGCGCACATTTGGAGTTGTATAGTAGCAATCTTGCGCCTTAAGTCCTCCTTGACTTATTTTGATGACTTTAATCACTTCAACTCCTAAGAACTCCTTACTTAGGCGCAAGTTCAAGGTTCCAGAGCCATGAGTTAGCGCCTTAGTCCTCTAGCTAGTTCCCTTGGCACTTTGAAGTTCTGCAATTCATGTTTGAGTATTTAGAAACCACTCATCATTGAAGCGCTCAAGTACTATCTTCCTATTCATGTTTGAATGGATCCTTGCCAAGGCGCACTTTGGTGGTTGAACAGGTGGGAAAGTGCGCCTAGATCACTTAGCATGTTCTTCAACTGTTTCAATTCACTGAATAGGCATCAAGGCATTAAGGAGACTTCTTTCCTTCACATGACATCAAAATGACACTTCATCTATTGTTGAAGATCTTCTCTTTGCAAGGCGCAAGTTTTGAGCTCTACAGATGGAAAAGTACGCCTAGCACTAAGACAACCTTGTCACTTGATAAAGGTCTTGACCTGCAAAACAAAAGTTCATTAGCCAAAACCAAGTTCATTCCCTTATCATACGTATTAGCCCACGGGAATGATAAATAGGCTAATCCGTGTTCATTGTTGACTAGGCCGGAAATGGGGACATGACAGTCTCCCCTTCCTGGGATTGCTTGTCCTCAAGCAATCGAAGGTTAGGATGCTCTAAAATCTTTTCTCCTTCCCACATAGCATCCTCTATCGGCAAGCCTCTCCTTCGAACCAAATATTCCCTGATGACTTGGATGTGCAATTTGCGTTCTCTCATATCAACGATGCCATCTGCCTCTAGAATCAACATTCCTTCTTCGTCAAGAGGCGGAAGATCAGGAGAGGAAACCACATTCTGACCTAATGCCTTTTTGAGGCATGATACATGAAATACATTATGAATGCGGCTACTTGCTAGCAAATCCAACTCATAAGCCACTTCACCAACTCTCCTTACAATTCTATATGGCCCATAAAACCTTGGCTTGAGTTTTTCTGCACCACTCATCTTCAAAGAACTTTGTCTATATGGCTGTAGACATAGGAAAACCAAGTCATTCACTTCAAAAGGTCTTTCCACTCGATGTCTATCTACATACATCTTTTGTTGATTCTGAGCATGCTGAATATTATCCTTAAGAACTCTAAGGATATCATGTGTGTCTTGCATCAACTCCTTAGCTCGAGGAGCTCTACTATCATCGAAAGCCAAATCAACAAAGGAAAGAGCATCATATCCATACAATGCTCTGAATGGAGTCATGCCAATAGACATGTGATAGGTGGTATTGTAACAATACTCACCAAGGTATAACCATTTTACCCATGCACATTGATGCCCAGCAACATAGTTGCGAAGGTATCCCTCAATCCACTTATTGACAATCTCCATTTGACCATCCGTCTGAGGGTGATAACTAGTGCTAGGTATTAGCTCAATGCCTGTAAGTCGAAATAGTTCTTTCCAAAACGTGCCAATGAATCTACTATCTCGATCACTTACAATTATCTTTGGAAGGCCATGCAAACGGAATACTTCCCTGAAAAATAATTCTGCAATTTGCAAAGCTGAATAATCCGTTGCAATATGATAGAAATGTGCATACTTAGACAATCTATCAACAACAACATATATGCAATCTCTACCATGTACCTTCGGAAGACCTGTGATAAAATCCATTGAGATACTTTCCCACTTCTGCTCAGGAATAGGTAAAGGTTGAAGTAGACCGGCAGGAAAAGTATGCTCAGACTTGTTCTGCTTATAAGTCAAACACTCTCTAACATGTTGTAGGACATCATCCTTGAGACCCTTCCAAGAGAATCTCTCACGAATCTGCTTGTAGGTTTTGAAAAACCCTGGATGCCGTGCTAGAGGTGTATCATGAATGGCTCGTAGTATCTGTTGCTTGAGTTTAGACTCAGGTACTAGGAAAATTCTATCCTTATAATAAATTATATCATCAACAACCTTGTACTTGTCATCTTGTATGATACCATCCATGAGTTCGCATGCAAAAGTAGATTTAGAATACTCAACTAAAAGTTGAGATTTCCAATCAGCTGAAATCTCACTCAAGGAACAAATAGTAGGCCTCCTGGAAAGTGCATCTGCAACAATATTCTTTTTTCTTTTTATAAACTCTCTATCAAAGTCATATGCTTGGATTTTTGAGACCCATTTCTGCTATCGTTCATTCAAATCCTTTTGTTCCAAGAAGCATTTCAAGCTATTGCGGTCGGTCCTAACCACAAATTTCGCACCTACCAAGTACTGACGAAACTTTGCCAAAGCATGCATAATGGCAAGCATCTCCTTGTCATAGGTGGAATATAGGCGCTCCGTATCCTTCAATTTTCTGCTTTCATATGCGATAGGATGCCTATTCTGCATTAACACAGCCCCTATTCCTTCTCCTGATGCATCACACTCAAGAATGAAGGACTGTGTAAAATCTGGTAGTGCTAGTACTGGAGTAGTACTCATTGCCTCCTTGAGCCGATCAAATGCCATCTGTGCCTTAGGGGACCAAAAAAAAGCCCCTTTCTTAGTGAGATCTGTCAATGGTGCTGTCAATTGTGAAAAGCCCTTAACAAATCTCCTATAGTAACTACAAAGTCCCAAGAAACCTCTCAACTCAGAAATGTTCCTTGGAATAGGCCACTCCTGTATAGCCTTGATCTTCTCATCTTGTACTTTAACTCCTTTAGCACTAATCATATGCCCCAAGTAGAGAATCTCCTCCATCCCAAAATCACACTTGGAAGCCTTAGCATATAATGATTGTGCCTCCATGACTTCAAGTACCTCATCAAGATGTCGAAGACGCTCATCCCATGTCTTACTGTAAATCAAAATGTCATCAAAGAAAACCAAAAGAAATTTACACAATTGCTTATTGAATACATGACTCATGCAAGATTGAAATGTAGCAGGTGCTTTAGTAAGACCAAAGGGCATAACGAGCAATTCATAATGTCCGTAGTGGCCTTCGAATGTTGTCTTTGGAATGTCCTCACGAACACAAATCTGATGGTAGCCTGAACAAAGATCAATCTTGGAGAAGTACACGGCCCCGTGTAATTCCTCCAACAACTCATCGATCCTGGGTATTGGGTACCTGTTCTTGATTGTCTTCTTGTTCAGTGCCCTGTAATCAATACACATCCGCACAGTTCCATCTTTCTTCTTCACCAACACCACTAAAGAAGCAAATGGACTAGATGAAGGTCAAATGTGTCCCATATCAATCAACTCCTTTATAGTCTTCTCTATCTCAACCTTGAAGTGTCTAGGATGTCGATATGGTGTAATGTTGATGGGTTTTGTCCCATCCTCTAACTCTATCACATGTTCAAAACCACAATCAGGTGGTCTCCCAAGTGGAATATCTCCAAACACCTTACTGTGTTTATCCAATACAAATTAGATGTCTACATGATACTCATTACTGGAAGAAGACTTAGATGATATTTCAATCTGAGTTGCCCATGCAATGTCATTATGATGAAATAAGGACTCCATGCACCTAGCTGTAACAGTTCTAGGTGAACCATCTGATAAAGCTCTCAGAATAATCTTCTTCCCATTGTGAATGAACTCTATCTCCATCTTCTTCAAGTCTTGAATATATCTGCCAATTGAAAGCAACCATTGCATTCCTAAGACAACATCAATACCTGAGAGTCCAACCATATAGAAATCATTTGTCAATGTATAATCACCCATTTGAATGCTAAGCTATGGCACTCTCTTTTGACAACTCATAGTAAACCCATCGGCAACTACAACTATAAAACCTTCAAATTCCTCTGATTGTAGACCACGCTTCATTACCAAACCCTCATCAATGAAACTCTGAGTAGCTCCACTATCCACCAAACATGTGACCCGCTGCCCATTAAGAATTCCTTTAATCCTAAAAGCATGAAACCTTGGAACTCCTAAAATAGTAGCAATAGTCACTAAATTGCCTATGTCATCTGTCTCAAGCTCTAGAGTAGGTTGGTCATCCTCATGTGATGCATCAGTATCCTCATGTATCTCACTCTCATCATCATCATCTGAATGAACCTCTATAAGATAAGCCTTGCCTTTGCCTTTACACCTGTGTCCTGGTTCCCATGGTTGTTTGCAATCAAAACACAACTTCTTTCTCCTCAACTCATCACATTCCATAGAAGTAGGATTAGATTTGATAGGCTGAAATGTTCTCCTTTGATCTGAACTTGAACCCTTGCCAAAGTTTCTCTTTTGGCCTTGGAATGTAGGGTAAGTGTTAAGATCTAAAGCAAGCTCAATAGCCTCATCCAATGTCTTAGGCTTATGAACCTTCACCAATCCTCTCATTCTATCATTCAAGCCTTCAACAAACAACATAGTGACTCTCCTTTCCGGCATCTCAAGAACCATAACTACAATCTTTTGAAACTCATTGATGTAAGAATCTACTTTGCCAACTTGTTTCAATTGTGCCAACTCTCTATAGTAGACCTCTATATCCTTCATGTCAAACCTGTTAATGAGTCTACGAGTGAACTCATCATAGGAAGTGATCATATCATGTCGTTGTGACACAAGTCCATGATGCCACCAATCATAGGCCAAACCTTCCAAATGCATAGTAGCGAACTGAATAGCCTTTTCTTCACTCAAGGGTTTGAGTGTGAGAAAAGTATCAAGCTTGTGAATCCATGCTCTAGCACTTAGTTTACCATTGCCATCAAAGTTAGGTGAAGGAACCTTGTTCAAAGCTTCTTTGTACTCCTTATGTTCCTTATCCTTTTGTGTTGGCCTTTTCTCCTTTTTCCTTCTACTCTTTTCATTCCTTTGTGACATAAACTAATTGAAGTTTAGGTCTCGCCTAACATCAGGTGGAAGTAAACGATATTCATCATGTGCAACCATGATATCATCTGAGAGATTAACATTTACCTCCTCATCCTCTGAAGATGTTTCCTCAATCACTAGCTCAAATCTTGGACGAAGTGGTCTATCATCAACTATTGTGGTTGCTCTACCTGTAGGAGTAGGAGTAGGCTCTCTATGTCTTCTTGCATCTCTACCTGCATTAAGATTTGCTTCACCTGCAATGCTTGTCCTTCCACTATTAACACTCCTTGACCTTGACTTCCTAGAAGCACGTTCATTTTTCAAGTCACGAATTTTCTCTATGAATTGATTTGACCAATCCCGCATCTGCTGTCCAAAGGCATGCATGAACTCTTCTAAATTGAAAGCATCATTGCCACCTTGTCCTTTAGGACTACCATTACCTTCTTTTGAACCCATGTGTGGTTGTGTACTTGTGGGAGGTTGTTGTTGTTGCCTCACTGTTCTTCTTGTATAATACCTGTGTGGACCAACTTCACGCGGATTCATAACCCAAAGGCTAGCAGGATTATGGCTCTAATACCACTGTAAGATACCCCACTATACTTAACCAAATTTTAGCTTACTTCTTAATTCACTTAATCAACATCTAACATAAATGAAATCAACATGAATTGAACAAGCAATGAAGTTGAGATATCTTATTGCAATTGTCAATACAACTTATTACATTCAACAGATGCTTAATAGCATCAATGTTCATCTTATTACAATGATTACAAAAGATAGGCCTCAGCGCCTAGATTGAACAATGATTGTCTTCAAACTACAAGTATCTTGTCTTCAAGTTGCTAGTGTCTTCAAGATGTGAGTAACTTCAGGTTGCAAGTAACGACTTCAATCCTGCACAATGATGATAACTGAATGTCAACACCTCTCAAAGGATAAGGGAGCATCACCTTATCAAGGTTGAGGGAGCATCACCCCAACAAGCATGAAATATGCAGATTTCATGAAAAGACCATAAAGCTTACCAAGAAATATCAAATAGCCAAATATGCCAAATGAAGTCATTCTCCTCCTTTTATAATACTCCTCCTCAAGAGCAAGAGGCAACCAGGGCACGTTTTCCAATGAGCATATTCTAGAGGAATATTCCATTGGGAAGCCTTACTTTTGAGTTGGAAGCCTTATCAAGCACGCTACCCAAAGTTAGTTACTCCGAGTTGAGAGTCTTATCCGGCATGCCATCCAAGGTCATTCTAGGACCCACTGCTTGCACAATACTCAATGAAGCTTAGGTGCACATTAGAGATTGCAGAAACCAAGATTGGCGCCTCTCCTAAGCTAGGCGCACTTTTGAGGTGGTAGAGGCTAGAAGGTGCGCCTCAACATCAAGACTTGTCTTCTGACACTTAAACAATTTCCAAACATTGGCAATAGCTAGATTCTTTTCCTTGCAAGTTGATGAGTCCTCCTCAAGGCGCAACTGAGGGATCCAAGTGAGATGCATATCCAGGGTTGAACAAGAGGCAAAGTGCACCTCAAACATCATGATGTTTTCTTGTCTTTGATTAAGATCTTAGTTGGATGAATGATCCCTCAAACAAGTTTTACCTCCTAAACAAGATGAATGATCAAATTGTGACTTCCATTCCATTTTTAGCTTAGGCGCATATTTAGGGTTCTAGAGTCATGAAGTTGCACCTAGCATCTTGAGGTAAGTTTCAACAAAGTTCAAACCTTCAAGGCTTCTCCAAATGCAAATTTGCCAATAGCAATGATGATGTCTCAAGATTCTCACCTTAGGCGCAAATTGAGCTTTCTAGAGAAGGTGCAAATGAGAGGTTGAAGATGAGGAAAAGTGCATCTCAGTCTCATAATACTTCTCTTGTCATAGATGATTTCAATTGAATGGATGATCTTTTGAACAATCTTTAACCTTTGATGATCAATTTAACCTTCCAATTCACTTCCTTGCTAAGGCACAATCTCAAGGTTGCAAAGGCATGATCAAGTGCCTTAGACATCTAGGCGCACATTTTGGGTTGTAGGATCAAGAAGTGGCGCCTTGACTATTAGGCGCACATTTGGAGTTGTATAGTAGCAATCTTGCGCCTTAAGTCCTTGACTTATTTTGATGACTTTAATCACTTCAACTCCTAAGAACTCCTCCTTCTTACTTAGGCACAAGTTCAAGGTTCCAGAGTCATGAATTACCGCCTTAGTCCTCTAGCTAGTTCCCTTGGCACTTTGAAGTTCTCCAATTCATGTTTGAGTATTTAGAAACCACTCATCATTGAAGCGCTCAAGTACTATCTTCCTATTCATGTTTGAATGGATCCTTGCCAAGGCGCACTTTGGTGGTTGAACAGGTGGGAAAGTGCGCCTAGATCACTTAGCATGTTCTTCAACTGTTTCAATTCACTGAATAGGCATCAAGGCATTAAGGAGACTTCTTTCCTTCACATGACATCAAAATGACACTTCATCTATTGTTGAAGATCTCTTTGCAAGGCGCAAGTTTTGAGCTCTACAGATGGAAAAGTACGCCTAGCACTAAGACAACCTTTCACTTGATAAAGGTCTTGACCTGCAAAACAAAAGTTCATTAGCCAAAACCAAGTTCATTCCCTTATCATACGTATTAGCCCACGAAAATGATGAATAGGCTAATCCATGTTTATTGTTGACTAGGCTGGAAATGGGGACATGACAAATAACCCGCTTTGCAACTAATTTCATCACACTACAATCCTTGCTTAAGGCAAAGGGAGGTTTGAGGCACATGTTTGTTAGTGATGAGTGGACTTCCTCATCATATGCTAAAACCAATGTAGGGGTTGATGTGGCTAATTATATTTATGATGAGAAAAGCTTCTGGATACCAATCGAGGAGATCGTACAGGTAAATGAATCTACATTATATTTTTATTCATATTTATATTTTATTTGCTTTTTTTTTTCACATTTATGTTAATGTTTCAACTTTCATAATAATTGCAGTTCATAGAGCCTTTAGTGGTTCTCCTACGAGTTGCTGATGGGGAGAAGCCCGTAATGGGCTACATATATGAGGGCATGGATAGGGCCAAGGAGGCCATTAGATCCATTTATGCCGGAGTTGAGGATAAGTATCGCCCCATTTGGGAAATAACTGATAGATGATGGCACCTCCAACTTCACAAGCCCCTACATGCAGCTACTTATTTCGTCAATCCGGCATTTCAATTCTGCCCTGATTTCAAGGTGGATGAGGAGGTTCTGAGTGGGCTATACACAATCATAGAGCGGATGGTGCCTGATTCTCTTCTTGGAGCACAAATAGTCAGCGAGATAATGAGATCTTTAGACTTGCACAAGGAGATCTCTTTGCACGAGATATGTGCAAGTCAACTCGGACGACATTGTAGCCATGTAAAATCTATTACTTGCATAATTTAAGTTTAAAAATTAACACTTCATTTTTTTACATTATTATTAAATATTGAAACTTAAAGTGGGACAATGAGATTGATTTTTTCTTTTTCTCATCTCAGATGCATGGTGGGAAAGATTTGGTGCTAAGGTACCAAATCTTTAGAGGATTGCAATTCGAGTCTTGAGCCAACCATGCAGTGCTTCAGGTTGTGAGTGCAATTGGAGTATGTTTGAGCACATACACTCCAAGAAGCGCAATAGACTGTTGGTGCAGAGGTTGAATGATCTAATTTATGTTCATTACAACCTTAGCCTTCGCCACAAACAGATTTTGGGCAATGAGTTATCACCAATCTCACTAGAGGAGGTTGATCTACAATCAGAGTGGATCACTAAGGCTGAGGATCCTATCTTTGGTGATGAGGACCTTGATTGGGATGACCAGGGGGATAGAGAGGCAAAGGCAGTAGCCATGGTAGAAGAGGAGGCTAGAGCACGAGGAGACACCTTGGATGTTGGTGTGAGTGCCACTGAGACACAGATAGATATCAGGGTAGCATCATCATCAAGGACCTATCTTAGACACATACGTAGGATTGGCCGTGATATTGGGTCGAGTGATGCTGGCCCCTCTGGGCCATAGACTTCTAGTTTTTGTTTTGATATTTGTTTTGAACTTTTGATGCCATGGATTTCATATTCCATGAGTTTTGTATACATTTGACAAAATTTATATATCTAAATGTGTTATTACTTATTTCCTTCAGCTAAAATTTGCATTTATAACTTTATACTTATGTGATCAATGTATACTTGTGTATGTGATCAAAGTAGCTTTTGTTTGATGATTTTATTGTGTATTTAAGGTCTATCTAAAAAAATGTGCATGAAACAAGTCTTAAATCCTTAAAATTCTCTAAATTTCATGTTTTTTTCAATGTGCCGAGTTTGGGGAAAGTCTAGGTGGCGAGTCTGGGTACTTGCCAAAAATCCCCTAGGCAAATTTTTGGCGAGTCTGAGTCTTGTAACACTGTTTTAATATAATACATTATATGATAAAATATTTTTTAATTCATATTTATTATATAATCATTCATATATATATATATATGAATGATTACCGTATCTAGCTATATCCATATTAGGGGGTCTTGAAAAATAGTTGTATTCGTGTCCATGCAACATTGGTATTAAGGATCTCTATTGTATATGATGATTGGCTTATCAATGTTATCATATGAATATTTGAAATCTCTCTATATTTTTAATAGTTGTCCCCTAAAATGGCCTCCAGAAAATCTGTCCCCAAAATTCGTCCCCCTGTCCCTTGCCATCCCCATCTTGTAACATAGGCTAAAACTCTTTATGAAGATTCTTCATTTTATGCCCTCTCGAGCAGATAAGAGGGGGAAACATCCAATGCTACAACTCATAGTTTGCAAACACTCATCGAGTACTCGCCAATTTTTGCTAGCCCAAGTATTTCCAATGTTTACTTGCCAAATTTCTACGCAAGTTTTTCAAGATTTCGGCAACTACTCACCGAGTAATCGGCAAGTCCGACCTTGCAACTTGTGCTACACACCATACGTGCCAAAAACACTGAAAAAACATGTCTTTTTGTCTTTTAAAATTATGAAAATGACGTGCACTATGAAGGCTTGTGTGGTTTTGAAGGTCTTCATTTGGGCCTAGTGGCAAGGGCTCTATCCCTTGACCTTGCCCGGTATCGCAACAAGGAACATGCCATGAGTGCTACCCTCGGACCCTGCGACAGGCACTGCCCCTCGACCCTATTGGGGACCTACACCTTGAGCCCCGCAAGGGATGTTGTCGCCTAACCCCCCCAAACTCATTTGATACATTTTGTACTTGTATTTTGCATAAAATTTATGTTTTCTTACAAATTTATGTTTTTTTTCAAAAAATTTAAGTATATTTTAAGTTGTTGAATTTTGTCAAGTTTTTGCCGAATTGAAAATTTTTGATCTACCGAGTCGAGTCTGAGTTTGCAAACTATGCTACAACTTACAAATCAATGCAACTAGGGTTTGACTTTTATGACTTCTTTTAGCATCACAAAGTCAAAATCCCATGACTTTAGTCTAGCATGAGATGCCCAACCAATTGAACAGACTTGTGCTCCTCCCCTTTGAATTTGTTAAAGCCTAGAAACCCAGTTTGACTCAACAAGTTTGAATTTTTTGTAATGTCCCCGTTTTGAGCTTGGCTTGGAAAAGAGAATGTTGTTGAAGCTTGGAGAATGGAATGTTGATTTTATGGCTTCAACTATTTTTCTATGATGAAATGAAGTTGGATAATGACTTTTGGTATTTTTGTGATAATTATAGAAAAGTCAAAAATATTAAAATAATTAGCCAAGAAGTGGAGCGATCCAAATGGAAAATTGGAATATTGGAAAAAAGGTGGAAAATGGGAAAATAAAGAAAAAGGCAAATATATAATATTTTATTATTTAAAATATTATATTTTAATCCCATAAATGAACGCCCAAAAGGAAAAAGTGAAAAGATAAAATAATACTTTGGCCGCCCAAAATTATGGAAAATAAAAATAAAATAAAATCATTTTATTATGGTGGTGGACTTCAAAGGGCATAAAATTATATTTTATTTGGGCGCCCAAGTGTGGGAAAATATAAGGAGGTGAATTGAGGTCATTTTCATCATTGAGTATTTGGCATTTTTACATCTTGGAGAGTTTCTCCTGGCTGCAACTTTGTTTCAGTGTGTTCTAAGGATGAAAACCCTTAGATCTTGGTGGTTTGGATGAAAACCCGTCCCACTATGGGAGATGGATTCACCTAGGATCCATTATTGAGCTTAATTTGCAGGTTTTTGGAGGATTTGAAGCTTCAACTAACAGGGTTTGAAAAAAAACTTTGTATTCAGCTAGGGTCTGAAGTTATTTTGCAGGTTGAAGGCATAATTATTCAGATCTGAAGGATAATAAGGTGTATTTTCATCATATGTATCCATGGCTAGGGTTTGGTGTTGATTCATCATCATTTGGTGGCTTCTTTGTTGGAGAATTTCACTTTCTTGCACTCGGAAAATTATATCAGACTGCTACAATTTCATATCAGACCAAGGAAGTGAGGGTTTGGAGGAAATATTCATCATAATTTTGGCATAGAAACCCTAGCAATCCAATCTAAGGAGTAGCGCTAGCTTTTGGAGGATTTTGGAGGTTCTTTCGCCTCATTCTTGGGCATCTTTTGGCTTCATTTTGTGATCAGATTTATGATCAAACCTTTGCAGGTTTGAAAACAGGGTTTGGACAGCTTGCTTCAGTCACTTTTGTCATTGGACTTCATCATACTTGGCTGCTACAGTTGGAGGTTGATGTCATTGCATGTTTGGGAGTGAGTTGTGGATCATTGAATCACATTTGTATGCTTTTATAAATCTGATTTTATAATCAGACCTGACTGTTTGTAATCAGCCATCATCTCATGAATGTAATTGGCAAGCTTCATTATTCGGGTATGACAAATTGAGTCACCTATTTCATATCTTTAATTTGAAATAGCTTTACTACATCTATTTGGTATTTTTTGAATGTCATTATGTTACTTTTCCATTATCATATCATTACAAAAACATACAAGCATTGAAACATCAAAAACACAAAGCAAAACATTCAAAAACACAATCAAAAAATTCAGAACAGCAAGGCAAAAAATCAGATCATAACTAGTAGGGATTCTTACATTTTTACCTAAGGAGGACCCTTTGAAATAGATGAATTTAGAGTCATAGATAGTAGACAAGACGTTATATTGGCTGCAACTGGTGCTTTTGAACAATCACATATAAACAGTCTGACTGACCATGTTTGGTTTTCAGAGACCTTGATATTATTTTGATAGTCTTGTCTTCTGTATATTTATTATTTGGATGTTCTACCTTTTGAACCATAAAATATTATACCAGTATTATTAGACTCCACAATGTCAGGTTGTCAATTAAACTACATACAGTTGTAAAAATTTGGATAAATGAATATTCATTCATTAATTTATTTATGCATTACTAATCATATCATTTTCGTTCCTTCTCGCTTACCTTGATGACTTGAACCCTTGCTGAGATGGCTGTTAACTTTATGATGCTCAGGGGCAATCTTATAGATTTGAACCTAGAAAGAACATTGAAAAATTAAGAATTGGACATGAATAAACGATAAACAGTCAAGGTCCCAAGTTTAATCTTTTTGTTAAGGATCCGTCTCCATGAGCAGAAGGTTGAGTTCCTTCTAAAGGCATAGAGTTTGTTTTCTTTTCAAAAGCTAGCTGCTAAACAATGATAGAATGCATTTATTTTGACGGATTCCAAGTGAGAAGCAGTCTTTACCATTCCAAGTTGATCCCCAGTAACAAGTAAACAGGAGACGGGACAGAAATCCATGGCTGTAACTGCACAACTTTTTACAGTAGCTTCTACATCACTCTGCACATTGAAATCCATTAAATAAAGAACTGGAATTCGACATGCTTCTCCGGATTAAACTGTTTCTGTTTCACATATTCAGATCATACAAGCCATTGACATGTATAAAATAATCCCTTTACAAAGCAACCCCTTAGCAACGCAGTTAAAAGCTATCTGAAGGACAAACAAGCTAAAACATAATGAGAAGAAAATGACTTTTTTGTTGAAGAGTATCTTTACCCGAGTTTTTATGGTAAGCAGTAAAAACATGAGAGGAGATGACGCATCCCACACATTGACCATTCCATTACTGTGCCCAGTTATATACAGACTCCTGATCTTCATTAGTCCATCAAAATATGTAGAATAAGGACTATTATCCACTGTAGACTGTTTTGTGCCTATTGGTAATGTAGATGGAAAAAGCTGCTTTGACACTCTATGAAGCTGGATTGCAAAAATAAAATTGAAATATTAGGTCATCCAGAATATTTTGTAAATTGTAGATTATCAAGAGGGTATCAACCATAGTGTTGAGGCTCGGGGAATACTGGCAAGTACTTGCCAATTCATGAGGCGAGGCAGTCTAGGCAAGTTATTGCCAAGTCTGCCAGAAAATCAGAAAAAGGCAAAAAAGAATAAAAACATAAGAAAAGAGAAATTGAAAACAAACTTATATATTATATTTTTAATAAAATTGAGTTTCGGTGAAATTTTTTTGGGAGTTCGAGTTTGAGTCAAAGTCAAAAACAGATTGCTGAGTTCAAGTCTCAACACTATGGTCTCAACAGCTATGCCATGCATGTAGAGATTTCAAGAGATCACCTGTGATAAAGCATGAGAAGACTCATTATTATTTGGAATTGTAACAAGTTTTGCAACTGTAATAAAAGAGTCTCCAAAAGGTGGCTTGATCATAATGGGCTTAGGAAGAGACAGCAATGAATTGCAATCCGCATCAATAAGCCGCTTTTCAATTTCAGAATCATCATAGGCATACAGATGACTTTCTTGTGATAAAACCAAAAGAGATACCCCAGAACCATTGCCTTTTGGATGCATTCTTGAGAGTATTGTAATCTGTGTTACAGGTTCGGGCAATACAAGCTCCAATTCACATTGATTAGTTTTATTCCCTCCTAGACCATTCTGGAGACGAATAACCTGCCAAGCAAACAAATAATGTTATTAACAACATCTAAGTAAAAAAACAAATTGTTTTTGTTACACCTCTAGTTTGGCATCCCCCCCAAAAAAAGAAACCCTTTGTGAGGACAGATGGCCCACAAGAATGTCACCCAAGCAGGCGGCAGCTCTACACGATTGAGTAAGGAACATCTCATGAGGAGTCCATCCCCAATAAGATTGGAGAGGTCAGATTTTGCAGTGGGCCATCCCTCTTCCTGAGGGAGAAAACTCAATGCAATCATTGAAATTCAAATCATTGTTATTTTCATCATTTTAGCTTGTGCATAAAATTGTAAAAGATCTGTTAGTCTATTGTTATAGGTGAGCAACTCAATCTAACAGGAAGCAACATGCATAAGTATGTCATAGATCCCAACATTGCATAGAAAGGAGTGTAATGTTATTTATTAAAGGCTTTCTGATGCTTTAAGGTATTATCTTTCATTTTTATCAATGCCATTACAGTTGCAAGTTTAACAAGAAGGGAAACTTGCATAGACTCATCAAAAAAGTACTTTAAGCCAAATCTACATGTCAAGATTGTTGGCACATATTGTTCTCACTCTCTCTCCAAGCTATGAACATTGCTATCTCTGTTTTTATGGATGGAGCTATGTTCTTTACTATCAATGATTCTTCATACACACAATCTGACTATTGCTTATGGATGGAAGGTGCGGAATTGTAATTGGAAATATGTGGCTATATTGGATGCATTATCATCCTAAAGGCTTTTACAAAATCACTCTAGAAGCGCATCATTACATTGGGGAACAATTTCAGAACAAAGAGATCAGGTTGATTCCTTCCTAGGCATAAGACAAAATAGATATCTTTACAAAAGCACTCAGCAAAGATTAGTTTGAAGAGTTTACAGACATGTTAGATAACTTAAAACAAATATCAAAGAGGTGTTATGATAGTAATGTTTATTTACTTATAAAAAATCATTTTAGCAACGTTAATAAAGTCAAGAGTTACATAATAAGTTCATATAAGGTATTAAAGGTTAGGTCCACTACTACCTAACCATCTTATCTCAGTGAGAAGATAAATGTACAGGTCTTTATTGATAATCAGTACAAATTCAAATAAACTTGCATGTGCTTCTATTTCTTCTCTTCTGCCGCTTGATAACCTTCAGTAAGTCCTTATGTAGTGTTTATGACTGTTAAATGATGCTGACCTTGAGGTCAACTTCCATGGAAGGCTTGAGTTGAGCATGATATTCCCTATGATGTGGGTTTATAGCACCATTCTTTAATGCTACTGGCTAACTGCATTTTCCTTGGTGCTTAAGTAGAAATGCATCTGCCTGGATTATATGTATAAGGAATATATATCAGGCCATACATAATATTGCTAGTCTCTATTAGGTTACAGCTGCATCCTATGTTAGTTTCATTTTCTATAATATAAGACAGTGGTGCATTAAAGATAAACAAGAAATATAAAGAACAAACTCAGCAAAAACAGGATGGAAGCAACTCTAATAGTTCAAATAAAGTCCAAGAAGGATTTTATGGAGTGGATGAAGGGCTCTTCTATGGCTCATTACTTATTTAGTTTGCTCGCAATTTGTACCGGTACCAATATGGAAATTTGCTTCAGCCCCAATCAAAGGGAACATTTAATCAGATATGTTTACAATGTCAAAGCAATTGAAAATCTATCCTTATGTAGATAATTAATACATGAACACATTTTTGCTACATTATACCAAAGTTCCAATACTGGCTCTCTCATTACTACATTCAGATTATCATTTATCAGTTTATTTGATTATAGGATATATTTATGTAATAGAGTACAGCTCAAAGATAATAGCAATACCCGAATCACATTTGAAGAGTTGGAATCAACACCTCCATAGACATAGAGACGATCACAGCTATCATTATTTGAACGCCATTTGATTGAAACTATGGCCATTTTTCTCTTGCCACTGAAAAGCTGTAATTTAGAGATTGATGGAGATTGAGAATCACATGATTCCAAACCTTTAGCATGAGGGTTGGATTTCAGTTTTGACATTGTTGGCACACTCCACAACCAAATGTCTCCATCAGTATAGCCAATAGCTATCCTACTCCCTTTAGAGCATGCCCAACATGCAGATGATATGTTACCTTCCTTTTTTTGAATCTCTTCATTGCCTCCTCTTGCAAGAACCTTGCTTTCTAAAATACCCCACAGAATAATTAAACCAGTTTTAAAGATGATGAGAACCCTGCATGTCATGCAAAAAAATAACAGTATCAATTCAATGCTAAATTCCCGCAGAATCCAGTATAAGAAAAACTAAGATATGAATTTACAGTGATGCTTAGCCTGATAGGAAAAGAAAATTTCCAAGGATAACAACTCAATGCACTTCATGCTTCTTATTCTACCTCTTTTTAGGTTAATTAAACACACACTCTAAATTGAATGAAACAGTGGGGATAAGTTACCCAATTACTGTATTGTACCCTAAATTACCAACTTAATTCAAATAACATATTCCATTATATTTCTTATTTATTTTCCTATTTCCTATATTTGAGATGACATGTCAGTTTTGCTCAATTACATACATGGGAATATACATACATTTACAAAGTCAATGGAAATGATTGTGACCCATCTTTGACTTTGGCTTTAAACATCTATCAACAATATATAAAGAGAGAGGGGTGGACCCCTTAAGGAAGGGCAAGGAGCCAAAGGTCAATGCATAAGCTTAAATTTAGTGTATAGATACTAGAGTTGTCAGACATCTATAATATTAGCTTTTAATTTGTCTTTTGCAAGAACACAAAATGGGAGATCTCAACTAACCTAAACTTAAGCTAAACTGACCCTAGATTAAAAACTATAGACATGATAGACAAATATGCATGCTATACAAGGTTCACTGAGGGGGGTTTTGCACAAATGAAAATGATTAGGTACCTATGTTTTTGCCTTAGATACATGCATAGGACTATTGGCAATTGTGCCTTGCAATGAGATTTTTGGATATTGAAGGATGAAATAGCTAATCTAAACACACAAATGACACCTAGCTAACTAAAATAGAGACTAGCCATTTAGTGCAAATAAGATATGAAGGAATAACAACACAAAGGTGACACATAATTCCATGAATATCTAAGTCATATACAAAGCCACAACCTAAGTAGCTAGATAACCTCGATACAAAGCTTGATGGTAAAATCCACTTTCAATTCAATTAATGGAACTACATGATGCAGAGCATGGAGGATTCAATCAAACAAACACACTTCAAACAAATGACTTTTCTCACAATCTTCCACTATGCTTTGATGAGAACAACAAATAAGGTAATTTTGACATAATTTTTAGAAGACAACTCAAACCCACGATCTAAAACTAATTTGGATACCCATTAAGCCCTTCTATAACATATCTTGAATGCATGTGGGGTTACTTTGGAACGTATCCCTCAAAAACTTGCTGCTACGCTGTCCCAAAAGCCTAATTAGGCTTGTTTTGCAAAGCAAGTCTATGAGATTGAAAACCCACAACACAAAACTCAACTCCAGGGTGCTTGACACATTGCATGGAGTCTAAATGCACTAATTTTGTTGATTGGGACAATACCCATATCACCTTTTATCAAAACCCTACTTCAACCTATTCAAACAAGCCAAAAACATAAGAAAATCAGGCTAGGGCTGCTTGGAATTCGCCCAAAACTCCATTTCCTGCAATACCCACTTTCAAAATCTGAAAGAACATGTTAAAACCTTCCATTCCATTGATTTTCAGAATTTTTCAACGGTGGCAAGTGCTTCAAATCACGTTTTTGCCATTCAAGCTCACAAACCCTAGGTTAACAGGTAGTTTTTAGTAAAATTTCCATAACTTTCTTGAAACATCATAAAAATTGATGAAAATGAAAAAAGATTCAAAGTAACAAATCCAATTGGTTTCACATCATTATCAGGCCGTACAAGGCTGTACTAGCCTCGGGAATAGCAAAAAAATAGTTAAAACTGTAGAAAATAGGGTATTGTTGCTATTATTGATCTTCTATAAGTCTTCAACAACTACACCACATTACAACGATGGATTCAGGGTATTTATGCCTTTTCAAACTTGTCCCAACATTTACAAACCATCTTTTCAACTACTAACCGTTCATCTTCCACCCTATGACAAAATTGCTAAATTGCACTTGACAACTTTTTGACAATTTAACAATTTTTTACAATATTTGACACATGACTCCAAAATGACTCCCTAAGACTCAAAATAGACTCACACAAGTCCAACATTGTCTAAATAACCTTATTACATGGTTAAAACACCCAACAAAAACAAAATTTACAAAATGGCCTCATGGAGGCATAAAGTCCATAAGGTGCTCCTGCACCAAACTCTCGGCCAAAAGAAAATCCATGCCCTCTTGGATTGAGGGTAGTAACAGGTCTTCATCCTTTGAATGCTCCTCCTTGATGTCCTCTTTGAAACAACTCCAATTGGTCTTCATTTTCACTTTTGGTTTCAACTTGTCAAAGCAAACTAGCCTTTTAACTGTCTTGTCACTTTGAATCTGATCCTTCATGCTTTGATGTATCCCAATCTTTGTCTCAGCACCTTGCTTCTCTTCCATGACCTGTTTCATCTTGACTTTTGGTTTGTTTCTCCTCAAAATTGCTATCACAACAAGAAAGTGATAGTTGTTTTCCTTAGCATTTTGCCTTTGCAATGTAACAATGATTTCTTCATCTTTGGTCCTCATGTCTTTTCTCAGGTTCTCTACTCCAATTACCTCTGTCTGATCAGGTCTACAAACCTCTGAAATGGCAGAGTATAACTGCCCTCTATCCTCTTTTGAAACCAATAGACAAAGCATTGTCCCAACTAGAATACCATCATGCATCTTCAACACATCTTGAATCTTCATAAGGAATTCATCCTTCCACTCTGTTGTCATAGCATCCTCTTGTTTAGGAATGGTTGTAATGTCCATATCTTCTTCTTCTTCCTTTGCTTGTTCATTACCTTTTTCCATCAAAGGTTCTTTTGTCTTCACATCTAGTTCTAATGCTTTCATTTGTCTTCTCTTTTGCATCAGCCTTTGAATAGGCCATACAACCTTCTTCATTGTCAAGTGCCAACTGAGTGCTCTTTTGAGCAACTGCTCCATCTCATCTTCCATCCTTCTTCTCATCTCTTTCAATTGTTCCATAGCCTGTCTCAGTTTTTTTATCTCTTGGTCAAACTCCATTTGTTTTGCCCTCTCTTTTTCCTCTTTCCTTTTCCTCTCTTTTTCTTCTTGCTTCTTTTTTTGTGAACCCCCAGCCTGCAGGTGCCTTCTAAACAAATCCATCTTCTCTTCAAGCAAGTCCCTTTAACATTGCTTCTTCTTGTCTTTGCCTCACCTAGGTCTCTTCTCTTTTCCTCTACCTAGTCTTTTGGCAACCAGGTTCTCTCTTCAACCTACACAAACACAAACACACAAACACCAAACTCTCTTGTCCAGACCTTCTAAGCTCTAATACCAATTGATGCAGAGCATGGAGGATTCAATCAAACAAACACACTTCAAACAAATGACTTTTCTCACAATCTTCCACTATGCTTTGATGAGAACAACAAATAAGGTAATTTTAACATAATTTTTAGAAGACAACTCAAACTCACGATCTAAAAACTGATTTGGATACCCATTAAGCCCTTCTATAACATATCTTGAATGCAGGTGGGGTTACTTTGGAACGTCTCCCTCAAAAACTTGCTGCTACGCTGTCCCAAAAGCCTAATTAGGCTAGTTTTGCAAAGCAAGTCTATGAGATTCAAAATCCACAACACAACTCAACTCCAGGGTGCTCCACACATTGCATGGGGTCTAAATCCACCAATTTTGTTGATTGGGACAATACCCATATCACCTTTTATCAAAACCTTACCTCAACCTATTCAAACAAGCCAAAAACATAAGAAAATCAGGCTAGGGCTGCATGGAATTCGCCCAAAACTCCATTTCCTGCAATACCCACTTTCAAAATCTGAAAGAACATATCAAAAACTTCCATTTCACCGATTTTCAGAATTTTTCAACGGTGGCAAGTGCTTCAAATCATGTTTTTGCTATTCAAGCTCACAAACTCTAGGTTAACAAGCAGTTTTTAGTAAAATTTCCATAACTTTCTCAAAACATGATAAAAATTGATGAAACTAATGCCAAATGAAAGTAGATTCAGAGCACTAACAAATCCAATTGGTTTCATGTCATTATCAGGCCGTACTAGCCTCGGGAACAGCGAAAAAAAGTCAAAACGGCAGAAAACAGGGTATTATTGCGATTATTGATCTTCCAAAAGTCTTCAACAACCAAATAAAATCATCATCCAAGGTACCCATGTCACCCTTAGGACTGTACAGCCCAGCTGGAGGTAATAGCAGCAATTAAAAGGTATAAAAAGTTAAAACCCTCTGAAATCTGTGTCAAATTCACTGCTGATCCATTATAACTCCCATTGCACAGAAATGAAGCACAAAAAGTCCAAAATGCATTCAAACCACCATTAGATGCTGTACGACTTGCAATATTAATGGTACGGCTAGCATGAAGACAATACAGCTAGCAAGAATGGAGGAACAGTCCACAAACACTTCAAATCTGCCTTCTATCTCTGCTCTATGTTCATACTAAAATGCATAAAATATATTCAATATGTTGCTCAATCCTTTGTCAAATGTATCCACCTGAATGCCCAAATGAAGCTCTTGAATGAAGCCTCCAATAACCCTTCCTGATGTTATCTTGCAAACACGAAGAAGGTGACTATGAAGAGGGTTTCGTCTCAACAGAATCAAACTCAAATCCTTGAAGCTCAGCTCCAAAGCAATGCACAACAATCCAATATTTTCCAAATGAACTCTTCTTTTCTTTTAACTCACTTCCTCCAACGCCCAAGGTTGGGAATATTTTATTATTTTATTTCATTTCATTAAGTCCCCAATACTCCATGAGGGGCGCCCATCACCTAGCAATAACACTTTAAGTTATAACTTAATTTTTATAAGTTAAGTCACTTTATAACTTAAAGTCACTTTAACCCTTAAATATATTATAAGTTAAATATTCAATTTAACTTATACATCGACACATAGTACTCTGGGCACCTCGAAACCATAAACCACATGCTTGGTATTCCGATCATGCAATGCTATAAATAGTAAGTAGATCCACACTGCCCTACCTAACTTACTATAAATAGTAAGTCCTAGTGAATTGGTCCAATTAGACCCCCTAACCAATGCCATTAGCCTACGGGAGTCTGGTAATAGGCTAATCTCCTCATTTGAATGCTTAGACTAAATGGGGGACATTACACAGTATGAACAAAAAAGGGCGATGTGGGAAAACTACTTGTAAGAACCTTGTCTAAATTTGCCCTGAAAATAACCTTGCTGAACTGAATTTTCTGATTTGTTTTTCTTGAGTTTTACTTAGGGTTTTCAAGTTTTGTTTTTGCCAATATGTTTGAAATGTTGTGTAGATGGAAAGGTTGCAATATAACAATGAAATAACACCAAATGATGACTGAAAATGAAATAACCAGCTCACTAGTACAACCAAATATCAACACAAAACATAATAGAACATACCCGGATAGAAGATTTGGCTTCTTTATTGAATAGTAGTTGGCTGATTACAAATCAAAGGTCTGATATAAAAATAAGACTTGCATATGAAAGCAAATTGAGTCCAAAGATGACCAAAAACATGTACAAATGAATCTCCAATGAAGTCACACCATGTGCCAACTTGTTGATAATGAATACTAATGATGATCAAAGTCAAATGATGTCTGATTTATAACCTATAACTGCTGATATGAAATCAGATGTCAAAACCCTAGCTGAAACATGCCAAAAAATGCCTCCAAAGTGTAGCCTCTATGTCTAGGAGTGAAGCGATTATGCCCAATATGCAAAATATTACTATCTACCATCAAAATGTGCCATAATATCATCAGATCTGCAACTGATATGAACTTGTAGAAGTATGAAACACAAAACTAGCTTGCTAAATGATGATGCCAGACACAAATTTGTCCTCCAAAGCCAAGTGCTTCAATGCCAAACCCTTATATATCAACTTATCAATGAAATAGCATCAAAAACACCTTCAAATCTGAATGTCAACCTTCAAACCCTAGTTGATTGTAATCATCCTCATCAAACCCTAGCTGATTGAATCTTGAATCCATCCAATAACCTGCAAATAAACTCAATGATGGATTCACTTAAAATCCATCTCCCATAATGAATTGGCTTTTCGTCCAAATCACTTTTATCCAAGGGTCCTTAGATACCATTGAAACTTTGTTACAGCCAAGAGAAACTCTCCAAAACATCAAAATGCCGAATGATCAATATATGAAAATGATATCAATTGATGTCATTTTATCCTCCTCAAGTTGGGTGACCCAATAAACCAATATTTTATTATTTTTCAAGTCCACCGCCATAATAAAATATTATTTATTGATTTTCATTTAATTTATTTTCCTTATTCCTCCAAAGGCGGCGGCTAGGAGAGAAAAAATAATATTTTATTATTTTCTTTTTTCTTTATTTTTTATTTCTCTCTTGGGCGGCGATTTCCATGGAAAATAATACAACATTTAAAACTAAAATATTATACTTTATTTTCACCTTCCAACTTTTCCATTTTCCATCTTTAAGTCATTTTTTGTTTCTCCAATTTGGCCGCTCCAATACTTGGCTAATTATTTTATTATTTTTGGCTATATTACAAATAATATAAAAATACCAATAGCCAAAATATTACTTTGTTTCAGCTTACAAAATTAGTTGAAGCCATAAAATTTAATATTCCATTCTCCAAGCCTCAACAACATTCGTTTTACCAACCTTGCTCAAAAAGGAAACATTACACTACCAAGCAGAGAAGATATTAACTCTCAAGTGTTCATCTTTGAAGGAGATTCTCAGGGCAGTCTTTCTAGTCTTTCTACGATCATTTATATTTTATGGCATTTCAATAACAGACCAAAACACTTCCTTAGTATATTCGTTTTGTTCAAATGTAAACTTAATTAGATGAATATATGTTGAAATCAGCCATTAAATTTTACATAAATTCTCTCCCTTATGTTGCATTTCTCATTAAATTCATTATGGATAAATGTTTAATTTTCCACCATCATCTAATGTGATTATTGATAACAACAAATAATATCACTATTTCAAGACGTTTTTTAGGCATACAATGATATAAGGATTGTAAAATGTATGTACATAAAGAACTTTAATAATTGTGCCCTTACCTACTAAATTCATAAGGTGGTTGAGGCAAGATACAAACAACTGAACGATCCTGAATCACTTCGGTAACAATACCTATATGAAGAAAACAATTATTCATTGATGAGAAAAACTCAAAAAAAAAAAACCTTCCCTCTCTATCTACCTTTACTCTCTATGATCCTATCTCTAAGTGTATAAATGAGAAAAAAAATACATATAAAAAAACCATTTTTGAAAAACTTAGGAAAAACTCAAGAAACGACACAACAAATTCAGCTGATTATAATTACTTGAAATTAATCACAGGTTTTTCGAATGTAATACTACTTTGTTTTGAGGGTTTTTTTCCTTAAACATGTTTCCAAGAATATCAAATTGCTTCAGCTAATTAACTGTAAACCTTATTACTCTTAGCACTATTTCATTAATCAACACGCATTTCCTATAGTTTGTGCAAAACAAGAAACTAATATGTCCTTCACAAATACAGAATCAAATACTGAAGATGTCATGTGTCTACCACTAGTGGCTCTTTTGACAGTCCAGAAATGTAGAGCTATATTCCATCCGCCATCAAACAATAAACAACCACTCCATCCAAATTATATCAAAAAAAATATTAATGTGCTTGCGACCTTTAGTGCCATTATGTGGGTTTATCCATTTTTTATGGTAAAATACTTGCAAGTTGCAACTATTAAAAAGTAATGCCAAAGGGACTTCAAGGAATAAAACACCGTAAAATGTGAATATTTTTAAGACCTCTTTATTTCTCAGCATTAAGTCCAACAAGAAAATTTTATTTTGAAGATAGGACCATATGGTCCTCAAAAATATGCTTGGAATTGTTTTTATCATTTTGTGGGGAAATAACTTATGTTACACCAAGTTTTAGGAGTACGGATGGTAGGGACAGGGGGATGCATTTTGGGGACAGATTTTTTGGGAGACTATTTTTTAGGGGACGTCTATTAAAAAATTAGGAAAAAAAAAAAATATAAGAAAATCTCAAATATTCATATGATAACATTGATAAGGCATTCAACATATATATTATAGAACCTTAATACATAACATTAGACTTGAATTGAGATTTCACATGAGAGTTGACAAACAAATTAACTATGTTATCGAGTTCTTCCTCTACTTGTTTGATCCCAATTCGGGGCCAAAATAGCCTAGGGTTCGCCCAAGGTCCACCCTGGACTATTTGGGTAGGGTGCTCGGGGCAAACCTTAGGTGAACCTAGGCAAACCCATGGGCTGCTCCAAAATAAAACACAAAAAAACACATTTTTTTCAACATTTTTTAAAACATAAAGTGCCTTCTCTAATTGCACCCTAAAGTGAGGGTTGTTCACATCTTTTGCCTCACTTCACAAAGAGAAGTGAATAAAACATTTTTTTTCCCTACAAGTTTGTAATGTCCCCTATTTAGCCCAGACAGTCAAATGAGGAGATTAGCCTATTACCAGACTCCCGTAGGCTAATGACATTGGTTATGGGGTCTAATTGGACCAATTCACTAGGACTTACTATTTATAGTAAGTCAGGCAGGGCAGTGTGGATCGACTTTCTATCTATAGCACTGCAAGATTGAAGTACCTAGCACTTGGTTCATGGTTTCGAGATGGCTGAGGTGTGATTTGTCGATGTATAAGTTAAATTGAATATTTAACTTATAATATATACATGGCTTAAGTGACTTTATTTTAGTAAAGTGTCTTTGCTTTATAAAATTTAAGTTATGACTTCAAGTGCCAATGCTAGGAGCGAGCACCCTCATGGTGATATTGGGGACTTAATGAAAAGTTATAAAATATTAAAATAATCCCTATCTTGGGCGTTGGAGGAAAGAGTGATAAAAGAAAAAAGAAGAGTCATTTGGGAATTATTCACTCACTTGGAAAAATTGAACATTGTTGTGCATTGCTTTGGAGCTTGAGCTTCGAGGATTTGTACTTGATTATGCTGAGACAAAAACCTCTTCAGAGTCACCTTCTTCGTGCTTGGAAGATAGCATTAGGAAGGATTTTGGAGGTCTCAATCAGGGGCTTCATTTGGGCTTCATATTGATACATTTGGGCAGAGATTTGGGCAAATATCGAATATCTTCTATACAGATTGGTGATGACAGCTGAGAGTAAAGATACTATGCAGATTTGAGGTTGTTTGGACTGTGTTAGCATTTCTTGCTGGGCCATACCAATTCCATGTTGGCCATACTATTGCAGATGCAGGCCGTACCAGATATAATGGCATTTTGATGTGTGTTAGGGTTTGTTTTGTGCTATTCTCCTAGGCGTTGAGGATTAGATGGTGATAGCAAGGAGTTCTGAGCAGATTGCAGATGATTTTCTGATTTGTTGTTGACTGTATTGCTCCAGCCAGGCCATACATTGCTGCTACAGAAGACGTGGGTCTTGGGGTGCTGAAACTATCTTCTTTCGGGCTTCTACATTGTTCATCTTGGATGCCTAGAGTCCTATTTGATGTTGCTACACATTATATGCAAGAATCTCTTCATTGGCTGAGTCTAGGAGGTGTTCTTTGGTGCTCATATTGCTGGTCTAGATACAGCAGAAGTATGAAGTTGTAATCTGGCAAATGGGTATGTTATTGTAATTCATATTTATACATCATATGAATTGGGTCTTTGTTATTTTGATCATATCTATCATAGCTTTTCTAGGTTCTTGTTATATGCTTTGTATTCTGTGGTTTCAATGCAAAAACAATACATGCAAACACATATATAAACCCTAAACCAAATAGCAGTCAGAAAACGAAAAAACCAAACCATAAAACCCTAGCCAGAATAGTGTATGTTACAAAGTTGCCATTGTTGATTTTCAAAGATTATTGCATTTTTCTTTGAAGCTAAAGGCTACGAGAGAGAAATGCCTACACCTATAGAAGAGAGCTGCATGAGAAAGATTTATCTATCGAGGGTGATGAATCTTGTAATGTTTTTAAGTTTTGAAGAATTTCTTTTTGAGAAATGTTTTGAAATTGAATAATTTTTTAACCTTTTATACGTAATATAGGGGTTATGATGTCGTTTTTTTTTTAAGTTTAACACAGTTAGGGTTGTAAATTTGTAATGTTTTCTTTTGTTATTCATATAGAATAGTTGGTAGTTCTAGTTCAGTTGGTTCACATGTAGAGAACTCATTTAAATTAGACACAGCATAACCTCTTTGACGACATACAACCATGATTGAGCAACTTCTTGATGGTGAGGTTTATTGTTGGCGTTGTAGCCAATGTGAGAATGAGTATAAGAGCTCGTATAGTTGAGTGAAAGCTCACCTATGCACTATGAATGTCTTAGGAATAAGAGGTTGTTTAGGGCCGAATAAAAAAGGGTTTGCCAAAGGAATAAATAATGAGATATATGAAAGAACAAGAGGACATTAATGTTGTAAGTAACAGATCAAAGAAAAGAGTGCATCCTCTTTCCAAGAAAGGATTGCAGAAACCTCCTAGTGGCTTAACACAACTAGTTGGCCCACATCCTTTTATGCCATCATCTTCCCAAAAATAGAATACCCCCTTTCTTCCCGTAAAAGAGGCCCATTGGAAAGAATGAGGTGAGAGAGGTTGCAAATGAGTGCATTGCTCGTTGCATTTATAGCAATGGGCTTCCTTTCAACCTTGTCAGATAACCATATTGGTGGGATAGGGTGACAACAATTGCCAATGCACCTATTGATTACATTAGTCCTAGGTATTAAAAGGTGTGCATTGCTTTATTGGCCAAGGAGAAAGCTTCCGTAGAGGCATCATTGAGAGGAATCAATGATACATGGCCCAAAATAGGAGTGTCCATTTTTTATGGAAGCGTTGCAAAAATAGACCACAAATTAATGTCATTATAGTGTCCCCTAAAGGGGTGATGTTTTTGAAGGTAGTTGATTGTGAATGGCAATTGAAGGATGCAATCTTCATTGCCAATATCCTCATACAATCCATTAAGATGGTGGGCTCTGAAAATGTTGTCCAACTCATAAAAAACAACGTTAAATTGCAGGGCAGCTAGTTCAATAGTGGAGGGTACATATGAGCATATTTTTGGACACCATGTGTAGGCCACTCTCTCAACTTGATCTTGCAAAAGATTGGCACAAAGATCAAGTGGGTCAAATAAATCTAAATGGAGGCCGAGGAGATTCAAATGTTTGCAGCAAATCACCATATATCACAAGCCATCTTTAGGACCTTCTCCAACATGGAGTTGTTGAAGGTAATTTTACTTTTTAGTATATTTTTTAATTTTTAATATGTTGTTTATCTCCATTTTAATTTTTTAAATTGTTTTATTTTTTACACCATGTTAGGTTGCCAAGACTCAATTCACATCACACACAATTGTCTTGAGAAAACTTGTGAAGGTGTGAGAGGCATTGAGCACCATGGTCATCACCACTCTTTGGAGTGTATGGAGGCAATCACATATAGAGAGAGCCCAAAAAATCAAAGCGTTGATTCTAGATGATGAGTGGTGGGCTCATGTGGAATATGTTTTGAGTTTCACTAAGCCCATCATGAATATGGTTAGGCATGTTGATACAGATCGACCATGTTTGGGTGAAATTTATGATGGTATGGACTGCATGGTTGAAAAAATAAGAACCATAATAGAAGCCAAGGAGCATGATTGTACATAAGCATTTTTTGAAAGAGTGCAAAAAATCATTGTTGACTATTGGAACAAGATGACCATGCCCTTGCATCTCCTAGCATTTGTGTTGTCCCCAAAATATTATAGCACAGAGATACCTTCCTTGCCGAGGAGGGTGGTGCCATCTAGAGATGAAGAGGTTGCTATTGGGTACAAGACTACATTTAGAACATTTTCAAATGTAGATATACAAAGTGTTGTCCTGAGTGAGTTTGGCCACTTCATATCTTCAAAGAATCATGATGTTTGTGCTCTTTGAGACAAGTACAAGAAAGATGCTCATGAATGGTGGTACATACATGACCAAGGTTCTATTTACCTATACCCTCTTGCAATAAAAGTTCTATTTCAAGTATGCATCTTTTTATTTTTTAACATATATTATAATTTATGTTTTATAATTGTAAATGTTGTATGCAACAAGTTGCTAGTTTATCTTCAGCTGAGTGGATTTGGAGTACATACTCCTTTATCCACTTAGTTAAGCACAATCAATTGGGTGCAAAAAAAACTTGGGGACTTGGTCTTTGTGCACTCCAACTTGCATCTCGTCACATAAGAAACCTGATTATGAGGGGGTGACAAGGGATTGGGATCCACCTTCTGAGTGTGCCAACTTAGATGCTATTGTTGTACATCTTGCCGAATTCTCTATAGATGAAGCAGCTTCTACATACGACATGGCTAGTGGGAGTGGCATTGTAGTTGATTGTGGTTCAAATGAAATTGAACCAAATATTGACTTTAATGCTCTTGATCAAGAGCAATATGAAGATTATTGAATATTGATTGTACTTTGCATTTTGTAGACATTTGACAAATCATTGAATTATGAATTTATGAGTATTTTCTTTATTGCAAATTATGAGGTATTTAAATATTTTTATTGGCAATTATGAGTACTACTATTTTTATAAATTTTAATATATATTAAATTATAAATTAATTATATATATATATTGGACCCATACCCATACCAAGGGTAAAAATGTCATACTGATGTACCCAAACCCCAAACTCATATCCGTCCTCATACCAAGACAGATAACTTAGCAAATTGATAAAAAAATTACAACAAAATGCCCAAAGGCTACAAGTTTTAACTAAAAAAGAAAAAAACATAGAAAATGTTGTCCCTAATCAACATTTGGTAACACTACATCAAAATGGAGTTTGAGTCTAAGTCACTGGCACTAAGAGGGGTTGTGTCATCCCATGGAACCCTAACCAATCCCTCATGTGCCTCCTCATCAATCTATGTGGCATCTTCAAGATCAACATCCCAACGTGCGGCTAGAGTCTGAGGATACCCAAGAGTTTGTTGATCCTAAAGCCACAAGGTACTATGCACGGCCACCAACTTCTATGCTTGTCAAGAGGTAATTCTATTCCTCTTGATTGAATGAATGAAGCTATATGTGGACCAATTCCTCTCTGCAGTAGAGGAACTAACAACCTATGAAAGGAGGCTAGTGTCAAGTATCCTCAACTTTGGTGCATCCTTGCCATGCTACATCCACCATCCAATAGGGTCAGTTTGAGCTAATGTAGCTCTATCCGTCCTAGCCTCTAGTTTATTGAATGTTGGACTATGGAAATTGACAAAGGCTAGCCACTGTGTGAAGTTAAGTAGACTTCTCATCGATATAAATTTTCTAAGGGCCTTCATAAGCCCTTCTTTCACCTCTTCATCATGAGATGGAGGCACTTTCCCAAGCTTAGCTACATACTATTTGGGATTTAAAGCATAGGCTGCCATATGACGCAGGGTGTTCATAGTGTTTGTAATGTCCCCCATTTAGCCTAGATGGTCAGTTGATGAGATTAGCCTATTACCAAACTTTCGTAGGCTAATGACATTGGTTAGGGGGTCAAATTGGACCAATTCACTAGGACTTACTATTTATAGTAAGTCAGGCAGGGTAGTGTGGATCGACTTACTATTTATAGCACTACAAGATCGAAGGCCTAGCACTTGGTTCAGGGTTTCGAGATGGCCAAAGTGTGAATTGTCGATATATAAGTTAAATTGAATATTTAACTTATAATATATACATGGCTTAAGTGACTTTATTATTACGCTGAGTAATTGGTAAAAATATGATATATTAACAAAGAGCACAAGCTCAGATAAATAGAATTACAAATATACAAGAAAGGCAAGTTTCTAGAATAGAAACTTCCAGAAGATCGTAAACATGCTCTTACTAAATAATTACAAACAGTTACACGATTGACCATTAACTAAAAATAGCATGAAATAATATTCTAATACCCTCCCTTAATGGTCAATCTATCAACTACACCAAGAGACCCCCTGAATTTTGCAAACTTATCTGGACCAAGGGACTTGGTGAGGATATCGACTGTCTGATCCTCCGTCGGAACATACAGCAACTGAACTGATCCGTCTTCAACAAGCTTTTGGATGAAATGACAATGAGTCTCTACATGCTTGGTTCTTTCTGATCTTCCTCCAGGGAAGAAGCCCATTAGCTGCAAATGGGTGTACAAGGTGAAATACAAAGCTGACGGAACCCTTGACAAGTACAAAGCTCGTCTCGTTGCTAGGGGGTTCTCACAGAAGGAAGGCATTGACTACGAGGAGACTTTTGCTCCTACAGCCAAGATGAGTACAATTCGGCTTGTCCTTGCCTTAGCAGCCTAATTTGGTTGGAAAGTCCATCAGATGGACGTTAAGAGTGCCTTCCTTAACGGTGAGTTGAAGGAAGAAGTCTACATGACGCAGCCTCCAGGGTTAAAGGTTGCTGGTCAAGAACCTAAGGTGTGTAGATTGGTCAAAGCACTCTATGGCCTGAAACAGGCTCCTCGAGCTTGGTACATCAAGATTGATAAGTACCTCACAGATCATGGCTTTCAAAGGAGTCCATTTGACTTTAATTTGTATGTCAAACGCACTGGTAGTGATATTTTGATTCTTGTTGTCTATGTGGATGACCTGATCATTACTGGTAGCTCGGCACATTTGATCGCTGAGATCAAACAGGATTTGTGCAGCACATTTGACATGACAAATTTGGGCCTCTTGCATTATTGTTTAGGTGTTGAGGTTTGGCAAACTGAGAGCAGTATTTTTATTTCCTAGTCCAAGTATGCTCGCAGTCTTCTGGATAAGTTCCGTATGCAGGATTGCAAACCTGCCTCCACACCCATGGAAAAAGGGCTTAAGTTGTCAGCCAAGTCAGACTCACCTGTAGTAGATGAACCATTGTTCAGGCAACTAGTGGGTAGCCTCATCTATCTCACTGCCACTAGACCTGACCTCAGTTTTGCAGTGAGCTACATTTCACGCTTCATGACAGCCCCCAAGGCTGATCATTGGGTAGCAGCGAAGTGTGTGCTGCGTTATGTGAAGGGCACTTCTTATTATGGACTTCTTTACTCAAGGAGTCACGATCCTAGACTCAGTGGTTTCACAGACTCAGATTGGGCAAGTCCAGTTGATGACAGGAAATCCACCTCTAGGTATGTGTTCAGTTTGGGATCCGGTGCAGTCACATGGACTAGTAAGAAGCAGGAGGCGGTGGCTCTCTCCTCGACAGAAGCAGAGTTACACGATTGACCAAAAATATAATTATATAAGTCATAACTTAAAGTGAGTTGCTAGGAGATGAGCGCTCCTTATGGAGGATTGGGGACTTAATGAAATGAAATAAAATAATAAAATAATTCCTTCCTTGGGCATTGGGAAGAGGTGAGTAAAAAGGAAGAAAAGAGGCTCATTTGCATTCATTCACTCACTGGGAAAATTGAAGATTGTCATGCATACTTTGAAGCTTTGAGCTTTGAGGGTTTGATGCTTGATTCTGCTGAGACGAAAAACTCTTCAAGATCCCTCTCTTCGTGCTTGGAAGATAGCACCAAGAGAGTTTTCGGAGGTCTCATCCAGAGGCTTCACGTGGGCTTGATATTGATACATTCAGGGAAAGATTTGGGCGAATATTGAAGATCTTTTGAGCAAATTTATGTTGATAACTGAGGGCAGAGAAAATAGGGCAGGTTTGAAGGTGTTTAGTGACTGATTTTGGCCATCTTTGTTGGGCCGTAATATCCTCTATGCTATCCGTACTGTATTGTTGCAGGTTGTACCTCATATTTATGTGTTTTGGAAGTGTGTGGGACTGTTTTGGGGCTCTTTCCCTAGGCGATTGAGATCACAAAAGGACTGTAGTATATCTGGGGCAAATTGCAGCTTTTATTCTGTTTGTGACTGTATTCTCCTCAGCACAGGCCGTACTACAACAAAGTGGGACGTGGGGAGTGTTTCAACTCTTCTTTCAGGGTTTCATTTACTTGTAAGAGGATCACCTAATGCCTTCAATATAACTTGCATTTCATTGTATGTCAAGTCTTCACCATTTGTAGACGTTTGGAGCATGTTTCTGTAATGTCCCCATTTTCATGAGCATCAAAGTTTGGAAGATTAGCCTATTATCTAACCCTCGTAGGCTAATGGAGTTGTTTAGAGGGTCTCGTTTGACAGTTATCAGGGTGTTTCCTTCTCCTTCAGAGAAGAGTTTGGTTCAGGTTGGCCTTCGTTTGATGTTTCTAGACTCAGTTATACACACTTACTATTTATAGTAAGTCACCATTTTAGGAAAGTCAATGTTTCTATATATAGCAGGGCACCTGGACAGGTCTTGATTGCAGTGTCGATCCCTTACTCAATTGGTTTGATCAGGTAATGAGGGATTTACTATTTTTAGTAAGATGGTGGTTGTAGAGAGGGACCCCTGCTATTTTTAGTAAGGCGATTGGATGCACAGAGGGTACCATGGTGAAACCCCAGGTTCAAACATAATTGAGAAATGATGTCTAATTATGGAGATAAGTGATTTTTAATTATTATTAAAGGTACCATGGTGAAACCCTAGGTTCAGACAGAATTGAGAAATGATGTCTAATTATGGAGATAAGTGATTTTTAATTATTATTAGAGGTAATCTTTAATAATAATTAATTATTATTATAAAGTGCAATTCAAAGTTAAAAAGTCACTTTATATTCAATGGGGCCATAACCCTTCACTTAAGTGACTTAAAGTGCAATTAATGGATTATATTTTGGAGGCCAAAATATTAAAGTATTTCATAAAGTTAATGTGCACACAAGTTATATTATTTTAAATGATATTAAAGTGCATTTATTATTCATGAATATGAGAGCCCAAGTTTGAAGACTTATTATAAAGTTTTATGAAAAACTTAAAAGTGGATTTCAAAAGGGGATTAAAGGCACTTAAGAGTTGAGAGGATATAAAAGGTTTCAAAAAGCAAATCAAACTCATTATTGAATGATCATTTAAAATTTGTCTTTTGTATGTCTTGGGAATTAAGCTTGAGACCTAGGGTTTCAACTGCTTGTCTTCTTTCAGCCATTGGAGAACATTCATTCTTCAGTGTTGCAGCAATCTGAGGTGGCGAAAGATCTATTGAAGATTAGCATTCTGAGTTGGCTTCATTCAGGAGTCATTGTTGAGCATATTGGTGAAGAAATACAAGTATTTCAAGGGTTTCAAAGAATTATCATTTGCAAATTCATATATTCAGATTTGAGATTGAAGATTCATTGTTGTGCAATCATTAGAAGACTAAACAGAGATATCAGCAACAAATCGGAGTTGTTTGCATTGTTTCTTGAGCTGGTATTCTTATAGCAGGGCCGTACCAGTGTATTTTGGAACGTGGGTATTGAGTGTTTTCAATGGCAACTTCATTCCTTGCTTTTAATACCCATTGTACCAGCATAAACTCATTATAAGTTGCTGTTCTGGTTTTATGAGTTTGAATCAACAGAGTTTCTTGCAATATTAATGGAGATTTGATCAACCTAGTTGCTGTTATTACTTTTCAGACTTTGTATTTGCATAATAGCGAAATGGGTATGTAAAAATCTTTATATTTTGCCAATATAATTTTTTGGGCATTTGTTCTTTAGATAATAGGGGATATTCTCTCAACTGGGTTATCGATATTTTGGGGAAAAAATGAATATTCAAACTGCTATGAAAATCTGAAATTTTCAGCCATGAATGCCTTATATGAAGTTCAGTTTTGAGTTAAAAATTATTATTGCAATATTTTCTTTCGGCATATTATTGTTAGCAAGTGTCCACTTGGGGTGGGACATTACAGTGGTATCAAAGCATTCAGAATTTTAGAGGATATCCTAAGTGGGATATTACAGTTTCCACTAGACTGTATTGTTGGTTCACCGTCAGCATATGTATGAAGTTGGGAATTTCAAAATGGGTATGTTCTTGTAATTCATATTTATGCATAATACAAACTGGGTCTTCATTATTTTGAGCATATCTATCATAGTTTTTCTAGGTTCTTGTTATATTGCTTCTATTATGTGATTTCAATGCAAAAACAATACATGCAAACATACACATAAACCCTAAACCTAGCAGTAGTTGGAAAATGAAAAAAACTAAGGCACAAAACCCTAGCCAGAACAATGTATGTTACAGTGTTCCACTATCGCGTCACAATGGGCCTAATATGCTCCTCATAAAATCCCAATGTAGGATCCCTACTATGAATGGTTTACTTCATCTACCCAAGCATGCTATCAAATGTCTCATAAAACTCTTCAAGGCTAGGAGAGTTTGTATCAGCCTTGTATTATACAAGGAAACACTTAAGAGTTTTTGGGAGTTTGAACACATGAAAACCTATGAAAAATATCTCTGATCGATTATCATCAATAGGTTCAACACTGAAGGCATAAAGTGGGATTTCTTGATAGATTTTGGGGCAAAAAGATGCAAGTTGGGAACTTATTTTTTCAGGTGTCAACAGATTGGACGAAAATCCTTAGGAATATAGGTGGATTGGACGAAAACCCAATCACATCTTGGAGGTGGACTCATACGGAGTTCATATATGTGCTTCATTGGAGTTTTGGAAGGAAAGGAGCGACAAAGCCATATTTGTTTCTGCAGAAACCCTAAGGCCAAATTGTGAGATTTGTGCCAAGTACAATTTAGAGAAGTGAAGATAAAATCAGATTTTTGGATCAGACTTGGAGCGCCATCATTTGGAGGCATTTGTGCATTGATAGAGCTAGGGTTTTCACCCTAGATTGAGTGCCAAGAAGGGTGATTTCACTTGGGAGCATTGCTGATCAGTCCTAGCCCTAGTTGCCCTCATTTTGCATGTGTTTGGTCATTTCCAAGGGAGCGCCGCCTAGCTAAAGAAGTTTGCCCAGCTAGGGTTTGATTTGAGACATCATTCTTCATCATTTGTGGTATGTACAACCTATGATTAGGTCTGATTTGTAAGGGCAGATTTCTGACCTATATTTGGGCATGTTTGGCCTATGTATTTGTAAATTCAAATCGAACTTATAATCTCTGACTTGGATATTTTCTGAAAGTTGGATATTTATATAGCAGACTTAACTTATTACTTTCTTTTGTATTTCAGATGCAATTTCCACTTCTCATACACTTCCGATTTTTGTGTCGATCCGTGGTATTGCAGGGCAAAGACATTGATATAAATATGTGAGTGACAGTAGGAGTCACATCTGTGATAGACGTGACTCCTCAAGGAGTCACGCCTATCACAGGTGTGACTTTGTCACCATTTGTATTGTAATCGGTTTCACTGATTTTAACAATTACTAATCACCGTTTAGAATGCAGAAGATGTTTATGCTTTGGTAATATATCATTCAATCATGCTATATTGATATTTATCTTAACATACCTTATATATTAAGTATGAATATATAAGTAATATTTAATATTACTTATATATTCATATTTATTATTATGTTATCTGATCGAAGCTACAAACAACTCAACACTCCCTCTTAGCTAGGGAAGATAACAATATCACAATAATCTCTGTGAATATCAATTATCTGATCTATAATAAATTACTCAAAGTAATTTAATATCACATAACTCATGATATATAGTATCACCTATCTCGTGATACGTAGCATCACCTACCTCGTGATACTAAAGGATATACTATACTCGAGAACATTACATTCTCCTTATATATATCCCAGTTATGGTATGTGCACTGACATTAAGTCACATAATGTCTACCATAACTTAATCATGATAACTCCATGATTCATACCAATATCAAGTCACATGATATCAGTCTAATGAACATTATAAGATCGTCACCTTATAATGTTAGGTACAAGTGTAGATTATCCAAAAAATCGTCACCTTTTGGAAATAAACACAGAATGGGTAGGCCTATAATGTCATAGAGTCACATATGACACAAGATGTTTACACATTAAACATCTTTAATATATTAGTACAAATCAATTAGAATTTTACATTTCAATCATACCAAGATTTTTTCTTAAGTATTCAACTTTTACCTTGAGGAGTGGTTTAGTAAGAATATCTGCAGTTTGATCTCCTGTACTGATATACTCCAACTGAATCACATTCCTTTCCACCATATCACGCACATAGTGATGAGGAATCTCAATATGTTTAGATCTATCATGGAATACTGGATTCACGGATAGCTTAATATAGCTTTGATTGTCGCAGTGGATGATAGTTGGTTTCAGAGGTTTACCAAATAATCCCACAAGCAGTTTTCTAAGCCATACTGCCTCTCTAGCAGCCATAGAAGCTGCAACATATTCGGCTTCTGTAGAACTCTGAGCAACTGAAGACTGTTTTCTGCTGATCCACGATATCATTGCTAACACTAAACTGAAACAACATCCGGAGGTGCTCTTCCGGTCAATTACACTTCCAGCCCAATCTGAATCTATGAATCCATGTAGATCTAAGTCAACCTTTTCATATTTTAAGCCATAATTTAGAGTACCTTGAAGGTATCTCATTATATGTTTCACAGCCACAAGATGTATCTCCTTGGGCTCACACATAAACTGACTTAAGGCATTTACAACATAACCGATATCAAGTCTGGTATTGACCAAATACATCAAGGATCCAATTATCTATCTGTACAAAGTGGGATCTGCCAACGGAGAATCTGCTGCTGCTTCCTTCAATTTATGAAGATTTGTTTTCCATGGGGGAAGACATAGGTCTACATTCCATCATACCAAACCTTTTAATATATCAATTGTGTACTTCCCTTGGTTTAGAATAATACAGTCTGATTTCTGCCATACTTCCAGTCCAAGGAAGTAGTGTAATAGACCTAAGTCCATGTCAAATTCTGAAGCTAGATCTTTCTTACACTGATCAATAAGGTAATTTTCTCCTGTAATCAATTGATCATCAACATATAATATCAATATTAACATATTACCTTTGCTTTGTTTGAAGTAGAGATTTGGATCTGCATCATTCTTTGAGAAGCCTAATCTCAAGAGATAACTGTCAATTCTTTCATACCAGGCTCGGGGGGCCTGTTTAAGTCCATATAGAGCTTTCTTTAATTTACATACATGGGATCCTGCATAGTGAATCTCAAATCCTTCGGGTTGCTCTAAGTAAACCTCTTCTTCAATGGTTCCATTTAAGAAAGCAGTTTTTACATCCATTTGATGGACTTTCCACCCTTTGGCTGCTGCAATAGCTAGAATTGCCCTGACTGATGTATATCGAGCAACTGGAGCAAAGGTTTCGTCGTAATCAATTCCTTCCTTTTGTGAAAATCCTCTGGCTACAAATCTTGCTTTGTATTTCCCTATACTGCCATCTGCAGCATGTTTGATTTTAAATAGCCATTTTGAAGAAACAACAGATTTCCCTTTTGGTCTAGGTACTATATCCCACACATCATTCTTCAGGATGGATTGATACTCCTCTGTCATGGCATCCTTCCATACTTGGTGCTTAAGAGCTTCTATAGCACTAGAAGGTTCTGATTTAATGAATTCACTCATTAAAGCTACATAACTAGAGAATCTCTTAGGTCTTGTGCTTTCCATAAAAGTCCCTGATGGAGCGGCATAATTTTTAGCTTCTTCCATTGTTTTGGTGGCCCAGAGTGGTCTTTTCTTGGGATTTTCTAGTGATGTGATTTGTTCATGGTTTACCTCTTCCTCAGGATACTCCCTCTGAAACTTAGGTGTAGGTTCCTCTTCTATGCTTGAGTTGGAAGTTTGAATTTCTGACTCAATATCATTTCTGGCTCTTTTGAAAGCTATGTCTTCCTCAAAAATCACATCTCTGCTTAGTTCAATCTGTCTTTGACCAGGTATATATATTCTATAAGCTTTTGATGTTTCACTATAGCCTACAAAGATGCCTTTTCTCCTAGAAGGTTCTAGCTTAGTTCTTTTCTCTTTGGGCACATGAATGTAAACAGGACAACCAAATATCCTTAAATGACTAATGTCTGATTTTGTGCCAGTGAAGGCTTCTTCAGGAGTTTTGTCATCAATATGAGAGTGACGACATCTGTTCTGTATATAGACAACAGTACTAGATGCTTCTGCCCAAAGTGAAGTGTCTATATTCTGATCAAGTAACATAGCCCTAGCAGCTTCTACAATGGTTCTATTTTTTCTTTCTGCAACTCCATTTTGTTGAGGATTATAAGGTACAGTGAACTCCTCTTAATCCCATTTTCATATTCAAATTACTTTCATATTCATATTTATATCCATATTCATATTCATGATCAAAGGCCTTATGCTCTGCCCTTGAGAGGATCATGTGTCGCCCTATCATTAATCCATCTCTAGCTCCATAGGTATGGTTCATTGAGGAGCCATTAACCATCCCATACGGAGGCCCAAAGGCTTCACTCCCACACAGAGTTCTTCACCATATGGCTTGATGGAACTTCATGTCCACACAACATTCTTCATCCCACCAAGAGTCACCTCACGTCAGGCACATTTAACATTGATAAGCTCATCATTACCATAGGCCCAAGGACTTCACACCCACACAGTGTTCTTCGTCTCTTGGCTCAAGGGACTTCACACCCACACAGTGTTCTTCATCCACTTGAGGGTTACCTAGGTCCAACATACAATCTCCTAACTTACCCATACACCTAGGATAATGAGACGATTAATGATGAGGCTAATCCTTTTCTTGGATATAGCACAATCCTAAGATTTCTAAGTCTTTGTTGATATTTCATATGATGACTTATCATTTTGGCCTCATATCATATGGCCCATCACATATGATCTAATGTTTGATCACTTTCCATTATCATTATTGATCATGTTCATTCTTTGCTGATTTAATTGCAGATCGATTGATTCCTCTCCTTCCTTGATGCCTATCGATCTTCTTCATTGACTCCTTTTATTTCCCTTTGAGGGACGCAACTTCACCAATCATTACAAATCTTTTCATATATTATTTGCTCATGATTGCAGCTGTCTTTAATTAGATCTGTCCTCCAAACATAGATTGCTGTTATGAAGATAATGATTTATGCATCTTGATTTTCTTTACACCCTTTTCTTTTTGCTGTTCTTTCCTTCCAATGTCTTCGAATCGGATAGCTGCTGCCATTTGAGAAATGAGATGTATTAAATCTGAATTTCTCAAGTTCGATTTTCTGCCCGGATTCTGCTTAACTTGGCTCTAATACCATGTAAATTCAAATCGAACTTATAATCTCTGACTTGGATATTTTTTGAAAGTTGGATATTTATATAGCAGACTTAACTTATTACTTTCTTTTGTATTTCAGATGCAATTTCCACTTCTCATACACTTCCGATTTTTGTGTCGATCCGTGGTATTGCAAGGCAAAGACATTGATATAAATATGTGAGTGACGGTAGGAGTCACATCTGTGATAGACGTGACTCCTCAAGGAGTCACGCCTATCACAGGTGTGACTTTGTTACCGTTTGTATTGTAATCGGTTTCACTGATTTTAACAGTTACTAATCACCGTTTAGAATGCAGAAGATGTTTATGCTTTGGTAATATATCATTCGATCATGCTATATTGATATTTATCTTAACATACCTTATATATTATGTATGAATATATAAGTAATATTTAATATTACTTATATATTCATATTTATTATTATGTTATCTGATCGAAGCTACAAACAACTCAACAGTATTTGATGTAATTGCAAACTCAGATTATTCTCATTTGTAGCAGCAGATTGATATATTCAGAAATCAGAATTGTTTGTCATCTTATTTGCATTTTGATGTTCATATATTGTGGATGAGTTTATGATTGATGCTATTATCATAAGGGTTCATTATTGGCATATTATTTGAGCATTTTGGATGCATATATGTTCGCTGTCCACACTTGTTTGTAATCAGAATCTAGGTTTTGGAGCAGAAATCTAGGGTAGAATTCAGAAAATAAAAATCAGAATATTAGGGCAGATCTTGTTAGGGATCTTACAAGTGTAGAGTAATTATAGTTATTTTTTTAGCTATTCAACTTTTTATAATTGATTGAGCCATGGGTTTCTTTCCTTCATACAATCAAAGGAGAAAAGCCAACAATGAACCTCATTTATGAGTTAATGGACCTAGCCAAAGATCAAGTATGCCTATTGGGAACATCATACACAAGCACTAGACAAGACAACTTCATAGGCCACTTTGTGCTTGTGCATACTTTTTCAACTTAGGCTTTCAATTTCTTGACAACTTCAAGGCTAATGAGGAGGGTATGGGAGGCCTCTACACCATCATAGAGACAATGAAGCCAAGTACACAATTGAGGGCAAGATCATGTCGGCAAGATCATGTCCAAGATTGAGATCTACAAACAAGCACTAGGATATCTCTGTTCTCAAGATTGTAGTTGGAAAACTCACATAGAATTGCATGGACACACGGTGACTCATGAATCAAAGAGCATCCCCTGTAACTTGTCCAAGACTCATCTTTCATTTCTAGGCCAAATACTCATGTTTTTTCTAATTTTTCCCTTGAGACATGATGAGTCTCAAGCTTGAACTTGTGAGTCCCAAGCATAGGCTTGCTTGTGCCGAGAAAATAAAAATGTAGGCTTTAAAACATCATTTTTTAATTTTTTCACACATTCGGTCTTCAACATGTGCAAATTGAGCAATAGGGAGTGATTGGCAAGCAATTGGAGGTCAGATTTGAAGATAGAATCAACATTAGAGTGCATTTGGCAAAGGTATTTATTCTTTCTTCCTTTTTTCAAAATTTTGAAGTTCAAACACAAAACACCGTGTTCTTATGCTGCCCAAATTTTCTAGTTTTGGATTTTACAACCTTCCCTACTAGTGCTTGCTGCATTTTGCTTTGTTTTTCTAATGTTATTCCTTTCATTTTTTCTTGAAATTTCATTGTCAAACACTCAAGAGTCAAAACACCACTGAAAGTCTGAAATTTTCTCTTTTTTCATGTACAAAATCAACAATGGCAACAAAAGGTAGTGGCGAGAAAGACCCTGCATAGAAGCATGGCACATCAAGTGAGGCCAAGGGCATGGTGACCTACAATTTTTGCGGGTTTACTATGAGAGGAGGAATCAATAGTTTAAAATTTCACCTTGCTTTGATTGTTGGTCAAGATGTAAAGGTGTGTCCTCAAGTGTGTGAAGTGAAAGAAATGAATGTCCCAACTTTCTAATTTTTAAGGAGAAGAAAATGGAAAGGAAGAGGACAAGGAAAGAAATGGCAGCCATTATGAGTTTCAACCCCTTACCATCTACATATTATTTTATTGCCCCATGCATTTGACATTCCTTCGTTGAGGAGAGTTCTATCCATCTACATTTTTCACCAAATTTCTTCATTCTTCACAATGTTCTAGGGGCACAACCTTTGCTTGAAGGAACCACTCAAAATCAAGAGAAACACCATGAGGCTCAAATGGCAATGGCATACTTTTGGTACTACAATAATATACCCTTCAATGTGGCAAACAACCCATATTGGGAAGGGTTGCATTAACAATTGTTGGTGTGAGGTTTAAGATTCCAATTGCTAAGGATTTAGTGGCCCATTGCTAGAGGTATGAACCCACACAACTAAAGATGAAGAAATTGTTGCCTCTTCTGCACATAGAATGGCTATAGTTGCTTCTTTGACATAGACAAAACAGCGCAAGACCTAGCAGCTTGTATCTAATGCTGGGAGCAGTGGATCCTCTTGACCTTAGTTTGGTTTTTCTATGTATTTTTTTGCTAATCCCATGTACATGGATTTTTAAATCCATTGTTTGTGTACAAGAAACAATTTTATGTATATCAAAGCAACTATTTTTTTGTATTAGTGTTCAAGTTTGAACTTCAACTTTCAATATGGCATTTTTTTACTTATTTATTTGTGTACGTGTATGGTGGATCTAACTAATAGTTTTTGTGTGTATTTGAGGTTATTTCAATATAAGATGCAGTGTTAAAAGTTTTTTTTCTTAAAACTCATGATTTTTCAATAATTTTAAATTTGCTGAGGTTTGATATTGAGTCCATGTCAAAAATCGATTTGATAGTATTTTGTTACTTTCCTTGCTTTTCAACAAAAACGAAAATGAGTTTTTTCCCATATTAAATCTCAAGAGTTTGAAGTTTTTAATAAGCTTCAAGTCATGGTGGAAAAAGGAGAGTGGCAAAAGCCTTAAAGGAGTAGAAGTTAATTGGGATGGGTAATAAAAGTCGAAATAACTTGATTGTGTTTGTAGAGAACAAAGCATTAAAAGACACAAAACAACTGCTTACACGTCTCTACAAAAATAGTGTAGTGGAGTAAAAAACAAATCTCTTTTAAAAATGGCTAGGTGTGTGATGAAAGGGTGTCATCTCAAATCTCAATCAAAGCCCTATAAAATAATTTCATGGTACTCCACAAATCTTGGTCTGGAAGAACACTACGTATAAGAAAATTTAAACTTTGCTTGTGTAGCATTTGTTCATGCTCCTAATCAGAAAAGACATAGTTAGAAGTTTCCTTGGCCATAGTAAAAAGGCAAATGGCCATGAGCTAAATAATCTATTTCCAATATAGTTGTTTTCAATAGAGATGATGTTTTTAATGAAAAACCACAAGTGAAAATTGCAGCAACGTACTTGTAGAGTTGAACACTTCTAGGATTGAAAAAAAAAATCCAAAGAACCAATAACTCCACAACTAAAGCTATCTCAAATCAAAACTCCTTTAACTTACAGGAGAAAGAAGAGAGATGAAATGGAAGAAAATGAAGTCAAGTTTGAGTTAGCAACAAGGCTTGGGAGTTAATCAACACTAGACTACAAGTTTGTAGATTGGAAGACGCTAGACAGATTGACATCACAAAGAAAAGGACATATTTGTGTTATCAAACTATTCAAGATTTGAAGGCCAATGTGTTTTGGCACATAAAAGGTAGAACAAGGTGTAAATCTAATACAATGATACTAGAAGCACATGATAAAAAATTTAACCGCTGTGGAAGCCTTGAACATTTAAAAATATGAATCACCACTTAATGTAAATCTGCCTTAATGAGTGAAGTCAGCAACCATACAATCCTAGTGATTACTTCTGGCCATTCATGGACATTAATATGATTTATTTCCTGCTATCTATTCTATGTTTAGAAGTTGATTTTATTCAATGTGAAGTTCAGCATCCTAATTTATTAAACCATTCTTCAATTATATTTATAGATATCGCAAAACATGGATGACTTCTTAATTTAATCTGTGTTTCTTGAGGAGTTTATGGGTGGAAGAGAAAAAGTCGTCCACATTTTCACATTTACAAACAAGAACATTCAATGTATGCATACCCAAAAATTTGTCTAATTCTTTTGTCTTGTAATACTTTGCAATGCTAGATGCAGAACAACGAAGCCAAATTAAACAAAATGTAGTAGTTAAGAAATATGGATTACCATGAGTAGCATATAGAGGAATGGAATACTGCATACACAAAATCTTGTTTGATTCTCGATCAAACTGCAAAACAGAAACATTTCCTTTCTCATCTCCAACATACCTGTCAAATAAAACCAAACATTCAATTTCCCCTACATAAATTCTAATATATCTCTTGATAATTTGTCGTATCTCAAATTTAAGCTTTCATCACATACATGAAAGAACTTCCCTGTAAGACTGTAAACGCAGTAATCCCCTTGCAACGATAAACATGAGCCAACTCTTTCTTTTTCACATCCCATACCTAGTCCAAATAATCAGCATAAGAAGAGTAATCAGTTGCCAAAGGATCATGCATTTCAACTCTCTATTCCCTGCCTCATTTTCAATTTTAATAAGGATACTTCAGGAGTTGAATGAGAATTTGGAATCATTCCTAGTTAGGCATTAAACTCCTAACAAACAAAATACTAAAATTTATAAGTTTGGACAAGTAAAATCATTGAATTATATTCAACAGGGCGATAGAACTCAAACCCAAGATATATGGGGCATGAAAATTGCAATTGTCAAATAATTAAAGTTGCTATCAATGCAAGAAAGGCCCTGTTGAAAAATATCTGTAGTAAAAGTGATCATAAATTACTTATCAGACAAAGTCAGATTGTAAATTCATTTGGATTCTGATTCATAAGTTGTGTTTATACGAAAGTTGTCCCAACATGGAGTTTTGGAGAGATATTGGTTAAGTCTAATGACCAAATGATCTCTGGAAGTAATGGGGCTAGGAGGAAATTTTGATAAAGTGTAAGTTTGGATAGAGAAGGGAAAGTTACCCCAACTTTGTCATGGTGTCTATATTTTATAGAAGAATCTATAATCAGTTGATTGGATCTAAAAACAAAGTGGGGACCACTTCATAAAAATACTTAAGTTTTTGAGGCATGGTGGCAGAAGTTTTGATTTTAGAATACCATTCAGAGATTCTTTCTGCTCTCAACCATGCAGTACACATTCATTCTCAAAATAGTTGTGTTTAGATAAATTAAATAATATTATGGATGGTGGCTTTACTACTTTCACACCCCAAAGCATCAGTTTTGGTTCAATTATTTTGGTACTTATGTTTAAATGGAATCTCACAAGGCTGCCCACCGATCACTCTCCACATAGGGACCTTTTACTTTTATCATCACAACACTTCCGATTTTATGGTAACTCTTAAACTCTTCAACTTCTAGGAGTTCTATTATCAATCGTTGTCCAATAGATGGAACTACTTATCTTTCCAGTGTCATTGATGTTGGTTATTTGATTGCCCTGCATCAATTAATTCTATCTTCAGAATTTGATTTATATCATTAGGCGCCTGTCCTTATGATTATTAGCACAAACAACAAGCATATATATTTTTGTTGCTGATCACTTAAGTTTTGGCCATGTACTTCTGGATATTTTTCTAATTGACATGATTAGGGATAAGTTCAAACCGCAGTTTGGAGTTTAAAATGGTTGAGAGTTATTGCAAACCCCTGGATATGTGATGAGCTAGAATAGAAGTTACAAATGAGTTACAGAAGAAGGGTAACAATGCATCCTAGGAGTGTAGAGTGAGCAAGATGGAATGGAATGAGATAAGGTTGTAGATGAAGCCTAAGAAACACCTATATAGATTGTGGTGACGCTAGAAAAAAAACCCTCCAGTAAATGAGAAAGAGAAAGTGATGTAGAAATTATTTGTAGAATGGTGATTTATAGGACTTTAGAGGCTGCCATCTGCTTTTGGAGGGTGTATGTTGCTTGACATGTCATAGACAAGTAGCTGAATTAGCAATCATGCACAAGAGTTGATACAAATTTGGAAATACACCTTCCAGGAAGCATTGCTTGTCAGAGACTGAAGAGGGGTCTACTCATTCATTAAGGTGCGATGTATATATACTTGGACTACCAGTGTTGCAGATTTTGGATATTCAAATTCAGAGTTAGAATATTCTATATGTAAATTGTATTCATACACTATCGTCTCCAAGCAAGACAATCAGATCAATGTAGGAGAAAATGTTGACAAAATCTTTCCATGTGCATATTATTTGATTCGTCAGTTTATATGAGATTTGAGGCGTTTCTAGCCATACCCACTTGCTGGTCCAGTCCCAGCTTATGTACCAAGTTGCAAATCTGAACATGGGTATGTTATAGTAATTCATATTTGGCCTATTTATGATCTGGGTATCTGTTATTATCTTCATGTCTATTGTATCTTTTCTGGGTTTGCATTATATGCTGTATATTGTATGCTTCGGCAACACACATCTCCAGGAAAACTAAAACCCCTTCTGCATCTTCTCTCTAGTATGAAAGAACACCTCTAAAAATTTAAAAATAACACAAAGATTTTAAAAAATATACAAACAGGTACGGCACATTACAGTGGTATCATAGCAGTGTATCCTGCCATCCTGTGAGGTCAGATTCAGACATGCAGAAGTGAAAATGAGACATGCAGTCGGGTACTAGTAGATACTATCTCAAAAGGAACAGGTCAAGGCCCGATTTACAGGTTCCACAGACATATCCCTTTGATACAGAGACAGAGGTAGTAGCTGCTGACGAACAACCAGTGGTCATTTACAGCGAGGAAGATATTGAAATACCGAGGACAGATCCCTTTTCAGGTGTGGTTCCAGCATAGGTTTCAAAGATGGGTGATCGAGATCTTGAGGAACCCAACTTGCGGGATATTCTAAATTCGTTGGCGAGAGGACAATAGAATATAGAGAGAGGACTCTTGCAGGTAGATGAGACTTTCAGAGAGTCACAGGCAGAATTGAACTGTACCCTTGGCCGGTTGGTATTTCCAGATAACAGAAATAACAGGAACAATGTTGGGGAGAGAAACAGAGCAGATAATGGTGGTGATAAGTGTATGGGTGACAGGAACAATGGAGACAAGCAGAATGGTGACAGGCACAATGTAGATAGACACAGAGATAGAGAGGATGAAGGTGAAGCCTCAGTTACAAATAGGAGAGCTACCCAGCTGATAGCTGGGGATAGACCTGGTATTCCTACATTTCCACCCAGGAACAATGTTCCTGAACAGGACGCCACATAGTTCCAAGACGAGATTCTAAGAGATTGGAGAGCATCCAGTGCAAAGTTCAGGGCTGAGATGACATTTGGTGAATACTTTGACATCAAAATGAGAAATAGACCTCGCAGGGGAAACAGGCCACAAAATCAAGAGTTGTAGAAAAAAGTTAGCAAGATGACACTCCCATATTTTGATGGTTCTGGTAAAACCACCGCGAGAGCATGGGTTCAGAAACTGGACAGTTACCTATAGATTATCCCCATGCCTGAAGAAGATGCTATTACTTATGCCGCTTTACATTTGGAGGGCAGTGCGCGTAAGTGGTGGAGCAACGGCAAGGTCACTCTGGGACACGATCAAATTACTTCTTATGTGGAGTTCACAGCCAGACTCATAGACAGATTTGTCAAGGACCCTAAAATGCAGTTCAAAGAGTTGGCTCAGTTGAAACAGGTGGGCTCTGTAGATTCCTACATATCAGAGTTCCAAGACCTTTTAGTGATGGTTTCTGACATTTCCAAGCATAGATTGATCATGCTCTTCATTAACAGGTTGTCAGATCCTCTTCGAGGGTGGATAAAGGGTTTGGACCTTGCGTCATTACAGGAGGCCATCAAGAAGGCCCATGACATGGAGTCTTCTATTTGGAGGAATAAGTTTCAATCTAAAGGATTTCAGCATAGGAGAGATAAGGAGAAGGACAGAAGACATTTTCATAGAGATTCCAGACAACAGCACAAGAGTTCTTCCAGGTTGGATAATGACCTCAAAAGGAAGAAGCTTTGTTTTCACTGCAGAGAGCCTTGGGATCCGAAGCACAAGTGTGCTGCCCAAGGAAAGGCAAAATAGTTAGAGTACTTGTCAGCAGACAAGTCCATAGAGTCAAAGACACGCTCAGAGCAGTAATCAGAAGATAATGATTCAGTTACAGATGTTGCTTCTGAAGCATCGGATAAGGAGGAGGAGACCGCCCTTCCCACAGCACATCTTGAGTATTCAAAGAGAGGGGTCATTCAGGATAAGAGTACTAGGTGGACAGCGATATATTACACTACTTGACACAGGTGCCACTCATAACTTCATAGACGAGGGCTTGGTTGCGAAGAGAGGGCTAAAGACTGAAGAGTTTGAAGGATTTAAGGTGAAGGTAGCTGACAGATTTATACTTACCTGCACTAGGAGGATACCCAATTTAGCCATCCAGCTGAATAACTATACTTGCCAATCATAATTTTATGTAGTCAACATAGGTGAAATGGATGTTGTGTTGGGTATTGTTGTGATGTAATCACACATCGCCCCATTGCAAATGGGGGCCCCCTCTCTTTTTTTCTTGCTTTCTTGGTTTTGCTTTAGGTTTAGTTTTCCTCTGAGCTTGTAGGTTTGGTAGTATATCCAAGTCTCAACAGTTTCTTGCCGAGAGGTCTATATGCCTTCATCCTGATGCATGTCACTGAGACCCTGAAAATGACTAAGTCTGATATCCTAAAAATCTTGAAAAAAATGACCTATCTGCATGCTCCAAAATCTGAAATCTAGTGGATCCTCCAAAATCTAGAATCTGCATGCTAAATCCTATGGATCCAGGACCTATCTCAAACATCCTGGAAGTATATTGATAAATATTTAAAGTAATATATGACTTATACTTAAACATCTTTTCAATATACTTCCATTCAGGAAATCCAAAATTTGACTAAGGCAAGAAATTCCTCACTCCATGTCCAAACCCGCCCAACCTAGGCAGCCTTGGCATGAGCTCATGGATTTGATGTCCTGCACATGAACTTGTCCAGACAGAGCTTCCAGATCCACCCAAGGAAGAGGTTATCAGTTTGCAAGGTTTTGAGGACAAAGATGATAAAATTCATGGAAATCTCATAAGTTTAAATGACTCTAAGGCATCACAAGGTAAAATTCCATGCATCACCTCCCAACCCGCCCAGACTGGGCGGCCTCACAAGGGAGTAATGGACAATGTCTTTACCAGGAGGATCTCGCCAGACACTGCCCTCAAAACCGCCCTAGGAAGAAAGTTGTTAAGTTTGTAAGGTATTTCAAGCACAAAGACAAGGAGATAATCAAATTCCAAGCAAAGTTTACAAGTTAGAAGGAATCAAAGGTTTTTCAAGGAAGAATCCAAGGGTCACCTCCAAACCCGCCCTGCCTGGGCAGCCTCAAGAGGGAATCTTGGACTCTGTCATGTCTCACAATGCACTCTCCAGACAACACTCCCAGAACCACCCAGGGTGAGAACAATACACTTTGCAAGTAGAATTGATGAAGGTAATGAAGATGACACCAAGCATTACTTAAACTCCTCCCAACAAGGATGAATCAATTGGAAAGAATGATAAAAAATCACTAAGCCTAATGTCCTGAATTCCTGAAAATTGGCTAAGTCTGAAATCTGGTGGATCCTCCAAAATCTAGAATCTGCATGTTAAATCCTATGGATCCAAGACCCATCTCAAACATCCTAGAAGGTATATTGAAAAATATTTAAGGTATATACTTAAATATATTTTTCAATATACCTCTATTCAGGGCATTTCCAATATGGCGACAAGACTTGCATTCCAAGCACACCTTCTAAACCCACCCAGCCTGGGCGGAAATTTCACCTAGGCATGGATTCCACGTCATTCACATGAGTCTCTCCAGACAAAGACCTCAAACCCACCCAGGAAAACCCTTAAGAAAAGTTGCAAGTTAGGAGGAGTAGGAGTTCATTTTGAGGCGAAAAAGAACAAGTTTGAGTGAAAATTCCACACAACATTCCCAACCCTGCCCAGCATGGGCGGCCTTAGAGAGTCCTTCTGGACAGTGTTATCAGTTTCAGGAGACTTTGTCCAAACACAACCCTCAAATCCACCCTAGGAGAAAATGGTTAAGTTTTCAATACTTTGATGCATAGAACACTGAGATATGATGAATTGTAAGTAAAGTTTATGAGTTTGAGGGAAGTCAAGAGGATTCTAAGCAACATTCCAAGTGTCACTTCCCAACTCGCCCAGACTAGGCGGCCTTCGCATGAGGTCATGGATAATGTCTTCACCACCACATGGATCTCTCCAAACACTGCCTTCCAACCGGCCCAAGGAGAAAGGGATCAAATTTATAAAGTGTTTCAGGTACTAAGCATTAGAAGATGATGAAATTCCGATGGAAGCTTGAAGGTATGAAGGGATTAAATGAGTTTTAAGTTGGAATCCAAGGGTCACCTCCAAAGCCGCCCTACCTGGGTGGCCTCAAGAGGTCCTTGTGGATTGTATCTCCTGCCACATGGCGCACTCCATACACTGTCTCCAAACCGCCCAGGGTGAAGAACAACATAAGTTGCAAGTTTGTTTGATGAGAATGATCAAGATGACACCAAGAGGGTGAGATAATCAAGTGAAAAGTTTCTAAGTGTCAAAAGTCCAAGGCCTACTCTCAAACCCGCCCTACCTAGGCGGCCTAGAGAGGTGAGTCTGCAATTTGATGTCTAAGCATTGCAACTACTCCATCCTGATTCCTCCAACTGACCATGATGCTTCACATCCATGCAGGGTCATTTTAGGAGAAGTTTGAAAAATCACTAAGTCATGCAAATGGAGGAAGAGTGCTAAGGTTAAGATAGAGAGTGTTCACATGACAAAATCCATACTAGCACTCCAAAGCCGCCCTTCCTAGGCAGATTTCACCAAGATAGATGGACATCATCACCTAACATCCATGATGTGTCTTTCAACTTCATAAGCATCTCAAGATTTCACTAAGTTTTGAAGTTGATAGAAAGGAGTTATCAAATGGAGGGAATGAATATCAAATGAAGTTAAAGTCCACACCCTACCTTCCAAGCCACCCATGCTAGGCGGCCTTGAGCATTTCACTTGGACAACATCACCTCCTCCACAACACATTCTCCATGCACTCTCTTCAAGTCCGCCCTTCTTCCCAAGGTTGTCCATCTCATGCAAGGAGGTTAAATTATCAAGGAAGCAAGTGAAGATGTCTTATGTTGTCAAAATCAAGCTAAAAAATCACTAAGTTATGAAAATCCTTACACCTCCTTCAATCCCGCCCATGCTAGGCGGCCTTGAGCTCCTCATCCGGACAGTATCATGTCATTCACATGACATCCTCCACCTATCACCTCCAAACCCGCCCAGCATGGGCGGCCTAGAGAGGAGGCCTTGGATTCAATCCATATCCACATACACTCTCTCCACACTCAACCTTCTAACCCGCTCAAGGAAAGATTGGAGAAAGTTAGCTACTAGAAGATGAGGTAAAGATGATTAAGACAGCTTTCAAGTGAAATTGAAGAATTGCAAATGTAAGACTTCATGGTGGGCATGTTTAATGGAAGGCCTAGGGAGGTGAGCATGGAATCAAGTGTTTGAGCACTCATGCCACTCATCATTTGCCTACCAACTCCACCCATATGCTTCCACACACATGCAAATCCAATAAGGAGGTGAAAATCATTGAAAATCATAAGTATTGGAGTCAAATCCACACATCACCTTCAAGGCTGCTCATCATAGGCGGTCTCCACCATTGCACATGGAGAATACCTCAAATGCCATTCAGATCACTTCTTGGCTTCACTCAAATGAAGGTAATTTACATGAAGAACATGAAGAGAACATTAAGTCATGCTAAGGAGGAAGGAAAAGATCATGAAAATGAAGCAAGAATTGCCTAAGTATAAAAATCCTCACACCCTCTTCCAACCCGCCCAGCCTGGGCGGCCTAGACCATGACCCTTGGAATTCACATCACACACTCCTCACTACCCCTCTAAACCCGCCTAGGCACTTAGGCATGGATTTCACGCAAAAGGATATGTTTTGAAATGTCATTTTTTAATCCCACATGCATAAGATGAATGTAATTTGTTATTGAAAATCCTTCATATCAAGTCTTAATTTGATGTGTTTCTTTTTGTAGGTAATGGAGGATCCAAGGAGGTGAATGGCGAGAGCTCATACATGAGAAGTTTGGAAGGCGGAGGAAAGTTGCTCAAGTTTGTCATCATCACCACATGGAGGAGAGCTCCTGCATCAAGTTCATCTTACTTTGAAGACTTCGTAGACATCAATGCCACACATGAGGAGTGATCATCCAGAGTTGTCTACTTCATGTACATCCATCATATGCAAGTCTACTACAAGAAGTCACGCACAAGACATCTTCCACCTCAACACTCCATGAGTCAATGCAACTGTCCAGAGGCATGATCCTGCAAGAACAACATCACAAGCTGAGAGATGAGCATGATCATCAAAGCGATCCATGAGTTACATCAAAGACAACAAGAAAATATTCTATGTAAAGTGAACATGAGGTGAACCAAACTAGTTCGTTTGAAGATGCTGAGGTGGCACGTACACATCATGAAGCCAATCGCATTCTACCATGTCATTCATTCAAGAGGGCCCACCATAAAGATGCTCCAAAGATGCTTAGCACATTGGGAAACGTGTCTTCATTGCCTCTTTCATGTTCTAAAAATAGCAAATTTTGTAACAAACTGCCTTGTTGTCTCAATCTCGACCATTGATTGCTAAATCAATCTAAGCCATTCATTGTAATTCTTGAGCTCTATATAGAGCTCACTACTCTCATTTGTAAGGGGAATCATGAGAGAAGATCATTAGAGGGGGACATTAGAGGGGAATCATTAGAGGAAGATAGAGTAGGAGTAGATACTATGGCAATAGGAGTAGAGTGGAAAGAACTCTTCGAAATCATTGAAGAGATATATGAGATTGTTGTAAACAAAACACTTCCTAAATCAATACAAGCTCATTGTTGTTGTTCGCATGGTGATCTTGTACGATCAAGGAATGTTCGCATGGTTTCTTATTCTCCAAGATGGTTGAGATGTGGTTCCAAGTAGCTTAGATGATAAAGTAGATAGAGTTCATTGATGTAATGGATATATGCAATGATATTTGATAAATTCCCGTTGGTTCATACTTTTGATGGCTTGTCGATGGTAAGTCATCATGTAAAGTTAGGCTGAACCACATCTTGCAAATAGTTCGATTGTTGATGCTCCTTCGAGTTGTGCCAGCTGTGGGTACTTTGGAGTGTGTCAACAATATGAAAATCCTTGGTTTATCCTTTGGAGGTCGCACCTATTTCACGTAGTTGTTGCTTGTCATGGTGAAGTGAAATTTGGTTTTTAAGGGAATTTGTCTACCATAACATCGTTCATCACATCATTGTCCTTAGATTAGCCCTCTTAACCCTTGCCTTTTGCCTTTTCTTTTTGTAGTTGATTAGAAGTTCCATTTCACAAGGAAAGGTTACATATTTGAATGGAGTAATGAATAAATTCTACGCAAGTCCCTTTGTGTAAACAACATTATCAAATCATACCACCGAGGCTATCCATTGCAAATCACGTACAAGGAACCTTGGAGCGTTCTTGTTTGATCACATAGTTTAGCATTCGAGACGCTTTGTTCAAGAGAGGATAGAGCACTTGGTGTTTTATTCTAATGTTGTTGTCAAGAAAACATCACCAACAGGTATGAAATGGTTGCATGATATTGGAGAGTTCACACTCAACTTGAGGACCATGGAGATGAAGTTTGAGGTGAACGGAGTACGGCATGTGCTCAGGGGTATTTCAGATGGTGGGTTGAGAGTGGTTTCACTCAAGCAAATGGAGAGATTGATTCGACATGATCAGGTGCAGTGGGCAGCAGAGGTGATGGTGATGCCTGCAGTTTTAGAATAGCAGAAGCGGGAGTATCCACCTGACATACAGGCTCTCTTGACTAAACACACCAAAGTGTTTAGTGACATACCACCAGGTAAACCCCCTGATAGGGGTATTGAGCACGTGATTGAGTTGGAGGAGCATGCTAAGCTAGTGATAACTACACTTTACAGGCACCCGAAGAGATACAAGGATGAAATCGAGAAGGCTATCAAAGAGCTTCTCGAGATGGGTCACATAAGGCCTAGCAAAAGCCCATTCGCATCATCAGTGGTCTTAGTGAAGAAAAAGGATGGGACTCTCAGAATGTGTATTGACTACAAGGAGCTCAATAAGAAGACCATTAAAAATAGGTACCCTATACCCCGCATTGATGAGCTGATTTGATGAGTTGCACGGGCCCTGTTACTTCTCCAAAATTGATTTGAGATCCGGTTACCACCAAATACGGGTCAGGGATGAGTTCTTGGTCATGCCATTCGAGTTGACCAATACACCAGCCACCTTTCAATCCTGTATGAACAGGGTGTTTAGAGAGCAGTTGAGGAGATTTGTGCTGATATTCTTTGATGATATATTGATTTATAGCAGCACATGGGAGGAGCATCTTAAACACATTGGCATTGTTTTGAGCATTTTGGAGAGGGAGTCATTGTATGCAAAAATGTCAAAGTGTGAATTCGGGATAACCGAGTTGTTGTACTTGGGTCATATCATCAGTGCCGGTAGTGTGAAGGTAGACCCGGAGAAGATTCGAGCAATTGTGGACTGGCCACCACCAAAGAATCTCTCACATCTTAAGGGATTCCTTGGTCTTTGTGAGTATTACCGCCATTTCGTGAAGGGGTTTTCACAATCAGTTCCCCCCTCATAGATTTGACTCGGAAGGATGCTTTCAGTTGGTCAGCTAGTGCGTAGGAGTGCTTAGACAAGTTCAAGGAAATTATGAGTACATGTCCTATGTTAGCTATTCTAGATTTCAACAAACCTTTTGAGCTTTAGTGTGATGCCTCGGGGGAAGGCATTGGTGCGGTAATCATGCAAGATAAGCACCCCATAGCATTCGAAAGTAGGAAGTTGAGGGGTGTGGAACGAACGGAGCTACATTATATATGACAAGGAGATGTTAGCCATCATGCATGCATTGGCTAAATTCAGACAGTATCTAATGGGCAGCAAATTTGTAGTGAAGACAGATCACAACAGTCTGAAGCATTTCCTTAGTCAGAAGGACCTGAATGAGAGGCAGCAGAAGTGGGTCAGCAAGCTTCAGGCCTACGACTTTGAAATTGTTTATGTCAAAGGCAAGAAAAACATTGTTGCTGACACCTTATCTAGGAGGTCCCATTTGTGTGCACTAGGTGCTATTTTAGATGATTGGAGAGACATGATATCAGCAGAATATGCTACGGATAAATGGGCTACTGGAATAATAGATGGCACTATCCGAGATGACAGGTACACAGTGGCAAATGATCTAATCATTTACAAGGACAGGATTTTCTTAGTGCCAGGATTAGAGATGAAGCAGAACGTTTTGAGGGCATTTCATGACTTGCCTATGGCAGGGCATCCAGGGTACTTCAAAACATACAGGCAGGTCAGAGAGAGGTTCACTTGGAAGGGCCTCAAAACAGAAGTTATGCAGTATGTGAGAGTGTCCGATATGCCAGCAAAACAAACAGGAGCACTCTTTCCCAGGAGGATTATTGCAGCCCCTGCCCATTCCTGAGAAGAAGTGGGATAGCATTTCTATGGACTTTATCACAGGCCTACCTAAAGTCCAAGGCAGGGATTGTGTTTATGTGGTGGTGGACAGATTGACGAAGTATGCACACTTCTTTGTTATTCCTACCACCTACACTGCAACTCAAGTTGCAGAGTTATTTTTTAGAGAGGTATTTCGTCTTCACGGGTTGCCACAGAGCATTGTCAGTGATAGGGACAGCAGGTTCCTTAGTAATTTTTGGCAGGAGCTCTTCAAGTTGATAGGGACAGAGCTCACCCCCAGCACGAGCTACAACCCACAAACAAATGGCCAGACAAAGATTGTCAATAAATGGGTGGAAGGATACCTCTGGAACTATGTAGCAGGGCAGCAGAAGGCATGGATTAAGTGGCTTCACATGGGAGAGTATTGCTATAATTCCACTTATCACATGTCTATTTAGATGTCACCCTTCATGGCTTTATATGGGTATGAGGCACCGAGCTTTGTTGATTTGCTGTTTGGTGATAGCAGAGTGCCTAAGGCCAAAGACCTTCTACAGGAGAGTCAGGATATCATGAGGTCTTTGAAGGAGAACATACAGAAGGCTCAGAATCAGCAGAAACAATATGCAGATCAATAGAGGACTTAGCGATCATTCGAAGTAGGTGACATGATATACTTAATGTTGCAGCCCTATAGGCAGTCCGCTCTAAAGAAGAGTGCAGCAGAGAAGCTTAAGCCACAGTACTATGGACCTTTCAAGATCTCCAAGAAAATTGGTGAAGTGGCTTATGAGTTAGAATTGTCAGTAGGTAGCAGGGTACACAATGTGTTTCATGTATCTCGCCTCAACAAAGCATTGGGGCATAATGTGACACCATCAGCAGAGTTACCTCCGCTCGATGAAGAGGGTAAATTGATTTTGGTACCCGAGGCAATAATTGACACCAGGGAACGCACTTTGAGGACTATCAGAGAATACCTGGTGAAATGGAAAAACCTGCTAGTGGAGGACGCTACTTGGGAAAATAAGCAGATATTGGAGCATCCTGATCTCATATTGCTTGAGGCAAACAATCTTAGGCAGGGCGGACTGTAATGTCCCCTTTCTAGATATAGAGTTAGTCTATCATTGGGTTCCCGTAGACTGACAGCTTGGTGAGGGAACCATGGAGTTTTGGCATTAGTCTGGGCAATTCGGTGGTGGCGTTGTGGTTTAGATCTAGTTGGCATGATTAGTGGCAGTTTTGGGTGCCTTGTGGTGTACTTACTATTTTTAGTAAGTTCGGGTTTAGTGTCGGATCAAGATTTTCAGAGTGGGGTTAGATGCGCCTCGTCGAGACCTTTCCGGCGAGCTAAAGATCAAGGCATTCTGACATCATCTTCATATTTATTTTAAAGTCCTAAGTTATATAATGTTTATTTGACGGGACTTTAATAAAGTGTTATGTGGCTTTATGAGAAATAAAACATAAAGTAAAGTCACTAAGATGTGGGGCGCCCATCCCTAGGAGTGCAAAGGTGTTTTAAAATGATAAAATTCCCTCTTAAAACCCAACGCCCAACTTAGGGAAATAAAAGAGGCAAAAAGGAGTCATTTGAAATATGCTATGTTTATGATATTTTCTCTTATTGAGCTCTGCTAGGGTTTGTACTTGTGAGGATTTGAAGGACTCGAACCAGAGGCTCTTGGAGACGAAAACCTCCCTGAGTAACGGCATTCTACAGGTGTGTAAGATCATCCAAAGGTGCCAATAGAGGTGGATACATTCAATGTTCACGGATGTGCTTCAAAGGAGTTTGATTATTGATGGTTTGAGGAACAACTTGCTACATCATTTGCAGATTTGTATTGAACAACGAATATCCATGGAGGTGGAGCGATTATTAGCAGCTGAAATGAAGATTGTCACGGCCATGTCTTAATCCATGTTGGTCGTACCTTCTTATGCAGGTTGTACTTCCTCTTGGCAGCTGATTAGAGTAATATATTTGCATAAAACTCCCTCTAACTTGGTCGCTTAGGGTTTGCAGAAGAAATCAGAGGTAATAGAGGGTTTATTAAAGAGTTTGCAGCAGCGAGGTGACTGAATTTCTCTCCCAGCCAGTAGTACATGTTGTCTAGTGGACATGGGGCTTTGGAGGCTCACTAGTGGCTTGTTGTAGCTTCATATATTATCTTTTTGAGGCGTCTAGAGCCTTTATTTTGCTGATATCAATTGTATGGACAATCTTTATCATTCCTTGGAGATTTGAGGCATTTCTAGCCATACACACTTGCTGGCCCAGTCCCAGTTTATGTACCAAGTTGCAAATCTGAACATGGGTATATTATAGTAATTCATATTTGGCCTACTTATGATCTGGGTATCTATTATTATCTTCATATCTGTTGTATCTTTTCTGGGTTTGCATTATATGATGTATATTGTATGCTCCGGCAACACACATTTGTAGGAAAACTAAAACCCCTTTTGCATCTTCTCTCTAGTCTAAAAGAACACCTCTAAAAATTTAAAAATAACACAGATTTTAAAAAATATACAAACAGGTACGGCACATTACAGGAACCGTACAAGCTATCTCTGTCGTACATCCCCAAAATGGGATGTGAGCCTTACAAAATGATTCGCTGCCTTTTTTGGTTGCCTATTACCTTCTATCTGAACGCTAAGGTTGATAATACATATTGCAATAGTAATTAAGGAAGACTTTCATTTATTTCAAATGTTATGAGCATTTAGGAGGAATTATGGGCTATCGTACCAGCAAGGACAGAGCTGGTAATCTTTGCTGGGTAGTCAATCTGCTTTCTCATTTTGTTATAGTATGAGTTGGATGTGTTATTGCAATGGTCTGTTCAATTGGGTTGGAGTTTGTTGAGTTTCTAGAATGTTTTGGAGAGCTATTGTGGGTTTACAGTGCTGTCATAGTTATCAAAGTGGCTACAACTGAGTATACAGTGGATTAGATTTGTCTTCAGACCTTCCTTATCAGTTGGGAGTGCTTCAACAGTGGTAAAAATCCTTGAATCTCAGTTCTGGACCAACTTTCTACTTACTTTGATTACAGCACTTTCTGGGCAGTTTGAAGTCTGATTTTTGCATACTATAACAATCTGAAAATATTAACAGACATAAATCTTTTATGGGTACATTGCTAAGTATTATGGATCTATCTCTTTGAATGTAACATTGGACAATTCACCCCTAGTCTCCTAGTTTTACTATTCACAGCCTGTTTTGGCATGAACAAGCTGGCATATCACCCCATTAGGTTTAAGTCAAGCTTAGACATTCTGCCAGTGGCTCTCACACATTCCCACTAAATAAGTGGATGTTTATGTTTATTGCACTAGTATTTTATTGTTGTAACTGAGACCACCGTATGCTCTCACCTTGCCCTCTTCGAGATTTGGGTGATCAAAAGGTGTATCAAAGTTGTTTGTGCAAGCAATTTCGGTTAGAATATTTTGAAAAAAGTAGGGTGGTTATTACAGTGGTATCAGAGCTAGTCTCCTGCATGCAACAAACTAGTGCCAGAGAAAAGAGATATCAGCAGAGAGAAGAAAGAAAGTTGAAATCAGCTTGTGGGACAGAGAGTTTTGTTAAAGAAAACCCAATCATGGCAGAGAAAGATAAGGAAAATTGCCCGCCTCGCAGCCCGAGTGATAGAATAGAGAAGTTTGATTAGATGTTTGATATGATGACTAGATTTATGAACAAGATGGATCATAATTTATTCCATGTTCCAAGACCTAATGATGAAGCCAACAGCTCCCAGAGCAATGGTGCTAGAAATGACAATGGTGGGGTATCCAGAATATCGGTGGGATCCGCTGCTAGACCCCTTCAGCCATATGCCAATAGAAGGGAGGAAACACCTCCTGTGCAAGAGGAACAAACTACATTCGCTGATGAGGTGATGATTTGCTTTGATGAGTATAGTACACTTCCTGACCAAGTCCATAGGATCTTGACTTTTGAGCAATATATGAACCAAAAGAAGAGGAATGGAGAGAAACAAGACATCAAGAACAACAAGGACTATAAGCATGCTCTAAACAAAGTATCTTAGACCGTTATGATGGAAGTGGGAAGTGTTCAGCAAGAGCCTGTGTTCAGAAGCTTGATAACTACATCAGCTTGAAGCCTATGCCGGAGAAAGAAGCTTTAAACTTTGCCACTTTGCATTTGGATGGAGCAGCCCACGAATGGTGGTACCACGGATTGGTGACACAAGGTCACAATCTTATCACCACCTATGATGAGTTCACCAATAGACTCATCGAGAGGTTTGACAAAAAACTTTACAAGAGGCCGTCAAGAAAGCAAGAAGCATGGAGTTTTCAGCTCGAAAGACTAAGATTGTGGCCAAACCATTTCCCTTCAATAAAGATAAAGAACCATTCTCAAAAATTCCCAATCAGCAAAAGCCACCCATGCCAAGAATGAGTGATGAAGTAAAAAATGAGCTCAAAAGGAAAAAAATTGTGTTTCACATGCAAAGAGCCACAGGCTCTAGGTCATAAGTGCTATAAGAAGGGACAAGTACGCCATTTGGAGGTGTATGTTGATGTTGATTCTGAATCAGAAAAATCAGAACAGCAAGCTGAATTCGAAGATTGTGAAGAGGTTGAGGATTCTGATAAAGTTCCAGAAGGGCCTAAATATAAGAAAATTGATGATGGTATCTTTGCCCAACTTTCATGCCAGCCGAAGAATGATCCCTTTAGGATTCATGGTGTACTGTGTGGGCAGTGAATCACTGCTCTCATTGATACTGATGCTACTCACAACTTCGTTGATGAAGGAGTTGTAGCACGAAGAGGCCTTTAGATGGAGGAGTTTGAGGGATTCAATGTTATGGTTGCGGATGGGTTTACACTCCAATGCACATGAAGGATTCCAAATTTGAGTCTCCATTTGGGAAACTATGAGGTTAAGGATGTTTTTCATGTAGTAAGTATTGGTGATTCTGATATTGTCCTTGGCATTCAGTGGCTTAAGTCATTGGGAGAAATTTATTTGAACCTTCAAACCAGGGAACTCAAGTTTCAAAATGATAGCAAAACAGTGGTTTTGAGGGGAATGTCAAATGATACAACACGTGTTCCCACTGCAAAAAGATTGGAAAAGAAAAAAGAATACCTTACAGTTGTGCAAGCCTTGCCAAATAAGCAAAGTCGAGATTTCAGTTGTAGATGGTCTGAGAAGCTTCCAAAAGGAGATGAGGAGCTGGGTGGAAAAATCAGAACAACAGCAAAAAATGCAAGTTCGGAATTTATTTTGCATAGAGACCGGATAAGTCAAAGGTCTAATCATGGTTTTCAAACATTTGATAATCCACTCTATGGAATGGGTGCTGACTTGATCTATGATAATTCTCTTTTTGAGTGGGATTGGGAGACATCAATTGTTCCTAGATCCTTGAATATTAATGTTGACATGTCTAAATTGGAAGAAGAAGATGATGAAGTTGTCTCAAATTTACATTGGAAGTAGGAGGATGAATTCAAAGAGCATGCAATGTTTGATGTTGGTTACAAAAATCATAGTGCCTTGGAGGATCCATTTGTTGAAAGCACTTGGATTGGAAGTGTGAAAGGCATTCTTATTGGGATAGATGTCTTTGGTTTCACTAGAAGGTCATTAGATGAAGCCCACATGAATAGCAGAGTTGCACAGCACAAGCATGGTGGACTTGCCTCATTCCATCAAATTCTTGATAGAGGTCACCAACAAAGTATGTTGGAAGGTTACGGTGACCAAAGAGATGTTCCTTGGAGGAAAGTTCAAATTTTCAGTTTTAACTCTATTGTTTTACTATAGATCAGCCACCTCATACTTTTGTTTGCACTTATTCATGAAGGTTGGCAAGGTATTTTAGTTAGGAGATGGAGGAACTTCCAATTGGAGGATGTTTGGGAGTCTTTTTCGGCCTGTCCTAAGTTGGGTTTGAGCATATCAATACTCAACTTTCGTGTTCATTCTTGGAGATTCCTTTGGTGCAATTGTTGTTCCTTGTGTAGGGAGTTGAAATCAGATTGTTCGGCGCTAATTTCAGTCATGAACAGCAGCAAGTATGTGTTTTTTCAGACCTTCCAAACCTTGAGAGTTCATCTTACAAAAGGTTTGTAATGTAAACTATGATAGTTTACCTTGGGAGTTCATTCAGGACAGCGAACTTCTGCATGCTTGGGTTCATCATTCAGAGACTCTTGGAGGAGGAACAATGGCAATTGCAATTGTGACATAGCATGGCACATGGTATTTGGGGGTTCACAAACCTCCTAGACTAATTTGGGATCCTAGAGTCACATTATTCAGGATGGTTCTGTTGGTTATGGTTCGCAAATTGCTTGAGGGCAAGCAATTCTGGGGAGGGAGGACTGTAATGTCCCCTTTTTGGGGCATAGACCTTTTGTGCATGTTATGCTTGTTCCTAGTCTTCAGGAGGCTATTCAAAGTGTTCGAGAGAACTCCAACGTTCTTAGAATGGCCATGGCTCAGTCTGGCAGAGCAGTTGTTCGTAGTTTTTAGTTTGGCTAGTCATTTGGAGTTCATAGATGCTTTCGGATTCTGACCTCTTGGGTGCTCTCCAACTTTCTTGGAGAAACATATTATTTTTACACAATCACCTGACAACCTCCGAGTTTCTTCCCAGGTCTTCTACTACACTTTAGTATGGTCAGAATTATTTGATCAATGCATTTCTATGTTTTCCTGTAATGTCCCCTTCTAGCAAGCCAAAATTTTCGCAACCTTGTAAACAAATTCAACTTGTAAAAGAGAACATTAGTATTCAATTCTTCTTATCTAATCATATTAACCATAAAGATATATTAAATCAAGCCTTATAATCATAATCTAAATGTATTCTATCTTTCACAATATCTATTATACATATTACATGATTCCAATTGGGAGAGGTACACTTGGGTCTACATGTTTATCCTACCACTTGCCCAACGAGAGAGGGTTTGTAAGGAGCAATCATGGGTTCCATATTCCTTGACCCAGAGGTACTCTAGACCAACTCGAGTCGAAGGCCATCCCTTGTTTCGAAGAGGTACTCTAGACTATCACGAGACAGGGGCCTATCCATTATCTCAATGGTTCTCTTAACCAACATAAGACAATGGGAAACTCATCTCAAGGGTACTCTAGACCAACTTTGAGATAAGGATTTATCGGTCTTTAGCCGGATGGTACTCTTGACCAACTTAGGCATCAACCGTGATCTTGGTCTTTAGCCGGATGGCACTCTTGACCAACTTCGGCATCAACCATTATTATGCCCCATTGCTTACCCTTACCCCTTCACCTTGATCTATGGGTTTGGTGGATAAACCATGAACCTTATTTCTCATCCCCTATTCATCATAATTTAAGTATTTCTTCTAGTTATTGTCATTATTTAATCAATACCTTAATGTCCTAGGCCATATCCATTCATTCAATCTATGATGATTTACATACATATACCTGTTGTTAAACATTCTATTTACTTGATCAAACAAGCCATCTAATCAATTCCAATATTCTATGATTTCTATATTTAAGAATTGTCATTAATATCATAACATATATATATATGATCTTACAAACTCTTAATACTTTATAGATTAGACATATCAAATAATAATATACATATATATGTATATTTAAGAGAATCTTCTCATATGTTATTTATTCTAAAAACATAAAATTAAATATAACTTACCTTTTATTACCTTTATTTCCTTTACATCTGCACATGACTTTTTAGATCTGCATATGTCTTTCCCAATCTGCATATATCCTCCATTTCCAATGTCTTCCCAGAAATATATGCAGAAATATTCCTATCTTTTGTTTCTCTTAAATCAGATATGATTCCCTTAAATTCAGAAAACATTTCTTATCCTTAAATCTGATCCTCGGTCTGCTGCCTCTTTATATCTATATGTAGCATTCATTCCTGACTGGTCTATATATTCTTACTTCCTTTTATTTATCGCACCGTATCCCTTTATGGAGGGGTGTGCCCCTTGTTAATGTATTGATTAACGTCCACTTAAAAATATGTGATCACTGTTTTTTTTTTATACGAATGTTGCTTAATATGACTTCTGCTAATCGGTGCCCCATCACCTTGATTACTGCCATATAAACTTTGCTTATATTAAACAAAACTCCCATCGCTAGGCATTTCCATCTTATTAAGGGTTTTTTTCCTTATATGAGGATCCGTCACTCCCTATTTAGAAGACTTAGGCTTTATTTATGAATCGCAACTTTTTCACTAGTATGCTTTTATATATATATATATATATATATATATATATATACCAATTTATTACTTCCAAAGTGATAAAATATCTTTTCAATTGATTTTCAGATGATTACAATGCAACTGATAAGAATTTCTGATTGTTCAGATCGCATTACGCGCAGAACAAGAGCATACTCTTCTTGAGACTCAAAGCTAAGATTCTAGACTTAAAAATTTACTCCGACCCCGAATTACTTCCAAAGTGATAAAATATCTTTTCAATTGATTTTCAGATGATTACAATGCAACTGATAAGAATTTCTGATTGTTCAGATCGCATTACGCGCAGAACAAGAGCATACTCTTCTTGAGACTCAAAGCTAAGATTCTAGACTTAAAAATTTACTCCGACCCCGAATGCCCAACACAAAGCATTGGGTCCTTATTTATACACAAAGTCGGATGCCAAAAGATTAAGGCAATTTTGAGTTCCGACCATACGAAGAAGACACGCGTCTAGCACTATTGCTAGTGGAAGATTGAACCATACAATGCTGACACGTATTAGCAACTGTTGCTAGTGGAGCCAACAGTAAGAGGAAATCACATGGAGCACACCGCATGTGGACACGGCCCACTTTACACCCGAAAGTAGCTACGGGGATCTTGCTTTTTGAATAGGGTTGCGTCCTATTGTCAAATCTTAACGTGGCTGACGTCACGGCACAGACAAGCCCATGTGCTAGCTACCATCAGACTGATATCCATCACTATCATCGTTGCTATCATCAGAATAATTTGGTTGGATAACAGGAGGAGGTGGATCTGGTTCTTCGTAGTGGTGGTCCAGATCAGTTGGTGGCATCAAATGTTGAGGTAGAGGCTGAAAAGCTATTGCCAGGTCATCATCTCGCTGGTTGAAGGTATAGATGATTTTGGTAATCTCGTCAGGAGATGCAAAATCAATCTCTGTCCGTGCAGCAATCAGAGCAGGCAGTAATGCTATCTCCATTTCTTCTATCTGGGCCTGTGGGAACCAATTCATTGTGAGAGGATAATATTCTACTCTAGGAAGAGCATAATTTAACCTCATTTGCAGATAACCAGAAGGACCTGCCATGCCTTCTTCTATAGCCCATGCAAAATTCTTTTCCAAATGATTAAAGAACTCCTTCATGTCATCTTGAAGAATTCGTTCATTATAGCCAAGGAACAAATCAGCATAATCTTCAAATTCTGTCTGTAACAAAGTGATGCTATTAAATAAACCAAATTTTGCACATTTCAGAAAATTCTTTTTAATCTTTACTGGCCAATTCATTGGCAACAGGGATGTTATGCAGACATCAAATGCAACACTATTTCTGAGAGCAAAGTAAATTGCAGCATCTTCAAGACCAAACTGAGACAGAAATGCTGATTGCTGTGGACCTGATAAAATACCTCTACAATAATTTATATGAATTACATCATGTAATTCTTGTAGCCACTTATTCATGAAATAACACTCCAGAATTGGTGTTATAATCTCTGGAGGGAGTTGTGGAACCCATAGGTCATTACCTTGATTATCTTTGCTCAGGAAAATCTCTACACCATCTTTTCTGACAAGAGTCTCTCCTGGAATGATTACCATACTAGCTGGTTCTGCCAGTTTCGCCATTTCTCTGGTTAAGGAATCTGCAAGTGGATTGTTATCACCTTTTATCCATTCTATTTCAAATCATAACTGGTGAAATCCAAATACCATCTTGCAATTCGACCATGAGCAATGTCTTTATTAGGTTTTTTACTAAGAAGAGATCTCATTGGCTGGCTATCTGTTTTGACAATAAAATGCACAGGTTTAAGAAATATCTTAAACTTTTCAATTCCTTTCTTAACAACCAAAATTTCTTTTTCATAGATAGTGTATCGACATTCTGTATCAGTGAATGTTCTAGACCTATATCCACAAACTTGAGTTCCTTTGAGAGGGATCTCCTGTAACAACACAGCACCCCAAACATCGTCAGAAGCATCAGTGAATAAAAGCAATGAAAAATCTTCGTTTGGAAGATGTAGAGTAGGGAGGTACTGGCATTTTTGTTTTATCTTTTGGACTATTTCAGTGAGTTCATCAGTCCAAGGACCTGCACCTTCTTTCAACTGAGCTTGCAATTTCTTTCTGTCTTTGGCTAATCCATTGTAAAATGGATTGACATAATTTAAACAACCTAGAAATCTTTGTATTTGTTTTGTTCCAATCAAAACATCTGGAAATTCTGAGATATGCTTTAGAATGTGGGGTTGGAGTTTTACCTTGCCATTTGACAGAACCAATCCCAAGAAATCAATTTCCTGTTTACCAATAACCATTTTCTTGGCAGACAGACATATCCCATTTTCTTTAATAGCATTATACAAAGATTCTAAATGCTTCAAATGTTCAGTCTCATTTTCAGAATAAACAATTATATCATCTATATAAACTGAACAGAAATCTTTCAAGCTCCTTAATGCCCTATCCATGCGCCTTTGAAAATAAGCTGGTGCAGTTTTCAAACCGAAGGGCATGACATTCCATTCATAAAGTCCTTGAGGGACAGAGAAAGCAGTTTTGTACCTGTCTTCTTCTTTTACCTTGATTTGCCAGAAACCAGATTTGCAGTCGAACTTGGAGAAAACCTTTTTGGAAGCTGCTCTCATTATCAAATCAGTGCTGAATGGAATTGGATAATTGAATGGCAAAATAATATCATTCAGAGGCTTATAATTTATGCAAAATCTTTTCTTACCTCTGATTTGTTCGGCTCTTTTATTTACCAGGAAAGCTGGGCAGCTGAATGGCCTCTTACTATCCCTGATAAACTTGCCATCAATTAACTCTTGCAAATGCTCATCAATTTCTTTTACCTCTGATGGACTCATCAAATAAGCAGGCTCAAATGGAATAACTGACTGACATTCAGGCTTGAGTTTGATTTCACATTCTTCATGGTCCTTAGTCCAGAACTGCAAGGGGTTTAGACTACAACATTCTTTTTCAAATCTAGCCTTTACAGGTTCTAAAAGCAGAGGCAATTGAGGCCCCTGAGACTTTAGAGACTCTTTCTGTTTCTTTACTTTGTCAGACAATTTGTGGGTTACAACTTTCAGAGAAGGAACCTTAACTAGGCCATTTGGATGTTTGAGAGTAATTTCATGAGTTCTTAGCACAAATGGCTGGTATTGAGTTAGGAAAGTATAACCTAACAGAATGTCTTCTCTGAGACTATCTAACTCAATGAAATCAACCACAAATTTCTGACCTTGTATTTCTATCTGGACATCCTGTGCATATCTACCCATCTGTAACTCATTTCCATTAATGGCATACCTAGAGGGGAGGTCTGATTTATGTTTCCAGAATTCAGGAGGAATGGCTCCAGTTTTTGCAAAACTTCTGGAAGAACCTGAATCAACAAAAGCATCTAGGGGAATCGGCTTGTAACCTGGAAAACAAAGGTTAGTCCGAATGTATGTACAATTCTCAACCATATATAAGGCTTTGGCGGGTTCACCTAGGGATTCTGGTTCAGATTCAGACTGTGAGGAGGACTGAGAATTAGCTTTAGTTAAAAGTTCCAAAATATCCCCCACCTGAGAAGAAAGGGATTTAAGAGTTTTGGCATGAAGGGCAGATTGACGAGCCAGGATATCAATAGCTTCAGTACAACGGTCGACCTTTAAACAGAGAGTATCAATACATCTACCCAGGGAATGGGATGTTGAAGGTGACCGCTGAGAGGGAGAGGATGGTCGATCAGATTTACGAGAATGCGTCTGTGCAGACGGAGACCATCGAGGAATTGTGTAGCCATGAGAAGACCTAAGAGGTGGAGAAGGTGAACTAGAGACAGATCTGTGGGAAGGCTTTTTAAGCTTGCGAAGAATAGCAGCTTTTTCTTTGTTCCATTCTTTCAGATCGTTCATCTGTTGCTTTGCAGCTTTCTTTCGTTCCTCTAAAGAACCAGGCATATGATATGGGTCCTTAGCCTTTGCCATACTGATCTTAAACTCAAGGTTTTTGAGTTCTTTCTTCAAAGTTTTGGAAACTGTATGAGCATCAGAAGAATGAGAACTGTCAGATTCTGATGCAGAACTAGGACTAGAAGATTTTACCTTTTTGTGCTTATCTCTGGCCATAGAATATGGTTCTGGCAATATTTCTACAAGTTCAAATAATGTATCTTCTGTTCGTCCCAGCACATCTGCAGAATGAACTATATCCCAATCAAGTGAAAACTGGTCAACTATCATAGCATAAACCTTATTGTCTTTCTGATACTTCTTTGGGCAAGCAGTGGCATAGTGTGGACCTTTGCAAATGAAACACTGCACTGATTTAGATCTACTTCTCTGGCCTTTCTGAAACTTATTTTTCTTGAATAAATATTTAGGAGGTCTCCTACCTTTGAAAGAATTTTTAGTTACAGGGGAAAATCTATACTTCTTTTTGTACCTTTTGTACTTAGAAGGATGCTTTCTATAATCATCATTATCTACAGAGTATTTAAACTTTTTACAACTACAATGTTTTCCACATGAATTTCTGATAAACTTTTTGAGAGATTGAAATTCTTTTAACTGGCTGTGTGGTGGCTGATTGCAATAATCTTGTAAATTACAGGAAGAATTGAACTGATCTTTATTATCACTCAAAGTTTTCATCAAACATCCCTTGTTTACCTTATGAGTGACTAATTGTCTCAATTCTATAAAGCCATGAGCACCAATATTTGATTTATACTTTTCTGTCACATATTCTTCTACATAAGCCCCTAGTCCACAGGGAAGAGAATTCAAGTAGAATTTCTTTGTAGTAGTATCATAGTATTTGCCTGCAGCAATCATATATTTTTCAAATACTAAATTATACTTGTGCAATTTCCCTAGATCTTTTAATTGTAGAGAATATAAAATTCGTTCTGCTTCATGAACTTCATTTTTCCTGTTACCACTGAATAAGCCAACTAAATACAATTTTAAGGTTGCAAAACCCTCAGCAGAAATATCATTACGACCCATATCTTTCTCTTTGACATACTCATCTCCATCTGCATCTATAGAAATTATGCCATCATCTGGGAGAGAGTTCCACCAATTTCTTAATTTACCTGACATGAGTCTAACTGCATAGAGGACTTTATTAGCTTCAGACCAAGTGGTGCCTCTGGTGTCAAAGAAGTTTTCTAATGTGTCACACCATGTACAAATAGTGTCATATGGATCCAGAATTTTATCTATGTTGAGAATATAGCCTGAAGTAGCATAGGCTCTCATGTTTTCTGGTTGGGAATTTTCAGATAAGACATCTTTCATCTCTATATCAAAGTTATCATCTACAACGGTTTTGTATAGAGGTTCCCAATCTTCTTCTATCTCAACTATAGGTAAACCATCCTCTATTTCAGAATCTAGTTCTGGTTCTGACATAGCAAGAGAAATAGTCTCAAAGAGTTCTTCATCAGAAGAATTCATTGCGGCAGCTGGTTCATCCATATACACAGGTTCATTTACTTCTAACTCATTTTCTTCTAACCAATCCTTTAATCCTTCACTAGCTTGCAGCATATGTTCTTTTTCTTTGTTCTTGGGGAGAACAATTTTGGAAGGCATAGGAGGGTTATGACTTCTACGTGTGACTACTGATTTTTCTTCTTCAACTTCTTCTGTGAATAGAATACTTTTCTTCTTTTGTATTCTTGGTCGAGGTTTTGGTTCAGACTTCGGGGTTTTTTGTGATTTACCCTCAGAGGTTTCTTCTTCAGAGCTATCCGCACCCTTTTGAGACACTCTGATTTTCTTGACATACTTCCTAATTCTTTCTAAATTCCTGGCAACAGTGTCAAGAAGAACCTTCTGTTCTTGGGCTTGGGTGTTTCTTCTGTCATCTGCAGCAGATACAATAGAATAGACTTGACTAGCAACATTCTCTATGCGTTCTCCGGTAGCTTGAATGCTAGTAGCCATTGTATGGGTCTGACTAACCTGATAGCCTAATGAACCAAAATTATTCAGTGTAGAGGTACACTGTTTATCAATTCTTCCTAGAATAGTTTCTGACTTATACTGGCTACCTTGGATCTGAAGCATCCCATCATAAACAGAAATTGTTCTATTAATATTCTGCTTAACATCTAATGCAATGTCATCAATATTTTCAGAAGTAGTTTTCATCCATGCTGAGTGCCAATTTCTTTGGGCTTCTGAAATTTTTTGTTTTGTCCCTATCTTTGTATGCACTCTAGCTTCATATTTTCCCATTGTTTTATTATCTGGATTAACCATCTGATAGCTGTCTTCTGTTGGCCATCTACCAGGTGTATAACTGATCAGTTCTGTAGCTGTAGAAGAATCTAACTGGACAGCACACTTTGTTCTACGGTCAGATCCATGTCTTGGTAGGTGTTCTCGCATCATGCTTGCATGCTCACCTAACTTTGCTATCTTAGGACCTTTCCCTTTTCTATCTGGTTCTTCTTGCTTAGGAGCAAGATGTAATCTGTCACTGACCTTTTTGGCTAATTCATCTATTTGGTCAGGGTGTTGGCCAGACATTCTCTGTGATTTAGAGGAAAAAGATGATCTACCGGGAATAAATTTTTTAGAAGTGGATCCTGAAGTAGAGGCTTCTTCTGGATTGTAGTCAACAAAGGGTTTTCTGATTGAGCTGGCATAAGAGTGTGCCATAGAGCGACTGCGGGCTAGAGGTTGAGCACGAGCTTGGGACTCATTTATAATGGGCTGCTCAAGTATTGTTTGACCAGGGATTGCTTGTAAAGCAATAGTACCAACTCTGCGGGACTGCATTAGAGGTCTGTCAGAGAAGCGATTACGCTGGATGGGAAGGTTAGCAAACTGTGGCTTCTGTCTCTCTAAAAGTTGTTCGATAATGGGGAATCCAATCTCGAAACCAGTAGGATCAATGAATCGGCCATAATCTAACAGATTTGAAGAACCTTTTGGGAAAGATACCCCCGTCAGCAAAGAAACCGGAGGTGACACAGTGTTCATGATCTTATAAATGCACCGACCACCTATTGTGGCGTAGACAGAACCAGGCATTAAAGACACACCTTTAACTTGCAATAACAGACAAAAAGCGGAAGAAATAAATTTATCAGACAAACTAAGAGTAAAGTTTGGTTGGACAGACAAGACTCCATCTCCTTTTTCAGCACTGAGTATACCACGAAATTGGGCTACGACAGCTTGATCCCAGATCTGACATCAGGTATCGATGAGAGTGGCAAAAAACTCAGCACCTATGTTATAATTAAAATGTGGATGGACTATCAAGTCTACATGCGGGAAGTGAACATGGAAAAAACCTTTGCTTCTCCATCTATCAACATCTTCAGGGACTAAGAAAGGAAGATAAATAGGGCATATACCAGTTCCGGATACTAATAGGTTTATTTCACTTTGCCTGACTGAGTCACAGACTTTAGCCTTGATTCCTTTTTCAGGATAAAAGGTATTTATTTTAACATCAGGAAATCTAAAGTTGCCTTTATCATCAACTACATGCGTGTTACCATCTTGGAAATAATTGTGTAAAATATCAAACAGAGCGGAACTTGCATCCATAGATCTTCTGAGAGCCATAAGTGAGAAAATATAACTTACTGATTACTCTTTTCGCGATATTCCCTGCTACTTTCTTTGACTGACTGCCACGTACACGGCACTATCCTTCGGCCTTCAACAATGGGTCTTACTGCGATCCTCCACAGGTACTACAGCACGCTACTTAGCAGTATGTTCAGCAATAGAACTCACCCGGGGCAAAAAGAAAAACACAGAGGCTCTGATTAATATGCTCAATTTTAATATTATTATAGCTATAATAATAATATTAAAATATGATATATATCATATACAAATATAAATACTTCAATATTATTATAATTATAGATATATAAATATCAATATTATTATCATTATATAATATACAATATACAACATATAAACCATATATGCATATAAATATAAAAGTAAATATTAATATTACTATTTTATATACATATATATATATTAATATTTATATGTATATAAAATAGTAATATTAATATTTACTTTTATATTTATATGCATATATGGTTTATATGTTGTATATTGTATATTATATAATGATAATAATATTGATATTTATATATCTATAATTATAATAATATTGAAGTATTTATATTTGTATATGATATATATCATATTTTAATATTATTATTATAGCTATAATAATATTAAAATTGAGCATATTAATTATATAAAAATATTTATAAAATAATATTTTTAATATTATTATATATTAATAATATTATATGTTTGTTAAATATTATTATATCCCTGATCATCAAAAGCGACTCCTCCGTCTTATCATGATGTTTAAATCTTTAATTTAAACAATGTCTTAACTATCGGAACATGACATTTCCCTAGCTTGGTGCTATTTTCTGGTAGTTTAATTAATATTTCACTAGAGTCATTTAAGGTTTGGAATTAGTATTAGCGACTTAGTGAAATATTAATTATAAGGTGGATATAAATGTTTTATTGAGCGAATGGAAATATAAGTTGAAGTTTTAATTGTGGTGCTCACTTGGGAGTTATTAGAATGATTTATAAAGTTGCCTTCATTTATTTTCATATTATAAGTTGGCAACTTATATTATTTTTACAAGTGAGTTTTATTAAGTGTGAGCGTTGGGGAAAAAAGAATTGTTTTATTTCTTTAAGTGAGCACTCATTTAGTGGAAATAAATGTTCATTAAAAGCCCATAAGACCATATATTATATTTTATTGTTTGGGCATGCACGGGAAAGCAAATATTTAAAGAGTTGAATGCTCATGGGGAGGATTATGCAATCTGAATATGAAATTTTTTTTGGTGAACCAGAGCTGTTTAGCTTGATTCATCCAGGGTTTTTAACCCATCCATTCTACTAGTTTCGGTAGTGAAACATCTGCCCTAGTCAGTTGGGAGTGATTTTCATTCAAAGGATCCCCTGTGCGCAATCATGGAGTTCTTTGATTTTGATGTTTTCTGAAACTGTTTTGGATAACAAATGTTTTTGTTGTGGTTGAGAGCAGATTTTTGTATTGTGTGAAGTTATTGATGCAAAGAAGCCAAGACATTCGATTTTCCCATACAGTTGTACCATTCCTGCTGTAGTCATACTTTCCTGAAGGGGGCTGTACCATGGCTTGTTGATAAAATTACAAGTGCTGAGAATTGGAGGGCGTGGGAATGAGGTTATGTCATTTTGTGGACAGGAAAAGACAATAGCATAAAGGAGTAGGTTGTGAAAGGAACCGTACATGCTATGTCTATCGTACATCCCCAAAATGGGACGTGAGCCTTACAAAATGATTCACTGCCTTTTTTGGTTGCCTATTAACTTCTATCTAAACGCCAAGGTTGATAATACATATTGCAATAGTAATTAAGGAAGACTTTCATTTATTTCAAATGTTAAGAGCATTTAGGAGGAATTCTGGGTTGCCATACCAGCGAGGACAGAGCTGGTAATCTCTGTTGGGTAGCCAATCTGCTTTCTCAGTTTTTATAGTATGAGTTGGATGTGTTCTTGCAGTGGTCTGTTCAATTGGGTTCGAGTTTGTTGAGTTTCTGGAGTGTTTTGGGGAGCTGTTGTGGGTTTTATATTGTTACAGTCATCAGAGTTGCTACAACAAAGTATACAGTGGATTAGATTTGTCTTCAGACCTTCCTTATCAGTTGGGAGTGCTTCAACAGTGGTAAGAATCCTTGAATCTCAGTTCTGGGTCATTACTACATCTATTTACTTTGATTATAGCACTTTCTGGGTAGTTTGAAGTCTAATTTTTGCATACTATAACAATCTAAAAATATTATCAGACACAAATCTTTTCTGGGTGCATTGCTAAGTATTATGGATCTATCTCTTTGAATGTAACATTGGACAGTTCACCGCTAGTCTCCTACTTTTACTATTCATAGCCCGTTTTGGCATGAACAAGCTAGCATATTGACCCATTGGGTTTGAGTCAAGCTTAGACATTCTGCAAGTGGCTCTCACACATTCCCACTGAATAAGTGGATGTTTATGTTTATTACACTAGTAAATTATTGTTGTAACTAAGACCACCGTATGCTCTCACCTTGCCCTCTTCGGGATCTGGGTGATCAAAAGGTGTATCAAAGTTATTTGTGCAAGCAATTTCAGTTAGAATATTTTGAAAAAAGTAGGGTGGTTATTACATCTAGTTTGGGAAGAGCGTAGACACAAGCCTTTTTTGTACCTAGAAACATACATGGAGTATAACCTTCATTGCAAAGAACAGGGTGGAACAGGGAGATGCACCAAGAAGCAAATAGGGCATGTGTGAGTTTCTAGTTTTACAACCCTCCCTTCAATGTGGTGAAGAACTTGTACTAGGCAAATTTGATGACAACATTGACAATTGCAAGGAAATGGTACAAGGCATCCTCTCCAAGAGACTTAAGTGGTAAGTTGCTCTAGGATGATATTAAAGATGCAAAATTAATTTTGGAGGAACAAAAGAGGCAATGGCAAAAGTTTGGATGCTATTTTTTTTAATGGGTGGATGGATGGAAAGAATCGCACCTTCTCAATTTTTTGGCAGCTTCAAATGGTGAGATGGTTTTCTTAAAGTCAATTAATGCCTCTAACAAAGTAAAAAATGCAGAAACTTTGAGCCTAATGTTAGAGCAAGTTGCCTTAGAGGTGAGCATGAAGAATGTGGTGCAAATTATCACTGACAATGCAACGGCATATGTGGCGGCTGGGAGATTGCTTCAAAAGAAGCATTCATCACTCTTTTGGACCCCTTGTGTGGCACATTGCCTTGACCTTGTTTTGGAGGACATAGGAAAAATTGATTGGGTGAGACTAATTGTAGAAGATGCAAGAAACCACACAATATATTTATAATCACCCTTGAGTTCTTAGTTTGATGAAAGATCACACAAAGGAGAAAGAGATTGTGTGACCAAGTGTCACAAGGTTTGCAACTAACTTCTTAACATTGCAAAGCATTACTAGTTTGTTGACATCGTTGAAACAGATATTTGTGAGTCGAGCATGGCTAGACTCACCATATTCAAAGAAGGTTGATGGAGAGAGGACCGCAAGGACAACTTTTGATAATGTCTTTGTGAAGAGAGTTGTAGAGATCATCAAGGTAACCTCAATCTTTAGGTTAAATTTTAAATTGAATTCTTTATTTTTAAACTTTAAAAGTACTTAATTTCATTGTAAATTTGTAACTTTAACTTGTTAGTACTTGTAGGTGTTGGAACCCTTGGTGAGAGTTTTGTGCTTGGTGGATGGGGATCAAAACCTAATGGGGTACATTCATGAGGCCATGGATAAGACCAAAGAGGCCATTTGAAACTATTACAAGGGGGATACAGATAGATTTGATCCATTTGGAAGATCATTGATCAGAGGTGGAACATTCAACTTCACCAACCCATTCATGCAACAGGGTACTACCTCAACCCCAAGTTTTTCTTCTCCGATAACTTCACAGATCCTAATGGTGAGGTTATGGGGGTCCACCCAACATGCATTGAGAGGATGACACCCAAGGTTGAGGTGAGGGACCTCATTATTTTAGAGTTGCAAAGTTACAAGCAAGCTAGGGGAAAGCTCTTTTCTTTGCCACTGACTATCTGAGGAAGATCCACCTAAACACTAGGTAACAAAAGCTGAAGTCTTATATCTTACAAGTTACAAATTATAATTATTAATAAAATATTGCTTGCTTAAAAAACTTTTGAATATCTTATTTGTAGGTTTTTGGTGGGAAGATTGGGGTAGAAATACCCCAAATCTTAAGAAGTTAGCCCTCCGAATTTTGTCTCAACCTTGTGACGCTTTTGGTTGTGAGCACAATTGGAGTTTGTTTGACACCATTCACATGAAGTGTAATAAGTTGAATCAATAATGTCTCAATGACCTAGTTTTTGTGCAATACAACCTTTGGCTTCGTACAAGAAAAGTGCACAAACTAGAGGAGCCTATTGATTTAGATGACATTGATCCCTTTAATGATTGTACCGCACAAGATGAGGAGCCTTGTTTATAGAAGAGGAGATTGTTGATTTCAAGAGGCAAGCTATGGAGGATGTGGTTGTAGTAGAAGTAGGAGAGAGTGGATTGGATAATATTGATGTGGTTGAGGAGGAATCATTGCCATCTAGTAGCAAGGTGGAGCCACAGGTGTAGCCTTCTAGGTTGAGTGAGGAGTCATAGCCAAGTGCAAGGACTAGACCCTCGCACCAATATTTCACTAGAGTGGGGAAGAGGACATTGTAAAATGTTGTGATTTCTAACTTGCTTAGATATGCAATTTATGATGATAATTTTCAAAGACAATCATCATAAATTCATAATAGTTATCGACTAACTATTGTATCTACATGATGATGTGATTTTGTACTCTATATGTATTCAAATCTAATAGAAAACACTTACCCAATATTTTATAGACTCATTGGAGACATTTTGTAACTAAATTTGGCATAAAATTTGTTTTTTTTAAGAAATTTAGTAATTTTTTAAGTTGCCGAGTTGGAAATTTTGTGTCCACAAGTCCTAGTCAAGTCTGAGTATGCAAACTATAGCTTGTATGATCCACCAAGTACACTAAGAATGTTGGAAGGTGGCAATCAGATAGAGAAACATTAAAGCAGACATGCATAGGGGAATTTTCAAAAGGAAAATATTGCCAATGGTAACCCTTATTCAAGTAGAAAATGACATTACAATATTGCTCTTAAGTATTCGTTAGTGCATTATAACTATGAATGACCATTTCTTGATGTAATTTGAGGATATCAACTTGAGGGCAATGCAAATATTAGGGATGGAAACAAGTCAAAAGCAATAGGTGCAGAAAACAAAATTGAGTAAAGTGTTTGAAATATCAAAGAAAGATCTATCAAGTTATCCCAATTACAAATGTTATTAGAGCTTAAATGATTTTATTGAATGTGTCAAACAAAGCCAATTTGTTGTCATCAAAGCGTCCACAGTACATCTTTCATGTCTAACACTGCTACACTACCTTAGAGGTTAATGTGTATCTCCTATTTAAGCCACCCTTCTTTCTTTCTATGCTACCAAACAGGCTAATGCCAATTGTACAATCTTGGCATTCCTTTTTTGCAGTCCTCATCACATGTTCATTGTTCTTTATCTTTATATATATTATATGGTATCCTCCCTTACCCACTTGTCATTTTTTTGCAAACTAGAAATACATCTCCATCTATGTCATCATTGCTTGTATCCCTGTTTTCCTTTATAAATCTCATTTTCCTGTAGAAGGAGCTAAAGAATTAATTCTTCAACTTCCTCATAATAACCTTTTGGTCCCCTATTGTTAGAAAACTAAGGATTTAATAGACTTAAATATTAGGAAGACTACTAGTCTATGTCAAGAAAACAACTGGCAAACAACCGCGTTGCCCAAGGGAGTGATTAAAGGGTCCAAGGATCTTATGGAAAAAAATAGAATAAAATCAACAATAAATTAATCAACTTGCTTTAGCATCAATGAGCCACTTTAAACATCCTTACCCTTTAGTATGGATGGAAGTATTAGTACTATTTATCCTCCTTTATTTGATGAAAGCTCACATTTTGGAATAAACTAGTTTCATTTTAATTGTCAGGTCACAACCGTAAGCCAGCAAGCTTTTAATCTATGTGGAAGGATATACTCATAAACTGCATCCATACTATCTCATGATTGTGTTTTCTATGATTAATACATATGGATAACTATTTTGCCTGGCACTTTTTATGATACTCTACTTGGTTTAGTTAAATCCACAAAACAAAGTCAAGTCAAAAAAATTCTCATTTACATTTGTGCTTGACAAAGGTTGCAAACCTTCTGATCTCTCAAATATAAAATATGTCTTAGGTTTAGACAAATGACTTGGCACCACAAATTCAATGAAAGCATACAGGCATTTCACTTTCTTTGTATGTACAAAGTGTGACATTTTTGTACCCCATTTTGAGGAGAATTAAAAACCAAGTTAAATGAGAAAATCTAAGATCTAGTGATTGCTTTATGAAGAGCTCTTATTTTTTCGTTTTCAGGTATGAGGGCAACACAACAGCAGGTATATATATGATAAGAAAAGAATTCAGAGTTTACCTAGTTACCTTAATCTGTTTCTTGTAATGTAAGTGAGCAGAAGACTTACCTCAATTGCATTATCTGATGTTACATTGAGTAGGACACCTTGGTTCTCAAGAAACTACAAATATAAAAAGAAACTCTCTTTGTAAGTAAATCCTCTATTTGAGCACAATCATAAAACATAAATTCAATACTGAATCAATTTAGAAACACAAAGTATTGAGAAAAAGATCTTGAAATGTTGGAGGTAAACAAAAGCATGGCAATGGCAGCAAGCGAGTGAGCTTTATAAAAAAATGTCAAACAATAAAAGACAACAGCCCTAGAGGATTCAATTTATCATTTTGGATACAAGAGTTACTTGTAATATATCAACATAACTAATGAAACAAATTGAACTGTGTTTATAATTAATCATCTCCTCTCCTCTAGACATTTTATTTTCTAAGAAACAGAGAAATGCCATTAATCCTTAAAAAACTATTCCCTTTTAAGATTTTTCCATGTACTAGCATAAGAAAAGAAATTATTGTACTCCATGAACATGGCACTAAAAGTCTTGATAATAATTCCTGCTGCCCGGAGAGGCTGCGTTATACGCATTTATGTCATTATATTCAAGTATAGAATGAAAATTACTAATAACCTGAATGGATCTCTTTCTTAGTTTTCAGACCATACTAGGGTCGTCTTACCCTAGTCATTGAAAAGGTTAGCAATCTCATTTCGAATGAATCTATCAAGCAAATGCTAGTTAGATTACCAACAATCTTGGCATGCTGCTACATGAACTTGATGGAACAAAGAAAATAGAACTACTAGAAGCCAATAGACATCAAATTCGAAAGTGATATCAAGACCATATAAAACAACACCGAGAAGACGGAAAAAGAGAGCAATGCCATCAAAGGAGTTTATGAGTTTTGGGTTCATAACTAATAAGAACCGACTCATACCCCCTATTAGAAGAATTCCAAAAAGGAATGACATGGTCAAAAAAAAAACTACAAAATCGGAAAAAGAACCAAATATTTGGTAGTGTTTTATAGAGACAGGTGAAGAAGATTTTGTGACAAGTAAATGAGAGATTATGTAATGTCCCCCATCTAGCCCATTGGATCAGTGGACAGGGATTAGCCTATGATCAAACTCCCGTAGGCTAATGGAGATGTTTAGGGGATCATTTCAGGGGACTTACTATTTATAGTAAGTCGGGAGCCAGGCACTTGCTATTTATGGCAGGACAGTGTGGATGGTCATGGCACAGGAATTCATGTTATTTAAGGGCCCAAGGTATTATAAGTCGATATATAAGCTAAATTAAATATTTAAATTATACTATTCGAAAGTTAAGTTACTTTAAGTCATAAAGTAATATTGCTTTATAAAATTAAGTTATGACTTAAAGTTGGGCTACTAGGAGGTGGGCGCCCCTCATGGAGAGATAAGGGGTTGATTTATAAATTAAAATAATTAAAAACACTCTCATCTTGGGCCTTGAGGAAGAAGAGAAACAAAAAGGGAAAAAAGAGGCTCATTTGGTTATGCGAAGATTATTGATTTTGGCTCTCATATTGAGACTTTCTTGTGCTTTGGCTTAGAGCTTGGCTCTAGGGTTTGGAGATCGATTTGTGGAGATGAAACCCTCTGCAAAATCGTCTTTCTTCATGTATGAAAGATTGCATCAGGAGAGGATACTTGGAGGCTTCATCCAGAGGATACTTGGAGACTTCATCCAGAGGCTTCAGTTGGGCATTCAATGAGATATTCCGGTGGAGATTCAAGCATGGAATGAATATAGTAGAAGATTGAAGAGTTGCAGCTGTTCATAAGACAGATTGGATGAGTTTTCTTTGAGATTAAAGGTTGTTTCAGACTTCTTTCTGCAGGCCATACATGTCCTAAGTTGGTCGTATCATATGGAGGGTTGTATCTCTACCTAGCAGCAATTTGTGTGAAGTTTTTAGTGGTTTCTTTATTCAATTGTGGTCGCCTATACCTTGCAATCATGTCTGGTCCAAAACAGTGATAAAGGGAGGGGTTGTGAGAGATTTGTGACTGATTTTATGCTACAACAGAGGCCGTACAGTTCAAAAAGGACAGCAGCATTTGTTGGTGTTATTTCCTCCTTGATTGTGGCTGCAAATAGGATTATTTGAGGCGCCTAGGGTATGTTGATCCTCAACACATGATTGTATTCAAAGATCTATCCATTTGCTAATTGTAGGAGTTCATTGCTGCCAGTAGTGTTGATCCGGCTACAGCATCCGGACGAAGTTAAATCTTGATCTGGGTATGTTATTGTAATTCATATTTTGGCCAAATACAATCTAGGTCTTCATTAGTTTGTTGTTATCTCTTTTAGTTTTTTCTGGGTTTTCAGTATATTGTTTATATTTTATGTATTTCATGCAAACTCGCACATGCAAACAAAACTCATAAACCCTAAACACCAAAAACAAACAAAAACACCAAAAACATACAGAGGAAAAAAATATACCAGGGGTGTATGTTACAGTGGTATCAGAGCAGAAGATCCTGCCATCCTGTGATACAGATACAAACATGCAGTGAGATTTGAGTTATGTTACCTATGTAGTCTTTGACACACCACTACAATACCATGAGAAACAGGTTACAACAGGAAACACAGGTACCACAGTTAGAAGAACCAGAGAATCCAGTACCAATTACAGATCCATTTTCAAGTGAAATTCCAGTGCAGGTAGAAGAGATGGGTGACAGAGAAAATGAGGAACCTAGCATGCATGAGATTCTAAATGCACTAAATAGAAGTCAGTTGGCTATGGAGAGAGAAATGAGGGAGTCATGGGAGGAGTTGAGAGAATCACAGGCAGAGTTGGCTCATATTTTTGAGCAGTTGGCACCCCGGGATGGAAGAAACAACAGAGACAATAACAACAACAACAATTACCGTGACATAAACAGGAACAATGGTGGTGACAGAAACAGGAATAATGGTGGTGATAGGAACAGAAATAACCCAGGAGGTGATAGGCACAATGGTGACAAGGCCAATGGAGATAGGAATAATGGGGACAGAAACCATGATGATAAACACAGGTATAGGGATGATGAGGGTGAGGCATCGGTCACCAATCGGAGAGCTTCACAGCTTACAGCAGGTGATAGACCTGGTATACTGACTCTCCCACCCAGGAACCAAGTTCCTGAACAAGATGCTACTCAGTTGGAGTTTCAGGATGAAATCTTGAGGGACTGGCGGGCATCGAGTGCCTAATTCAGAGCTGAGATGACATTCGGGGAATACTCTGATCTCCAGATGAAGCATAGACCTCGCAGAGGAAATAGACAGTAGAACCAGGAGTTACAAAAAAAAGTTAGTAAGATGACTGTCTCGTATTTTGATGGTTCTGGTAAAACCACCACAAGAGCTTGGGTCCAGAAATTGGACAGTTACTTGCAGATTAGTCCTATGCCTGAGGAGGATGCTATAACTTATGCGGCTTTACATTTGGAGGGGACTGCGCATAAGTGGTGGAGTAACGGGAAGGTTACAATGGGTCATGATCAGATTACTTCATATGTGGAGTTTACTGCTAGACTGATCGACAGATTTGATAAAAAGGATCCCGAATTGCAATTCAAGGAGTTGGCATAGCTGAGGTAGAGTGGATCGGTAGACTCCTATATATCAGAGTTCTAGGACCTATCTGTTATGGTCCCAGACATCTCAGAGCATAAATTGGTTATCTTATTTATAGATGGACTATCAGACCCATTACGTGGGTGGGTGAAGGGCATTGACCCTGCATCTCTACAGGAGGCCATAAAGAAGGCCAAAGATATGGAGTCGGTAGTTTGGAGAAATAAATTTCAGTCTAAGGGCTTTCCACATAGAAAGGATAAGGAGAAGGACAAGAAACCCTTCCAGAGGGATGTTGACCAATCCAAGGATAAATCAAACAGGTTGACAAATGACCAACTCAATGAATACAGAAGAAAAAAGCTTTGCTTTCACTGCAAAGAGCCATGGGATCCCTCACACAAATGCCCCCACAAGGCTAAGGCCAAATTGATAGAATACTATTCAACTAAGGAGACACAATCAGAGGCATCAGATTCACCTTCAAATCAGCATTCAGACCATGAGGATAGTGGGGATGAGAGAGCATCACAACACAGTGTTGGTAGTGATGGGACTCTTGCCCAGCTTTCTAGTTTTCAGAAAGTTGGCTCTTTCAGGGTGCGTGGTGTACTTGGAGATTAGCATATCATCACTCTCATTAACACAGGGGCCACACATAACTTTATCGATGAGGGGTTGGTAGCTCGACGTGGGTTGCAGGTAGAGGAATTCGAAGGCTTCAAAGTTATCGTAGCCAACGAGTTCAAAATGCAGTGCAACAGGAAAATCTCTGGGTTGAAGATTATCATGGTTGAGTATGAGTTGGTTGATGATTTCTATGTTGTTGGTATTGGGGATACAGATGTTGTGCTAGGCATGCATTGGATGAGACAGCTAGGAGAGTTCACTATGAATGTGAACAAAATGGAGATGAAATTTGAATTTAAGGTGAAGAAAATATTTCTCAAAGGCTTGTCAGATGGTGGACCACGAGTAGTGGGCAACAGAGTGCCTTATCATGCCAGAGTCCCCACCACAACCAAAGGGCAGTTATCATCCAGACATTCAGAAGCTCTTGACCATGCACAACAAAGTGTTTGGAGATATACCTCCAGGAGTGCCACCAAATAGAGGGATAGAGCATGTTATAGAGTTGGAGGATGGGACCAAGCCCATCATGATTACCCCCTATCAACATCCTAAGAGACTTAAGGATGAGATAGAGAAGACGATCAAGGAGTTGCTCGAGATGGGTCACATACGGCCTAGTAAGAGTCCCTTTGCTTTTGCAGTTGTTTTGGTCAAAAAGATGGATGGGACAATCAGAATGTGCATTGACTATCGAGCATTGAATAAGAAGACTATTAAAAACAGGTATCCTATCCCCCGCATAGATGAGTTGATTGATGAACTCCATGGGGCTTGTTATTTCTCCAAGATAGATCTGAGATCAGGGTTGTTGTGACCAAATCACACATCACCCCATTAGAAATAGGGACCCCCTTTTTTTAGAGCTCTGTGCTTTCAATGAGATTTTGATGATGTCCTAGGTCATCTTCCTCTGCCGATCCGGTAATGATTTCCTCTTCTATGATCTTTGGTTCATGATTAGGAGGCAGATGAACTTGCAGTGATGAAGAATTTTGGTCAAATCCCATCTAGATAATGAACGTTGAGATCAATCCTGAAGTATGTTTGAGACCCTGAAAAGACTAAGTCTGGAGCCTGAAATCCTGAAAATCCTGAAAAAATGGCTAAGTCTGAAATCTGGTGAATCCTCCAAATTCTAGATTTTGCATGTTAAATCCGGTGGATTCGAGACCTATCTCAAACATCCTGAAAGGTATATTGAAAAATATTTAAAGTATAAGAAATACTTAAATATATTTTTCAATATACCTTTATCCTCACGACCCTGAAAAACGCCCGACTCTTCCAGCGGATTCAAAAAGATTCATCTAGTGCGACGGGGCATCTAAGTGGCGCAAAATCATGATGAAAAAAGCGCTTTCAATTACAAAACAAGATGAGGATTTCCAAATCATCATCCAATGCGCCCATCTAAAGCATAAAGGGAGACGAAAATTTTAAAGGATTTCAAGCCTTCAAGTGATGCGATTTTAGAAGATTTCCACGCCTTTTGATGCGAATTCCAGAGGATCTCAATGCCTTGAACTAATGCGCTAAGTCTTGATGATTTCAATTGATGAAGTGAAGCGCCAAAGCATGAGGATTTCAATCAATTAAGTGATGCGCCCAAACTAAAACATCGTGGTGAAGGAAAAAGACTTCAAAACACTTAACCAATGCGAAAATCAAAAGTCAAGTCTTGGAGCGAATTTTAGAGGAAATTAAAGATGTTAAGAGTCTAGAGGATCCTCTATACCTCAACCAATGCGCTAGGATAGAGGAATTAATTCCAAAATGTAAATTTTTGAAGAGAATCTAGAAGATTTGGAATGCCCCATCCAGTGCGCCACTTGAAGAAAAGGAGAAGTCTTAAAGTTTTGAAGTTATGAAGGCTCTAGCTAGAAGATTTCGAGGTCTTAAACCAATCTGCCAAAAGTAAATCCAGAGAATTCCTAATACCTATCTAATGCGACCTAAGGAGGAGGGATTTTAGTTGAGATTTGTTACACATTAAGGGTTTTTTTTGAGGATCTCCAATCCTTCAACTAATGCGACATCATGGAGGAAGATTCCAAGTGCTTGGAAGGAGGTTCATCATAAGGTTTAAATCGATTTTCAAAAGATTCTAATGTGATGAAGTAGTGCGCCAAAATTTAGCAAGGAAGATCCTTTGCGCTTGATAGGAGGTAGACAAGGGAAAGAGGTTTCAATGTAATAATCCAAAGGATTCTTAAATCCTTATCCAAGGTGAATTCTTAGAGGATTCTTTATTCCCCATCCAATGCGCCATACAAGGAGCAAATTGAAGGTGTCAACCAATAGGGAAATTCTAGACATCCAACCACGGCAAGCACTCCAAAATCCAAGGTCAAGTCTTAAAGGCAAGTTTAGAAGATTTCAAAGTCCTTATCCCAAGCACCAACATCAAGCATGATTTCGCTAAAGATAGAAGAAGGAAAAGTTCATCTAATGCATCTAAGTTTTGAAGATTCCAACATAGGCAAGTGATGCGCCACTTCAAGGATCCTTTGTCTTCTAATCCATATGCTCAAACGACGAAGAAATCAAAAGTGGCAACCAATGCGCCACACATGAGGAGGAGTATAAGGTTTGTTTTGGAGATTTCAAATTCTCAATCCAAAGCGCTTAAAGAAAGGAGGAATCCAAGCATGAACTAATATACATATTATTCTTCACCCTTCAACTGGAGCGCTTAACCTAGGAGTTGTTTAAAATTTGATTCATTTTGCCAAAGTAAGAGGAATTCAAATTGCATAACCTATGCACTAAAGGTGGAAGAAGGTAACATATTTCAAAAACACCACTTTGAAGAGGATCTTAGCACCTTGAAGTGATGCGCCACTCTCTTGTAAGTGAAAACAAGTTCAACCAAAGCAAATTTAAAGGAGATGCGAAAGAGGTTTTAAGAAGACTTCAACATGCTCATCTAATGCGAAATGCGAGAAGAAATTCAAACACTTGATTCAACTTGATCCATTCAAACACTTAATTCAAGGAATGCAAGGAAGATCTAGAAGATGTCATCCAATGTAAAATCAAGAGGATTTTAATTCTTTATCCAATGCGATTTGTAGAAAGTAAAATGGAGTTGTGAAGGGAGAATTTCAGGAGGATTCATTTACCTCAAACCAATGCGCCCTTTAAGGGAATTCGATATCAACATCCAATGAGAAGTGGTGAAAGAATTCATCATGCTAGTCCAACAAGAAGAAGATCTCCAAGCACCTATCTAGAAGCGCTCAACCTAGAAGATCGTGAAAACCCCAACTAATGCGCTTAAAGAGGAAGTTAAAGCATTTAATTATTTTATCTAATAATTCTCGAAAAATACAAAGGTTTGCATTGAAGTTTGAGTCACATTCAATAAAATCAAACAAAATTAAATGTTTTTCACTACATTAAAGAGGGTCGGCCTAGGTATTTGAGGAGTTTTTAGAGCAAGTTGTGTATTTATACCTACTATTGCTATCATTTTTATCATTTTTAAGGAGCAGAATCACTTTGAAGGAGCAGATTTGTCTTCAAGAAGCAGCAATAAGAAGGTTTTATAAAAGTGCAGATTTGATTTTTATTTGGAATTGGATCAATTTTTTGAAGGCATCCATTTAATTCAGCTTATCAAGTAAGTCTGATCTGAATATTTTCTGATCTGATTTTCTTCCTTTTACTTCCTTAGATGCATTAAAATTGTTCAAGTATTGATAAAACTTAAGAGGATAAGTGGATTTTGATAGATTCCTTGAGTCTAGATATTAATATTTCATAATTATAAAGGAGAAATCATAAATCTAATGCATTAAGGTAGATGAAGTAGAGTCTAGATTGTGTTTGAAATTACTTATTCGCGTCAAGTTTGCAGGACCATGGCAATGACTTCCAAGGAGAGACAAGCGAAGATCCGGATGGATGCTAAGGGGAAAATTCCTGAATCAAAGCTCGTTTCAAGGTGGACAAATGTGGGAGACACGAATATGGGCAATAGCAACTTAGAAGATATCAAGTCAGTCCTTGAGGAACCCAACGGAGGTAGTCTTGCTCGAGCCATCATGAGGAGTGGAGCTATTGAAGCTGCTTGTTTTCTGCCAGCTTTGCCGTGTTCAGAGATGATCATTGAATGTGTCAAGAAGTATGACGTAGATACAAGACAAATTACAGCCAAAGATGAAACAATATTAGCTTATTTGCAAAAGGAGGCAGTTGGAGAGACTTTCAACATTCCAACTAGGGAGAGAATGATCAGTATTTCGATACAACAAGGTCGGCAGGAATACAATGTTGATTCAAAGACAAAGTTGCAGGAAATAAAGAGAGAATGGATGGCCAATCCATCTATGAAGTTCAATATGAATAATCCTCCACAGTTTCATAAGTCAGATTTTCATCCTGAAATTGGATACTTGATTATGTTTCTCAATAGGATGACAGGAATGCCGCAATCTGCTATCTTTCAGCCTTGGATGTACTCTTTCATCAAGTCAGTTCTCAAAGGGAAGATGATTGATTGGGCTGGGCTCATCAGTCAGAGTATACATGAGCAGTTCATCAATTTTGCTAAGACCAAGACTTTTTATATGAGTTCCTATGTGGTGTACCTTCTCGCAAGAAATGAAGTCTATTCAGGTTTGACCAAAAGAGGAGAAGTCGGAATTGGGCCTAATAAGTACTTATCGCATCAGTGTTATCCTCAGTTACACCTCAAGAGTTTAAATCATTATACAAGGTTCAATGATGCGTTTGCTATGTTCATAATGAAGAAACTAAGAGGAGAATTTCATAAAAGGTTGTCAAATGCAGCGAGAGAGTTCATTTCAGCATATGGACACTGGGATACTCAGCATGAAAGGTACACTTACATAAGGGGTTTACGTCATATCCATACAGATTACCAAGATATCCAACCAACAGGATGGTAATGTTAGAGGTTACAAGGCAACTCCTGGAACTCATCAGGCTGCAAAAGTTGAAGAAGGAGGGATCCAGTTTCCACTTCTTCTTGGACAAAATCTAGAGTGTCCATCATTGGCAGCAGCTGAATATTCTGAGATAGAACTTCAGGCATATCATTTGCAAACTCATGGCACGAAGAGGCTTAACTTTGATCCTTTTCAAGTTTGCTGGAAATATAATAGAGAATTTAAGCATGTCAAGCAGTTGGAAGACCACTGGGCCAGTGCCCAAGATGAAGATGATCTTCGAACACTTCAAAGTTCGAGACTCACCTGGGATTTAGTTAGAGCTTCCAAAGTATTCAGGATACCAGATCAGTTCACTGAAGATGATACTATGTTGATAGATGAATTTGATAAGATAAAGGATTTGCCTTATACAGTTGATTGGTCAAAAAGGGATGTGTCCGAAGAAGAATTGATAAAGCCAGTCTTGGCCATGACACAAGTATGTATAAATCAACTACTGCAAGAGATGAATGATGAAGGCCGAGTTCTTACTTACAATAAGATGGATGAAAGAGAACCAGGACAGCACAGTACACATAGCAAACTACAACACAGTGGAAATGATCAAAGTGATAATCCAGCTAGAAAAAGGAAAAGACCTAGTCAAGATCAAGGAGAATCAAGCCGGAGACCTCAAAAGAAGAATAATCTATCTACTTCATCTAATCCACAGGAAGGTGCTTCAGATGTTCAGAATCCAATACAAGAGATAGAAGTTATAGAAGAAGTTGCCTTGATTCCATCCGAGGAGATTCATTCAAGTCCCACTGTCATAATTGAGGAAAATGATGTTCTTGATCAAGATGAAGTAGGTCAAGTAGAATCTGATGAGGAAGTAGCTCGTGTACAACACAGTCAAGTTCAAAGACAGCAAGATCTTTCTGCTTTTCCACCTTGGTTGAGGCAAAGGATTGAGGAAAGTACAATTGTAGAAATTTATCAGCTTGCTCCAGTTGAGGAATTGCTTGTAGATGCACAGAAGAATAATCAAAAGAAGAAAGCAACAGTCTTTTCAAAAATCACTCAAGATTCTGCTGGAAATAGAAAGGTACATGTAGCTGTTCCTAGAGTTGACAAGGATTTAGAAGATATGGCACCTGAAGATTACAATATGACTACTATTGGAATGAGTCCAATCACAAGGGAACAGGTAGAGGAACTGCAAGAGTCAGTGAATAGTGTAAGAATCATGTTAAAGCAAGAAAGAGAAGCTAGGTTGAAGGTTGAACAAGATTTCAATACATTGAAGCACTACATTCAGCAAGTCATGCAGCCTATCCAACAGAAGGAAGCTACTCCAATTCCTCCGTCTATTCTTCCACAAGAATCAGTGTCCCAAGTCGAAAATATGAGGACTTCATCTCAGGTAATGAAAGGATGGGTAGGAAAGACGGAAGAGAAGGCATATACTCACCTTGAAGAAATTGTGCAATCTTATGATAGAGTCATTAATCTTAAGGATCGAGTTTAAGTTTTATTAAAAAATTGTGCTGAGTTCAAACCTATCAAGGAGCAATACATGCCACAACTCAAGAGCTTAATGGAAGCTCCATTAGAGGATCTAATTCATGATAAGGTGATTGATCAGGATACTCCTCATGACTTCATCACTTGGTATTTCTCCTTTCACAACAAGGGGCAACTGGTTGATAAAATGGAGGTAGACATGTCCAGAATAAGAAGTGTTCTTCTAAGAACAGAGAATCATATATACACTGCTTTGACAACAATATGTAATCCTTATGGAAATGTTACTATTGAAAACATGAAGCAACAAGTTAAGGCATTCTATTTTCAGTATGATGGACTTGATGAGGGTCAGCTGGATAGCATATTCACACTTGCATTTCATCTTGGAGCGAATAAGTCCTGGATAAATGACTGGGAGAAGACACTTGGCGTCTATGAGTCAGATGTGGCAGTGGCAGAAGGATCCATTAATGCGGCGACAAGTGTACCAATGGAGGATGTTGCTCAAGTTGTGTCTAGATTCATTGCATCTCGTAGTACTACTACATAAAAGGCACATGATGTGGCTTCCTTATCTTCTTGGAAAGCGTGCCTTTGTTCCCTCCTCCATTGCTTCTTTCATTTAATAAAGATAACCTCCTTCATTTAATAAAGTGAGCCTCTTTCATTTAATAAAGGAGAGTTTGTTACAACTACTTGTGATGTGGCTTGATCTGGTCCATTGGCTTGGCCGACCGATCTTGACCCTTCATTCCTTTGAGGCCTATAAAAGGGCTCCTATTGCTCTCATTTGTACGGTTGAAATTTCTGAAATTGTTGCAAGAGCTCTCTGAGATAATAAAAGATTCATTGCTTTGGTGATTCTATTTGTGTTTCTGAGTGTTGCATGGTTTAGATTTTCAAGCGAATATTAAGTTATAAGTTTTCTTTAAGTTTATGTTAGTTAATAGAAGGTTTCTTTATTGTTTTGTGGTGAAATCTATAAGTTCATACCATTTGTAGTTTGTGGCTTGCAAATTGCAGTGCATGGTTAGTCTGAACAAAATTGGACATCAATTTGATCTTTATGTTTGTTGAATCCTTTATGAGCATAAGCGATTTAAACATCTTGTACACCCCAGAAGATCGCACCTATCTTGTGTAGTTGTCTATCTTGGCGAAGCAGGATCTGGTTTGGTTTCACCTAGAGCAGTAAATATCCTTACATTTAGGATTAGATTAGTGTTTCTAAACTTTACATCTTTTGTCCCTTTTTTATCTATTTAGTTAGAATTAGAACCAAGAACATCAATTGCCAAATCATACGCCATCGTTTGTAGTACTTAGACTCTCCAGTATCCCCTTCCATAATCATTGAAACAACAAGTTTACTTGAACAATTGTGTAAGTCCCTTTGTGTGTTAACAGCAAAATCATACTTAGTCACTGAGCTATCTCTTACAAACTCATAAGAAAGGAACCTTGGAGTCATCTTGTTTGATCACATAGTTCAGCATTCGAGAGACTTTGCTCAAGAGGGAGTTAAATACTTTGTATTTCACTCTAATTGTTGACTTGTCTAAAAACAATCATCAACAAGGGTACCATCAGATTCGCATGAGGGCAGAGGATGTAGAAAAGACTGCTTTCAGGTGTCATTACGGCCACTTTGAGTTTCTTGTCATGTCATTTGGGCTAACCAATGCCCCTGCTACCTTCCAGAGTTGCATGAATCAGATTTTCAGACAACAACTTCGGAAGTTTGTATTGATCTTCTTCGATGATATATTGATTTTCAGCAGGAGTTGGGATGAGCATTTGAGACATCTGGAGGAGGTGTTGAGTATTTTGGAGAGTGAGTCCCTCTATGCAAAGGAATCCAAATGTGACTTCGGCATGACTGAGCTACTTTACTTGGGCCACATTATCAATGCTGATGGTGTAAGGGTAGACCCAGAGAAGATTAAGGCAATTGTAGATTGGCCCCTACCCACAAACCTCACACAACTGAAGGGTTTCTTCGGGCTTTGTGGTTTCTATAGGAGGTTTGTAAAAGGCTTCTCACAGACAGCTACACCTTTGACAGATTTGACAAAGAAAGGAGCCCTTGAGTGGAATGACAAAGCTCGGCAGAGCTTTGACCACTTCAAGCACGTAATGTCTACTTGCCCCGTTTTGGCGATTCCTGATTTCACCAAACCATTTGAGTTGCAGTGTGATGCTTCTGGAGAGGGAATAGGGACAGTGCTTATGCAGGAGAAGCACCCGATAGCATTCGAGAGTAGGAAACTTCGGGGTGTCGAGAGGAGTTACTCGATGTATGACCGAGAGATGTTGGCCATAATGCATGCATTGGCCAAATTCAGACCTTATCTGGTTGGTGGGAAGTTCATCATAAAAATAGATCATAACAGCATAAAATATTTCATGAACCAGAAGGATCTGAATCATAGACAACAAAAGTGGGTCAGTAGGCTCCAGGCCTATGATTTTGACATCGAGTATGTCAAGGGGAAGAGGAATGTGGTAGCAGACGCTTTGTCTAGGAGACTCCACTTGTGCTTAGTTGGGGAGATATCTGCTGATTGGAGGGAGTTGATTGCAACAAAGTATGCTAAGGACCCTTAGGCAGGAGGACTCACTGAGGGCACTACCAGGGATGATAGATATTCTGTGGTGAATGATTTGATCATATACAAAGACAGAATATTTTTGGTGCCTAGTTCTCAGTTTAAGCATAAGGTGATAAGAACGTTCCATGATACTCCAATGGCTGGCCATCCTGGATTCTTCAAGACTTACAGGTAGATTCGGGAAAGGTTCACATGGAAAGGACTCAAGGAAGAGGTACTTAAGTATGTTCATGAGTGTCCCATTTGCCAACAGAATAGGCATGAGCATACTTACCCAGTAGGTTTATTATAGCCATTACCTATTCCCAATCAGAAATGGGAATGTATCTCCATGGACTTCATTACAAGGTTGCCAAAGTTCAGGGGAAGGACTGTATTTATGTGGTAGTCGATAGACTCACCAAATTTGCACATTTCTTCACCATTTCAGCAACTTATACAGCCGCTCAGGTGGCTGATTTATTTTTCAGGGAGATATTTAGGCTTCACGGGACACCCAGGAGTATACTCAGTGACAGGGACAGCAAGTTCCTGAGTTTGTTTTGGTAGGAGTTATTCAGGTTATGTGGGAATGAGTTGACTCTTAGTACCAGTTACCACCCACAAACAGATGGCCAAACAGAGGTGGTGAACAAATGGGTGGAGGGGTATCTCTGTATCTATGTTTCGAGGCAACAAAAGGCTTGGATCAGATGGTTGCACTTGGGGGAGTACTACTATAACACAACATACCACATGTCTATCCAAATGACTCCTTTCAGGGCACTATATGGTTATGATGCCCCATGCTTCACAGATCTCTTACATGGTGACAGTCAGGTGCCTAAGGCAAAGGATCTTTTGCAAGAGAGCCAAGACATAGTAAAGGAACTCAAGGAGAATATACAGCAGGCACAGAATCAGCAGAAGCTTTATGCTGATCAGCACCAAGTGGAGAGGAGTTTCGAGGTTGGAGACATGGTGTATTTGAGGCTCCAACCCTACAGGCAGTCCACTCTTAAGAAGAGTGGAGCAAAAAAATTGAAGCCCAGGTTTTCTGGTCTATTTAGGATTATCAGAAGAATGGGTGAAGTGGCATATGAGCTTGAGCTGCCAGCAGATAGCAAGGTGCACAATGTGTTTCATGTTTCCAGGTTAAAGAAAGCTCTTGGCCACAACGTGATTCCTTCAATTGAGCTTCCATCATTGGATGAGGGGAAGCTAATTTTGGTACCAGAGGCTATTATTGACACCCGAGAGAGGAATTTGAGGAAATGGGTCATCAGAGAATACCTGGTAAAGTGGAAGAATTTACTAGTTGAGGATGCCACTTGGGAGAGTGAACAGATATTGTAGCATCCTGAGCTGAGGTTGCTTGAGGACAAGCAATCTTGGGAAGGGCAAACTGTAATGTCCCCCATCTAGCCCATTGGATCAGTGGACAGGGATTAGCCTATGACCAGACTCCATAGGCTAATGGAGATGTTTAGGGTGTCATTTCAGGGGACTTACTATTTATAGGAAGTCGGGAGCCAGGCACTTGCTATTTATGGCAGGACAGTGTGGATGGTCATGGCACAAGAATTCATGTTATTTAAGAGCCCAAGGTATTATAAGTCGATATATAAGTTAAATTAAATATTTAACTTATACTATTCGAAAGTTAAGTTACTTTAAGTCATAAAGTAATATTGCTTTATAAAATTAAGTTATGACTTAAAGTTGGGCTACTAGGAGGTGGGCGCCCCTCATGAAGAGATAAGGGGTTGATTTATAAATTAAAATAATTAAAAACTCTCATCTTGGGCGTTGAGGAAGGAGAGAAACAAAAAGGGAAAAAAGAGGCTCATTTGGTTATGCGAAGATTATTGATTTTGGCTCTCATATTGAGACTTTCTTGTGCTTTGGTTTGGAGCTTGGCTCTAGGGTTTGGAGATCGATTTGTGGAGATGAAACCCTGTGCAAAATCGCCTTTCTTCGTGCATGAAAGATTGCATCAGGAGAGGATACTTGGAGGCTTCATTCAAAGGCTTCAGTTGGGCATTCAATCAAATATTCTGGTGGAGATTCAAGCATGGAATGAATATAGTAGAAGATTGAAGAGTTGCAATTGTTCATAAGATAGATTGGATGAGTTTTCTTTGAGATTGAAGGTTGTTTCAGACTTCTTTATGCAAGCCGTACATTTCCTAAGCTGGTCATACCATATAGAGGGCCGTACCTCTACCTAGCAGCAATTTGTGTAAAGTTTTTGGTGGTTTCTTTATTCAGTTGTGGTCACCTATACCTTGCAATCATGTCTGGTCCAAAACAGTGGTAAAGGGAGGGGTTGTGAGAGATTTGTGACTGATTTTATGCTACATCAGAGGCCGTACAGTTCAGAAAGGACAGCAGCATTTGTTGGTGTTATTTCCTCCTTGATTGTGGCTGCAAATAGGATTATTTGAGGTGCCTAGGGTATGTTGATCCTCAACACATGATTGTATTCAAAGATCTATCCATTTGCTGATTGTAGGAGTTCATTGCTGCCAGTAGTGTTGATCCGACTACAGCATCCGGACGAAGTTGTAAATCTTGATCTAGGTATGTTACTGTAATTCATATTTTGGCCAAATACAATTTGGGTCTTCATTAGTTTGTTGTTATCTCTTTTAGTTTTTTCTAGGTTTTCAGTATATTGTTCATATTTCATGCAAACTCGCACATGCAAACAAAACTCATAAACCCTAAACAGCAAAAACAAACAAAAACACCAAAAACATACAGAGGAAAAACATATACCAGGGGTGTATGTTATAGATTATGGCATGGAGAGCTGGATAGGTGAGCTCGTAAGGAGCCAGAACAAGTACAGAGAGGTCAGTTCTACTAGAAGCAATGAGGTTTATAGGTTGAAAGAGGAAAGGAAGCTAGGCAAAGCTAGTTTAATCAAAGAAGGGTTATACAAATTAGAAAACCAAGATCACCATTGAAACCATTGTGACAGCCAAATCAAGCATGCATCAAAGCGAGCCCAATACCCAAAATAGACAAAAATTACCAAAACACACAAAAGAAGTTAAGCAAGACCTTGTTTGACATTACAATAGGTGTTACTATTTGGACAACTAATGGTCAAGTTGACAAAGGATACTAGCTAAAGTACATACCAACTAGTTCTACTAGAGGAGATAAGGGTTGTAGGTTGAAAGATGAAAGTAAGCTAGACAGAGCTAATTTAATCAGATAAGGATTATAACACTTGGAAAACCAAGCAGATAAGGATTATAACACTTGGAAAACCAAGATCGCCATCAAGGCCATTGTGACAGCCAAAGGAAGCATGTATCAAGGGAAATCTAATACCCAAGAGAGAGAAAAATTACCAAAGTTCACAACAGATGCCAACCAAGACCTTGTTTGAAATTACAATAGGTGTTACTATTTAGACAACTAGTAGCCAAATTGATAAGAGATACTAGCAAAAGTCATATCTAGCAACCATGAGAGGAATAGCTGTTAAATTTTCAGACCATGGAAAGCAGCATCTACACTCAGAGAATGAACCCAACCTGCAAAGTAGCTTAAAATAAAAACTCCAATCAAAAAAGTAGATCTGAGTGCACTAATCTATGAAGTACAAACGCATACTGTTGAAAATATGAACAACAAATACTCACAAATCTGAATCTCGAAACTGCGTCTATCTTTTTATTAAAACTGAAAAAATTACACTGCACTAATTCAATACTCAAACATGCACTCTCTATCTGCTCTCTATCTCTATTGTTTCAGTGGCATGCCCCAGGTCTCTTTTTGTAATATGCTACCCCAAAAAAAAATTCAAATTTATACAATCTTTCAACAAGGTTAGCACAATATTGCAACCAAACAGAACCTCCAGACTTTCTGGTCGCCAAGTTCCCAATATGGGCGAGGTGAGAGCATACAGTGTTTTGGCTTTCAAATCAAAGCTTACAAATTAAAACTAAATACAATCTTTTGCTAATAGCAAGCATCTGCTTTTCAGCAGGCATCCACTTATTCAGTGGGTGAAATAAGAAAGATAAATAATGTTCAATCCTCCACACTGGTGGTAAACCATCCAAGGGTTACAATATGTGCTTACAACAAAATAAAGATTGCAATGCTATCTATAGATTGCAAACTAAACCTAGTACCCCTAATTTGCACAAAGTGTCACAGCTGCAAATAGTTAGAGAGCAAGCCAAATGGAATCATGAATAAAGCCAACATAAGAATCTTAGAATCCACTATACATGTACCACATATGAAGAATATGGAAGAATGCCCTCGGATTCAAGTCTTCAAGCATTGTTGTAGCTGTTCTATAAACTGCAATTATCATATCAGCATTGAAAGCTCCTTCAAACTCAGACCCAAACCCCTTCTACCATACCCAAAATGCATGCAATACTAAGGGCAACTTCTAGCACAAACCAACCTCTCAAAAAACTGATCCAGTCCTATTAATAATCAATGTTTCAGAAGCCTTGTTCAAAACCCAGCATAAATGTCTACTGCTGTATGGACATTTCAAGTTCATTCGACTCATGAAATGCATAGAACATCAGAATTTCCTCTAATATATTAATATTACACTATAAACTCCAAGGCGCCCATCATAAATACTTTCAATGACATATTAATGGGTCCTAAGCCAAGCAAATCATCCTCCAAACGCTCACGCCATGCTGGTATAGTCTTAGCATATTGTACGACAGCATGATTTCTTTCAAACCCATGGAATCTACTCATAGAAAGCACTCAAATTTTTTATTAAGACAAACAGACACCGACCAATCCCCAGCAGCACCAATCTCTATCCAAATTTGATTCCTATGTGCAGTCCGTACGGCCTGCATAGTACGTCCATCTATGATAATATTCAATCTTCATGAAAACATCAAAAAATCTAATTGGATGACCTTTATCAGGCGTCTCAAATAGTTAGCAACTTCCATGCAATCTTTCCACACATGCAAGCATAAATCAATGAAATACCCATCATCACCTTCTGTAATATGTACGGCCTGTAGGCAGGAAATACTTGATCAATCCATATCAAAACTTTATAAGAAACATCACCATATTCTTGCAATTCTAATAATATCAAGTGCCAAACTAAAATCTTCCAAAACTATGCAAAATCCATGAAGCTCTATGGCAAACTCTATATGAGCTTGCTCCAATCCGCCTTCAGCACAATGGTGATTCCTATATGAAACTACACCCAATCTACAAGAGAGTTTTCGTCCTCAAGAGAATATAGAAGAACTCACAAGTTCAATCCGTCTGCAATATTATCAAATCCAAAAGCCCCTCCAAATGAGCACTCATTCTCTTTGTAAAGGCACTTTAGGAGTTACAAAGAAAATGAATTATTTCTTGAAAATAATAACCTTTTCCCTCCAACTTAAATAATTCTTTTTTTCTCCACTTAAGTGCTCACTTTTAAGTGCCTCAATAAAATAATATATTTCCCCTTTCCAATGATCTATAACACTTAAATCACTTTTTTATTATTTCACCCTTAGGAACTTAAGTGAAAATAATAATTAGGATAGCTCATTAAATATTACTTTTTGCAGAAAATCCCAAACTTCATTCAACTGCCAAATAAACTGAACCAATATGCTTTGTAGGGTTTGGGATGTGAAACGATGCCTTCCGGGTGACTTTCCAAAAATAGACAGCTCCTCCAAGAATCTTGGAGAGCAATCCGGGAGGCCAATCAAACTTATGAAAACATCATTGTAACCCTGGACATCCACTGAGCTCAATGCCATAGAAAAATAATCCATTTACACAAGGGAAAACCATTTTTATAATTAATATTACACTAAATTGCTATAATTAATCACAACCTTAGGCAACCTTAGTGAAATATTAATTAATTATCTGCATAGTAGTCCCAAGCCATACAAAGCAATAGAAATGCACTGATTAAACAACTTCGACCATCCCTTGGTGAAATTGAAGACTTGAGACACAACTGCTCTGCAGACTAAACCACGACCACTCCAAGAACATTGGAGTTCTCCCAAACATGTCGGATAGCCTCCGAGGGACTAGGAACAAGCATAATACGCACAAAAACCTATGCGCCAAAAAAGGGACATTACAAGTCCTCCCCGCTCAAGATTGCTTGTCCTCAAGCAATACATACTATCCAACAGAGATACCTACATGATTAGCAATAATATACCTGGATCCCAAATCAATCTCAAGAATGTTCCACACCACTTCTGTTGCACCACTTTGATGTATCCGTGAACTGCACAACTGACACTCTGCATACAATTCTGGATACCTCCAGACTTTCTGGTCACCAAGTTCCCAAGATGGGCGAGGTGAGAGCATACAGTGTTTTGGCTTTCAAATCAAAGCTTGCAAATTGAAACTAAATACAATCTTCTGCTAATAGCAGGCATCTGCTTTTCAGCAGGCATCCACTTATTCAGTGGGTGAAATAAGAAAGATAAATAAAGTTCATCCACTTATTTAGTGGGTGGATAAAGAAAAATAATGTTCATTCCTCCACACTGACGGTAAACCATCCAAGGGTTACAATATGTGCTTACAACAAAATAAAGATTACAATGCTATCTATAGATTGCAAACTAAACCAAATACCCCTGATTTGCACAAAGTGTCACAGCTGCAAATAGTTAGAGAGCAAGCCAAATGGAATCATGAATAAAGCCAACATAAGAATATTAGAATCCACTATACATGTACCACATATGAAGAATATGGAAGAATGCCTCGGATTCAAGTCTTCAAGCACTGTTGTAACTGTTCTATAAACTGCAATTATCATATCAGCATTGAAAGCTCCTTCAAACTCAGACCCAAACCCCTTCTACCATACTCAAAATGCATGCAATACTAATGGCAACTTCTAGCACAAACTAACCTCTCAAAAAATTGCTCCGGTGCTATTAATAATCAATGTTTCAGAAGCCTTGTTCAAAACCCAACATAAATGTCTACTGTCGTACGAACATTTCAAGTTCATTCAACTCATGAAATGCATAAAACATCAGAATCTCCTCTAATATATTAATATTACACTATAAACTCCAAGGCGCCCATCATAAATACTTTCAATGACATATTAATGGGTCCTAAGCCAAGCAAATTATCCTCCAAAGGCTCACGCCATGCTGGTATGGTCTTAGCATATTGTACGGCAGCATAATTTTTCAAAATCTGCTTTCAAACCCATGGAATCTGCTCACAAAAAGCACTCAAATTTTTTATTAAGACAAACAAACACCTACCAATCCCCAGCGGCACCAATCTCTGTCCAAATTTGATTCCTATGTCAGTCCATATGGCCTGCATAGTACAGCCATCTATGATAATATTCAATCTTCATGAAAACATCAAAAAATCTAATTGAATGACCTTTATCAGGCGTCTCAAATGGTTAGCAACTTGCATGCAAGCTTTCCACACATGCAAGCATAAATCAATGAAATACCCATCATCACCTTCTGCAATATTTATGGCCTGTAGGCATAAAATACTTCATCAATCCATATCAAAACTTTATAATAAACATCACCATATTCTTGCAATTCTAATAATATCAAGTGTCAAACTAAAATCTTCCAAAACTATGCAAAATCCATGAAGCTCTATGGCAAACTCTATATGAGCTTGCTCCAATCCGCCTTCAGCACAATGGTGATTCCTGTATGAAACCACGCCCAATCTACAACAGGGTTTTCGTCCTCAAGAAAATATGGAAGAACTCACAGGTTCAATCCGTCTGCAATATTATCTAATCCAAAAGCCCCTCCAAATGAGCGCTCATTCTCTTTATAAAGGCACTTTAGGAGTTACAAAGAAAATGAATTATTTCTTAAAAATAATAACCTTTTCCCTCTAACTTAAATAATTCATTTTTTCTCCACTTTTAAGTGCCTAAATAAAAGAATATATTTTCCCCTTTCTAATGAGCTATAACACTTAATCACTTTTTAATTATTTTCACCCTTAGGAACTTAAGTGAAAATAATATTTAAAATAGCTCATTAAATATTACTTTTTGCGAAAAATCTCAAACTTCATCCAACTACCAAATAAATTGAACCAATATGCTCTGTAGGGTTTGGGATGCGAAACGATGCCTTCTAGGTGACTTTCCAAAAATAGACGACTCCTCCAAGAATCTTGGAGAGCAATCTAGGAGCTCGATCAAACTTCTAAAAACATCACTGTAACCCTAGACATCCATTGAGCTCAATGCCATAAAAAAATAATCCATTTACAAGGGAAAACCATTTTTATAATTAATATTACACTAAGTTGTTATAATTAATCACAACCTTAGGCAACCTTAGTGAAATATTAATTAATTATCTAAATAATAGTCCCAAGCCATTTAAAGCAATAGAAATGTACTAATTAAACAACTTCAACCATCCCTTGGTGAGATTGAAGACTTGAGACACACAATTGCTCTGCAAACTGAACCACGACCACTCCAAGAACATTGGAGTTCTCCCAAACATGCCGGATAGCCTCCGAGAGACTAAGAACAAGTATAAAGTGCACAAAAATCTATACGCCAAAAAATAGACATTACACTTTTATACAACAAGAAATCTCTAGGGTTCACAATGAAAATACCCAACTCAGTGGATTGCCTAGGCTAGAAGAAGAAACTAAAGCAAAAAAGCACTAAAGTGCCTTCTTCTAAAATAAGAACAACAGCTTCTCTCAAAATTTAGAATCCAATCTAAATATAAGAAAACAGCATACTCTTAAAAACAGAAGAGATCTGTGACCAGCTAAAGATAGGAAAAGCTAAAACAAAAACTAAAAAACTGACTGCTGTGCTGTATTAGGAGAGTATGCCCTGCTGAAAGAAAACAGTTGCCAAGCAACAACTACAAAAAACTAACAGTAGCCAATGATTGGTACATGGAGAGAAATTCAATTGTGTTAGATCTAAGTTGAAAATGAAATTTGAAAATTAATTTAATTAGAGAGAAAACAACAAAATTTTTGCAGAAATCTTAAATACCAAGCAGGGAACAATGACAAAGTCAATGCATAATACAAAAGGTTTAAGGAGAAAATTTCAAAGTCAATGTATAATACAAAAGGTTTAAGGAGGAGAACCTTTCAACAGATGGGTTGACGAAAAGGTTTGTGATTGAACAATTGTGGCCAAAATACTGCATGACGATGAAGATAGTACCACCAACAACATGATGCCTATGACACAGCTTTGAATTTAAAAAGTGAAGATAAGGAGAATGCAACAGATACATTAAGTGACGCTAATAATAATGCTGAAGTCTTGCCAAAGCCTACATCCATATCAATGGTAAGAAAAGACGTGATGACAATGTTCAAACACCTGAAAGAAAGACAAAGAAACATGTGCACGACATGCAACAAAGATTGCATAACTAATTTTACAATTTGCAAAGTCAATCTTGGGTGCTGTCCCTATCAATTGGTTACCAATTCCAACAAATGTTCAAGCTATGAATAAGGAGGACCAACTATTAAATCTGAAAGCCTTGATGAAAAAAGGGGAAGATTGAATTAACTGACATTGTGACCACCAAATATTGGGTTGATGATGGTATAACAATTTGACATTCAATATACAAGAATTTCAGTCACCTAACGCGTAGATGTCAGAGGTACACTTTCATCGTGGACTTTGGAAGAATATGTTCTTTGTTCACCCCCTAAGATTTTCAAAGTCATATTTTAACCTGCATTAAAAATTTGGTCATTTTTGAGTCATTATGCAAGTCATATTCTACTCATCCTTTGTCATTATCATCGCTTGTCTTGTCCAAAATCATCTTCCTCTTGTCAAATTTCTAGTCAGTAATTTTATTTGAGACATCAGATGTAGATTACCACCACAAATTGAAAACCGTCAATGGTGGTTTGCAGCTGGATTCCTTGGGTCCAAAATCATAAACAACAATTCTGATTCCACTAGATCGATAACCAATAATGACAACCTTGCGAGGTGTCAGACTACAAACCCCTCTAGAGTAGTCTGGCGTAAGCATCTTTGTGTTAACATAAAGCAGGCAACCTAGTTTCACAGGGGTGATGAGGAATCAGCCATATCAAGATCACATTTCAGAAAGGAGGACATTTGAATATCAGTTTTGAACTTTTAAGAGTCGTTTGTGATGTCAATAAAATGCAAACAAATGCCCTAGTCCTATTTTCATAGAAAGCTCTCACCATGAAGACTGAAAAATTAAGTCAAGAATATGCAGTTTTGGCCATGATACTCACATGGAAATTTGATTGAACAAAAAAGGAGAATTGAATGAATTTATGAAAGTCTCTAACCAGAGGCAATCTTTACATAGGTTGCCTCAGTCCATTTAAGATCTCCTCAATGTCAATCTCATCTAAGAGGATGTCCGAGGGGCAATTTGAAAGATTGTTATCTTCTAATGATTAAAAAAATAATTATTTACTAATAAGAGGTTGATATAAGTAAAATAATTAAATATCTGCAAAAGGAAATTTAAGTGGAAATTCAAAGAAACAACAAAAGGTAAGCAATTATAAAAATAAGTTATGACAGATGCAGTGGCAATCCAAATGTATATAAAAGCAAGACATACCATGTAGTTTATAAAACACAAGTTGGCCTTTGTCTCTGCCTTCCACTTGCATTCTAATGCAAAGAAAAGTTACAGTCTTTCTTTTTAATTAAGGCAGGACTTTATTAATAGTTAAATTAGCAGAAGTAATCACATGAAGTTAATATTCCCGCCTCTGCTGATGAATGCAACATGCTAGAAACTGGTCCGTGTTTTGTGGGACAATTTCTGGCATGAGAAGAAGGTGGTTGGGCCATGTTATTGAACTCTGAAACTAACATTCACCTTCCTTCATTATCTGCATAGAATGGATTTTGTTGGTTTTGTTAAGAGTGTGTGATAGAGACGGGCGAGGTGGAGAGATGAGCTGCAATGAGAACCTAGCCAACAGTAGATGCCAGATACCCTCACCTCCAGTGCAGCAAGTGTCACCGGACCAGTCTTCGTGAGTTCGTTGTAAGGTGGCAAATCAATTGTGTGAACTTTGTAAGGCAGTTGGGCCAGAGCCTATAAGGGCAAACTTGGTGCTGGCATAAGTTGGGTCGCAACGGGTCAACGAAGCAGATGCACACATTGGCACTGCAGGAAAAGTAATCGAGTTTTGACATTTTGTAGATTATTGAATCCTTGGCTTGCAACCCCGCATATACTTACAAGTATAACAGTTATGTAAATCAGCTTGTACTTGTTTGCTTTCAGTCATTGTCTTCAATGTGTGTGTATCCAAAAAGGAAAATTAAATTAAGAAAATGGTATTTGTTTGGGCAGGTGTTGAGCTGCAAGTGGTATTACAACTGAAATCTGTGTGAAAGACATTCAACATCTTCCTACACGTTCTCATTCTTCAGACTGAGATATTAAGTCACGTTCCAGTTGAAATAAGCAGCAGACATGTGAAGGGGTGCAGGCAGATGTAAAGTACCTGAATTTTGTTTTTGTGTATGACAAAGGAAAAATAAGCAAAATCCCCATCAAATAGATTGGCATCACTGTTTTGGAGAGCCAAGGGGCAGAAGCAAAGAAGAAATGCCTTGCTTCCCAAGTGTCCATGTGTTGCATTTCCTTGAAGTTATGTCTGGGGAAGAACGTTTGAGCTGTTCATAATATCATTTTCGGAAAAAAAAAATGTTGCTAGAAAAGTATATTTTAACACATGCATACAGCAAGAAGTTCAATGTCATCGTGGTGGAACACATGTCAATAATAAGAAAATTCAATGTCTCCAATTCGTAATAATTTGACTGTCTAGAATTCGCGGATTTTGATTTGGACCTCAATCCATCTAGGAAGGAATGGCAAGTAGATATAAGTTGGGAAGCTAAGGAGATCCACCCACCTACATATCCAATTGGGAATTCATTTTCGACCAAGGTGGACAAAGAGTGACTCGCCTACATGAAATGATGCAGAGAATGTGCCTATTGTTGCTAAGCCAACGATCAAGAAGAAGCCAAAGATTAATAATGCCATCAAACAACAAGAAAACAAAGAGACAAAACACCCTCCTCAGCAATAAGAATAAGGAGCCAATTTGTACAATGGAAATTTTTTGTGAGCTTCTGCGCTCATGCAACACGATAATTTCTCCCCCACCTGAGTACTAGATATAAAAAGCATAATCTTGGGGAACGTCCTGGTACCATTTTGGGCCACGATCATAGAACACATCCTAAAAGAGAGACTGTTCAATTTAGGATAGAGGTGTAACTAAGTTGTTATTAACAATACTTTGATGCCAAAAATGGACAGCAAATTAATCAAGCTGCAACCTTAACTCTCTAGATCCAAGGGAAGTCAAGCTGCAATGCATATATTCGAAATTTGACGAAAGTTACATGTTTTAGATAACTTATGCCAAGGTAACACGGCAAGCAAAAGCAAGGAAATTAACCTCTTTTATATTGTTGTATTTAGAGTTGCATTGGTTGGTGCATCTGGGCTGGGTTCACTCGACTTGTCTTCATCCTGTGGTTGCTACGAACGGAGGTCGACCACCGGCAAATCAAGAAAGAAAGGTTCATGGGCGGATATCTAAAAAAGGATCTTGTATTGGTTCAGGGCAATAGAGTGGGCTACTATTCCACTTGTTAGGCTTCGTTTTCTTTGAATGTGTAGATGCAAATTGAATATTAACGGAGGTTCATAAAGCCAATATTTGGGAAACACAAAAATTTAAGAAGTGGTTTTTTCTGCTCATAATGTTGCTAGGATGGATGTACTTTGAAAGGATACTAGCGATGATAGTACCAATTTCTAAGAAGTTAACTCTCCTTGCATGTGTGCAATAGGGCCTCGTTATGGTTGCTAAGAGGTTAGTAGTTCTATTATTTCTCGTGGTCCTCGGAGACGAGTCCCCCCTCCCGATTTCTGCCGCACCCGCCTAAGAGGACGTCTCGGGGACGCGGGGACGGGGACAGAATGCCCCGCCGTCCTTGTCTGTTAGTTTGACTCGGGGACGTCCCAGGGACGGCCCCTCTACAAGGGGAATGTCCCTCCGATAGGGGACGCTCAGACGTCCCAGGACGCCCAGCGGTGCCTCGCAAGAAAACAAAAAATCGTGGCTGTCTTACACGCGATAAACCCTAACGGCGATATTAAATATGAGCTCACTCTTGATTTTCCAGAACGATGATTTTAAATGTCAAAATATTTAATCGGACTTTCACTCGCTGCGTGGGCTTTTTATTTTACTTCCCGTGACAAACTAAAATCTTTTACTTATCACTATAATTTTTATTAATAAACCCATGATACTAACTTTCGAGAAATGCTTTGGTTTGTTATTGCTTGCCAGGCCCACCTTTTTTTATGCAGATAATTTTAAATAAATAAGATCATGAATCTTCTTATTACGTGAAGATATAATTTGAATTTAATCCTGGTTAACACTTGCAAACAGTGCGTAGATGGTCACTTGATTTAATTCTCGTGGCCTCTGATATTTGTGCCATTCAAAATGTTTTATGGCCGCATACTCTTTTATTGCTATGCGAGTTTTCTCCACACAGAACAAGTCGTAATATCATGTTCTCTTTCCTTCACTGTGGATATATGTCATGTGTACTGGCTTCTTAAGCATCTTTAACAGACTGCGCCCCCCAATGCTCAGCTACTCGTGCTCTTGAGAATTTGCACTGTGCTTCTTCAATTCTACTCTGGCCTTAAACATTTCGATGCGATTTTTATACATGCCTATTATTATATAGCTGTCCCCTCGTCTACGTAAAATTTTGGAAAAATTTTGCCGTGGGAAAACCGTCCCCCATCCCGGAAACTCAGAAAAACATTGCAAATAACTAAGTGGAGAATAACTCAAAGAAACATTGCCAAAGCCTGCAGTAACAAGTTTTTGGTCTGGGTTAGATTGCTAGGATGTATGTTGGAATATTGGGACGAGGAGATATTTATGGGAATTGCCAAGGTTTTTGGGCAGTTTGTTGGGGGCAGATGCGGCCATGAAATTCAAAAGATGTCTGTTGTCTGCTATATTTTGTGTGTTTGTGGAGGCTGATAGGGTGCTCCCTTCTAGGATTACCTTATTATCCAAGCTAGGAAGTTGGATACAGCATATTGAACTTGAGCACTCTCTTGTTATTTGCCATTGTTGTCACAAAGTGGGTCACACCGATGCTGCTTGTTTAAGTAGTAAGAGGCATTATTCCGTCTAAAAGAGAAAGGAGTGCATGACCTCCTTAGAGGTGCGCCTATGGAGGGTAACAAGGGGATTTTTGAAGATAGTAGAGCTGTGATGAGGACTCCTTCATCGGAGGTGCGAAGTGATAAAGGGGTTGATGACCGTAGAGCTATGATGGGGACACCTTTGATGGAGGTGCGATGTGATACAAGGACTCTAGGTGGACCTTTGGATCTTCCTCGTTCTTCCACAAAGAAGAGATCCGAGTGAAAGGATTTCAAGTACGAGATGTTTGAAGGTACTCAAAGCTCCTTGGAGCAATTCGGTTTCAAACCACTCTGAATTTGGGTTGGTTGCTTGTTAGGGTTTCTTGACCTTTGTTTTTTTTTATGTTTTTGATTATGGTAAGTAGGGATTTTAAAAGGGCCCAAACCTTTGTGTTTTCTTGATGTTGTGCTAGTGTTGTACTGTCTGTTTTGTGGTGGTTTTTTATAGTATTGTTGGACTTTATTGCTTTATCCACTTTCTTGTACAAGGATCTAGACCCTTTCAAAATCCCTGCTTACCATAATAAAAAATAATCAAAAACTAAGTCAAGAGTAAATAGGAAGAGTGGCTATGAACATAAATGGGTGACATTTTAACCATGTGAACTAAAGAATCCTTCAACTACGGAAAGATTCTTGCATTTTTTAACGATGGGTTTAAAGAAATCACCTAGTTATCGCATTGAGCTAGAACTAAGCAACAGCAGTTTAAGTATGGTTTTAAAAAAGTACCTCCTTACCCCATGGAGCTAGCACTAAGCAACAATCTTAATATTTATGAAGAAAGACATACAAAACGAGACATTCTGAACATTGATTCTGTTTTCATCGTCTAAAGCACATTCTGAACATGGAACTTCACAATTGCCAAACAACAAATGTAACAGGAGAAATAATCTTGGGATGGCTCATCATATTGAGTACCCAATATTCACTTATCTCTCTAACAAGACATTTAGTTTCTCAATTTTCATAGGTTGAAGTACTGATAAACACATATGCTAACCTGCAAAAACTTGCAAGAGTTTGGGTTGGCAGATTGTAATAATACTTGAGCCTCGTCACCACCAAATAACTTGATTCTGCCATCCCTTCAAGCAAGTATACAACAATACATTTATTTTCTTCAATGTATTAATGCATAAGAAGAAAGCATGGTAAGTAATGTTAGAAGAATACAAACTCAAATCTTTTCTGGGAGAGGAAAATCCATTGTTGCCATCAAGGCTTGTATTTATTTACATATAATTTAAGAGCATGCGATAGCTAGTTAGGATTGTACTAGTTACGACTGTTGGGAAACTCTTATTTTACAATTTGAATAGCCTCATTTGTCTTAAATTTTCAAGTGACGTTGACCCAAAATACATGAGAGCCCCACTCAGTGATTGAATACATTGAAATTAACGCAAAAATTAAAATAATTTTAATGGTATTCTGAATAACATCAAATTGTAGTAGAAGAATATTGAAGGAGCTGCCTCATTTGTATACATTTTCAAATGATGTTGACCCAAATACATATGAGTCCCACTCGGTGATTAAATTCATTGAAATGAACGCAAACATTAAACTAATTTTAACGATATATTCTGAATAACATCATATTGTAGTAGAAATTCCAAGTAAATAGAATTCAAGTTGCACCATGACAAAGTGAGCATTTATTTAAGGAATGGATAAATCTTTATCCACAAGCAAAACATGATCCTCTTTCTTATTTGAATCTCAATGAATAGATTAATTCGTAGTGGAACTTTTGTAATTAAAAAAGTACTTTGGTAAAGAAAGTTTCATCAATAAAAATACATAGGCAAGCTTTTTCATTTTTGCTTTTGGATAGAGGAGATCGTAATAGAATCCATCATCCAAATTTCTTTGATAATGAGAAACATGTGTATCAGTACAAAGAAAAAGAAAATAGAGAAAATTGGGGAAAAGTGCGAAGATGACAGATTATATTATCCTCGAAACATCTTTCCTAAGCTTACAATCACCTTAGCATAACTTGTTATTGTAATGGGGAATTCAAATTAAAAAAAAATGCACACAACTTTGTATGCAACAATGTGTTTAATATATGATGTGCCATTTGGATTTCATGTAATCAATGGTTCTTAAATTGCTTTGCTTGGATCTGCATTAGAGGATAGCCAAAATCTAAATAGTGCTAAATTTTTTGAACGAAGATTTTTGCAGGAAGACATTTAGGAAAACTTTTCCCGTAGAAGTTTTTATTTTTATCCAACCTGAAAACATTTATTAACATCAAGCATATTCAACTCGTTGGTAATTACACCACAAAGAACTAAGGTTTCGTATAAAGAGGCTGTAAAGATTTCCTTAAGAATGTTTCTGGTGATCAAGTTCACCTTATTAAATAATTAATTTGGAAAGTCTGGAAAAGGCCAAAGAATCTTCTCAATTATAGTACATTTCTCTCAATTTCCAGAACAGTATATCAATAAACTGTCTAAGTTAACAAAGCCATCAACTACTAAAGCTTCTTTATTTCAAATAACTCATAGAAAAGCAATCGAAGTAGACAACAGTTCAAATTTTGGAAGGACAGTTATTGCAAATAGCAATTGAGAGAAAAAAAAACAAATTGATTGATAGTTATGCAATTTTCTTTGTTGTCTTGGCTTCCAGATCTATAAGGATTACCATACAGATTTTTGTACAACAAAATCCACTTTCTTTCCTAAGTAAATAATTTCCGAATATCAGTTATAGAGAAAAAAATATATATATTCAAGGAATTAAGAAATTATTGTTTAAGTCATATTATATATTTTCAAGATGATTTTGCTTTAGGTCAGGGACCGTAGGAGGGTCATGTGAGCATTCAATGAAAGACCTCATACTCCAATTAAAGCTAAAATGTGAACGTTATTATTTTAGGTGGCGACCAAGCCATATGCCAATTTGGTGTATGAGACCTTCATTGTGGAAGCCCACAAGAGGATTTAATTCCTTTTACCTTGTTCAAATTTTATACCCTAGAGTTTATAGATGTTATGACTAAGCCCCTAAGTAAATCAAAATTTGTGTGGGACCAATAGGATGATACCACAATTTAAAAGATCATAAGGGAAGAGGTTATATAGTATCATAGTAGTAAAAGTCTTTTTCAAGAACCAATTAGTCAAAATAAATAAATAAATGGGATTTAATCAGGAAAATATTGGGTTAAAGAAAATTTAGAAAAAATCACCATAGAAATAAGAAAAATGTAGAAACCCTAAATTTTTTTTACCAAAAAACTAAAAAATATTGGAAAAAATTTGAAATTCCAAAAATCACAATTTAATTGTGATCGGTAATGTTTCCCAAATTTTATTGTGATTTTTTGGTCAAACTCATTGACACAAATTAGTGAAAAAGTCTGTTTTCCTTGTGATCTCTAATCCCTGCAACTATAGTATATAACATTCATTCTCACATTCATACTAATGACACCTAGATGAAACTAGTTTACATCAAAGGCTATTGTTGTGTCTATTATTATGGTTAAATTGTTGTTTCTGTCATAGAATACTCATGTAACATCCTAAAGACAACCACCATGCAACACAAGGGGCCAATTTACATTATGGGAATTACATTTAATATAAGTACTCCTAAAATGTGTTTATAAGACTTTAACTTAAAAAGGTTTTATCCTTACAAAATAAAATAAGGGCTAATTTATAAAGTTTATAGTGAATATGCAACATATACATTAGTATGTGTTAGAGGCCATATGCAAGGTATATTAATAAATGCATTCAATATGTATATGAGACCATAGTTCACTGACTTGGATTCGGAGAGTACTCGGCAAGCCCAAAATTTCCAACTCGGCAAAAACTCGGCAACTTAAAAAATACTTAAATTTCTAAGAAAACACATTTTTTTTGCAAAATTCAATTACAAAATATATCAAATGAGTATAAGAAACCATGAGGAACTATTTTCTATTAGATTTGATTTGATTCTTGAATACATATGGATTACAAAATTGCATCATAATGCGAAGCCGGGTACAATAGCTAGCTGGTAACTGATAAGTGATAACTAATATGAATTTATGATGATTGTCTCTAAAAATCATCATCATCATAAATTACATACTACAAGTTGTAAATTAAATCATCATCATAAATTACATACTACCGGAACCCAAAGTCCGAGTTGTAAGCTTATTGGAGTTTAGGTTTTGTGATGCATATTGCATGTTGCAAATATGCATTTGGACCCTGAAGTCTAAGGCGTAAGGCCGTCGAGGTTCAAACTATAAGTTACAAAACCGAGTTGTAGGTCTAATGTGCTTGAATGTCAATTGCATGACTTGAGGTTGCCTTTAGACGTCGTAGTCCGAGGATAGAGATGTGGAGGTCAGGTTTTGGTGTATCTGACCCCTAAGTTTTTGTAGTGGGATCTATAAGTAAATGTGCAAATGGTGGGATTGTAGAGGCATTTGGGAACCCTGAATCTCCTTTAGTCCTTGTTAATTGATCTCGTCATTATGACATATATAGTGGCCGAGTAAGTCTTCTGCTTGTGTAGCCATGCTTGGTGCATTGGTGTGCATGCTAGGTGTGTCGTTGCATTGTGTCTTGACACCTTGTGCACGTAAGTTTGCAATGTGGCATGCTTAGTGTTACATTTGTATCACGAAAAATTTGTTCCCCCTGAACGGGGGCTTGGGGCATTACAAATCAAAAACGGCATTAGTGGTAGATCTCTAATGAATGGATTAACAAAGGTTATGCACCAAATGAACAAAAGTATCACAACCATGAATAGAACCCTAAGCACATTGGTTCTATCAATTAACAAAGAATGCAAATCAACATGACAATGAAGAAGAGGGTTGCTACTTTATGACCAAAAATAGGCATGACAGGGACATGACGATATAATCATTTCAAGAATCCTTTTGCAATTTACAAACAAAAGGAAGCCAGTGGAAATCCACTACTTGCAATTGCAACAAGAGGGGACTCCATCAATCAACTATTGGAGAGGATGCCCGTTCCCAAGTTCAATGGATTACATGAAAGTATTAAATATAAGCTTGGATTAGAAAGCTGGACCGTTCCTGTGGTCTAGACTTAAACCCCATGGAAAATTATCAAAAAATAGTTTGCAAAATTAAACCTAGAGGCACCAGGCATTTGATAGGTGGCAAATGGTTGAAGGTCAGATATAGAAGTGTGAGGACAGCAGCCGCCAAGACATAAGCACCGACGAAGACTTTTTAAGTAAATTTTTCCAAATTTTGAGGCTTATACTCAAGAAAATTATTTCTTGTCCCTTGAAATTATGAAGTAATAGGGCACAGTGGCATAACCACCAAGGAAGAATTTTTTAGTACATTTTCCCAAATTTTGAGGTTTATACTCGAGAAAATTATTTCTTGTCCCTTAAAATTACAATGTAATAGGACACAGTAGCATATTTCTTTTAAGAGTTGCATCAAGCAAGTTTGTTGGCTGAAGATATCTCCCCACCACAGGAGGTTGCTATTTATATCAACAAAATGAAGCAGTTTATTCGAGGTTATGCCAAGGCTTTGAATCCTATTGCCTTAGAGAAGGCTATCAAACAAGAGGAAGCATGTTTAGAAGTTGCAGTAGAGATAGACTTTACGTGTAATGAAAACCCTAATTTCTCTTTAGTTCTGAATATTTGGCCATCAAAAGCCAGACTCTGAACCATACTGTCCTTACTGATTAGTTCAGAAGCACTCTGCTACATTTGCAAAGGAACAAGGTCAAATGGACACAAATGAAAGTCTTCCAAAAAGATTCACGTGATTCATATTCTAAAAGAAGAACCAACAGTAGTTGGTAGTGATCAAAAGGAATAAGCAAATCAGCGCCCCTGGATGAGCACATGGTGAATTGAGAACACCAAGATAAACAATAAGTTCTGAATAATTCTCTTAATACTATGCTAAGTGTAACTCAATATCAGACCTTATGGGTAAGATGGAAGGTCAAAGGAAGAACAGTGGTGGCACTAATAGAACAATGACAAATAGAACAACGATGCATTGCAAAAGGGTAGGGTAAAAAGATCCAAATTACGTCTTAATAACGTGAGCTCAACTCTGAATTTTATGTTGTATCTTTGACAGAATTCGATGTCATCATGGAAGCACAGTGGCTGAAGATCTGAGAGGAATTGCATGTGCATCTTAATGAATTGTAAATGAACGTTCAAAGAGAAGAACAACTTATCAGCATTAGAAGATTGCAACCAGGCACAAAGAAAATGATCACAGCCAATGAGATGACCAAACAACTTTCCAATTTAGTGGCATGTTTCATTTTTAAATGCAAATCTACGGAAGGCTTGCACATCAAGGAGACAAAAAGACACAGGTGCAACAGTTGATTGAAGAGTTTGAAGTTGTATTTCAAGAACCACGCTGTGGGTTGTCATCTAATTGTGGAAAAGAACTCGTTATTAATTCGGATTGTCACAATACCTGAAGTAAAGGATACAACCTTATCTTTAAATTAGTCCAATAGGAGGTCTTGGTCATCAGTACTTCTATATAATATTGAAAACATTGGGTCAATTATTCAATCATCATTAAAACTATGTCAGTTACCCATCAGTTATCCGGTCATGTAGTTATTTACACGTATCGAGAAAAAACCAGTCAGCCATGTAGTCAAATATTTAGTCATTATGAGGAATAAGCCAATTACTTATCAACTATTGAATCATCATTAGAAACGGTTCAATTAAATAAATTGACCAGTGACCTTACAAGTGGCAAAAGGAATCTATGAGATAAAAATCAGTTACATGAAGAAAACTAATGCACATGTGGCAAAAGGGGTCAATATTGAGAGGAAGTTATAAAAAAGACTGTTAGCCTCAAATGACAAAATCTTTAGGGAGGAGGGAAAGGTGCGGCATTGAGGGTAAGATAACATTTTTATGAGTTTTGAGGACTGTTTAGAGTCAAGCACGACACTGATACTGCATTTGGATAGTTGGCATCTGTACCTTCTCAGGAAAGCTTCTTTTTACTCTATTACTGTATTAAATTATTGTTATGAAGATAATCTTCTTTTTCTGTAACTTCATTTTTCCCTACTATTTAGAAGGTGGGGAGAGGGAAGGAGAAATGCATCTTATATTACTTCATGGAATGGAAAAAATTACATCGACCTAACAACCAGTTTGCAAGGAAAGCTCTGCCTAAGTAAGCCAAGGGATAACATTTAACCCTGAAACCCAAGAAGCAATATATTTGCAAAAACATTTGAATTTAACAAGCAAAATCATCTCTTCCTTAAAAAACCCGGGCTCCCATAAGCTTAGAGGGGAGGATTTCGCATGAAATGTGGCCTTGTATCTTGAATTCCACAAGAATCCAATACCTGTCAGCCAATCTTCAGTTATTTTGGTGTGCTCCTTATTCACTTAGTCGAGATCGCTTTATTAAACTCCTGTTTTCAATGTAGATTTTTAGGGACCAGTTATTAATCATTTTAAATACAATTCTGTTCTGGTATTGGTCTCGTCTTTTTTGATGGATTATATCTGTTCGAGATTTCAGATCTCGATCTAAAACAACTAAAGAAACATATATAGTAGAGGTTTTCAAAAACTATTAATAGCCTCGTTGGAAAAATCTGTTACACACAAATTACAGCAATAATTGTGCACATGACAAAAAAAAAGCACTTCAATTAAATTGTGCACTAGATGAATTCAACCCTTAAACCTAATCAATTTCTTCTGATACAAAATTAAATGCAATCCTGACTGAAATACATAGCTCCAAATCCATTTTCTTTTCACATTCCTTAAAAACTACTCCTGTAAGCTCATGTAAATTATCCTTTACATTAAATATTCTCCAACGCCACCACTTTAGAATAGGGGAATAGATATACTACCCTGAAGCTATAGCAAGAATGCCCTGGATTGAATCAAAAGCCAAGTTGGTTGATTTTGCCGGGATCCCATAATGTCCTGCTAATCGTGGCTCTAGATCAGATGACTTCAAAGTCCCTTCAAGTATTGGATACTGAAAAATAAAGAATACAAGATTGATCTTAAGGCTTAATATGTATATAATATAAATTATACAAAATAAAAGCGCTAACATATAACAGACACTATAAAAATGTTTCATATAGTTAGGAATCACTATAAACAAGGATACTCGGCATGTACGAAAATATGATTCCCAATCCGTCTCTTATTCAATAAAAATTCCAACACATTATAAAAAAGTGTACCAAATATTATGACAAGACAACAATTCACATTGCCTGGTGGTCAGTTAAAACAAATGCCATTTAATAAACAGTTAAATCTTAATATAAATGTAAATTAAGGCCAGCAAGCGGGGTTGGAGCCAGTACTTTGAGTTGCTCCGATAAAATACTTGTCCACAACCAAGGAAAAAAAATAGGGAATAAAAGATGCTTCATAAATATAGTCGACGAATTTTTTCTCCAGAAAACCTTACATTATTATCCAATAAATATAAATATAGGAACACTTCCCCGCTGATGGGGCTAGATCAAAGAGTCCAAGATCATGTTGTCAATTGGAAATCCCCACCTCACCAAAGGCATTATCAAAGCTCAATAACGTGTTCTTTTCCACAATTAGATGACAACCCAGTAATGGTGGAAGCATATCAAGAAAGCATGTGGGTCAAGCCATGCTAATTATGCAGCCCATTTGGGAGTAACTACCACTAACTTAGATAAAGGGGACTTGAGGAAAGAACTCCTAATAGCACTAGAGAAAGGATGGGCATCTTGGTTATAGAAGAAGATTCCAAACTTATAATTGAGTCTCTTGAGAGAGAGCTATCTGACTTGGAGGCTCAATTCTATTAATAAAAAACATTGTAATATTTTATATTTACTGGAAAAGATTCATGGAATAACCATCTAACATAGCCCCAGATCAAGGAACTAAGTGGTAAACCTAATTGCCAATTGTGGAATGGATCTGCTAGGTATAGTAAAATCTGATGTTGAACAACAAAATTAAGAGTGTTGAAGAAGTTAAGTAATGTTGATGAAGTTGATCTGCTATTGCTGAAGATGTAGTTGCTACTGAAGTTGTCTCAATTGTTGGCGAAGATATCAGTAGTTGCTGATGAAGTTCTATGCTGCTGAAGTCACTGAAAATTTGGGTGCAGCTATTTTTAGGAAGACTTTTTTATAGGATTTTGTTTATAAATTAGTCATTGTTTTAGAATTGTTAGTTGCTGTTTTTTGGCGTAGGATTTTTTAGAGTTTTAGGACCTATTTTTAGAGGGCTTGAACTGTATTTTTAGATGCCCAACTTGTAACATTTTTAGGGTCTATTTTTTTTTAGCTTTATTGCCCAATTTTAAACTATAGCATGTTAATGCATGTGGTGACTTAATTTAGGAGATTATTTTAATTGTTTTTTAGTTATTTTTAGGGATGATAAACTCTATATTAATAGCCTCAATTTCAATTCGTTAAGAGTAATTTCAGCAATAAGAAATTCAGAGGCCATTTAAGAGACTCACAGAAGTCAATTCAGAGTATTAAGATTTTGAAGGTTTGTAAAGGCATAAACTAAATACATACAGAAATCAAACCTAGAAAAACTCTAACAATAGATCTCTTTGCCTTTTTTTATTATCTTTATGCAAACACATACATTCAAATGGAAATCACGAGTCTCATACAACTCACTAGACACACCCAACATGCACATCTAGCTCTCATGATGCTCCTATACCCTCTATAACATGCTAAATTGAACACCTATTGATCTTGAACACTTTACACAACCTTACTATCGCCCTACACCACTGATTGTTTCCTAAGGGTTTTCATCCCCAAGAGAACAAGATGATATGCTCGAGGTTTCCATCCCAAGCGCCAAAGCTATTGTAGCAATGTAACCTTCCTAAAACTAAGTTTTTGTTTTAATTTTCAAAAAGTATCTTTCTCCTTTCCTTTTAGCGCCTCCTATAATCCCTGTTTGTGGGTGATCCATAATCAAAGGAAATTACACCTTAATTTGTGGCAACTAATTGAGTTATTCATCCTTAATCAATGGTATTAACTAAAGTTACTAAAAGGTTAACTACCTGCACACTGCTAGAACTGATAGGAACTGAAAGTTTCTTCTACCACCTAATTGAAAGTCACAAAGACTTAGCCACTCACAAGCTAAAATAACTATAGTTGCATTCTCAATCCTATACTTCTACTAACAGAACACTGACCCTATCTAACTATTCATAGATCACTTAGTTGCTACACAGCTAGTAGACCCAGATACAACTCCTTCCTAACGGGAGACTCAACCACCTTTTTCCAAACACAAACATACCTAACTAAAAATTGAAAGTAACTTCAAACATAATAATTTCTACTCATTCAGCTATGGATTAAAAGAAAGGAGACATTACACATCTGCCCTTCCTGGTATTGCTTGCCCACAAGCAATGCAATGTTGGATATTCAAGTAGCATCCTTTGGGAGTAGGTTTCTCCAATAGACGAAGTACTTAGTGATGGTTTTGTTCCTCAATCTCTTCTCCCCTTTGTTGATAACAACATCTAGGATCAATACAAGTTTTCCATTATTGTCAACATGTTTCTCTAGCATGAAGAACCCAGTTCCTTGCATAAAAGCACCTTCAATCTATCCATTGTCTATTGCAGGATTCCAAGAATTTCCCAAATCCGTCACTATGTCAATTTCCCTCAAATGAAAATCTCTAGTTGAAGTGTGTCAATTTTAACCACTACATATGCAACGCTGAGCGTTTAGTAGCTGAAGGGTCTTCCTTTTCCACCTTTCCAGTCAAAACCAATGTCAGTGGTTGCATAAATTCCATGGGCTAACAAATCAATCCATTCCAAATGACATGCATTTGTAATCTCGACAAATGAAGCATGCTTATGTTTTGAAGCAACTAGTTCCATTTGTGACTTGATTCATTCACAGGATTCTAGCATTATTGCTATATACATGTCAGAACTAGCTCAAGCTACCATAGGTGATGCATTTAGTACCTTGTCTATGCTCATTTCTGAAATGAAGACATGGCTCAAAGGAATGTTAAAACCTAAAACAACAATCTCTACAACCTTGGTATGAAGTCCTTGTCCCATCTAAACACCCCCATGGATCACTAGAACATCCCCATATACTTGCACCAAAGTAGGTTGTGTTATAAATACCAAATCTTGTTGGAACCATTGCTATTCCCAACTTTTTCCAATGATTGAGTTAAATTTATCAACCTTTAAGCAAGCTACATCAAAATCACAAGATATTTTTAATGCATTCCAAACCTGCTACAATCTACATTGTTCAAGCTTCTAACCATAATGAAGCACATGTCCCTCCTCATGAATGTTCTATTCCTTTATCCCTTTAGGTCTTTTGCCAAGCTCCCTAGCAATGTGTTCAATCCAGTTTTTTAGTGACATGCATTCCTTGATTCCCTCCAAACCCTCTCAATGCAGTATTACTTAGAAGATGTGTAAAGCAAACCTTACCCCTAATTCTAACATTTTCTATTGCATATACATTGTCAAAATGAAACATTACAGGCTCAAGGACTACTAACAACCTATGTTTCACGGTGTTTTGAGGACGGGGGGACGGGGACGAGGGGACGTGTTTCGAGGACGGCAGTTCGAGGGCCAATTTTTGGGGACAGCAGGGGACGACGATATATGAATTTTTCAAAATATCAATATGAAATAGAGATATCATAAATGTTAATAACTTAACAACAATATCAATATGTGAATAAATCATGACAGCAGTAGTGTAACATACTAACAGCAGTATAAACTTCAATAAACTATTAAACTAGTATAAAAGCGTCAGCAATCTAAACAACAATAGAATTAAAATTTAATGATAATCATGAGATTGAAGATTCATAACAACAATATTAAAGCATTTTGTTGTTCAAATTCTAAAATTGAAGTTCAAACTTCAAACTTCAAAATTAAAGACAAAGTTTAGTTAACTCAAACTGCTAAACCCAAAGTCTCAAACTTCAAAATACAACAATCTAAAGACTAATATCTATGCCTTATTCAGGCTATCAATATCATGATCAAAAGAACTCTCTGTGTCACTGTCACTCTCTGCCTGAAGTGGATCATCCAATGGAACTCCAACCATTCCTAGTTGCACCTCCTCGTCAATCTGCCTAACATCTTCAGGATCAACATCCCAACATGCTGCTGGAGTTTGCGATACTCAATAGTCTGTCGATCCTGAAGTCTCAAGGCACTATGAACTGCAACTAGTTTTTCTGCTCGTTTTGAGGTAAGCTTGTTCCTCTTGATCGAGTGGATGAAGCCATAGGTGAACCAATTCCTCTTTGCAGCAGAGGAACTAGCAATCTGTGAGAGCAAACAAATAGTAAGTTGCTTCAACTCTGGTGTGTCCTTCCCATGAAATTTCCACCGTCCAATGGGGTTTTTTTGTGCAATAGTGGCCCTATCCATCCTAGCCTCTGGTTTGCTGAATGTAGGACCCTAAAGTTCGCAAAACTGAAGCCACTGCTCTCAAAGTACGGTTGCCTCCTCAGTGCTATACATCTTACAAAGGGTTGCCATAAGCCCCTCCATTACCTCATCATCCTCAGAAGGAAGCATTCGGCCAGGTCTAGGTGCATACCACTTCGGATTAAGAGCATAAGCAGCCATATGAAGAGGGGTGTTCATTGTGTTCCACCTCTTTGTGACAATAGGCCTGATATGTTGCTCATAGAATTGTAATTCAGGATCCTTGGCATGAATTGCTTGCCTCATTTGATCAAGCATGCTATCAAAAGTCTCATAAATCTCTCCAAGGCTAGGAGAGTCTGTATCTACATACCGTGAGCATGATAGAGCAAATATATCTACAAACAAAATTTAAAAATAGTAAGACATTAACAATTTGAATTTAACACTAGTAATATAGTTATTAGTAACTAAGTAATAGTAATACTAATAATTTAAAGAAAAAGCAAAGCAAAAAGTTAGAAACTCAAAAATGAAAAATATCAAGTAAATATTTCTTACCTGATATTGGACCACCATCTCTCATTAAGCACCATGTCTCTCACCTTCTGTCCTTCTTCTGTATTTGATGGAGCCCACTTTTTCCACTCTCGAGCAACCACCATGGATTGTAGAGCATCTTGCACCTCCAGCATCCTCTCCAGTAAAATAAAATAGCTAGCATATCTAGTCTCAACTAGTTTAAGGAATTCTTTCTTTGAATAGGATCGGAATAATGCAAGTGAAGTTTGAAGATTGCATATAAACATTTGTATTGATCTAGATTCGGCCACTGCTACCTTCACCCATTCTATTTTGCCAATGTCCTTCAAAGCATTATTCAAAGCATGTACACACCATGGAGTCCAAAAAATATGTTTGTAAGCACTCTCAACCATCAATCTAGCCAACTTACAAACACGAGTTGAATCTGTCACAACTTGCACAACATTAGAAGACCCAACCTCCTCTATGGCCACCTTCAAAGGGGCAAACTGGAAATCAGCATCCTTATGTTTCCCAGAGCAATCAATCGCTCTAAGAAAGTATGAACCAGAAGGACATGTAACAATAATATTAATGAGCGATCGATGTCGAATATCAGTCCACCCATCCATCACAATGGAACAACCAGTCCTAATCCATGTTTGTTTCATCTCCTCCATTACTATGTTCACCTTTCAATATTGTTTGTCAAGGAGGGAGGTACGCAATCTATGTTCTCCAGGAGGAACATAAGAGGATCCAACTGCTATTGCATCTTTGAACATGTTTTTGAAATAAGGAGACCTTGCCAAATGAAAAGAGATGGCATGGGCATAAAAAAACTTTGCCACTGAATCATCGGCTAGCTCACACTTTTGCATATTCATCATCCCTATCACTGTGTTTTTTTCCCCTGTGGCTATGGTAGAAGTGGCCTTCTTCTTGCCTTTATCACAATGCTATACAAGTCCCTGTCCAACTGATAGATTGGAATGTTCATCATTAGAAATAGATTACATTCGCATTGAACGCTTCCTCTTAGTAGAAGTAGCTGCATGTTTTTCCTCACTTTGCCCTACCAACTTTAGCATTTCAACCTGTTCTTCCCATTTTATATCTTCACAAACTCTAACCCCATGGCCACTCTCACCCAATAAATGATGTTCAACCCTGTTGTAGCTCCCATGATAATCATTGTTGCAAATATGACACAACCAATGTCTGGTGCCCCCTGAATTTTTAGCCTTAGGACCAGTCAAATTGGTGGCAAATTGAAGCAAGGGTTTTCTGGGGTTGAAGGGTCCTTTTGCATATTCTTGAAGAGAGGATGAAGGGCATTTAAAATGGTCTTTTGGAGTTCCACTTCCAATGGAACTTGCAGATGTGTTTTGGTCCTTTTGGGTTTGAGGACGTATTATTTAAACTTCAACTTCTTCACTGCTGCTCATTTTGATTTTTTTTTTTGTGTTTGAACTTTGTTTCACAGTTGAGTTGAATTTGAGAGATTTCAGGTTGCACAATGAGAGAACTCAAAACTGAAACAAAAAAATTTACAAGTTACAACTAGTTATAAATATAACTAAACTCAGAAATAAAAAATCAAAATGAAAATCAGATTCAAGGCTAACACTAACAGCCTAGACTCCATTTTCAAAATCTAGATCTCCCTAAGGCCTAACACTAACAGGCTAACACTAATAGCCTAAGGCCCTAACACTAACTAGGAATAGTGAAATAAAAGTTTAAAAAAAAAGAAAAAACCTCAAAGAAAAAAAACACATACCTGCAACAATGGCGGCCTTGGATGTTTTGAAAGTTCAACTCAAAATGACAAACTATGGCTGTGATTTTTTGACCTGTTGTGGACGTTTTGACAATGGCGGCCTGTTAATAAAATTTAAAAATACTAAATAGTCGACGTTTTGACAATGGCGGCCTGTGATTTTTTGTTCTTCTCTGCGCACACACACGTTGCTTTCAAACTTCTTTCAAAGCATTATCTACCCTTCTGCGCCCACATTGTCCTCCTGTGCCCAAACATGCTGCTTTCAAACTTCTTTATGCGATTTCCTATGCAATTTTTTGCTCTGAGTGAGAGTCGACGGCGACGTGAGAGAAACTGCTGCCCATGAGAAAAACAAAAAACTTATCAATGATTCAATATGACTTTAGTTTTAACTTTTAAGTTTTATTTAAATGTTTTTCATAATGTATGGTTTGATTTTTTATTTTAGGGTTCTCGTCGCCCCAATTAAAAATTCATTTTTTAAAGTTTATAGACGTGGGGATGCCTGGGCGTCCCTAATTCACCTACTGTCGTCCCCTATAAATTTTGCACATCCCAGGGACGTTTCCTTTTTTTTAATTTTCTTGGGGACGCCAATGGGACGTCCCTAGTTGTCCCCCCGTCCCAGAAACATCACTGGGGATGGGGACGGGGCTGGAGGAGGTGGGGACGCGTCCCCGTGTACCCCTGCTAACAACAAATCTAATAAGTTTCATCCATTGCTATATATTTCTAAATCCAATGCCAATACTTTGCCCTAAAAATATCCCACCTTGTATTTTCCTAAAAAAATGTGCCTTTGTCATGTGATCATCATGTCAATGTCTCTATTTCAAGTAATCCTCAAAAGTTGTCACAAAAGGTGTGATGACACAATAGCCCCAGTAGCTATAAATGTTGATTGTGTCTCATTTCCATCAAATCCCCCACCAAAACATTTTGTCTTGTAAACTACCTTATTCATTGATAGCCCTAAAACATGGGACACAAACTTTTGATGTTTTTTTGTGAGGTTGTGTAGAAGAAATCATGTGCACTTCATTACCACCATTAGCTGTGCATATCAACGTGTTGTTTGGCTCCAAGTAAAAGTGTTCTTGACCCTCAATTTGTACTTCTCCCTCTATTATTTTTTGGCATACTCTAGAATTGAAACACAAGTATTAACATCACTCTTCTAAAGGTTCTTTTCAGTGTTGGGATTGAAAGAAAGCAAAAGGTGTGAAAATGCTTCCTATACTAATCTTTAAGGGAAGAATGCATAGAAAATAAAATATCTTTACAAATGTAGAAAGAAACACCATAAAAAATTATACAATAACACAATTTATGCAAGGAAAACCCTTTCAGGAGAAAAACTCCACACTCCAAAGCATGAACCAATTGTATTATTAGCAACAATGGCTACAATACAATCTCAAGGATGTGCCCTTATAGGCATATCGCCAACATGTAAACTGGAACAATTCCCACAAGATAATAGTACCTACAAATCAGCTAAACAACTCATACATACTCCATCTCCAAGCACTAATAAATAGGCAAATATCAAACCACAAGCCAAGAGTGGTTTTCCAAAACCATGGGTCAAAACAATGACCCAAAATAGGTGCCATATTTGACCCAAATTCCAACACCCAAGTGGGTCATAGTCTTCTAGGCTATTTTTAGAATATGCTCTTACAGCTATCACAACCTTGTCATATGTAACTCCCCAATTCGCGTGCCTCATTTTCACTTATGCAACCCATTCAATGGTGCTTCTTGACTTGTTATAATGTTGATCAAGTTCCAGTGTAACCCCCCTATAATCATGCTCTTAGATGTCATAAGAATATGTCATAAGTAACTCCAATCTTGCAATGTCATAATATGCTCTTACACATTATAATGACATTAAATGCTCTTACAACCTCTTATGCATTTTCCAAAGTGTTTGACACATGGCAAATAATGCCAACACAAAATGGGATGCCCCATTTCCCAATATGAGGCCAAGATAACAAATAAATACAAATAATTAATAAATACGAACATTGGGAATGCCAAGTTAAGATGCCTTTTCCGAACACGGATGAAAACTACCAACTTGAAGAGCATCCTTTCTACATAGGACTATTGGTGATTCCTCATACTCAACTTGTATTTTTTGAGATATTGTTTTTGCATTTTCATGCATATCAACAACAATAATGCCAATGGCCCAACCCACACGAGTCATGAATTTTGATGCAAATAGCTCCAATATTGCTCCCTCCAAGCACATCCTTTGATGCGAAAACCCCTTCAAAACCAAGAAACAATTTGTCAATTGAGTAATCAATAAAACAAATTTGTGCATGTAGCTTTGTACTAAATACCAATGTAGCATGTAAACCATTATATGGTATTGGTACATCATCAACATATTTTGCCATTACTACTTGAAGTGCTATCAAGCAAAGCACGCCACAATATGCACCAACACTAGATACAAACCATGCATTATATGTTTGATTTAGAAAACCTTCATTTTCTATATCTCCATCTTTGTCTGTGTCAAATTGGTCTATATAAGTCCTTGCACTGTAAGTGGAAGGTCAAACAACATGAGCAAAGGATTTGTCACAAGCTGCAACCACATCCATATATATCTCAAACTCGGAATCATCAAGTTCACGATCATGTGGCATTGCACCTAGGGCCTTTCTCATACCCCAATATTTCACCTTTCCTACATCACGTATCAAGACAATAGTAGCAAAATCCATCTAATGTTGAGCTCAAGTTTTGGAAATGCAATGGATGCATCATAAGTATTCCACATATAGTACTTTGTTTTATTTGACAAAGATCTCTTTATGACCCTTTTGATAACTTAGAGTTAGGTACACCATTGGAGAGTACCCCCTAAAATCAAATCTTAAAATCTAATTTGAGGAGAGCCCATGCAAAAGTAATGACCTTTTCATGAGGTGGAACCAGTACGGAAGCTAGGATTATGCCTTCAATTAACGACCCTAGTTTTAACATAGGGAAAGTTCCTTCAAAAGTATTGTGATAAAAGACTCTATGCTCTTTTATTTTAGGCCACATGTCTCTAACTAAGAAATCCACATTGTTTCTAGAAAGTGAAGAGTAGGGGCATAAAGATACATTACCATCAGTTATTTGTTGAGCTACTACAACAAATGTTTTCAATATCTTTGGAAGATCACTTTTTTTTGTTTAAATAGCCTTCAAGTGCCTCATAATATCTTCCATTTTGAGTTCCTAGGATATAGCACATTCAGCATGACTAAGATTACAAACCACCCTACAAGAGCAATCAATTTGGACTTGAGAGAAAGGATTTCTACACCATTTTTCATTAATTATACCCTTTGCCTTTTTACAATAGTGATCTTGGTGAAGTTTGCATGAGCCTACCTTTTTGTGACTTGCTTGGGCTAGTGTACCTAGTTGATCTGAGCTCATAATCTTTGTCATCTAGCACTTGCCTCCTTTCCAAAGGGCATGTTTGGATTCTATTATATCCATTTTTTGCAATATGTTCCCTTCTTGAATGCTTGATTTGTAATGGCATGGTGTCAGACTAGTGCAATATATTTTTGTGACTACTAGCTTCCTCATTTTTTGAGTGTAATCCAATGGGCAATCAAAATGTTTACCTTCCATTGCTGACTCGGTAATTTTTGAATAGTTGCAGCAACACTGCCATTCTTGTAACCTAGATTCTTCAAATGAAAATTAGTAATGGAACAAGAACCAACTAAAGCATCCTTCACAAATTCATGCCCATCCACATAGCAACTTTGTAAACCAATCTCATATGGCAATGGCTTCATCTTTTCAAAGTTTGAAATCCTATCAAATGTTTCTTAGACGTTACTAGACACCACTGGAGTATCTCTTTCAAATATTTGACCTTTGCATTCAACATGCAATGTTGATTTCTCTCAAGAAAAACACCTCCCTTGTACGAGGACTCATTGATATTGCTACAACCATCAAAAGTAAGAGCTTTTCTCCACTTTTTGTTGCAAATCTTTCATTTCATCCTTTTGATTACTACCATCAGCTCTTCTACCCTAGCACTTCTTCCTAAGTATCTCCAAGAAATTGTCAAAAGTTACCATAGCTCTGAAGCCTTTTTTGATTTCCTTTGATACTTCATAAGGAATGTGTCCAACTCCTTTGCAATAACTATCTCAAAATCTAATTTTTCACTATTTTTGTAAAAACATGGGCCTAACAGGTATTTGAATAGACTCGTTTGACTAATTGTTGGTCATTTGTGTGAAGTTGAGCTTCTATCTCTTTGTAATATTCTAGTAGGATATGGATTTTGCATGTCCCTCTAAAGCTATAACATTTTTTTAAATAGCTTTGTCATCCTAACTTGTCCCATCTGAATGCCCATCAAAATCACTTGTCATCCAAAATCACTACTATCCTTCAAAATCACTCACTACTAGCAAGCATTTACATCACTCAAAATCACTTATACCACTATCATAACACTCCCCTACATAAACTATTTTGATTGCCTCAAACTTTTAATCAAGTTCTAACACCCTAGTTCTTGCACTAGATAGTTGCATCACCCCTTCACACTTTGTTAAAGTCTCAAGTTATCATTATCACACCCTACCATTTGTATTTTACTCGTTGTCTTCATACTTTATTAAAAATATTGAATTGATTAATGGGGGTTGAGTTAGGTGAAAGGTGGGAAGCTAGTCACCTTCCTTCCTAACATAGCAAGTTTAAATGGTACTATTTAGTACCTGAATGGACATTTATTTAGGTACTAAAGTTATGAGGATAGTAGATTCAATCCCATAATGGAGGGTTGTTTTTGTAGAAAAGGTTCAAATCCACAATAAGGTCATTAATGCAACTTGGAATCGACCTTGCACAAATTTTGAGAACAACCCAGTTCAAATTTCACCATTCAACTTTTAATGCATCTAAGTTTAAACAATTTTGAAGTACGGCTCAAAAGTTATGATCAAAACAATAGACAATTGTATATCGATCATTCAAATCAACTAAGTCCTTTCACTCTTCTTTATCTTCAAGTTTCTAAGTTCTATTATATAATCTATTACTAAATTCTATCATATAATTTATCTTATCTCTAAATTAAGTTAATTAGATTGCATTTCTTATTACATTTATAAAACCAAATTTTTGAAAAAAAAAAATATTGTATTTATTTTTAATATCAAGTTAGTAATTTATAAGAATATGTCTACCTCACAAATTTCAATTTCATTATTTTAATATAAATGATAAAAAAACTTAAGGTACTTTTTAGTTATCACCACCAAGTATGATGTCAATTTTGTGTATTGGATTTTATTTATACAAATATTTTAGAAGAGGATTGTTTTTCACTCACCATCAAATATAACATTAATTTGGTATATAAACTTTTTTAATGCAAACATTTCTCAAAGAAATTATCAACACCAAATAAGATACTAATTTTTTAATGTATGAAATCTTTTTTATATAAACAATCTAAAAAAATTATTTATCTTATATACTATTCAAATAAACTATATAATCATACTTTAAATTATAAATACAAACTTATAATATTTATTTTAAAAAACACAAATCTTCACCATCAAACCAACTCAAATGGTTTCGTCCTTAACAAACCCTTTGACCTAAAATTAAGGAGGAGATGATGCTGTGACTAGATTTATCACAGCATGAAGATAATCCTTATAGTCAACAGCATATTGCAACTTCCTTGGATTGGAAAACCAAGGTTTATGTCGTTGGGGTACAAACGAATCTGTGGTATAGTCTGACTGGCCGTGACTAATCTACAAAGCTCCTACGAATTAGAGGCAAAGACTAATTTGTAGTTGTCGGTGCATTTAGGTTCATGTGGCGGGCACGGATACTCACAACATTGTTTATATCAGCGCCTATTTTTAAAAGATAAGGAAGGTAAACCTACAACGTTATAGTTTTATTGAACTTCCCGCTTCGCGTTTTTTCTATTACACATATGATTCGGCTCGGCCTAAATTTGACGGCCGTATTTAGGCATTATTGTGTAAAATACAATTAAAATTTTAAAAAGATTGTATTACGTGAAAGGAGAGATTTTGGATACACCTCAAAAATTTTATATAATTATGATGATATATATTTGGTTTATATATAATTTTACTTAAATTAAGGTATAACATAGTATTTTAAAAGCACTTTTGAATAGGTAATCATCATTAAAAAAATGCTTGAAAGTGAAGGTCGATCGTCAAATTTAAGCCCTGATTCCACTAAATGCAGGGGTGCTGAACAAATTGCAATGGTTCATGAGAAGAAGACACATATGGGCAACTGCTGCTCAATTTTTTAAGGAGTTATTTGTAGAGCTAGTGATCTCATGAATATTTTATTTTTCTATTTATGTTAAGTAGTTATTTTAAATTATAGTTTTTTCTTATATAATTTTTTTTTAAAACAATTATTAATAAAGAATTAATATAAAAGATTTAAGAGATAAAAATTTGAAAGAAAAAAAAAAGTGATGGAAATATATTCAGTCATGCTGCATATTTTCCATTATGTAGTTGCTCCATATTTTTCATATATAAATAAATATGTTTAAAAATAAAATATTAAAATTGATAAAAAGAATTCAAGTATTTAATTCTAGTATTTATGAGATGATGTCTTTTTTAACAATATTTTAACAATAATTAAGATTAAGTAGACTTGGATCCACATTCAAATTTGATGAAAATTTAGGAGGTCAATGAACAATATTCAAAACTACACCAATAAGTTTGACTATGGACCGAAAAAATAAGAATTTAAAAATGGGATCTAAATCCTTAAAATGTACAAAGTCAAATTCAATCAAACCTTAAAATAACAACTTTCACAGAAAAATACACCACATACATACTAAGCCATTACATCAGAACAAACAATCAAATAGACTAGCACTTGCAAGTTGCACCCATAGGAGGTTCAAGGAATATGCCAAAAAAAATTCTAGTGTGAATTTTTTTAATGAGTGACACAATTCCGAGCCCTATAATGCTCCATATAAAAGCCTATGGGTTAATTAAATAATTTAATTTAAAAAATTGCTAATAATACACTTTTTCACCCTTACAATTGAAAAAATTGCAAGTTAGAAGAGACAGGACAGTCAAATATGTGAAAGTATTTATGACTCGACCATTAAAAGCGTCTTTTAACAATTTTTAAAGCGTGGATTATTCGACTTTATTAAAGCATTCGGTTAACAAGTTCAAACTGACCCGTCATTTAAATGCGGCGCCCAATCTCACATGAATTTAGTGTTCTCGAACTAAAACCACCTCCCGTGAAACAGAGGACTCCTTAAACGTCGGAAAACAACTCTAACAAAACCGTCGAAACATAAAATAGCTGCCTAGATCAACATTAAATGTCGAGACCCCTGTCGTAATCACCGTCTTAAAACAAAATCACTAAATTTGACTACAGTCGCTATTTATTCATTTTCAATTAAAAAATCGCCAGATGCGAGAATCAGAAGTACTATGCTTCGAATTTATCCTAAATATAATGTACTGGAATTCAGTCATGCTGAGGATCAGCATTTTTAGCATGTTTATCTTATGATATTAGGATTTCTTAGTTTCCGACGGACAAAACCAAAGGTTCTATAAGATTGCCATAAGGAGCAAAGAAAATCAAGCTTTTAAAGAGATGAGAAACAACCTAGGGTCTCAAATCGGCAGAAAACCTTTAAATTCTGAGCTCAAAATAGGAATTCTTTTAAAGGAACATTTAAAGAGATGAAGAAACAATGTAGGGTCTCAAATCGGCAAAAACTGTTTTATCTTTGAGCTCGAAATTGGAAAATGTCCTTCAAAGATTAAAAATTAATGACTATTTAACATTTTTGAACTAGGAAATCAAACGTTACAGGCCTTAGAAAACATTAATCGCAAGGCTTTTCAGCCACATCACATTGCATTCATCAAAGATGCAAAATCTAAAGGAAAAGCTTTCAGAAACAACAGAATTTTAGCAAATAACACGAAATCAAGAATTGATATGCGATGGATTTAGGAAAGCGCACCTTTTTCTCTGATTTACCGATCAGCTTCTTCACAAACATGTTTATCTTCTTTCAAATATCCTTCAACAGACTGCCGCTCAATAATCTTTTCTCCCAAGGTTTCGAACGCGCAACTTTGATAAATCTAAGTGGAATGAAAACTTTGTTACAGAGGAAAACAAAACAGAACACAAGTTCGTTGCGTTCGTTTCATATTCACGGGAACGCCTTTATTTTTGAGGTTTAACGTCAACTTTTTAATACCGACACGTGTTAGTTTAGATTCGGCCTAAGCCGGTTTATCATATCTTTTTCAAGTGTAAACTGATCATTTATTTTGTTTGTCTCCTTCGCTTAACACGAAGCAAAAATTATTCTTTCTCTATGCGACGTGTTAGCCGATGTTTTGCTTTCGATAAACACGCTTTTAGAGGCCCAGGTGAACCAGATTATCATTTTAATGGGTTAACTAATACGTTCACGATAAATTGGCATTGCACACTTGTTTGTTGTCCTTGATTAAAGTTGTTTGTTCTCCTTGATTAAAACCATTGAATCGATACTAAGGAAAACATGATTCTTGCAATTGAACAGATTTTGCAAAGGTGTTTATAAACATCATCAATCCTTATCAAAATTCAGATATCAAAAGATGGAGCAAATGAGTTCCAATAAGTTTTTGTCAATTCATTGGCATAGTATAAGTTCTAGTCTATATGCCAGATAATTTATATAATCATGGAGATCAATTCTGAAAGTTCAAATATAAACTAGAGTGAAACATAGTTAGTTTGTAGATTATGAGATAGTCATTTGAGCAAGCCCTAAAAATCTAACACTATGGTGAATCAATTCTTGGCATCTTCTACATCATTTTCCCACCTTTGAAATCCAACTATCGCATTTAATTCAACATTTATTATTTTAAATCCTGGGTCATTTATCTAGGTTAAATGTGTGTAATTGATTGCATTATTTAATTAGCCTAGATATTTTTATGTGAGGTGTGTATCCTTACATTTATGGTGAACTCAACATTCCTACACCCCCATAGGATTTTGCCCTTAAGGTTTATTCTTTCTACATTAGGGTTTCAAATTTGATATTTATGATTGTTACCTCTTATATCAGATCTAATTAAGGCCTTATTTGTCTATCATTAATTTATCCTTATTAGGGTTGGGCTTGTATTGCTTGATCTCTCTTTGATTCATACCCACCCACCCTTGTTTGGGCATCACTGATATATCTTTTATCATGGATTCCCATAGTTCATTATCCTTGGCCTCTATCCATGCCTGTGTTATACATCTTGATATCTTTCTACGTTTTTTTACCTATACTTCTTCCATCCTTGATACTCACTTGTATGCCTTTTTATCCTATAGATAGGGATGCATTTTCTGTGGAAGTGATGTTTTGAATCATATGTTTGATTTTTCCACCTTCATAGATCTAGTTTTTACTTTTCCTCCACATGCACTTGTTAGTCCTTCTCTCTTGGACACACTTAATTTACTTGTCCATGTGTTTCATGTTACCTCTATTTTCTCTATGACTAGTGACAATATTGTGCATAAGCATAGAGATGTTTTAACTTTAAGCACCTTTCCTTCTCATGCATTGGTTCATGGTGATGATACTTTATCCCTAACCTCTCATGATACATATATGGATCTTCTTTTATGTGACGATGATATATGTAGTGAGCATGTCCTTTATACATCTCATGCTAGCTTTCCTAGTTCACTTATGGGTTTTCTTACTTGTGCCCCTTACTTCATTTTTCCTTGAGAATCCTAGTGATGTGTTTCACCTCCACATGCACTTGCTAGTCCTTCTTCCCTTTCTTGTGGTTCTTGGTTCATTAATGATATGTTTTCTGATGACTCTATGTTCTATGATGATTTCTTTTATGATGCACATACTTTTAAATACATATACTTCACAGGTCCATCCGTCAAGGGTTCCCTCATGCCCTTTGGCTACTGAAAGTTTTGGCTATCTATTGGCTCAAGTAGTCTCCTAGTCATGTGTTAAGGGGATTCCTCTACCCAATTCTTCATAATAGTTGGTTAATGGTCATTTTGTTGATGATTCCTTCCTCACACTCATTGAAGAAGAGAATAATGTCAAACAAGCGCTTCACTGCTTGGACATTTTTGTTAGGCCTCTAGCTTGAGCATACAATGGTAAGAAACCTAATGTTATAGGCAATCCTTCCTTCCTTCCTAAACTAGGATGGCTTGATTCGTTTGGGTGAAAATGGATTGACCATGGGGAAGTCTTTAGGTTCCTGGGAATCCCCTTTGCTTTCTAGGCCTCTCCCTTCAAGTAATGGCAGGCAGTGATTGATAGAATTGAAAAAAAGCTTCATTATTGGATAACCAAGCCCCTTTCATTGGCTAGTAAGTTTCAGATTTGTTGTAAAATCCTAACTGCCACACATGTTTATTATTCTTCTTGTCGGGTCCCTTCTAAAGATTCCTATTTAAAAATTGAAAAGCTTCTTAGAGATTTTCTCTAGGCCTCTAGTGATGGTCATCAAGGCTCCCATTATCTTGCCTAGGAGTTTTGTTTTCTCCCTCATGAAGTTAGAAGGCTTGGCTTGATTTCTATCCATAGGCAAGGCATTTCCCTCTGTGCCAAATGGATTATCAGGGCTCTTGAAGGCAATGAAGCCTGGAAAATTCTTGTTTGACATTATATTGGTGTTGGTGTCCCTTCAGCATGACCAACTTGGAAAGGTTTGGATCTAGGCACCCTCCTCACTATGTGGGAGCCTATCACCATTCAAGGCACTTTTGTTATTAAAAGTATTTGGGAAGCATGGGAAGCTATCAAACCTTGGCTCTGATGGGTAGGAGATGATTTTCATAATGGTTTATCCACTAATCACCAATCTATCTGGTGGTCTCCTATTGTCAACCCTTAAGGCATGCCCCTAGCCAAATTACATTAGATTCATGCTTTGAAATTCTTCAAGGAGTGCAAGTTTTGCCCAACTTTATTCATAGAGACAACAAGAATTCTTTGTCGTGGCCTAACTTCAAGCTTAAATTTAAGCTTGATAATCATGACTAGGAGACACTTCAGACTGTATTCCTCCTCAAACGCTACATAAGGTAAGGGTTTGGTCTCTCAAGCCCTAGTGGAAAGATTGGAAATGGTACCCAGATACCCCTTTTTAGAATTATAGGCCCTGCAAAGGCTATCTATGGTTGTCTACACACCTTCCTATGGTGGATTTGCTTGACCTCGACTAGCAGCTCCAATCCTCTCTTAGAACTTCACATTGACAGTTCCAATGCATCTAGTCAGCTATGTTGGAACACAAGTTGGCTCATTTTGCTTAGTGCATTTTATATCAAGGCCTTCCGATGGGCCCCCGTCTTGCTCATATGGGCATCCCCAGACCTCATTGTCCTTTTTGTGGACAAATTGAGAACATCAAACATCTCTTTTGGTTCTATCCCTAGGCTCAAAAAGCTTGGAATTGGATTCATGATTTCTTCAAACCCTTTTGGCCTACCCCCTTTTATTGGCACATGGTTTTGCTTAGAGGCTGGCCTTGTCTACCGCTTAAATATACCCAGATCTGGCGTGATTTCAAGGCGTAGATTATTTTCAACATTTGGAAAGATAGAAATACAAATTTAGTGGAGATCCTTTTCAACATTTGGAAAGATAGAAATACAACTTTATTTTCTCATCATACTGCTGATGCTCATTTTTCTCTCTACAGTAAAGCTATAATATGTTCTAATGTGCTTATGCAAATCTAGGTGTGAGCTATTAAATTTGCACTTGAGGTCACTCATCTTCAAGAGTTGCTAGATCACTGGGGGAATGCCCCCTACATTATTGCTAGGGTTATTCTTGACTCTACCTCTCCTCCAAGAGGTCGTCGATGTGGGCACAACCAATCAGTCAAACGAGATCATGGATCCTGCTCCCATGGCCCTTAGCCTTAGAACTCCAAGGATTTTGCTGCCCATGGAGGATGGTCCCAACCCCCAAGGTCACCCTCTGCTTCCTCTCATGGGCATGGGGGAGCTATTTGGCCTGACTCAGGCAAGTTTTCTCACCTGCAACTTTCCATTTCTTCGATTCGTGCCCAACAACCCATTAAGGATAATCCTAAAGAAGGTGCTCTCATTGGTTGAGAACTAATCGATGATGTTGCCCCTGGAGATGTGTGGGGAAAACCTAATCATCATGATCCTCCCTCTACTGGCATTGCTTTAGCTGCTTAGTGCTCTTTGGGCTTGGCCCTTTTTGTTTTTCATCTTTGTGTTGAACTTGGTCCAATTAGACTTTGTGGGTGTGCTTTTATACCACCCTAAACTTTTTTGTGAGTATTGTACTGTTTTAATCTTTAATATAAAGTTAGGAATATTCACAAAAAAATAAACATATGAGATTCATTTAGTGGTAATGAAAATACAAATTTACATGTGAAATCCTTCTTATCCTCATATTATGCTTATATGCATTATGATGATGCTTTGATGTCTACATTTGGTGCTACTTTGAATGGTTTAATTCATGTTTACTTATTACACATCCTTCCATGATTTATCATGCTTTCATAGATTACTTTTTTATTGGCCCTAGACCATGTTTTGTTCGTGATTCTCATTCTTCCCCTTCTAGTGACCCACTTTTAGTGGATCCCATGGATTTTTCTATGCATCATGATGATATGCCACTTTTTGATGGAGACCCTCCATTATACCCTTTGTGTTTTCTTTTAATGTATCCTTGAGCGATTATGGAGCACATTCTTTGAGACCTTCTATTTAACAAACATGTGACTTAACATGCAAGAGGATGAACAAAAACATGCAAATAATGTGCCACTAGTTGATGATATATTAGTTCCCATCTTCACTCACTATTACACATGACACGCACATATATATGGATATGGGACATATCAAGAATGATATTTCCCCTTATTTGAGCTCCCTCATCAATAGGATTGCTCATCTAAAAAGTGTGTTGATGCTTATGAGTAAATTTCTAAGCAAAAAGATGATATTAGTGAGATATGGCGTAATCTTCTAGTATATGACATTTTCACTTATCCTTAACCAAGTGGATTTGTGGCACCTTGTTTTATAAAGTATGATGGTAAAGGTAATCCATTACTTCATCTAAGGACTTTCCAAGCTATATGCTTCACCTATTTTCATGAAGATAAGTTGCTTGCTAAATTGTTTCCAACAAGATTGAGTGGTCATGCACTTACAAGGGATTTGGCTAATGCTTTCATGAAGTATTTTCATTATAATTTTGAGCCTAATCCATCCATTATATAAATTTTGCAATGTAAGCAAAAAGATCATGAGCCGATTAAGGATTATTCATGAGATTTCAAGCTTTGACTACTAATTCAAAGTCTTCATTATGGGATGAGGAGCTTAAACATATATTTATTGACAATTTACTTTTACTCTTCAAAGGACAAGTGAATTACAAGCCTTGTCATTCATTTTCAGATTTATTTGCTAATGTATGTAAATGTGAGCATATTGTATTAGCGGGGTCTTTTTATATCAAGATATTTCTAGCACTTCCCCTTATGTTCATTAGTTAATGTCATTGTCACGTTTGGATAATAATAGAAATGATGATGCATCTAATGCTAATCATCACACAAATATCAAACCAAAGAGATTTAGGTAATTTTCTATATTGGAGGAGCCTCCATATATTTTATTGAAATTTTTTTGGAACACAATATTATGTCTAAGCTTGCACCACATAGGTTTAAATACTTGTGTGCTTATCCTTGTAGACATTGACATTCTATAAATAGATGCATGACATTGAAACATAAAGTTCCAGATCATAGGTAAACAAATTATACAAGTTGAGGCTAATCATATAGTATTGCATGATGATGATTCTTCTATTGCTAAATATATAAATCATACCACACTACATGTTGATGTTACACACAAGACAAAAGAGAAATCGCATAATATAACATCTAAGTCAGTTCTTTCCAATCCTATATCAAATTTGGCATCTTTACATTACATTGTTGTTCATGAGGGCATACTTTTTAATGACGTTGATATTCTCATGAGGGGCATTGATTTCAACAATACATTTTTATAACATATTATAGACATGCCCAATGGGGATGATTTAATGGATAGATATCCTCACCTCTCTCTTACTACTTGCCACATTTTATATTTTTGTTTTCTTTCTTGGATTTCTATTTATTTTATTTGTTTCCATAGTCCTAGTTATCGTGTGGATTATATGTAGACACCTTTAGTGGTGCATGTTGACACAAGTGACTTTGAACATGTGTTCTAGTGTTCATGTCACTTCTTTCTTGTGTTTTGTATCTACTAAAGTTTCTATGCCATCATAATGTTTAAGACTTCCCAAAAAAGCAAGCTTCTCTTCTATATCATTGTTATATGCTGGTTCTCATAATTATAAATGGGTACAAGATAGTCCACAACATCATCATCTAGGAATGGAGGTTCATCAGAGTCTCCATGCAACTCCCAAATTTTGGTACAAAGAGTATAAGGGAACACAATATGTGAGATGGACCACAAAGTGTCAATTTCAACACTGGAACTAATCAATCTTAGGACATGATCATTCTTGGTAGCCCATACTTCCTTCTGTCAATGAGTACCTAGTTCATGAACAAGTCCATAAAGAGGGGGCAAGATATGAAGACACATGAAATGCTTTGGGATTCCATCTTGCCAAGACTTATAGTTCCCTTTTTTCAAGGTGATAATAGAAGGATGAAGAACACATTATAAACTATGATAGACTCTTGAAATGAGTCAAACAAGGACCAAACTAGTAAAAGTAATGCACAACCACAAGAGCACCCCCCCCCCCCAAATTATTCAATCACAAAATGATTATGACACTTTATATTTAGTGTATGTACAATTGCCCCTTGTAAAAAACATAAAGTGGACATATCTAATGTAGAATCAAAATGAACCACTAGGACCATTGCAAAGAGCTCAAAAAATCATGCACTATAAAAAAAGTTCTTGAAAGGAGTCCATATGAACCCAAATGGAGCCTCCAAAGTTCCCAAAAATTGAACTATATAGCAACATATATAGCAACACTTGTGTTGGGATTAAGGTCCCATCAACCTTGTAAATCCTATTGCATAGTTTCCACTGTTCATGGAAAGTTCCAAGGTTCTTGGAGAGTTCCAACATCCTTGGAGATAGGGTGTTAATTTGTAAATTTATTCATAAGGGATGAATGTTTCACCATCAGTGGTAAAATATTTTTACTGGTACGGTAAATAATTATTTACTAGCCTCGGTAATTAATTAGTTACCGCCAGGTTGTTACGAAGTTACTTTTAGTGCTCAAGGAATCTTGATAAATAGTAAATGAGGTGAGGTGGAGAATGTTGGTGCCTATCTTAGGGAAATGTATTTTTGGGCTGTTATGACACATGTCATAAGTTTGTAAGAGCATTTATGACAACTTACAATTGTCATAAAGTGTAAGAGATTCTATGACAACATATGACAACAATTATTGTCTTGTAAGTTCTTATATTGGGAAGATGCCTATGACAGGTGTAAGGGAATATGTAAGAAGATGATTTTAGTGTATCCCAAGATAGAAATATTGGATTTTGTCCATCTCCCACAAATTTCTTTGGTGGGTACTCATTTTGCATAAATATGAATCTTCAGAGTGAAGTTTGGTTGAGTAACAGAAGTGAGGAAATCTCAGTTTACAGGTACACAGGTGCTGTTGGATTGAAGAGTGAAGAGGAGATTGAAAGTGGATGTATTGTAATCTTGTTTTGAAGATAATACAACTTGGGTTTTTCTTCTTGGTGGAGTTTTTTCCCGCAAGGGTTTCTCCACAAAAACATTGTGTTACTATGTGTTTATTCTTCTGCTCCATTGTTACCTTGTGTTGTGAGATCTTGCATTCTTATGTTGTTGATTTGTGCCTCTTTGTTGCTGCTATCTTATGGTGATGTTATTGCTATTATAAGTTCATCTAAGGTGGTTTTATCAAGCATGTTAGAATGGCTAATTTTAGCATCATAAAGAAGTTGAATCTTTTCATGGTATTTCAAAGATTAAGGCAACTTAATTTTCAGTACAATTTTCAGATTTGCGTACAATTTTTAGATTTCTATTTTGTACTAGTCAAAGCCTTGTATCTCACCAATTGGTATCATATCTTGGTGATTTGATGATTAACAATTGGATTAGAGATTGTTCGTTTATTCCAACAACTTGTGATAATCTACAAAATTTGGAAAATCTATTTATCAAAATAAAAAATCACCTATACCACCATAAAGTACATGGAAAAATAGCCAAAATAAAAAAAAAATGCATTGAATTTAGAGCTTCTATGCCCAAGATATCACCCATTGAAGATTATGTGCAAAAGGTAAAACTCCAATGGTTAAGCTTCTCCCCAAACCAAATTGAAAATTTTAGCAATATAGTAAATTTGGAGACATTTGCCAGATTTAGTAAATTGACAAAAAAATTGCTAAAAATCCTGCTATATGTAGAGGATGTTTCTAAAGTTAGAAGAGTTTTCCATATTTAGTGGAGTTGCCAAATTTAAGAAAAAAATTGCTAAAGTTGTTGGGCCACCAAAATTAGATTAATCATTGGATAATTTAAAGAAGACTTGAGGTTGATGCCACATAGGTGCCATGTGGGCTTTTGATACAAGGGGTATTTGAAGTGTTGGAAGGACCAAATAGGCATATTATCCAAGGCAATCCACAAACCCATAAAGGGGTGGTAGGTTGTAGAAACTTCCCACTCAAAAGTTTAGTGAGGCTACTAGCCTTAATAAAGCCACTGTACTATTCAAATACCAGTGGAGGTTTTGGTGGGCATGCCTATATGATGTCCACATAAATCTATATATATCTACCATGGGTACAAGAGCATGGTATGTACCCTATACCTCAAATCTAATCTATAAAAATGTTGGAAAATCTGAAATATCCCACATAAATTCAATTTACCAGATACAAATTTATACTTGGTATGAATATAAACACACCATGAAGAGATCTAGCTACACAATTCTTGTATAATAAGGGAATATTCTATAGGATATTTCTTTGTATAGCTAGATGTTAGATTATTTTTTAGGCATCCAAACAAAGTCATCAAAAATTAATGAATGGACAAGTGATCCTACAGTTTTTGGGCCTTTTGAACACAATGGTAGGGTTCGATTTGGTCTAAAATGTTTTGGATGTTAAGTGATCTATGGATACCGAAAAGAAAACCTCTCTTTCTTGAACCCTTGCAAATCTCACCTCTGAAGCCCAATCTAGACAAAACGAAGGGCAAAACCAATAATATATGATCCTTTGAACACAATGATGTGCTTTGTGAGTTGCTCCACCATTCACCAAATGAGCCTGCCAAATGATGACATGAAAGGAATCTTGTGATCCCAGATCTCTCTTTCAACTCTAGATCATTTGTAGATGCAAGAAAAGAGCATACTAGAGTTTAAGAAAGCGCAAAGATTAGTTATCCTCAATGGAGATAAGTAAGACTTGAATTAACTACTTTAATACCATGTAAGATTTGTCAATGAAGCAAATCTCCCAAAATTTCATGACATGATCAAGCCACAAAAGCTAAATTGTACATGACAATCAAAGACTAAACATGCAACACATGACTATTCCATTAGATTGAGGATGCAACTACAAATGTATAAGAGAAGTACAATGATGAATTTACAATGGATGCTGAAGAGTAAGCTACAAGTGGGTATATACATGATACTGCACCAAGAGAAGTGAATGTGCAACTAATGTGGGATAAAGGAAAAAGTAAACATGTGTAGTACAAGTCTCCATCAAAATAGGAAAGTACAATCACATGTTATTACCTCCCTAAGTAGATGCCTACTAATGTGTAAGGGATGTATCAAGTACTCAAATAGATACCTACCTAAGTAACCTTATCCTAGATGCACATTAAAGATATAAAGTAATTAACTAAATGCAAGAAAATAATTGTGCACCAATAGTACTCATTTCAAAGGGAGTAAGTAATCATTTGTAGCATAACTACCATTTAATTAACAATTGATTATTAATGATTATTAATTCTAACAAATAAATAGATAAATAGTGCAAACAAATAGTTGATCTAATGTACAAGTTAAATTTAGTTAATATTAAAGTTAATTACTTTTTATGTTTTTCCCTAATAATGGGGTGAATTGGAAGTGAATTAGTATGATGTGGTGGATGTGGGTGAGAGGAAAAAGCATAAAATAGAACAAAATTATAATAACTAAAGGAGAGAGATGGGAATCTTTTAAGTGTGTTGAGTAATAAGGAGTTAATATGTGTGTGAGAATCTTTTAAGTGTGTTGAGTAATAATGAGTTGATATGTGTGTGATAGGTGGAAAGAAAAGATAAAAAAACCTCTACCTTTAAAATAGATAAATGGTATAGGATGTGTGGCTCACTAAATTGGTAAAAGTAGATCATATAATTTGTGGAAAGCACATAACTAATAAGGATGTAAATTAACCCAAGGCATGGAGGAAGGGGAGGGAATGATTAGTAAGGAGGAACTTATTGGTACAAACCCATGTGTTTCTATCCATTTACTATTTACCTAGGCTGGTTAAATTGTTTGAATAATGAATGATTATTAAATTCTTGCATTTATATGTATTATAAATCTTGATTTGAAATATGTCGAAAAATGGAATAATGCAATGTCTTGTATTATATTTGATTATTATTGGAAATTGTATAAAACAAATGGTTATATTTTGATCAGCTAACTATTGTGGTGGTGATCTAAGTGGATGCAGGAACAAGTTGCTCCTCCGAAAGGGAGGGGAAGTATCACTCAGGAGAAGGACTTGGTCTGGTAACCCTAGAGAAACCTAGATTGAGCAAGCACACACACCACCCTATCTTAACCTAGGTTATATCGAGTCAGTATGGGTAGTGGTAAGTGATCTATGTTATGAATCTTGATTGCATGTTTGGATGATCGTGTGAGAACTGTGATTTAATCTGCATGTTGATAAGTTTACTATTACATAGACAAGGTTTTATCATGAAACAATTTTATGTTATGCATGTGTATATGTGATTGTCGTTCATGTCACCAATGTATGTGTGGATTCCATTCATTTGTGTCATCAATATGTGGGTCATGAGTTTATTTGGTTTTGAGTGAAGTCGATATATATATGAAGTCGATATATATATATATACATATATACATATATATATATACATATATACATATATATATATATGTGTTGTTATTATGGGATGCATTGTTTGATTGATTATATAATAGTATATATATTTACATATATCTAGGAAGAGATTTGTAATGTGAATGTGAAGTTAATCTCAGTAATAGAGATTTGTACCTATATGGGACTTTATGTATAATTATTAGTTTGAGTATGATTAGATACTTGTATAATGGGAAAGGATAGTAACCTATATCTTGCACTAGTGTTACTTCGACATAGGTGTCATAGTAAAACTCGGAATAGGTTAACCTTGGGATATGTGATCCAGGGAAGAGGGAGATAACCTAGAATAGAGATCGATGTAATTGTTAGTAGGGATATTTCTAGGATTTGTTGATCCAAGGGAAAGGGAATGTCCTATGTATAGAGAATGATGCATTTGTTAAGTGGGGTTATTCTTGGGATTTGTTGATCCATGGGTAAGGGAATAACTTTTGTATAGAGATTGTTGTCTTTGCAAATCAAGATAGAAGGGTGGGTGAACATGTGACGTCCATTCCGAATTAGGGGTGATGAAACTTTGGCCAAAGTAGTGTAAGTAGCCACTATTTACACTCTCAATTCACTGTGATCCAAGTTTACATATTAGGAAGGGCAATCATGCTTGTAGGTTGTAGCTGCAATGTATGATAGTACTAGTTATATAGGACACAACACCTTGCTCAATTTAGGCTTATCAATGAGGTTACCATACCAATCCCTTTGGCAAAGGGTAGGGCCGTTTATCGGTTTAGTAAATGTGCGAGGGACCGCATATAGTCCATGGATGGAGGAAAAGTGCTTGAGTGATGCTTCCACTCATGCAGCTGGCGGCCCCCAGATTTGAAGACAGACAAAGTGAAATTATGTATCTCTAATTTTCAGTTAGCTCATGAAGCTTGTATGTATCTATGCTATGAAAAATTGTAATGAGAGATATTCAATTATTCTATTAAGGAAATGTAATTTGATTTATGCAATGGAAGTTTGGAAGTGTTTCAAATGTGCATTTTATCAAATAAAGGAAGGAAAATTTGTATTACTTATGTATTGGATTCATGATTTATTTACTCTTGGGTTAAAACTTAGTTGTTTTTACTTGGTAGAACAAGTGGCATGTTACACTTATTAGCCTTTGGTGATCCTATAAGAATTTGGTGCTTAGAGGTCATCCATTTTTTTGAAGGTCTTATGTTCCTTACCCAAGTTACAATTAGCAAAAAAATTAAAGTCTTTAAATTTTTTAATATAGAGTAATTTAATTTGGTTGAATAAGCATTAAATTTTTAAGTCAATTCAAAAATTCTTGTATACAATTGTAAGGGATAAAAGTGTGTATCATGCACTTTTACACCTTTGTATTACACCAATTTGGTTACTATCATAAATATATTGTCATAGTGCTCAATTCAAATCGGTGCATAAATCAACCCCAATCCCTAATTTTCTAGCTAAATTTCCTTATTAACTACCTTTGTTAGGACTAATTTGTTCATTTATGTCTCTTGCCAAACTATACTAAGTCATATGGTGCAACCTTGTGCCTAGACTAGCTTGCCTATGTGCCAAAGTATTTGAATTTAGTGTCTAGGATGCCATATTTAAAGACAATTTCTAGTACACTAGAATCATCAAATCATCATTAAAGACAATCTAATAGAGCATCTTAGAATCATCATACTTGACAACATATGATATCATATAGAGTAGTCTCCATTCACAATAACATATACTACAATAGGAAATATGCATTTGTGTCTTCCATACATTTAACTATTGTGAAAAATAACAAAAGGGGTTTGACCAAGGCTTAAAGAAGTTCAAAACTTCAATCCTAACACAAGTGACCCTAATAGAGCAAAAATAGGCGTTCATTAATATTGCATTGGTGCAAAAATAGATATCAACATAAAAGCATGAGCTCTGAAGCCATCTAGTAGCAACAAATGGAACCCTGGTATTGACGACAAATTTGTACTAGATAAGGAGAGAATTATACGTGCACAATTATGTGTCATGACAAGGATGGTCACTTAGAAGAGGAGTGTTGGAAGCTTCACCTGGATCTTGCACTTTCATGGTGGAAGGACACTTGTTCAGTCTTCATGAACAAAGCTAAGGAAATTAGTAGTGATTCTAGTTTTGAAGATATAATTTATTGTGATGCAAAAGGATTGTTGTATGGTTGGTGAAAGCTCTAATACCAAAGAAAAAGAAGAGCTTACATGTTTTTCCATATAAACATTTGAATTAGGGACAATAAGGTGGATTCTTTATTTGATACATGCTCACAAGCTAACCTCATATCGCAAAAGTTAGTTGAAGAATTGAATTTGAAGACCATGGAGCATCCACAACCCTACTCGCTTGGATGGCTAAGGTAAGACGTGGGCATAAGCATCAAGAAGCAATGTACTTGTTGAATTTTAACATTGGGGCTTTGTTTAAGGATGAGATTTTGGTTGATGCAATTACCTTGATACATGTAGAGTCATTTTTGGGAATTCATAGTTATACATGAGGCATGCAATTTATTTTTGTGTAATCAATATAGATTAGTGCTTAATGGTGAGTCATGTACTTTGTACTTTGAATGCTATGGTTAAGAAAGTTAAAATCTCCATTGTTAGCACAACTCAAGTTAAGAGGCTTTTGATGATTTGGGGTAAAGAGGAACAATTTGGGGGTGATATTCAATGACTAAATGGGTTGCACACTCAACATGATTAGCATGAAATTGATAATTTGGTAAGACAATTTTCTAAATTGTTCGTGGAATCCAAAGGGCTACCACCAAATAGAAGCTTAGAGAATGAAATTTGGTTATTATCAATTATCCTTTATTTGATATTGGGTCAAATCATTAAAGTGTAATTGAGACAAAAGAGGTCAAAGATCAACTTGAAACAATTATTAAAACAAAAATTTATTAGATTGAGCATATCTCCTTGTATTTATTATGCCAAAAAAAGACATAACTTAATGTATATGTAAACTATTAAAACCTAAATAAAATAATATAAAAAATAAATACATCTGACCTCACAAAAATAACTTGTTTGATCAGCTTTAGCACACAAAGTATTTGATAAAACTTAATCTAAAATCTAATTATCATGAAATGTAGATAAAAGAGAGATATTTTGAATACATTTAAAACAAAACAAAGATTTTTTAAATAGCTTGTATTACCAAGACTATGCAACACTCCAAAAACTTAATTGTATTTGTCTTGTGAATGAAGTAATAAGGCCGTTGATGAATTCGTGTGAGATTGTTTCCCTTGGATAACATTTTGGTATTTAGAAAAAACATACGAGTTGTACCCCTTTGCTTTTAACATAAGCAGCTACATTCATGAGTTCAATCAATGTAACGACCCCACACTGCCCAATTAAATAAAAAAATAATCCAAAGCATTCCCTTTGCGCCCACACGTTTATCAAAGTATGGAATCTTGTGCTTCGCTAGCATGGCCATATGACCCCTTTCAAAAAACCTTTTCATCATGCGCTTAAAAAGTTATTAGTTAGGAAGCTATTGTGGATTGACGGCAAAAAAGTATTTTTATATAAGCACATTTTTTAAAAGAAAAACAACGTTGCCTTCGGCATCTTCAATATGAGTCGTTAACGCGTGTAAGGCTATCCCCTCACATTCCCACACTTGTCATGATCTCCCGCTTGGCTCATCCAATACGCCATGTTCAACTCTCCCCACATTTTATTATGACGCTTGTACATCAGTCGGTATAAAGGAAAAAAGTTAGTGTTTTCATTTTACACCGACTTTTAATGGTGGGGTAAATATATTGTTCTAAAGCGGGAGGTTGGACAGTTTGTGTATGTGTTTCTTGAGAGGTTCTGGCCCGCTTTAGAAGGAGTTCCTGTTTGGATCCTCATTTTCCACAAGTAACCTTTCAGCTTGTCTTCCCTGCTGTGTTTATGTTTTTGTTTTTGTTCTAAGGCAGTGTTGAGAGATTATTGCTGTTGCTGTTTCAGCTTTCTAGTAATTTATGGCTGTTTGAATGAATGAATGAATGAGTTTTAATAACGTCCATGACACCAAAAAGTCCAAGGGACCAAGCACCAACACGTTAAGACCCCATCAAGTTCTTTTCGATGTCTGCTCTTCTCTTATGGATTTTGACCAAGAGACGGGTTGTATTGTGAAGCCTCTTTTCTTCAAATAACTCACTTAGACTACCAACATTCATGTCATTATCCTGCTGCATATGGATATCCTTGTAGGCCTCACACTCCGTGACGAAGTGCCGCTCAGTTTCCACCACAGTTTTATTGTAGAAAATGCAGGTCCTATCTTCCCACGTTTCCTTGGGAACCATCCATCTACCAATTTCGCACCTAAGACGGTGCGAACCGGTTCTCAATTGAGCAACTAAGATCCTAGCCTTACCTTTGAGATCGGCACATAAGTAGGCCTTATCTCCATGCTCCCAGATGGATTGAACTCTTTCATATAATGCATTTTTTTCCGTCCAATCTGATTCGACCACATGGCAGCCCTAAATTTATCTAACACGAACTTTTTTATTTCCTCTTTGGAGTTAGGACAATCATGTAACTTAATGTCCCACTTTTCTAGCCACTTGATGTTTTGCTTCATCCAAGTCTTCTTCCTCTGATCTAGCACCTCATTCACCATTATATTGGGCCACCGATGATTCCCCATGTTTTCAACCTTTTTTAGATAACTTAATAACAGAGTTATCGCTACTGCCTCCATTAGGTAAGCACCAGCTTCCGCCAAGAGGATCTCATACGGAACTGTAGCTTTGACTTTAAGACTACTAGTGATGAGATGTTTTTGGATTCTTTCCAACTGTCTCCACCTGTGATTCGACATGCTGCTCCACCATACCTCACACCCATATAGGACAACCGGTGTCACTAACAACCCAAAAAGGGTTCTCTTGGTTTTCCAATCCCAAAGCTCTGCTTTCCTACACCTATTCTGGAGAAGGTAAGAAGCTCTCCATCCCCTCTGTATCCTTTTCGTTCTGCAAGTTTCCCAATTGAGCCTATTGTGAAAAATAATGCCAAGGTACTTGTATTCTTCCACAATTTCTAGCGGGCTGCCTGCAAAAATAAAACTAATTTGCTCCTGCTTCCTTTTTAGAGAGAAGATCATGACTTTAGTCTTGCTAATGTTCACCTGCATCCTGACATCTTGACAAAAGAGCTCTAAAGCTCTCAAATGATCCCTCAAACCGTGGGTTGTTTTAGCAATAAGAATAAGATCATCCGCATATAAAAGAAACTTTACCACAAAACCAGCCAAGTGGATACCTCCTCCTTCTGTTTTCTCTAACCATTCCTCGAGTTTGTCTATGTAAAGACCAAACAAAGTGGGAGAAAGAGGACAACCCTGTTTGAACCCAATGTTGCTGCCAAAGCACTCAAACATGCCTTTTCTAGTTCTGATTTTTGCTCTAACAAGTTCATAAAGTTTGTGAACAACAGCCCTATACTCATCAGGAACCCCAAGCTCTTCCATCCTTTTCCAAAGTTTGCCCCTAGGAACCATGTCAAAAGCCTTTTTAAAGTCCACGAAACAACAAAAGGCTTCCCCACCTTGGGTGTCCCAAGCTTTTTCAATTAAGTGCCTAAGAGTAATGCAGTGATCAACGGTAGAATGTCTTGGCCTAAAACCAGCTTGACCTTTTGCTCTTTTCTCCTCTTTTTCTGCCCAATTGCTGATTCTGCGCTCAACTAAGCTCCCAAACAACTTACCCAGAAGGGGGTTGACCATGATAGTATGATAGTTAGAAGGATTATTGGCATCTCCACTTTTGAAGAGGGGAATAACGACACTAGTCATCCACTCCTTAGGAAAATTCTCCTGCATGACCTCATTGAAATTTCTTTGGATATGAGGAGCTAACTGTTCCACTCCCCATTTTAAGAATTCAGTCTGCAGCCCATCAATGTCTTGGGCTTTACCATTTGCCAGCTTCTTTATACCCTGCTTGATATCCTCAACTAAAAAGAGCTCGGTAGACGTACTAATAATGGGAGGAGAAGCTTCCACATGTTCACGCTCGTAAAGAAGTTTTAGGTAATCTAACCATTGTCTCTCCGTGATATTATTTTCAGTTTGTTTCCTTTCTTGCTGCAACTCCCTCCAAAAGCCCTTGGGGTTGTGCTTACCCAACGCAATTAACTCCTTCCTTCTTAAGATAACAAAATCTTCTTTCTTGGCTTTTATCAATTTCTCATACTTTTTCTTGTTTTCTTTGTCTGTCTCGTTTTCTTTGTATAATCTTTTAGCCGCTTTGCACTCTACGTCGAACCACGGATTAACTAGGAAGGTATTAGAGACAACTTTCTGAGGCCTGGACTTCTTGCAAACTTTTAAAGCCTTGAGAATCAGTGGGACCAACAAGCTGCTACTAATGTACTTCCTTGTTTCATTGTTTTCTTTAGGTCCAAAACTGTTTTTAGCCCCCTCTAGGTGCTGTCCAAGAGCAGCAATAAAAAGTTCCTGATTTTTTTGATTCAGAATGATTTTACCTTGTGGATGAGTCCTCTCTATCTTGTGCTGATCCTGCCTTTCACCTTTCTTGTTTGTGTGAAAGCCAAACTTAACCAACAGAGGCAAATTCCCAGATTTTAACTCTATAGGACAGTCCCCTTTAACAAACTCCATCAACCTAGTAGTCGAAATTTGAGAGCATATGACGTAATCAACCACACTTTGACCATTGTATGTTTTGCAAATAATACCTCCATATTTTGGCCACGATCTTGTTCCGTTACATATTACCATGTCATACAAACTACATAGCCCCAAAAGTTCTGCTCCAAAGTGCATGACTTTACCATTTCCGTCTTGTGACATTCTTTTCCAAACTTGGTCCCCACCCTCTTCAAGCCATAAGGGATTGTTATCACCTCTTTCTTCTCCTCCCTATTGGAGAGATTGATTATTAGCTGTTTTGGCATTAAAATCCCCTATTAAGACAACTTCCCCTGTGGAACTAAACATAGATATGCCTTTCTTTAAAGCTGCATAAGGGTCTTCGTTGTCTAAATTTTTCTTTTTGTAGAACTTCGACCCTTTCAGGGCAAAGTAGCAAGTAGCCAACCTGATTATATCCTCATTGTCTGTTATTTTCAACCAAATATACTGTTTATTGGGATCCTCTTTTTCTAATTTCACGGTTCCTTCCTAGATATCTTTAATTAACACTGTGACCCCTCCATGACCTTTACATGTGTCTATCCCTTCATTCCAAATTGAGATTTTCTTGTACCCTTCAAAGTCTGGGACTTTGCACCCATCATGCTCATGTGTTTCAGTTAAAATAATAATGTATTTCCCTTCCACTATGGGCCCCAAACCTGGTCCTCTTCTCCATGGATACCCTCTGCAATTCCAACTTACCAAGTGTAAAAACTCCTGTGGGGCCCCAAATCCCTATTTGTTGTGTGGTAGGCGCTCGCTAATTTGAGCTTTTCCATTTTTCAGCCATGCCCACTTTCCTTCCTCTCTTGCTACTTTCACCTTCTCCCACTCCTTTCTTCAATCTTCTTGTTGTGCAAATGTTAAGTCTTCATCTAAGAAAATGTGAGTGCCTCTAAGCAACCCCCTATTTCTTAGAATTATGTTCTTTATCGCCTATGTTTCTCAAGACAACCCTCACATGTCTATTCCTTCCCTCTTATGTTTTCTTTCCAATCCTATTTGCATGTTGGATAGGTCCCGAATATTTCAATTTTTCCTTAAGAAAGTCTCTTGCTAAGATATCGGTTCTTTCCTTCTCACCAAAATCCCTCAAACCTTTGATGATAAGGTTTACCTCCTTGTCCTGCTTATCCTTTTCCTCTTTTATATGTCTCTTTATCTGCTTCTTGATGATTTTTTTTTGTTCCTGTGCTGGCCCATTAACAACTTGGGCCCAAGATTTTGCTTCTTCTATCTGATCTCTTAGCCTTTTTTCTTTTATTTCTATGTTTGCTAGAACTGTTTGAAACTCTCCTAGCTGTGATATGTCACTTGCTTTTACTGTTTTTGGTTTTTCTTTTGCTGATTTAGTTTTCTCTAGTTCTAGTTTTAAATAGGCCAGCTCATGATGTCCCCTTTCCATGTTGTTTGTCTTTGCTCTTTCAACTTTTGATTAGTTTGTGGCATATTTGATATATATATATATATATATATATATAAAAGTTGTTTTTTACTTGGATTTTTTATTGTTATCCATCATTTTATAAATGAGATTGATTTTTTAGATTTTTCTTCTTCTTTGTATTAGAGAGAATTTATGGTTTTGTCTTTAGATTAGGTTAGGGGTTTGATTATATTTGTAAACTTCGCTTTGCTTTAAATTTCTTTTGACACCTTAAATTAATATTTTTAGAGATTCTACTCATTACTCATTGGTTTGTATATCAAAACACTTCACATTGAGCATCTAGGATCTTGTATTAAAGGACAACCCTAGATCATCGATTAATCATTAGTTTTTATGATTGATCATCAAAGAGACTTGATTCATATTAATGCAAAACATTATAAGGCTTCCATCAACAAATACTACACAATCTACTTATCATTTAGGTAGTTTGCATCCTTGCTTGGCATGTCTTGTAACTTTGTTCATCAATAGTGGGGACTTAGTTATCAAGGTACCAACACTCTCTCCAAGGTGCTTTTCCACACCACTCAGTTTCAAACACAGGAAAAACCACATGAGAACAAATTTTGTAGTTTACAAGCGCATAAGACATTTTTGCTCCATAATGACTAAAGTGTGCTAGGAGGACTAAACCACACATAGATCTGTGTAGGACACTACAAAGATCATCATTAGTTTGTCTATACTTTCTAATAACCATTCCATTATTAGATATATATTATGTAGAATTGGTTACAACATATCAACCAATAAAAAGGTAAATTCAACAGTGACAATTTGAGATAGTTGATGACTTCTTATCTCTGCCATTTCCACTTACATTGACATTCTGAGCTCTTTATTTAGGTTTAATTGCACTTGCCATTTTAAATTAGTTTATTACACCTAATTTTTCATAGGGCATGTTTTATTTCCCTACATTATGGTGAACCTTGATATTTTAAACCCACCTAGTGCTTTTCCATAAGGTTTTACCTTATTCTAATTTCTAATTTTTTGAATATGCTCATCTTGTAGTTAGATAAAAAAAGTCATTCTTTATCATATGGACTCGTCTATGCCCTCACTCATGATGAATGCACAAAATTTGCTTGATGATGATACCCCTTCTCATGACGATACATCTAATGATTTGGTTAGTAATGATTAGATGTCTATGATGCTCTTCTTTATTATGTCTATATTTCCCCTTGTTAGGTGGATGCTTCTTTCGATACCCATAATCTATAAACCCTAACTTGGATGAGGTTGATGTTGTTTATACATACACAATTTCTAATATATTCATCCCACTTGCATGTATATGGTGCTAGTTCCATGTTTGATTTGTTGCATATACACATGATTATACATGTTCCACAATGGTATATTATGCTAGTTAATGCCTATCTTTTCTTATCATTGTTTAGAAGATACTTGTATATACATGGTTTTGACAAATGGTATAAGGTGTTTATTTCATGTTTTGCATCATTTAACCTCTAGTGGTCATTCCTTAAAGCATGTTTTTAATATATCTATGCTCTCTAATGATACATTGTTTTTAGATACCCATAATGATTCTATTATAGAACATTATATACCTTCTCATGATGCACCACTTTTTAAAGACCAAAGTGTACATGATTATCATGTTGTCCCATAGACATATTCCATTATCCAACATGAGAAAATAGATAAATGGAAGGCCTTATTGTGTTCTCTTTCAATAGATCAATTTAGGTCATTTGAGGATGGTGTCCAAGACATTAATGATCAATCTATCATAGCTTCAACACTTCTTACTTTACTCATAACAAAAACTTTAATACTTCTAATTGTAATAAAAATATGTAATGAACCTGCAAAACAAAATAAATTGAACACACAAAAATATGCAGAAATGAGAGAAACAGAATGCTTTTATTATCATCGCAACACCACTTTGAGGGGAAACCTCCCAATAGAGCATACATTCCAATTAAAACTATCCAAGATACCTTCCTTGGGAAGTCATTACAATATACAAAGTCTTGCCAAAGACAACTCCTACAATCTCATACATGTGGGATAGTTGTTAGGAAAAGTGTCTCAACCTTGCAACTATGAAAGTTTACTATTCTTCTTAGTTTTGGTCTTTCTAAATACCCTTTATCTTGAAGAATGGTCTAGAACTTTCAAAATTTTCAAAAGGGCTAAAAATGGCAAGACTTACTATTTTTAGTAATTCTACATTTGACTTCGGACGGACCTGAAATTTTTTCAAAAGGTGTAAAATGACTAAGTAAACATCTCGAGTGAGTTTTGACTCAAGATCATACCTGGATCGCGAGATATTCAAATTTATGTTTTTTGAAATTGTCGAAAAAAGTTTCAAACTCAGTTTTGAGGCACTTAAAGGTCCCTAAATGCCCCGAAAGTTGTCATAATCAATGAAGAGGGTTATATCTTGATAGATCTCTTCACGAGCTTTCCAATGCCTTAAATAGTTCGTCAATCAGACACCCAGATCAAAAGTTATCACCTCCGGAAGTTGGACCTCCTATTTTTGGGAAATGTGAAAACGTGTTGGACACTCAAAAGAGCTGTAAAGGAGAGAATTACATGTGTTGGTGTGTGATTTGGCACATCACAAGGCATATTTGATTGGAGATAATTTGGGCACCGCTTTTGGGTGGTTTTGGCTCATGGTTTTGTAATTACCATTGACAGTTTAATGTATTGCATCTCCTATATATCAGGAGCTTGAGATGGAGGTTGTGTGTAAGAGTCTTATAGATGTTGAGTTACCTCCTGGATCTTTGGTTTATTATACTCATGTGAAAGCTTGCTCTGCAAGTATATTGTATTCTTCGTGATTCCTGAATAATATATTGGGTGGCTTTGGAGTGTGGAGTTTTTTACCTGAAAGGGTTTTCTCCACATATATCTTGTGTTGTGAGTTTTGCATTTGAATGTCGTTATTACCTTTTTGTTAAAATGCATCTTAATCTATAATTGTAAAAGTTAAAATTTGCATAATTCTTTCCTCAGTAGATCAGTGTAGGAAGTGTTTTTTGCATACCTTACTTCCTTTCAGTTGGTATCAGAGCTTGATCACCTTTGGTTCTAGTTGTTGGGTAGAGGGTTTTTTGAGCTGATCTTCATTTGAGTGGGAGCTTGTGGAGAGGATTTTGAAATCTTTGTTGCAGGAAAGAGATGGCGAACACACCTAGGAGGTTTGATATAGAGAAGTTCAATGGAGGTAACTTTGAGTTGTGGAAACTCAAAATGGAGGATTTATTAGTGGATAGAGATCTATAGCTTGCAGTATCCGGAACCATGCCATTGGGCATGAAACAAGAAGATTGGGATCTAATGGATCGGAAGGCTAAGGGTCTGATAAGGCTTTGTTTGGTTGATTCAGTGCTCCTAAATATCCATGAAGAGAAGACTGCAAAGGATCTTTGGAAGAAGCTTGGAGATGTTTATCAGGCTAAATCCCTGGTGAACAAGTTATTCCTGTGAAAGAAATTGTATTCTCTAAGGATGGAAGATGGAAGATGGAGGAGCTATTGTTGATCACCTAAATACATTCAATATGCTTGTTTCCCAGTTGACCTTTGTTGGTGTGAAGATGTAGGAGGATCAATGTATGACATTACTGTGTTCCTTACTAGATTTGTGGGATCACCTTGTTATGGCTATTTGGGAGTACCACTACCACCTTCAAGATGGATGAAGTGGTTTCTTTATTGTTGTCTGAAGAAACGCGGAGAAAGTCTTCTAAATTGGCTAAGGAGGATCTTGCGGTTCGTGGTAGATCTAAAGAGAAGGGAAAGAAAAAGCATAAGAAGAAGGAAGAAAAAGGAAGATCCAAATCCCATGGGAGATCCAAGTCTCCCAAAAAGTCCAAGGCCCTATGTTGGAACTACGACAAACTTGGTCACTTCCGCAAGGAGTGCAAGGAGGAGAAAAAGAAAAAGAAGAACTATGATTCAGATTCTGACAAGTCCTCTCAGAATGAAGGAGAAGCATTTGTCACTGCCTTGGCACACATGAATCTGAGGATGTGCGGCTTATTAACTCTAGTGCATTTTTTCACATGACCTCACATCGGGGTTGGTTTTTGAAGTATGAAGAATACGATGATGGAAAGGTGTACTTGGGTGATAATTCTCACCTGAAGATTGTTGGCCGTGGAAGAGTCTTGATTCAATTCCCTGATGGATGAGTGAAGGGGATCAATGGTGTTCTGCATATCCCTGGTTTGGCATGGAACCTCCTTTCTATAAGTAAGTTGAATGATGTGGGTCTGCAGGTTGTTTTCTCAAATGGAGGATGCAAGATGACTAAAGGATCTATGGCATTGGCTAAGGGTGTTTGAATTGGCACTCTATTTTAGCTTGATGCATGTGCAATTCAGTGCAATAGTGCCTTTGTTTCAAATAAGAGAGCTTCAAATTATTCATCCTCACCATTGGAACCATTAGCGAAGAGGACTATTGCATTGACTTCTGATGGTCGTGCTTTCTGGGTACCTAAGGGTGCTTATTCTATGGAGATGAAACTTCTAGCTAAGAAGACAATGTTATGGCACCAAAGGCTTGGTCACATTGGTGAAAAGGGTTTGAGGACCCTAAAAAATAAAAATCTTGTTGAGGGTATGAATGATTGTAATCTTGAGTTTGATTTTTGCGAACATTGCATTTTATGGAAAACAAAACCGTGTTTAATTTTATTCCAGTTCTCATAAATCTTTTGAGGTGTTGGACTTGATTCATTCTGATGTGTTTGGCCTTGTTAATGTTCCTTCAATTTCTAAATCTATTTACTTTGATTCACTCATTAATGATTACAGTAGAAGGAAATGGGTGTATTTCCTTAGAAGCAAATCTAAAGTCTTTAGTAGATTCAAAGAGTTCAAAGCTCTTGTAGAGAATTAGAAGGATAGAAAGATTAAGTGTTTGAGGACTGATAATGGTGGTGAGTTTTGTTCAGCATATTTTGACAAGTTCTATAAAAAACAAGGGATTGAGAGGCACAAGACAACTTGGTATACCCCTCAGCAGAATAGAGTTGTAGAGAGGATGAATAGAATGTTGATGGAGAGGGCAAGAAGTATGATAAGTGGAGTTGGCCTTGAATAAAAGTTTTGGGCTGAAGCTGTTGCTACCACTTGTTACCTAGTTAATAGGTCTCCTACATCAACACTTATTGATAAGACACCTACGGAAGTGTGGTCTGGTAAAAATTCTTCATTGAAACACATTCGAGTATTTGGTTGTGAGGCATATGTGCATGTGCCTAAGGAGAAGAGGTCTAAATTGGAGAACAAGGTTGTGAAGTGTATCTTCATTGGTTATAGCATCGGTGTGAAAGGGTACAAGCTTTGGGATCCAATGACTGAGCGATTTTTGTATAACAGAAGTGTGATCTTCAAAGAGCTCAATCCTTCTTCTGTTATCTTGCAGGCAAAGAAAGAAGAGAAGAAAGAGGATGTGGTTCATCTTGCTTCCACCCTTGAGAAAGTTGAACCAAAAACATCTATTGGACCTGATAATGAGGAGAGCTCTAGTAGCTCTGAAAGTTTAGAAGAATATCAAGAACCTCAACCCCAATCTTTGAGGAGGTCCACACAGATAAGGCGGCAACCTGATAGGTTTGGTTATTCATTGCATAATTCCAGTTGTATTTTTTCTTTGATTTCTAACATTGATGAGCCTAGAAATATGAAAGAGGCTATGGGTATGAAAAATGCATGTTCTTGGAAGGAGGCCATGTTAGAAATAAAAGAAACACTACTTCAATGGAAATTTGATTCAATATAAATTTTTGCAATCTTTAACTGTGTGTTATTAATGAAGATTGTAACACAGAAACAAAACTATGCTTCAAAAAAATGCAAAATTAGAAATATGAACACATAACACAATGTTTAACATGGAGAAAACCCTTTCGAGTAAAAAACTCCGCACAAGAAAGAAGCCCAATGTTTGTATTAATCTGAAAAAGATTTACAATACAACAACACTTCAACTCTCTCCACCAGTCTTCAATCTGACAGCATTCCAACAGCACCCGAGTACCTAAAATATGTTTACAACAACTAATACATGGCAAATACTTATAGAATCATTTTCTAACTCATCTTAGGTGTTCACCTTCTCTCTCATGAGATTCTCCAACATACAAATATTAAATGCCATCTTACAAGCACCTTCCACTTGTCCAAAAATAGCCATGCAAAGGTTGGGTGCCCAAGACTAAATCTGGCCTCTTACAGCATCTTATGACATGTCATAACCATCATAGATTCCACAAAAGAGTATCTTTCCAAGATAGAAACCTTGGGCTAAATATAGAAAATATACAACTAACATATCCGTCATATGCGTCATAGAATCTCAGAATCTTATGACAACTTACAACTGTCATAGATTCACTTACCAAACATTATGAAAGTTGTCATACATGCCAAAAATAGTATATTACTCAAGGGAGCATGCCTACCCTCATTTACTTTGAGTTTTTACATTTGCCAACTGTAAATGTCACTCCGTAACTACTGTCGGTAACTCTAAAATTACAACTGTCAATGAGACTACCTCATTCCCTTATGGGTAATTACAAATAACAAATAATAAATGGAATAAAATACAATATTGGAATTTACAAGGTTAATGGCACCTTATTCCAACATTCTTCCACTTGACATTATACATTGTAAATCAACCCATAGGAAAACAAATGAAAAATAATCAGGCACTAGAAACAAGGCCCATGGCCTCTCTGCACCATACAAACTTCTATGTGCTCACAGACTTGGTCAATGAATCTGCAACATTCTCCTGATTGTCTATCTTCTTTAGCTCATCTCTCCATTTGCAACCAACTCTCAAACAAAGTGATACTGAACATCAACATGCTTAGTCTGAGCATGATACATGGGATTCTTGGCCAAACAGATAGCACTCTGGCTATCACAACCAATCTGAATGATCCTGCAATCAAAATAATACTTGTACACAGTCTCCTCAACCAAACTACCTCCTTAGAGACATGAATAGTAGCCATATACTCTACTTCTATGGTGGACAAAGCAACTGTGGGCTGCCTCTTACTCATCCAACTCACTACACCTCCAAACAAAGTAAACACAGCCACTAGTGGACCTTCGACTATCCAAGTCACCTACCCAATCTGCATCAACAAAACCCTATATGTCCAAAGATTTATCAGCACTATCAGTACCAAAATAAACCAAACAATGATTTGGAGTACCTACAAGATATTTAAACACCATCTTCGCATAGTTCCAATGTTGTCTACCAAGGTTAGACATAAATCTCCTCAAAACTCCCACTGCTTGGGCAATATCTAGTCTAGTGCAAACCATTGCATACATCAAACTCCCTACAACACTAGTATATGGCACATTAGACATATCCTCAAGATCATCCTCAGTCTTTGGACACATATCTAATGGAAGCTTAGTACCAATGGGTAAAGGAACTCTAACTGGGTTACGGTCCTGCAAACTAAACCTCTGCAAAATAGTATTCACATACTTACTTTGTGACAACCAAAGCTTTATGTTAACTATGTCCCTCCTGATCTCCATTCCTAAAATATACCTTGCAACACCAAGATCCTTCATCTCAAATGCACCTGAAAGTTGGGCTTTAAGCTCACTGACCATACCCTTAGTATTGCTGAAAAATAACATTTCATCAACATACAAAGTAATAACTGGTATAGAATCATCAACACAATAATTGTAAACACGGTGATCCTCCTCACTTCTAACAAAACCCAATTTCAACACAAATGAATCAAACTTTTGATACCACATTCTGGGGGACTGTTTCAAACCATAGAGAGACCTCTTTAACCTGCAAATCCAATGTTCTTTTCCTTTTACCTCAAAACTTGTAGGCTGTTGCATATAAACTTCTTCTTCAAGATCTCCATGCAAGAACACAATTTTAACATCCATTTGCTCAATCTCCCAATCATAAGCTGCAAAAATAGATAAGAGAAATCTAATAGAAGTCAATTTAGCAACAGGAGAGAATATCTCACCAAAATCAACTCCCTCTCTCTGGGAGTAGCCCTTAGCTACCAGTCTAGCCTTGTACTTCTCCAATGACCCTTCTGCTCCAAATTTCTTTTTGAATACCCACTTACATCCTATGGCCTTTCTTCCTTTAGGAAAATGAACAAGATCCCAAGTGTTATTAGAGTCTAAAGCCATCATCTCCTCCTACATGGCTAGCTACCAAGACTCACTATCATCTGCAGAAATAGCTTCCCTGTAGGATATAGGTTCATCGTTAGTACTCAATAAAGCATATACACAACAGAAATATGGTGGGCTATACCTGTCAACTGGATTCTGTTGTCTTGTGGATCTCCTCAAGGGTGGAGTAAGAGACTCTACTCGTTCTTCTGCATAATCATCTGCAACAACTTCTTCTGTAACTACAGACTCATCTTTATTAGAACTACTCGAATCTTCTTCTTCTTCTTCTTCACCCCCAATCCATCATACTGTTCTTCTTGAGGTGCATCTTGTTGCTCTAACTCAAAGTGCACTCTCTTTACCTTTTCATCTTTTTCTTTTGGCTACTCAAGTTCAGAAATAGCTCTAAGTTCCCTGAAAATTACATCTCTAGAAAAGATAATCTTGCGGGTTAGCAGATTCCAAAGCTTATAACCTTTTTCAACCTTTGGATCCAACTTAGATCGCTTGTCCTTAGGCACATGAACAAAAGCCTGACAACCAAAAACCCTTAAATGTGAAACAAAAGGTTTCTTACCTGTCGACACTTCATAAGGTGTCGACTCAAGAGCCTTACAAGGAGATCTGTTTATCAAGTAGCAAGCAGTACACACAGCCTCTGGCCAAAAACATTTATCCAATTGTGCATCACTAAGCATACTTCTGGCCCTTTTCATAATTGTTCGGTTCATCCTTTCCATAACACCATTCTGTTGTGGTGTATACGGAGTTGTCTTTTGTCTGATTATACCTGCATGCTTGCAAAACTCATCAAATTCCTTAGAGCAATATTCCCCTCCATTGTCAAATCTTAATATTTTTATCTTTAAACCTGAGTAGTTCTCTACTAAGACTTTGAATTCCTTAAACTTAGTGAAAACTTCAGATTTATGCTTCATAAAAAAATCCATGTAAATCTAGATACATCATCAATGAAGGTTACAAAATAACGAGATTTTCTGATAGATTCATTATCCACAGGTCCAAACACATCCGTATGAATAATTTCTAACTTCTCTTTTGCTCTATTGCTTCCTAAAGGAAATGATTTTTTGTTTTGTTTACCAAACACACAATGCTCACAGAAATCAAAGTGCTCATCAGAATAGGAGAAACCATCCAACAAATTTTTATTCTTAATAGTTTTCAGTACATTATTGCTTGTGTGGTCCAATCTACGGTGCCACAACATAAATGTATTTTTAGTAGTGGTCTCAGATACATAGGCTCAGCATTACAAACTGTAGTGGCTTCAAGCTTAAACAAGTTCCTGAATCTCTTCCCTTTCGCTACCACCAAGTTCCCTCTCACCAATCTGCAGCCATGCTTGTCAAATGTCACATGCATTCCCAAATCATTCAACTTTGAAACTAAAATCATATTTCTAGCTAATCCAAGAACATGCAAAACACCATGGAGGGTTTTAATCCTCCCATCACTGAAACACAACAATACCTTTCCTTTCCTGACAATCAGATATGTAGAGTTGTCACCAAGGTAGATATTACCTCCATCATATTCTTCATATGTGGAGAGCCATTCTTTATGCGGCATCATATGAAACGAGCACCCTGAGTCAACCAACCAGTGATAATTAGAAACAAGATTACATGTAGAAAATAAAACTTCTTCACCTGCATTCGAGGACTTTTTCGAAGCACTCTCCCACTGTTTCTTTGGGTTTCTGCACTCCTTCACATGTCCCCTTTTACCGCAGTTCCAACCCTTAACTTTGTTCTTTTTACCAGGAGTCTTAGACCGGCCCTTAGACTTGTCCTTAGCCCCTTTTGGTCCCCTTTCCTTAGACGTTCCCCTAACACTGAGAGCATCCCCTGAACTATCCAAACTCTTCTTCCTCAATTCTTGTGACAGTAGCACTGAAATAAGAGCATCCAACTTTGGATCCATAAGGTTAGCAGTGATAGCAAGGATAAAATTCTCCCAAGACTTAGGTAAAGAACAAAGAAGTAAGATACATTTATCATCCTGACTAACTTGAACATCTACTGGATCAAGCTGACTCACCAACAAATTAAAAGAATTTAAATGCTCTGCAACCGACTCACCCTCTTTCATTTTCAAAGAAAACAATTTCCTTTTTAAATAAAGTTTATTTACCATACTCTTGGCTTGGTAGATCTCACCCAACCGATTCCACAACTTGTGTGCAGTCTCCTCCTTTGCGACATTTAACAAGACAGAGTCTAAAAGACACAACCGGATGGTTCCCCGTGCCTTCTTATCCAGTCTATCCCACTCATCTTGAGAGACATCGTCAGGTTTCTTCTCTTTTTGGATAGCCAACCATTAGTTTCTTTCTTCCAACAAATCTTATATTTTCAACTTCCACAACTCATACCCCATTCTATTGAACTTCTCAATGTCCAAACGAGAGGTTGATGCTATGGTGGATGCAGCCATAATAACAACACAAGATCTGTAAAATAAACACAACCAAATCTCCCACTATAGCTAGAGCTTCCACACTACCACCCAAGAGTCAAAGCTAGCCAGGTTCTGATACCAAATGTTAGAAATGAAAACAACACTACTTCAATGGACATCTGATTCAATATAATTTTTTGCAATCTTTAACTGTGTGTTATTAATGGAGATTGTAACACAGAAACAAAACTATGCTTCACAGAAATGCAAAATCAAAAATATGAACACATAACACAATGTTTAACGTGGAGAAAACCCTTTCAGGTAAAAAACTCCACACAGGAAAGAGGTCCAATGTTTGAATTAATCTAAAAAAGATTTACAATACAACAACACTTCAACTCTCTCCACCAGTCTTCAATCTGGCAGCATTCCGGCAACACCCGAGTACCTAAAATCTATATTGCAGTAACTAATACACGGAAAATACTTATAAAAACATTTTCTAACTCATCTTAGGCGTTCACCTTCTCTCTCATGAGATTCCCCAACATTCAAATATTAAATGCCATCTTACAAGCACCTTCCACTTGTCCAAAAACAACCATGCAAAGGTTGGGTGCCCAAGACTAAATCTGGCCTCTTACAGCATCTTATGACATGTCATAACCATCATAGATTCCACAAAAGAGTATCTTTCCAAGATAGAAACCTTGGGCTAAATATAGCAAATATACAACTAACATATCTGTCATAGAATCTTAGAATCTTATGACAACTTGCAACTGTCATATATTCACTTACCAAACATTATGATAGTTGTCATACATGCCAAAAATAGTATATTCCTCAAGGGAGTATGCCTACCCTCATTTACTTTGAGTTTTTACATTTGCCAACAATAAATGTCACTCTATAACTGCCGCTGGTAACTCCAAAATTACAACTGTCAATGAGACTACCTCATTCCCTTATGCATAATTACAAATAACAAATAATAAATGGAATAAAATACAATATTGGAATTTACAAGGTTAATGGCACCTTATTCCAACAGGCCATGGAAGAGGAGATGACTTCTTTGGAAAAGAATAATACTTGGGACTTGGTACCTTTGCCTGAAGGACGAAAACCTATTGGATGCAAATGGGTGTTCAAAATGAAATTTGGTGTAGATAATAGTGTTGAGAAATATAAGGCTAGATTGGTTGTGAAGGGGTATTCTCAGGTGGAGGGAATTGACTATGGTGATATTTTCTCTCCAAGTCTATATGTCACAGCTAGAGCACTATGTGGTGAAAGGCAAAGAAAATCTGGTTTGCAAGTTGAAAAAGTCTTTGTATGGTTTGAAACAGTCTCCTAGGATGTGGTACCAGAAGTTTGATGCCTTTGTGTTGAGTATTCGATTTCAAATATTGAAATAAGATCATTGTGTTTATTATAAGTTTGATAATGATCACATTCTCATTATTGCATTGTATGTCGATGATATGTTACTCATTAGGAATGGTAAAAGTTTGATTTCTAATTTGAAGCCTCAGTTGTCAACATAGTTTGAGATGAAAAATCTAGCAGAAACTCAGTACATTCTGGGGATGGAGATCAAAATAGACAAAGCAAACAGAAAACTTTGGCTAGGCCAGAGTAAGTATGATAACACTATGTTGGAGAGATTCGGCATGGTAGATTGCAGACCTTTGATTGTTCCTATTATGATGGGGACAAAGTTATCTATTGTAGATTGTCTAAAGTCTCCTTCTGAGACAGAGGATATGAGCAAAGTTCCTTATGCTAGTGCGGTTGGCAGTTTGATATGAGTCCTTAGTCAATTTATGGTTAATCCTGGATGGGTACATTGGGATGTAGTGAAGAGAGTGTTCAAATATCTAAGGGGTACTTCTGAGTATTCCTTATGTTATCATGGATATCCTACAGGACCTCGGCATTCACTTTGTGTTCGTGGATTTGTGGATTCAGATTGAGCAGGTGATATTGACAGCAGGAGATCCACCAGTGCTTATGTGTTCACTATGTTTGGTGGTGCTATTAGTTGGATGAGTAAGCGGAAACCTGTGGTTGCTTTGTCCACTACTAAAGCTGAGTACATGGCAGCAACTCATGCTTGTAAAGAATCCATTTGGATTAAGAGATTGTGTTCTGATGTTGGGTTTGATGTAGGGAAGATTACTATTTGTTGTGATAGTCAGAGTGCCATATGTTTGGTGAAGATTCCTACTTTCCACGTGAGGACTAAGCATATTGATGTTCAGTACCATTTTTTTCGTGGCATGGTAGAGGATGGGAAGATAAACTTGGAGAAAGTTGACACTTTAACGAATGTTGTAGATTCCTTGACAAAACCTGTGAGCATAGAGAAGTTTAGATGGTGTTCATAGTCTATGGGCCTCTCCACCCCTAGCAATTAAATCATGGTGTTGATACTCCCTTTTCTCTTGTAAGGTGTTTGACAAGTGGGAGAATGTTAGGAAAAGTTTCTCAACCTCGCAACTACAAAAGGTTACTATTCTTCCCAGTTTTGGTCTTTTCGAAGACCCTTTATCTTAAAGAATAGTCTAGAACTTTCAAAGTTTCCAAAAGGGCTAAAAATTGTGGGACTTACTATTTTTAGTAACTCTACATTTGACCTCAGATGGACCTGAAATTTTTTCAAAAGCCGCAGAATGACTAAGTAAACATCTTGGGTGAGTTTTGACTCAAGATCATACATAGATCGCGAGATATTAAAGTTTCTATTTTTTGAAACTTCAAAAAAAGTTTCAAACTAAATTTTGAGGCACTTAGAGGTCCCTAAACACCCCAAAATCTTGATAGATCTCTTCACGAGATTTCTGACACATTAAAGGGTTTGTCAATCGAACACCTGAATCAAAAGTTATGACCTCTGAAAGTTGGAACTCTTGTTTTTGGGAAATGTGAAAATGTGTTGGACACTCAAAAGAGATGTAAATGAGAGAGTTACAAGTGTTGGTGTGTGATTTGGCACATCACAAGGCATATTTGATTGGAGATAATTTGGGCACCACTTTTGGGTGATTTTGGCTCATGATTTTGTAATTACTGTTGATAGTTTACTGTATCGTATCTCCTATATATCAAGAGCTTGAGATGGAGGTTGTGTGTAAGAGTCTTATAGATGTTGAGTTACCTCTTGGATCTCTGGTTAGTTATACTCCTGTGAAAGCTTGCTCTGCAAGTATATTGTAATCTTCTTGATTCCTGAATAATATATTTGGCAACTTTGGAGTGTGGGGTTTTTTTACCTAAAAGGTTTTTCCCCACGTATATCTTGTGTTGTGAGTTTTGCATTTGAATGTCGTTATTACCTTTCTATTAATATGTAACTATAAAAGTTAAAATTTGTATAATTCTTTCCTCAATAGATCAGTGTAGGAAGTATTTTCTGCATACCTTACTTCCTTTCAATAGTTACTTTATTCTAACTAACAAGTGGGATTACTTACAAAGCATATGCATCCACCTTTATTTACTATTAGCCATAGGCAACTTATAAAGAATATGTGCCCTACTAATATTAACTACCATATAGAAAAATGGAGTTCATAACATTGCCTCCCCCTTCAAAAAGCTTTGTCCTCAAAGCTTGAGATTAGGAAACTTGGAGAGAATGTTGGCAAGCTCCCATGTGGCATCTTCATGTTGCATAGAATGATTTCAAAGGTGCTTGATGTGTTTGCCCAATATAACCCCACGTTCTAAAAACATGGATCCCTTCCCATCAAATGTAGGGAGCTTTGTTGCAATTTGAGCAACAGTCCTAATCACTTTGTTGAGATAAGACATGAAAAAATGGGTTGATCTTAGAAGAAGGTGAGAGTGCCAACTTGTATGTCATGTCACCAATGTGTTGGAGCAATTGATAAGGACCATAAAATTTGGGACCCAACTTATGACCTCGCGTGTCCCTTAATAAAAGATTCGTGTAGGGCTAGAGGCATAAAAAACCCAATCACCAATGTAAAAGGCATGCTTTGTCTAATGTTGATTCACTTGTTATTTCATGCAAATTTTGAGCCAAAGTCAAATTGGCCTTAAGGAGTCAAGATATTTCCTCATGTTTTATAAGAGTATTGTCAATTGCCACAACCTTAGAAGAACTTGAAACATAAGTACACAAGGAGGGTGGCGAAGTAAAATAGAGGGATCCATAGGGGGTCATTTTGGAAGCATTATGAAAAGTGGTATTATACCACCACTCAGTCAAAGGTAACCACTAGGCCCATTGTCAATATTGCTTAGACACAAAACAACGCAAGTAGGTTTCACAAATTTTGTTAAAAATATTAGTTTGACCATTAGTTTGAGAATGATAAGTCAAACCCATGTTCAAGGTAGTGCCCTACAACTTAAATAAATCTTGTTATAAGTTTTTGATAAAATCTAGATCACGACCACTAACAATAGATGAAGGCATCCCATAAAGTTTGAAGATGAAAACCAAGAAGTGTTGAGTAACCATAACTGCAGTGTAAGGCTGAGGTAATGCACATAAATGGAAATTTTTGGTCAAGTAGTTGACCACAACCAAAATGACCTATTTACCTCTTGATAGGGGAAGCCCCACAATGAAATCTATTGAAATATTAGTCAAAGCTAGGAATAGGAAGTAGCTGCAAAAATCTTGGGACTTTGAGAGTTTCTGCTTTATTCCTTTAGCACACATCACATTCATCTACAAATACCTTAACATCCTACTTAAGGTTATCCTAGAAGAAATCTTGCTCCACTCACTCATAGGTCCTCAAAAAATTAGAATGACATATAGTAAGGGGGAGTGAAATTCCACGAGTAATCGAGGCTTGAGCAAAGAGGTGGGAAGTAAATAAATTCAGTCCAAATAGGTGAGGACTTGGCTTGCCCAGAAGAACCATAATATATAATATGGATCCTATTCTAACTACCGAATGATACCTTGAACTATAGGGTTAGTAGCCCATTCATTCCTAATCTCATCTATACCAATTGGGTACCAAGATAGAGAGAAAATATTGAGCCTTCCTTTTCATATTGATGTGGGAGGGCATTTGCTACCACATTTTCTTTACTCTTGTAGATAACCTCATAGTCATATCCTTGCATTTTGGTCACCCATTTTTGTCATTTTGGGGATGATACCCTTTGCTACAAAGAATATTTCAAGTTGTGATGATTTATATTGATATAGAACTTGCATCCCAATAGGTAAGGCTACCATTGTTGGACAACATGGAGTATAGCTAGTATTTATTTTTCATATGTAGATTTGCCTAGATTGTGCCCTATGATTTGCTTGCTTGTGAAGGTGAGGGGGCAACCTTCTTACATCAACACCACTTGCATGTCAGTGCCAGAGGCATCACATTCAAGAATGAAGGGTTTGTGAAAATTTGGTAGAGCCAAAATTGGAGTGGAGGACATGGTAGTTTTAACAACAATAAAGTCCAATTGAAGTTCTTTTTGAGAAAAATTGCTAAGGGCCCAACAATTTTAGCATACTTAAGCACAAACTTGTGATAGTACCTTGTCAACCTACGAAGCCTTGCAGGATTTTGAGGGACTTAGGTCATGGCCACTCTTACATTGTTACAATTTTCTTGTGGTCAACCTAGACAACAACTTGTGAAATAGTATGGCCCAAATATTCCACTTGTTAGACTCTAAAGGCACACTTAGAGCACTTAGAAAAAAAGAGAATGCTCCTTTAAATTCTAAGGGTGATTTCCACATGATGAAGATGATTGGACCAAGTTTGACTATATATGAGAATGTCATCAAAGAAGACCAATATAATTTTTTACAAGTAGCTGTGAAACACTGTATTCTTGAGGCTTTGAAAAGTAGGAGCATTGGATAAACCAAAGGGCATTACAAAAAAATCATAATAGCCTTCATGGGTCCTAAAGGCATTTTTATGAATGTTAGCTTCTTTGACCTAAATTTAGTGATAGCCTAAACACATATCTAATTTAATATAAAATTTAGCCCCCCAAAGCTCATCCAACTAATCATCAATAATAGGAATAGGAAATTTATACTTGATGGTTAATTTATTAAGTTCATGAAAATTAGGGCGCATCTGCCATCCTTGATCCTTCTTAAGAACCATAATGATAGGACAGTAGTAAGTACTAGTACTAGGGCAAATGACCCCCACCACTTGAGCTCTTTAACCATATTTTCAATTTCATTATTTTACTCAAAGGGGTATCTATAGGGTCAAATATTTGGAGGATGGCTACTAGAAACGAGGGGAATGGCATGGTCATGAGACCTTGGAGGGGTAACCCTTTGGGTTCCTCATACTTGTTGATACTTATTGAGGAGGCCTTGTAAGTTCAATGAAAGAGAAGAGGTGGAAAGAGGTTGAATCTCTAGATAGTGGAATTGGACTAGGATACCAAAACACCCTTTTTCAATAAATTTTCCATACAATGGGAGCTAACCATTTGAACCTTACTTGACTTTAGTCCTTGTATTGTATACTCCCATCCATCATGGTGGAATTTGATCCATAGTTGGGAGTAGTCACAAGTGATTGAGCCTAAGGTTTGCAACCACTAGACACCCAACACCACATCGACACCATCCAATGAAAGATCAAACATATCTATGGTAAAATGATAATCCCCTAGAGTAAGCTTTACATTTAGGCACTTGCCCCCATATGACATAGTATTACCATTGGCCACCATAATTTGAAAATTGTTGTAGGCATGGACATAGTAGTATAGCTAGTCGATAAGTTTTATGTTGATAAAGTTATGAGTGTTACCACCATCTATCAAGACCACTATCTTTTGGCATTTGATGTATTCAATGGACTTAAGTGTTTAGGGGGAAGAGAATCCTACCAAAGCTTGAATATTAATATGAGCATTAGGAGTGGAGTCTTGTTCTAGGGTAGCCAACTCATCTTTCACATCTAATAATTCCTCTGAATCATTGGGCACCATTGGAGAGTCAATGACATGTAAGCATTTCTCTTGACATTTGTGACTGTTTCCCCATTTTTTATCACAATTGAAACATATCCAATTTGCCTCTCTCTATTATCTCTTCTTGGGATTGCTAGTGAATTAAGGGTGAGTTTAATGCCCTAATTTGATGCCTCTTTTTGTGTTTGAAATAGAAGGGGAACTTGACGACTTTCTATTGTGCTACAAATTTTTCCTTCGTAAGCTGAACCAAAGCTAGAGCATCATAATAGGAGCCCAATTTAAACATGAGAACCTCCGCTTAAAGATCCACTTTGAGACCACTTATAAAACAACTTCAGAAAAATGATTCATCAAGGCCATAGATCTGGCTCACAAGTTTCTCAACTCACTTTGATATTACCATATTGATTGTACTTGGCATAATTTAATGAGGGCACTAGTGAAATCTTCATAGGCATTAGGGCCAACATGGATGAGGGCTTCCTTGCAAAATTTTGTCCAAGTGAGAAATGGGCAATTCCCATCCAACCATTCAAACCATTGAATGGATTCTTTTTTAAGTGAACAGATGAAATAAATAGATTTTGATCCTAGGGAATTTGATATATTGCAAAATATTGGTCAACCCTATACAACCAACTTGTAGGATTTATACCATCAAACTTGGGGAAGTCTAGTTTAGGGGGGCATGGGTGTCCACCGTAATTATGTCACACCCCATTTTTGGTTATTTATTTGAAACATATTAAGTGTGCAAATTTAATATTTATTATTTCATTTTGTATCGCATCATGATGAGACAATTGATATTTTGTTTATCTTGACAAGATATGCATGATGTGAAAGTTGATTATATGTAGTTGATATAGAATAATTTAAGTTGTGATTATGAATTTTTCTTAATAAACTAATTATTGTCTAGTTGGATATGAGGTGGATGCAAGATAACATTTTCTCCACCCATTCATCAAGGGAGAGTATCATCTGGGAGAGGATGATAGATGTCAACAAGTCAACAGTCAAACCAAACTATCCGAGAACACTACACACACCTACACTAGTTGGTAACATGATTGTATGTGGATGCATAGTAGACACATAGGAATATGTTAGGTGTCATTGAAAGCTAGTTACAATGGTAAATTTTATTATTTACTTTGATATTTTAGAGCTAATTATTATAATTAGTTTGATAGCATTAGTTATGATTTTTAGTTCCTTACCGCAATAAGGGCTAAGAATATTTATTTGTGTAGAGGCACATTATTGTTCTAGTCGATCCAATTACTTAATACGAGTTTAATCATGTGATCTTATTGCAAATCCATTATTAGTATTGTTGTGCTTATAATATTCTTATATTTTTTCTATTTTCTTCCCTTGCATATTGTAACCTCTGCTAGGAATGGGAGTGTGGGGCCATTATGGCGCATTTCCTGTAGTGGAGGCTAAAAATAGCCGACAAGAGCGGGGAGAATTAAAGAAAAAGAATAGTTGCATTTTAAATGACTCCATTCCTCTTCTTCTAGAGGCAACTTGGAGAGGATGGTATTCTCTTGCAAACTATTAATCAAAATAAAAATATTAAGATAACATAATTTTTGGAAGCCATTTAAGATGGCGCGACAATTTGCAGAGTGACAAACTCCAGAATGGCGAAATGCAGAGTTGGAGGGAAACATTGAGGAGTGAAGAGATGGGCGAAGGTTTCTTCGAAGGGAGCATGAGCAAGTTAGGCATCAAGAGAACTGGGACAGAAGGGCCGCCGGTGCTGGCCAAAACTTCCTCCACCAGGAAGAAGAGCCGTGGAGAAGGCATGGTGATCAGTTTCCCCAGGGAAGGAGGCGACAAAAAAACGGAGGTCTTCGCCATCCAAGGTAGTGGAATCAAAGGCAGCATGACATTCCTCAACAAAGAAACCCAAATGTGCACTGGAGGGGAGGGAGAAACCCTAGAGGTGGAGGCCAGCGTAGGGACTTTCAGAGGCAAAATCTGCAACCCAGGAATCAAATGCCTAGAAGGAGGGAAGAAGATAGATAAGAAGAAATGACAATAACCCTTAGCGTAAATCGGATTGAGGACCAAGTCTCGAAACTAGAAAACACAGCATTAATAATCAAATGGCTCGGGAAAGATTTAAATTGGCAAACTTTGGAAACCTGGTGGTATGGCAAATGGGGGAAGGATCTGGAATTTAAGAGGTTGGAGAATGATTTTTTTGTGGTCATTTGCCCCACTATTGCCATTAGGGTTCAAATAGAAGAAGGGGTATGGATTCTGGATGGTTGTGGCTTTTACATTTGCCATTGGAAGGTTGGGTTTGATCCAATATCGCACCGAATTGAAAAAGTTCAAGACTGGTATATCATGCCCAATCTTCCCCTTGAATATTGGGATCCTAGGATTCTGGAAGAAATTGGAAAGGGCATGGGAAGTTTTCTGTGCACTGAAGAAAGGACTAACCCAGAAGGGTCTGGCATGTTTGTTAGGTTAGGCATTGAGAACAATCCAAACTGAAGAATCCCTAGAGAAATTAAGATTTCATCAGGATTAGGTATATGGACGTAGAATTTGATCCACAACCCCCTCTCCATAGACACATTAGTCAAAATTCTGGGGTGGAAAAGTGATAATCACCCAAGAGAAAACTCGGAGCAATATTCAAACAAGCAATCTATACCTATCGTGGAGGATGATCAAATTTTTGATGAAGAAGCCCTTCCTCCCCCTCCTGAAGCGATACCACAAGCTGAATCCAAATTAGGGTAGAGACTTGAAGATAACCAGAGTATTAAATCCATAGATCAAAAATTGTCTCATGTTATTGAGATGATTGGCAATAAAGTGAGTAAGGAAGATTTGGATTCTCTTATAAATGTGGGCAATGAACTGGTTGACATTGCTAATGCGGCTAAAAAAGGAGAGATCGACATTGATAATTATGAAGGTGAAGATTGGTTTGCAGAACATGAGCTAGAGATTGTGGGAAATGAAGCCTTTCTGGATGAAGAGGAAATTCCAAGCAAAGTCTTGAATACTCCTACTCCAAAGCCCTTAGAACAAGGGGTGCTCGGGCTGAGAACTAAGGAACCAATTAAAACATCTCCAAATTGCAGAGAACACAAAGGAAAAGGAAGAATTCCAAACAAGGAAAAGCTAAAATGGGACGGGGAAGCGTCGGGCCAATTAAAAATTGAAACATTGTTGAAAGTAGGGAAGGGAGATCCCCTTCCTGAATAGCAATGAAAATCCTTACTTGGAATGTTAGGGGCTTAAATGCCCCTAATAAAAGATGCCTGCTTCGGCAGCATCTAAATGCTCAGCAACCGGACATCTGTTTGATTCAGGAATCTAAACTAGGAGAACAAGAAAGAGTAAACCTAGGTTTGAAAATGAAGAGCTAGAAAATTTGTGGAGTCAATTTGGAAGGAGCCTCAGGAGGTTTGTTAACTTTATGTAAACCTCAATTAGTTCTGGTTGAAGTAGTGGCTTCAAGCAATTTTTGGCAAGCTTGTAAGGTAAGGAGTCTAGCCTCGAATTTAAGCTTTTTGTTGATAAATGTTTATGGGCCTAATAATTACATTAAAAAAAGAAATTTATGGGATGCATTGGACAAAGTTTGCAAGCTCCCAGATTTTGAGGTATGTATTCTAGGTGGGGATTTCAATGCTATCTTATCAAGAGCTAATAAGAAAGGGGGAGTTGGAAGGAAACTCCAGTCTCAGCTTGATTTTGAAAACTTTGTGGATATGAATGAGCTCTATGACATCCAGATGGGGGGTGGGCAGTACACTTGGACAAACAGAAGGATGGGTTTCTGCAATATAGCTGAGAAGTTAGATAGGTTCTTGTTTAAAGGCAATCTTAGTAGATTCCCCTTCACTCTTGATAGTCAGCTGCTAGCTTTACCATGGTCAAATCATTATCCAGTTTGTTTGGAAATTATGGGAGAAAGGGGCCCAGCAAGAAGCCCTTTTAAGTTTGAAAATATGTGGTTTAAGCATAAGGATTTTTTTGACCTGATCAAACAATGGTGGATTGCAACACAGCCAGACGGATCCAAAATGTTTTGCATTGTAGTCAAGCTGAAAGTAATTAAGCAGAATCTAAAATTATGGAATAAAAACAACTTCAAAAATATTTTTGAGGAGAAGAAGCAGTATGAATCAAAATTGAAAGCCCTCTCTGAGAAGATTATTAGAGAAGGAATGGACAATCAAAGTTACTTAGAAGAAAAAGCTTTGATGGCAAAACTAAATGATATTCTTTCCAAGGAAGAAATATTTTGGAGACAAAAGTCCCGGGAAGTTTGGCTGTCTGCTGACAATAGAAACACAAAATACTTCCATAATGCAACAAAAGCAAGAAGAGAGGCAAACAAAATAACAAGGGTAAGAGATAAAGACGGAAGACTTCTGGAGGATGTGGAAGAGGTGAAACAAGCTGTTGTGGTACATTTCTAGAATCTGTTAAACGAGGGGGAAGGCTCCAACCTCATAGTCCAAAATGAGCTAGTGGGCTTCATACCCAAGTTGGTAACAGATGCTCAGAATGATATGCTAAACAACAAATTTTTAGAAGATGAAGTTAAGACTGCACTCTTCCAACTCCACCCAGACAAGGCGCCAGGCCTAGATGGCTTCCAGCAGGTTTCTTTCAAAAATGTTGGGACATAATCAGAAAAGACATTATGGAGGCTCTAGAGGAATCCAAGACTTATGGACAGCTTTTAAAGGAAATCAATAACACCTTTTTAGCTTTGGTCCCAAAGAAAGAGAAGCCTGAACTTATGGATAATTTTAGGCCCATTTCTCTCTGTATACCCTTTGCAAAATTTTAGCCAAAACAATGGCTAACAAGTTAAAAAGACTTCTTCCAGATTTGATTTCAGAAGAACAGACGGGGTTCGTCATGAATAGATCTATCCTAGATGGGGTAATAATAGCCCAGGATGCCATTCACTCAATTCAAAATCTGAGAAAGCAAGCATTGCTAATAAAACTTGACATCAAAAAGGCATATGATCGAGTCAATTGGCATTTTTTCTTTAAAGTTCTAAAGGGGTTCGGTTCAATAAGTTTTGGCTAGATTGGATTTTCTCCTAGATTCCAAGTCCAAGATTCTCAGTCCTGGTGAATGGCACTCCAGAAGGTTTCTTCAATGTCTCCTGGGGGCTAAGACAAGGAGACCCAATCTCCCCCTTTCTTTTTATACTAATGGCTGAAGCTCTCGGAAGATCAATTTCTAGAGCCTAGGACTTAAGGGAGATCATTGGTGTCCAAGTCACAAGTGGTGTTCCAAATATCACCCATCAACAGTTCGCTGATGACACCATGCTGTTCAGGAAAGCCCATTCCAGGGAGGCTCGTAGCTTCAAGTCAATTCTCCAAAAATACACAATAGCTTCAGGACAAGAGGTCAGCCGAGAAAAATTAGAGGTTTTTTTCTTCAACACAGCAGCGAGAATGGAAGCTCAGATTTTGAGGATCCTTGGCTTTAAGAAAGGATCTCTTCCCTACAAATATCTAGGGATTCCGTTGGACAAAGGTCTTCGTCCGAGCAACACTTAGAATAGTTTGCTGGAGAAAGTTAGTATGAAGGCAGCTTCCTGGAAATATAATTGGCTCTCATGGGCAGGTAGGCTTACTAAACTCAAATCAGTTATATCCACTCTACCGACCTACCTAATGTCATGTCTCCCTCTATCAAGTAAAGCAAGTAAAGCTCTGAATAAGAAGATGAAGACTTTTTTCTGGCAGGGGTCGTCAGAACAATTCAAATATCCGCTAATCAAATGGAAGCAAATTTGTGAATCTAAACAAAGTGATGGAACGGGATTAAAAAATCTATTGCTTCAAAATAAAGCCCTTGGAGCCAAATTGGTGTGGACAATTTTCTCCAACCTAGAACTTAAATGGGTGAGAATTGTAAGGGCTAAATATTTGGATGAAGGTGTAGACAACATTTTCACTTCAAGGGAGCTCCCCTCTAGCTCCAGAATTTGGAACTTCATTTGCAGTTGTAGAAACCTCATCTCCGATCATCTTTCATGGGAAATCAGGAGTGGGGACCTAGCAAATTTTTGGGACGATTCTTGGCAAGGTTTACCCAAACTGGCTGATAGAGATGATTTGGCAAATGTCAAAACTATTACAAAACAGGCATGGGGGGATAAGGTAAGAGATTATTTAACTCCGTTTTTCACAATGGTTTGCTCACAGCCAAATGGAAGAGCCCTATAAATCTTGGTTTAAGTCAGGCGAAAGTGGAAATATTTGATAGAGTTCTAGTGAAAAGGCAGATTAGCTACAGGCAAGGCCAGGATTTACTTCGATGGATGGGGTCTCCTAACAGAGTCTACAGTGTTAAAGAAGGTTATAAAAAACTATCGAAAAGCCATGAGGAAGCTTCTGCAATCCCAAGGGACTTGTGCTAGAACCCTAATTGTCTTCCAAAGGCAGGGGTGTTCTTGTGGATAGCTTCACAAGGCAGAGCCCTAACTGCTGACAGGTTAGCCAAACTTGGAATTCAGGGACCTTCGAGATGTTGTTTGTGCAAAGAAGCCTCAGAAGATGGTGATCATCTTTTCCTAAATTGTCCTTTCTCCAATCATTGCTGGAATTGGCTAATGAATAAACTTCTCTAGAAATCTAGTTTACCAAATGATCTGTTAGAATGGCTCACGAGTTGGCCGAGTGTGAATAAAAAAGTAGCCTATCACAATCTGTGGTCCATTTGCCCCTCACTGCTGATCTGGGAGCTCTAGAAAGAGAGAAATAGGAGACTCTTTCAGGACAAAGAAATGTCTCTTCTCTCGTTCCTCAATAAAGTTGAAAGTAGTTTAGTCGAAGTCTTCAATTCAAAGTTGAGTGAATCAAAACCCTCACAACAGCTTTTCTTAGTTTGGGATGCAATGATAAAACAAGGATGGCCGGGTCTCAAAATGCCACCTATCAGTATTGAAGGTAGTCAACAAATAGGTCTAAAAAGGAAACTCTCCAAATGGTCCCCCCCGGACCATGACTGGTTCAAACTAAATTTTGATGGCGCTTCATGAGGGAACCCTGGTAAATCAAGAGCTGGATGCATCATCAGAAATTGGGATGGTAAAACAATTGGCAGCTTAGCTGAGCCACTGCCAGATGGCACAAACAATGAAGCAGAGCTGGAAGCTTTAATCCTAGGCTTAGGGCTTTGCCATGAACTTAATCTTAGGAAAGTGGCCATTGAGGGAGACTCCCTTTTGGTAATCAATGGGCTACGATCAAGGAGAATGCTTAACTGGAAACTTGCCGCAAAAATGGAATTAGCTTTGAGTCTAATGGACCGGTGCAAGCTGACAACAATCAATCACATCTTTAGAGAGGCCAATTCAGAAGCAGACTCTCTTTCAAACCAGGGGCAGATGGAGTAAGAGTTAAAATTTTAAATTCCTTCAAGTAATTGGCTGGGTGGTAGGGTGGTAGGGTGGGTATCCAATCCATGATATCATGGATGGGTCATAGCCATAAGCCAAGCATTATGGCAAGAGACTCCCCGTCGATGATCTCAGTTAATCATTTTTGGGTTTGCTGCCTCTTCGAATTTGTCTGAATTGACCAGTCGCACGCTCCATATCCAGTGGAGGATCCTCCTTCCCCTCCTCTCCCCACTGTCAAATGAATGAAGACAGTGTATGGAGTCTGACAGAGAAGCATCCAGACGTTTGTCTTCACCTTTATCATCTATAGGCAGCCTGTTCGATCCGTCGAAGTTTCCTGTGGCATTGATAGAGTGGGCAGAATGGCAGAGGGGTCAGGCTTCATTGCTAAGATTTCGGTAAATGGTTTGTTAAACTTGGGTTTGGCAACTCCTATCCAATTGGAGAGCCCTGTCCGTCAGATGGTTTTCAAAGGAGCCATTACAGACCAAAGACTAAAATGAATTCTACGGAGGCATGAAGGTCTTATACTTCCGGTGGTGAAGATCATTTTGGGGAAAGACTTCCTGTCAGTAGATGAATTCTATAGGGTAGACACACATGTCTCCTCCCGGTTTCTTGCCTCCATCCTGGATGCAGGGGTGGTGAAAGAAGCAGTGAAAGGATTGATGTTGAAACTGTTCAAACCAGAAATACTCGGCGGCCTCAATCTCACACTTGGTGCAGTCATCCCTGGGGCGGGAATCCCCCGCCCAAAAGACATCTCAACCCTGAAGGACCCTTTGGAGGTGGTGAAAGTTTTTCCCCTCATTCTTGATCTGAAAGGTATGGCACTAATCAAGCACTAGGAACGTGTGCTTCAGGTATACGGTTTTCTTCAAAATATGCTGATTGAGGACGGGGACAATGGGGAGGTGGAATGGGTCAGTGAGCTCCAATCCATGGCAAGGGAGCTTGGCCTTCTTTAAGAGCTCAATCTATGGTATCCTTAGTTCTCTATGATAAGTCTCAGTAGGTAATCTGTATATGGCTAAGTCTCTGTGTCCAGTAAGCCTTAATGGCAATTTTGAGTATATGGCTCTGTTAGGCCTTTCAGAATAAGCTTTGGAAGTCAGTTTTTTGTGGGTTTGCAAGAAAACAGTTTATAGGCACCTGCTTGTAAATTTCTACTCCAAAATCAATACAAATCTCTATCTTTACGAATAAAACAAAAAAAACAAAGTTTGGAAGCCATTTACTAGAGGGTTCTCTCAGGGCCCAAAGGAGGAGAATAAATATAGGGTTTATGTGGCACAGTGTAGGCAAACGTGGTGGTATTGTGATGTCTAGATGTTAAGGCATTGTTTAAATTAAAGATTTAAACATCATGATAAAAGATGCTGAAGTTGCTTTCATGAAATACGGTGTTTAATCAATTTGAATAGAGATAATTACATATGTATTAATATTTAATACATATATATAATATTATTATATAAATATTCTAATTAAAATATAATATATGATATATTTATTTTAATTGACAAGAATATATTATTATATTTATAAATGACAAATATAAATATAATATATAAATATAAATATAATATATAAATATAAATATAAAATATAAATAATGATAATATAAAAATAAATATTTAAATGTAATAAATATACATATTTTATCTCATATAAGAGATAAGTCTAAGATAGCGATCACTAAAATAAAGGTAGTGATTATTAATAAGGCTGCGATTCTTACTCACATATAATTAAAAGGGCAGCGAATGACACAAGACAGCGAATGACATAAGGTATGATTTAGTTAGAAATAATTATCTTCAAACAACGACCATGCCTATTGAACAATGATTGTTATGAAGGGACATCACCCTTCATAAGAGATATATGATATAAATTCATATTGGAGGTGGAGGGAGAAGAATATAAGAAGAAACATAGAAAACATATACTTCTGAGTTTAAAATATACAATTTTGAGATTGGAAGAAGATATCTCTGAGCATTGATATATGTTTCTGATATATGACAAAAAGCAATAATAATATATTCTGATTCGAGAAACAGTTATACAAAACAAAGAATAATATATATAATTCTAAGGAGGACTCTATATTGGGAATTGTGAGCAGACCTAAGGCAAGAATATATTGGGCTATAGATAGCATAGAAAGAAGGAATAAATCTTTAAGAGTTCTAAAGGATACAAAGGCAAGAATTATCTTGGTATGATGTATCTAACCTTATGTTTATTATGATGAATGCCATGTGTTAAGTAATGACAAATGTATATAATTGAAAGATTATCATTAGTATCATTACACATGTATATATAAGCATTGTGAAACTTGCTATGAAATATATAAGGGAAAACATCAATAGAATTCACAACACATTGAAGTAGTGGTATGTTCAAACTCAATGCCTATTTATTTCTATTGCCTCCAACCCATTAGTGAGTGGCGAGGTGTTGTTAGGGAGAGGCGGAGTAAATCCATCCATGGAGGTGGTGTCATCGCGCCCTAGACAAGCAAATCCCCATCCATGGTTGAGGATTAGAAGAAAAAAAAGGATTGAGATTTGAACATAGCCAATACAAAATGTTCTATGGATACATGTGATCATTTGGTATGTTGAAGTATATTAAAGTATGTTCAAGTTAATACTTAGTCATTTCTATTGCCTACAACTTTCTAGTGAGTGGTGATGTGTTGCTAGGGAGAGGTGGAGTAAATCCATCCATGGAGGTGGTGTCATCGTGCCCTAGACAAGTAAATCCCCATCTATGGTTGAGAATTATAAAGGAAGTAAGGATTAAGACTTGAACATAGTCGATATTGAATTGTGTTATGAATTGAATTGACACCATTGATTTACCTCTTAGGTTGATAAGATGCAAATTTGAATCTTGTGGCTGGGTTGAGTGTCTCTGACACTTTTGTGTAAACTAAGAACAAATTGGCTAGATACCATTTGGAGTCAGCCATAGAATTGGATATTTTAAATGAGTTTAAATCCATGTGAGCCTCTATATGCGTCGAGACTGGATTTAATTTAATCCTTTCCTTGCTTTGGATAGGTTAGTAGGCTGAGGGAGTGGTAATTAGTTTAACCAAGTCCTCTCTCTCTAGACTCAAATGGGATTCATAGGGTTAGTTTAAGCCGATTGGAATTTTTACATACTTTACCTCTTAGCGGTCGATCAAACACATGGATAACTTAACCACCTCGATAAAGAGGATGATCCAGTTTAGTAACTATATATACTACTACATTTTGCTATGCTAGAATGAAATAACATAATTTTTAAATGTCTCTACGAGTTATAGATAGCTTGTATGTGATAAGACATGTTGATAACCTTGCATTGGTCATTAATGGTCAAGAGAACCGTGATATTAGCTTGCCATTCTCATGCAACTACATAGGAATAAATCAAAATTTATTAAGAGTACATGTTGTAATATCATCAGCATCAAATATTAATATATAAATGCATTCGCATGATTAGAAACAATAATTATTTTGATTGCTTGCATTATTGTACTCATTGAACCAACTCTAGGGTAAGGGCATACCAGGAGATTGGAAACAATAGATAATTATTATACTATGTATAAATAAAATAAACTCTAGGGTGAGGGATACCAAGAGATTTGGAAACAATAGTTATTTGTATAGCTTGTAATATTGATCATATTATATACCTTAGGTAGGCAAGACCATCTTAGGCTATGTAATATCAAGACATTTGGACTCGATCGTTATAAACTGATCTAAAATAATCTATTATAGCAGCAAACTAGTAGGATCATCACAGGGAAGGGTATACAAGGATATTGGTATCTGAAGGATAATTTTTAATGTAGCCTATAATTGCATTTCACCTATTGATAGTCATTAGAAGGAGTCAAGCAAGAAATATTAGTGTTGTGAACGAATGACATTCATCTATGTGACTGAGAATTGAATGATTTGGCTAAAGTGATGTATAATCTGTAAGCATCATCAATTCACTATACTTGTAGATCTCATGTTAGTCAAAATCATGGTAGCTAGAAGGTATCTAAGGATTGCATGTGATAGGTGTTCATAGTTGCACTTGGTTCTACTCTAGATGTCCTTATCTATTACCCTCGTAAGGGTCAAGCCTCTTCTAGTGGGAAGATAAGTGAGGGACTGCTAGGTCCGTGGTTGGAAGTAAAGCACTCGGATGATGCTCTCCCTCCTACAATTGGACAACCATATTGCTGTCACTTAGATAAATCATTATGAATGATGGTCAACCAAATTTGTAATGAAAAGTCAAACTTTGTATAATTGATGTACTCAGGTGGATTGGTAGGATATTAGTCCCAATCAGGATCGTATCTTATTATTACTTTATTTCAAACCTATATCATGGTGATATATGTACTGATGTAATGTTGCATCTTTATTTTGAATTGTGGAATCTATATGTTTTGAAAAAGAAATTGAAAAAAATTGTAGCATTTGTGAGTTATTTAATTTCAAATTATTCATAAATTGTTATTTTTATTTGGGTGGCTTGTTACAAATTAAGGGAGGGGAATCCCCTTGTAGTAGTAAATGATATGCCCTTGTCTAAACTAGAGATGAGAATTGACAAGTGTGTCACTTGGTCTATTAGCGTGGAGAGCCTATCATTGGTGTTCCAGATCTTTGCATATAGTTTCCTTGATCTCTATGTTGGTTTCCATTTGCATTTGGTCAATATAGTCATTGAGAGATTGCATAGTAAGCTTTGGTAGGTCTTGAGAATGGTGAACTACTACCATAGTGATGGAACTAAAGGTAGTATAAAAAGGTGACTAGAGATATATGGGAAAATGACTAGGAGGTAGAGATGAGTACAACTATGGAGGTGCCTAAATGATGAAAAAGAGAAGCTCAGCCAAAAAAATGTTTATTTAGAGTTATATGAAAATTTGATGAGCTTGAAGAGACTAGCATAATAGGAAAGTCCACCTAAAATGATCATTTAGATGAGCTTGAAGAGACTAGTGTAATTTGCTGACCCATTTATGTTGATGATCGTTTAGATCCTTTTGATTTAGAAAAAACCTTAGGCTGTTGTAATCAGTTTTTACAATGAACTTCCCACAAACCAAATATTGTCTAAATTTGGCCAGTGCATGCATAATGCCTAACATTTGTTTATCATAAATGGAGTAATGTTTTTAGCTTCTATGAGTTTGTGACTTTTGAATGCAATCGGATGTTTGTTTTGCATGAGTACTACATCAATACCTTCTCTGGAAGCATCACACTCTAACTCGAAAGGTAATGTGAAGTCAAGAACAACTAGAATGGGACAAGAGCTCATTATCTCCTTAAGTCTTTCAAAATCTTGTTGGGCTATTTCATTCCATGTAAAGACCCTCTTTTTAGTTAAGTATGTGAGTGGGGCAGCAATTTTAGAAAATTCTTTGAAAAACCATCTGTAGTAGCTACATAAGCCCAAAAATCCCCTTAGACAGGTTAGGGTTCTTGGTTTTGGCCATTCCCTAATATATTTTATCTTTTCTTCATCCACACTTACCCCTTGTGCATTGATTTTATGTCCTAGATATAGGATCTCTTCTAACCCAAATTCACATTTGGAGATTTTAGCATATAGTGATTCTTGTTCAAGAATTCCTAGGACTTCATCAATATGCTTAAGGTGTTCTTCCCATGCTTTGTTGTAAATAAAAATGTCATCAGAGAATACCAATAGGAACTTCCCTAGTTGTTTCCTGAATAAGTGATTCATGCACGATTGGAATGTTGTGGGGGCATTAGTTAAACCAAAGGGTAGGACCAAGAATTCAAAGTGTCCATAGTGACATCTAAAGGCGGTCTTGGGGATATCTTCTTTCCTCATTCTAATTTGGTGGTAACCGGATCGTAAGTCAATCTTAGAAAAATAGTTTGCTCCATGAAGTTCATTAACCAATTCATCGACTCTAGGAATAGGATAACAGTTTTTTATAGTCTTTTTGTTCAAGGCTCTATAATCTATGCACATCCTCAGAGTCATCACTCTTTTTAACTAACACCACTAAGGAGGCTAAATGACTTGAACTAGGTTGAATGTGGCCCATTTTGAGAAGCTCATTTATGGTTTTTTCTATTTCTTCTTTAAATATTTGGGGGTGCCTATAAGGTGTAGTGAATAAGGGTTTAGCCCCTTCTTCAAGTTCTATAGTGAGTTCAAAACCTCTTTTGGGAGGAAGTCTTGGTGAGATGTTGCCAAATACCTTTTTATGTGTTTTTAGGATGGGTTGGATGTCAATGTGTATGGATTTGCCTTGGGAGGAAGACTTGTCAAGAATCATGCATTGAGCGGCCCATTCTACTTGTCCATGTCTAAAGATTCTTTCCATCCTTTTGGATGAAACTACTCTTGGGGATCCACTGGATAGTCCATGTAGGAGGACTTCTTGCCTATTATGTTGGAAACAAAGTTCCAATTACGGGAAATCTAGGTAAAAACATCCTAAAGAGTGCAACCATAGGATGCACAATATTACATCGGTGTCCCCCATATTTACAATGTAGAAGTCTTCTTTGATTGGATGCTTTCCCAAGGTGATGCTTAGTTGAGGAATATTTTTTGTACATGGGGTAGTGGACCCATCAACCAAGGCTACCTTAAATCCCTTAAAATCTTTTGTCTCTAAATTCATTCTTTTAACCAAATTTTTGTCAATAAATTTGTGTGTTGCCCCACTATCCACAAGGGTAGTTACCTTTTGTCCCTTTAGAATACTCTAAATTCGAAAGGGGTGATGCTTGGATGCTTTTGAGATTGCAACTAAGGTTCCATAGTCTTCCTCATCACACTTTCTTTTTTTGCTTGGGTTTTTCTCTTCTTCTCCCCATACTTCTTTATCGGATAATGCCTCTATGTTGCATGCTTGGCCTCTTTTTGCACACTTACGTTCCAGATCCCATTTCTCCTTACACTTGTAACACAAATTTTTCTTTCAAAACTCTTCTCGATTACAAATATGTCCATGCTCCCATTTTTCCTTACACTTGAAACATAATTTTTTTCCTCGAAGCTCTTCATGTTCATCTTTAGGAAGAAGTGTCCTTTGATGCCCATCTTTCTTGTAGAATGTTTTATCTTTTGATGGTATTCTTTTGGAGTAACCTTTATCCCTTGTTTTAGTAGTCTTAAACCGTAGGGCCTTTAATATCACATCTTGGAGAGTGGTGGGATCTAGGACACTTACTAGGCTATGAATAGCTTTAGATAGTCCCTTTATAAATATGTAAATGAGTCTTTTTTTGGGAATTCCGGGGACCATGACTAAAATCCTTTGGAATTCTGCCACATAGTCTTCTACTATCCCTTCTTGCCTTAATTGAGTTAATTCTTTAAAATATCTCTCAGGGTGCTTTTGGTCAGATCTTTCAATGATTTTTCTCGTGAATTCATCATAAGTTGTTATGTTTTGGTGGCCTTGAGTAATCAAGCCATGGTACCACCATTCGTGTGTAACCCCTCATAGAGTGCCAAATTTAAGAGCATCCTCCTCAGTCATGGGGCTAAGAGAAAGATATGTGTCAAGCTTCTAGATCCACATTTGTGCCGTAACTTTTCCCGAGCCATCAAAATTTTCAAGGTTTATCATACTCACCTTTTTTGTTAAGTCTTTTTTAGGTTGCCTTCTATCTTTCCTTGATGTATTTCTTGTTCTTATATCACAATAGTTTCTAAATGGGATATTTTTTCTAAGTTCGGGATCAATTTTGGAATAGGCTTCTACCAATTCCTCAATGTCATTTGTTTCTATGGGCTCTTCTTCTTCTCTTGCTTGTTCCTCACTAGGCAAGAATGTAGGTTGTGTTTCTCTAGGTGTTTACCCTAAAGAAGTTTTATTATTTTCAGAATGATTAGAAGAATCATCCCTCCCATTAACTTGGTTGGGTCTAAGAGTACTAATTGTGTTGTTCATATTTTGGAGGGTTTGTATGAGTACTTGAGTTGTCTTCTCATTTTTCTCCATGAGAGCTTGAGTTGTTTTTTCATTGTGTTCCATGAAATCCCTCAATTCATTTCCCAATTGTTCACTCATTGTATTGTTTTGGGTAGGATTGTTGCCTGCTGCAAATTTCCTTATTTCTCTCTCTAATGCCCTTTGAGTTCTTTGGCTTGTTTGCGTATACCATTCTTATTGATCCTCAAGTTGGCAGGATCAAGGCTTTGATACCATTGTAATGCCCCTATTTAGGATATTCTTGATTTCTTTACCTGCATACAATAATAATCACTAGAAAGAGATATTAAAAATATTAAAAGTCAATAAATTAGATAATTATTAATGAGGTCAATACTTTATAACATAAATAATGAGATCAAATCATCATAGCATAATCAATATTTAGTTCAATACATATATTAACAAGCACAAAGTATATGCATCATACACGAAGCATACATGTAATAATTTCAGGGATATTCACAATGGTCAACCACATAATGAGATTCTATGAAAAAGCATATAGGGCGCTGAGAGTCTGTCCTCCTCAACCAAGCCCAAGGTTGCGGTGTGCCCATCCTAGATAATTACACCCCTTGGCACACAAGTGGTAGGAACTCTCATCCATCCAACTTGGGATGGCCTACTTGATGAAGGGACCAGTGCTGCTGCTTGTCCCCTAATATACATTTCTCTGTCCTCCTCAACCAAGCCCAAGGGCGTGGTACATCCATCTCAGATAATTCCACCCCTTAGCCCAAAAGTGGCAGGAGCTCCTATCCATCCCACTTGGGGTGGCCTACTTGATGAAGGGACCAATGTTACTGCTTTTCACATTCATTCCAAATGTGATGGGTCATTGGGTTAAGTGGGTAATTGAAGAGAACGTGTGTCTCAAGTTACTGCTTGGACCTCATTTATTTAATCCGTCGGCGTAAGTGTTGAATGTCTTTCCGATGCTAATGGTTTCACTGATGGTGTGTTCATCTGGTGGTCAGCGAGAGATCAACTATCGGCACAGCTTAAAGTCTTTGGGCCAATGGACAGAGGTCACTCTGATAGAAGGGTTATCGGTCTAAGTCTGTTGATTAGCGAAAGGTTCTGAAGTGGCTCTGATAGCTTTTGTCACTCCGATAGTTTAACACTGATCGACAAGAGATTGTTCATCAGAACAATGGAAATCGTTTGGGCAGATGGCGAGTGTCTGTCCGATGAAGGGTGTTAAACTGAGGGATCAGGGTGACTTTGTATATCAGTGGAAGATGAAATGTGATCACCAATGGAGCTTGTTAGGCCGATGGGTTTGTAGGTTGGCTTTGTCGGCAACAAAATTGTCGACGATAGACTTATGGATTGATTGTGGTTATAAACCAGAATAGTATACACGACCTGGTGTATGTGGAATGTTTTGTCTTACAGAATGTGGACAGTTACGACTGTCACATAAGCAGCGATGCTGGAAGAAGTTGATTCATTTTCAGTTAGGGCAATAGTTGTGTAACCATTTATGCTCTTGCAGATTGGAGATAAAACTAATCTTTTGGCATCATTGTTTATGATGATGATTCTATTTTTGTACGGTTTATTTTCTGTAGCATGTGAAGATGAAATATGTGATCTGGTACAAAGAATAGGATTGAACATTAGAGCAAGTTGAGATCTTTATTTGTAAATCTTAGGTTTACTATAATAAAGATTGTTCTACTATTGGTGGTGGGTTTTTTACCCAAAAGGGTTTTCCCACGTAATACTAGAGTCTGTGTTGTCTATTTTGTTTCTCTGATTATTTTGTTTTGAAAGTTACCAGTCTGCATTATCCCCTTAGAATTAACATTAGGGAAGCTATTTTCTGCACCTGCTTTCCTAACAAGTGGTATTAGAGCCTGGCCTGTTGTGTTATCCTTGTTGGTAGGTTGGGTTTTTTTGTGTTAGTTCAGAAAGTGGGAGTTCTGTAGAGGTCTATTCTGTTAAATAAGATAGAAAGTACATCAGGAAAAATAGACATTGAAAAGTTCAATGGCACAGACTTTGAGTTGTGGAAGATTAAGGCTGAAGATTTGCTAGTCGACAGAGATCTTTGGATTGCTGTGTCTAGGGTTAAACCTGCAAGCATGAAGCAAGAAGATTGGGACCTAGCTAACAGAAAAGCCAGAGGACTGATAAGATTAAGTCTTGCGGATTTTGTTCTATTGAATGTCCATGAAGAGAAGTTAGCCAAAGATCTGTGGAAGAAGTTGGGAGATATTTACCAGGGCAAGTCCTTGGTGAATAAACTGTTCCTTAGAAAGAAGTTGTATTCTCTGAAGATGGATGAAGGTGCATCTGTAGCAGACCATCTGAACACACTTAATCTGCTTGTTGCACAGTTGACGTCTGTAGGTGTAAAAATAGAAGAGGAAGACCATTGTATGCTTCTATTGTGTTCCTTACCTGACTCATGGGATCATCTTGTGATGGCTATTGGAAGTACAACAACCACGTTTACAATTGAAGTAGTTGTTACCTCATTGTTATCTGAAGATATGCGGAGGAAATCTTCTGAGACAGCCAAAGAAGCCCTATCTATTCGAGGTAGATCAAAGGAAAGAGGCAATAAGAAGGACAAGAAGTCAAGGTCCAAGTCAGAGGGGAGATCAAAATCTCCTGGCACAAAGTCCAAGGTGAAGTGCTAGAATTGTGGGCAGAAAGGACACATCAGAAGAGACTGTAAAGAGGAGAAAAAGAAGAAGAAGGACTCTTCTGACAATGATTCCTCTCAGAGTAATGTTGATGCCTTCATTGCTGCCTTGGCAATGCCTGCATCTGAAGATGTATGGTTGGTGGATTCAGGAGTGTCTTTTCATATGACATCTCACAGAGAATGGTTCACTAAGTATGAATCGTATGCTGGTGGAAAGGTGTTCCTGGCAAGTGATTCGACACTGGAAATTGTTGGCTGAGGAAAAGTCATAATCTAGTTCCCGGATGGCAGAATAAAGGGAATGAATGGAGTTCTTCACATACCAGGTCTGGCTCAAAATTTACTTTATGTTAGTAAGCTTAATGATGTTGGTGTGCAAGTTACTTTTGTGAATGGTGGCTATAAAATGACTAGAGGGTCTATTGTACTGGCAAAGGGTGAACACATTGGAACTCTGTATAGGTTAGATGCAAAACCAGTGTGCTGTAATAGTGTCTCTGTAAAATCTGAAAAAGCTACTATTGTAACACATGATGTAAATTCTATGGAAGTTAAACTTCCTGCAAAGAAAATAATGCTCTGGCATCATAGACTTGGTCACATAGGTGAAAAAGGTTTAAAAACTTTGAAAAACAAAACTCTGGTGGATGGGCTGATTGATTGTAATCTAGAGTTCAATTTCTGTGAACATTGTATATATGGAAAACAGAATTGTGTTTCTTTCTACTCAAGTTCTCATAAATCTTCTGGTGTTCTGGACTATGTACATTATGATGTTTTTGGTCCAGTTGATGTTCTGTCTTTATCTAAATCAAGATACTATGTATCATTCATTGATGATTATTCAAGGAGGGCATTTGTATATTTTTTGAAAAATAAATTAGAAGTGTTCAGTCGGTTTAAAGAATTTAAAACTCTTGTGGAAAACCAGACTGGTAGAAAAATAAAATGCTTGAGAACAGATAACGGTGGTGAATATTGCAATGCGGATTTTGATAAGTATTGTGTAGATCAAGGTATAAAAAGACACAAAACTACACCTTATACTCCACAGCAAAATGGAGTTGCTAAAAGGTTGAATAGATCATTGATGGAGGAAGCAAGAAGTATGTTAAGTTATGCTGGTCTTGAACAAAGGTTCTGGGCTGAGGCAGTTGCTACAGCTTGTTACTTGCTGAACTGTTCTCCTTCTTCGGCATTGGTTGATAAGACGCCAATGGAAGCGTGGTCTAGAAAGAAGCCATCTCTAAGACATCTTCGTGTCTTCGGCTGTGAGACATATGCTCATATTCCTGAGGTAAAAAGATCTAAGTTAGATAACAAGGCAGTCAAATGTATCTTTATTGGCTATGGAGTCGGTGTTAAGGGGTACAAGATTTGGAATCCTGAAACTAAAAAAGTAATTTACAGTAGGAATGTAATTTTCAGAGAGCTGAAACCTTTGGTTAGTATTTCTCAGCCGGAGAAGACAGAAGAAAAGAAAGAAAAGAGTATTGTTAATATTCCTCTGACCCCTATAAAAGAGGAACAACAAGCACCAAGTGTAGATAATTCAGATGAGAGTTCTAGTAGCTCCGAAGATTCTGATCCAGAGCAAGAACCTGAATCTACACCTCAGCCATTGAGGAGGTCTACACGTGAAAGAAGACAACCAAATAGGTATGGATTTTCAGTACTTGATTCAAGTTGTGCCTATGCTTTACTTACTGATACTGATGAACCTAGGACTGTAAAAGAAGCCATTAGTTTACCTGATTCAGATTCTTGGTTGGAGGCCATGGATAGCGAAATGTCATCGTTGGAGAAAAATGGAACCTAGGATCTGGTGCTCTTGCCTGAAGGTAGAAAACCTATGGACTGTAAGTGGGTATTTAAAAAGAAATATGGTCCAGATGGTAGTGTTGATAAGTACAAGGCAAGAGTGGTTGCTAAGGGGTATTCCCAAAAGGAAGGTATTGATTATGGAGAGATCTTTTCTCCTGTAGCTAAGCTGACATCCATTAGATTTCTTTTGTCACTTGTAGCAGCGTATGATTTTGAAATTGAGCAAATGGATGTGATGACAACATTTCTTCATGGGGACCTTGAAGAAGAAATTTATGTCCTAGCCAGAGCATTTTGTGGAAAAAGGTAAAGAACATCTGGTATGTAAACTTAAAAAGTCTCTTTATGGTTTGAAGCAATCTCCCATAATGTGGTATCAAAAATTTGATACGTATGTTTTATCCTTGGGGTATGTGAGATCTAAATCTGATCATTATGTCTATTATAAAACTGAAGGTGATTGGATGCTTATAATTGCACTGTATGTGGATGACATGTTATTCATTGGCAATGGTAAGGGAATGATCTCAGAATTAAAATCTCAGTTGTCCTTGAAATTTGAAGTGAAGAATCTGGGGGCAGCAAAGTACATTCTGAGAATGGAAATCAAAAGGGACAAATCTAAGAGAAAGATTTGGCTCAGCCAAAGCAAGTATATTACTAATGTTCTTGATAAGTTTAATATGTCTGATTCTAAACAGTTAGTTGTTCTAGTGATGCAGGGAACAAAACTATCTATTGAAGAATGTCTAGAATCTTCGAATGAAATTGACGATATGAAAAAGTGCCTTATGCAAGTGCTATTGGCAGTTTAATGTACGCAATGGTCTATACCAGGCTAGACGTTGCCCAAGCAGTGGGAGTTTTGAGCCAGTTTATGGCGAATCCAGGAAGATCACATTGGGATGCTGTGAAAAGAGTTATGAGGTATTTGAAGGGAACTTCTGACTATGCTATTTGCTATCATGGAAACTCAGTTGGATCACAGAGATCTATTAACATTCAGGGATATGTGGATTCTGATTGGGTAGGGGATATTGACAATAGAAGATCCACTAGTGGATATGTATTCTCGTTAAATGGTGGTGCTATCAGTTGGATGAGTAAGCGGCAGGCTGTAGTCACTTTGTCCACAATAGAAGTAGAGTACATGGCAGCTACTCGTGCATGCCAAGAAGCCGTTTGGTTAAAGAGGTTGTGTTCTAACGTTGGTTTTAATGCAGGGCAGATACAAATACATTGTGACAGTCAAAGTGCTATATGCTTGGCAAAAAATCCTACGTTTCATTCTAGGATAAAACATATTGATGTCCAATATCACTTTGTTCATGATACGGTGGAAGACAGGAAGGTCAAGCTGGAAAAGGTTGACACTTTGGAAAATGTTGCTGATGCCTTAACTAAACCAGTGAGCACAACCAAGTTCAAATGGTGTTCAAATGAAATGGGTCTGCGGGCCCATAGTTCTCATTAATCGCATGAGAATTGAGAGGTAGCAGTAATCTCCTTGACAAGTGGGAGATTGAAGAGAACGTGTGTCTCAAGTTACTGCTTGGACCTCATTTATTTAATCCGTCGGTGTAAGTGTTGAATGTCTTTCCGATGCTAATGGTTTCACCGATGGTGTGTTCATCTGGTGGTTGGCGAGAGATCAACTATCAGCACAGCTTAAAGTCTTTGGGCTAATGGACAGAGGTCACTCCAATAGAAAGGTTATCGGCCTAAGTCTGTTGATCGACGAAAGGTTCTGAAGTGGCTCCGGTAGCTTTTGTCACTCCGATAGTTCAACACTGATCGGCAAGAGATTGTTCATCGGAACAATGGAAATTGTTTGGGTTGATGGCGAGTGTCTGTCCGATGAAGGCTGTTAAACTGAGGGATCGAGGTGGCTTTGTATATCAGTGGAAGATGAAATGCAATCACCAATGGAGCTTGTTAGGCCGATGGGTTTGTAGGTTGGCTTCGTCGGCAACAAAATTGCCGACGATAGACTTATGGATTGATTGTGGTTATAAACTGGAATAGTATATGCGACCTGGTGCATGTGGGATGTTTTGTCTTACAAAATGTGGATAGTTATGACTGTCGCATAAGCAGTGATGCTGGAAGAAGTTGATTCGTTTTCAATTAGGGCAACAGTTGTGTAACCGTTTATGCTCTTGCAGACTGGAGATAAAATTGATCTTTTGGCATCATTGTTTATGATGATGATTCTATTTTTGTACGGTTTATTTTCTGTAGCATGTGAAGATGAAATATGTGATCTGGTACAAAGAATAGGATTGAACATTAGAGCAAGTTGAGATCTTTATTTGTAAATCTCAGGTTTACTGTAATAAAGATTGTTCTACTGTTGGTGGTGGGTTTTTTACCCGAAAGGGTTTTCCCACGTAATACTGGAGTCTGTGTTGTCTATGTTGTCTATTTTGTTTCTCTGGTGTATTTATCTAATTATTTTGTTTTGAAAGTTACCAGTCTGCATTATCCCCTTAGAATTAACATTAGGGAAGCTGTTTTCTGCACCTCTGCTTTCCTAACAGTAATATAAAGTACCTCTTGATAAGTTTTGTTGCAATGTCAATATATTCTTGTTGTTATTGTATATGGTAGTATTGCTATTGTAATATAAAATATATAAATATCTGCTATAATTGTCAATGTTGTTTTCTTTTCTTATTTATTTATTTCTACATTTTATATTCCAAAAAATAATTCCTTCCTTGATTCCTTCAAACCTCCCTATCTTTGGCTTCTTATATATTTTCAAGGGATACATCTTTGGCCAATAGATATGACCCCTCACAATTTGTACCTCTTCATAAAATAATTCAAATTATTTTCAATTCATATCATTTGGTTTTGTCTTTTAGTATAGGGAGTGCACCTTTTCCTAAATTGCACCATATAATGGGATTGTTGCTTCTTTAATGTCATGCTTTATGAAGTCAGCTTATTGTTTTTTTATTAAATTAAATCTTTAATTTAATTTAATCATTCTTATTCAATTTTATTCATCGATCTCCGTGTCTAGATGATGGGGAATATTGCATGTACCATGCTTGTATGAAGCATATTGATATTCGGTATCACTTTGTTTACAAGTTTGTTGAGGGTGAAAAAGTCATGATATAGAAGATTGATAATTGGTTAATGTTGTAGATTCTCTCACTAAGATAGTGAGCACAAAGAAGTTTAGTTGGTACAGAGAAGCCATGGGCCTTGCCTCTTCTAGATCTTGAGTTCCTTTTTAGTTTTGTGGTATGTCTTGCATTGTAAATGTCAAGTTGGAGATGTTAGGACTAGGCATGCCATTCACCTTATAAGTCCTAAGTCTTGTAATTATAATTTAATTATGTAGATGATAAATAATGCCTAGTCTTCAAACATCATGGAATGGGGCCAAGTTGGATGCCCATGTGAGGGAGGGGATTTATTTATTATTTATCTATTCTTTTGGATACTTGGGATATTGTGTAAAAGGGCATTTAATAGGGAGGTTACAAAGCATCAGTCAAGATTGCAAGTTGTAACAATATCTTTCATATTTTGTGTTATGACAAGGTAATCAATTCCCTCATGGAGTGGTTGGGATTGGGATCTTGGTCAATTTGACCATTATGACCAAATCTATGACATCTATTACATGTAAGGGGTGTGTAAGAGGAGAAAAAGGAGTTATATACTATTCTAAATTACTTGACCATGACCATAAGGGCGTTGGATTTTCACCATGGCTCATGGTTTTGGATACCACTTTGATAGTTTCCTGTATCCAAATTTCCTATAGATTAGAGGTATGAGATAATGGATTGTATGGTTCTTTGCAAGTACTCTTATATAGCCAGTCTATTTTTAGAGGGTAAGTGAATTGTATTATTGTACTTCATCTTTTGAGAATAATACAAGATTGGGTCTCTTTAGGTGGAGTTTTTCCCCATAAGGGTTTCTCCACGTATATCTAGTGTAATGGTTTGCATTTTATGAGTTTTTTGTTTTTATATTGATGCTCCATTATTTCATTCATATAAATTAATTGGATTTTAATCACATCATAATTGGATTAAAATATATATTGTTCATTATTTCCATTAAACCATTTACCCTATATTTCAAAAACATTAACACATATCAAGGAGGAGGAGGATCATCCTTAGGTGGGAGAGAGATCCAAATAGAAGGTCCCTAAGGAAGGACCTCCCACCCTTCTTGAACAATGGAATCAATATAGGCTAAAGTAATTGAATGCATCGATTGGGTGGATGAATAGGATGAGCAACACTTGCTAGTTCAAGCTCGATAGAGGCCCACATCATGTAGGTGGAGTGTTGATGGAAGGATTCTTGTGAGGGGCCATTGGATTCTAACCTTATTGTTGAGGAGGGAAATTATTGTTAAAAATAGACTATTGCAAGAACAAATACACCACTACTAAGGCCCCACCATTAGAGAGATAGTGCAAGGAATATTTATTAGTATAAGAGTCATAATATAAGGTGAACTACCCTAATAATTGAGAAATTATTAGTTTTTTGAGACTCCAGCACCACATTTCAACCTGTTCATGGATCTAAAAATAGCCAAATTAAGAATATGTACTTTTCAATTAATAGAAAAATCTTATGATGAAATATCATTGCTAAAAATTATAGATTTTTTTGACTTAGAGCTGAAACAAAATAGAATCTTTGAATAATTTTTATAGAAATGTAATATATCTTGACTAGCAAGAAAGAATTATAAAGAGAGCCATTCACCATGTGATGAGTTTTGGATGAAAAGAATAACAAAGATTGTCGATCTATTTCTAGGCACTTTGGGATTGAGAAATATACAAAATTGTGCTAAATGTTCTTACAATGAGCACAAGATAAACACATGGGATGAGTAAGCTCCACATGGTGAATTCTTTCTCCTAGAGGAAGGCCTTGATAAACTAGACATTGAAGTAAATTTGTTCACTTAGGTTTAATTTTGGTGATCCTAGTGTATCCTTGTGTGTTAGTTCATTAGAAACACTACATACATTTCATCCCTCAAGCACATTTATGCACTAGTAGCCTTCTGATTCACTAAGATTGTTTTGTAGTTTTAAGAAGTGTAGTAAAGGCATTAGTTCCAAGATACTAAAATGAATAGGCTATGAAAGCCAAGGACTTGGCAAACATGACCATGGCATCATCAATCTCATCCAAATGGAGATACAACCATGCATCACTAGTTTGGGTTACACCATTGGTCACACAAGTAGAAAAGGTTTTATACACTTCTCACTATAGTCTAACATTGATGAGGCATTTGCATTAGGCTTTGCATCAAGTAGTTCAAGTGTATCCACTTACATGACAAGCAATTCTAATCTACATTTACTTCTAAGATTGACAAGGGCTACATGTACACTCCAACAGTGTCTAGTGTAACATGTTCATGCCTCTTGCAAATGTTTTGCATAAAAGGAAACTCACATAGGAATGTAGACTTCTCAATCATGCCCTACAAATTGGTAATGTCCACCATGAAATATTCATCATAACATTAACAACACATAGTTCAAGCTACAACATGCAAAGGCATTATTAGCCAAGACCTACTAAACACATTTCAATAACATGCTACCACTACCTACATAAAGGGGGCTTAACTAGGAAGTGTTGGGATTAAGGTGCCATCAACCTTTTAAATCCTATGACATGGTTTCCACTATTCTTGGAAAGTTCCAAGGTTATTTGAGAGTTCCAACATCCTTGGAGATAAGATGTTAATTTTGTAAATGTGTTCATAAGAGATGAAGGTTCAATTGATAGTGGTAATTATTTAATTATTAGTACTAGTAATAGTAACAATGTATCATTTACTATGCTAATTATTTTACCAATTAGAGCATCTTCTAATTTTGGAGTGTAGATGAGGTGATAAGGTCAATCTTGGTGCCCATCTTTGAGTAGCTAATTTTTGAGGAGTTATGACATGCATAAGACAATCCTTGCATAACTATTATTAGTCTAGGACATCTTATAAGAGTATCACCTAATTTATAGGGATTGTATGACAAACTAGGCATCTAAATTAGTGGGATTGGTTTTAGTCAATCATGACAAATTTGTAAGAGGTTGTAAGAGTCATGTAAGAGGCTACGTTTAGCATGCTAATGGGGCCCAAAATGAGGCATTGAAAATTGAATAAGTATGTATGCCATACTTGTTGCAAGGTGGGATTCTTGAGTATCATACTTGTATATAATAGAGTTGAACAGAACACAAACATCTTGAGGTTGCAGTTGCATGATTAAGGAGATGTGTTGAGATTGTTAATAGGTACACAAGTGTGCCATCAGATTGAAGGCAATGAGGAGATTGGGAAGTATGGTTTTATTGTAGTCTTGTTGTTAAATTTAATACAAATTTGTCCTCTCTTTTGTGTGGTTTTTTTCCCTCAAGGGTTTCTCAAGAGTAAATTCTATTTTATGTGATGAATAATGGTGTTTGCTGATTTTTCCTCTTTTTTATTTACATTAAATCTCTTCATGGTAGTTCAAATATTAAGCAAACTTAATTTAGATTTTCATATATTTTTTAGAATTCTATTTTGTCATGGTCAAAGCTATTAGGGTTAGCTAGCAAAAGAATTTAGGTTAGCTAGCAGAAGATATCAATTAAATGCAAATAAAGATTAAACAGAGGAATGAAAAATACACAGAAATATAACAGCAAGAGACAATTTTAACGTGGTTCACCCAAACTCGGGCTACATCCACCAACAGAGAGTCCAAAATTATTATCCAGTAAATCAAACCAATTACAATCAACAATCCCTGAAACTCAATACCACTGCAAAATGCTACAATACATCAATAGAAACCCTAACCCTTAGCCATTTTTATCAAGACTTATGTTGGTTACAAAATAGGGTTGTTTATGTTGGCTAATAGAAAAATAACTCCCGACACCTTTATGCACTCCCCCGTGTTAGCACTTATTTTGACCTGGGGTTGATTTGTCATGATCAGGAGGTTTCTTCATCTGAAGCCTTCATCTTCTTGCCCAATTTTTCTAAGTGTTGGACCTCCTCAGCGTTTTTCAGCTGCAGCATCATATTTTTCTGAGGAGGAGGTCGTCATCATCATCTTGTCTTCGATGATGATCTTCATCAGCATGTTCTTCGTCGACTTGTTTTTCTCATCGTCATCATCATATTTCAACTGTTGGGTGATGTTTGCTTATTATCCTGATGATACCGGTGAGCTACAGTGCGCCCTCAGTTGCTTGCGGGGGTGATTTTTCAAGTATCCGGTGATCTTCCGAATATCACCTTGCTCAAACATGATGACGATGTTGCCCCATTATCTTGAAGGGGTTATTCTCTAAGTTGTTCGACCTAACTTGTTTTTTCTTAAGGGTCGTCGTCATCATCATGATATTTCCAGTTATCATCCTGCTGCTTGCGGAGGTCATCATATTTTCTGCCCTCATGATATTTCGCCGGGGTGATATTTCTATCATCGGGTGATCTTGGTTATGATCATCCTGATGATGTTGTTGAAGAGTTCTAAGTGCGACCCGATATTCACTAGGGTCATCATATTTTGAACGTCAGGATGATCTTGGTCAATATCATCCTGATGATGTTGTATCACTTCTTGTTCGTTGTTTTGACATCCTGATGATGCTGACGTCATCCTTATACCAGGGTGATATCTTTTTATCTGCCTATCTGCATCATGATATTCCGAAGGAGGGGGTGATATTTTCATATCACCTGGATATATGTTTGTTTGTTCGAGCATCATGATGATGCTGATATCAAGGAGATATCCGCCTGTTGGCTTCGCGCATTATCTACTGGGGGTGATCTTTTCAAGCATCATCATCATATTCAGTTATCACCCCGATCTTACAGAGGAGCTACAGTGCAACCTGATGTTTGAACGTCAGGAGGATATTTCCAAATATCCGGTTGTCTTCCGAATATCATGATGATGTTAATATGATGATGACGTCATCAAGGTCCGCGGGGGTCATATTTCTAACAACTGATCATCTTGAAGAGACCTCCTGATATTTGCAAACATGATGATGACGTCATCCGGATATGAGGAGGTGCGCAGTAGGCAGATATGATGATGACGTCAGCAGTATATGATGATGACGTCATCAGGATGTTCATCGGCCAGACTTTTGGAATAAGCTCAGCAGGAGGATGTTCCTCCGATGGATCAGGTTGTGCCGATTATCATGAAGGTTATATTTCAAATATCATGATGACGTCAGGGTGATATTTCGAACAACAGGATATCATGCTGCTGGAGGATGATGATGATGAGGTTATATACTAGTGTCGTCAGGAGCGAAAGTACCGACATGATATATGCTCATGACTTAGTATATAAAGTGTTATTGAGGTCATCGCGGGGTGCATGTGGGATATTGTTATCCTGCATTTTCAAACATCATGATGATGAATCTCAGCGGGAAATGCTTGCGATAGTCTGTATGATGTTCTTCCCAAGGCCGCGGGTTGGTGCGCCATTAATGGCGATTGTTGCAGAGGTATGGGCGATGGCGTGGATGGATCCTGTACCTGACTGAGGGTGTACATCAGCGGACAGGGGCGCAGGGCTCGAGAAATCTTCCTGTCTCCTCCCCTACCTGCTGCATTCAAGTTTGGGCACCAATCTGGTTGTGTTTGAGCGCCATTTTCCTGATACTGTGTATCTGGCAAAATTTTGGTCAACCATGTAATTAATTGCTGAGCACCTACCTGGCTGTTATAAGCAGGTGGTCTTGCTCATTTGAAAGGTTGTTGAAAGTTGATGATTTTGGCTCTGTAATGCATAACAAGCTGATCTGGTTGCTCTGTACAGCTTACCTGTGAGTTTATGTATCTCTTGTTGTTTGTTTTTGGCATGAACCCACTGATTTCATGATTGAACTTATATGAGAAATGCTGTTTAGCATGTGTTGTGTTAATTCTGTCTCCAGTATTGCATGTACTCTTCTTCTGAATCTGGATGTTTGGTAATGTTTAGATTCTAGAGCATAGAATTCCTATGTTGACTGTCTGATCTTCTGACTTCTACTCAAGGGGTAGATTAAACTGTTTTCAGGTTGAACATTGGGAAGAGTATACTGCAGTAGGGATACCATAAGTAGAGATAACCTAACACTTTGTATTGGGAGATGTCTGTAAGGCAGATATCACATATATCCCCTTGAAATCCAGTTTTAGTTGTTTATGCTGATCATTCACAGGTGTATGTCTACTGACTCCAGGCCCTGGATAGGCACCAATCATGCTTTGTTTTGTGTTATAACCATATCCAGCTTTGCATCCACACTTAAACTCCAAAGCAAAATCTAAAACCAACATTAGGACTTTAGAATTAGTTTAGGATCCTCAGTCCTCTGTCTACAACTGCAAATAGGCCCAAAGCTAGCCCCTTTGCCCTTATCTTTCAGTTTTGGTCTACTTACAGGAGGACTCATCTGCTTTCTGTCAACATCCCAGCCTTGCATGCATATCCTCATGGATGTTGAGTAGGGAATACCCCCCTAGGTCTTGCAGAGCCTGAAGAAGAAGAGGAGATAAAATATAGAGTCTATCTCCTATACTGTTGACCCCCTGGCCCAGAGATCCTGTTGATCACTGATGGCTACCTTGTAGGGAAATCTGGGAATAAGCATCCAGTCTGGGAAAAAGTCAACAGAAATTGGCGACTCTGCTAGGGAACCTTGTGAAAGAACCCTGGTTTTCAGAAGAAAACAGTTCCTAGTAATAGGTGGCGACTCCGAAGTAATCTCCCAACCGGTCAAAGTAAAATTTATATGCAGGGGAGAAGATCCCAACAAAATCCTCTATTTGAAGAGTTACCATTAACAAAAAGAATGATGTATAGAAGAAAGGGAACTGTCTCAGTTAGTCATGAGAGCTCCCCCAGAAAAAGTGATGATGTACAAGATAACCCTAGGCCATCAGGACAGCATGCGCCTTATTTTTCAACTGCAGAAGCTGATATTCAAGGTGCATATGAGAGGCAACAGGGTGGTAGTATGAGAATGAGGTCAGAGGTGTTCCAAGAACGCCCTTTTCTAGACCCAAGTGAAAGGTTTGAAGAGGCAGAGTCTCTAAGGGATGATGAAGATGATGACCCAAATGGTATGAGACCATCTACCTCCAGACCTAAGGATGAACAATTGGCTGAAGAAATCAAAAGTCTAAGAGCAGAACTAGAATACCTACAAGCCATGAAAATCAGAGATGATATACAGCAGAAAGTGCAAGCCTTGAGAACTGCCCAAAATAATTCAGTTCCTACTCTAGAGAATGCAAATATGCAAAGACATCAGCAAAGATATGAAATGCAACATCAGCATCATGATGATAGGCAAAATGTGAATGATGCTAGGATACCACTGAACAATGTGGGAAACCAGAATGCAAACAGAAATGTTAATGTTAATCAGCCAAACAGACAGCCCATGCAGCTAGATAGATTCAGGCAGCTGGTGTTTGATGGTATTCCTGGGTATCCTAACCCCATTGACAAGCATCTGAGGCTGCAAGTGCCTAAGTTTTCAGGAAACAATACAGTGTCAGGAGAAGATCATCTAAAGGCCTTCCAAAATGTCATGGATAATTTTGAGGTTGAGCATGAGGATGTTTTCATGAAGTCATTCATGCAATCCTTAATAGATGAGGCAAGAGAATGGTACAGGAATCTGCCTGACCGGAGTATTTCATCATGGGATGATTTTAAAAGGATATTCAAGGAGCAATATGGTGATAAAACTGACCCTAGCTTCTTTGTAAATGAGTTCACCAGTATCACCAAAGGGTCAAATGAGCAGGTTGCAGACTTTAATGCAAGATTTACTAAAGTGTTGAACAAATTGCCACATCACATGAGGCCAAATGAACCAATGTGCATAATTTTGTACATCAATGCCTTTGATGCAAAGACTGCATATGGACTAAGAGATAAAGGTCCTGCCACTCTCAGGGATGCTTTCAGAATTGCAGTAAATATTGAAAACAATAGGAAAGCATCAGGCAAGACAAATAGAAGGGATGATGTAAAAATTCTGCAGAATCCAAATAAGCCTCAGAACACTCAAGGTAGTACATCTGCTCCTGAAGATAAGATAGACAAACTGGCAAATGTTGTTAAGGACCTGAGCTATAGATTAGCTAGAAGTGAAAAAGGGATGGGTCCTGATAGGCAAGTCTATCAAAGGCAGGAAAAGAGGCCATCATTACATGATATGCCTTATAACACCAATTGGCATGATGGTAAGCCTGTATATCCACGTAACAACACAAATCAGAGGGCTCAACATGTCAAGGAAACTCCTGATCCTCTAAAGAAAACTATAAATATTGTCGATGATGCTCCGTGGTGTATAATCTGTCAGATGCCGCATTCACAGTCACAGTGCATGATTGCTCAATCCTTGTATGATAATGCTACATCCTGTAATGAATGCAATGAGCCACATCATGTGCAGGATGATGATGTTAACATGATGTCCATAGGCAATGGATATACTCTTTATGATGCTGATGAGAAGACAGATCATCAACTTCAGGCCTGCCAACAGTCCCCAGATGATGAAGATAATGAAGATAACTATGTGTATGCTCAGAACTCACATAATTTTCTGAGTAATTTACAACGACCTTCTGATGAGGAAATCAGAGCCTTCACAGCTGCAGCAGTTGCTCAGGTCAAAAGCAACTACAATCTCAGAGGTAAAAATCAAGTTGGCAGCCCACATCAGCCAGAAGATATTTCTGCAGGTCAGCTAGTGCATGGTCATAAAGGAACTGAACCACAAAAGAGGCAGTGGGTAAATAATAAACAGAACTTTAGATACAGAGCAGGTCCTGAATCTCAAGGACCAAAACACAAAACCCCTCAGGCTGAAGATCAAAGTAGAGGTTCCCAAGATAAGAATGATGATCAGGGAACTATGAAAATGAAAACTAAATCAGCTCAGGATAAAAGCAAGATTGTGGAGCAAGCTACAACTGTTGTACAAAACTGTGCTCCATTTGATATAGCCCAGATCCTCTCTCAGGTAAAGGTCTCTGTTCCACTTATGGAACTCATGAAAGTGGAAGAGATCAAGAATAGGACAATATCCCTAATCTCAGGGGTACCTTTTCAAGCTAAGCAAAATGATCAGACCCAGGGTGAGAAACATGTCATGTGTAATGAAGAAGATGAGACTCCTGAAGTCTATTTAGGAATGACCATGACAAAGTGTCCTTCACAGGTGGAACCATTTTATGTTTCCCTGGTTATAAATGGTAAAATAATTAGAAATTGTATGCTTGACTCTGGAGCATCTACAAATGTCATGCCTTTGGCCATCATGCAACAAACAGGATTAAAAATTGACAAGGCATGTGGAAAGTGTTATGCAATGGATGCCAGAGAGGTACCAGTCATTGGAATCATGAAGGATGTGGATTTCAAACTGGCAGCATTTCCTGAAAAGAAATATAAGATGAATATAACAGTGGTTGACATCAAGCCACAGTATGGTATGCTGTTGTCAAGAAGATGGGCAGCACTAATTGGTGGAAGTATGCAGCTGGACCTGTCATATGCCATGATTCCAATGAATGGCAGGGATGTCAAGCTAAGCAGAGAGCAAAGATCATCAGAGACAGTGGAAGACCAAGAAGCAAATGAACAGATATGCTTTGTAGACACTAACTGTGATAACTTCAAGGTTGTCTCAGATGATGCAGAAGACAAAAAGAAAAATGTCTGTATTGAAGAGCTGGATCAGCAAGGCTTATGGACCATGTTTTTTGATGGAGCTTGTGCAAAAGAAGGTTCTGGAGCTGGAGTTGTCTTCCTGTCTCCAACTGGTAAGCTCCTCAAATTTTCTTTCTTGCTGAGGTTTGATTGCACAAACAATATTGCAGAATATGAGGCTTTACTCTTAGGCCTGAATATTGCTCTCAAACATGGGATTAAGATGTTAAGAGTATTTGGGGACTCTGAGCTGATTGTATCCCAAATCAGAAATAAGTATGCTGCAAAGAATAAAAGACTGAAGCAATACAAGCATGCTGTTTGGGATACTATTGAATTATTTGATGCATTTTCAATTGGCTGGGTAGAAAGGTCAAAAAATGTTATGGCTGATTTCTTAGCCAATGTTGCAATAAGGCCAGATGACATCACTCTGTCAGGTGTCACAGATGTAGAAGTTAAAATTAGGCCTGCCATACCAGAAAATATATGCAGTTGGCAAGTTTTTAATGATGATAGGGATTTGCTGAAATTTTTGCACTGCATAGATGAGTATGAGGATCAACAGATTGATTTCCAAGCTTTTGTAGAGACTGTAAATGGAAAAGAGATCATTCAGCTGAAGACTAACAAGATCCCTAGAGGGTTAGTAGCTTTGGAAAGAGCCTTTGACAGTAGAGACAAAATGGTCACAAAGACATCCATGACGTACATTAAACTTCCTACAGTTGAAGCATATGGTACCTTGGACATTTTTTCTTCCTCCTCTTGTGTCTTAGGACACATCTCCTTAGTCAATTTCAAATGACTAGGCAAAGGTGTGCTGACAACTTTTGCATTCTCCATATGGAATCTCTGCAACACCTTTTCAACATAACCAGCCTGAGATAGAGTCAATTTTATGTTTTTCCTATCTCTACAAATTTTCATACCAAGGATTTATTTTGCTGCCCCCCAAATCCTTCATAGCAAATGATTGTGCTAACTGTTGTTTTAACTCTCTTATGTGATCCATGTTAGACCCTGCTACAAGCATGTCATGAATATATAAACATAAAATAATGTAGCTATCATTATCCAACCTCTTAAAATTAACACAATGGTTAGAATTACACTAGTTGTAGCCTTGCTCAACCATAAAACTATCAAATTTCAAATACCATTGCCGATGTGCTTATTTCAAGCCATATAAACTCTTCTTTAATCTGCACATCAGTTTCTCATTAACTTTGACCTCAAATCCTTGTGGTTGTTCCATATAGATCTCCTCCTCCAAATCACCATGGAGAAAGGTAGTTTTCACATCTAGCTATTCCAAATGCAAATCTTCAACAACCACAATACTTAAAATAGTATGAATTGAAGTCATCTTAACAACCAGAGACAACATCTCATCAAAATCAAGATATTTTTTCTGTACAAATCCTTTTACAACTAACCTGGCTTTAAATCTTTTCTTACCTCCATCTTCCTCTTTCAGCCTATAAACTCATTTGTTTGGTAAAGCCTTTTTACCTGCAGGCAACTTACATAATTCCCAAGTCCAATTTTTCAGCAAGTTGTCTGTTTCTTCTTTCATTGCAAGCTCCCACTGAACCTTTGTATCCACCTGCATAGCTTCATCATACCTTCAAGTTCACCAGCATCTGTTAACAAAATAGAATACAAAGAGGGAGAAAACCTTTTAGGAGGTTGACATAGCCTTGTTGACCGTCTAACATTCACTGGAGTTTACAAGTGGTATTTCTTGTTGTTGTTACGGAGCATGAGGAACCACTGGAACATCACTATCTAAAGTATCATCCAACACCACATAATCATTTTCTTTCTTCTCATGCTGCTGCAACTGATCTTTGTACATCACCTTCTCATTGAATACAACATCCCTGCTTCTCATAATTTTTAGATTTTCAACATCTCAAAGCCTATAACCAAATTCATCAATGCCTTATCCAACGAAGATACACGTTTTTGATTTTGCATCTAGCTTGGTTCTATTTTTAGAATCTACATGTGCAAATGCTTCACATCCGAAGGTTTTGAGAAAAGAATAACTCACCTTCTTACCTGTCCATGCTTCCTCTGGAATACCATACCCCAAAGGAACTGAAGGACATGTATTAATTAAATATACAACAGTATTGACAAGCTCTGCCCACATGTTTAAAGGTAGCCCAACATTCAATCTCATGCTCCTTACACGCTCCATTATTGTCCTATTCATGCGCTCAGCCACTCCATTTTCTTGTGGAGTCCCTGGAACCATTTTTTGCCTACGAATTCCATTAAAGGAACAATAATCCTCAAATTCTTTGCTGCAATACTCACCACCATTATTAGATCTAAGACATTTTAATATTTTACCCATCTCATTCTCAACCAAGCTTCTCCATTTCTTAAATGTTTCAAATATATCAGATTTCTGCTTGAGGATATAAATACAAACCTTCCTAGTTGCATCATCTATGAATGTAACATAATACCGAGAGCCACCAAGAGAAGATACCTGAGTTGGTCCCCATACATTTGTATGCACAAGCTCCAACTTTTCATCTTTCTTTTGCTTCCCATCCTTGAGAAAACTAACTCACTTTTGTTTGTCATACACACAACTTTCACAAAAATCCATATTAATACATTTTAGACCTGGTAAATAATTCTTAGAATGAAGTACCTTCATACATTTTTCACTCATATGCCCAAGTCTGTTATGCCACAGTGTTGTCTTAGAACCTGCAGCAACTATTTCAGTCTCTTCCTGTGAACCTGCAGTAATTGTTTCTGAACTTGTTTGTTTTTTCTCTGCAACAGCTAAAGTAGAAGGTATGGTATGACCTATACAAAGATATAAAGTGCCTACTTTCACACCTTTTGCTACTATTAAGGCACCTCTTGAAACCTTCCAATTTTTATCAGTAAATGTAACAATGCAACCTTCATTAGCTAGCTGCCTTGCTGAAATTAAATTCCTACTCAGCATTGGAATGTGCCTTACCTATTGTAGTAGCCAATGATTCCCATTCTGCAACTTAATCTTGATTCTTCCCTTTCCAACAATCTAATAGGGTTTGTTATCTCCCAAATAAACCATCCCAAAATCCCCTTGGACATAATCAAGAAAATAAATTCTATGGGGCGTAGCATGAAATGAGGCCCCTGAATCTAAAACCCATGAATCGTCAACATTATCTAGGGAAAGAATCAAAGCATCATCTTCAGATTTATTACTTACCACATTTGCCTCCTTATTGCCTTCTTATTTGTCTCCTTCTTTATTCTTTCGAGACAAGCAATCTTTCTTCAGATGACCTAGTTTCCCACAGTACCAACAATCTTTCTGTCCTCTGGATTGGGACCTCTTATCCTTTGATTTTCTTCGTGACTTCCCATGACCTCCAGAACCTTTTCCTCTCTCCTTTGATCTACCCCTGCTTTCTGTATTCAAAACACTACCTGATGTGGATCCTCCTGAGCTTTTCTGTCGCATTTTCTTGCTAAGGATAACACCAACAACATCATCAAATTTCAAAGTATTTGAACCAGAGACAAAGTTACTTACAACCATTACCAAGGTATTCCAGCTTTCTGGCAAAGAACATAAAACCAAGAGAGCCCTCACCTCTTCATCAAATTTCATTTTTATAGAAGTTAACTGACTGGTAATCGTATTAAACTCATTTAAATGATCTGTCACAGATCCACCTTCAATCATTTTTAGATTAAACAAACACTTCATGAGAATCACCTTATTTGAGGCTGAGGGTTTTTCATACAATTTAGCCAAAGCTTTCATCATTTCATCTGTTGTCTTTGCTTCTATTATATTGAATGCTACAGATGATGCTAGGCACAACTGAATGGTTCCTAATGCCTTTATGTCTAGAAGATTCCAATCTTCATTAGTCATTGTTGTCAGTTTCTTGGCTATTCCTTCCAACGACCTCCATAAATCCTTCTGATAGAGATAATCCTCCATCTACATCTTCCATAACTGATAGTTCTGCCCATTGAATTTATCTACCTTCAATTTACCCTCATCCGCCATTGCTCCCACTCAATCATGAGACTTTCCTGCAGATGCTAATCGAACACAACCCGCTCTGATACCACTTGTTAGGGTTAGCTGGCAGAAGATATCAATTAAATGCAAATAAAGATTAGACAGAGGAATGAAAAATACACAAAAATAATAACAACAAGAGACAATTTTAACATGGTTCACCCAAACTTGGGCTACATCCACCAACAGAGAGTCCAATATTATTATCTAGTAAATCCAACCGATTACAACCAGCAATCCTTGCAACTCAATACCGCTACAAAATGCTACAATACATCAACGAAAACCCTAACCCTTAGCCATTTTTATCAAGACTTATGTCAGTTACAAAATAGGGTTTTTTATGTCAACTAATAGAAAAATAACTCCTGACACCTTTATGCACTCCCCCGTTAAATAATTTGGGGGGAAACCGCGCCAATAAAATTGGGGAAAATTATGTTTATTATTAAATAATCCATTTACTAAAAAATTAATTTCTTTTAATTTTTAGCGAGCGGACAAAATGTGAAAAAGAGCAGGCAGTCAGTGACAAAATAATATTATTAAGAATGCAAGAAATGAATCAAGGGTTGAGCACCCTTGCAGCATTATACAGGGGAAGAAGAAGATTTTCTATGGGGGCAGGGCTCCCCCTCCGCATCCTCAGGATGAATAGGGCTGGTAAACTGTGAAGAGTAGGAGGTAGCAGAGGGTTAGGGTAGAGGCAACAGCAAGAGCAACAGCTCAAGCCAGGGTGGCAAGAATGTGGGCTATCCCAATAACCTCAGCAACCCCAGCATTTGTAACTGGAGCAAATCGCACCACTCTAGGCCAAGAAAGAAGCCGAGGTGCTTGACAACCCCCTGATGTCTCTTACCCTTCCTATCCAAGACAAGGATGCATGGAGGGTTTTCAAAACCAGCCCCCAGGCTCATTCATGCAAAGGAAGATTCCCATACAGGCAACATATCAAATTTCAGGGTACCCCACCAATGGAAAATCTCTAAAAACCCTAAATTTGGCAACTCAGCTCCTAACACTCTTTGGAAGGGCATAGACCAGGCAACACTTCACGAACAGGCAAACCTTAGAACCCCTGGGTCAAGACCAAAAATAAATTCAATATATCATCAAAATTCTGAGGCCATGAAAAAGAAAGTATTAATCGATATCAAAAATATCTACATAGATGGTCTAGGGATTCATTGTAGAACCCACAGTTTCTATATTCGATGGTGTGGGATAGGGCAACCTGTGAAGGAAATTACAGAATGGGTCCAAACCCTCTACAAAGACTAGGTAAGTATCACTATCACTTTTGAAAATTTCATATTCATTGTCTACAAGAGTGCAAACCTAAAAAAAGAAATTTTAAACAACAGAAGTTTGTTTTACAAAGGGCATAATTTCGAGTACTTAGACTGGATACCTAATTTCGACCCTAGTAAACTGAAACTTAAAGTAGCTAGGTGGGTCAAGCTACCGAATCTCCCGGTCGAGCTCATCCATAGTAAAATCTTAAGGGAGATAGGGAATCACCTGGGAGAGTTCATGGGAATGGAGAAGGATTTCTTATCTTACTCAGACGTTTTCCTATTAGTAAAATTGGATATTAGCACCAAAGACTTTGAACCTCTTGAAACTAATACTAACCTAGCTAATTACTACATCAAGCCAGCTCTCCATCATGGACCTAACCTTAGAAACACTAACAACAGAATTCCAAAAATGCCCGCTAAGGTGCGCCCCATTTTCCAGCCTGGGGGTGTTAACATCATATTTAATGATAATAAAGGTGGATTTATTGTGGACTATCAGAGTAATAGCTCTCCTTCCCTTAAGGAGCACCTCAGTGGTAATAATGAATTATCTGGGCAAAATCAGAACCCAAGTATGGTAATAGCCTACCCTAAGAGAAGCCCTAAATCTTCCCAAAATAACAAAGAAAACACCCTGAATCACAATAATGAGGTTACTACACAAAACATGAATCCTGGTTAGGTCAACTTGGGAAAAAAAAAATCACAGCGGTTAAGCCCCTGAATCAGAATTATGAACCACAGATAGGCAAAGAGAGGATGGAACTAGAGGAGAGGGAAGTTCCTTCAGAAGCTGCCAGAGACAATAACCCCACAATAGTAGAAGGAAGTATAATCCCAGAGGTTTTAGAAACCCAAGAATGGGTTCCAAACACTTTCGAAACAGAAGAAAAATATAAAGACTCTGAGAATCAAAAGAAATCCACAGACAAGCTCAGTCATTCGGATATAGAAGAGATCTGTAATGAGATCCTTGATAAGGCATTAGAGGAAGTGGTAATTGAGGAAGTTAACAAAGAGAAGGAAAAACTCATCACCAAGATTATAGAACTTGAAGAAGAAGAGGAAAGGCAGGATAGAAAGAAAGAGAACCCAAAAGATCAGGGAGATAGAGAAGTGGATGAAGCAGATCTGAGGTTGGGAATTGCCATAAATGATTTCAACAGGGATATCCCAGACTGTGCCAAAAGTAATAAGAAAAGGGGTAGGAAATCACTATTAGAGCTAAGAGAGAAGGCAGGAGAGGCTACTGATCAAACTAAGATCACCACACTATTCTATGTAGGGAAGGGGAAGTGCCTTCCCCCGGCGCCATGAGAGTCCACACCTGGAATGTTAGGGGTCTCAATGCCCCTAACAAATAGCGTATCATAAAATGCTGTCTAACCAACACAAAACTAGATATACTAGTGATCCAAGAAACTAAACTAAATAAAGAAGAGATTGACACTCTAAACAAGAAGTTAGGAATATGGGAGCTAGTTGGAGTTCCAGCTGAGGGTGCTTCAGGAGGCATAGGGGTAATTTGGGACCCTAGAGTGGTTTCATTCACAGTATTAAGCTGCAAGAAGAACTGGATGGTGAGGTATGTCAAAAGCATCAAAAGCAACCTACACTTTTTTCTCCTCAACATTTATGGTCCTCAGAACCAGGATAAGAGAGCAGTTTGGATAGAAATAGAACAATTCTTGGGAACTTTACAAGATCAAGTATGTATTATGGGGGGAGACTTCAATGCATTATTAGATCCTAAAGAAAAACTGGGAGGTCATGTTAGGTTATCTACATCAGTGAAAGACTTTAAAGATTGGGTTCAGAAGAACAATTTATTGGAAATTAAAACTGCACAGGAAGGTTTTACATGGAACAACATAAGAGAAGGTTTTAGCAATATTGCAAAAAAACTTGATAGATTCTTGTTATGAGGTAATTGGGCCCAATTCCCTTATATTATGACGATAGAGATCTTACCATACTCGGGCTCTGATCACTACCCAGTCCCGCTGAGTATCTCAGAAGATTGCCAACCCAAACGTTGCCCCTTTAAATTTGAACAAATGTGGATCAAAGATAACAACCTTATTACCCTAATTGAGGAATGGTGGAAAGAAACTAGAGTATTTGGATCCAAGCTTTTTTGTTTAGTATCCAAACTAAAAACTATTAAATGTAAGCTTCTAAGCTGGAATAAAACTAACTTTGGTAATATCTTTGAGTCCACAACTAAGCTAGAAGAAGAACTGGAAAACCTAAACAGAATCGTAAATTACCAGAGGAATGGACGCTAAAACATTTTCAAAAGAAAAACAGCTGAAAATTGAATATGAAGATATCCTAGCCAAAGAGGAAATCTTTTGGGGTCAAAAGTCAAGAGAAACTTGGCTGGAAAAGGGAGACAAGAACACTAAGTTCTTTCATAACAGCACCAAAGCACGCAGAAACGTAAACAGAATCCTCAAAATTAAAAATGCAAATAATGATTGGATCGAAGATCCTCAACAAATTGCACATGAAATGGTTAGGTACTTTGAAAATATTCTTAATAATTAGGAGGGATCAAATTTCATGTACCAACAAGCCATTCTGGAAGATATCCCAAGGATTATTTCAGAGGATCAAAACAAAGCTCTTAATGACAAATTCACCAAACTTGAGGTAGAGCTGGCAATCTCTCAAATGCAACTAGATAAAGCTCTTGGTCCTGATGGCTTCTCGACCTTCTTCTTCCAGAAATGCTGGCACTTCATAGGAGATGAAGTAGTCAAAGCACTAGAAGGGGTAAGAAATTCGGGAAGTATTCTCAAAGAGGTAAATAATACTTTCCTTACACTTATTCCAAAAAAAGAGAAGCTAGAAAGTCTAGGGGATCTACGGCCTATATCTCTATGTAATACTATTTATAAAATCCTTACTAAAACCCTGGCTAATAGGATTCAAACAGTTCTTCCAGACATCATTAGTGACGAGCAATCAGGGTTTGTTCTGGTTAGATCTATATTTGAGGGAGTTAGAACAGCCCAAGAAGCCATCCACACCATACAGTAAAACAAAAAACCTAGTATGCTAATTAAACTGGATATCAGTAAGGCCTATGATAAGGTAGACTGGCATTTCCTTTGCAAAACCCTAGAGGCTTTCAGTTTCACCAAACAATGGATAAACCTCATTTACGCATGTATTTCTAATCCTAAGATATCAGTTTTAATCAATGGAACTCCAAAAGGTTTTTTTAGCATCTCGAGAGGATTGAGACAAGGGGATCCCATTTCCCCTTTTCTCTTTATTATAATGGCAGACGTATTAGGGAGAATGATCTCCAAGGCCAGGGAAGAAGGGAAGATCCAAGGTATCAAAATTACTTCCGGCGTCGATCCCACAACACATCAACAGTTTGTAGATAACACTATGCTCTTCGGTAAGGGGTTCATAGAAGAAGCTAGGGCATTCAAAGATATCCTAAACTCCTACTGTAGGGCCTCTGGACAGGAGGTAAATGCTGATAAATCAACAATTTATTTTTTCAACACGGATCCTGAAACTAAAAGAGAAATATGCAGAATACTGTCTTATAAAAAAGGGGAAATGCCTTGTAAATATCTAGGTATACAGTTGGGTAAAAGCAATAAGATTAATGATCTTTGGGACCATATTACTTCCAGGATCAGGAATAGAGCAGAATCTTGGAAAGGCAAATGGCTCTCCTCAGCAGGCAAAGTGACAATGTTAAAATCGATTCTCTCAACTATCCTAATTTACCAATTATCCTGTATGAATCTTCCAGTAGGAAAACGGGAAGAAATCAACAAAATTCTAAGAACTTTCCTATGGCAAGGTTTGGAGGATAAAAAGAAAATGGCACTTGTGGCTTGGGACAAGATTTGTAGACCAAAAGAGGAAGGAGGCCTAGGCTTTAAAAACTTCAGAGAACAGAGTAAGGCTTTAGGCGCTAAACTTGTATGGAAAATGTATCAGCAACCCAATTCAAAGTGGATTAAAATTCTTAGAAACAAATATCTTAGAGGGGAGGAACCGGCATTCCTTTTTAGAATGGCTAACCCACCTAAAGGATCTCACCTCTGGAATTTTATGATGGACTATAGGAAGCTCATAATGGACAAATTGACTTGGAGTTTAGGAGACGGGAACCAAGCACTTTTCTGGGACAACTCATGGGGTGGGTATGAGGTGATAAGCAGCTTGGTTAATTTAGAGAACGCCAAAAGGATACTAGAATCCCACTGGGGGAAATATGTAAAAGATTATATAGATTTTCCCAATCATGAGGAGAATAGGGGGTGGAAATGGAAACCCCTGGCTAATATGAATATTCCAGATAATGAGAAAGAGAAACTACTTGATATCCTTAACAAAAGGAGGGTATCTCTCAAAGGAGACTTAGACAGATTAGTTTGGGATGGGGCTAAATTAGGAAATTATAAAACCAATGATGGTTACAAAACTTTAATCAAACAACAACTAAGACCAAAATTGAAGTTACCACTAAGACTGTGTTGGGATAAGAACTGTGTCCCAAAGGTTGGGTTGTTTGCCTAGATGGCCTTGCAGAAAAAAAATCCTAACGGCGGATAGGTTCACCAAGATGGGATATGAGGGGCCTAGCAGATGTCCCCTTTGTGAAGAGGATCAAGAAATAGCAGACCATATTCTCCTCAATTGTCAATTTTCTAATAAATGTTGGAATTAGCTAAGTAATAAGATGGAATGGATTGCTGCCATGCCTAATAACATTTTGAACCTTTTCCAATGCTGGCCTGAGACTCACAAACAAAGCATCTACCATATGCTATGGACAATTTCCCCTTCGATCATGGTTTGGGAGCTGTGGAAAGAAAGAAATAGAAGAATCTTTAAAGATAGGAAAATGACTTTTGGTCAGCTAATCATTAAAATTGAGGCCGTTACAATAGAAATAGTCAATAGTAGGATTCTAAATAACTCCAAAAAAGAATCCACAATGACGCACTAGGATGAAAAGATGCGGGGGAGATGGGCAGGACTAAAACTTCCCTCCTTTGTGGGACCAAGCAACCACAACTCCACCAACAAGAGAAAGGAATGTAAGTGACAACCTCCTAAAGAAGGGTGGTTCAAGCTAAATTTTGATGGGGCATCTAGGGGCAACCTAGGAGTAGCAGGAATAGGTTGTATAATCCATGATTCTGAATCTAGAGAAATGGCAACCTTAGCCAAACCCCTAGGAGAAACAACAAATAATATAGCAGAATTAACTGCCCTGATTGAAGGTCTGCGAATCTGCAAAGACATGAAAATTGAAAAATTAGAGGTCGAAGGAGAATCTGCGATCGTTATTAATGGCTTATGGAAAGGGAACATGCCTAATTGGAGACTAAATTCCCTACTGGCTAATGCCCTCGACATCATTGCTTCTTTAAGGATGTGCACATTCAATCATACTTATAGAGAGGGTAATAGCAAAGCAGACTCTCTTGCCAACAAAGGGGCGGATGGTCTCTACCTGTCTACTAGAGCTAACACTGCTGAAGTATTATCAAAATCAATCTAAAATTTTGGAGGAAAGTTATTTTGAGGCCAGTCAGTTCATCACTTGGTCTAATAACATACCACGAAGGGTGAACAAACTCTGAGCATCTTTAGATTTTCTACCCTTTAGACATCAAGGGAGTATAATAGAGCAATTAAGATTTTCCTGCATCCTCCTTTTGTATATCACATACATATCTTTTGTATATCAGATACATTTTCTTTTGTATACAAGAGTGGGTCCGACTAGTTTTATGAAATGAATTGAAATCACATTCGAATCCACATCTGTATCACCTTATTGTATATCGAATGCATGTGTTTTATATACAATAGCAGACCCCAGCTAAAATTCACATTATCTAATCTGTCACTCAAATCCAGGTTTGTATAAACTTGTATATCCATTGGAGATGGGGCCCACATAGGTATCTTTGGTGTTTCGTGCATTTGTATATACATTTCCTTTGTTTCTCATATGCATTTGTCTTTGCATCTTGTATACATATACCGCAATATACAATCTCAGACTTCAAATAAAGTTCTCAAAATTTAAACTTTCTCATTGGGTCCGAACTCGTATGTATCCATTTGTATCACCTTGTTATATCACATGCATACACCTTTTATACAATCGCGGCTGCATTGGATTTGTGAAACAAATTGGAATTATCTTTGGATCCTCCATTGTATGTATCTTGTTGTATTACCTTTTTGCATATCATATACAATCGTCTATAAAATAAATTGGATTTCAAATCCGTCCTTGTATATTTTCCTGCATCCTCCTTTTGTATATCGAATACATATCTTTTGTATATCGGATACATTTTCTTCTATATACAAGAGCGGGCCCATCTAGGTTAACGAAATGAATTGAAATCACCTTCGAATCCGCATTTGTGTCACCTTCTTGTATATTGAATGCAAGGGTCTTATATACAATAGTAGAGCCCAGCTAAAATTCACATTATTTAATCTGTCATTCAAATCCGGGTTTGTTTTAACTTGTATATCCATTGGTGATGGGGTCCTCATAGGTATCTTTGGTGTTTCGTGCATTTGTATATACATTTCCTTTGTTTCTCATATGCATTTGTCTTTGTATCTTGTATAGATACATCACAATATACAATCACGGACTTCAAATAAAGTTCTCAGAATTTAAACTTTCTATCTGGGTCCGGACTTGTATGTATCTGTTTGTATCTCCTTTTTATATCACATGCATACACTTTTATACAATCACAGACTTCATTGGATTTGTGAAACGAATTGGAATTATCTTGGGATCCTCCATTGTATGTATCTTGTTGTATTACCTTTTGCATATCTTTTACAATAATCTCCAACATACATACGTGGCCCCCACCCGTTATTTATATCTCCAATGATGTCGGGTTTTGTATAATATTCTCTTGTATATTTTCTTTGTATATTGCCATTTATATGTTATCTTGTATAAGCACACATACAAAGCATCTTATACAAACCCTCTCTTGTAAATTTTCTTTGTATATTGCTGCTTGTATGTTATCTTGTATAAGCGCACATACAAAGCATCTTATACAAACCCTCTCTTGTATATTTTCTTTGTATACTGCCGTTTGTATGTGATCTTGTACAAGCACACATACAAAGCATGTCTTGCCCAGCGATGCTTTTATTCCTTTGTATATCAGGTAAGTATATTATAAATATACAAGCACCCTGAACATACAAAGACTTTTTAGGATTTAACTTTCTTTTTGCATCCGGTTTGTATCTCCTATTTGCATCCTTCTTACTTGTATATCGGCTTGTATATCGTTATTTATACAAGCCCGATATGCTTTCGGTGGAGCCCACATCACTTTTCAGATTGTATATTCTGAAATGCATACTTGTATCCAATTTTTAGATACAAAGCTGACAAACTCCTTTGTATCACCTCTTTGGACTTATTTTATAAACCACAACTTACTTATTCAAATCCAATTTTGTTTTAACTTGTATATCCATTGGTAATGGGGTCCTCATAGGTTTCTTTGGTGTTTCGTACATTTGTATATACATGCATTTGCCTTTGTATCTTGTATAGATACATCGCAATATACAATCACGGAATTCAAATAAAGTTCTCAGAATTTAAACTTTCTATCTGGGTCCGGACTTGTATGTATCCGTTTGTATCTCCTTTTTATATCACATGCATACACTTTTATACAATCGCGGACTTCATTGGATTTGTGAAACGAATTGGAATTATCTTGGGATCCTCCATTGTATGTATCTTGTTGTATTACCTTTTTGCATATCATTTACAATCATCTCCAACATACATACATGGCCCCACCCGTTATTTATATCTCCAATGATGTCGGGTTTTGTATAATATTCTCTTGTATATTTTCTTTGTATATAGCCATTTATATGTTATCTTGTATAAGTGCACATACAAAGCATCTTATACAAACCCTCGCATATTTTCTTTGTATATTGCCGTTTGTATGTTATCTTGTATAAGTGCACATACAAAGCATCTTATACAAACCCTGTATATTTTCTTTGTATACTGCTATTTGTGTGTGATCTTGTACAAGCGCACATACAAAGCATGTCTTCCTCTGCGATGCTTTTATTCCTTTGTATATCGGGTATGTATATTATAAATAAACAAGCACCCCGAACATATAAAGACTTTTCAGGATTTAACTTTCTTTTTGCATCCGGTTTGTATCTCTTATTTGCATCCTTCTTACTTATATATCGGCTTGTATATCGTTATTTATACAAGCCCGATATGCATACAGTGGAGCCCACATCACTTTTCGGATTGTATCTTCCGAAATGCATACTTGTATCCAATTTTAGATACAAAGCCGAATACATGCAAACTCCTTTGTATCACCTCTTCAGACTTATTTTATAAACCACAGTTTTCTTATTTTTCAGCTCTGTGTTGGATATAAAGTGCAATACATGTAGTCATGATGCATTATTTTAACCAAATTTCAACCTTTCTTGAGTTCCGCATTGTATGTATGTAATGTATAACCACACATACAATGTACGAAACATACAACAATAAAACCTCATTTCATAATCTTTCAGTTCTGCGACATGGATATAGCTATGTATATCATCTTGTATGTTTCCCTTTGCCAAACTCAAAATTCATCCGTCAGACTTGACCAATTTTTATTTAAACTCTTATCTATGTCGGGTCCGGTTCTATGAAAAGTCATCAGGTCCAGATCTTCATGCATATCGGTGTAAGCCTCGCCGAAGCACTTCTCTTCAACCGGTGAGACTTTAGAGTATCGGAAACTCCTTGATTTTTCTTTTCGATGATAATCCCCTATCGATGACTGCTAGTTCCATTCGTTCCATTGGATGCTTCGGTGAGAGTCCTACTGATCTCCACCATCGGCATGACTTTCACTGTCGGGAGGGCTTGTAGAGTTCTTGCCGATAGTGTTTTCCTATGCCGATCTAATTGATATGTTTTGACAAGTTACATCATTTTCTATGACAGGTTAGAATTTAGTTGGAACGGGATATTTTGGTTTATCAACATTATTAAGTGAAATGGTTGATCACTTACTTATGCCCACATGTAGATATTAGTATTTATATAGTTTATATATATAGATGTTGGCATATACAGTGGATTAGTCAACCAAAATGGGATGTCCCACTTAATTGGATTTAAGTTAACATTGAAGCAAGTGTGCTTGATTAGTTTTGATAAGCTTGGCAATAGCAAGTACTTTTCTTTAATCTCAGGAAAAGGTTTTAAAGAACTAATAGATGTTTGCAGGAGAATGAATTTTATGTTTTTGTATAGCTAACATGCGAAAAGAAGTGGTAGTTTTCCTGTGGTGTTAGGTTAGACAGGTATTCTGGTAGGAGCAAGATAGAAGAAGCCCTTTTAATTGGATAATGGATAGTTGATCAAAGGTTATAAGCCTTGGAGGTCATCCCAGGAGTCGAAGAACCAAAAGACATATAGCAAGAGGATATCAAAAGAAAGGCCATGGATAAGGGCAATGTCTGTTTTTGTATCTCAGTAATTGTATAAGAAAATATGTTTCGTTGTTGGGCTTGACCTCGTATAAGTTCTATAAATAAACAGTATGTACTGGACTCCAAAAGTCCCAAGCTAGACCAGAGGTTTTTTTCGCTCTGTTCTTTCCTACCGGTGCCTGCACTGAACATAGCTATATTTTATAACTGATTTTATATATTAATGGCCTCGGCCTTTTACCAATCAAAAAAAAAAAATTGGGGAAAATTTAACCTTCAAGTTTGATTAGGCTCCATATAAAAACAAAAGCCTTGTATCTCATCGATTGAGCAAATTGGATTTGAGATTGAAAATTCCCAATAGGAATATTCATCCACATGGTCTTTGTGGAAATAAAAAACAATCACAATCGACTTGTTATCTCTTATGCATTCATGCAGAAGAGACTACACACATGCCAAAGAAACACTTTAGGTGGACTAACCCAAATAGATGGGATAAGTTCACTTCCTCTCTGCAATAGGCCTATAGGCATGTCATCTCATGTCAATAATGTAATGGATACCAACACATCATGTTGCATATCCACACATACAATGACATCAAAATGAAACATTACCACCTTCACAGATCCACACCAACAAGAGGTCATGTCCATGTTCACACAAGAAGCTTCATCATTCTTTATAGAATTGGATCATGCAAATTTTCTCAACTTCACTTTTGTATGGATGAGCTATTGGTAATCAACACCAAACTCATGCCATGCCAACCAATATCAACATAAAGTACTACTTTAATTGGGTCACCTTTAGGTCATCTTCAAATGATTCTAACTAGTCTACCCCATAGTTAGTGCCACTGTAGCATTGGTAACAATCTTTGAAAATTTTCTATCTTCCTTAACATTTGTATTCTTCTATAATCTACTCTCATGTATAGGGAGTGTTAGAACATTCCTTGAAAAGGTATCATGATTATGCACGTCCCTTGAAAAGGTAGCACATGTATGCATACACCCTCTCTTTCTTGGTGTTAGGGTATGGGGATATCACATATATCCATCGACATTAGCAAAAGTCCATAGCAATAGAATCTATTGAGAAAAAATATCATTGACACTCTTATGAACTCAAGGATTTATCATAGTGGGGATCCTAACTCATTAAGAAAAGGTGAATGATTTGATTCCATCTACATGCATGTTTATTTCAATAATTCTTGGTTAGAGACAAACTCTTCTACATAGTATGTAGAGCACTGTGCCTATCAACTTAACCAGTGTGGTGTAGGGGCACCCTCATGCACATGTTAATCAACATCATACACAAAATTTGGGGAAATAAAACAAATATTTTAATTCTCCAACACTCCAAGTAAAAGACAAGGCAAGTTGTATATGGACAAAAATCCTAGTCACCTACATGCTAGAAGACAAAGATTGGACAATGAAAAGTTTTCAAGCACCCAAGTCATAAAAGAAAGCAATAAAAGAATTCCAAGAGTCACCTTTCTCCAAGTTGGACACCACCAAGAAACAAGAGGAATACCAAGAGTCATTGGAGCCTAAAATGAGGAATATGAAACTATGCAAAGGAGATCTTATAAATAGATTGAAGTTTGGCTCCAAAGAGGCATTGAAAAAGAAGAGAAGAGCCCAAATTTATTTCTGATTTTTGCAGGTCATCAAGAGGACATCCATGGGCGATGTTGAAGATAATTCTCTAATGGAAATACATCTATTTTGATGAGGCAAAGAAGGTGAACATCCATGGTGACTTATTAGATGAAAATTTTCTAAATTTGTAAGCTTGTGGAGGTGGATAGTTGGAAAGTTTGTTGGACATATTTCATAGTTGGATTTGTGGATGTTATGTATGTGTGTTACCATCTTGATTGGCTGCATAAAAACATTTGGGTTGTAAGTATTTGCTGTTGTTCATGTTTTATGAAATTCTCAAGATATGGTGTTACTTCATAGCTGAAATTGTTGCTACAACATTCACAATTTATTTGAACTTAAGGGCTGCAAGTTTAAGAGATTAATATACATTTATTTTGCTGCAACTAAGGGAATCAAAGGGACAAACAAAAATCCTTAATGGCTGGAAATCATCAAAGTTAATTTTCATCTAAGAAAAGAGGAGTAATCTTGGTAAACAACAATCTTAAGGCTGAAATTTAACAAGGATATGTTAGCACATACAATTTGTTTCAATCTTTGAAGTTTTGTGCACATGATTATGATAATTTAAAGGCATGAATATTATTGTTATCACAATGTACATAAGAGAAGTTGATTGGGCTGCATGATGGGACAATCCTTTATTGGATTCTCTTGTCTTGTCCGCATCACAGTGCCATCTAACTGGCTCACCCTAGGTCAATGAATTCATAGTTGACTATGTCCCACTCCTAAGTTGTTGTCTTTGGGAACATAGGAATATAATGGAGGCCATTTCTCTTCAATAAATGACATAGTTCCAAGGACAACCTCATGCACTAGTTCATTGGCTTCATACAACTTAATCAATGCATCAAAATATAATGGGTCCATCTCTACTCAAGAAAGGGAATATGATTCAACAACATAGCCTTGTACATTGATTGATTAGCAACACTACATGTGTTTCATCCCTTGTATCCTAGCATATCACCAAGATGACCACACATAGAGATGTACATATAGAAGTACTACTTTTTATGCACCCACACAAGTTCCAACAAACCCGTGCATAACTATGTAGCTCAAGAGTTATTCATGTGCAACCACACAATCTTCAACAAATTATACATGCTCCTTCAACATCATGCTTATTTAATAATGTGTTTCTCTAGCATCATGTTTTGCACACTTTTGCATTGTGTGCCACTACCCATTCTCTACACATGCTTTTCCTCTCTTATACTTGGAATCAGACCATACATGCACAACACATGGCATCAACTCCTTCACAAGAAACATCACCATACATGTGCAACACTTGGAAGGCCCTATGCTATACGAAATGGATCCATGCAGGTTTGACATTTGACAGCATATGCATCTAGTACATGGCGGCACTCATTCCACATGTAATAAAACTATTTGAAATTGGCATTTGACATTATCATATCCACGTGCACATGTTGTACATGACCATACATGTTGGGGACATGTTATCATAAACATGGTGCTTAGTTTTTTACCTCCATCTATTTAAATACCTACACTATACATCTTGTATAGAGGCACATAAATCTAAAGATACATTAGCCTACTCCATGCATCTAGTCTCAAAACATTAGAAAGGATGTGCTACCATTTTTCTGATAATAGGATTCTCATTCTTAGCCTTACTAGCATTTATACACTTATGTATTTTATCCTATATGACCACTAAATAGAAGTAGAGTTATGTCTTTTTTTAATATCATTCCATTTGAATGTGTAATGGTTTTCCACATCTTGTCTTTAAGTTTTATTGCACATTCTATAATTTATGACATTGTTTAATTGATTGTGATCACTTAGATAAGTTGTAGATTGTCCTTTGAGTATCTCCTAGCTTCTACTTAGATTGTTGGTATTAGAGCTTGAAAGTTTGCTACATTGACTATATAATTTGTCATAGAATTGGTATCAAATAGACACATACCCTCATTGTTGTAGTCATGAGTGAAGCGATCCAAATGGTGCACTACTCCCATATGAAATGGAATTCCCCCTTTCAACAACTCTAAATGAGAATAAATTCTTGCTCAAGGAGATCCAACATCTCCAACACTAGAACCAATAGTTGCAAGATACTTAGATTCAGCCAAAGGAGAAAAGCTTCAATATTATCTTGGAGAGACTCATAGATCTCATGATGAGAAGCATCCATCTCAATGGTGCTATCCTAGAAGTTCTTTCTTAAGTTGAGGATAGAGGTACCCAAGCAGTGTAGAATCTACAAAAAGAACACTCCAAAAGGGAGGAACACTCCAAAAGGGAGGATGTACTAGCATGCCTCAAATCCAACTAGACATGGTTCCCAATGCTTGAACAAATAAATTAACATGCAGACATCAATCAAGACTTGCAATACATAGAAAATAATAGAAGAGTACCTACTAAGCCCCTATCATTCCTTGTAGTTTTCTAATTCACTAAGATTGTTTGGTAGTTTTGAGAAGCACACCAAAGGTAACGGTGTCAAATTGCTAAAAAAATGTGCTATGAAGGCTAAGGTATCATCAATCCCTCTAGATGGAGATGAGATTGTATAACACTAGTCTAGGTTACATTGGTGGTCATATAAGTAGAGAAGGTTTCTATAGTGTAGCATTAATGAGGCATTTGAATCACACTCTACATCAAGTAATTTAAGTGTTTCCACTTGTGTAACAAGTAGTTCTGAGTTGTATTCACTTGTAAGATTGACAAGGGTTGCACATGGATTCCAGTAGTGTCTAGTGCATCAACAAGTTCATGCTTCTTGACAACAATCCACATCGAAGGAACCTTAATAGTTACATAAAAAATTTACTCATGCCTAATGCATCAACAACATCCACTATAATGTGCACATCATCATGCATAAAAACAACATATATAGTTCAAATGTGCAAAATACAAAGGCATTCTTGTTAAAGACCAATGACACACACTTTGATTACATGCTGCCACTATTTGTGGAGAGGGAATACATCTAGAAAGTGTTGGGATATTCATCCACGTGGTCTTTGTGGCAAGAAAAATTAATTGCAATCCACTTGTTTGCCCTCAAATGTTCATGTGCCAGGTATTATGCACACATTGAATTAACATTATAGGTGGATCGACCTAGATAGATAAGGCATGGTCACTTCCAAGCTCTATAATGTGCCTATAGGTGCAAGTCATATTTCTTGGTAAAGTGATAGACAGCTACATGTCTTATTACACATCCACATATACATTGACATTAAATTGAAGCATCACCAGTTTTGTAGTTTCATGATAGCACAAGGTCACGTCTATATTCACATAGGAAGCTTCATTGTTCTTCACATAACTAGAGCATACATAGTTTCTAAACTTCAATTCTATATGGTTGAGATATTGATAATCGACAAAAGACTCGTGCCACAATAGACAACATCAAGCACTACTCTAATTGGATCACCCTAAGGTCAAATTTACATAATTCTGATTGGTCTACCCCAGAATTAGTGCCACTATACCATTGGTAATAATCTTTGAATTTGATATGTTCCTTAACATGTGTATTCTTTGAAATCCTCTCTCACGTGTAGGGAGTGTCCCCACATCCCTTGAAAAGGTAGCACAAGTATACATACACCCTCTCCTTCTCATTGTTAGAGTATAGGTTTATCACATACATCCCTTGGTATTAGCAAACATTTAGAACAAGAGCATTGGTTTTGCAACAATGTCACCAAAAATATTAGGAAATCAAATATTTATCATAGTGGGGACATTTCTTATCAAGAAAGGATGAATGATCTAATTCCTTCTATGTATGTATGTATGTATATTTTAGTTCTTGGTCAGAAATAAACTCTTTTGAATGACATGCAGACCACTTCTGATCTCAAGTTGACTAGCCCCATCTAATTATCTCATACTAGGTTGATGCATTTATGCTAGAGGGATGGATACTATTACTCTTCAAGAAATGGTTTATGATTTGAGCGTAGCCTCATACACTAGTTTAGTAGCTTCATAAAACTTTATTAGTGCATCATAACAGGATGGAGACCATCACTCCTTAAGAAAGGATGTATGATCTAAGTGTAGTCTTGTGTGCTAGTTCATCAACACCACGTGTTTCATCCCTTGTGCATTCTCTTGTATGTGATAGCACACTGCCAAGATGACCTCATGTATAAATGCACATTTGGTGTAGTATAGTTACTTTGTATGTATCTATACAAGTTTCAATAGTCCACCAGTGCACAATTGTACAGACTTAGGAGTTCTTCAAACATAGCCATATGAAATTTAATAGCTTCTATAGGATTCTTTAGCATCACACTTCTCTAGCATCATGTTTTGCACACTTCCACATTGTGCACCACTATACATGCTCTACCTATCTTATAATCAACATTCAACTATACATGCATAACACTTGGCATTGGATCCTTCATAGGAAATGCCACCACACACACACAACACCTAGAAATCCTTGTGAAATAGGAAATGGATCCATATGGTCTAACATTTGGCAGCATATTTATCTAGCACATGATGGTCTTTGCACCACATGTAATGACATCATTCAAGTTTGACACTTGGCACCATCTTATTCACACATGTCTTGTGAGTTTGTGATCATATATGTTGGACATATGTCAGTATAAATGTGGAACTTAGTTGTTAGCCTCCATATATAAATACCAACACTATGCATCCTATACAAAGGTGCACAAACCCATAAACATATTAGCATGATCTACACATTGAGTATCACCTCTAGTGTAGTCTTGGTAAATTAGAAAGGATGCACTACCACTTGTCTAATCATGAGAATTATTATTCTCAATTACTATCATTTATACACTTATGTATTTTATTCTTCTTTACCATTGAATAGAAGTAAATTATTTTTCTAATCTCATACCATTTGCATGTGTAATGGTTTTCAACATCTTGTCTTTAAGTTCCATTGTGCATTGTACAATTTATGAGAATGTTTGAGCAATTTGCACCACATAGATAGCTTAGAGATTATCCTTTGAGTATCTCTTGGGATCGACTTAGATCACTTGGACTCCCAAATGTAGTTGAAGCATAAAACACAAATATAAAGTGAAGATTTTAGACCTCATCTACTACTAAGATTGTCAAAGGTCAAAAAAGGATTTAAAAGTTAGTAGAGAAGTGCATGATAATAATTTGGAAAGGAGAATTAAAATTCTACTAATCTCTCCACCACAGAAGAGATAGTTGTATCCCAATCTTATAAAGCATAAGATTTTGCATGAGTTGAAGGAAAATATGAAGTGAGACACTTGAATTGTCTTCATAATTTCAAGGCAAGGGAAACTAGTTTTGACAAGTGATGAATCCCACATATTTTTGTTGCCTTAAAGGGTTTAAGAGCTTTAACCTTAGAAAAATTTATGGGTAGAAGAGTGACATTGCCAACACTAAGAGACCAACAAAAGATATATTCATTAAAGGAAAAATTAGAGTGTATTCTATCCATCCCCACCCCACTTGAGAAATAGTTTAATCCCCCAAAAAATGAAAGTACCTTTAATATTTAAGTGGGATAGAGGTTATAAGAATAATTTATTGAATCCCAACTCTCTCAATAAAATATTCCATGGGGAGAGCTTAGGGAAATATAATGCTCCTAATATCTATCAATGGAATGTACTACCCAATTAGCAAAAAGAGTAATGGTTATTTGATAAATGTTAATGATACTAAGACCAATGTGGAAGGCAAAAAATATTTGAAGCCATTATGTGAAAACCCTAGGGTTGTTTATAGTTTTACTAAAGAAAATTGCACAAAGTTTGGCCAGATGGTCATACACTACTTTTGACTAGGACCAACATGTTCATAATAGTACAAACATGTTTGGTAGCTAAACATTTAGGGCAAAACTATATTTTTGTGGAGAGGGACAATGGTTTAGTAATATAGTACATGGTCTTAGCTTTGATCCTCTATGAAACATAGTGTTAAAGATGACTAAAGATTTGCTAAAGGTGAATGGATACTAATAAATTTGAACATCTCTCCCAATTGAATTCATTTATAAACTGATAAATTTCAAGCTACATAGATAGGGCATTGAATACTTTGTAAAAGCTATACAATTTATTTGTCTACTTTAAAAATGTATGAATGTAGGTGAGAGCCTCAAAGAAAGAGTCATTATCTTCAACAATCATAAGGAAAGTGGCCATTGACAAGATGGATTTTTCTTTCAAAAAGATAAATAGGCCTTGTTCATCTCTTTATACTAAAATATAACTAGAGGACTTTATCACAATAAAATATAGAGAAAGAGCTAAAAGGTAACATTCATGAATTGAAATAAAAAATGTTTAAATCGTTATGATCCATGACCATTAATGGTCAAGCAAGAAGTAGCTTGTAAAAAATTATATTTGAGTCATGGAGATAAAAATAGATTGTGAAGCGTTAAATATTTTTAAGTGTGAAAAGGAAAAATGCCACTTAATATAATATGATTGTGTTCTTTCTCAAAATCTATTTTGATGAATTAATTTCTATGTAGAGTTGTAATAGTACTATCAAGGATATAATGACTTTTGCTAAAACTAGAATAAGAGAAAATAGATGAAGAGAAAACACTTTAATGAGGATCTTATAATAGAAATCAAACAAGGTGATAAGGTGTCAATTGATAATTGATTTTGGATCTCTTTCCTTAAGAATAAATTTGATATTTTCTTGATTAATAATGTCTCCTAAAGAGCAAGCTATAATAGTTTCCTTATAACTTGTAACAAGTTTGGGACACCAATGTACCAAATAGCTTTACATAAAATTCACAAGGCAAATTATCAATAATAAGAATTTTATCATTGACCATATGCATAAATGTATTTAGATCTTGTTTAGAGGAAGACTTGTGCATCATAGAAATACTTCTTGAATGACTTGAGCATGTACAATGAAATATTATTGGGCTCAAGACATTAGCTTTTAGTGGTCTAGAACATCCCTCAAAAATTAAGAAGGATCAATTAGATGGCCATGAGAAGTTTTAACTACTTTGATTGCTCTTTGGAATGCTTGAGCCTGATGGATTTGAAAAATTCTTTCAATGAATAATCTTCCATGTTGAGCCAATGAAAGTTGCAATAGATTTGGGTACCTTTAGCAACATGAATTTCTACAAGTTCAACCTATGATTTAGACTATGATTGTAACCAAAATAAACATGGATGGTTTCAAAAAGTAAAGAGAATGATTTTGACTATTTAGCTACTTGATTTGTTTCTAGTACTCGTTACTTATTTTCCTAAGCATATTATTTGAAAATAGACGAAGAATTATGAAGACACTCTAATGGAGAAGACTCCAAAGATTAAAGATTAATGAAAATAAAGATAATTATTAATTATCACACTTTCGAGAGAGGGTAGAAAAATTTACAATATTAACACACTTTGTTGGATCCCATGACCATTAATGGTCAATAAAGAAGTAGCTTGTAGAAAACTGTATTTGAACCATAGAGATAAAAAAATTGTGAAGCCTTAAATATTTTTAAGTGTGAAAATAAAAAAGGACACTTGATATGATTGCGTGCTTTCTCAAAATCTATTTTGATGAATTAAGTTCTATGTAGAGTTGAAATAATACTATCAAGGATATAATGACTTTTTCTAAAACTAAAATAAGAGAAAATAGATGAAGAGAAAACACTTTAATGAGGATCCTATAATAGAAATCAAATAAGGTGATAAGGTGTCAATTGATTATTTATTTTGGATCTCTTTCCTTAAGAATAAATTTGATATTTTCTTGATTAATATTCTTGATTAATAATGTCTCTTAAAGAGCAAGCTAGAATAGTTTCCTTATAAACTTGTAACAAGTTTGGGCCACCGATGTACCAAATGACTTTGTAAAATTCACAAGGCAAATTATCAATAACAAGAAATTTTATCATTGGCCATATGTATAAATGTATTTAGATCATGTCTAGAGAAAGACTTGTGCATCATAGAAATACTTCTTGAATGACTTGAGCGTGCACAATAAAATCTTATTGGGATTGAAACATTAGCTTTTAGTGGTCTAGAACATCCCTCAAAAATTAAGGAAGATCAATTAGATGACCATTAGAAGTTTTAACTACTTTGATTTTCTCTTTGGAATGCTTGAGCCTGATGGATTGGAAAAATTCCTTCAATGAATAATCTTCCATGTTAAGCCAATGAAAGTTTCAACAGATTTGGGTACCTTGAGAAACATGAATTTCTTCAAGTTTAACCTATGATTGTAACCATAAATCAAAAAGGATGGTTTCAAGAAGTAAAGAGAATGGTTTCAACTATTTAGCTACTTGATTTGTTTTTAGAACTCATTACTTATTTTTTGAAGAATATTATTTGAGAATGGAGAAATAATTATGAAGACACTCCGATGGAGAAGACTCCAAAGATTAAAGATTGATGACAATAAAGACAATTATTAACTATCACACTTTTGAGAGAGGGTAGAAAAATTGCAATATCAACACACTTTGTTGGATCCCACATATCAATTTGGTTTAAAAGAAGATAATCTTGATCATCATTGTCATCGTCATCATCATCATCATCATTCCTTTAATCTTACTTGTTGACTCCATAGATAAATAGAGGTTATAATTAAATTTTTCAGTTTTATAACATTACATTTTCTATTTCTTTATGCTTTCTTCCAACACCATGTATAAATGAATGTTATTATACATTAATTTTTTACAACATTATGTTTGCTTTATAAGGAATCTTCATATTTGAATTAGGCTCATAGTCTTCTTAACATTGTATAACCTCCAATAATTATATAATCTCTACAATTTCACACCTATGTGAGCCTATGTAAGAATTTTGTATAAACTTATTGTTTATTATTGTAATGGTAAAAATTGCATACTTTGCACTTTTCCTATTAGTTTTGTACTCATTTTTACTAGGTTATCCTTTAAGAAAGGACTACAATCTAAGTGGCGTGTTTCTATACTAACAGTTGGCATTTTCCCTAAACCTAATTTGATTTCAGCTCTACATATCCTTAAGAACCAATTCCAATTGTTAGTTTATATGTTTTCCGACTTAATTTGATTTTGTGGCATGAAATTGAATTGGTTTGATTCCGTGGGATGAAATTGAGCCTATTTCAATTCCATGACATGAAATTGACCCATATCTTTTTAAAATTCAAAATTTAAATTGGTTATCTTCTTCTAACTAGCCATGTGCCTCTTTGAAGTGTAAAACATTTCAATTTGTATTAGATAGGATGTTCTATAAAAGGACAATCCATAATTCTATTTTCTAGAGATCAAGATCCATTGAACTCACTTACTACTCACATCAACATCTACATGCTTAATGAAAGATAGACATATTGCATGGTTTCTTACATTATCTTTGATCTTTGTTCACAAGTTGTTGAATTGGTCTGCTTCTAAATGGGTTTGACTAAGGAGAACATGACCCTCGCTTAGAAATCTCCTCAAAGGTGTTTATCAACACCAATGGTCTATATGTTAATATAAGAAGGTGATGCAAACTAGTTTTTGGATCCCATAACATGTCAAATCAATTTTGTGCACAAAGGTCTATTTCACACCATGTAATCAACCTATATCAATTTTGCACCATATTTTTTCCTCATATCAAAGTAGAGTTCAAGTCATTGGTTGTTAGATCATCGGGTACTACAACATCATTTTGTAACACAAAGTGATAGTTTGTAGCACAATGCCATCAATACACACCTAGATCTAAGTAACTCTAATCCATCTAGGTCATTTCAAAAAGCGTCCTCATCTATTTTTAAATTTTTGTCTCTGTGCGACAGAATCCCAAGGTAGATTTTATTTGTTGTCACCTAATTAATCTACCCTTAAAGAGCTTTTGAAAAGGGTTTTTTATTTTCTTTTCAATTATATGTTGATATTAAACTTGTACAATACGAGAATAGGTTTCCAAGAGCATCATAATACAAATTAAGACCTAAATGATTATTATAGTCATTTAAGCAATCAATGATTTGAATTTTCAATTCTTTAAGTTGGAATTTCTATTTTTGGTTAGATTTTATTTTTAATTTTAATTCTTTGAACTTTGATTTATTTTTCCCATCCAAACTACTTTTTGTATTCAAATAGTTTTTATCTAAACTATATATATTTTAAAATAGCAACACAAGGTGTAGAATAACCACTTTGAATCACGAACCAACATAGTTAGACCTTATTTATTCTGTTTATGTTTAAACTATTCTATTTAACTTTTATAATGGAAGTGACCCTCCTACTAATATAATAGTTGCTTGGTTGCAGATGAATGTGTTTGTTTGTTCCACCTCCCTTCTCTTCTTTTATAACTACTAAATCTGAAAACTCCCCTTTCTAAAAACTTGAAAAATACCTTTTCAAATCAAATATACTTAAAAATGTACCATCTTAAAATTGATTCTATGACTAATTGTAGTGATTAATGTGCCCAAAAAAATATTATAAGAGTTATATCTGAATGTTTCAGGATTTAACTGTGTGTTTCGGATCACACTCTATGATCCATCATCAGGTAGTAGAGAGCAAGAGAAGAGAAATATAAATGATAAGTTTGCAGACCTCAACTGGCTAAATAGAAAGAGGGAGGGGGTGGTTGAGGAACCAAAAAACCACAAGGATATATATATATATATATATAAACCCAACCCTTGTGAATGTACATACCTAAACATAAACCCAAATTCAAAGAGATAAAAATGAATAAAAACACGAAATTATAAGAGTTTGCACTATAAAAACGGTATTTGTATATTAACTTTGAGACTACTGTGTGAATTGTGAAGTCTGAATTCCTTGCTTTGATCTAATCTGTATTTGCTTTGATCTGAACTGTGTTAGACTGGTGTGTGGTTTTTCTTTTATCCTGTAGCTTTGGTAATTAAAAGAAAAAGAAAAAGAAAACTTTTTAAGATTATGGCTGTCCACACATGAACCATCCTGTCTACTCAAGCATGTTTTTCAGGTTTCAGAGAAAATAAAAGATCTTATACAGAAGTACTCAAGATGAACAAGCCGAATATATTTAGCTAAAGAATAGATAAATCACTAGGCTATTAATTCATTTTTATTACTGGTTAAAGGCAAGAAAAATAGTTTCATCTACTCAAAACCAAGCACAAAACATAATTCAAGAACCGCAAAAGTAAACAATAAATATATGAAGCGAGTAAAGTTACATATAAGCAGGGTGCACCTTTTTCTCTGATCTTCTACTGATCAACTTCTTCATGAACATGATTATTTCCTCTCAGATCTGGTTGCAATCTGACGGTTGTTTACGGCGGGCGGATCTGCTCTGTTTAGATCGATATCTCTTCTCCCAAGGTTTCGAACGCGCGACTTTCAGAGACGGAGAAAGCTAGGGAAATTTTTTGGCCTGAACTTGTCCGTCCGTTATATTAACAGAAAATAGTTTAGATGAACAAAGAGCAGAAAACAAACGGTAAAAGTTTATTAGCGGTCATTTAATATTTCATAATATTTATGAATTTCGCTTTCTTCTATTTGTAGTGTAGTGCTATGTTTCGGTGGCTTTTATTCTTTTAGGACCAAAACATTTAATTCGTGGATTTTTATAATATTGTAATGGTGAAATTTGCATACCCATATCACTTTTTATTTAATTTTGTGTTTATTTTAAGGAGAGGGTCTAGATACATAGATATATTGACAAATGGCATAAATTTTGTAAAGTTGGGTTCACTGTCTGCACTACTTATACATATTCTTATACATTTATTGTCTCTACCGTATTCTTATAATTTGCACATTCCTATACACTAGTCTCTTATCTCACCTCTATGTTTGCATATCCCTCTACATTCTCCCTATCTATGTCCTAATTACATTTACCTTTGCACGTATTTTTATTTCCAAATTAAGAATTCAAATTTGAATATTTCCCTCAAGGATCAACTAAGTACAATTTTATGTGAGTTATTGCTATGTCCTTGTACTTAAAGATATTCAATGCATTCATTTAATCATTCTCAATTTGAGAGCATTCTTCGATTATCATTTGTTTTACACACTTCAATTGGTGCACTAAAAGGAATCTAGTTTTGCATAAACATTTTATAAGCATATGCATGACTATAGAGTGTTGTTTTCGATCATTTGTGCACATTTTTGTAGGTTGGTCACCTATGAGAACATGTCCCCTTGTGACATATTGATAGTCCTACCAATATATTTATAAATATTGCTAGCCCTTAGTTATTGGAAAGCACAAAAGAAGTCTAGACAAATCAGATGAAATAAAAAACAATAGTTTGTAGATCACACAATACAAGTTCATAGATACAAGACAAATCCACAATTGTGGATCTATCCTTGATCCTAGACTCGTCCCTACACATTGTCAATAGAATATTTTGATTATGAGGTGATTACTAGTTTGAGATTCCCAGTTCTAGATCCTAAGTCATATTAGATTCTGATCCATAATAGATTAGTGCTTTCATTGGTCATAGATTTTCTTTAACATCTACAAATTATCCTCCTCTTGATTCATTATTCCTTCAAGAGCCTAGTGTTATGCACTTGATAGATACACACGTTTCACCTTCAATCACATATGATATTGAGGCACCCTCTTCCTTGACTAGTGATATATTTATTGATTTGGGATTTACCTATTTGTGATGATTATCCTAGTGATGAGATTTATGATGATTATATACTTCTTCTATCACTAGTGATTTACCTATAAATGTCACATTTTTTTCACCTTTACATGAAGTTGCTAGTCATTCTTTCCTATCTTGTGGCTCATGTTCTATTGATGATTGTTTAATGATGAACACAATGACAGTTCTTTATATTCTCATGATGAAGATGATGACTTTTTGTCTCATGATGCTTTGTTACCTCACACGTACTAGATAATGGTCGTTCCTTAGTTGATCCCATAGATTTCTCTATGAACCATGATGATATAAAATTTTTGATATAGTTCCACATGTGGATCCTCCAATGTTTTCCTTGGATGTGTACATCTTTAAGTAATTGTGTAGGAATTTTTTTACATTATTTATTAAACAAACACATTGTTGGCAAGAAACGTTAGGTCATAGTCTAGAGATCTGAGCCTAAGTGAAATCTCTGAGTCTATTTATACTCCAAGTGTGGTAGTGAGAGAATAACATAGAACATCAATAAGAATTACATAATGCGATGAGAATAGATCATGCATACAAGTTATTTACACATATAAACACATAGCTTATTCATCATAATCCTTATATCTCCATATTTATATATTCATATTCAGAGTATGTACAAAAGGCAAGTCTGAGTCTTTGCTCTGTATTACACTTCTGCATATTCTACTACTATGTTCTTATCTCTTCTTCTATCATACTATCTATTACATATATGTGGTGTTAGGGACGTGTCCCTAACATCACAACCTAAATATCATCCTTTATGTCAGCCATGTCCTCCGTACTCCTCTTGCAATGAGTTGTGGTAGGTTTTGATTGCTTCTCTGCCTCCTGCCAACATCATCCCCCTTTTTGAAACTGTTTTGTACTCAAGACAGGCAGTATTAGTTGTTGGACAGGATGTTCTTGTAGATTACTTTAAGCTGAGTTAATGTAGTGTCCCACTGCTTTTTAGCCTGTTGTAGCACCTGTATGTAGCCTTCTATTTGAATATGTGGTCTCTACCTCTGCAAGAGTAGAAGGAATCTGAATCTTTTGAGCCATCTTCTTGGCCTCTCCTAATATCCCTATTAAGTGAGCCAACCTTAAGTTGACTACTTCCCTCAACTGCTTGATTTGTGACTTTATTTCTTCCCTTTGGTCTTGTAGATGTTGCAGTTTGTGTGTATGGCCTCAATTTGTGCCCTTACTACCCCATTCATGTCCTTCATCGGATCATATGTTGCTACAGATTGTGTTACTTGTGCCTCTAGGTCAAGTCTATTTGATCCTTCAAGGTATTTATAGTGGTGGGGCACTGTAGAAAAAATTGGTATAATATGTTTACTTCCCCTATGGCATTTTGTAGATTCTTAATCTAATTTTCTAACTGAGTCTATGTTGCCGCACATTTCTTAGAAACACTATTCATCCTATTCTTTGGCATCTCTTCCTTCACCTACTATTTGACCTTAGTCTCCTGATATTGCGACTCAACTTGCATATTGTAACTTACTAGTTGTTTAAGTTGATGTGTCAGAGGTAGTGATGTATCTCTATGTGCATTTGACGATTGACTTTGTATTGTATCTACAGCCTCTTGCAGTTGCTCAATGCTATCTACATGTTGTTGTAAAATTTCTTCTCTTGTCGTGGCATGGAAGATATCCCCTAGTTGCAGCTTCTGGAATGATGAGATTCCTGATAAGTTGACTTGTGATCCAAGCAAGGGGAGTTGTAGCAGTTGATGTGTTATTATTGGCTGGATTTGTTTCAATTGTGCCAAGAAATCTTTGATTGGTTGAATGGGGGAGGCAGAAGAAGATGCCTTTGTAGTGTCTGTATGTGTTTCTTGTTCTTCTTCTTGTTTCTCCTTCTCTTGCTCTTCTTTCTCTTGCTCATTTTTTTGTTCATTGTGAGGGGAATTGATTTCTTACTCTTGTTCATTTGTGTCCCCCTCCCTCATTGTATCATAAGCTTTCTTAGTGATTTCCTCTATTTCTTTTTCCAAAATTTTCCTTTCTTCCTATGACAGGGTCATCCGTATGTATACCCTCTGTTTTGTTCTCATCTCTCTTGCTTGCATTGCTATCAATTTCTCTTTTTGTGTTGTAGAGATGGTTGGGGCCACCTCATCTACTACTTTTTGCCTTATTTCTTCATCTAGTTCTAGGGCTTTCTCCCTTCTCTTCCTCATTGCATCTGTTAATTCTTGAGGAAAATTTTCCATGATATCTTCCAATGTTTGATCACTTCTCTGCATGTGAACTATTATTGCCCTTTGTATTATTTATTGGTTCTCTAGGCAGACCTAGTTATACATGTCAACTATTGTTTTAAGCATCCCATGGTGTTGGATAGCATTGATTAGTGTATCCAGGTTCATTATGGGCTCATCATGTTGTGGTTTCTCTTTTCCCTATTGTTCCCCTATCACCACTGTTGATGTTTTCATTTTTTTCTTTGGTGGTGGTTTACTAGTCTCTACTATTTCTTCTTCCTCTATTTCTTCCTCCGTGGATGCTTGAACTAGGGTTCTTTTCACCCATTATTTCTTCCTTGTAGTTTTCTTCTCTGCACTCATTTGTAACAATATTTTGGATACTTTCTGTACCTCTAGATTCTTTCCTTTCTGTTATGGAATAGATATTGTTTGTGTTGAGGATTTTGGTTCTGTTGTAGGTTGTGTGCTTGTGGAGGTTCTTCTCCCTCAGATCTCCTAGGTTGTGGAGTTTGTGTTGTGCTAGCCTACAGTATTGTTGTGGTAGGCTGCAGAGCTTCCGCACTAGGTTGTGGTGCTAAAGAGCTAGATTGTGGAGCTTGTTTGGGTGGTATGCCCCATTGTGTGTGTAGTTTTTCTTTGTGTTTCTCTAGGTGTTCTGTTGCATCCTTCTTATGTTGTTTATCCGTAAATTCTCTATATGTTCCAAATCTTTCTGCATTTGGATCCTTTGGTTTACTCAGTAGATTTTTGGCATATACATCTACTTCTTGGGTGAGTGCAGGATCATGATGAGCTAAACAATACCTCTAAGTGGCAATGAAAATGCTAAAAAACATACTTAAGCAACTTCATGTGAAAACTCAAATGGGTTGCCTACATAATTTGGAAAATATGTAGATATAAATTTGTAGGAAATTGAATGTAGTTTATGGGCTACTATTTTGTTTTAAAAAAATATATTATTTAGTGAAAATTGTATATTTCAATAAAGCACTACTAAAATTTTTGAAAAAAAATAAAAAGTAGGTGCCATTCCAGCCAACCTAAGTATGAGAAATTTTTTTTTGAATCTTTAGACACAAGTAGAGGACACATGCCCGGATGTGACGCATATTTTTATGAATTGTTTTTGTAAGTAAATAATTAGTTATGAATTTTTTACTACAACTTTTTAAAAATATTAAAAAATAATTTTCTAGCCAACCTAACTTGATAAAAAAAATATGAAATTAAAAAATATACCTGTAGCTAACGAAGTGTAGAGTGTGATGCAACTTTCGGATTCAAAAAAGGTCAAACGGTTTGAAAGTTATGGATGTTTTACAATTAGTGTCTCTTAGGAATTCAGACATAGTGTAGGTAGAAAATTATTAATAATTAACTATTAAAATTATAATAAGACATATATTATATTTTTAGAATCTTGACAATGTCCCGAATATACCCTTTTGATTTTATCAAATTTGGATAAAAAAATTTGTCAGCATCAAGGGTGAAGTCAAGGAAAATCTGTAAAAACATATCAATTCTTCATTCACATGGAAAAGGTAGGTTTGGATTCCCAAGCCTAAATTTTAGGGGGAAACTTTTTTAAATCAAAATGGAGGAAACAAATATTTGTTTTGAGGAAACATATATCTGTTATGGAAAAATGCTTTTTTTAAGCATTTTTCCATAATGGATATCCGTTTTGGAAAAATGTTTTTTTAAGCATTTTTCTATGTAATGGATATCTATTTTGGAAAAATGCCTTTTTTAAGCATTTTTCCATAACGGATATCTATTTTGAAAAAACTTACCAAGCCTAAATCCGAGCCTAAAAAAGTGTTTCACGATTTTGGCTAACATTTTCACGCGATTTTTTCCTCCATTGCCACTGTTTGGCCCATCATGATCTCGCACTCACCCTTTTCTTTTGATATCTCGTATGGTAACCTAAGTATCCAGGAGGTTCTAGGTTCCACTGCCTCCATATACGTGTAATCCTTGTGATTAATATATTGTTTTATTGATTCATATGGTATTCTTTCCCTTTCCTGCATTTGTTGTTGTAGGGCTTTGAAAACCTCCCAATTGCTATAGTGTATGATTGCTAATCCACAAAAAATTTGGTGTGCCATGATATTTGTGTAGCTACTAAACTATTTGTTTTCCATAGTTTCCTGGTAAAATTTGGCAATGCATTCATGAAATAAAAAGTCAAACATATGATTAGGGTTCCATACCAGAAGTTATAATGTGAGTTCTTTGTCTTTTTAAAGTTCTCCATCAAATGTTCCCGCAACTCTTTGCACCAATCAAAGTCTTTTCCTTCTACCACCATCTGGTGCGTAGTGTGTATGGTTGTGCTAGTTGTGGAGCTTTCCCGATTTGCATATTAGATTTTGTATGCGATGCCCATCATCGCATATCTTACTGTAGGGTTTATTATTTCTTCCACATTTAAGTTCCATCTATCTGGTGTTGCTCCAGTCAGCTCAATTACTTTTTCATTCTTAATTGCTTTTTTTGTTGGTAACTCTCCAACCGCACTTAGTCCCGTGACAACTTGTATGGCCTGCTTGGTGATGCAGTATGGTTTATCTAAATAGATAAACTCATCATGAATCTATCTCAGCAGAATTCTTACCCATTCATGCTCTTCACAAAAATCAGGATAATTAGGTTCCATATGTCTAGCTTCTTCTTTTGTATCTACTGGCATTGTAGAAGATAGCCGGATTGATTTGGTTCTAGGAGTGTCCTACAGAGCTCTTCAAATTTAGTGTGGTTGATTTCTTATATGGCCACATGTATGTACTTTCTTATGTCTTTTGTATATATCACATCCAGTGGGATCTCTGAAAAATTCCCTTCCTTATCTAATTCCATTGCCTTATGTGGGTACTTCTTGTATTTTGGTAGTGGTTTCTCAGAAATATCAACGAGCATGGGAGTGGCCATTTCTCTGTTCGTAAACTGTAGGTAGGGTTTCTTGATATTACTATGTGCTATAGCTCATGAGGTTTTTAGAATACAAAGTTGTAAGTTTTCTATTAGCATATCTTATATAGCTTCCAATAGTACCATTATGCGTTAATTGCTTTTTCCCATTTTAACCTTCCCAGGGTCTTATGTCTCTTAAGTTTTTCTCGTGGCCTCCTAATGGTGTTTTTTTGTCATATGTTATAATATGGTGCATATAGTACATATAATACAATGTTATGAATTTTGCACATTATTCATTATTTCACTGGTTGGTGATAGTGTTTTAGTCTCGTGCCATTAACATACCTTGTTACCTTATCTCTGCCCATTTGATGTAGTCTTACTGCTCCTGATTCTACAATCTCATGTATGTAATAGGGTCCAAGCCAATGAACGTTTAGTTTTCCTTGCTTTTTGAATTTATTTTCATAGAGCAAAACTAGGTCTCCTTCTTTAAAAGTTTTCAACCAGAGGTTTCTATCATGCCATGCCTTCTGGCGCTTCTGTTCTAAGTTTTGATTATATGTCGTAATCAACATGTTTTCCTCTAATTTTCTAGCTTTTCAATTCTTTCAACTAGGAAGTCATCTTCATTTAGTCGCAGGGTAAGTGTGGCACATAGATTTGGAATAATGAAGCTCATTGGTAGTGTTGCGTCTATCCCATACACTAATTCAAATAGTGTGAACTTAATACTCCTTTTATATGATGTGTGGTAAGCCCATAGTACCACAGGTACTTTTATGTGCCAATCTTCCCTATTTTCATCACACATCTTGGTTAGTCACGCATGGTCCCAATAATCTTGTTTAGAGCTTCACTTGCACCATTTTCTTGTGGGTGGTATGGTGAGATTTTGTTATGTGTGATCATAAAACTCTGTAGTAACTCTGCAATCATCTTATTTACAAAATGTTTACCCTGGTCACTAGTTATGCTTAGAGGGCAACCGAACCTGGTGGTTATATTCTGATATAAGAACTTAGTGGCAGTCTTTGTAGTGCAATCCTTGGTAGGTTCAGCTTCCGCCCGCTTAGTTAAGTATTCACCCCCTATAATTATGAATTTGGCTTTGGAATATCTGGTTGGGGGATCTATTGGTCCAATAAAGTCAATTGCCCATTTTTCAAATGGAACTTGAGCTAGTATTGGTCTGAGTGGTATTTCACCCTTGGAGGTTGGTTTCCCTATGCACTAGCTTATATCACATTGTTTAACGTAAGTCTTGGCATCCTTGTGCAGTGTATGCCACCATAATCCGGCCAATTTCACTCTTTTTGCTGTTGTATATCCTAAGTTATAGCCTCCTAATATCCCCTCATGCACTTCTCTTAGTATGTCTTCTCTTTCATGCTCATACACAACTCTCCTTATGATATCATCCTTTCCTATGACATGTATTTCCCCTTCTATCATTGTGTATGGTAGAGCTATCTGTAGTAGGGTTTGTTTTACTTATGGTGACATGTCTTGTGGGAATTCACTTGTAGAGAGTAGGTTTGCTATGTCATTCAACTCTTTTGGTACAACAATTACTTCGAATAGGTTTGCGCTAGGAAGGTCTTCCTCTTGGATATCTGGTTCTTCCCCTATTTCTATTTGAGATAGATAATCTAGACCTTGGTTATTCTTATCGAGTTTCACCATTATCTTGAAGTCAAACTCCTGGAATAGGAGTAACCACCAGCATATTCTTCCTTGAGTTACTGGTTTGTTCAATAAATACTTTAAAGGTTCGTGGTCAGTATATAGAAGGTGAATGGTGTAGATAATAAGTAGTGTCTGAACTTCTATAATGCATACACCATGGTTAGAGCCTCTCTTTTTGTTGTTGTATAGTTTTGCTCTGCTTTAGATAATTTCCAACTAGCAAAGGCTATAGGGGAGTCTTTATTACCTTTGGGTTGTGCTAGCACTACCCCTATAGCAATTCTTGGTGCATGAACATGCACATGAAATGGTATATTCCAATCTAGAAGTATCAGTATATGTGCTTCGACAATCTTTTGTCTCAACATGTCAAAAGAAGTCTAGAACTATTCATTCCATTTAATATTTTTATTGCATTTCTTCTTTAGAAGTTCCTCTAGTGGTGCTACTATTTATGCATAACCTTTGATGAATTTGTGGTGATATCCAGCATGTCCCAAGAATGTCTTTACCTCTGGTGCTATTTTTGGTGGAAGAAGTGTCATTATTAGTGTAACTTTTAGTGGGTCAACCATAAGACCTTCTTTATAGATGATGTGTCCTAGTAAGGTACCAAAAGGTACCGCAAACATGCATTTCTTTGAGTTTAAGGATATTTGTAGGCTTCTGCATTTGTTTAGCATCATTCACAGTGCTTGTACATGATCTTTTAATAATCCATACATTGTCCAGTCACCCAAGTATACTTCCAAAAAATCATGGATGAAGTCTTTGAATGCATTTACCATTATTCTACTAAATATTATAGGTGTGTTCTATAGGCTAGATGGCATAACAATATACATGAAGGATCAAAAATCTGATGTAAAAGTAGTTTTTGGTTGATCCTCTTCTCTTATATTAACTTGGTGGTAACCTAAAAATCCATCAATGAACGAGTAGATTTCACTATCGACTATTGACTCCAATATTTCCTCAGTAAAGGGAGTCAGGAATTAGTCATGTATGCATGCTTTGTTCAATTCTCTGTAGTTGACACATATCCTTACTTCACCAGTTTTCTTAAATTACACTACCATTAGACTAATCCATTCTGCATCCTCTACTAGTTTGATAATTCAAGTGTTGAAATCATTTTATTCATTTTTGTTTTAACCTTTTTCTTCATGTTAGGGTTCAATCTGTAGGGTCTTTTCCTTTGTGGTTTTACTCCCTCTTTTAGTTGTATTTCCATTACTCTGGCTTCCTCTTTTATTCCTTTGAGGTCTATAAATGTTCTAGGGAATACAACTTCAAACTCTGATAGTATTTCTGCAACTTGTGCCACTACCCTTTCATCCTAGTAGTCTCCTATTTTAGCTAATTTAGGATCTCCTTCTTTAGTGATGTTCTCTTCTCTGAGTTTTACCTGTTGGTTATAGTATTTATTATTGGGTTCAATTACTATTTCAGTCTCTCTTTCTCCTTGGTGCACTTCAATGTCCAAGTTGTGTTTATCCTCATCATCTTTTTGTTGTGTCCTATGACATCTTCATTCAGTATATTTGGTTTGATTGTCCATCCATTCTATTAGTTTCCAAATCCCATGGTGTTTGGCGGTAGAGGGATTTGTTGTGGTATTTCTTCTTCTTCTTTAGTTGTTTTGAATATTATTTCTTTTTTTTTCATGAGTGCGGTGTGGATATATTTTTTAGTACTATAGAATGAGAACGTGTGTATAAAGTCTTCTTGTAATTCATTCCATTCTCTTGTTTATGCTCTATGTTCTTGATTTATATACCAAGTTTGTGCCACAGGTGATAAAGTTTAATAGAATAGTTGGATGTATAATGTTGTGTTGTACTCATTTCTACCTTTCCAAACCAATATGCGCATGTCTTTAAGTGATCTTGTGGTGTAATTTGTCCTTGATATTTTGGTATGATCTCATATACCCCTTCTTCTAGCAAGTATCTCATTTTTATTAGAATTTTTAGTGTTGGCCAATGGTGATTTGTGTTTTTATGTGTATGCCACAAACCAACAGCATTGCAGATCAATGTGTGTTGTAATGCATCTAATCTTTACTATTCTTCTGTAAAGATCTTTTCCATTTCTTTTATGCAAGTATCTAGGTTTCCTACCCTTGAAAACTTTGGGAGTTTAATGTGGGAAATTACTCTTGCTATGTGATTAGCTCGTTGTAATGTTTGGGATGTGTTATCTAGCTGGTGTTCTCAGCTACATCATGTATTTTTTGATGTGATTTCATTAAGTGTGATAATTTGCAGCAAAGATTCATTTGTGATTTTAACCAAAAATATTCTGTAGAATCCTGCCAGCCTCTGGGTTTTAAGCTCTCGTTCATTTTGTAGCCAAGCTTCAATTACATCCTCTCCATCCGTGCTATAGTTATCACTTTCTATTTATATCTCTCCCTCAGAATTTGGTTCTTCTACTAGATCATGTTTGGGAAGTTTTTCTATCATGGAGTATAATTGTTTTGAATCTTCATCTATATAGTTGTCTTGGCAGATTTCCTCTATGTATGATTCGTCAATGTTTCTTCCTACGGGAATATGTATTATTCTAGTGTCATCCACGAAAGATATTTCTTCTTTCCTTGAATCTGTGATTCTATTTGCATTAACAAACCATTGGAGACCTAATAGTGCATTGAAGGAATCAAATGGTTCCTTCATTGCTACTAGCTCAAAATCTACCAATTGTTTAATCCCCGTTATATTGACATTTAACTTCTTCCATGTTTCTAATGTGGGCATTATTGACCCATCTACCAGGCTAATATTGTATGGTGTTTCTGTCAATGGTGGTCTTCCCAATTGTTCTCATACTCTTTTTGGTAGCATATTAACATATGTGCCCAAGTTGACCATAACATATTTAATTTTATGATGATTTATATGGGCATTTACCATTAATAGTCTTGTTTTCCATTGCATGTCAGTCTTTGCCATTTTTATAATATGCGGCTTTTGGCCTTGTTCTTTATTCCAATACTTTCAGAATTGTTTCAATTTCTCTATAAGGTTATGTTGTTTTGTTAGTTGTGAAAATTGTTTAAGTGCTATTACTTCTTCTTCTGAAAAGAAATGTGTATGTCTTTGCTGAACTCATGTTGCTCTCTAGCTATTAATTGTTTTGTTTACTCAACAATTTTATCTTCTTGGTTTTTATTAGGGAAGAAAATATCCTCTTCCTCTTCTTCTTCTTTTGTCTCAGTGTCAGTGTTTTCTAGTTTTGTAGTGTTAGTTCCTTGCCTTGTAACTACAACAGCTTTGGTTTTATTTTTCTTCTTCTTTATGTTTGTTGGTTTATAAGTTAGCTTATTCTCATAATATTCTTCATCTAATGTTTCGGTGTTTGTAGTGGTTGAATCATACTTATTTTTATTATGCCACCTTTTGGAAGCTTGTGATGTGTCTTTAGGTGTTCTTATAATTCATGCTCATTTTTGTGGGTTGAATCCATGTAACTCATCACTTTTTGATTGGGAAGGTGTGTTTCTTAAATATTGTTGAGCTTTGTCACAAGTAAATAAGTCATGGTCTAACTACCACAAAATGTGCATTATTTTTTCTTTTCTCCCCAACACTCATTTGCAAAATGTCGTTGTTTTCTGCATTATAACAACTTGCATCGGTTCTCCTTCTTCTACTCCTTCCACAGCCTCTACCTCCTCTATATCCATTGTACTAGCCTCTCTCCTCATAGTTGTTCATGTAATTTGGGTTTGTATTTTGCAATGTATTAGCATTTCTCTTATTAGCCCAGTTAGGAACTTTGTATCCATGATTTTGGATGTATAGGGGTTTCTCAGCCAATCCATTTACATATGCCATGTTTTGGTTGTCCGCTCTATTATTGCGGTGGGCATTACACCATGGTTCATGGTCATCCTCATCTTCCCTTAGCCTAAATAACTGTGATGGACAATCTTTTGTCTCATGGTCATCCTAATCACCACAAATACCGCAATAAACTGTATTGCTTCTTTTCGGTATTCTCTTAATATCTACCTTCATTGTGGTAGCCTTTCTTTCCCCTTTTATCATTGGGCACTCATTCCACAGATGTCCTTTTATACAATAATAGCACCATATGTTTGGTATCTATTTCTACATAATTTCTTCCTTTCATGATAGGTTTTCTTTCTTTAGTTTTAGTTGTTCCAACTCTAATTTACGTTTCTTCATCTCCATATTTTCCTTAGTTTTGTAATTTCTGTGCCAAGTTTGTGACTCTATGTGGCATGCCATAGTGATCACTTCTGAGTATGAGTTGAAAATTTTTCCATCTAGGGACGTCCTAATGTCTGGGCTTAGTCCTAAAATGAACCATTCTATCCTCTTCTTTCTTGTCAATGGTTCTTCTAGTTTGCAGAAGATTTCCTTGAATCTTTTGTCAAAATCCTTAGTAGACTCTCCCTCTTTTCAGACCATGTGTCACATTATACTTACTCCTTCAGTTGGTATCTCTGGTGATTCAAAATTGTCCAAGAATGCTTTCTTCTTTTAATCCTCTCATTGAATCTTTCAAAGTGTGTTTGGATTTGTCTTCCTAATCTACCTCTTCATTTTTGGTGTGAATCCTACTCTGTGGGTATTAGTAACTCTGTGGGCCTTTTCATCAAAGTGGACCATGCTACTATACTTTTCTCTCACACCACCTTCACCTGTATTCTGGTGGAAGGGGATTTGTCCAAGCCCCCCCTAGAAGAGGTTGTTTTATAAGTGGAAGATGTTTTTAGAGTCAATGTTTGGATTATGAAGGCATCTCCTTCCATTGTAGGCAGTGCTTTTCCATGGGACATTTGGAATTTGACTACCTACATGCCTTAAGGTCTCGATTTCCTCCTCTTGGTTGAAGAATGTTGTTCATGAGCATCTCACAGTGGACGTGGTTGATGCTAATTCTGACTTAGAGGCTCCTAAGCCTCCTATTGTTGATAGGATGGAGGTCCCTCCTCCATCTGTGTTACTTGAAGCTACTATCTTGGCTTCTTTCCCTACTTTGGTGAGTGGTGTTGGTGTGTCTCCTTCAATTGGTGTTGCGACTTCCACTCAATGTTTGGTTTCCCCAGTTGGGCACTCCTCTCCTTGTGAGTTGTTACTAGTTGGGATCCTGGTGAAGGTTTCTCCTCCCCCTTCTCTTGACTTGGTGGATTTGGATGATGAGATCTCTTGGACCGTGGTTCAAAGGTGGAAGAAAGGTCTTTCAAAAAATGTATGTTTGTCCCATACCTAGGTTAAGGGTGTCACACTTGCTAGGTCTAGTTATGGAATTGTTTAGTCTTTTTATGTGGTTTGTTCTTAGCAGATTTGTTGCATCTATGTTGTTGGCCATTTATTATGTGTCGGAAACTTTGGGAGAGGGTTGGGGCCCTTTCAAAAACCCTTCTTACCTTAATAAAAAACATAATTACTATTATTGTGCACATATATGTGAATATATATGATATAATTTATCCCAACTGGGCTTGTAATTAATAATTATTATTAATTATGATAATGTCATTATTATTTTGAGAAAGAACACCTGACATAAGAACTATGTTTGTAATATGTTATATATATTTATAATAATTATAAATAAGTACTATTGTATAATAATAATTATGCCCTATATAATTATGTTTAATAATTATGTATAATATAATTACTAATGTTTTTTTATTATGGTAAGCAGCAAAACAAGGTGTTGATCCCATTAACAAAAAGCCACGAGGTCAGAGAAAAATAGGCCATGGATAGGCCATGAACAGTAGAACAACAACACACTACCAGTAGTAAACCATACTATAGATCTGAGTCTTAAGCATAAACCATAACCAAAAACTAGAAACATAACAAACAAGAAACCTAGGAGAATAATTGACTCTAGTCATCATTAAGGAACCTATACATTTCCTCATAATTGACAAAAGTATTAGCATCTAAACCATGTCTCTTGAGTTCAAGGTCCTACAGCACTGACAATGTAGTGGCAAACCTGTGCATCACCTTCGATAATTATGTTATAACTAATAATAACATATGATAATTATTAATAACATATTAATATTATTATCATAATAATAAGCTTCTAATTTATATTAATATTATTATCATAATAAGTTTTCAATTTATATAATTATTATATTATTATTAATATAAATATGTTATTTATATTATTATTATTAATAATAATAGTAATAAAAATAGTATTTAGTTGCAATACTAGTTATATTAACTATTTTCATCATTAATAATCTCAATATAAATATATAACTATTATAATTATTATAGTAAATTTAATATTATATTTTATAATATTAAAATATATATTGAATTTAGTAATAATGACTACTATTTTAATTATTAATAATATTATTTTTATTATATATATTATATAATGTATGTATATGAATGGATAAATAATTGATACTCGTTTATAAGTTGAATGCCCTTATTTTGGCATATGTTGATATTTATAAACTTTTAATCTCTATATTAAAAGATGCTTCCAATGAAAATAACAAATGGTTAATGTCAACTAACATAGAAAGATATCAATGGACAAATCCTTGTTATTGAAAAATGTAAAGATAATTGATACTTGTTTATTCACACAATTTTCAATAAACTTTGGATTGAAGATGTTGCAAATGCAACTATATGCTTGGGAAGAAGTTATGCCTTGCTAATGAGCTTTGTAATGACTTCAAAGCATCATAAACATTAAGTAATTTATGGGTTGAATGCAGAAGATATAGTTCTACTTTATACCCTCCCACCTTGGGTAAGTTGAATGATTAAATTCCTAGCACCTGATGAGCATGTCACATGTTTTAACTCTTTGTATGAAGACTGAATTCAACATGATCGACAGAGTAGATGGCTTACTAACAATTAAAATGTAAACAGGTGAAAGGAGAATTCAATACAATTTTCATATATATATATATATATATATTTCAATATAATTACCTTCACATTATTTGTAGTTAATTGCAATTTATTTCTTCTTAAAACCAAATATCTAAATAAACAAAATAATTAAAAAATTATATATATAAATTAAAATCCAGCTAGATATCAATCACAAGTTAAAATTCTACAATTTATCTTGGTTTTCTTTCCTCGTGAGAACAAAAATTGTCGACAAAAAAAATTTGGTGTCATTTAATTAAAATGTTAGGGCCTTAAAGAGTGATTTAAGAAAAGAAAGTAAAATTTTAGGGAGAACTTTTAACATTGAGAATTTGAGATAACAAATGGTAAAAGCATAGCAAAAACTATTTAAAATAATTATGAATTTTGAAGAGGCAGAAATCTAGAGTGGAAGAATTTGTTAACAAGGTAGAAGATAAATTTCTTTGTTCACGTGCACTCTGTATTCCATCAACTTCCATTTTCTCCATTTTCACCGACCACCACCGATCCTTTAGTCATTTAACCTTAACACGATGAAAGCATCTCCAACCACCAATCTTTTAGAACTAACAAAGACACTCCAGCCTAGTGTTAATAAGTATTGGCAAGGTTGACCTGTCAGTTTCAACCCATAGATCATCACTTAGCTTCATACTAACTTCATGGAATATAGTTGCAAACTCAAATAGTCTATGTATATTGATCACAAAAACTCTTTTAAACAACTTATGATGCATTAATATGCTTAGCTCACTTACCTGACATTATCACAATAGGTGACAAAATAAATGTTAGTGGCCCATATCATGGGAACATCCAAGTGCCTTAATATAAGCATTTAAGAGCTTACAGATAAGAAAAAAACTACAATCTTGATCTAAATCATACTTAAGATCTTGAGAGCCTTAATACTAACACATGATATCAGAACAATCACTTTTGAAGTTCTAACATGAGAGGAAAATGGCAGTTTGCCTCTAGATCCCAAACTTGTTCTCATTTCTAACCCCTTAGCATCAGGATTATATATCATGCAAAAAACATAACATAAATAGATTAAAAACCACACCTATATGAAGATAACACAAGAATTGATGACTAAAAGGTTGCTATTCCAAAGGAGACTATAGGGAGCAAAGAACATACAGTACATAAAGTAGTAAAATGATACCCACTTTGAAAAATATGTTTAAAATGCCAATCAATCCTATGTAGATATTTCGCCACCAACTCTTGTGTGGGAGGCTACTAAATCATATCCTATATATTTCATAAATAAAAATTAGTTTTAAAACCCCAAGAAATCCTCCTTAAAAAACTCATAATTGTTTTGAGTAGGATAACTAAACAGAGGAGGAAAGCATTCATCAACATGCCTTCTGAGAATCAAGAAGCCTCTGTGGGTATTGGTATCAGAGGTTGTAAGAGTCTTGTAGAATGAATGCGCATTCCTCTTTGGAGGTGGATTAGGTGGACTTGCATCACTACAAGCCTCATTCTGCTACAATAAATGAAACCTGTTATCACATAGAATTGCACCCAGCTTGGAGAGAGTCCAAGCATTCTAATGACACAATGGGAATGATCTCAAGGTGTGGGACCTTGCAAGTTGAGATTAGACCTCCAGAGAAGGATGGTTCCTCATTCTAATCCTAATGCTTAGAGAAAACTTTCTAAACCTAGTGCTTATACTGTAGGGGGAAAAGGGTTAGGAGGAAACTGAATTGAAAGAGGGTGATGCACCGGATGAGATAGGTTCAGCTGCAACTGACTCAACACAGTAATAATCGCACAACTGAAAGGAATTACATAGACTCATATTGATTCCAATAGAGGCCAGAACAGAAAAATAGAGAAATGAAAGGGACCGTTTTGCCCACAATACACAACTCACATTAATCCAAAGAGTAGGCACAATGCTAAAATCAAAAGAGAGTGGCAAAACAACAAGTTATATTGATTATAGAGGTCAAATAACTATTACAAAAGAGAGAATGATGCAAGAAAATAGACACAGAGTGATCAATTACATTCATTGTTGAACAACACTAGAGACATGAGAGGCTCAGCAAAAGAGCACAGTCCATCAGATCTAGTAGTTCCTGCAATTACATTACAGAGGTCCGGTTACAAAAGTTCTCTATCTTGTAGTAGCCTAGAATAACAACCAACAACAATACATCTATTTCACGTGTATATATAGCATTTGATTTTCCATTTGACCTAATCCAGGTTACAATAAATTTCCCCATGGGCTCTATCATAAAATATTTATGTCTGAAGGGATGTCTATCTGTAAGAATTAACTACAGAAAATAACTGGAGACCTGGGCGAATGAAAGATATTTCCCTTTTAATGCCAGTAGCTGATTCATTGACCTGCAACAATCAATGTAACAAATATCTATTAAGGGGCAACTGAGAAGATAGGGTCTTATTGATGGAAAATGAGACAAAACCCCTTAGCAAAGCCTTTACAACACTTTTGAAACCTTTGAAACTATGCTCTATCAGCTTTGAAACCCTTGAATAATCAACCTCTGAGAAACCCTGTCGGTTGAATCTATGAATTTCCTGCCTTCGGGATGCCTGAGAGTCTTCCTTGAACCTGGGTTGTGGATGAGATTGCCTTTTTAGATCGACGGTCGTTATGTATTCCACCGCCAACCGTTACCTTTTAAATTTCCTTTATCTCGTACCCTTGTGGCCACGTAGTGTCATTTTGTGGCCGTGCAGTAGCAAGTGATCCATCCTCTTTTGGCTCCGTAGAAGCGTGCTAAGCCTTCCACATGGCCCCCTTTCCATATACCTTTTCACTTCTGTCGAGAACTGGCCACGTGCCCTCATCTCGCAGCCACATAGTGAATCTTCCCGTTTGACAAGATTCCTCTACACTACCGTGCCACTATTAGATCTTCATCAGCCCACTGCTAAATCTCTCAACACATGGTGCTATCTCCACTGTTTGATAGAGTCATCGATCCTATGGCCATGGGCCCCCGGTATACTTTACAGTTGTGTTTTGTAGCTGCGCAGAAGTAAAGTGACATCACCTTCAATGGTCTGCGGGCCTACAAAATCCTTCCATGTGGCACGTTCACCTGCTACCCCACAAAAAATTAGCATCTTAGAAAGATTCCCCGCAGACTGGTGGGGAATGGTAGCACTCCGGGGCTTCTTGGAGAGTTTGATCTGGTGCCACATAACACAACTAAAGGGCCCATTTAGCACGTGCAAATAAGTTTTTCATAAAAAGGGGGCCGTAGTAGGCAAGACGAAGCACAAGGGGCTTGCGGTTGGCAAGTCGGTGAGTCACCAAACTTCTGAACTTTCGAACCTATGAAAAAAGGTTCAAAAACTTTTGGGTTTGCCGACTTGGGGAAAGCCCGACTTAAAGCCATAGTGAAATTTGATGTTCGCCCTTCCATCCTTTGTTGTCGGGGAAAAGCCAAGTCGGTGAACCATTGAGGTTCCAAACCTTTTTAAATTGCCAACAAAAGAAAAGCCTGCCTAAATGCCTTAGTGATTTTTGAATTCTTGCAAATTTGGGAACCCTAACTTTTGCTGACCAAGACCAAAGGGGGGCAAAAAACTAAGGCAAGGGCCTAGATTTTCTGGGTTTTTCACAAGAGATTTTTGGTATTTTTGCAAGAGTTTTAGGTTTTATCTCCTTCTATTTAGGCTTTCTCTGATCAGATTCTTCTGATAGAAGGAGGGAAACAAGAATATTTTGGGGCTAGGCAAAATATGACAACATTTTGGTGACTTCTTGGGGATGTTTGCATGCCTAAACAAATAGATCAGTGGCCTTATCAATCCATTGGGCACAGAGTCAAAGAGACTGCAACAAGAACAGGGGAGCTAGAACAACTGGGCACACCACCAAGGCAAAACAAAACAAGCAAGCAAGCATGTATCCTCCTAAAGAGAGTAGAGCAGAGTGCAAGGGCACTTATTAAAAGGAAACCTAGAATAGAAACAAAACTAACCTAATCCTAAACTAACCAACTAGAGCTGACCTTAAACAAAGCCATTAACTAGTTCTTGAAAGTAACTACCTTTCTTAACAATCTGCAAGGCTTTAAATGCTTGTGGGCAACTAAAAGGAGGTGAGGGAGGGATGGGCATATGACAAATTGATAAAACACCTTCCCCAGAATGGAGATAAACTCACCTATCCACCTGAACTGATTACTGATATTGTTGGCTTGTGGTGAATAAATGGGTTGATCCCACTCATTTTGATGCTCAAATTCATGCTTAGGGGTAAGCATGACAAGTGGTGGCTCTTTTTGATGTGTCTCCAGTTGGGCTAGATGCCTAATTGGGCACCCCTTTGAAGTGACAGGCAAATCAACAAAGTTAATCTCATGCCTCTGCTTTGATTCTACAACCCTCTATTGCTGATTGGAATGCTCTGACTCTTGTATCTCAAATGGAGGGATTACTGCCTCCTTCATCTGTTCAAACTACTGAGGGTTTACCTCATCTAGAGGCATTGATTTACTATCTAGGTTTGAGCAGAAAACATCAAGCTCATCCCAGAAATGAACTTCATCCAAGTCCTCTACACTTTTTGGTACAGGACTACTCGTACACCCTTCTTTATGGACTAGAATTTCACTTTCATGCTGGGCCTCAGCTTACAACAATCTGTCATTATTTTCATTGCTTCCCTATCACTGAGTATCCATTGTCACTTGCCTGCCTTCTTCATTTTCAATGTAACTAGGCAACTCATGAAATAAGGTTACATCATCCACTTGCCAATTCAAGAACACACACTCAGCATGCATCTGCATTTGTTCCACTATAGCTTGCTAGCTATGTCTAATCTATTGTTTTGGGGCTGCTGATGGATTCAATGAATGGTGTCGCTTATTACCTTGGGCTAGGTTGTTCTAAATTGGGACAAGAACACTTGATGTACTTGTAGTAGCTGAGTTCATGGAGTTCAGGGGCCTAATAGAGCTTAGTTGATTTTGTCTTTGATTGTTCCCATGACAAGGTTGCCCACTAGGCTGATAGAGATGATTGGGAGCTTGGTATGGCACATCAACTGTAGGAATTAGTGCCATTATTGGCTGAAAGATTAGGGCTTCTGGAAATAACAACATCGGAGGCCTGGGGGCAATCTTTCCAACCAAAATCAAATAATTTTCTTCCCTAATAGCTACCTCATAGGCATCAAGTAACATATTCCCTCCTAGAGATTGGATCATGACGACAATATCACTGTTCAAGGATCTCAAATAATACAAGAAGGAAGCATTAGGGGAAGGCCTCACCAATGGTGGGATTCTGTACCAAGTCTTTTGAAATCTAAAATTAAAATCTATCATGAATTCATAGGGAGCCCTTTTAATAGTGGCAAGCTGCTCTATTAGTGACAGGTGGTCACTCTTATCCTCAAAATGATGATAGAGACTTTCTCCCAAATCATCCCATCCATGAATTTTGTAGGTAACCCCCTGTACCACTGGAGAGCCTTTCCCCTTAAGGAAGAAGCAAGGAGGCTTACTACGACATTATCTTGGGTAACATTGTGAATGGAGCATATATTGGCAATGTCTAGATGTGCTCAGCAGGTGTGGTGGAATTTTCACCAATGAAAAAGGGAATAGCCTTTAGTGTTGGGATAGGGATGTTATTATATTGTGCAAGGTTGAGAGGGATTCCACCATTAAAGGCCACAAATGGTCTATTTCTTGGCTAGGCCATGACAGTGATGTGAATGATATGCTGGGTGTATGAAAGCCTATTCTTGATTGAGGGAAAAAACCATGGCTTCCATAACAACTTGACATACTAGAGCATTGAAAAGCAGAGACACATCAAACTATTATTTGAAAACAAGGGTAACAGGTTTGCCTTTGGATACTGGGTACATACCAGAAGAGAGTCGCCAGGTGATTGAAGATGCTTATAGAAGCACTTTAAATCAGGAATACCACTGAAATCCTAATTTTTGAAGCTTTTCACGAGCTTGGATTGGCTGCACCACAAGATTTATTCAGGAGAGTCATCATGGTGTTAGAGAGATTACCTTGAATGGCAAGATGCAATGAAGAGCACACCAGAACTCTTCAATGGATGATAGAGATCATCAAGCTTGTGCCACCGAGCGTGCCAGAAACTATTGTCACATAGAATTGCACCCATCTTGGAGAGAGTCCAAGCATTCTAATGACACAATGGGAATGATCTCAAGGTGTGGGACCTTGCAAGTTGAGATCAGACCTTCAAAGAAGGTTGGTTCTTCATTCTAAACCTAATGCTTAGAGAAAACTATCTAAACCTAGTGCTAATACTACAGGGGGAAAAGGGTTAGGAGGAAACTAAATTGAAAGAGAGTGATGCACCAGATGAGATAGGTTCAACTGCAACTAACTCGACACAGTAATAGTATCACAACTGAAAGGACTTACACAGACTCATATTGATTCTAATAGAGGCTAGGACATAAAAATAGAGAAATGAAAGGGATCATTTTGCCCACAATACACAACTCACATTAATCCAAAGACTAGGCACAATGCTAAAATCAAAAGAGAGGCAAAACAACAACTTATATTGATTATAGAGGTCAAATAACTATTACAAAAGAGAGAATAATGCAAGAAATGTAGACACAGAGTGATCAATTGCATTCATTATTGAACAAAACTAGAGACATGAGAGGCTTAGCAGAAGAGCACAGTCTATCATATCTAGTAGTTCCTGCAATTGCATTACAGAGGTTCGGTTACAAACGTTCTCTATCTTGTAGTAGCCCAGAAGAACAACCAACAACAATACATCTATTTCACATGTATATATAGCATTTAATTTTCTATTTGACCTAATCCATGTTACAATAAATTACCCCATGGGCTTTGTCAGAAAATATTTATGTCTGAAGGGATGTCTATCTGCAAGAATTAATTGCAGAAAATATTTGGAGACCTGGGTAGTTGAAAGATATTTCCCTTTTAATGCGAGTAGCTGATTCATTGACCTACAACAATCAATGTAACAAATATCTACTAAGGGACAACTGAGAAGATAATGTCTTATTAATGGCAGATGAGACAAAACACCTGAGTAAAGCCTTTACAACACTTAATCTTTGAAACCTTTGAAACCGTGCTCTATCAGCTTTGAAACCCTTGAATAATCGACCTCTGTGAAACCCTGTCGGTTGAATCTACAAATTTCCCACCTTCAGGATGCTTGAGAGTCTTCCTTGAACCTAGGTCATGGATGAGATTGCCTTTTTAGATCGACGGTCATTATGCATTCCACTACCAACCATTACCTTTTAAATTTCCTTTATCTCATACCCTCCTATCCACATGGTGTTATTCCACGGCCACGCAGTAGCAAGTGAGCCATCCTCTTTTGGCTCTGTGGAAGCGCGCTAAGCCTTCCATGTGGTTCCCTTTTCATATACCTTTTCACTCATGTCAAGAACTGGCCACGTGCCCTCATCTCATAGCCACACAGTGAATCTTCCCGTTTGACAAGATTCCTCTGTGCTACCGTGCCATCGTTAGATCTTCATCAATCCACTGCTAAATCTCTTAACACCTGGTGCTATCTCCACTATTGGACGAAGTCATCAATCCTATGGCCATGGGTCCCCAATATACTTTATAGTTGTCTTCCTTTCATAGCCGCATGGAAGGAAAGTGACATCACCTTCAATGATTTGCGGGCTTGCGAAATCCTTCCACGTAGCACCTTCGCCCGCTACCCCACAAAGAATTGGCATCTTATAAAGATTCCCCACGGGTTGGTGGGGAACGGTAGCATTCTGGGGCTACTTGGAGAGTCCTATCTGGCACTACATAGCACAACTTAAAGGGACCATTTAGCACATACAAATAATTTTTTCATAAAAAGGGGGTCGAAGTAGGCAAGATGAAGCACAAGGGGCTTGCGGTCGGCAAGTCGGTGAGTCGCCGAACTTTTGAACTTTCGAACCTATGAAAAAGGTTCAAAAACTTTTGGGTTCGTCGACTTGGGGAAAGCCCGACTTAAATCCATAGTGAAATTTTACATTTGCCCTTCCATCCTTTATTATCGGGGAAAAGTCAAGTTTGAGGTTCTGAACCTTTTTAAATTGCTGGCAAAAGAAAAGCCCACCTGAATGCCTTAGTGATTTTTGAATTTTTGCAAGTTCGAGAACCCTAACTTTTCCCAACCAAGGCCAAAAGGGGGGCAAAAAACTAAGGCAAGGGCCTAGATTTTCTAGGTTTTTCACAAGAGATTTTGGGGATTTCTGCAAGGGTTTTAGGTTTTACCTCCTTCTATTTAGGCTTTCTCTGATCGGATTTTTCTGATAGAAGGAGGGAAACAGGAATATTTTGGGGCTAGGCAAAATATGACAACAAAACCCACAATATTATTACTACATCTATTAGGGATCTCATAAATCTACAGATGACCCACTTTTAGAAATTACATGTATGCATTACCTCTATTTCTAGGAACAAAGTAATTTGTTCATAAACTTCATCTATCTCCTTCTCAATTTATCAAAGACACCCACCCATAACAAAAAATTCATTAAAAAATAAAAAAACAGTAAACCAAAGCTACAAATGTAATGAAAAAAATCTAGAAATGAAAATCTGAAGTATATCTAGGAGGTAGAGAAGAAAATCTTAATGGAATGCATAAATCAGTATTTTGTTGCCAAAATGTGACCTATTACACGTTATCTCCTTGCCACAACCACACAGAGGACAATCCCATGCCACATGCCATTGAAAGAAAAATAAAGAACCCCATTTTTTAGGATCATTTAGAAGTTACCAACCCTGTCATGACCCCATTTCCTTGCTAACAAATATAATGGCTTGGATTGTAGGCTTATAACTACATGTTATGCTTTGTAAAAAAAAATATTTTAGACAATTTAAGAAACTATCCACATTTTCCACCCATAAGACCTGAAAATATAAACCAATCAAAATAACACCTAAAACATAGAAACCAAATAAATGATTGATAAATATTTTTTGAAACATTTCTAGTTAAAAAGATAGCATCTTTAGTTTATAAAAAATAGGCATAAATTATAGGTGCAAAAAATTCTAACATTTAATTGGTGCACAAATATAACAATTAACCATTAGTTAAGTGATCTTGATCACAATAGTACTGTCGAAGGTAGGTACTAACAACTAGTTAAGTAGAATTGTAAAACAATGATAATAACAATGATTATTTTAAAGCTTACATACCAAGAAAAAATCTTAAATTTAAAGTTTCTAAATTGATATACTTAAATTAAAATTTAAAGTAAGTTTCTAAATTATATACTTAAATTAAAAAAATCAAGCTAATCTTATATTTTTTTGATTAAGGGTAAAAGCTAGATTTTGAAAGGATCTCGAACCTTGTACAAAGTGAGGCTATTGACACTCATCTCTCGAACCACAACACAATTGCAATGAAGTGGCCAACACTGAACCATAACACAAAGGGACTAAACAATATCATACCCAAACCTAGCTATTCTCATACCCTTGAGTTGGGTGCAGGGATAACTTTAAGGAACCCCTGTAAAAAAACCTATAAAATCCTGGTGAATCTTGTCTAAGTGCTATAATTTTCCTGGCCAATATTTCCTTTTTTTGAAAAAATATTAATTTCCTAGCAAATTTATGTCTGTTATTAGAATTTTTTATAAAATCATGGCGAATTCTAGATAATGAATAATTGGTAAAATAATGAATTCATTGGTGAATTATACATGTATTCAAAAAAATAAAATAATTTCGTTAGCGAATTATATAAATATTCAAAAATATAAAATATATTATTTGGCAAATGTACTAGCAAGTTTTTGAAAAATCATAATGTGGCTGGCGAAAATATCAAATGCTAAATTATAATGATTAATTTACTTGGCGAATTTATAGCTTAAAAAATATTTACATTTAGATCGATGGATATTGATAATCAGTATCACAGATCAATGACATCAGTGTACTTATAAAGTTATAATAGTCTAATAATTTTTTATCGTCAGATGATCGCAGATCAATGACATAAGTTCTATTTCAGGCCAAAGTATTGACACACCCAAATTTCTACATAAAGTCTTTGGAATAGAGACAAGTGGACTGTGAGCCCATCTTCATAGTTGAGGGCTTGTGCTCTGCCACCACCTTTATTTTATATTAAATAAGTCATATTATATACAATATCATACATACAATAATCAATATAAATATATTATATATTTTATATATATCTCAACCATTGATCTAATACTATCTAACAACTCTTGGTTGATTCTGAAGGCTTTTGTTGGTAATATATAGCGTTGGAGATCTACCTTCCAGAATTGAACTACAACCGTTCATCATTTGTTCATCAAACGGTGGACCAATTTACAAGTGGACAATTTAAATATTTTAAGTTTTTTAATCGTTGAAAAGTGGGATGACCTAATGGATGATGTTTTTGTGGTCACATCAGTCACCCAAGGCAATCAAGTGGATGCAAAATTCAAGCTTTGTAAAGGGAGCCAAGGTACTTTTTGATGTGAGATGTAAAGTCCATACAAGTAAGATGTCAAGTCCTTATGAGTAAGATGTCCAGTCCATATGAGGAGTTTTTGAATTTGATGCCCAAACACTCTTAGAGCATGATATGAAGTGACATTTTGGTGTCTAGAGAATTTTTTGCAGGGTTAGTAAGATAGACTAATGGATAGGTAATGATTTTTTGAATTCCTAACAGTCATGGCTATAAAGGGATGGAGAAAGTTGCTTCCGACAATCAATTTCAACTTTTGGTTGTTCCTTATTAGCTAATTTTAAGGGAATTATTCAGTTAGAATGTAATCTTTTTCAGTAGAGGAAGTAGTTAGAATGGTTACACAGTTGGATTGTTATCCTTACCTTGAAGGACCTAGTTCTTGTAAGATGAAAAAAATCAGTCATGGGAACTCCATGTATGATATGGGATGATTTGATAAGATAACAACTAGCTATTTGGACAATAAAGTGGAAGGAGAATGGTGCCTTCTTGCAACATTCTTCTTTCAGTGTGGTTGGAAAGTTCCTTGGCTCCATAGACAAATTCATATGGCAATGTTGTATGATAGATGGTCTTGCATCTATCTGATGGGTTGTGGTTAGTGTTAGAATCTCCCAGTCCATTCATGCATGTGTCTGGCATCCTAGTGATGGATTGTGGATAGTGGTCTCTCCCAATCCATTGGTTCATATGTTTGGCATCCAACTTAGTATGATGATTTTTCTGGCTTCCTTCTAGACAATCCAGACTACAAAAGGCTTCTTCTTTTGCCATGTTAGCCTTTCTTCTTAACTTTTGGATGAAAGCCATAGCATTTTCCCAATTCCATCCACGTATTCCTCCCACTCCAGTGGCTAGGGCTCAAGCGAAGGCTTCTTCTTCATTGTGTTGTAAGGAAAATATGAGGGAAATACACAGTGTTCAGTTCTTTGTCAACTGGAAATATTCATCCAACGAGGGCTTCTTCTTTCACCATGTAACCTTTATTATAAAGGGATGTCAACTTTGTGTTGTGAGTGAGGAAAATACGAGGTAGAACTCAGAACTCTATTATCATTGGTGGCTTTTGTGGAAATTTTCTTTGTCAACTGGCAATTTTCTATAACAGTTATTTTTTTATTCAATAAAATGAGAGACGATTACAATTCGAATTTGTTAATTTCATTAATTACACACATTCATAATCTCTTTTCCGAAGGATCAAGTGAATAAAGGTTAAAACTTAATAACTTAATATGAGGTTACTACAACCTGTTGGTCCAATATTAATATACATTTGTTATTGAAAAGAAGTTCTTATTATTAATATAAGTTCTAGAATTATGTTATTAACAAAAAATAATAGATAATAAGACAAAAAATTAAAATGTTGACAGCAATTGTAATCTACATCGATAACCCATGTTATATTATTATATTAAACAAGAGTTTACAGTCTACAGAGCATTTTTACATAGCCCTAATCCAAGGTGCCCTAACATGAACCTTCAATAAAGGCGTACGCAGAAAATGGAAAATTTAAAATAGTTTAAATTTTCAAAAATTGAAAATAAAGTTGTTAATGGCCACCGTTGATTTGTCTTCTAACAACTACCACTTGAAGAAGAAAATTTATAGCATAGATAATAGACCTTGCCCTTCTTAAGTAATAACTAGATAAATCATTATGTATAATAAGGGCCATGTTAAAGCACTCCATCGAGCCTCTAACAATTGCCTCCTTACCTCATTAAGAATGTGTTTAGTTGCGGTTGAGCGCTCTAACAAATGTAAAGGGAAAATTCTAGCCTTATCCCATGGTCCGACATCACAATCGCAGTCATTTAAAGCTAAATCAAGTTTATCCCCAGGGATAAGCGATTCTTGAATCATTGCCTTCCTAATCATTTTCACCAGACCTAGGTCATCGAGCAGGTCCATTAAATTTGATAAAAATGCACAGACGATGTCGTTGAATAGATTTTTTTGAGGATATTCTGAAACAATACCACGACCAATAATGTCCTGGACATCATCGTCAACTAGGGGGGAGTCAATAAAAAACACCTTCCCCATTTTTTGCTTGTCAAATCTATCCAAATCGCCATTTCCCATTTGCAAGGTAAGAGAGAAACATGGACAGAGATCAAATGACTCATCTTGAATCTTAATGATAGCAATTCGCCAAAAAATTATAAAAATAGAAACAACCAAAAAAAGAAGGAAGATGCCTAATGAACTTATAGAAGAGGCTTAAGGCTATATTTATTGCATCATGTGTGAAAATGTACAATAACCACGCGGCACGCCACATAACAGTCACACTTGGTGCTAGCATTTATTTCCATTTACGGTGGGTTAATTGTGATCTCAATTGGGATTGATTAGAAATAGTGTTGCACGATTGATAGGACTGACAGCACTTGCAGTACCTTTATCATTATTTAGAGTCATACGATTGATAGGACTGAATGCACTTAACTGGATAGATTAGCCAATACCAATTGAGTTCATTAATGGCAAGTGACAAACCACCTACATTAGCCAATGTGAATTCAGTTTATTAATGATTATATTCTAGGGTACGACAGAGTCAATTAAATGGAGTTGCTTGTTATTAGCCATTTTTCATGGCAATACATGTGTCATGTATATATCCTCATTAGCTTTTATTGTTTCAACCTTATATTGCATTACTAAGTATCAAATAGTAGAAGAATCAATAAATTGTAAAACTTAAAAGTAATGGCTTTCATTACAACAGCTATGTGAAGAAAGTAAGTTATCAAGTACTTTTTTTGTGTTCATTCATGATTTGAAATTTAATTATATGATAGAGTTCACAGATGTAGAATAGTAATAAGTATGATAGAAAATTTTATTTGTGTGTGGCTATGCAGGATGTTATTGTTTTGCAGTTCTCATAATGAAGAAATAGAAGCCTTCATCAAGTGGTACAAATCGTGTTAAGAATCGACACTTTTAACATTTGCAAATGATGCATTCTATTCTGGGTGGTGGGTTGAATCTCCCACACATGCATGCATGTATGAGAAACTGGAAATTTGAATGGACACATGGAATTGGTATTGCAACTCAATTGCCAGTGAGAGAAAATCAATTTAATTCTCCTTTACTGGCCTTATTGTTACCCATATCTAGTGGTTTCTTGTACATATAATGCAAGGTTCCATAGAAAATCATTTATTGACATTGTGAATGGGTACATAAATAAATTTGTAATGCAAACATTACCTGTTAATAGGATAGTTATGGACTATAGTGAAATATTCATTAAGCATCGTCAAAAAAAGGAACCAAAAAGATTTTGGAGGACCAAAGCAAGGATACAAGGTCGAAGGATAAAAGTTTTATATGTAACTAGATAGTAGAGTATGATGTTAATTAAATGTGTTGACTCTTGGTCTCTTCTCTATGTTCAATGTTCACTATTGTTTGGAACTTTGGGGTCGGTTATATGTTCATGTACGATGTAATTCCCCAATTGTTTTGATGGTGATGTTAATAAAAAATATAGAAGTAATTACCATTTGACATGAGTTAAATGACAAATTGCAATGTATACAAATGGTTCAAAATTTCAATATTAAATAACATTAGTCACATGGAAAAGATAAATGAGTTCAATGGCAATGTATAGCGATGTATAAAAAGGGCAAAGATAAATGGATGTGTTAGTTCAATTCAACATTTTAGGGTTTTAATGTTATCATGATTCACTCTGCAAAATCCCCAAGTAAAAACACAGTGGTAGCCTCTATTTAAGCCTATATTTCTAAAGTTGTGAATGTGCACGAACACACCACGTGTCCCCTGTGGGTCCTTGTTTTTAATCACCCTGATCGATTTTAATATTATTTTGATATATTTATCGGGCATGTCCCCTCCGGGCTTCTTGACATGTGGCGGTCATCTATTGTCTTGTCGCAAAGATTTGCCTCATTGCACCCTTTCTTTAAGATGAAAACTTAAAGTTGTGATGGTGTGATAAGGCACCATGTATCCCTTTGGTCGTAGTAGGAATTCCATGGTCCCGCCAAAGGTACTTTCCTGACATGTGGCATTTTATCATTTGCTGTGAATATTATGATGATGACATTAATGCCAACGACTAAATAATTATTATATTATTATATATTATATTATATAACATATAATAATAATTATATTATATATTAGATTATTATTATATATATAATAATTATATATAATATAATTGTATTATATTATATAATTATTATTATAATATATATAATAATTATATAATATTTTATTATATATAATAAAAATTTTCCTCATCGCACTTCGCAGCCTTACTTTAAGCCAAAAACTTAAAGTTGCGATGGTACGATTAGGCACCATGTGTCTCCCTTTGGCTATAGTAGAAATTCCATGGTCCCGCCAAAGGTACTTTCCTGACATGTGGCATTTTATCATAATTTAGTATATAAATAAAACATTAAATATAATGCTAATGAGATTTATAAAGTATAAACATAACCATAACCCTGATTAGATTAAAACCTTATTCTAAACCTAATTTAAGTGATTGTAAAAGTTATAAGTTATCATGAATAATTAAAACCGCTAGTAAGATTCATCATGAGAGAAGTAATAATTTATAAATCCTTGATTGTATTAATTCTCAATCATCACTTACAAAAAACACAAATGGAGATAAGATGAATAAATAGTTTGCATTCTGTCATTTAATTCAATTGCAGAGAATACATCATTCAAAAGTACTCAGACCAAAATCCCCTATAGTTTATTGCTCCTAAACATAGACTACATACGTAAAATTATAGATGGTGATTACATCACATACTTATGCACCCATGCATTATATTCCTACTTTGTCAGCTAGTTGTACGTCAACATTTTATCAACTCTTTGCATATAAGTCATGTACCTGGCATCTAATGATATTTTAGTTTCTTTTATGAAACTACTCAAGCTGGATTCTAGATTCAGTAGCCTGTCTATTTCAGCATTACATTGCACATGATCAATCTTGCTCCCATCGATGATTGATTTGATGGAGACAGGAACTATGCTGCCAAATTTTGCTTTCTAATCTGACAGAGACTTTTTAGTGCCATTATTAGTACAAAATGGTGGCAGGGAATACTTTTCAAGAGACCTAAAGCTATTAATTCTGTCCTTCAGTATTATATCAAGTCAGTCATGAAAAGAAGAGACTTCATTCAAAAGTCTTATGAGTTCATGTGTGTCAATCACTCCACCTGGCACATCAAAATCTGTGCTGGCACTATTATAAATATGATTCATCACCTACACATGGGGAATCCAAGTACCTAGAATATCCCTTAATGCTAACTCATTCATAGTGTGGCTTTCAATTGCCTTTTTCAAATTACTTAAACAAACCCATGCATCATCTACTTTATCTAACACTTTACTCATTTGATGATCCTAGAAGTTTTTAATCAGAGCTACCTATTCACTTTTGTGCTCTTCTTTGAGTTTGTCAATCAGATTGTTTCTCCTTCTCAAATTCTCTTGTAATTCAGTAACAACCATAGAATCTCCTTTGTATCTTGATAAACTCTATGGACTAGACATAGAAGGTGTTGATAAGAATTCAATTCCAGTGGAAGGAACAAGTGCTTTGAGCTTGTTGTACTCATGTAACAGCTTCACATGATCCTCCCTTTGTTTGTCTAGTTCTACTTGTAGCTTCTTTGCTGCAGCTTCACTGAATTTTGTTGTAGCTACCACCAACAATGCAACCTGAGGGGCAGTGGTGTCAGTTAATCTTCTCACAATTAATTGGCATGTGGGCTCATTTATATCCCTTGCCACTTGTGGTTTATTATCACATGGAGGCATAGCCCAAATTGCCAAAGTCTCATGACTGGCATTAAAAACTAATACAAACAATTCTTCTGCTTGCTCATGTGTCAATACTCCATCATCAAATTGATCTTGTCTTCTAAAAGTATCCATAACAATAACATATGAGATATCCCATCCTAGAAAGAGCAAAAAACACTTTCCTTTACTAACCTTTTTCCTTCCTCAAGGGTAATGCTATTAACATCCATGTCAACTTCCTTCAAAACCCTCTGAGCAATTGCCACCTTGTCCTCATTTTCAGCTTTACCCTATTCCTCATTCAACTTCTTTAGGTACATCTCAGACTTCCTCTACACAAGTAAAGCTCTGAATTTCTTTGATTTAATTCATCATTAGATAGAAATTTGTTGCAAGCCAATGCCCTAACATCTTTTACAACTGCACTACCTTCTTGCAGGCCCAATAAAGTTCTTGATGGGGGAGGCAATCGTATTTCATTCCTATGAGGGGACCTTAAAACCTACTGCACCTCATCCAAGTCAATTTGATTTTCCTCAACCTCCTCTATAAAGGAGTAATCAACTAAAGACTAATTTTCAACAGTTGGTTCAGGGGGAGGAAGTGAACTCCATGCCTCTCCTGCAACCTCCTCTTGACCATAGGTTGAGTAGGTTCTTCAATATTTTTCTCAGGCAACTATTGCTTCTCAAGAAACTATGGCTTCCTTTTGGCTACAAAATTGAGTTCATCGACATGTTCTAACATCACTTGCATCCTAAGAATAGGATCAACAATCTCATTGAAGGCACCATTGTATGCAGGGTTCTTCAACTTGTTTGTCTTTCTCTAAGGAGAATGAGATCCCAATTTTCTCTTCTCAATTTCATCTCTACCTCTGAAACATAATTTCTAAGCAAATCCTCCTAGTCATCGAAATAATGCTTGAACCCTGATTTGTGTTTATGTCTCCTTACCCTTGTCAATAAAGTGCTCAGGGTCATAATTCCCATGCTCTGTTGTGGGCAGTCTGTATTGTTGCAATCTTGCCAAGTAGGCCTCCAAACCTTCTTTACCACTGATAAAGAAACTAGGAAGCTGGATTGTTGAAGTAAGGAAAGTCCCCTTTTTACTATTTCTCAAGTGAAACTTATCAGATTCATTCAGCTGCCACATAATCTCAAAAAATGTAACCTTGTTTGGCACATTCTTGGGCAATAAGTGGGGTCTGACATTTGCCCCATAAACCTTGATAATGGTTACATTCCTGTAAAGGAACCAATCACCCCAATTGTGATCCCTCACACCATCTAGTTTTCTCTCAAAAGACCTTAGCAATTCCATTAGCTCCTTGGAGAGTCTAGGCATCTCCTATCCTAATAGTCCCAACACCCTTTGTGCAAAATGCTCCTCAAACACCAAGTAATTTGCATTGCTACAAAATGAGTCCCATAAGTGAACTCTGCCCTGAATTGGCATAGGCTCTTCATCGTTGGTCTGATGTTGGATCTAAAATTCACTACCCCAAAATCTTCTTCCACGGTGCAATAAAATATCGCATAACAAGGAATACCTAGAAAAGGTGGGGACATTATCTCCCTGTTTGCATCCTACCAATTCCTTATGGATTTGTTCAACCAGAAATGTAGCATAATCAAACCTTCTAGACCGGTATTTCTGTTGTATATCAACAATCATGACCAATAATTGATTTGGTATCAAGGGATTATAATCAATCCCAAAAACTTGACAGAGGGCAAAGTAAGTCTTCACAAAATAGTCTTCAAACATGTCGATGTTGAAAGGTTATATTTCATGGTGAGATATTTTCAAATGCTTGCCCATGCTTCTTGGTCTCTGAAGAGGTAACTTGTATGTTCTATAAGCCTACCTATTTCTATTGTATTCCTTCTTTATCGCGCCAACATCAATTCTTTCATGGTCCAGGGGGTTTAGACCAAACACTTCTATTATCAATTCTTTGTTTAGATGGAAAAGTTGCTCACCCTTATAATTTGATAGCGCCCGAGTGTTTGAATTGTAACTCTAGCTAATTGCTCGAATGAGGTCCACATTTACAAATACATTGGGGACAACTAATTTTCCTAAATCCAATTCCCAAATGTGTGAACTAGGTTTTTCCAGGGCACGAAGGTTGTATCCAAAATCAAATAACTTCTACTCTCCTATTAGTAGAATTGCATCCTTAATGTATTGATGATTATCTTGAAACCTATTTGTTAATTTCCCCAGTACCCTAGGCATGTTTATATTTTTTAGAACATCTCAGAAGCTAGTTTATAAGGTCTTGGGATAAATCCCTCTTGATTTTACCCCTATAGTTGGACATCTAGTTCATGATTATAGGGAAAAGGACAGGCTACAAGGAAAAAATGGGGGTGAGGGCTTGATAGCTCTAACAACTTGGGAGGGGCTTTACAACTTACAATACTACCACAAAACCACAAACATTTAACATTCAATGTAGGTCATAGATAGCCATAGGTATTGAGCAACATACCAGTTTATCGGTGATTAGGGGCCAGGGAAGTCACCCAAACTTTGAAGTCGTAATCACCAGCTACCTAGTCAAAACTTGCTTCAACTCGTAGAAGTCTTCAGTATGCTCAGAATTGCAATGTGCATAATAGACTTCAAAATGGAGGTTGAAATCCATTTATTTCCTATTGTCACCTCATTAATTGCTCAATTAAACATAGCCTAGTAGCCTGTGTTTGCATGCCACGAACAATCACCTCTTTTGAATATCAACCATTCGATCAAGACCAGATCTTGGTCCTTGAATCAACGATCATCGCATGCCATGGCCATATCGCAAGCTCAAATGAAGGACCAACAATTTAAAGTTGCGAGATGCGTTGGACCGTTAGATCTTTATTAGTCGAGTACCTTAAAACACCGTTGTCGATCTTACTTCCTTGGAATGGACAAGTGTCACCATATTGCATCATCGCAGCCTCAACACTTGCCGCTATCTGGAAGCATGTGTGAAGCACTCACCATTAGATCACTCTTGGTATAACAAATTAAAACACCATCGTTAATTTTACTATTATTATATGAGTCATCAAAGTGGGCCCAAATTTATATAAAGGGTTTAAGGGAGCTTCAGACTTTAGTGCGATGTTTCACAGTTCGATGAATGTTTCTATGGACGGTTGTAGTTGAATTCCGAAAAGAAATGTCTAGAGCACTAGACTTGCGAATTCAAACCTCAGGAATCAATCTAGAGCCGTTAGATTTACAAAGATCAACGATTGAATAATTATTATATATATTATATTATATTATATTATATTATATAATAATATATAATATAATTAGTATATATTATAATATATAATTTTTTTTGTTACTATAACCCTAGTTAGGGACCAGGGACAATATAATATGAAATTATAATTATTATATAATATATCTAACCTATATTATAATATTATATAGAATTATAATTATTATATAATATATTATAATAATATATCTAACATATATTATAATATTATATATAATTAATATATAATATATATTAAAATAATATGTCTAACCTATTATTAGTACAACCCTACCCCCAGTTCCAGGGCTGCAACGATGCAATGTGGTGAAATTTGTCTGATTGAAGAGGTTAAGATCAACGATGATGTTTTAATTTCGTTGCCCCAAGGAGATCCAATGGTGTGTCACATCGCGCAACCTCAAAGAGTTTTATGTTGGTGAAAGTCTGCGATGGAGTCTTAGCATGAAAGTCTGCGATGGAGTCTTAGCATGTGATATCATTGATCCGAAGTCATAAGTTAATCTAACCTTAATTCTAAAGTGGGCCTAACTTCATATAAAGGGAGTTTTCGTGTGATTTTTCATTGTTCAATGAATGTTTTGATGGACAGTTGTAGTTGAATTTCAGAACAAAATGTCTGGAGCGCTAGACTTGCGAACTCAAACCTCTGGAATCAATCTAGAGCCATTAGATTTACAAAGATCAACAGTTGAGATTATATAATAGTTTTCAATTCCACCGCTCGATGTACATACTGTAATAAATTATTAATTCAAGCTATAGACTTGCAAGCCATCCTTAAATTTCATTTGAGGTGGGAGTACAACTACAAACTTGTACTGAATAATAGAATAGAATATAATAACTTTTAAAAAATTAACTTCCACAAGAATAGAATAAAATTTATAAGAAGAGAATGTAACACATTTCACTTGCTTTACTTCACAGTTTGAGTTGGCACTTAGCAATTGTTTGAGAATAAGAAGAAAATTAATTTAAAAACCTAATTCATAGTATTGCACAGAGGCAATTCAAGTGCACCAAAAATTGCAATGCATAAAAATTTTTAATATCGATTACGCGATGCCACAGAGTCACTCAGTGTCAGTCTTTGTATTCATCTTTTCTGAGTAAGTGAAATACTGTAAGAACTCCTACAAATTCTGATCCATTTTTCACACTACTATTCTAATTTTTTGAATTTATTTTTGAGAGGTTTTGTTTGTGTTTTTGTTTGTGAACAATACATGTAGGGTTTTACCATGATATAATAATGAAATTGAAGCATAATTGCATGGAAAATATACAACATAGATGACTGAAAATGATAAGAACAACTACTAAATCAATTTCAAATTAAAGATTTGAAATAGCTATCTTCATTCACATACCCGGATGATGTTTCCTTGCCAATTACATTCATAAGATGAAGTTGATTACAGACAGTCTTGACTGGTTATCAAAATCAGACTTGTAGATGTATACAATTATGCACCAATGAAAAACAAATCAACCTCAAACTTGCAACAATGGCATCCTCCAAATGTAACGGCCAAAGATGTTGAAGATCCAATGACAAATATGACTAAATTTCGTTGTCCTAGCCCTTGTTTTAGATATGCAGATGACTTATTACAATTCTAATCACAAAAAACCCTCCAAAATATGCCCTAAAGAGTGGTGATTAAGCCTCCAAAGGCTAGCACTCCATCATGGGTGAAGTCGATTGGGTTTTGTATACAACATATGATCAATAAACACCTTCAAACCCTCAAACACAAAGTTTGCTATAAAATTGCTGATGACTGATATGAAATTTTGAGTACACGTAGATGAAACCCTTCACCAATGAAACCTCTATAATGTAGCAAACCAATGCTAAACCCTAGCCATGGATGAAAAAAAAAGGAAATATGGCAGTTAGACCTTCAAATCTGAATCACAATGCTTCCAATCTGCAAAAAAACTCCAAACCCTAGCTGATATCAATTTCTCCTTTCAAACCCTAGCTGGTTGAAGCTTCAAATCATCAAATAACCTGCAAATAAGCTCAATAATGGATCCCAAATGAATCCATCTCTCAATGTGGGATGGGTTTTCATTCAAACCACTAAGATCTAAGGGTTTTCATCCTTAGAACAAGATGAAATGAAGTTGCAGCCAAGAGAAACTCTCCAATATCCAAAATACCAAATTGCATGAATGATACAAATGACCTCCAATTACCTCATTTTAATTTTCCTCACTTGGGCACCAATATAAAATATAATTTTAATGCATTTTGGAGTCCACCATTATAAGAAAATATTTTTATTTTCAATTTCCATAATTTGGGCGACCAACTTGGAGAGAGAAAATATTAATAAAATAATAATATTTTATCATTTTCACTTTTTCAACTTGAGCGACCACTTTTTGGATTAAAATATAATATTGTAATTAATAAAATATTATATATTTACCTTTTTCCTTATTTCTCCATTTCTCCATATTTTACCAATTTTCCTTTTCTCCCATTGGGTCGCTTTTCTACTTGGCTAATTATCTTATTATTTTTGACTTTTCCATAAATACCACAAAAATACCAAAATCCATTTTTCAACTTCATTTCACCATAGAAAAATAGTTGAAGTCATAAAAATCAACACTCCATTCTCCAAACTTTAACTCCGTCATTCCCTTACCACATGAATTAGCCTACGTGAATGGTGAATAAGATAACTCTCTCCTCACTAGGTGACCATGCCAGAAATGGGGACATTACAAATACATATATACTTCATTCCTATTACTATTGCTATTACTATTGTCCTTGAGACTTCAGGTTTTTCAATCTTGGGGTTTAGGGTTGAGTGTTTACAAGCATGTCTACCAACACTACCAGACCAAATATTGGGAAAGGCAGAGAAAGAGATAAAATAAACTACGCTGGATTTCTTAAAACCCCAGGTTTTATAGATGAATACCATGATATTTATGACCATGTAATCTTTGATAGGTTTACATCAACACTTAGATTTTCATGTGAGAATAAGGCACCTCAAGTGCAACCTGAAAAAACCATTACCAATTAAAGGTATCACTACAGCATGGGTGGTTGGATTGGGATGCCTGATCTTCCCAAAGGTTTTCCCTTGCCCTAAATTTATCATGGTCTGTGCATAGAATTATGATGAAAATGGAAGAGCAATTGTTAGAAAAGATAGCCAAGAAGTAATGTTGCCCATTAATGCATAATATTTTGGCAAATTGTTGAGTTTTACCGCTGAAGATTGTGGAAATGTCCACATAAACCTAGAAAAACTTGCTAGTACTTATGAAGTAGATAGTGAAAATGAAAAAAAATAAATTTTTCAAATATGTAACATTGGATGCTACCCTACTCAATCAAAATCATAAGCCTCCTTATAAAATTGATATTTTTAAAACATGGGTTTAGGATACTATTTCCATGCTAGTATTTTGTCTTGGATTGGATAATAATAGTCAAGTGGATGCAAGCTTCCTTGAAATGGTATACAATATCCATAAATACACTCCACCTGCTAAATACAAATTTCTTGAGCACATTGCAAAATCCCTGCATAATTGGTTTTTAATGATTAAACAAAGTCAAAGTGAAGCTCCCACTTCCAATTCCAACAAAAAGACAATTATGTTCACAACCTACTTGTGCTATTTATTTCTAGTGCAATTTGCTAGGATGTTTTGGGTGTTACCCCATTTTTGAAATTTTACTAAAGCATTTATTTGTTAAGTCATTCACATTCTTTATTCATCTTTATTTATACTTTGTTTCTAGGTCATGCCTTCATACTTAGTCATTTTTTGCCCAGTCGGCAATTTCTTGTGTTCTTGAATCCTGGTCAGTAAGTTCAAAAGTTCATGAACTTCCCGATTCCCCAACTATTCATAAAACTTGCATCATAAAGTTTGTCTCGTCAGTCTTGTGTCACTTTGTTAAAAGAAGTCTTCATTGTCGAAGGGTCAAAAGTTCTTTAAACTTCTGAACCTTCAGTCTTTTGGTTCAAAGGTTCTCAAAATCTCTGACTGAATGCACATATTACTCCCAAGGCGTCTCCTTTTGAGATGGTGATATTTGCGGAGAGGTGAGACCTGTCACCTCGTATTAAATTTGGAATGTGTGAAAATGCGTGGGCACACTTTTCAGAAGGAAACAGAAGGGGATATTACAAATTTCAAAGTATGATACGCCGCCAGTTATAACTGAAAACTTATGAGGGAATTAATGCAATATGATATGAGACCTAGATAAATTGGTCACCCCACGAAGGAAAGTCTCATAATATCATGAAGGAGATACACTGTGGGGAGCTACCAGTTCAGCCACTCACGAAGAACTCGTAGGACTCCTCACATATAGGTTAGCCCAATTGGCTTTCTTTTTCATTTCTTTCTCTTCAAATGTTATGGAAGCATAATTATTTACTGGTTGAGAAAAATAATATCTCTTTCATGAATCTATATAATATTTCTCCTGCAAATATATTGTGGACCTCTTCTGTGTCCTTGAATGTTTCAAAGTCTTTTGTTTTGTGGATTCTCAAATTGGTCAAGATTAAATATAAGTTTCAAGGGGCTCCATTAGTTCCTGTGGTCGAAAATGGTATGTCAATTGTGAGAGATACAAAGCTTGGTCATATAGACTTGGAGGATTTTTGGAAGAGAATGCAGCCAGAAGCTAGGACTTCTATTGCTGAGAAAATTGTAAGTAGTGGTTTGGATCAAGCTGGAGGCTTTCCACTTCTAGTGCTGTCTTGATTTGGTCATTGCATGTGCTAACAATTATTTTCCAGATTCACAAGAGATACGAACCCCAGACAGCTCTGTAGTAGCTAAAATTGATTCGAAGGCCATTGCTCTTGCTTTGAAATTGGTTGATTATGAGAAATTCGTTGATGTTTCTGTCTCTTATGGTTGGGGATTTTACTATGAAAAGAAGGATTGGTGTCAAAGCCGCATTGCCAAGAGCTAGTTGGAAGTGGAGAAGAAAGGGAAGTCTAGGCTCCCTACTCACTTGAAAAGCAGCCATTTAAAAGAAGCGATTTTTGATTTGATCACGTTACTGCATCATGTGGTAGGAAGTGCAGAATTTGACTCTTTTGAGTATTAGATGTGTCAATTTATTCTACTCATTTGTGGTGACCATCACATAGATTGGGCAAAACTCATAAGTGAAAGCATGCATGAGTAGTTGGTAAATTTTCCACAGAAGGTGAGTTTTCATATGTGCTCCGTATTGGTGTATGTGTTGGCTAATAGAGATGTTGTCTAGCCCATTTTAAGAGCCAAAAGTGCTCCTACCCTAGATACACCTGTGTATCAAATTTTTCCACAATTGCAAAGAAGTGTTGGAATGAAATATTTCCATAGGGTGAACAATGCTTTCTTCATGTTGATTGCTAAGAAAATTGAAGGTACCTTAGATCAGAGGTTTTCTCCAGAAGTGGTTGCCTTGGTGATGAATTTTGGAAGCTTTTATATTTAGTTTGACCACTTTTCTTACCTGAGGATAGAGGGTTATGAAAATGCCCCATTAAAATTACCAAGGTACCCATCTAATTTTATTGGGTTTTTAGGCGTTTGTTGTCAAATGATAGTTGTGAATACCAAGTATCATGCCATGAAAAAGAAGGGATATTCATTCCCTATGACTCTTTCATTCTATTCATGTAAAATCAATGATAGCATGAAGAGTGTAGATAAGTTGCTGACATAATATAATTTTCACAGGTTACCTACATGGATAGATTTTGATAGTAAAAATTATGTAAAGAGAAATATGCATGGAGAAGGTTCGTATTCGCATAAATCTCAACTTGAAGATTTATGGGAGGATTTCTTAGATGAGAGAGAATTACAAAGGAGAAGCTGGATGTAGTTAACCATTGACCAATTTCAAGCTTTCGACTTGCGACTACAGGTCCTTGAGATGATAGATGACAATTAAGACATATTGGATGAAGGGTATCATAATGCCGCTCTGCATCCTCTGCCTCTAGTACGATGGTCTAAAAAGGAGACCACTGATGTAATGTTTCATTCGTTTCATGTGCTTAGGAGAACTGAAAAATGGTTGAATGGAAAAATTAGAGAACGGGTTGGTTCTGTAGTCCCCAAGGAATCATCTGCTTGAGAACAAAATAAGTCCCAAGCTACTCACACTCTTAAGAGTTCATCAAGTTTGGACCCAACTCGTCATAGAGTTGGCTCACAATCAAGTGGAGATGGTAAACAGCCCAAGGACATCAGGAAGTTAAAGACAACCTGTGAGCAGGATGGTCAACCTATGATAATAGATAATAGATTGGTTGCTACGCAACTACAAGCAGACCATGTGCTCCCTTTAAACCCCCTTGTTAATGATAGTGATTCTTTTATTTTCAATTAGCTTGGAGAAGATAATATGCTTCAGTCTCTATTTGGTAATCCAGTTTCTCCCGGCTTGAGTAATCCTCTGGAGCACAATTCCCCTCCTGTGCATTCGGATGGTGTAATATTGAATACTGTTGTGAATGCTAATGCTTCTTCTTCCTCCCCTACATGGTTCAGGAAAGTTGTGGAGAAAAAGAAAAGATATACTCCTATGGTGGACACCAATATTGACACTGTGGCTAAGCTCTTGCAAGAAATGCCCAAGCCAAAATGGGCTAGGAGAATGTCAAGGATGGTTGTAGACCCTTCCATAGGGCACCACATCTTGGAGATTATTGACCCAGTGTGCGACAAGAATGAGGATGAAGTAACTAAAGCTGACTTTAACTTAAGTCAAGTTGATATGGGACCCTCAACTGTGGAGGGAGAAATTTACCATGCTAAATTCTCAGTCAGCACTCTATCAAAGAGAATTAAGAAAGAACAACAAGAAAATGCTAAGTTGCAAGTGCAGGTAAATTATTTACAGTCCATTTTGAAAATTACTGCCCAACCAGCTGGAGAATTATCTGATATAAGTGTAGATGGCCCAAATCCCAATCTCTTGCAGCAGATTAAACAGTCTTAAGCTCTGAGCGGTGCTATAGAGAAATGGATTGAAAAGGTAACTTTGGATGTCCTTATCTACATAGAAGAATCAATTAAGTTATTTAAATCTATTTCCAGCAAGAGAGAAGCATTGGTGTCTAATTTTTAGAATGTTAGAAAAGATAATAGCAGCCTTTCCCTGGTCTCTAAAGAAGTACAAGATATGGCTAGAATGGATGTCAACATCCTTGTGGCTGAGAAGATTTTGAATGATCCTAAGGAAATGGACTTTGTTGTGTGGACAGACATGCTTGAATGGAAGATGTTTGTATTAGGGCGATTGAAGATGAAATGAGAAGCACCTTATCTCGCTATTACACCTAGATCTAAGAGACCTCAAAAGCAACTTCGTAATCCTGGAGTTCAAAGCCATTGGTGATGATTAAGATAAGCTACTCAAAATTAAGGAAATTAAGCAAGATTTCAAGAAGATGGTGACTGAAGAAATGGTAGCTTATGATATTATCACTGGTGAATCACTTGGAAAACTTGGGAGAATAGCCAGTTATATTAGATTATTCAAAAATGAAATGGATAATATGCATAAAAGAGTGGTTGATGCTGATAGGATGATAAATAAAAAGAAGCTTCAACTCAGTATGACCAATAGTCCAAGCAGCGTGGTGTTGTCCCCAATCATTAACATGTATCAAGCATATAAGGCGAAGGTAAGAGCATGGCTAAGTCAAGTGACATAAGTGGATGTCAACATGGCAATTATTAATTGAATGACTTTTCTAATGCTTTAGTAATTTTCATTTGTTGCACAAAAACTATTGGCTCTAAAGAGCTCTTTATTTTAATTATGTTTATTTTAAAGACTTCTTTAAATCGATTGTCCTCAAGAAGCCATTATTTTAAAAGATAGTTATTGATGACAAGGCTATAAATTCAATGAGCCTGTCGATGTTAAGGATCTTTGGCAAACTTTGTTTTAGTTGGAGATCAATTTTTGTGTGTTACTTTTCTATTCAATAACTTTGATATATGAATTGAAATCAATACAGTGGAGTTCAATGATCATAGACTTTGTGTTCTGGTTATTTGAGTATTTATTCTTCCTATGTTGAATATACTGCTTGTGGTTGGTTATTAATTCAATATTGAAGTGATCGAATGTTCTAAATTCTTGCTCACTGTTATGAATATTTATCTTTCGGTGAATCATTTATGGCAGTGATTGTATAACATATGGTGTAATTCTTTATTATTTGATTGAAGTTACTATTGTCAAAGTCTTTGTACTTGTTTTGAATTCAATTGTATTGAGATATACTACCTTTTATGCTTTCTGGTTAAAAGCACCACCTTTTCTTTGCTTTCTGGTTAAAAGCAAACTAATTTTTCATTCATTGAATATCATAGGAAGGTAGTTGCACCTTGTTAAACAAGCAAAGAATTGTTGTAAAACATCATTACAATTGATTCAACTATTGGTACATTTGTCACTTCTCTGGGTGTGAGAATATAGAGTTAGGTGGCAAAATTTGTAAACCAACAAATTTTTGGTGATTCTACTAGGGAATGATAAGAGAATAAATAAAAGAGAATATATATATATATATATATATATATATATATATATATTGAGTTGCTTTATCATTGGTCTTTATGGTTCTCCATGGAAGACGTACACTTGTTCTGCAGCCTAACGTAGATTGGCTTACGGGTGACCAAGAAGATATTATTACTGGTCTACGAGTTTTAGCCTGGCATACAAGGAGAACTAACCAACAATATCACCAAGTTGACGAAGTACTTGAGGAAGAAGAAGAACTTGGGGATATTATAAGAGAAAATGCATGACATTTCAGTGAAACTCAAGAGATTATTTTTGTTGAAGGCATAGTCCATGTGCCCAGGAGAGAGGGCCCCTTCAAATACAAGTAGTCCCTAATAATAGACAAAGAAAGCCAGTTAACAGATTGAGGAACCAAGTGCAAGTTCATCCTCATAACAACTAGTAAGTGGTTTGGTGACTATACTCTTTGATTTTATATATCTGTAAAAATTGGCTTCTAAAAGATACACTAGGAGTGATAGAAGGAAGGGTATCTCTAATTTGATTTTGATTCTCTTCAATCTTTAGACTTTGCTCCTTTCCCTCCCACTCATAGGGCTAAATCCTTAAGCATACCATCCTCTCCCCCTCCTAAAAGAGAGTCTTTAGGTTTGTCTTGTCAAGTCCTCACTCTTGACGGTATTGTTATACCATTACAAGTTAACTTCCCAATTCATAATCTTCTCAATATGGCTCAACCACCTCCTGTACCATGGGGAGCCGCCATAGGTCCTCTGAGATTATGAGAAAATTTTCATGATTTACCCAAAGGGTCTAGTAAAATTGTACCCAAGTTCAGAGGGGATGGAAAAGTCACCCTAGATGAGCACATAAATGCCTTCTTCTCAACTTGTTCTATCTTGGGGGTGCAGCATGAAGACATATCTGTCAGACTGTTTGTTTAGTCTCTTACCGATGTCGCAGCCAAATGGTTTTACCATTTACCCAATGCATCTATCAAAGACTGGGCAACCATGAGGCAACATTTTGAGGATAGGTTTAAAACTACTGACAATGAACATACCTTAGTAGCCCAACTCTCTTCTATGAAGAAAGAAGTGCATGAGCAGATGAGAGAGTTCGTAGCTAAATTCAACAAGCTTGTAAATAGAATCCCTGATGATGTGAAGCCTGGTGATGGTTTGTTGAAATGTTTCTTCATCAATGCCCTTCCTCCCGATGTAAGCTTTCCCATAAAGAGAGAAGGTGCTTCAGATTTAGCTACAACACAGACTATGGCCATCTCCATTGAAGATGATCTCATAACTCTTGGTAAATGGAAGGAGTTACCAACAGACAAGCCCTCAACAGTTAACTCTACTAACCCTATCATTCAGAGACTGGATAATGACATCATCACCTTAAAGAGATAGGTGCCCAAAGGCTTCCAATAGCCTTTTTACCAAGATATACCAAGGAAATATCATGGCCTCCAGGGGAATTATAATAGGACCTTGCCCTTGCCTGGTCTGACTCAGAGGTTGGCAATTGAAAATGGGCCTTCTACTAGTAAGAGTAATCATATGGTGTGTAACTTTCATTTAACATCTGATCATGATGGTGCATCCTGCCCAGAGATGGTTAGGTTCATGCATATGCTCTCGATGAATGAGCATATAGAGGAACCATATGTGGAAGAACCTACCCAATCCAGTGATGCCAATGTCAATTTCTTTGAGTATGTGTCAGATCCTAAAGGTGGGGAAGATGTGTACACTGAGATAGGCAATCCCAATTATACGGTGTTTACTAGGGGACAGCAAGCACATAAGGGGCAAGATTCTAAAGGCTAACCTAGTGGTTCCTCTCCTGCTCCCAAATATATTTTGTCAACGCATACCAGTACTAATTCTAAGAAGATAGAGAATGCTACACCCAAAGTTGCATTTGTTGAGGTACCCTCTACTTCTTCTCCTGAAACTCTTGTTTCTAGCTCTTTTGACATAGTTGAGTCTTGTAAGAATACTAAAATTCAAATTTCTCAAGCTGAATATCTTAGACTCAACCCTTCTAAGCTAGATAGGCTAGTTAGGTATGTCAAGCAAGAAGCCTCCCCTTTTCACTAAAATGCTTAGGTGTCTAATGAGAATGAAGTTCATACTAAGAAAAAAACTTCTCAAACTTTCACTCCAAAGACTCTGGTCCTCAGAATCCCTTTGAAAAACTAGAGCCCTTTTATGTATTATTGTATATTGATGGCTATAAATTAAGCAACTGTGTTATTGATTATAGAGTCTCAGATAATGTCATGCCTGCCCAAGTTGCAAAAGCCCTAGGTCTATCTTTTACTTCCTCTCACGGTAGGTGTTTTTCCATGGATGGATCACAAGTACCAATTTTAGGTCAAATAAAAGATGTGCAAGTTGCCCTTGCAACATATCCTAAGAAAAGATTAAATCTAACTATCTTAGTGGCGGATATTCCTGCAATCTATGGGATGCCTTTGATTCATAGTTTCCGTAGAGACTTGGGGGGAGAAATATATATGGATTGGTCTCATGCTCTAATACCGGTGGATGGGAAGAAAGTTCATCTAAACCCTGAACCTAAAGCAAAATTCATTGTGTTGAAGTCATGGGATCCGATGGTAGACATTTTGTATGTAGAACTAAACCTGGTACATATATGTGCACCTCAACAATGGAAGAAGATGCAAATTTGATCAGTCCTAACTTAGCCAATGAAGTATGGACCCTGGAATTTGATAGCAGTTGCTCTATGTTGGTGTTTCAATTCGCACCTCTGGTATGCGATTTGGAAACGGACAGCTATGCACAGATAAACTGCTCTCCTATTGGAAGGGGGAGTTCCCTTTCTTGCTGATGTTTGCTGAAAAGATAACTTGAATGAAACTTCACCTATCTTCTTTTTAATTCTCAGCTGCAGAGCACAAGGTTATAAAACTCTAAACGCTGCAGAAGAGGTTTTTCCTTTTTAATAAAACTTCTACTACAACTAGCATAGACTAATGACGCTTTCAACTTCCTGAGTAAATTCAGAGCAAAGGAAGTTGAAAGTGAACGGGGAATGATTGTTAACACAAAAACTCAAGTAGTTTTCCTCCAGATTTACACCACAAGACTAAGAGTACTTTAATGATGAAAGCTGAAAATGAAAGCCACAGAAGCTACACATCTGACAACGAAAACTTGATGAATCGATATAGAATATCAAAGCAAAGTAGGCATGAGATTTCTATTCAATATCAGAAAGTTTAATACAACTCCAGGACAGCTAGACTACAGCAAAAGGTAGGCATACAGTAAGCGATCAAACACCGGAGAACACTGAACACAAATGAACAGACACTTGGAATAACAAGGTTTGCAGGCTAGAATAGGCACAGCAAATTTGCTATCACAACTACCATTACCAACAATGGGCAAGGATGCCCTTATTTATACTAAAATCAAAGGAGTAGGGAACCCTAAAATCTCCTTGATTAACCCTAACTTGCCAACTCGCAAGCTTTATTACTATTCTAAGACAAAGATACAATAAACAAATGCTTTAAAGCAATCTGCTTTAAAGCAAAAAGATTCCAACTATCACAAGGTGCATTCTTTCTAAATATAGAATGGATGAGCTTAGGATGAAAGCACATGCTTTAAAACAAAAAGCATATGTTTTAAAGCTACTTTCTTTTGAAATGCATCCTCATCAACATTCTTGCTTTTTGGTGACGTCATCCGTTGATATTCTTTTGCTGATTTCTTCTAAAAAAAGCTGATTCTGAGCGAAAAAAGTGTAGGAATACACTCAACACTGAGAGGGGGGGTGAATTAGTGTTGTTAACAATTTTTACTCCTTTTCTTAATTTAATTTCACAATTGTAAAATTCTTCAGATAGAACAAAGAAAATATGTAGAGTATCAACACAAAACTTGACACAAGAAATTTCCCGAGTGGAAAACCCTCCTGGGGTATAAAAACCACTCAACTGCCTCACTGGCTTAACACAAATTTCAGATTACAATTGTCTCACTGACATTACAATTTTGCCTCACTGGCATATGATACTTCTCTGCATGTCTCACTGACATTACAACATCAACAATTTCAATGAAAATTATAACTCAGGGGATTTCCTTGTTTCAATAAAACCAAAACCTTATTTCTCCCTTTAAAAGACAAACAAAATATATTCTTAGCAATCAACCTTCAACTGTCTTCAACATCTACAATCATTCAATTTTTATCTTCAAGATACTTCATACCTCTGCAAAACAATCTCATACTAATTCACCATTTCTTGAACATTCTCCCTGTGCAAATCTGAACAATTGACCCTCTCTGAGAAATTATTGTCTTTTATCAATTTCTCTTTATCTAAACAAACATTAATCCATCTTGGTCCTTGAAGGACTCCATCCATTTATTGAACCAATTTTCTTTCAAAACTTCAACATACTTCCCTGAAAAATTATTTCTTCATACCTGCAAAAAAATATATTTCAAAAACAAAAATACTATTCACAAAAATTTCTTACAACCTTCAATTATCATCTCTTCTCTGCAATCTCCCACATCTGCCATACAAAAATCAAATCTTATACAAGATAAGATTCCATCATATATTCTCTTCAAAAACTATTCAACTTTAACATCATGTTGTTTTATTTTCTCAAACTTATCACATTCTCTCTTATGAAAATCAAACAACAAAACAGAAAAAATAAAATCCTTCGAAGAGCTCTGCCTTTTCATCTTCTTCTCAATTAGAAACCTTCTTAATTTCACTCTTTCCTTCACAAAAAAATCAACTTCATTGCCCCTTGAACTTCGGTGGGAAAAGTCAAAAATAACATGTTTATTGCCTTTTTATCAACAGTGAACGTCAAGTTTAATAAGGTAAACTAACCGTTTGAAAAACTTTCTAATTTAAAACACATCCCTCCGATGTGCGGTGCGCGCCAATCTCACATTAAATTGTGATCGTTGGATGCAAAGGCTTCAAACACAACTTTCATCCACCGTTTGCGCTAGGGGATCGGGGTCCATATGACTTACCCCATCACGACTTAAACCACCTTCAACCGGTCACCATTCAAATGAAACCTGCTATCAACGGTCAATTCAAAATTATAACATAAAGTGCAAACAAAGGTGACGGGTAGATTATGATTTCTTTGAAATGAGTGGTAATCACATTTGTTCAAAGCTTGTTAGGTATTGAGCACTCACCACACTTGCCATTCCAAGAAATCTAAACATCATAATACCTTTAACTCAGCAAAATGAACCATATTGTATTAGATTTATAAAATATGATGCCACTGTCATGATGTCAATTAGGTGGAGTTAGAATGATGCATATTAACCTTTAACATGTGATACAACTCCAAGAACCTTGCTCTCATTCAACACTGATGATATGTAGTGAATGCCATCTACTTAATATGACAAACCAATATATGAGATGCCACTGATTAATCAATTTAATCCACTGAAATTATCAAGTCACAACAACTTCACTCAAGATCAAAACTGAGAAATCACTACCACACTAACCCACTGAAAGATCAAAACTGAGAGAAAACCATGTGACTGATGTAGATCAAAACTGAGAGATCTGAAAACCATGTTACTGAAATCATTGCCATTGATGAAGACCATGTCTCTGATGAAGACCATTCACTGATGAAGACCATTCACTGATGATACTACCATTTTGGCATCAATGAAAACCACCATCATTTTGTCATCAATGAAAAGACAATATACTCAACTGTGAAATGTGCTACAAAAAGCTGGCACATGGGTTTTGTAGGCAATTCTATTTCTAAGCAACCCAGATTGTCAGATTTTGAAAAAGTGGAGATTTTCTCGAAAAAGCAGGAAAAAGTAGTTTCTCGAAAAAAGCACAACTCCTAATCTTCAAGAGAATGATAATTTGGATGGAGCCATCTCAACGAAAACTAAAAAAGCTTTGGTCGGATTTCTGAAAAATGATCTCCTTGAAACAAGGACCCTGAAAAAGCAAGCCTCTCTTCTTCCTCAACCCGAATCTATGAAGAAAACTGAAAAAGCACCTGGTTTGGGTCTTCGAATCTTCGTTGAAAGAAAAATAAAATCTTTCCTCTAGATGCAACCTGCAAAAAATAATGAAATAAAGAAGCCCAAAGCTTGTCTTTATAAATCTTTTGGTCGAAAAAGCAGCTTTACTTGTGTGAGAAGAAAACTTCATCCTCATCCATGAAGAAAGCAACTTTTAAAGCAAAAATCCAAGTGGATGTCTTCGAATAGGAAGAATCCCTATTTTGTAGGAGCCTATGGATTCATGTGCAAGATGACAAAAAATATCTTCTTTGATGATGTCATCTAATGCGCGAGTTGGAAGAAGTGTTAACAAAATTTTCTTCATTTTCGACACTTCAACACTCGTTTTGACTCAAATATGGCCTGTCTCTGACTTTGACAAGGTGGAAAAATGCCATCATGAATTGAAAAAGCTAACTAATCCTGACATTTTGAAGATTGATCAACTGAGATTACATCCCCTACCTCCGTTCGACGATCTGACATCGTTTGACCAAGTTTGACCTCCCCGAAACTACCAACGGGCGAAGATTGGTAACAAGGCATGTCAAAAAAACTGAAAACACAAAAATATTCTAACACTACACAAGATGGGCGCCCCAAGCCTCTTGGGGTGCCCAGTTTCCCAACACTTAGCCATTTTTTCAATTTTTTCAACTTTTTCAATTTCTTGGTTTGCGTGCGCATTCCGGAGGCACAAGACCTCTGTTTGGCTATCAATTTCTATCAACTGGGATGGAAATGAGTCTAATTATCTGGTAAATATGCAAGCCTGATGAAAACTAAGCTAATTGTACCTTCCATTTGCCTCAAAAAACGTGCCAAACTGATCAACACTGAACCGGAGCGGGCTGATAGAAGGAGATTTGCATTTTTCAAGAAAAACATGAAAAATAAACTAACACTGGTGAGGATGGGCGCCCTTAGCCTCCTGGCGTGCCCATTTTGTCAACACTTAGCCATTTTTTGCAAAAAATTTCAATTTTGTACCTTTTCTCGATTTTCGTGCCCACGGCTCCTGTTCGGTCTTTGATTTCGGTCGTTCTGACGACTGTCGAGGTGGGACAGAGGGTGATCTAAGTAGTCTAAACATATCTGTGATGAAATCCTGGCTTTGACTGGCTTTTGACCAAGTTTGACCAACTGGAAAGGAGCTGACGGAAGCATTTTTGACGTTTCTCGAAAAACGTGAAAAAAAAACTAACACAGGAGAGGATGGGCGCCCCAAGCCTCCAGGGGCACCCAGTTTCACCAGAATTAGCCATTTTTGTGATTTTCCAACTTTTTCATTCACCTTGGATCCATCTTGCATCGTTTTGCGTGCATCATCGAGTCGACGGCCGTTTGTCAGTTTTGCGTCGTTGAAATAGCGTTGGAAACTCGTTGAAGAGATTTGGCAGGTGAACTTTTCTGTGTTGATGACTTTCGAGCTCATGCTTCACCCTATGAAAAAGCAAAAATGACCCAGTAGAGAAAACTTGGTCATTTGAAGATTCTGTCTGAACCGTGCCGATCGTGAAGGAGAATCGACCAATGAGAATCGAGCGCGACACCTGATTTGGAGATTCTATTTTTAGAAACTTTCTATTTTTAGAAAGTTTTGCCAACATCCATATCTCAAGAAACCCAGAAAACCTAACTCGACGTCTATTTTTAGAAATTTCTAAAAATAGAAATTTCTATTTTTTAGAAATTTTGCTTTTTTGACTTTTTGACAAAAAATTTTCTAGACTTGTTTCAAAATGCCTTGATGAAGCAAAAAATTTGGTTGGGTACAACACTCTACTACTTGTTCAGGCACTGGGGTCATTTTGGTTTTTCCTGATGATTGCAAGTTTCCTTTTTCTTACAAGCTGGAATTCAACAACACCAATAATACTGTTGAATATGAAGCTTTGTTGTTGGGGCTAGCATTAGCTAAGGAGAAAGGTATTAAGCAGCTGAGAGTGAAGGGTGATGCTGAATTGATTGTCAAACAAGTAAGGAAGATATATATAGTAAAAAATGGGAGAATAAGGCACTACAGAAACAAGGTGTGGGACTTTATAGAAGATTTTGAAGCCTTCTCAATAGAAGCTATGCCCAGAGATCAGAATACCCAGGCTAATTCATTGGATATTTCTACATCTCTTCTCTTACCTCACATGGATTTCAAGGACAAACCATATAGAGTTGAGGTGGCCTATTGACCTAGCATACTCGACAGTGTCAATCACTGGGAGGTATTTAACAATGACTAGTAGATTATCTCTTTTCTTGAAAAGGCTGAGTCATTTGCCAATGTTTTCTTTGAAGGGATTTTTGATGAGAGTAATGATGTTCTATGAGTGGCCAATTCTCACAATAGCCAAGGATGTGAAGTGATTCAGTTAAAAGGGAACAAGATTCCCAAGGGTTTGGTCTCCCTTGAGGACCTTTTTAACAATCATGATCAATACATAAAGTAGAAGAGCAAAGTTTCTATTAGATCGTCAGTTGGTTATGGTCAAGTTAACATTGGTACTAAGGAAGACCCTAAGATTGTTTGTATTGGGAAATGTTGCTCTCCCAAGGAGCGACAGTGTTTAATTTTTTTTCTCATTCGTTACAAAGATGTCTTTGTGTGGTGCTACGTAGATTTGAAAAAGTTTAGAAATGGAGAACTGCAGCACCGCATCCCATTGAGGCGCAACACCTCACCATTTAGGCAAAAACAAATGACATATAATCCTAAGGTGTCAAGGGCCATATTTAATAAAATTGACAAAATGTTGAAAGAAAAAATAATCTACCCCATTCACCATTCTACTTGGGTCACCAACATAGTGCCTATAAGGAAAAAGAATGGGGAAATCAAGATATGTGTTGATTTTTGTAATCTAAACTAGGCATCCTTAAAGGATAACTATCTTCTGCCGGTGATGATCATATTATGCGAACTATCTCAGGCTCGAAGATGATGTCCATTTTGGATGGCTTTTAAGGATACAATCATATCAATGTAGCCCCAAAACATCAACACAAAACAAGATTTACCATTCCCATTGGTGTGTTCATGTATAATAGGATGCCATTTGGCCTCATCAATGCAGGGGCCACCTTTCAAAGAGTGATGGATTTAATTTTTGGTGATTTGAAGAATAAAATCATTGTAGTTTACCTAGATGACTTAACAGTGTTTTCAAAGAAGAGAGTATACCATCTTCATGATTTGGAAGTGGTGCTGCAAAGATGCAGAGATCGCGGTATTTCCTTGAACCCTAAAAATTCTATATTTTTGGTAACTGAAGGAAAACTATTAGGTCACATTGTTTCTAAGGATGGTATTAAGATTGATCCTGAAAGGGTCAAAGCAATTCAACAATTAGGCCTCCCAGCTACTAAGAGCAACACTAGATCATTTTTTGGTCAAGTGAATTTTTTGAGAAGATTTCTCCCAGATTTCGTTGAATTGACAAGACATATTGTAGATATGAAGAACATTTGGTTTTTAAATGGAATGATGAAGGTAAGTAAGCCTTTGAAGATATTAAAACTACCATCGCTAATGCTCTGACCTTAGTGCACCCTAACTTTGAAAAGGATTTTATTATCTATTGTTATGCATCTGAACACACTCTTTAAACTCCTATTACTTTTATGATTGTACCTCTAAAGAAGCATGACTTGAAGTACTCTCCTCTAGAGAAGCATGCATACACAGTGGTGAGAGCTTTGAAGAATTTCAGATCTTATATTCTACATTCTCATGCTACTATATGTGTTCCTGACTCTGTTGTCAAGAGTATCCTCACCCAGCAAGAGATTGGTTGCAACAAAAGGGAAGCCTAGGTGGTGAAGGTACGGGAATATGATATCAACTTTAAACCTACCAATCTGGTTAGAGGCAAAGGCTTATGTAAAATGATTGTTGAGAGTGCAACAACTGGAGATGAAGAGCTGCCCCTTGTTTTGTTTACAAGTACCACTAATGAATGGTTTTCTAATATTTCTTATCTGCTAACATATGGTGAATGTTTGTCCTATTTGTCCACTAAGGAGAAAAGGAACCAAAAGCTCAAGGATAGCAAGTATGTCCTTTGGGAGGAAACTCTATATAAGAAAGGAGCAGATGGGACCTTTTTGAGATGTGTTGATAAAGAATAGTAGAAGAAGCTACTGAAGACTTTTCACGATGAAGCCTGCAGTGGACATTTTTTAGCTTCTGTGACTGATTTTAAAATCCTGTGACAGTGCTTTTATTAGCCAGGTATGTTCAAAGGCGCCTATGAATGGGTGTCAAAATGTGAGAAGTGCCTCAAGTTTACTAGTAGGACTCAATTAGCTACATTACCCCTAAGGCCAGTGAAAATTGATTAACCATTTCAGCAGTGGGGTTTGGATTTTATTGGGTCGATTAATCCTAATTCAAGTGCACGCCATACACACATTTTGACTGCAACAGACTATTGTACTAAATGGGTAGAATCAATTACTATAAAACATACCACTTCAGAGGTAGTTTGTAATTCTCATAAGGAAAATATCCTTGTTAGATTTGGTATACCTAAGAAGATTATCGCAGATAATGCAAGTAGTTTCTCTTCCTCCGAGTTTTCTCTATTTTGTTATGATTATAGGATCAGCCTTGCTCACTCATCTGATTACTACCCATAAGGGAATGGGCATGCTGAGTTAAGTAACAAGAACCTAATCTCAATTGTTAAGAAGCTGGTGGATGAAAACTAGAGAGGACGACATAATAACCTCTATGATGTGAAAGGAAGCTAGGTGTGCGGAAATCACTTCCTACACTAATCTAATGAGGAGAGATGAGTGCAAATTCTTTTTAACCTTTACAATTACAAAATGTTTAACACAACAATGGAGATATTTCAGAAATACACAACACAAGAAAGTAAGACAGAAGAAGAAAGAGACAAGATATAATGTGGGGAAAACCCTTATCGAGTGAAAAACCCCACTCCAAAACCTGCACAATGTATTATCAAAACTGTAATGGTTTACAATACACTTGAAATGCAAGCTCTTAGGAGTCTTCCACACTCATATCTGGAGACAATCCGATAGCATAACAGTACATGTCAATCACATACTACATCTCCTCTCAAAAGCACCTGTTTATATAGAAGATAGAAGGCAAAAATGACTCTATCTTGAGATGGGCATCCAACTTGGCCTCATGGCCCAAAACCCACGCTTGGGGACACTTCTCCAACACTGCAAGATGTTCATGAAACTTTTCATATCACCCCATTCCAAAGAGGTCACCTATTCCCAAGTTGGGCAATAACAGATGCTCTTGCGACTGTCATAGAATCTGTCATAACTGTCATATCTTATAGTTGTAAGAAAATTTGTCATACATAGGCTAAAAATAGCATATTTTCTTACAACTTGTCATAACCCTCCTTGGGACACCCAAAGATGCCTTGTGACACATGTCTTCACCTATCATAGAATCTTCCATTTATGACTCTTACGCGTCATAGATTTGTCATAGGAATCTGTCATAATCGTTTCAGTCAATATTCCCTTACACACTATCCAAGATGTCGACACATGGAAAAAATATTACTACCACTAAGTGGGATGCCTATCTCCTTATGAGAGGACAAATTTACATGTGGTTACCTTCCACGTAGGATGATACATCATCGTGCCAAATCCCACAAGATGACAATAAGGATTTGCATCCTAATTACAATAATAGGCAATAAATAAATAAATATAATGAAATAATACATGGAATTACCAAGGTTGAGACACCTTAATTCCCAACATTCTCCCACTTGTCAAACACCTTGTAAGAGCCAATGGAAATAACAAGATTTAACTACTATAAGCCGAGAGGCCCATAGACTTCGAACACCATCTAAACTTCTATGTGCCCACTGGTTTCGTCAATGCATTCACAACATTCTTCAAAGTGTCTACCTTCTCCAAATTTACCTTCCCATCCTCTACCATGTCTCGCATGAAGTGAAACTGTACATCAATATGCTTTGTTCTGGCATGGAAAGTTAGATTCTTTGCTAGGCAAATCACACTTTGACTATCACAACAAATCGTAATCTGTCCTGCATCAACAACAATATCTTAGCACAATCTCTTAAGCCAAATGGCTTCCTTACAAGCATGATTTTCTTCCATATACTCAACTTCTATCATGGACAAAGTGACCACAGGTTGTCTCTTACTCATCCAACTAATTGTACCACTGAACATGGCGAACACATAAGCACTGGTGGATCTCCAGTTGTCAATGTCACCCACCCAAACAGAATCCATGAATACAAAGTAAATGCAGAGGTCCTGTAGGATTACCATGATAGCATATGGAATACTCGGAAGTACCCCTCAAATATCTGAGCACTTTCTTAACTGCATCCCAATGTACCCGTCCAAGATTAGCCATAAATCGACTAAGGACTCCCATTGCTTGGGTAATGTCTGGTCTTGTGCAGACTGATGAGGTCAGAGTAGGCTTTGTTAATACATCATCATTTACTCTTTATCGATCTGGAGGTGTTTGGAGCAATTTGCGATAAGACTGTTTGTTGGGGGTTTTTTTTTAATGGAACGATTAAGGACCAAGGATCAGTTTAGGGACCCTTGCCCAGTCGGAGTTTTAATCTTCTTGCTCATGAAATAAACTACCTTAATTTGCTTGAAAAGAAACACTCTTGCTTCGAACGAAACTATTTTAACATTGCTGAAATAAACACAGTTGCTGAAATAAATGCTAATCTAATTGCTTGAAACAAACACATGTGTTGAAATGAAGGTTTAATCTAGTTGTTGGAAATAAACACACTTGTAGAAATGAGAGATGAAAAGAAATGAATTCTATTGTTACTTCTTAGGCATGCAATACTCTGAACATCACAGTGCTTAAAGAGATAACAAATCTAATTTTTATGATTTTCTATTTTTGAAGAATAAACCTGCAGGTGAGAACAGATAACAAGAAACAATACATATAACAATTTGCTGCAAGGAAATTAACAGGAACAGAAATAACACAAACAAAATACCAAGAGATCTCCTCCAAGATGGGGAAGCGGGCCCTACTTTCCCAACTGGAGACGATCCTCTTTGCTTAACAACTTCTTTCAAAAGAAATTTCCCTTCATTTGCATTTTATTCTCATTCAAAGAATGTACATGCCTAAACTCAGAAGTTTTCCTTCTGCTAAAAACAAACTGCAATGAACAACTAATTGATGAAAAATAGGAACTAACTTAAAAAGGTGTGATGGCTCTTCTACTTATACAATCGAGCCTTATTGGAAAGAGATACTAATTGCGAGTCTAACTGCAATGAACTGGAACAGCCAGTTGCATGCTTATTGAAAGAAAAATCTAGTTACTAACTAATTCCTATGAACTGGAACTAGAACAACCAGCTATATTATTTGCTTAACTACACAATCAATTGTAAAGAACTCCAGATCCACAATCTGAATAAGGTGATTAGCAGGGCGAACTCCATGAGTTCCCTAAAATAGTGGGGTGCCTGGTGGCAACGATAGTTGGAACTAATGTCTACCATCGGTTATCTGGGTCACCAAAGTTTAGTGACATGGCGGTGTGATCAAGAGCTATGGCAAGGATCGAGGCACTGGTTTAGACATGTTGCAGGTTTTAGAGGATATCCAGGAGTGTTTGTTGGAGGTCATGAACTCAGGGGAGGATGACACTTAGGAAGTATTGGTCTCCGGAGCTATCTGGAGTTTATCTGAAGTTCAATTGCTGCAATCCTTATTTAACATCCACAACTTATACCACAAATTATGAGATATCCACATAGAAAATGTCGTTCAAGTATCAAAAGTAAAGAGATTTCATCAAAGCGTAATGGAAACAAAACATAAGCATAATCAATCCTCAAGACAAATATAACTATAATAATATGTATTTATATGCTGATATGTTTTTAAAAGTTTATTAGAACATGAAAATATTGATAGTTAAATGAGTCAATTATTTGGCTCATCATCTCCTCCCCACCATGCCCTCATGGCATCTACTATACTGCTCCATCAAGTATATTCTTCCCCTCCATTATTGTGCTATAGTTGTAGTTGTCATCACTATATTGGAACAACTGTCTTCCCTTGGGATGGAACACGTCATTCTCTTGAATTATGTTGTACCATTTGCTAAATTTTTCCTATGGCATTGGTTCACCTTGAGGGTGGCTGAGTTTGGGTGTTGGCATGAGCAGCAATGGAGGCATAAACCTCATTCCTATCCAGTTTTGTTGCTTTTGTTGAATAATTGGAATGAGCCTCCTAACTTTTGCAGTTATTCATCATATGTTTGCAAGGGAAACCGGTTCCTTTCTTTTCAATACATTGGGAAGTGTCTCAAACTTGGGAAGGTAATCTGCAACAGCAAAGAAATATGCAATACAATAATTCAGATTTTGTATGTATTGGCCTGTGATACCCTACCTATAAACATTTGCTCTGAAAGTGTTTCTGAACCATGTAGTCTTTGGGTATTCATGCCTCATTAGAAGGCCAATTGTCCCAACAGCAATCTCATACCCCTCCATTCTATCTTCCCATAATCTATTGTTTCTCAATAGGGACAAATAGCTCTGGATTTGAAGTTCCCCTATATAAAGATTTAGCATAGAAGTATTGATATGGCCCAGAATGTGGCCATGTTGGAAAAACTCACAGAGAAGGTTCCTCTGGTCTTATGGGATTTGGGAGTAACACTCAACAAATTATTTTTCATTCTCAAAATCAAAAGGCAAATTGCAACTAATGCGTAACAGTTTCCATCTCAAAAATTGTTCTCTTAGAAAAAGAGCATACACACCTGAGGGTGCCCTTTGTGCTAATAGGGTTTCCCCTGTTTCATAGGAGAGAGCCAGATTTTGCTCTACCTTAGCTTTCTCCTGCCTTAAGGTCTCCATCTCTCTTTGAAGCTTTGCAATTTCACCTCTGAGTTGCCTATTATCTCCAATTAATTGCATATTTTGTGCATAAACATTTAAGGACGTGGTGGCAGGGGTTTGTTGGGTTGCAGTCTATCTCAGTCTAGCGATTTGCTTGTCCTTTTGGTCAATCATGCCCGCTTGATTATCCACCTCCTTTTTCAAAGAAATAATTTCTTTCTCCTTGTCTTCTTTTTCCCAAGTGGCCTTCGCCCTCTATGCCGCCAGCTCCTCATCTTTCGCTTTTACTTGCTGGGACAAGGCTGCCAACTGTGCCTTACATTGCTTTAGATTAAATTCAATCTTTGAAATGGCAAGGGCATGTTGGGTGTCATGTTTCATGGTATCTTCAGAGCTGGAGCTCTCTGTCATGACCTGTTTGCCCTACCTATGGCCATGTTGCAATGGTTCATTCTCTGGTGCCTCCGGAGCATCATGCTCACCAACTGCCGCTGGAATGCTACTGCTGCCACCTTCCTCAATTATTTCTTGTCCCTTTGGTGGAATATCATTTCCGCCACTCTCCTCAGTCGCTCCTTGTGTTCTTAGTGGACTTCCTTGTTGACTTGTCGGAGCAATGGGGACTGGATCAATATCTTCCTCATCCGAAGAAATAAAAAGGTGTGAGTGTCTTATTTGTGTAGGTCCGAAAGACGCTGCTTCACCCAATTGGCTCTGATGCTCTGCACCTTTTCAGAGCCTTTTGAAGTGAACTTCAGAAGGATGTGAAGGCATGGCGATGGCCTCACCCGATACGGACATAGTAGTAAAAGAGTGCTTTGTTCTTTTTTTCCTTGGCGTTAAAGCCAAAAAGTCTTCCCATTTCCTCTATCCATCTTCATGCTGCATGAAATGGTGTTTGATAATCAAATGGATTAACCCTACATGGCTAACCTAGCCCTCTCTATTTTTGTACTTTGTCAGCATGTTTATCAATGTAGTGTGCAAAAAGGCAGGGATGTTTATCAGAAATTGCAGATTATTGACATCATGCCTCAGGTGTGTAATTAATCTCATTCCAAGGCCGAGTACAGTCCCATACTGGCCATCACAGGTAAAGAACTTCATAACCCATAGGACTACAGTCTTTCATGGATCTGGAAGACTATTCTTGTCGATGCCTTTTGTGGCACCTTTGCTCACAATGTACGAGGCAAGGGCTCTAGAGCGACATGGAAGTTCTAAATTAACTCCTCATATGAGGGTTTAGTGGCACATAAATCAAATCCTACTGCAACTATTCTAGAAATTTGACTAATGATAGTAGAATTGATTGGAATCTTTACCCCTTTTACAGTTGTGAATGTCCTGTGGAAATTTTTGACAAATTCTTGGACCAATTCCTCCTCAAAACCCTCGAACTTCTGCAAGAACTCGAGCCACCCCACCTGTTGGAAAATTTGAGCACTGGCGTCATTGATGATTATGTTTTCTGGTTCTGCCTTCCTTTTGTGCCCCATGTCTAGTGATTATCTCTCTGTCTACTACTCTAGTTTGAAGAAATTCAATCTGGAGCAAGGGATTTTACTACAACTTTGGTTTATTGAAAACTTCCTTTACTTTGGCTTGAAGAAGAAGGAAGCTATTGAAGTATGAGTTGCCATCGACAGATTCGTTGGAAGAAATAATTGCATGCAGGTTGGCATTTGTTCCAGCTGTCCTTTCGGTACTCATGGCGGATACTCTGGAGTGCTTCCGCAGGGTGGCACGTGCGAAATTTTTCTTCAGAGTCATCATTTTAATTACCTTCTATGCATTTCCAAAGTTGACGCTATTCCACTACAGCTTTATGTCAATTCAGATGTACTTCCCCCTTAATTGGTCATCATTACTGTTATTATGATTTTGTAAATCAGGCTTTTATTCTATTTTTGGCAATAATTTAAAACTCACCCGTCTTAATGACCAAGTACTACGATCTCCTTAGGGAATACGCAAGATCCACTGTCAAGTACCCTATTGCCACTTATCAGCCCACAATCATTGTCGTGACTGCTCTTGTTGAGTACCAAAAGTTGAAGCTGCATGATGTTGCTTTTTGAAACACATGGTATATTTATACATATTAAAATAATTATATAAGTTTTGAGAAGAGAGTATACCTACGTAAAGTACCCATGACCTTGACTATGGGTAAGTGCAAGAAGATGGGGGGCCAAAAAGGGGTCTTAAGTGGCCACTTTTTTTCTGAAATCAGGAAATACTGGCCTTGGATGAGAAATTGAGCATAGTTACACTCAAAATTTAGAGATGCAACCAAAACAATGTTCATAGTGCTCCGAGTCTACTTTCTAAACTACTATTTTGTTTTGAAAATGGCATAGATTAAGGGGTTCAAAAGAGGGAGCCACAGAAATTGGTGTTGTTTCTGTCAAAAAAACATAACATAGCATGTTTTGTGGCTCCCTCAAAAGGTCAACTTTTTTTTGGTATTTTTAAAATCGCTTCAGTGAGAAATTAGCTAATAGCATGTAGTTTATGCCCGATTTTTCTGATAATTTTTTGATGAATATTTGATTTTTTACTAATTTTTAAAGTGGACACATCCTAAAAAATAGAATTTTGGCCGTGCTACCCCTATAAATTTTGAAAACTAATTAAAAATCATTTTTTTATTTTTTTAATATTTGTAGAATGGAGTCTAGTTTCTAAATATGTAATTTTTTTGAAATTTGAATGAATAGTTATTTTACAATGAAAAAAAGACCAAACAGTGGTTTTTGCATAAAAACGGACACACAAACAAAAGAAATTAAAGATGAAAGGCTTAACATTGTTAAAATGTGAAAAAAATCACATCGTCAAATAGCTAAGAGAAAGCCTAACATTACCCATGTGTTCGATTTGTTCAACCTTGAAACACGTGCAAATCTGAGGGTTAGCACGAACGAAATTATGTGAAATTTTGAAGAATACAGAAAAACACATCTGTGACTGTTCATAAGGCACTCCAAGCCTTTGGGTTGGAAATCCAAAGCAAATCCCAAGCCCAAGGCTTGGGATTCCCAAAGCAAGAAATAACGCGAGCGCGTTATAACGCGCTCGCGTTATGTTTTGCCTTGCATTTTTCTTTCCCGCAAGTCTGTCTTTTGCCATGTTTGACATAACGCGAGCGCGTTATAACGCGCTCGCGTTATGTCCCTCTCAATTTTTTTTAACATTCAAGGCTATTAATCATGAGGGTTAAGGCATAAGGGATAGAGTTGGAAGGTTTACGGATAAGGTATTAGCATTTAAGGTATAGTATCGAGCCCGTTGAGGGTCTAGGAATACGGATAGCGTTTAAGGTTTAGGGATGAGGGTTGACAAATTACGGTTGAGGGTCGAGGGATCAAAGTTAAGGGTTGAGGGATTAGGGTTTGACATTAAGGGTTGAGGGTTGAGGTTCAAGGGTCAAGGGTTTAGGGTCGAGGGATTAGGGTTAAAGTAGAGTGTGGAGGGTGTAAGGATTAGGGATAGGGTTGGAGGGTTTAGGGATAAGGGATTAGGGTTTAAGGTATAGTATCAAGTCTGTTGAGAGTTTAGGAATAGGGATAGCATTTAGGGATTAGGGATGAGGGATTATAGTTGAGGGATGTTGGATTAGGGTTGAGGGTTGAGGGATTAGGGTTTAGGGATAAGGTTTAGGGTTGAGGGTTGAGGGATTAGGGTTTAAGGTATAGTGTTGAGGGTTGAGGGATTAGGGTTTAAGGTATAGTGTTGAGGGTTGAGGGTTGAGGATTAGGGTTTAGGGTTGACGGATTAGCATTTAATGTCGAGGTTAGGGTTAGAGTGTCGAGGGTAGAGGGATTAGGGATAGGGTTTAGGGTTGAAGGTTTAAGGATTGAGGGTTGAGGGTTTAGGGATGAGGGTTTAAGGCTTAAGATATAGTGTCAAGTGTTGAGGGTGTAGGGATAGGGTTTAAGTTTTAAGGGTTAAGGGTTGAGGGATATGGATTAGGGTTTAAGGTATAGTGTTGAGGGTTGAGGGATCAGAGTTAAGGGTTGAGGGATTAGGGTTTGACGTTGAGGGTTGAGGGTTGAGGTTCGAGGGTCAAGGGTTTAGGGATAGGGTTGAGGGTCGAGGAATTAGGGTTAAAGTAGAGTGTGGAGGGTATAAGGATTAGGGATAGGGTTGGAGGGTTTAGGGATAAGGGATTAGGGTTTAAGGTATAGTATCGATTCTGTTGAGGGTGTAGGAATAGGGATAGCATTTAGGGTTTAGGGATGAAGGATTAGAGTTGGGGGATGACAGATTAGGGTTGAGGGTTGAGGGATTAGGGTTTAGGGATAAGGTTTAGGGTTGAGGGCTGAGGGATTAGGGTTTAAGGTATAGTGTTGAGGGTTTAGGGATAGGGTTTAGGGTTGAGGGATTAGGATTTGACGTTGAGGGTTGAGGGTTTAGGGTTTAGGGTTAGGGTTGAGAGATGAGGGATCAGAGTTAAGGGTTGAGGGAATAGGGTTTGACGTCGAGGGTTGAGGGTTGAGGTTCGAGGGTCAAGGGTTTAGGGATAGGGTTGAGGTTGAAGGGATTAGGGTTAAAGTAGAGTGTGGAGGGTGTAAGGATTAGGGATAGGGTTGGAGGGTTTAGGGATAAGGGATTAGAGTTTAAGGTATAGTATCGAGTCTGTTGAGGGTTTAGGAATAGGGATAGCATTTAGGGTTTAGGGATGAGGGATTAGAGTTGAGGGATGAGGGATTAGGGTTGAGGGTTGAGGGATTAGGGTTTAGGGATAAGGTTTAGGGTTGAGGGTTGAGGGATTAGGGTTTAAGGTATAGTGTTGAGGGTTGATGGTTTAGGAATAGGGTTTAGGTTTGAGGGATTAGGGTTTAGGGTTGATGAATTAGGGTTTAATGTTGAGAGTTGAGGGTTGAGGGTTGAGGGTTGAGGTTGACGGATAGGGTTAATGGTCAAGGGATTAGGGTTAAATAAGAGTGTCAATGGTAGAGGGATTAGGGTTTAAGGTATAGTATCGCGCCTGTTGAGGGTCTAGGAATAGGGATAGCATTTAGGGTTTAGGAATGAGGGATTAGAGTTGAGGGATGACGGATGACAGATTAGGGTTGAGGGTTAAGGGATTAGGGTTTAGGGACAAGGTTTAGGGTTAGGGTTTAGGGATAGGGTTTAGGGTAGAGGGATTAGAGTGAAGGGTTGAGGGATTAGAATTTGGCATTGAGGGTTTATGGTTTAGGATCGGGGTTGAAGGTTGAGGGATCAGAGTTAAGGGTTGAGGGATTAGGGTTTGATGTTGAGGGTTGAGGGTTGAGGTTCGAGGGTCAAGGGTTTAGGGATAGGGTTGAGGGTCGAGGAATTAGGGTTACAGTAGAGTGTGGAGGGAATAAGGATTAGGGATAGGGTTGGAGGGTTTAGGGATAAGGGATTAGAGTTTAAGGTATAGTATCGAGTCTGTTGAGGGTTTAGGAATAGGGATAGCATTTAGGGTTTAGGGATGAGGGATTAGAGTTGAGGGATGAGGGATTAGGGTTGAGGGTTGAGGGATTAGGGTTTAGGGATAAGGTTGAGGGTTGAGGGATTAGGGTTTAAGGTATAGTGTTGAGGGTTGATGGTTTAGGGATAGGGTTTAGGTTTGAGGGATTAGGGTTTAGGGTTGATGAATTAGGGTTTAATGTTGAGAGTTGAGGGTTGAGGGTTGAGGGTTGAGGGTTGAGGTTGAGGGATAGGGTTAATGGTCAAGGGATTAGGGTTAAATAAGAGTGTCGATGGTAGAGGGATTAGGGTTTAAAGTATAGTATCGAGCCTGTTGAGGTTCTAGGAATAGGGATAGCGTTTAGGGTTTAGGAATGAGGGATTAGAGTTGAGGGATGACGGATGACAGATTAGGGTTGAGGGTTGAGGGATTAGGGTTTAGGGACAAGCTTTAGGGTTAGGGTTGAGGGATTAGGGTTTAAGGTATAGTGTTGAGGGTTTAGGGATAGGGTTTAGGGTTGAGGGATTAGAGTGAAGGGTTGAGGGATTAGAATTTGGCGTTGAGGGTTTAGGGTTTAGGATCAAGGTTGAAGGTCGAGGGATCAGAGTTAAGGGTTGAGGGATTAGGGTTTGATGTTGAGGGTTGAGGGTTGAGGTTCGAGGGTCAAGGGTTTAGGGATAGGGTTGAGGGTTGAGGAATTAGGGTTAAAGTAGAGTGTGGAGGGTATAAGGATTAGGGATAGGGTTGGAGGGTTTAGGGATAAGGGATTAGAGTTTAAGGTATAGTATCAAGTCTGTTGAGGGTTTAGGAATAGGGATAGCATTTAGGGTTTAGGGATGAGGGATTAGAGTTGAGGGATGAGGGATTAGGGTTGAGGGTTGAGGGATTAGGGTTTAGGGATAAGGTTTAGGGTTGAGGGTTGAGGGATTAGGGTTTAAGGTATAGTGTTGAGGGTTGATGGTTTAGGGATAGGGTTTAGGTTTGAGGGATTAGGGTTTAGGGTTGATGAATTAGGGTTTAATGTTGAGAGTTGAGGGTTGAGGGTTGAGGGTTAAGGGTTGAGGTTGAGGGATAGGATTAATGGTCAAGGGATTAGGGTTAAATAAGAGTGTCGATGGTAGAGGGATTAGGGTTTAAAGTATAGTATCGAGCCTGTTGAGGTTTTAGGAATAGGGATAGTGTTTAGGGTTTAGGAATGAGGGATTAGAGTTGAGGAATGACGGATGACAGATTAGGGTTGAGGGTTGAGGGATTAGGGTTTAGGGACAAGGTTTAGGGTTAGGGTTGAGGGATTAGGGTTTAAGGTATAGTGTTGAGGGTTGATGGTTTAGGGATAGGGTTAATGGTCAAGGGATTAGGGTTAAATAAGAGTGTCGATGGTAGAGGGATTAGGGTTTAAGGTATAGTATCGAGCCTATTGAGGGTCTAGGAATAGGGATAGCATTTAGGGTTTAGGAATGAGGGATTAGAGTTGAGGGATGACGGATGACAGATTAGGGTTGAGGGTTGAGGGATTAGGGTTTGATGTTGAGGGTTGAGGGTTTAGGGTTAGGGTTGAGAGATGAGGGATCAGAGTTAAGGGTTGAGGGATTAGGGTTTGACGTCGAGGGTTGAGGTTCGAGGGTTAAGGGTTTAGGGATAGGGTTGAGGTTGAAGGGATTAGGGTTTAAGGTATAGTGTTGAGGGTTGATGGATCAGATTTAAGGGTTGAGGGTTGTAAGGATTAGGGATAGGGTTGGAGGGTTGACGGATTAGGATTTGACATTGAGGGATTAGGATTTGATGTTGAAGGATTAGGATTTGACGCTGAGGGTTGAGGGATTAGGATTTGACATTGAGGGTTGAGGGTTTAGGGATAGGGTTGAGGGATTAGAATTTGGCGTTGAGGGTTTAGGGTTTAGGATCAGGGTTGAAGGTCGAGGGATCAGAGTTAAGGGTTGAGGGATTAGGGTTTGATGTTGAGGGTTGAGGGTTAGGGTTCGAGGGTCAAGGGTTTAGGGATAGGGTTGAGGGTCGAGGAATTAGGGTTAAAGTAGAGTGTGGAGGGTATAAGGTTTAGGGATAGGGTTGGAGGGTTTAGGGATAAGGGATTAGAGTTTAAGGTATAGTATCGAGTCTGTTGAGGGTTTAGGAATAGGGATAGCATTTAGGGTTTAGGGATGAGGGATTAGAGTTGAGGGATGAGGGATTAGGGTTGAGGGTTGAGGGATTAGGGTTTAGGGATAAGGTTTAGGGTTGAGGGTTGAGGGATTAGGGTTTAAGGTATAGTGTTGAGGGTTGATGGTTTAGGGATAGGGTTTAGGTTTGAGGGATTAGGGTTTAGGGTTGATGAATTAGGGTTTAATGTTGAGAGTTGAGGGTTGAGGGTTGAGGGTTAAGGGTTGAGGTTGAGGGATAGGGTTAATGGTCAAGGGATTAGGGTTAAATAAGAGTGTCGATGGTAGAGGGATTAGGGTTTAAAGTATAGTATCAAGCCTGTAGAGGTTCTAGGAATAGGGATAGCGTTTAGGGTTTAGGAATGAGGGATTAGAGTTGAGGGATGACAGATGACAGATTAGGGTTGAGGGTTGAGGGATTAGGGTTTAGGGACAAGGTTTAGGGTTAGGGTTGAGGGATTAGGGTTTAAGGTATAGTGTTGAGGGTTGATGGTTTAGGGATAGGGTTTAGGTTTGAGGGATTAGGGTTTAGGGTTGATGAATCAGGGTTTAATGTTGAGAGTTGAGGGTTGAGGGTTGAGGTTGAGGGATAGGGTTAATGGTCAAGGGATTAGGGTTAAATAAGAGTGTCGATGGTAGAGGGATTAGGGTTTAAGGTATAGTATCGAGCCTGTTGAGGGTCTAGGAATAGGGATAGCATTTAGGGTTTAGGAATGAGGGATTAGAGTTGAGGGATGATGGATGACAGATTAGGGTTGAGGGTTGAGGGATTAGGGTTTGATGTTGAGGGTTGATGGATCAGATTTAAGGGTTGAGGGTTGTAAGGATTAGGGATAGGGTTGGAGGGTTGACGGATTAGGATTTGACATTGAGGGATTAGGATTTGATGCTGAGGGTTGAGGGATTAGGATTTGACATTGAGGGTTGAGGGTCAAGGGATCAAAGTTGAGGGTTTAGAGATCTATAGCAGGACAAAATGCGAGCGCGTTATAACGCACTCGCGTTTTGTCTTTCTACTGAAACGGTAAAAAAGTGGTTACCCCCGTGATCTTGGCCCACATGCTCTATTTTCTTACTGATTCTGCGCGTGCTCTGACAAAAAAGAAGTGCTTTCATGCTATTGGGAAGTTCACATGCACATTTGACACATTGTACCACCTTTGCATGATCTTTCCACCACCTTTTCTACTTTGCCAACTTGAGAAGGAGGAAATAACATAGTTTTCAAACCAAGTTTGATATATATCTATTCAAGTTTCAATTTTTGTAGTATTGCAATGTTAATTGTGATTCAATTTTAAGAATTTAACATTGAAAAGGAAGCAAGTGGTGAAAAACTCAAATTGTTGAGGAGTTTGATGCAAGAAGATAAAAACACTACATAATTGGGTACTCTCTCCATTCAAATCTTCATTTTTTAGGTATGTCAAGTCTTTACATGCATGTTCTTTACATTTTCCTTATTTCAGATTGAATTACTTTATCGTGCTTTATCATACATGTTTAAAATAGACACATTCCCAATCGAGAAAGCAACCTACAATCTCACATGATGCCATGTATATTTTCTACACTTGGGCTCTTTAATAATTATGTGTAATAAACAAACCTTAGTTCATACCATGATGTCAAACTATACAAGAATAAATCCTTACAACATAAAAAAAATACAATCCCACTATTATCATGTATTCATTTCTTAGGAACTAATATTGGTCTCTTTATCATGCTACAGACAAATTCTCCGTCATGTCGAGGAAACGATCAAGAATTAAACCAACACAGGAAGAGATAGAAGCTAAGAATGCAAAGAAAGCAATGGCTATAAGGGAACTTCGTGAGAAGAGGAAATTGGACACGATAAATGAAGACATACCAATTGAAGAGGAACCACAACCATCACAAAGAGATATGGTATTGGCGGCACAAAGAGAACGAATGCAAAAACTTCGTGGTACGAGAGATTTGAATACCATAGTTGGAGACACATCCTTTACCGCAAGACAACATGTAGGGACACCATCTACCACATCTCAAGTTGAGAGTACATCATCACTCACATGTGATGAAGGAGGTACGCCATCGTTCCCACCTCAACCTCAAGGTATGTCATCTATTCCATATTCGATCGAAGGTATGCCATCTAACCCATCTCATTTAAATATTGATGAAATTCCTAATGTTGAGATGAATTTACCTAACTTGACACCACCTAGAATTTTGCATAGAAAGCCAAAGTATTTGATTGATATTGATGAGAATATTTTGTAGCCAATGCAAGGTAAGATTCCAAAACGCACTTGTAGAAGATATGCTAATAAGATTTGGAGATTGTTTTTTGAAAAGTTAAATGAGACTGCAAGATGTCAACTATTCGTTGAAATGATGCGAAGTATAAAGTATAGGTCTATCATGAAGATTCTTAGGTTGAGAACATCAGAGGCTTCAAGTGAAAAATCTATTGTCAAGAATCTAATGAGTACGTATGAGAGTGTGGGTAACACCTCATGCACAAAAGATAGTAATGCAACACGGCGTGTGATTACATCGACTATAGTAAGTAGTCAAACGAGGAAAGCTCGTCTCATTAGAAAGACAAGTCAAGAATTGAGAATTAATAGGAAAACTTTATCAAGAGCCGTTGGAAGACGCCAAAGAATTGAGGACACTAATGCCAATGAATTATGGGCGTTCTCGGGGAGACTACCACGAAAAGATAAACCAATTGTTGAAGCATTGAGATCACTAATTGAAGACTTTTGGAAGAATTACACAAGGGTATCTCCGAATCAAAGGGATGTGGTAAGAAGGAGAATTGGTAGTCAGAACCGCGAGCCACATCCAAAGCATTTTTTGGATGAGACTCAAACACAGTTTTATGGTAAATTTCTAGAGAAGTATCCTCAAATTAAAATTTGTCAAAGATATTTTGAAATGCTAAAACCTTTCTATGTTAAGATAAATCACACACGCACTACTTGTTGTTGTAGATTACATATTAAATTTTCTAACCATTTTGATGCTTATAGGTCTATATGTTTAGATATGCATACTAACAATGATTTGCAGGGTTGTGCCATATGTGCCCCACCAACATCTTCAAGAGACTTCATATCAAGAATTTTATGTGAAAGAGAGGAAGGTCAAATATTCTACAAGAAATTATGCTTGGATGGCACATGTCATCATTGCGGTGGCTTGCAACATTTGCCAATATGTGAACATATGGAAATAACACATGCAGTTGGAAATGAACTAGTAGAGTTTGGCAAGTATAAAACAGTGGCATACAATACAAAAGATGGTAAAGAAGCAAAGAGTTGTGAATTACTTATTGAAAAGATTCCAGTGTATCAGTTTATGCCTATATTTTGTGACAGCATAGTGTATGAGTATGCAAGACATGCCCATAGAGCTCGATGGTTGGACTTGCAATTCAAGTTATGCAAGGACACATTTCTGGTTGGTAGCATTGTTTCAGTCGTCGACTTTGTAGAGAACTACAGTCTACAGCCATAGCGTGAGGTGCAATCACAATATTACAACTCCACACAGGTTTCTATATTTGTGCACATCGCATTCATTCATGCTAATGATAGTACAGAGGATGACAGAAAGATCATAAGGGAGTATCATTTCTATATTAGTGATGATCGCACGCATTCTACGAAGTTCGTGCAAGGTTGCTTTCAGGTGTTCTACAATGATTTGGCTAGAAGGGGCATATCGTTCAGTCAGCATATCATATGGTCGGATAATTGTGCATCACAATTCAAGAACTCCCAGAATTTCTATTGGCTGAGTAGGAGGCATAATTGGAGGCCCCTGTTACAAATGGAGAAAACATCGAATACCCTACAGGATCAATGGTTATTACTGGAACATGGCTTAGAAGGTACCCACATAAGAGTGTTAATATTTGGCTATTTCAGGACTTTGACATGCATCGAAAGATTCTTCATTACTCCAACCTTGTCGTGGCATCCAATGTTCATTTGATAAAGTATCAGGGTAGACCTTTGAACAAAATATTGTGGAAGGTGCGTGAGTCTGACCATGAAGCAATACTTGACACAATAAAGAGTAGAGTAGATCCAGATGGTTCATTGGATTAATTTGTAAGTATTCACATTGATTGTGTAAAGTTATGTTACATTGAGTTGTAAGTATGCACATTAATTTGTAAGGTTTGTCTTTTTTTATTTCCTCCTGCATTTTTACACATATGTACACATTTTTACATCATCATGTTATGCATTTTTGGTGTCCTGCTCCTGATGCGACCAAACTCATAACTCACCCTACTAGACACCATTTGATGATCTCTCCAACACTTTGGATCCAGGGCGCCCAATCATGATGATGACCTATATACCATTCTCCCAAGGCGCTCATAATGAATGAATGATAAGGAGCGCCTTAACCTCTATAATCAAGGTGATTTTAAGTCGCTTTGAGTCATTTGGGGTCAGTTTGAGTCTTTGAGTCATGTTGCAAAAAAGTGTCAATGTTGTCAAGTTGCACAAAGCAACTTTTGCATTTTTGGTGTCCTGCTCGTGATACGACCAAACTGACTATTCCAACGCGTCCGAATGGGTACATTTATGCTAGGCATGGTCCTATTTTTCACCCAAACATGTCGAAACAGTCGGAGCTACATTGTACCGACGATATCCCTGAAGAGTCCAAAGTGCAAAAAGGCAGCAATCTTTGACGAGATGTTACTTGAAAACTGTGTCACTTAGAAACATTCCGTCTGAGGCAATGGGATCATGTAGAGTGCCTCTACAATAACCTCTCTCAGTTTTTTATAGCTCTGAGGCATTTGCCCGTGGTGAAAGGTTTTCTGTTTCCCCAAAAGTCGTCAGAAGGAGGCAATGTAAAGTTGCAAAGGGGTGTAACTTTCGTCCTGCTCCTGATGCGACCAAACTGACTGTTCCAACGCGTCCGAATGGGTACATTTATGCTAGGCATGGTCCTATTTTTCACCCAAACATGTCGAAACAGTCGGAGCTACATTGTACCGACGATATCCCTGAAGAGTCCAAAGTGCAAAAAGGCAGCAATCTTTGACGAGATGTTACTCGAAAACCGTGTCACTTAGAAACATTCCGTCTGAGGCAACGGGATCACGTAGAGTGCCTCTACAATAACCTCTCTCGGTTTTTTATAGCTCTGAGGCATTTGCCTGTGGTGAAAGGTTTTCTGTTTCCCCAAAAATCGTCAGAAGGAGGCAGTGTAAAGTTGCAAAGGGGTGTAACTTTCGTCCTGCTCCTGATGCGACCAAACTGACTATTCCAACGCGTCCGAATGGGTACATTTAGGCTAGGCATGGTCCTATTTTTCACCCAAACATGTCGAAACAGTCGGAGCTACATTGTACCGACGATATCCCTGAAGAGTCCAAAGTGCAAAAAGGCAGCAATCTTTGATGAGATGTTACTCGAAAACTGTGTCACTTAGAAACATTCCGTCTGAGGCAACGGGATCACGTAGAGTGCCTCTACAATAACCTCTCTCGGTTTTTTATAGCTCTGAGGCATTTGCCCGTGGTGAAAGGTTTTCTGTTTCCCCAAAAATCGTCAGAAGGAGGCAGTGTAAAGTTGCAAAGGGGTGTAACTTTCGTCCTGCTCCTGATGCGACCAAACTGACTATTCCAACGCGTCCGAATGGGTACATTTATGCTAGGCATGGTCCTATTTTTCACCCAAACATGTCGAAACAGTCGGAGCTACATTGTACCGACGATATCCCTGAAGAGTCCAAAGTGCAAAAAGGCAGCAATCTTTGACGAGATGTTACTCAAAAACCGTGTCACTTAGAAACATTCTGTCTGAAGCAACGGGATCACGTAGAGTGCCTCTACAATAACCTCTCTCGATTTTTTATAGCTCTGAGGCATTTGCCCGTGGTGAAAGGTTTTATGTTGCCCCAAAAATCGTCAGAAGGAGGCAGTGTAAAGTTGCAAAGGGGTGTAACTTTCGTCCTGCTCCTGATGCGACCAAACTGACTATTCCAACGCGTCCGAATGGGTACATTTATGCTAGGCATGGTCCTATTTTTCACCCAAACATGTCGAAACAGTCGGAGCTACATTGTACCGACGATATCCCTGAAGAGTCCAAAGTGCAAAAAGGCAGAAATCTTTGACGAGATGTTACTCAAAAACCGTGTCACTTAGAAACATTCTGTCTGAGGCAACGGGATCACGTAGAGTGCCTCTACAATAACCTCTCTCGATTTTTTACAGCTCTGAGGCATTTGCCCGTGGTGAAAGGTTTTCTGTTGCCCCAAAAATCGTCAGAAGGAGGCAGTGTAAAGTTGCAAAGGGGTGTAACTTTCATCCTGCTCCTGATGCGACCAAACTGATTGTTCCAATGCGTCAGAATGGGTACATTTATGCTAGGCATGGTCCTATTTTTCACCCAAACATGTCGAAACAGTCGGAGCTACATTGTACCGACGATATCCCTGAAGAGTCCAAAGTGCAAAAAGGCAGCAATCTTTGACGAGATGTTACTCGAAAACCGTGTCACTTAGAAACATTCCGTCTGAGGCAACAGGATCACGTAGAGTGCCTCTACAATAACCTCTCTCGATTTTTTATAGCTCTGAGGCATTTGCCCGTGGTGAAAGGTTTTCTGCTGCCCCAAAAATCGTCAGAAGGAGGCAGTGTATTAAGTCAGGATGAAAGCCTATTCACTCTAGGCGCCTGTTTTTGACCAAATCACACATGCGCCTTGAACAACTCTGTCTTCAAGGCGCTTTTCTCTAATCTCTGTAACTCTCCAAATCCACTAAGGCGCAAATTTTACCTCTTGGGCTCAAGATATAGGTTCTTCATCCAAGGCGCCAGAATGGTCCAAAGGCGCATTTCACCTCTAACCTCACCTCTGACCTTACTTGGAGGCGCTAAACCTTTTGACATTTCAAGTAACTTCAAGAGAACTATTTTTCCTTAAGGTGGTTCATTCCTTGCAATTGGATGTATGGTACTTGTAACTCATTTGATTGACTTTGTAATGTTTCTTCTTCTTGCAAAGTAGATAAGGATGATATAAGCTTACTTCATGAATCGGAGTAGAAATCTCTCTTGGACTTGCTAGGTGAAAGGATTTGAACTTGAAGGACTTGAAGTTGATGAAGTGATCCTTCATGATGGCCTTTGACATTACCTTCTCGGAGTGTAGATGATAACACCTTCCTTGGATAAAGTGGATAACCTCTGACCTAAACTTTGAAGCTTGATGAATCTTGAAGATTGGGTTTCCTCCTACTCCCCTTCTGGGCTCCACTCCATCAAAGGCGTATTTAGTTGTCCAAGGCGCCAACATTCACTCAGGGGCGCCCAAAGAGAAAGTTTACAACTCTAAGGCGCTAAACTCTTATGCAAAAATGGTCATCATCAAAGGCGCAAAAATGGGTCTCTGGGCGCCAATCTCTACAAGACATTCCATCTCATTGCTCTCCTCCATTACAAGCGCTCACTTACCTCAATCTTGGGCACATACCAACATCCCAACATCCAAATCACCTAGGCGCTCAAAACCTTCAAGACTCAAGGCGCATTTTATGATCAAACAAGGTATCTCCTGAACAAGGCGCTCATAGTCTCATCAGGGCGTTAATCATCATCATGAGCGCTCATATTGTTCTAGGCGTACAGTTATCTCTGGAATGCTCAAGGCGCTCAAGGCGCACATACCCTTCTCTAGGCTAGTTTACACTTATTCAAGGAGCTCATTCCAAACTTACATGAACTCCTCATTACAAGACGCACAAACTAGATGATCCTAGGGCATAAGGGCGCTCATAGGAGTTGTTATGTGTCATTTTGGCCAAGGTTTTCTGGAGCAGTGAAGACATTAGGAAGGGGATGATCGTTTGGATAGTTTTGAATGCTTTATTTCTCCTTGTTTAAACTAGGCGCTCACTGAGGATTGGAGTAGCCTTTGCACCCTCACATCACGTTAATCGGCGTTTCAGAGGCAATCATAGTATAGGAAGATTTGCGCCTTGAAGAAGAGAGTTATCTGGTGAGCGCTTAGGAGTTCTGGCGCCTAGGGGAAAGGTCTAGGTAGAGCGCCTTCAGACTTTGACAGTGAAGTGCCTTAAGGAGTTGGATGATGTTTTTGCCTAGAGTGGAGATGATGTTTTTAGCGCCTTAAGGATGATGATGGAGCGCCTTGGAGTCAGGTTAGTCTGGAGCACCTTAAGAAGGTAAAGCACTTCAAATGTAAACACAAGTGTTTTGAGCGCCCTAATGAGAGGTTGTCTTGGCACCATAAGTTGTTCAAACGAAGATATGCGCCTTGGATAGTTGCAAAGACCTAATTTAGTGCCCAAGGTTGGAAGACTCCTTGTGAGCACTTAGTGTTTGAAAGCTCTTTGTGTTTGGTGCATTAAAATGAATTTGGCACCTAAGTAGTATTGAAACACTCAACTGAGCGCCTAAAGCCCATGAGAGAAGTGATATGCACCTTGATAGGAATATCATGGAAGATGAGTTTACTGAATGGCGCCTTGAATGACTTGGTTGATTAAGTGTTTTAGCGCCTAGATATGGGATGAATCATTGAGCGCCTTTGGTTGAGATGATGTCAGCACCTTTGAGATTATAACACCTTGGAGTCAAGTTCGAAGGAGCACCTTGAGAAGGTAAAACACTTCAAATGTTTTCAAGGAATTGGAGAAGTCACTTAGTGCCTAGAAGGAATTCCAGAGCAAGAGGGTTGGAGCGCCTTGAGCTTCAAGTCAAATATGTGCCTAGACCTCTACCCTTTAGCAAGTTGAAGCCCTCTGAGCCTTGACAAAGTGAGAATGCCTTATAGTGAATATGCGCCTTGGGCAAGGTTGAATACAAAGTTGAGGAGTATATCATAATGAGTAAGTGCACTGTAGGGTTAGATGATAAAGACTAGTGCCTTGAGTGTCTTGGTCAAAATTTTGACGTGAGAAGTCTTGCAAGATCAAACCCTGGAGTGCGCCTTAGAGAGAACCTATTGATCCTTTTCTTTGACAAGATTTGGGCGCCAGAATGATCCTTAATAAATGGAATGTATCTACACCAATTTTGCGCCTTTAGGGAAGTGATGGTGGCCAGAATGATCCTTAATCTCATGTTTGTGCGCCTAGGTCTAGAAGCAAGATTTGAGCGCCTTAGGATAGGGTTTTTTGCACCTTGTCTTGGAGAGTGAATTTGCGCCTTGGATGATGTTGAAGCGCCTTGGGATGAAATGCGCCCAAACTTACAGAGGGCCTTCAGTGAGGGAGTTGAAGAGAGTGCTTAGAGGAAGGATAGCCTTAAGATCAAACTAAGTACTTAGAAACCTAAGATTAGCACCTTATTTGAAGTTATACACCTATTCTGGCGCCAGAGAGTGAGTTTGAGTGTGAAGAAGTGAATGTCTGCGCCTTGAAGGGGATACAAAGGGAAGATGATGCACCTTGATGGGTTGATGATGGAAATTTGCGTTTTGGAGCTAAATGTGCGCCTTGAATCTAAATGATATTTGAGTGCTTAGAGGTAAATAGGGGCGCCTTTGAGAATTCTTTGTGCTTTAAGGAATGGATTGTGGCGCTTTGGACTAAGGTAAGTCCTGAGCACTTCCAATGTTTTTAAGGAGTGCCTTGAAGGAGATAGTGCATAGAGGTACAATGAATCTTCCGGAGAACATGGATAGACAACTAAGTCTCCAACTTGAGTCTTCTAAGTGAATTGGATGATGAAGAGAGTCTAGTCATTTTGGGCGCTAGTATCAGGATGAATCATCCAAAATGGGTGCCTAGAACTAGAAGGCACCAATGCATGAGTTCAAGGATCCTCCATTGGAGCGCCTAGCCCAGATGGCTATAGATTGAAAGTTTTAAAGCTAAGTGATGTCTCTTAGGTGAATTCCTAGCCCAGGTGCAAATAGAATAGAACTCTCTCACATAGTTGAAATTGACTTGATAGAAGGAGATAAGTCTTAAGGACTAGTTTGGCGCCTCACTTGCCTATCTCACCTTTGAAATGCGCTTTGGTTGATGATCATCATTGATGGCGTCTAGTGAAATGTAAAGCTATTTGCATCTCCAGAGGATCAAAATTGGATTAGGAGATCATCCTTGCAGTTGAGATTGACAGAGAAGTGTTAAAGGAATCACTTCAAATGGGTGCCTAAGCTAGTTGAGGCGCATATCAATTCCACTGTAACTCCAGACTGACGCTTAGGATCCAGTCATCTCCTAAGGCGCAGTTCCATTCACCCATGACCTCGCTTGGCGTCTAAAACTTGGAAACTCCTTTGGAAAGATCCTGTTGCGCCTAGAAGATGAGTTTGGGATATCAACTTGCAAAAGGCTTAGAAACTCTTCAAAGATGTTAAGCACAATCCCATGGCACTGGAGCTCAGTTTTGGCGCCTTCAAGGAATAGCACATGAAGGAACTTGGGAGGTCAGGTGCTTGTAAAAGGGAACACCTTGGAACATCTTCCAGGGGTTGAAGTAGTAAGAAAACATCAAGTGAGTCTAGGTGCACTCCCTTGTGTGAACAGTTTAGCTCTGGCGCCTAGCCATAAAGTGAGCCAGAAGAAGTAGTTTGGACATTAGAAGATAGGTGCTCATTCTACAATGAAGCATTCCACCTTCCTAATCAACAAAGACTTGCAAGAATTGACAAAGGAAGCTAAGGCGCACCTTCTACTTGTTTCCACCTCCAGAATGCGCCTAACCTTGAAAGGGGGTTCAAAGATGTTTGTTAGACCTTTTCACTCAAGGCGCTCACCTTAGGCGCACTTTCTAAGTCCTTGTCACCTCAAGGAAACACCTAGTTTGGAAGGCACTTGCCCTGTTCTCCACTCCTTTCAATTGGCGCCTAGAACACAGAATGCATGAAAGGAGCGCCTAGACTCCAGAGGGCTCATTTGGGCGCCTAGCATTTAAAACACTTTCATAATGATGATGTTTTGGCGCCTACTCTTGGAAACAATCCAGAGCATCCATAACTCTAATTGGCGCCTAATGTTGACAAGGCGCAACTTCAGGAGGAGGTCACCTCAACTTGGCGCCCAAGTCAGAAAAACCTATAAATCCTTCAAATATGCTCCTACCTTGTGAGGTGATGAGTTGAACATTCCAAATCTTCAAATGTTTCTCAAGTAAGGAAGACATTGTAACATCAAGGCTTCAAGGCCTGTCCTTGTATTTCCATTGAATGAGTTGTACTTCATGCTATTGAAAGCATTTTCCATGTAATAAGACATTGCAAGTTGATTGAATCAAGTAACAAGACAAGTACCCAACTCTAATGTTGTTTCATTCAAATAGTTATCTTGATGTATATCTTTATGTTATTGAAGTAGTTGATGAATTGTTAGCAAGTAAAAGTGTTTAAGTAAGGAAAATTTTTCGTAGAACTAGTTGGGTATCTTACACTTACACCATGCCTATCCATCAAACATCACAATGCAATCAAAATCCTAACAACATGCCCATGATCCAAGATCAAGTGCAATCATGCAAAGATATTATCAATCACAAGCCTATTAAGAATGAACTAGAGTCTTCTAGTACCATACTTTTCCATCAAACACCATCATGTAATCCATGGCCTATCAAGCCTATCAAAGAAAATGCAAACATCCTATGTAATACAATCAGACTTTAAATATTTGAAGTAGCCATCTACAAATATCCATTCAAAAGTGGATTTATAATGCAAGTATGGACGCCATCAATAAAAAAGATTTGTATTAACCAAATATCCATATACGCATACATCAATATCTGTCGATATAAGTATAACATATATACAAAATAGCCATATAGGCTTACAAGAATGCCATATAGGCATACAATGTCAACTATGTACAATACAAAATATATGTCCACAAATGCCATATAGGCATACAACAGAGGAACACAATAAAAAGTCATTCCCCTCTAGTTGGTGAAGAGAATAAATCACGAGCAACCTTTGATCTTCTAGGGGATGGAGACATGCATGTGGGTGGTCTACTACGAACCCGAGGGCTACTCCTCCTATTTAGTTCTTCCTGCACCTTTACCTGTTACAAAAAAAAGTATAGATATTAATATATAGAAATTACATGTTATAAAAAAATGAAACATTTAACAAAATAATCACTTACCGCTAACATATATTCTGTCTGCTCGCTTGCCTCAGTAGCAGGAAAAGGCCCTGGTGATGTCATGTCCTATAGAAACCATCCAGATAGAAATTAAACTTCAAATCAATAATCTTTTGATTTTTCAAAAATAGACAACTATAACAATGAATGTAAATTGAAATTTACTAATCTGCCTCATACCCCTGTCAATGCCATAGAGCTATGAATCGCAGAGGCCACACCCTGCTCCATTGCCCTATGAACATGGGGAGGTGTATCCGCAGCCTGCATCATCTGGAAATAAAACAACATTATTCAATTACGAAAACTATAATAGTGATGCAAATCATGGCTCCTAACATACACACACGCTCATCTAAACATGGAAGTACACACAATAAAACACACAAATCACATACAAAAATTTAGTAAGTACAATTCATTCATTAAACTATTTATTTTATTACCTCCATAAAGCTTTGAAGTCCACCACCGCTGGCAGGTGTTGCCATGAAATCTATAGTGTTAACCTATTCAACATCCAAAATCAGAAATTAGAATACCATTCATATAACGATGCTATTCACATGTAATATTTATAATTGTTTACTAGTTACATACCTCGACAGTAGATGATCTAGTGAAAAATGTAGGTGGAGAACCATTGAAAACTGCATCGACGCTATGACCCTGAAATTTCATTAAAATCATCAATTTAAATTAGTTAATCTTGTATTTCAAAAATAAACTTTAATAAATTCAATTCAATAAACTTGCTAATATTTACCTGAGTATCAAGGCCGAAAGTCTCACTCAGGAGGGTATTTGTCATCACCATCTGCTCAGCTGCAGATGTAGCCTGTGCACCTGCGTCCTGACTGTCCATGGGGTCATAACCACAGGCTAACCCGCAAGCCTGGCAAGTATGCGGTGGGACCCTACTCCTCGCACTATCTCCCAACCCACTCTGTGTTGCAGGATCGGCATGCTCTATGATGCTCTGGGTCAAGGCACTAATCGACCTCAGTGTATCAACCTCAACACTCTCCTTCACAATGGAAGGGATAGAAACATGCTCGTGGGCTGGTCTGCTGATTACTCGTCTCACTACCCGTTGTGGGTCAAGACGTGCCCCTAGTCTATCCTATGCTGAGCCCCCACCTCTACCCTGGAAGTCCCGCATATCAAAATAGTTTGGCACTTTATTGAGGACAAACTCGGAGTAGAGTTTCCTCAAAAAGTATTGCGGGACCTCATTGTTATTGCATGGAGGATGGTCAAAAACCATCCACCACCTCTGCCCGAAATTGTCCCTTATCGCTTGGTTGTTGCACTAATGGATAGGGAACCTCTTGCATGTAATGGGTGGAGGTTGATTTGTTTGTGGGTTTGTGAAAATTGAACACAAGTCTACTTTTGTAATTTGTAATTTTTTGACATCTTGATATGATAATTTATCTGCATAGTAATCTCTAAACTCTCTCTTTTTATCGGTCCAACTAGTTATTTGCTTGCTAATTGAATTTACATTTGTTAACATAGACTCAAGAGATTCGGCAAGCGTGGACCTATGCAAGGTTGAAGTGGAAGGATCTTTCAACCTTGCAATTATATCTTCAATTTGTTTTTTGTTGTTTTCAATTTGCCCTATTATATTATCTTGTGTTCCAGGGGCATGTCGAGGAATGAATGGAGGAGGTTGTTGTTCTGCAGGTATTTCCTCCTCAGGATTTTGTGGATTTTGAGGAGGAGGAGGAGGAGGAGGAGGAGGTGCATTAACATTTCCTGACAATTAACGAAATATACATCAAAAATCAACAAAAACCTACCTATATAGAAAGAAATTCAAACAAAAAAACAAAGATAACTCACCTCTTTGGCGTGCTCGACGTCGCGGCGGCATTTTGGCGATGAATTGACAAGATTTTTGTGTTGATTGGCGTTTTGCAGAACGCGAGCGCGTTTTTGAGGGTTTGGAGGCCGCGGGCAGAGAAGAAAATGGGAGTGAAATGAAATTGAGTTGCTTTTTTTTTTAATTTATAGCTGGCCATAACGCGAGCGCGTTATAACGCGCTCGCGTTATGCCTTAAATTTTTTTCAAATTATTTTGGCCACTTTTTGGCCCCCCATCTTTTTGCACTTACCCCTATGTCACTTCAACTTTTTTTACCGAATTAATTTATGTCGCACATTGGTCTTGTACCCAAGGGTATTTGAGAAGGTAGTACCTGCTTAGTGTTCATCTGGAGCCATCTGGAGCTTTCTGGAGCCATCAGGATCTATCCGAAGCCATCTAGATCTATCAGGAGCCATCTGGATCTCATTATATCGCAAAAAGATCTGTAGAATCTGCAAAAAGATTTTTATTGAAAAGGAAGGGCATTTCAAAGAAAGGACCACCATTGCTGGTTTTCAATCTTTCCTCTAGGAAAAGCTGCCATTACTGGTTTTCAACATTTGCCAGAGTTTTTTTTATGTTTTCTGACAAGAGAGGCCACCATTTCTAGTTTTCAACCTCAACTGCTTTATTTATTCAAGAATCGTCATTTAGAGCACGATTCCCATGGAAGAAAGATCTTCCACAGAGAAATGTTCTATTTGAGACTAAATTTCGGTAGAGAATTCTTCTTTAGAGGCTGGTTTATGACACAGCTTCAATCTATGTTCGTTGACTACAAAAACTCTGCGATCTCCATCAATTGGAGCTAACTGGACAGCTCATTGCTGAAGGCTTCTTGAATTTCATAGGGCCCCAACCATCTAGTATGTAGTTTTCCTTTTAGATCCTGGTATTTAGAATCATACAACAGGGTCCAATCTCCTTTCTTGAAGTGCTTGCTGATGATGTGCTTGTCGTGCCATTCTTTCCTTTGTTGTTGGATTAACTCTGTATGTTGTAGTGCCTCCATTCTCATCTCATCCATCCTGTTTAACTGTAACATCATTTGTTGTTGTGCCTCGGTCAAATCAATGCCAACTTCAAGTGTTGTCTTTAATGTCTCTACCTCATATTTGATGGGTAGCACTGGGTGTTTCCCATAAACTAACTCATATGGAGTGAAGTTAGTTGTTGATCTCCAGGTAGTATTATAAGCCCAAACAACTTTTGTCATTCTATTGGCCCAATCTATCCTCTTGCTTGAGATAGTTTTGGTGAGAATATTTTCCAATTCTCTATTTGTGACTTCAACCTGACCATTGCTCTGCGGATGATATGGACAAGATTTCCTATGACTGATCTGATATCTTTCCAGGAATGCTTTGATCACGGCAGACATAAATTATGGTCCTTGATCAGAGACAAGAGTTCTGGGTGCTCCATACCGCTGCAAGATATGTCTGTACAGAAAATCTACAACTTTCTCCTCCTTTGCTGTTGGTAGTGCTTTTGCCTCAACCCATTTGGTGGCATAGTCTGTGCAGACCAGTATGTAGTGATTTCCTCTGGATGGTGGCTCAACTGGTCCAACAAAATCTATCCCCCATTTTTCAAATGGCTCTAAACCCACTTGGGGATGGAGTGGCATCTTTGTGGTGAAGGTTGGGTGTCCCATTCGTTGGCATTTATCGCATTTCTTGACATATTAGTGAATATCTGTGGTCATTGTTGGCCAAAAATATCCAGCTTCCAGGATTTTGTGCCCCGTTCTGATGGCTGAAAAATGTCCCCTAGAAGGTTCATCGTGACATGCACAGATTATGTCATACACCTCCATTTCCTACACACACTGACGTAATACATGATCAAGACAAATTTTAAATAGAAAACTATTTACCCACTTGTATCTGGAGCTCTCCCGAACTAGCCATCTAATTTCTTTCGAGTTGAAGTGTTGTGGACATTTCCCGAAACCAGATAATTAGCCAGATTAGAAAACCACGGAGATTGTATAGAGATAGCGAACAAATGTTCATCAAGAAAGGTATCATCTACTGGTTCGTTATTTCCCTGCACATTCAATCTAGACAAGAAGTCAGCAACAACATTATCTTTGCCTAGTTTATCAACAATGGTTATGTCAAATTCTTGCAATAATAATAGCCATCTGATAATTCTACCTCCTACTATAGCCTTGTTCATCAAATATCTTATGGCTATATGATTAGTGTGTATGAAGATTTTATAGCCTGTGATGTAGTGGCAAAATTTGTTGATAGCATAAACTACTACCATAAATTCTTTTTTAGTTGTGGTGTAATTTTTCTCGGCTGGGTTCAAGTTTTTGCTGATGTAATATATTGCATGCATACCTCCAGACTCACTTGATTGTCCTAAAAATGCCCCAATGGCCTGATTGGAAGCATCTGTGTGGATGTGAAACGGTTCTCCCCAATTTGGTCCTTTTATTACTGGAGCTATTATGAGGGCACTTTTGATGGCCTCAAACGATTGTTGGCATTCTTGTGTCCATTTAAATTCAGAATCCTTTTTTAGCAAAGTGAACATAGGGTCAGCTTTTTGACTCAAATTTTCAATGCACCTTTTGTAATAGCCAACATGTCCCAGAAAACTCCTTACCTTAGTTTGAGTTTGAGGAGGGGGAATTTGTACTATGATTTCAACCTTTTTGGGATCCACTTTCAATCCCTCCTGTGAGATGTGGTGACCAAGTACAATTCCCTCGGTCATCATCAGGAAGCATTTTTCATGATTTAAAGATAGCTGGTGTTCTTTGCATCTTTCAAGTACCTTATTTAAACTATTTAGGGCTTCATCAAAGGTTTTACCATGCACCGTAAAGTCATCCATATAAACTTCTACACAGGTATTCGCTAGATCAGCAAATATTGCTAAAATAGCACGTTGAAATGTGGCTGGCGCATTACACAACCCAAATGGCAAGACTCTGTAGGCAAATGTCCCCCATGGATAGGTGAAGGTTGTCTTATCCTGATCTTCCAGAGCTACCTAGATCTGGTTGTACCCACTAAAACCATCCAAGAAGGAGAAATAGCGACTTCTAGCCAAGTTGTCTAGGACTTGGTCAATGAAAGGGAGTGGAAAATAATCCTTCTTTATAACTTTGTTCAGCTCCCTATAATCTATACAGACTCACCATTTCCCATTCTTTTTGGGCAATATTACTAATGGCGATACCTATTGACTGTTAGAGATGGGATAAATGAATCCTACCTGTAATAGTTTCTCAATTTCTTCCTTCACTATGTCTTTTAAAGCTAGGTTGATTCTTCGTTGTGGTTGCCTAATAGGTCAGACATCCTCAGTATAAATATGGTGTGTACAAACACTAGGATGGATTCCTTTCATGTCTTTGTATTCCCATGCAAAAGCCTGGGTGTGATTCTGTAACAATTTTGCCAACCGAACCTCTTCCACTTCTGTTAACCAACTGCTGATAGAAAGTTCTTTGTTGGTTTGGACTGGGATTTGTTTTGTGCTAGCATGGATAGAAAGAAGTTCTCTATATGGACTTAACAACATGTTTAAAGGACAAAGATGAGGTATGACTTGGTGGAGAGTTTTCCCTTGTTGGTAACTTACATGGGAGGCAATCTTTTCAAAGTATGGGCAATTAAAAGCTTTGAAGGACCCTTTTGGGTCTCTCCGAAGCCATCCAGAGACCTCTTGCCGAGTAGCACTATATAAGGAGAGTTCACTATTTGGTTCCAGCTTCTTATATTTCTCATTACATTCTTCAAAGTGTTCTACTATTGTTACCATTGCCAACAAGGAAGCATCCTCTTTGTCATAATCCATCAAGTCATCTATCCATGGTTTGTTTTCATATTGCAGAAATGGTTTGGCTAGAGGATCGATAGAAAGTTCTTTAAGTCTTTTTCCATTTGAAATGCTCATACTTCTGGATCTACAGTCAATAAGTGTTGCTTTTGTAGCCAGCCAAGGTCTTCCCAGGATTATTAGGTAAACTTATCGTTTCTTTCTTGTCTGTAGGATAAGGAAATCAACCGAATAATCCCAAGTGTCAATAGTGACTATGACGTCCTCCAAAATTCCTTCTAGTTTGGTAATAGATAGGTCTGCAAGTTGTAATACAATTGAGGTTGGTTGAATGTGTGTGAAAGCCAAAGCTTCTACAGTTTCTAATGTCATTACATTGATAGCAGCACCCAAATCTATTGAAGCATTTGAAATCGATACCCCTTTTATGTCGACCGTAATGACTGGGCTCCCAGGATCCCTATATTTTTGAGGTATTAACTTGCCTAATAGGACATCTGCAAGTTTTCCTTCCACTTGGATAGTGTTGGGCAATTTTCTTTTTCTTCCTGGAAGTTTTAGACACAAACTTTTAATGGTCTAGTTTATATTAGGAATTTCTTTTATTGCCTGTAACAAAGGAACTTCAATGTGCATTTTTCTAAGTTCCCTAATTAATTGGGAGTCATTATGTGAGGGCTAGTTTTTGTTAGATTGTAGAGGAGCCTGTTTCAATCGTTCTGGGAATGGAACAAAGGTTTCCTTTAGAATCTCTTATGTTTCTTTTTCTTTAGCCTTTTTATTGGACTGTTGTGTATCACCTTTAGGATTCACTTCTTCTTCTTCAATGACTTCCTCAATAGGTATAGTTACAGGCACATTTCTAGATCAGAGTTGGATATCATAGATCTCTGCCACATTCAAGTTTGTTATATTTGGATCAGTATTGTACACCTATTGTTGTGGCCTATTGTTCTTGGGGTTTGGAATTGGTTGTGCGGGCATTGATGGTTGGTTTACTTGATCGTTGGGATTTGCATTCGTAGGTTGTGAAGGTCCTAGAAGTAAGGCTTGAGGTTGGTTTCCTAATCTCCTCATTCCTTGGTTGTATTGAGGAGCCCATTGTGGTTGATACTGTTGTTGGTTTGACCATTGTGGATTGGACCAAGATTGATTTGTCCAATCCTGTTGAGGTAATGAACCCCACTGCATTGGCATTTGCATTAGCATTTGCATTCCCCAGGGTCCATTATAAGAGTTTCCTCTTGGAGCATATTGGTTTTGAAACTGATTAAATCCATAAGTAGGTTGTTTCTGACCAATAAAATTCAGCTCTTCCTCATCTACTGGAACCTTTTTTAGTCTATTTTTAATCTCAGGAAGCAGGTCACATTCGTTGGTAGTGTTGGTGTTTAATTCTGAATCAGCAGAGGGTTTGCCAGTTCCAATGCACAGGCAGATTCGGCCAACGAATACAGGAGGTTGCGTGAGCTGCCTCCCCTTCACTTCTAGAGGGGGTAGCCCTATGACTAACGATGTAACATTTGACTCACCCAATGACAAAAAGATTTAGCTTGACAACAATAGGCAGAATACTCTAATGTGTGGACCAAGATGTGTGTGATACATCACAAGGTTGGCAACGTTCTTGGAAATATTTGTCTAGTTGTGGATGAGAGTATGTAGGGGTCCTAATCCCACTCCAACAAACTAACAGGTGGAAGTTATGAAAAGATGGATTTGAATTTATGCTTTGGGTGCAAGACAGGGGTTTTGGATCATAGCTACTTCACAAGAACAAACCGGTGCCTATCCCAGGGCAAGGAGTCAACTAGACGTATACATAAGAATGGCTTGCAACTATCATTCGAGTTTCAAGGGGTTAGGACTGGTGTTTGCCTTACAAATACCACCCAAGGATAAGTATTCAACTGTCTCTACTTACAAATACCCCAGTTGACATACAATCTTCTCCATACTTAACCTAAAACGATTTAATCCACTCCTTGAATGGAAGTTAGAGATTAGGCATGTGATACAGAAATCTATACCCAAGTATCTGAGAAACCCTTAGCAACCAGATTCAAAAGAAGAAATTGCATGCAACAAATGGAGACAAACAAATAAATACATGCAACAATGCATTTTTCACATACAATGACAAGAAATTGAACATATGTGCAAGATACACTCAAATGCAACTCATAAACTCCACAAAGATACAACAAACAAGAAATGCTCTGTATTTCGTTATTTTTCCCCCAAAATGCCCAAGTCTTCAACAACCACAAATGAATAACACAGTCTGCCTTTTACACCCAGACTATGTATTCAGCAAAATTTACAAGGCAAATCAAAATTTTGCTAGATTCAATGCATCTTCAGATTGGCGCTCAAAATAATCAATGCAGCTGGGAAGTAGAGGAAGAGAGCAGGTGGGCTCAGGATCTGAGCCGCCGCTCAAATACTTGCATCTTAAATCTGGTAGTTGGTTTGCCCATTGTCGACCCATACCGCTGCATTTCTGCCATTAATGCTTCAACTACCTGCAGCCTCTGAAGACGCAGTAGCAGCGTGCCTCTGGAGTTTTCCCGCTCAAAAAATGCAGCCACATACAAAGAAAACCTTCACTACTATGAATTAAAACATAGCCATTGATCATCTTCCAATCACTGAGATCCATGGCCCCAAAACATGCTGAAAGTCGCCCACCTGTGAAAACATGCCATGTAGGCACTTTGCTACACTATTGCATTATATATTTGCATATACATGCAATATTCATACAAGCCGGGCTCCAAATATTTATGAGGCAGATTTGAATTCTCCACCGGGTAAGGACTGCATCTTTATTTCCCTTGTATATCTGTGATATACAATACACACACATATACAAGCCGCGGATTTCAAAAATTATGAAATATTTTGAACTGTGTTGAAATCTAGCTTGTATCTCATCCTCTTGTATATCGGCACATACATCGCATACATATACATGCTGCGGACCCCAAACCTTATTTACTGCACTTGATTTACTTTCGGGTCCGAAATGTATATTTCCTCATTGTATAAACCCAATGTATATCAGACATACATTCACCTTATACAACCTACGAACACCAAAAGATTATTTGCCGCATTTGATTCTTCCTTCGCGTCCGGGTTGCACCTCCCTTTCCTTGTATCATCACCTTGTATATCACAAACATACAAAGTGGATATACAAAACAAAATATACAATCTAGACCTGAGCCTTTTTATCAACCAGAGTGCAATATCCTTCGGGTCTGGGCCTTGCATATTAAGAATGCACATTCCCTTTCATGTTCGAACATACAAGCGCAAAATATACAAGTCACAGATTCCAACTCATTTATCAGCTAGATTGGAAAACCTTTGGAATCCGGCTTGTATCTTATCCCATGCATATTTCCTTTGTATATCACATATACAAATGCAATATACAATTACGCAGGCCCACCACACATGAGGAGCTTTGACTTTATCCGTACTTGCTTGCACATTTTCTTTGTGTATTGCATATACATTCCACCTTGTATATGCGCGGGCCCCAACGCTTGTATCTTTTCTTTGCATGTTTCCAATGTATATAGCCGATGTATGTTTAGACATACAAGCCCGATATACAAGTAGAGCCGATATACAAGCAGCGAATATTCTTGGGAATCTGTGAAAGATTCCCCCTTTTACATGCACCTTTTCAAGCCCGATATGCATTCAAAAATGCATATAACTCATTTTTTCAAAGGCCGATAGAAATTTTGCAAGCCCGCCAATGTATATTTGACCTGCATGTATATACAAACACCCTTGTATATGCAAAGTGACATGCATACAACAGATTTTTGCATTTTTCTCTACTATAGAGGCCAAAAGAGTTAGAATTTTTTTGACTTTTGGGAAGGGGCCTGCATATACATATTTAGGCACCAACACAAGCTCTGTCTGGGGACGCATGCCTCTTGCAGGCATGGCAAGAACTTTAGCATCTCTAGTTTCGTAGATTAGGCTTTATCCATTGGGCAACAAAGTCGAACATTGCACTGACCTGCACGCAAATTATATTTTCAATCATTAATTTTGGCAGCCTTGGGCAGCCAAAAATGAAGAACCATAACCTTTTCCTATCAAATGCCTGATCCTAAACTAAAAAATCCCAACTACAGCTGAAAACATTAAAATAATCAGCCCACTTGTTGATCGTGTCAATTACACACTACCATTTTTGAAAACTTGCCTCTGTCAGTGTAGCCTCTATCAATCTGCATCTTATTATCAGAGATATAACCATACACATTATTATATTCTTGAGCATTAGGTAACATATGTATGTTATAATCCTCAAACAGCATATCGTCATATTGCATTTGGTAATACTCGTTATCTACCTGGCTGTTGCATATAACCAAACACATATCTAGCTGATCCAAAAACTGAAAACACTCAGAAAATATGAGACCCTCAATATCATTTATATCACTCATTGACATTGAAAACAAATCCTAATCTACACACCCATTGCCATCACTGCACATGTTTGAAACAACTGATGCTAAGCATTTATCATTCACAATTTGCAAATCAATATCATCATTTTCAAACAGAGGGTTAATTTTGCACCAATGAATGTCATAACTCACAATATCAAATGCATCCATAGGCTCATCATAAAGGGGATTCATACTCATTGCAAAGGTCTATGTTTCTTCTTCATGACAATCCATTTCTTTTTCATCATTATCAGACCTAGAGTCATAAGAAGAACAAACCTGATCCATGAACTGGTCATGGATATCATCTTCATCATCTTTAACATCTAATTGCCCCACATACAAAACATATGCTACTTCGATGCACTCTGAAGTTGAACTATCTACATCATTTTCCAGCCCTCTAATGCTTCCTGATGAAACTGATATTGACTCTTGATCCATATGATCACAACTTTGTACAACTGGATCATTCAAACATAAATGCTCTTTGTTTAGGACTGGCATGCAAATATTACTTGAAAAATTATTATTATCAACTTCATTTGCTAGGCAAAATAGGACATCCTCCTCTATAACAGAAACATCATTAACTTGGAATGATGCAAAAACTGGGACAGCAGGGGTATGAGTACTGTGACATTCATCTCCAACATTTAAACTATATCCCTCATTAACATTTAGGACTACAGGGCAGCAAAAAAATTTAGAGAAATAACCCTTTTGAATTCCATACCTCCAATTATTTTCAATGTCTATTGCAAACTGTTGTGCCTGATGCAATGTGGTGGGCTCCTTATCTCTCAATCTATAGCTCATTTTCTTATCAAATGCTTTCAAATAGACAACTAGGCACAATGCATCATTAGGTCTCATGCATTCTAGAATTCTTTTCAATGCCCTCATAAATCTAAGGTTAAAGGCTGGGATCAACTCATCCTCTTCTATATGGATATACATAAAATCACTAATAACTCCATAATCAGAAATTCTTTCACCATATTGTTTTAGAAATGCAGATTTAAATTCTTGCCAAGAGTCGACAGAGTACACTAGAAGATAGGAGAACCAGTCCCTTGCATCTTCATCTAGAGATTGAACAAATAATCTCATAACTACATCTTCATGGTCAATCTCAAAATCATCTATAACATTCATAAACTGCTGCAAGAGTCTCTCAACTGATTCATCCTTAGCACCATTGAATTTGGGCAAAAATTTTCTGATTTTAGATGGAAAAGTATTTGGATAGCCACAAATGCCATCAAAATTTATGGGGTTGTATCTGTCAATACTGAAACTTCTTTTATTACATGGTTGGGAATGATTATTATGCATTATTGCATTTGACACCTCACAAGGGTCCATGGGCTGACAATACATTATTGTGTGTTTTTCCAACCCTCTTTTCAACTTAGATTTTCAATTACAACAATGACCTTAGGCCTTTAAAATACAAACTGTTATTTTAGCTTTCCTAAAGTCCTCTAAATGAGTCTTTTGAACAATATTGCATACTTCTTTTGAATTGCAAACTAGGTTCTTACAAAAGCATGCGATCTTTTACTAACATTTCCCTTTTAACCAGTGCTATTTCACCAAATAGGGAACCTCTTAAAATTTATGGAAATACTTGGACATGTTGCAGCAACTGCAAATTCAACACCTTTGGTGTCCTCCTATCAGGTTCTTTATATGCAGAGTCGCCACCTCCTTGGCAAAGGAATAAGCTTCAAACAGGCTGAAGCTGAAAACTAATTTCTTGTCTTTCTAGGTTCTCCCACAGCAGAGCCACACATATAACTTTTCAAATTTGCTGCAACAAACACTTCTAGGTCTTATTTTTCAATTTTTTAGACTCAAACTTTCCTGGATATGACATTATCTCCCCAGCGGAGTTGCCATATGTTGGTGTTTTATTCCGAATTAGTAGAGGGTTTGCCAGTTCCAATGCATAGGTAGATTTGGCCAACGAATACAGGATGTTGCGTGAGCTGCCTCCCCTTCACTTCTGGTTATGCCGTACCAAGGGGGGTATCCCTATGGCTAAAGATGTAACATTTGCTTCACCCAATGACAGAAAGATTTAGCTTGACAACAACAGGCAGAATACTCTCATGTGTGGACCAAGATGTGTGTGATACATCACAAGGTTGGCAATGTTCTTGGACATATTTGTCTGGTTGTGGATGAGAGTATGCAGGGGTCCTAATCCTACTCCTACAAGCTAATAGGTGGAAGTTATGAAAAGATGGATTTGAATTTATGGTTTGGATGCAAGACAGGGGTTTTGGATCATAACTACTTCACAAGAACAAACTGGTGCCTATCCCAGAGCAAGGAGTCAACTAGACGTATACATAAGAATGGCTTGCAACTGTCATTCGAGTTTCAAGGGGTTAGGACTGGTGTTTGCCTTACAAATACCACCCAAGGATAAGTATTCAACTGTCTCTACTTACAAATATCCTAGTTGACATACAATCGTCTCCATACTTAACCTAAAACGATTTAATCCACTCCTTGAATGGAAGTTAGAGATTAGGCATGTGATACAGAAATCTATACCCAAGAATCTGAGAAACCCTTAGCAACCATATTCAAAAGAAGAAATTACATGCAACAAATGGAGACAAATAGATAAATACATGCAACAATGCATTTTTCATATACACTGACAAGAAACTGAACATATGTGCAAGATACACTCAGATGCAACTCATAAACTCCACAGAGATACAACAAACAAGAAATGCTTTGTATTTCATTATTTTTCCCCCAAAATGCCCAAGTCTTCAACAACCACAAATGAATAACACAGTCTACCTTTTACACCCAAACTGTGTATTCAGCAAAATTTATAAGGCAAATCAAAATTTTGCCAGATTCAATGCATCTTCAGATTGGCGCTCAAAATAATCAATGCAGCCGGGAAGCAAAGGAAGAGAGCAAATGGGCTCAGGATCTAAGCCGCCGCTCAAAGACTTGCATCTTAAATCTGGTAGTTGGCCTATCCATCGTCGACCCATACCGCTACATTTCTGCCATTAATGCTTCAGCTACCTACAGCCTTTGAAGATGCAGCATCAGCGTGCCTCTGGAGTTTTCCTGCTCAAAAAATGCGGCCGCATACAAAGAAAACCTTCGCTGCTGTGAATTAAAACATAGTCGTCGATCATCTCCCAATCGCTGAGATCCACGACGCCAAAACATGCTAAAAGTCACCCACCTGTGAAAACATGCCATGTAGGCACTTTGCTACACTATCACATTGTATATTTGCATATACATGCAATATTCATACAAGCCGGACTCCAAATGTTTATGAGGCAAATTTGAATTCTCCACCGAGTCTGAACTGCATCTTTATTTCTCTTGTATATCCGTAATATACAATGCACACACATATACAAGCCGCGGATTTCAAAAATTATGAAATATTTTGAAACTGCATTGAAATCTGGCTTGTATCTCATCCTCTTGTATATCGGCACATACATCGCATACATATACATGTTGCGGACCCCAAACCTTATTTACTGCACTTGATTTACTCTTCGGGTCCGAAATGTATATTTCCTCACTGTATAAACCCAATGTATATCAGACATACATTCACCTTATACAACCTACGGACGCCAAAAGATTATTTGCCGCATTTGATTCTTCCTTCGCGTCTGGGTTGCACCTCCCTTTCCTTGTATCATTACCTTGTATATCACAAACATACAAAGCGGATATACAAAACAAAATATACAATCTGGACCTGTGCCTTTTTATCGACTAGAGTGCAATACCCTTCGGGTCTGGGCCTTGCATATTAAGAATGCACATTCCCTTTCATGTTCGAACATACAAGCGCAAAATATACAAGTCACGGATTCCAACTCATTTATCAGCTAGATTGGAAAACCTTTGGAATTTGGCTTGTATCTTATCCCATGCATATTTCCTTTGTATATCGCATATACAAACGTGATATACAATTACGTGGGCCCACCACACATGGGAGCTTTGACTTTATCCGTACTTGCTTGCACATTTTCTTTGTGTATTGCATATACATTCCACCTTGTATATGCGCAGGCCCCAACACTTGTATCTTTTCTTTGCATGTTTCCAATGTATATAGCCGATGTATGTTTAGACATACAAGCCCGATATACAAGCAGAGCCGATATACAAGCAGCGAATATTCCTGGGAATCTGTGAAAGATTCCCCCTTGTACATGCACCTTTTCAAACTTGATATGCATTCAAAAATGCATATAACTCATTTTTTCAAAGGCCGATAGAAATTTTGCAAGCCTGCCAATGTATATTTGACCTGCATGTATATACAAACACCCTTGTATATGCAAAGTGACATGCATACAACAGATTTTTGCATTTTTCTCTACTACAGAGGCTAAAAGAGTTAGAATTTTTTGGACTTTTGGGAAGGGGCCTGCATATATATATTTAGGCACCAACAGGTAGGATGATTTTCTCACAGATTTTACACAACTCAGTTCTATTCAAAGGGCATTCCCTAAGTGGATGTTTTTCCCTACAACGAGGGCAATAAATAGCTAAGGGTTTAGTATTCTTTTTACTAGCCACCTTGCCATTCAAAGTGGTATTCAAATGAAGTAGGATGTCAGTTTTAAGATTTTCTAGTTCCTCCATTACTTTCGTAACATCATTGTTACTACCCCATTTTTAAAATTATCTTGCCAGCACTTGTACAAGAATAGTTTCTGCAAACTTCTATAATTTCTTTGAAAGTTTACTTAATAATGTCTCCCTTACCCATCAGATTTAATGCCTCTCTACTATCATCATCAATCCCTCTTAGAAATATGGTCTTACTTAGTTCCTCATCTAGGTTGTTTCCACACCTCCTATGAACAAATAAGAATCTATCCACATAGTCTTCTAAGTTCTCCTCCTCCATTTGTTTCATGCAAAAAAGTTCATCTTTCTGATCCCTGACTCTACAGTAATCCTAGTATTTATCAAGAAAAATTGTTTCCATATCATCCCATGTGGTGATAAAGTCTATTGCCAGGCCCATGAACCATCTTAAAGTTGACTCCTTAAGAGTGGAAGGGAAAAGTTTCAGCTTCTAGTTATCAACAGCGTAGTCATAAGTTTGACAGAGAACTTAGAACTCAAATAGGAATTGGTCTAAATCTTCTGACATTTTTCCCCTAAAGGTATGTAAAAATGCAGGTGATATGTTTTTCATAGGAGGCTCATTTAACTCAGGAACGATTTCTATCGGATAAGAGAAAGTTTTGTTAACAGCCAGATCTTCCTAATCACCCATGGTTGAGGATGTGGTAGATGAGTTGGAAGACTCTGATAGTACTGGTAATCCTTGATTGATCAGATGATCTAAAGGTTCTTCCAAAATAGCCTCCAGAGGTATATCTGCTATAGGATGTCTAATGAATCGACCTACGACATCCCTAGGTCTTCTCTTAAACTAATGGATTGAAAGTCTTATCGACACCTTAAACCTACAATGATTTGTAGATTATCCCTGGCAACAGTGCCAAAATGATGAGGTCAGGTAGGCTTTGTTAATACATCATCATCTACTCTTTATCAATCTGGAGGTGTCTGGAGCGATCTGCGATAAGACTGTTTGTTGGGGGTTTTTTGAATGGAACGATTGAGGACCAAGGATCGGTTTAGGGACCCTTGCATAGTTAGAGTGTTAATCTTCTTGCTCATGAAATAAACTACCTTAATTTTCTTGAAAAGAAACACTCTTGCTTGGAACAAAACTATTCTAACATTGCTGAAATAAACACACTTGCTGAAATAAACGCTAATCTAACTGCTTGAAACAAACACACATGCTGAAATGAAGGTTTAATCTAGTTGCTGGAAATAAACACACTTGCAGAAATGAGAGATGAAAAGAAATGAAATCTATTGTTACTTCTTAGGCATGCAATACTTTGAACATCATAGTGCTTAAAGAGATAACAAATCTAATTTTTATGATTTTCTATTTTTGAAGAATAAACCTACAGGTGAGAATAGATAACAGGAAACAACACATAACAATTTGCTACAAGGAAATTAACAGGAACAGAAATAACACAAACAGAATACCGAGAGATCTCCTCCAAGATGGGGAAGCAGGCTCTACTTTCCCATTTGGAGATGGTCCTCTTTGCTTAACAACTTCTTTCAAAAGAAATCTCCCTCCATTTGCATTTTATTCTCATTCAAAAAACGTACATGCCTAAACTCAAAAGTTTTCCTTCTGCTAAAAACAAACTGCGATGAACAACTAATTGATGAAAAATAGGAACTAACTTAAAAAGGTGCAATGGCTCTTCCACTTATACAATTGAGCCTTATTGGAAAGAGATACTAATTGCGAGTCTAACTGCAGCGAACTGGTACAGCTAGTTGCATGCTTATTGAAAGGAAAATCTAGTTACTAACTAATTCCTATGAACTGGAACTGGAATAGCCAGCTATATTATTTGCTTAACTACACAATCAATTGCAAAGAACTCCATATCCACAATCTGAATAAGGCGATTAGCAGGGTGAACTCCATGAGTTCCCTAAAATAGTGGGGTGCCTAGTGGCAGCGATAGCTGGAACTGATGTCTGCCATCGGTTATTTGGGTCACTAAAGTTCAGTGACATGGCGGTGTGATCAAGAGCTGCGGCAAGGATCGAGGCACTGGTTTGGACATGTTGCAAGTTTTAGAGGATCTCCAGGACCATTTGTTGGAGGTCATCGACTCAGGGGAGGATGACACTTAGGAAGTATTGGTCTCCGGACCTATCTAGAGTTTATCTGAAGTTCAACTGCTGCAATCCTTATTTAACATCCACAACTTATACCACAAATTATGAGATATGCACATAGAAAATGTCATTCAAGTATCAAAAGTAAAGAGATTTCATCAAAGCGTAATGGAAACAAAACATAAGCATAATCAATCCTCAAGACAAATATAACTATAATAATATGTATTTATATGCTGATATGTTTTTAAAAGTTTATCAAAATATGAAAATATTGATAATTAAATGAGTCAATTCGCTGGCTCATCACAGACCATAGCATACATCAAACTGCCAACATCACTAGCATAAGGTACTCTACTCATGTCCTCCACCTCACTAGGAGATTTTGGACAATCATTAACAGACAACTTTGTCCCCAAAGAAATAGGAACACATAATGGTCTACAATCTGCCATGTTGAACCTATCCAACACGGTCTTCACATACTTACTCTGGATTAACCAAAGTTTTCTGTTAGCTCTGTTTCTTCTTATTTCCATTCCCATAATGTACTTGGCTGCCCCTAGATTTTTCATCTCAAACTATGCTGACAACTGAGACTTCAAATCAGAAATCATATTCTTACCATTCCCAAATAACAGCATATCATCAACATACAATGCAATAATGAGAATGTGATCATTGTCAAACTTATAATACACACAATGATCTGATTTCAATCTCAGAAATCTAACTGACAACATAAAGGCATCAAACTTCAAGTACCACATCCTAGGAGACTGCTTCAAACCATACAAAGACTTTTTTAACTTGCAAACCAAATTTTCTTTACCTTTCTCTATATAATGCTCTAGCTATGACATGTAAATCTCTTCCTCCAAGTCACCATGAAGGAATGTTGTCTTCACATCCATCCGCTCCACCTCTAAGTCATAAGCTACTGCAAGAGATAATAGGAACCGAATAGATGTCAACTTTGCAATGGGAGAGAAAATTTCACCATAATCAAATCCCTCCACTTGTGAGTACCCCTTCACAACCAGTCTGGCCTTGTACTTTTCAACACTGCCATCTGCACCGAATTTCTTCTTGAACACCCATTTGCATCCAATAGGTTTCCATCCTTCAGGAAAATGCACCAAGTCCCATGTTTTATTCTTTTCCAAAGAAGCCATCTCATCTTCCATGGCGTCCTTCGAGGAACCTGTATCTTTCATGCCCATAGCCTCTATCATAGTTCTAGGCTCATCAGTGTTAGTAAGCAAGGCAAAAGCACAACTAGAATCACGCAATGAATAACCAAACCTATCAAGTTGTTTCCTTGTTCGTGTAGACCTCCTCAAAGGCTAAGGTTGAGGTTCTGCTTCTTCTTGTGAGATTTTAGAGCTGCTAGAGCTCTCCTCATCATCAGGGCTCACAGGGTCTGTCGGTTCAGTCTTCTCAAGGGTAGAAGGAAACTGAACCACATCCTCTTTCTTTTTTGTTTCTTCTAGCTGTAGAACAACAACAGAAGGTGTTAACTCTCTAAAAATAACACTTCTGCTATACAACATTTTTTTAGCCATAGGATCCCAAAGCTTGTATCCTTTCACACCGACACCATAGCCAATGAAGATACACTTAATGACCTTGTTCTCCAATTTAGACCGTTTCTCCCTAGGTACATGTGCATATGCCTCACAACCAAAAACACGAAGATGTCTAATTCAAGGCTTATTACCAGACCACACATCCATAGGTGTCTTACCAACAAGAGATAATGTAGGAGACCTATTTACTAGGTAGCAAGCAGTGGCTACAACTTCAGCCCAAAACTTTTGTTCGAGGCTTGCTCCACTAAGCATACTCCTAGCCCTCTCCATTAGTGTCATGTTCATCCTCTCTACAACTCCATTTTGTTGTGCATTGTATGGAGTTGTCTTATGTCTTTCAATCCCTTACTCTTTACAGAACTTATCAAACTCTGTCGAACAAAACTCACCACCGTTATCAATTCTCAAACACTTAATCTTTTTACTAGTCTGATTCTCAACAAAAGATTTAAACTCTTTGAACCAACTAAAGACTTCAGTCTTGCTTTTGAGAAAATAAATCCATGTCCTTCTACTGTACTCATCTATGAAAGATATAAAATATACAGATTTGGAAATCGAAGGAACACTAATAGGACCAAACACATCAGAATGAATAAGATCCAATACACCAGAAGACTTGTGAGAACTAGAGTAAAACTAAACATGGTTTTGCTTTCCATATATACAATGTTCAAAAAATTCAAACTCAAGATCACAATCATTTAACCCCTCAACGATGTTTTTATTTTTCAGGGTTCTAAGACCCTTCTCACCAATGTGGCCAAATCTCATATGCCATAACATTATCTTTTCAGTAGGAAGCTTAACTTCCAAAGCATGAGCACCCTTGGGTACACAAGATGCACTACCATCAAAATTTGTTACAATAGATCTCTTCACTGCTTGTTCAGATGGTGGGGATGAAGTGACTGCATCTCTTTTCTTTGAGTCAAAAGAACTATTGCACTGTGAAGTGCATGCCTCCATCTGAAATAGAGTACCTCTCTGAGTACCCTTCGTAAGCACCATAGATCCTCTAGTCATCTTGCATCCATCCTTCGAAAAGACAACCTGCACACCTGCATCATTCAACATACTTATAAAAAGCAGGTTCGATGCCAAGCCTGGGATGTGCATAACCCCAGTGATCTCCTTCACTTGTCCATCAAGGAATCAGATTGAGACTCTTCCATGACCAACAATCTTCAGATGAGAATCGTCACCTAGGTACACTCCTCTACCATCGAACTCTTCATACTTCGTGAACCAGCTTTGATGCGAGGTCATGTGGAATGATGCACCAGAATCTATCAACCACACATCATCAGATGCATGGGTGGCCAGGGATGCGATGAAGGCATCACCATCATCTTGTGACTTGTCAAAATCTGAATATGGGGCATTCTTCTTCTTCTTTGTCTTTTCCTCTTTGCATTCCTTTCAGAAATGCCCAATTTTTCCACAGTTCCAACAGAGAGCCTTGGACTTTCCAGGAGATTTGGATCTCCCACGAGATTTGGATCTAACCTTCTCAACTTTCTTGTCCTTCTTTTTCCCTTTCTCCTTGGGTCTTCCACAAACCGCAAGAGCCTCTTTGGCTGCTTCAGAAGACTTTCTCCACATCTCTTCAGATAACAGCGAAGATACCACTTCATCCATTTTGAAAGTGGATGTGGTGATCCCAATAGCCATAACAAGATGGTCCCACGAGTCTGGCAAATAACAAAGCAATGTCAAACAATGATCCTCCTCCTCCATCTTCACACCAACAGATGTCAACTGTGCAACTAACATGTTGAAAGCATTCAGGTGATCTGCAATAGATCCTCCATCCTCCATCCTTAGAGAATATAACTTCCTTCTCAAAAAAAGCTTGTTCACCAAGGATTTGGCCTGATAAACATCTCCAAGCTTCTTCCAAAGGTTTTTCGTGGTCTTCTCCTCATGGACATTTAACAGGACAGAATCAACTAGATTGAGTCTTATGAGACCCTTAGCCTTTCGGTCTTTGAGATCCCAATCATCTTGTGCCATTGCGATTGGTTTTACACTTGATATGATTTCCCATAGGTCTCGATCAACAAGCATGTCTTCCATCTTAAGTTTCCATAACTCAAAATATGTGCCATTAAATTTCACCACCTCTAATCTTCTGGATGTGCCTGCCATCTCTTACCTGCAACAAGATTACAGAATACTCTGCACAAAGCTCCCACTCAACCTAAAATTAGCTCAAAAAACCCCTACCCAACAACTAGGACCAAGGTGATCAAGCTTTGATACCAACTAAAAGGAAGCTAGGTGTGCAAAAATCGCTTCCTACACTAATCTAATGAGGAGAGATGAGTGCAAATTCTTTTTAACTTTTACAATTACAAAATGTTTAACACAACAATGGAGATATTACAGCAATACAAAACACAAGAAAGTAAGAAAGAAGAAGAGAGAGACAAGATATAACATGGGGAAAACCTTTATCAAGTGAAAAACCCCACACTCCAAAACCTGCACAATGTATTATCAAAACTGTAATGGTTTACAATACAATTGCAATGCAAGCTCTTAGGAGTCTTTGGCACTCGTATCTGGAGACAATTCAACAGCATAATAGTGCCTGTCAATCACATACTATATCTCCTCTCAAAAGCACTTGTTTATATAGAAGATACAAGGTAAAAATGACTCTCTTGAGACAGGCGTCCAACTTGGCCTCATGGCCCAAAACCCATGCCTGGGGACACTTGTCCAACACTGTAGGATGTTCATGACACTTTTCATATCACCCCATTCCAAAGAGGTCACCTATTCCCAAGTTGGGTAATGACAGATGCTCTTACGACTGTCATAGAATCCATCATAACTGTCATATCTTACAGTTGTAAGAGAATTTGACATACACAGGCTAAAAATAGCATATTCTCTTACAACTTGTCATAACCCTCCTTGGGGCACCCAAAGATGCCTTCTTCCAAGATGCCTTGTGACACATGTCTTCACCTGTCATAGAATCTTCCATTTACGACTCTTACGCATCCTAGATTTGTCATAGGAATCTGTCATAACCGTTTCGGTCAATATTCCCTTACACACTATCCAAGATGCCGACACATGGAAAAATATTCCTACCACTAAGTGGGATGCATATCTCTTCATGTGAGGACAAATTTACATGTGGTCACCTTCCACGTAGGATGACACATCACCGTACCAAATCCCACAAGATGACAATAAGGATTTGCATCCTAATTACAATAATAGGCAATAAATACAATGAAATAATACAAGGAATTACCAAGGTTGAGACACCTTAATTCCCAACATGATGCTCTATGGGCTGATAGAATAACTTAAAGAGAGCAATTGGTATGTCTCCTTTCCAGTTGGTGTATGGAATTGATAGTGCAATACCTATTCCTTTGGAATTGTCAACACTTAATTTATAGAAGGCAAATGAAGATGGGCAATTCCAATCAACACTTGAAAAAAGGATAATGTATTTGAACAAATTTTGGAGGAACAGAGAGAAGTGGTTGTGGACAGAATCACCAGACATCAATAGGCAGTTAAGAAATTTTTTGACAAAAAGGCTAGGTAGAGAAATTTTGTAGTGGGAGACATTGTACTATTATGGGACAGAAGAAAATAACCAAACAGAGCACATAAGAAATTTGACTCTCTTAGGAAGGGACCTTTCATGATCAGACAAGTTATTGGAGAGAATGCCTTCTTGCTAGCATATCCTGATGGGACACCATTGCCTCTTTCCTACATTGGGCAAGATCTTAAGTTGTATAGTTGGTAACATTCCCAAGTCTTTCCTGTATCATAGTCTCTTTCCTTGTCTTTCTTTGTTTTGTTGTCATTTTTTGTGTGACTCTGTTGCCCCTAGAATAAGGTCGTGTGCCAAGTTTGTCTGGATTCTTTGCGTCCTGCTTAGTCCTTGTCCCTATTTAGAGCATGTTGTTACCTCATTTTTGAAATTTTACTAAAGCATTTATGTGTTAAGTCATTCACATTCTTTATTCACCATTATTCATACTTTGTTTCTAGGTTGTGCCTTCATACTTAGTCATTTTTTGCCCTGTTAGCAATTCCTTGTGTTCTTGAACCCCAGTTGGTAAGTTCAAAAGTTCATGAACTTCCCAATTCCCTGACTATTCATAAAACTTGTGTCATAAAGTTTGTCTCGTCAATCTTGTGTTGCTTTGTTAAAAGAAGTCTTCGTCGCCAGAGGGTCAAAAGTTCTTTGAACTTCCAAACCTTCAGTCTTTTGGTTCAAAGGTTCTCAAAATCTCTGACTTCCCAACTGAACGTGCATATTACTCCCACAGTGTCTCCTTCTGAGTTGGCAATAAGTACGAAGAGGTGACACCTGTCACCACATATTAAATTTGGAATGTGTGCAAAGGCATGGGCACACTTTTCAGAGGGAAATAGAGGGGGATATTACAAATTTTAAAGTACGACACGCCATCAATTATAAATGAAAATTTATGAGGGAATTAATGCAATATGATATGAGACCTGGATAAATTGGTCACCCTAGGAAGGAAAGTTTCATAATACCATGAAGGAGATACACTGCAGAGAGCTACCAGTTCAGCCACTCATGAAGAACTCATAGGATTCCTCACATACAAGTTAGCCCAATCAGCTTTCTCTTTCATTTCTTTCTCTTTTGCTATGGAAGCATAATTATTTACTGGTTGAGAAAAATAATATCTCTTTCATGAATCTGTATAATATTTCCCCTGTGAATATACTGTGGACCTCTTCTGTCTCCTTGAATGTTTCAGAGTCTTTTGTTTTGTGGATTCTCAAATTGATCAAGATGAAATATAAGTTTCAAGGGGCTCCATTAGTTCCCGTGGTTGAAAATGGTCTGTCAAGTGTGAGAGATATGGAGCTTGGTCATATAGACTTGGAGGATTTTTGGAAGAGAATGCATCCGGAAGCCAAGACTTCTATTGCTAAGATAATTGTAAGTAGTGGTTTGGATCAAGCTGGAGGCTTTCCACTTGTTGTGCCTTGAAACTGGTTGATTATGAGAAATTTGTTGATGTTTATGTCTCTTTTGGTTGGGGATTTTACCATGAAAAGAGGGATTGGTGTCAAAGCCACATTGCCAAGAGCTGGTTGTAAGTGGAGAAGAAAGGGAAGTCTAGGCTCCCTACTCACCTAAAAAGAGGCCATTTTAAAGAAGAGATTTCTTATATGATCAACTTGCTGCATCATGTGGTTGGAAGTGTAGAATCTGACTCTTTTGAGTATTGGATGTGTTAGTTTATTCTACTCATTTGTGGCGACCATCACATAGATTAGGCAAAACTGATAAGTGAAAGCATGCATGAGCAGTTGGTAAATTTTTCGTAGAAGGTGAGTTTTCATATGTGCTCCCTATTGGTGTATGTGTTGGCTAATAGAGAGATTGTCTAGCTGGGTTGAAAAGCCCAAAGTTCTCCCACCCCAAATACACCTGTGTATCAATTGTTTCCACAATTGCAAAGAAGTGTTGGAATGAAAGATTTTCGTAGGGTGATCAACACTTTCTTCATGTTGATTGCTAAGACAATCGAAGGTACCTTAGAGCGGAGGTTTTCTCTAGAAGTGCCTTCCCTGGTGATGAAATTTGGAGGCTTTTATATTTAGTTTGACTGCTTTTCTTTCTTGAGGATAGGGGGTTATGAAAATGCCCCATTAAAATTACCAAGGTGCCCATCTAATTTTATTATGTTTTTAGAGGTTTTTTGTCAAATGGCAATTGTGAATACCAAGTATCATGCCATAAAAAAGAAGGGATATTCATTCCCTATGACTCTTTCATTCTATTCATGTAAAAGCAATGATAGCACAAAGAGTGTAAATAAGTTGCTGGCATAATATAATTTTCACAGGTTACCTACACAGACAACATTTGATATCAAAAATTTTGTAAAGAGAAATATTCATGGAGGAGGTTCGTATTCGCATAAATCTCAACTTGAGGATTTCTGGGAGGATTACTTAGATGAGAGAAGTATAAAGGAGAAGCTGGATGTGGTTAACCATTGACCAATTCTAAGCTTTCAACTTGCGACTACAAGTCCCTGAGATAATAGAAGACAATTTAGACATATTGGATGAAGGGCATCATAATACCTCTCTGCAGCCTCTGCCTCTAGTGTGATGGTCTAAAAAGGAGACCACTAATGTAATGTTTCATTCTTTTCATGTGCTTAGGAGAACTAAAAAATGGTTGAATGGAAAAATTAGAGAACAGGTTGGTTCTGTAGCCCCCAAGGAATCATCTACTCGAGAACAAAATAAGTCCCAAGCTACTCACACTCCCAAGAGTTCATCGAGTTTGGACCCAACTCTTCATAGAGTTATCTCACAATCGAGTGGAGATGGTGAACAACCTAAGGATATCAGGAAGTTAAAGACAACATGTGAGTAGGATGGTCACCCTATGATAATAGATAACAGATTGGTTGCTTTGCAACCGCAAGCAGACCATGTGCCCCCTTTAAATCCCTAATGATAGTGAATCTTTGATTTTTAATTAGCTTGGAGAAGATAATATGCTTCAGTCTCTATTTGGTAATCCAGTTTCTCCCAGCTTGAGTAATCCTCTGGAGCACAATTCCTCTCTTGTGCATTTGGATGGTGTAATATCGAATATTGTTGTGATTGCTAATGCTCCTTCTTCCTCCCCTACATGGTTGAGGAAAGCTATGGAGAAAAAGAAAAGATATACTCCTATGGTGGACACCAATATTAACACTGTGGCTAAGCTCTTGCAAGAAACGCCCAAGCCAAAACGGGCTAGAAGAATGTCAAGGATGGTTGCAGACCCTTCCACAGGGCACCACATCTTGGAGATTGTTGACCTAGTGTGCGACAAGAACGAGGATGAAGTAACTGAAGCTGAATTTAACTTAAGTCGAGTTGATATGGGACCCTCAACTATGGAGGGAGAAATTTACCATGCTAAATTCTCAGTCAACACGCTAGTGAAGAGAATTAAGAAAGAACAACAAGAAAATGCTAAGTTGCAAGCACAAGTAAATTCTTTAACTCTGTTTATTCAGTCCATTTTGAAAATTACTGCCCAACCAGTTGGAGAATTGCCTGATATAAGTGTAGATGGCCCAGATCCTAATCTCTTGTGGGAAATTAAACCGTCACAAGCTCTGAGTGGTGTTGTAGAGCAATGGATTGAAAAGGTAACTTTGGATGGCATTATCTACATAGAAGAATCAGTTAAGTTATTTAATTCTATTTCCAGCAAGAGAGAAGCATTGGTGACTGATTTTCAGAATGTTAGAAAAGATAATAGCAACCTTTCCCTGGTCTCCAAAGAAGTACAAGATATGACTGGCATATTGTCAACATCCTTGTGGCTGAGAAGATTTTGAATGATCTCAAGGAAATGGACTCTGTTGTGTCGACAGAAATTCTTGAATGGAAGATGTCTATATTAGGAGTGGTTGAAGATGAAATGAGAAGCACCCAGCTCGCTATTACACAAATCTAAGAGACCTCAAAAGCAACTTTGCAATCCTGGAGATAGAATCTATTAGTGATGATGAAGATAAGCTACTTGAAATTAAGGAAATTAAGCAAAATTTCAAGAAGATGGTGATTGAAGAAATGGTATCTTATGATATTATCACTAGTGAATTACTTGGAAAACTTGGGAGAATAGCTAGTTATATCAAATCATTCAAAAATGAAATGGATAATATGCATAAAAGAGTGGTTGATGCTGACAAGGTGATAAACAAAAAGAAGCTTTGAGTCAATATGACCAGTAGTCCAAGCAGCGTGGCATTGTCCCCAATCATTAACAGGTATCGGGCATATAAGGCGAAGCTAAGAGCAGAAGCAAGTCAAGCGACGCAAGTGGATGTAGGTACCAAAGATGGACAAGCTAAGGAGAAGGAAGCGACGCAAAAAGAAACTGTTGTGGATGTCGACATGGCAATTATTAATTAATGACTTTTCTAATGCTTTAGTAATTTTCATTTGTTGCACAAAAACTATTGTCTCTAGAGAGCTCTTTATTTTAATTATGTTTATTTTAAAGACTTCTTGAAATTGGCTATCCTCAAGTTGTTATTTTAAAAGGCAGTTATTGGTGACAAGGCTATAAATTCAATGAGCTTGCCGATGTTAAGGATCTTTGGCAAACTTTGTTTTAGTTGGAGATCAATTTTGGTGTGTTACTTTTCTATTCAATAACTTTGATATATGAATTGAGATCAATACATTGGAGTTCGGTTATCATAGACTTTGTGTTATCATTATTTGAGTATTTATTCTTCCTATGTTGAATATACTGTTGGTGGTTGGTTATTAATTTAGTATTGAAGTGATTAAGTGTTCTAAATTCTTGCTCACTGCTATCAATATTTATCTTTCAGTGAATGGTTTATGGCGGTGATTGGATAACATATGGTGTAATTCTTTATTATTTGATTGAAGTTACTATTGTTGAAGTCTTTGTACTTCTTTTGAATTCAGTTGATATTGAGATATGCTACCTTTTATGCTTTGTGGTTAAAAGCACCACCTTTTATTTGCTTTTTGGTTAAAAGTAATCTAATTTTTCATTCATTGAATATCATGGGAAGGTAGTTGCACCTTGTTAAACAAGTAGAGAATCATTGTAAAACATTGATATAATTGATTCAACTATTGGTACATTTCTCACTTGTGTGGGTGTGAGAATATAGAGTTAAGTGGAAAAAATTGTAAACCAACATCGGGACAACAAGCTTCAGATTCAGCAAGATAAAGATGGACTATTTGATTGGACCCATAAGATAAAGATATATGATAATCAAAAGAACTACAAACATTTTTGGACTACTTTTTGGCTCCATTGTATCAAGCCATTACAAATACTCCAATTTCTAGATTGCCTGAGTCTTGTAGAAATTACATTCAATTGGGAAAAGAAATATAATTGGTTGGCTGGTACTTCATGGAGGTATATATTGTCCTAAGATTTTATGGATCAGGAGTAGAGCCCCAAAAAATTCTAATACATGTGACAGAGAGGGTTTTTGCATTGGAATACATACTACAGATGGACAATACAGATCAATTGTACTTTGTTAGTCAGCAAAAGAAAAGCATATTTCCTTCCTTACCTTTTTCATGTGGAGGGTTCATATTCAAGAGAAAAGCATTCACTATGGCACATCAAATTTTACAATTTTTAAATTTGATGTTGACTCTTACTGGTAGTATGACCCATGTGACGTGATTAAAGCAAGGCTTGTGGCCAATAAAAACACTTCAACTAGAATTCAACATGAAAGTAAACCCCTACTAAAAATGTTGAGAAACAAGAATTCTTGGGATGAGGTCAAAAAGTCATGGAAGAAACTATTGCTCAAAGAGGTATTACTTTTGAAATATTGTCATTAGAAATAATGGGATTGCATCCAATTCCACAAACACAGAGAGAGGCAAAGGTAGCAATCAAGAGATACAACAATTTCTATACAAGAGTTGCTCAAACATCTATGTCTACAAAAATTCCAAAGACTCTAAGAGAAGCTTGTATAGAGGAACAGTGATCACAATAAAAAAATTAATACCTTTTGGTCTATAAGGAAGGATCTCAGTGATCCAAAAGCTACTGCAAAGTTCGAAGAAATCTCAGAAGATCGAGAGTTCAGCAAATTGTGGGATACAAAGCATCCCTTTGAAGCAACTAATGTTGAAAGTGATGAGGAGGAGAAATCCCAACCTGTAGATCTTAGTGCCTATGCATTTAACCCTCGTATGAGTGAGACCACAAGAGAAACATATACTACAGGGGCATCAATAGCCCAAAGATTGGGTTATGAAGGTGGTGGTTTGGGGCCCACAAGACAAGGCATTTGGATGGTACCAGAGGTAAACCTTAGAAAACCTATTGAGTCTTCGAGGCATTGGAGCTGATGAACAAGCCAAAGGGCATACACATATAGATAATGAGATTAGTTTTATTCTAGCTTTAAATCCTCAAAGTGAGATACAATCACAAACAATAGCACAAGGGTCCTTTGATCTACAAGTTTCTCATTTTTCCCTGCAGGAGACGGTGGACATTTTAGTGCTACTAGTGACAAATTTGGTGATGGTACAGGTAATAGTAGTAGTAGTGGTCAACAAGATCTGCAACAACAAACTCAAAAGAGGCAAACAATAACATTAGATGATACTATAGACAAACTTAGAGAACAAGGCATTGTGAAGAATAAGAGGCAAAAGATTATGAGAGGTTTTGATTCCACATCCACATCAAAGGAATTGTTTCCAAAAGGCACCCCCCTCCTATCGTTATTGTGACAGGGAAAGGAATGGGTAATCCTCGGCCTCAATTAATTAGAGATGCCCCCAACACTACAACTACTTCTTCGCCATTCAAAGTTATGTCAATAGTCACAGATTTTGATTACAAAGATGAGTTTGAAAAGAAAGCAGAAATATCTAAAAGACATAAGAAGCAAGTGCTAGAGATAGAGACTATTGCAACTTTAGAGCCTGCAAAAACCAGGGTATTGCCTACATTTGACCCAGAAACTGAAAAAATGGATTACATGATTTCTGTGCCCAAAGTTCAAGATAAATGACAGGATCAGATGCAATGCTCTGACTATGAGGTGAGCACCCTCCAAGTGGATTTTTCTAGAATGAAAAATTCTAACGAAGTTAATGTATCAAAAAGGAACAACGAAGTGGTGTACACATCATTGCTAAAGCAAGAGAGAGAAAAAAAGGTATGGTTGTTTATAATTTCCTGGTAACCTTGTTTAATATATTATCTAAAAGTCAGAGTTGTAATATAGATAGGTTCCAGCAACAGAAGGAAAATATATTTAGTGATGTTGTTTCCATTAATATTGATCATTTTCATTTGACTTTGTGATTAACATAACAGGTTACAGACTCAAATAGAAAAGTTACAAGCAGACATAGCAAATGAGAGAGCCAAGAGGAAAGTAGCAGAGAGCATGACCAAAGAATTAGAGAAAAGGATTAAAAACTATATCTCTACATCTACAAGTAAAGTGAATAAATAGACAGAGGTGGAAGTGAATGAACTAAAGAAATGGTTAAATGAAAGTATAAATAATTATGATAATGAAAAAGCTAATTCAGGAAAATTACAACAATCCCTGAATGGGGTCAAGTTTCAACTGCACAGGAAGCAAAAAAAGCAGGACAACTGTGGGAAGAAAATGAGGAGAAAGAGAAAAAAACTCTAAAAATTTGCAGATAAAACTAAGGAATGCAAAAAATGAAATAAAATCCTCCCAAAACAAAGTATCTGAATTTTATAGAAACACAATGGTTTATATAAAACATAACATTTGAGAGAAAATAATGAAGAGGATTGATGATTTGTCAAAATTGTTTAAATACACTGATGATCTACTATTTTGTAGTAATACAATCAAACAATACATTGCTGAAAATGGAGACATGACAACTTCAAGATAGTCAGATGCAAGCCAAATTTTGCAATCAATCTACAAAACTAGTGACAAAGAATTGGAATCCAAAAGAATTTTGAACCGTATTGATGCCACAATAAAGGCCTCATCTATCATTCAAAATGTACGAAGCTGGAAGAAGCACAGGTACTTTTGGAGCAAGCTGCAATATTGACAAAGAGGTTGCAAACAAAGGAAGAATAATTGAAAAAGCTTGGTTTGTCAATGGCTTTTGACCCATCATGTACTGATACATTGGAAAGGTTTCTTTCAAAAAGAAGATGTAGGATAAAATGAAGTTGGATAAGGACCAATTTCCTCAAAAGCTTGATGAGGCAAACTTTTTGAATTCTATCAAACCATTGATAACCTTGGATGCAATTTTGATTGATACATTCAAGTCAAGTACCAATATCAATTATAGATTGTCAATACACTTACAACTCAATTACCATGAGTTGAGACAAATTATTGCACTTCCATCAGATGAAGAGTGGAGCACACTACAAAAGCTGATAAAATGATTTAGTAATATGTGTTGCCAACATAGCATTATGCAGAGATGGTTTTGAGCAAGTTATTGTACATTGTAAATGTAATATTTCTATGTATTCCATTTGAAAATTAATATAAGACTGAAATCCATTTATGTGTTCAAATTATCTGTATTATTTAATTGCCTACTTCAGGAAAACCTCGGTTTCTACATACACATTAAATATTGCTAATGTTTTATATTAATATGCTATTGTTGTTGATTACTATGTATTTAGTTGAATTCTTGTAAAAATTATCAGTATCACACAATAATAATATGCAGTTATTAATTTTTTAAATCGAAAATGAAAAATTTACATTAGTGATAGAAAAATAAAATTTCATCAACAATATTTTGGGGTTTGGAACATGAAATATAGTATAAATACCTAGTAACTACTAAATCCCTTCAAATTGCCAAATCATCTCCTGATTCTACTCCCTCTGATCATGATATCCAGTGTCATCCTGATCATGTTCTTCATTTTCTTCTATCTCCATATCTCCACTTAATAGCATCTCATCAACACCACTACCACTACATGTGTTATTCATTGTGTCACTGATGCAGAGGCTCTAGATGGATGGATGACTCTTCAATAGGTCTTTCAAATCAGGAAACATGGAGGGAATTCTACTTCACCAAAAACTAGACTTTTGTGGCCTTCAAGTCCTAAGCCCAGGGCCCACTATAGGATATGTCACAAGATGGGTTGTTTTCTAGAGGGTAGTCATGTCAAGTGTTTCAAGACAACATATACAACCTTCCAAAACCAATGTTTAGAGTCTTGCTCACAGAGAAAGGGTACTTGCTTCATAAAGCTCCTGTATTCCTAGTAGTCTTGTTTTAGGGAATAGTGGCAAATAACTTTTTACAGATGTCTTCTTTTCACAAATCATGACCAGTTTAGGATACCCTTTTGGGAGACTCACAAACTATGTCAAAATGAATATGGTGTCATTTGGAACATGTGGCTTAAAATCAGATTGGTAATGTTGACAGAGCCCCAATTAGCCCTATTTTTCAAAGAGACCACCCTCAAACAACTTCACAAAACTAAAAAAATCATCGAAACATGTTTGTTACATGGAAAAATAAGAGTTTCAATAGGTTTGGGGTTCTCCACTCTAATTGTATGGGTTTTTTCTACTGTTGTTCCTCAACAGAGACCTAACACATGGTTTTGTTAGGTTTCAACTTGACAAACTTAGTCAAAACTCGTTCCCTACCTTGAAGACCTTTACAACCTACAAGAACATTTGGAAACAAGTCCATTCCACTGATTCTATGGAGAGAGGATCAGTGGAATGGCAGAAATGCTCATCGTTTTCTTCAAAAACCCTATATCAAGGTTTAAGACCCCTTCTCATAAATTTGACTCTAACTTCCTTAAAACACAATGATAAATACTCAAACTAAATGTAAATGAAACTTAATTCAACACTCTATCATTCCATCATACTATGCACTCATGATTGTACCGTACAGATGAAATATTCTGCAAAAATAGTGGGAAAAATGCAAGAAAATGACAGGAAACTGAGTTTATTCTTCACTTTCTCTTTCAAAACTTCTTCTTCATACCCTGCACGATGAGTGAGAGGCATTCATACATGTTTACATCATTCTCAAGTAGTTTGGGGTTGATTGGCAACTAAAAACTAACTCTGCAACCTCCAAACTGATCATTTCTCACCTGTATACTAATGTATTGTTATCTTATTTCATATGATTGGATTAAGCCATACTTAAATCCTTGGTCTTGGTCACAAGGAGACCTTATTACATTTCAAATCAACCAAAACATAGCAAGAAAAAGACTCTTGATAGGCGTCTTGGACCTATAGGTGCCCCTGCACCATGCTCCCAGGGAGAGAAGAATCTCAAGTCCCTCTTGAGATGAGGTCTTCAAGAGATACCCCATGCTGTTTGATATCATTCTTAGACATCCAGGTGGCATCTTTTATAGGTAGGTCTTGCCATTTGATGAGGTACTCTTTATAGGTCTTGCACCTAGTCTTCTTCACCTCCTTTGTATCTAGGATACACTCAAGCTTCATGGGTTGGCTAGGTGGCAACTCCTTCACCCAATCATCATCCTCTTTTGCTATGATACATGCATCAAAATCAGCATTCACAGAGCCTTTGTATGGGTACAAATCAAATACATCAAAAATAGGAGAGATGGCTACCCTAGGGGGTAACTCAATCTCATAAGCATTCTGCCCAAATTTATGGACCACCCTGCAAGGTCCTATCTTCTTCATCATGAGTTTGGTATATTTTCCTTTAGGAAGCCTTTCTTTCTTCATATGTGCTAATACCAAGTCACCAACCTTGAATTGAAGGTCTCTCTTCTTCAAATCTGCTTTCTCTTTGTACTTGTCTACACTTTTTTGAAGAGTTTCTCTTACTTGTTGATCTATGTCCCTGATTGCAATAGCAAAGTCTTCCCCTTGAGCACTTCTCCTATCAATCCCTTGCAGATCTCTCAATTCATACACACCTCTAGGATGCATTCCATAAACCACCGCAAAAGGACTCTTTCCAATACTCCTATTCATGGAGTCATTATATGCAAACTCTGCCTAGGGTAAAATTAGATCCAAAGCCTATCCATGCTCCTTTGTTAGACACCTCAGGAGGTTTCCCAATGACCTATTTACCACTTTAGTTTGCCCATCCATTTGGGGATGGTATGCAAAGTGATATGACACCTTTGTGCCTAGTTTCTTCCACAAGGTCCTCCAAAAATGACCTATGAACTTGGAATCCCTATTAGAGACAATATTCAAAGGCAAACCATGTATTCTCACTATCTCCTTAAAGAACAAGCTTGCAATATGAGATGCATCATTGGTGGGTTTACAAGGAAGAAAGTGTGCCATCTTACTAAACTGGTCAACAACCACGAAAACACTATCAAAACCCCTTTGTGTTCTAGGCAGCCCCAACACAAAATCCATACTTACACTCTCCCAAGGCATATTGGGAATGGGAAGTGGTTGATAAAGTCCTACATTAGATGAAGTTCCTTTGGCTCTTTGACATATAGTGCACCCCTCAACATATCTCCTTACATCCATTTGCATTTTTGGCCAATAGTAGAATCTCCTAACCTAATCCAAAGTCTTGTCAGGTCCAAAATGACCTCCAAGACTCCCACTATGCTTCTCCTTTATAAGATTCTCTCTCATTGAGCATCTAGGCACACATAATTGACTCCCCTTGAAAATCAAACCATTCTGAAGTAAAAAATTAGAGTATTCACTGTGGAAAGTGTTCAAAAACTTATTGAAAACCTTGTAAATCTCCTTAAAGTCTGCATCATCATGGTACATGTCTTTGAGTGCATCTATCCCCATGCTTTGAAGTTGTATTTCCTACACCACAAGTGCCCTCCTACTAAGTGCATCTACCACCTTATTGGCTTGGCCTTTCTTATATTTTATTGTGAAGGTATATGCTTGTAGAAACTCAACCCACCTCATGTGTCTATGATTGAGTTTATCCTGCCCATTCAAGAAATTTAGAGCATGATTGTCAGTAAAAACAACAAATTCCTTGGGTAATAAGTAGTGCCTCCATTTCTTAAGTGCTTGAACCATAGCATATAATTCCAAATCATATGATGAATACTTCCTCTTTGCTTCATTGAGCCTTTCACTAAAAAATGCAACAGGTCTACCTTCTTGGCTTAAAACAGCCCCTATTGCTTGGTTGCTAGCATCACACTCAATGATAAAAACTTTATCAAAATTGGGGAGCACAAGTATAGGTTGTTGGGCTACTCTTTTCTTCAAATATTCAAACCCTTTATCAGCTTCATTAGTCTAAGAAAACTTATCCTTATTACCTCCTTTGATGGTGTCAAGGATTGGTGCACATATGTGGCTGAAGTTCTTTATGAATTTTCTATAAAAGCTTGCAAGTCCATGGAACCTCCTCACATCTCCCACTGATCTTGGGGTTGGCCCACTCAGAATGGCATCCACCTTTGAAGGATCCATCTTCAAACTTCCCTTGGAAATGACAAATCCAAGGTACACTAACTCTTCTTTCATGAAATCACACTTTTCCAAGTTTATCATCAATTTCTCCTCATGTAGCCTCCTTAGTACCATGTCAAGGTGCCTCAAATGTTCTTCTTTAGACCAGCTAGAAACAAGAATGTCATCTAGATAAACCACAACAAACTTTCCAATGAAAGGTTTCAATACCTCATTCATTAGGCGCATGAAAGTACTAGGTGCATTGGATAACCCAAAGGGCATCACCAACCATTCATAGAGGCCCTCATTGGTCTTAAAAGTTGTCTTCCATTCATCTCCCTATCTAATCCTTATCTGATGGTAACCACTTTTCAAATCAATCTTTGAGAAGTAACATGCTCCTCCCAAACAGTCCATGAGATCTTTCCTAGGCATAGGGAATCTATACCTGATTGTTATCCTGTTGATGGCTCTAGAATCAGTGCAAAGCCTCCATTTTCCATCCTTCTTGGGTGCTAGGACAGTAGGTACAGCACATGGGCTCAAGCTCTTCCTCACTAGGCCTTTGTCTAACAATTCCTGCACTTGTTTTGCAATCTCCTCATTTTGGGCTGGTGTCATCTTGTAGGCAGCCTTATTGGGTAGTGTGGCTCTTGGAATTAGGTCTATGTGGTGATTTATATCTCTGATTGGAGGCAGGGAGATGGTAATTCTTCTACAACAATGCCCCTATACTTCTCTACCAAGCTTTGAACTTCACTAGGTATGGATTCTCCTTTGGTTTTGGGTAAATCTGATTTGTCTTTTGGCTTCACAATCAAAGCAAATCCTAGGCCCCCTTCTTCTTTCAAGGTCTGCAAAAAATCCTTTTCTCCTACCACCATGACACTAGAACCCACTTGTTTATCTATTCCTTCATCTGGTAAAGGATTCAAGGTAAAAGACTCACCATTATTTGTGATAGTATAGGTGTTTTTCTGCCCATCATGTTGTGCATTGAGATCATACTGCCATGGACGTCCTAGAAGTAGATGGCAAGCATCCATGGGGATCACATCACATAGGACTCTATCCCTATACCCCCCAATTTGAAATTCTACCCAAGTTTGCTCATTTACAAGCACTTGCTGACCCTTATTCAACCAAGACACCTTATAAGGGTTAGAATGAGGGATCCTCTTCAATCCTAACTTCTCAACTATTTCTAATGAGACCAAGTTATCTGTGGATCCTGAATCAACTATGACTTTACATACCTTTCCACCAGATTTACAAGAAGTTCTGAAAAGTGACTTCCTTTGTGGTGGCTCCTTGGTACTTGGCACCTTCAAGAGAGTTCTCCTCATCATTAGGCTCTCTCCATACTCTAGATCTACAGGCTTAGGTGGTGTGTTGACACTTTGACAATCCTCTTCTTGTACTAGCTGACTTCTCCTTTCTCCTCCATGAGAACTAGAGCCTTGTTTCTCTAGGCATTTGAAGGCTGGGTGTCCTACTTGGTTGCAGTTATAGCATCTGCCTGTGAAGGTGTTAGAACCTCTTCCTGGGCCACCAAATCTTCCTCTCCCATTTGGTCTTCTTCCTCTAAAACTTCCTCTACTACTTGAGTCTCCACTTTGCTCATTGTGGTTAGACTCCTCTTGTTGTTTCTGGGACTGATTTCTGCCACCAAAACTGCCTCTTCCTCTAAAATTTCTGCCTCTACCCCTTCCTTGCTGCTCATGCCTTCTCTTAACTTCTCCTCTGCCTTACATGCCACTTGGAAGTACTCCTCCACTGTCTTAGGGGTCACTAGGCTCATCTCATCTTGGATTGTAAACCTTAGGCCATTCAAATACCTGGTCACTCTCTCCTTTTCATTCTCCACATGGCCACACCTCATACTAAGTTTGTGAAACTCCTCAGTATAGGTTGCCACATCCATGTCCTTTTGCTTCAAGTTCTACAACCTCCTAAACACTTGCACCTCATGATCTATAGGACAAAATTGTGTCTTCAATTTGCTTACCATTCTTTCCCATGAAATCACCATGTTTTTACCCTCTTTCACTCTCTCTCCTTGGTAGTAATTCCACCAAGTCAGAGCAGCCCCATTCAACTTGGTCTTGGCAAACTTAACCTTTTTGTTATCTGCCATCTCCTTGTATTCAAAATAGTTGTTCAAGGCATCCACCCACTCCAGTAATGCCTCAGCATTCATTTTTCCCCCATACATTGGTATGTTTATCTTCACTTCAATGGCTTCTGCTTTTATGGTTTTCAAGGCTCCAATGAACCTTCTCTCTTTAGGAGGCATCTCTTCTTCAAGATAGTCTTCCTCTCCATCCTCTTCCTCCTCTACTAAGGTACTCTCTTCCTCAATGGTCATTCTCTTCTTCTCTAAGCCTCTACCTTCTCTCTCAAGGCCTTCAACTCCCTTACAACTACAGACCCACCTTTTGGAGGCATTGTCACACACCTCACTCACAATTTCTCTTCACAACTTTCCCAATCAGACCTTCTTCTAATACCACTCTGATGCAGAGGCTCTAGATGGATGGATGACTCTTCAATAGGTCTTTCAAATTAGAAAACATGGAGGGAATTCTACTTCACCAAAAACCAAACTTTTGAGGCCTTTAAGTCCTAAGCCAAGGGCCCACTATAGGATATGTCACAAGATGGGTTGTTTTCTAGAGGGTAGTCATGTCAAGTGTTTCAAGACAACATATACAACCTTCCCAAACCAATGCTTAGATTCTTGCTCATAGAGAAAGGGTACTTGCTTCATAAAGCTCCTATATTCCTAGTAGTCCTGTTTTAGGGAACAATGGCAAATAACTTTTTACAGATGCCTTCTTTTCACAAATCATGACTAGTTTAGGATACCCTTTTGGGAGACTCACAACATATGTCAAAATGAATATGGTGTCCTTTGGCACATGTGGCTTAAAATTAGACTGGTAATGCTAACAGAGCCCCAATTAGCCCTATTTTTCAAAGAGACCACCCTCAAACAACTTCACAAAACTGACAAAATCATTGGAACATGTTTGTTACATGGAAAAACAAGAGTTTCAATAGGTTTGGGGTTCTTCACTCTAATTGTATGGGTTTTTGCTACTGTTGTTCCTCAACAGAGACCTAACACATGGTTTTGTTAGGTTTCGACTTGACAAACTCAGTCAAAACTCGTTCCCTGCCTTGAAGACCTTTACAACCTGCAAGAACATCTAGAAACAAGTCCATTCCACTGATTCTATGGAGAGAGGATCAGTGGAATGGCAGAAATGCTCATCGTTTTCTTCAAAAACTCTAGATCAGGGTTTAAGACCCCTTCTCAGAAATTTGACTCTAACTTCCTTAAAACACAATGATAAATACTCAAACTAAATGCAAATGAAACTTAATTCAACACTCTATCATTCCATCATACTATGCACTCATGAATGTACTGTACAGATGAAATATTCTACAAAAATAGTGGGAAAAATGCAATAAAATGACAGGAAACTGAGTTTATTCTTCACTTTCTCTTTCAAAACTTCTTCTTCATGCCCTGCACAATGAGTGAGAGGCATTTATACATGTTTACATCATTCTCAAGTAGTTTGGGGTCAATTGGCAACTGAAAACTAAATCTGCAACCTCCAAACTGATCTTTTGTCACTTGTATACTAATGTATTGTTATCTTATTTCATATGATTGGATTAAGCCATACTTAAATCCTTGGTCTTGGTCACAAGGAGACCTTATTACATTTCAAATCAACCAAAACATAGCAAGAAAAAGACTCTTGATAGGCCTCTTGGACCGATAGGTGCCCCTGCACCAGTCACTGTCATATGTGCTATTATTGTTTGAATTGTTGCACAACCCTCTTCTTTCACATAAGGACCTTCAGATTGGGAGTGCCCTTTCAAAAGGAAAACTTTGGATATCATGTCTAGTTGAATACATTCTCAAACAATTTTCCAAATTCTTGTCAAGTTTGTTTCTTATCTTTGATTTCAAGAACCTCAATGCACTGAAAACTCTCTCATCCTCCACCGACCCCAATATCATGGTTTGACATAAATCACCAAGTTTGAAATATTTTGATAATGAATCACGCAATATTTCACTCTAACTTAAGGCTGCCCAAAGCTTTGTTATCGATCCATCTTGGTAGGGAGCCTCCATGAGTTTAAACTATTCCTTCATTGATGCTGCAAAATGAGTTGATTGCTTTGTAAGCTTATATTAATTTATAATTCCTTCTATTTGGTGTCCATTGAATTCTATACTTTTGCAAAAATGATTCATTAAGGTCTTATCTTGTTATGAAAATCACTTGGCTGACAGTTGACCCAATATTGAGGATACACTACAGACATGGCTTCATACAGTTCATCGCGAGGAAATCGATCTCTAATCTCTGAGGAAAGAGATTTTGCAATATCCTTCAAAGTAGTACTTACAGAATTAACAATCTTGTCAAAAGCTTCCCTTGTAACAGGTTCCTCTCTAATAGTGTGTCTGACCTTGTTAAAATAATGCATTGGTATCTCATATCCCTTTACAGAGACACATAACTTCCCACTTTCATTAATCTATAAAAAATTAGCAAGATTGGTCACATTTGTTATTAAGTGTCAGATGCTAAATTTTGGACTTATGAAAGATTGGTCTGATAGATATAGATTATCGAGCGTCATGCATATTATTCTACGTAGTCTAGTATATTCTGAAATATACATAGTTCTTTCTTGGGCTTTTTTCACAAGCATGTTCATTTCCTCCAGCATGGGAAGAATACCAGCTAAAATGAGGAGTGCCTCTATGTCACTTAACATATGTAAGAGGTCAGGAGCCCTGTCAACTGTGAAGCGATGTTTGTACATTACTCTAATCAAGGATTGATATTTTTTAAAACTCTTTTCGCTGGTTCATGCAAGGAGATCCATCTGGTATCAACATCTTTAAGAAGCTTGTTTCCTATAGTTATTCCCTCAGCAAAATTTTGAAATTCCAAAAACCATTTGGGACTTCGGCAGAAGTATGAGTAGAGCTCACGGACTAGATCTTCAACTTTTGATACTACATGAAACTTGCTCACCATTTTAAATGCTAAATTTATTATGTGGGTCATGCAGTGAATGCCAATCATGTATGGTGAATAGAAATTTGTAGCTTTACACACAGACTATTCCTATGACCTTGCATTACTAAAGCTCCATCAGCCCCTACACACACCAACTTTCTAGCAATTGTGCATTCATCCATACCTCCAATTTTATTCAAAGATTTCTTAAATAGCTCTAATAGATTTTGTGATGTTGCATTCTCCTTCATTTTATAAACAGAGAGTAGATGAGGTTGGCAAACATGATTTGCCACAGTATACACATGCATACATAACCAAGAAGTATTATCTATTGTTGTAACTTCATCTAGGGATAATGCAATAAAAATTAACTCTTTTATTTTTTCCTGTAAATCATGTTTTTCTACCTCAGCAAGACAACTTGCCCATTCACATCCATTATTTATTAACCAATGTGTGTTAGGAAAGTTAGGAACATCTATAAAAGATAATAAACTATTATATTTTGGGTAGTCTGTCATAGGATGCCCTCAGGTCAAAATATGAAAAACAACACCCAACTGAACACTTTTTGCTATTTGTAGTTCTCCCATCATCTTTCGAAATTGAACTTCAATTGAACCTCCACCTACATGAATCTTTGTCTTTCTTTGCATATGTGCATCATATTCGAGGGCATTCTTTACATGAAGACATTCTTCCTTTGTTTTCCATCCTATCACTGATTTTTCCTGTCTATCTATGATTTGTTTTTCATAAACTTTACCAATATATTTTTCTATGGTGTCAAGTTTTAGCTACAACCTCTTGTCCCTACAATATTTCCATCTGCAAATCATACACTTGCATTCTGTGGGAGGTTCATCTTTGTTTGCATTCTCCATCGGTTCAATGAATGGGTACTTTGACACCCAATCAATCTGAAAATTCCTTGACATATCCCACTCACGCCATGTTTTTTATTTGTTTTTTTCCCCCTTGCGTGCACTTGCAGAATCTTCATCTTCATTGACTTCTATAACTTCATTAACTTCATTATAATTTGTTGAGTTTGATTTATTCATATTATCATTCACGCTACCTTGGGAAGTCCCTGGAACATCATCTGTGGCATTGTCATCATCCCTGCTACCTTGGGTACTCCCTAGAACATCATTTGTGGCATTGTCATCATTCCCACTACCTTGGGTATTCCCTGGAGCATCATCTATGGCATTGTCATCATTCCTGCAACCTTGGGTATTCCCTGGGATATCATCTGTGGCATTGTGATCTAAGTCAATAGATGGTACATGTTATGATGTTGTAGCTCCATCTGATGGACCGCTAACATTGTCAAAGTACAACATTATGTTTCTACGTTTTGATGACCTCCCTTCACCACCCTTAGCAAACTTCTTCTTGCTTGACATCTCTCATGAATTAAAAGCTACAGAAAAAATGTTATTTTGTTGAAGAAGGAATCATAGATGATAGAATATAGATCCTTGGGTCCTAGATTAAGATATCTGCCTAGTCCTAAGTCCTACTCAATATCATCTGTAACAATGAAACCAAACAAAGACATAAATAATCAACATGAATCTTATATTATTACACAATAAAGAAATGATCACTTACCTTTCGGTGACTCGCCAAAGTCTATAGTTGTAACTTATCTATGATCTGAAATGAATCGAGGATTCGAGAGCTCAGAGATGAACAAAATGTGTAAATGATTAATTAGAGTTTCAAATGTGTTTATATCAATCCATATTTGGTGAATACTGCAGGATTTTCAAATGGTAGGGTAATAATTTGGCAAATCCCGTGTACTATTAATAGGTCACCTATAAATGTTGGGTGAACGGACCACGATCAAACATATATGTTGTAATTTTCTAGGTGAATATGGCCCTAGTATTGGCATGGAGTTATAATGGTATTGGCGAAATTGGTCTTCATACACGATGAACCATTGAAAGCTATTAGTGAATATGTGGGTGAATTAAAACATGCCTCCGAAATTCCAAGTGAAACACTGTAAGAACCGCGTAATATACCGTGGTGAAAATACTAATTATAAATTATTCATAAATTAATTGGGTGGCGAATTGAAACGCATTTGATCGAAAATCCAAAAAATCCAAGCAAATTGACCCCCCGCCAGTTGCAATGTATTCGCCAATTTGCAATTGGTGGATATGAACTATTCTCCAATTGGCAAAGATTCGCCACTAAAAAAATCTTTGCTTGGGTGTGAGAATGGGATACATGTTTCGGGAGACCTTTCTTCCTTCTTTGGACAACAGTCCAAGACACCTCATTATCCAAATTCGCAAATTGAGGAGAGAGGGGGGTGACCGTCTCCGAGGCCCCAATTGGGGGCAACACAAAATGCCTGATCAAGGAAGCCAACTGACGAGAGGGTGCCACATTGCAAACTGGAGTTGGCATGGCAACACCACCCGCTGAGGGGGGTGGTAGCCAAAGAAGGATCAACAACCACCAACGCAAGGGAGGAAATCATGGTAGGAACATCAAATGTACACACGGAAGGCAAGTGGTCCACCACCCCATCCACAACCTAGGGTTCAAAGGCCTCAGACACAAAAACATCTTCAACCACACCCACCATAACGTTCTCATACAGGGCATTTTTCCACCACGAGGAAGAGCTCGACACCCTATGACGCGGGCAATCCAACGCCAAATTATATTTTGACAGTCTAAAACATTATTTTTTAAATCATTTTTCTTTATAAAATAATATATTATTTTGTCATATATGCAGTTATATAAAAGTCTACTAAATTTTAAAATTATAAAATACTGGTCAAATTCTTTTTAAATGGTTCACAGACCATCAAATTCCAGCCCTGGTTGAGAGCAGTGAAGCTGCTATTGACATGGTAGGTGCCATGGAATTAGGGATATTGTTAAAACTTAACCAGATATCTAATGGTGTAGCTTTGGGTATCTGGCTACTATTAAAACCCATATTCACATGGCTCCTATTAAATAAAAATCCAATAAACGGGTATCTGGCTACTATAAAATTAATTTCCGAAGAACAAAAGAACAAATTTGGTATACTCGCAAAAATCCCCATAGAATTGAAACAGTTTACAAAAAATAGATCTCTTGTTACCAGAAGGAGATTATGCTGTTATAACAGCGTAATTCGCAAATGGATATTTTAACTACAATATAATAGAGACATGAGAATCCATGAAAATTTTGAGAAACATTTAAGACTGAGAGACACTAGATTTGATGAATACACCCTCATAAGCAGGTTGGCAGCCCTCGTCCATTAAACGAGTTTTCTGATCATTGGCTGGGCAAGATGGAGCAGCAACGACTTTACGAGTATCTCTATTCCTTAGCTTGTTCTTGTCCATTTTAGACACTGCCCAAAGAATCACAATACCAGCTGCTACAAGTGTAGTTTTAGTTGTCAAGGAAACAACCGAACCCATTGATTTACTCAATCTATGGCATACAGATTTTAAAAGGCCTTTAGATTCTATTTGGTCTTTTTCTGTAGAAGGTATTCTTTTATGTGTTGGGCAGCCTTGAATTTCAGAGAACAGCTCTTCCTTTTTCTCTTCCATCTGTCCAAGGCATTTGATGAAAGGGTGACGAGGATCTTGATCACAGCTATATTTGGTAAGAACGTTTTGTTCTTCCGGTGGCTCACCTACAAATGCAAGAGCCTCCTGTACAACTGCCCACTCTCTTCCTTGGTGCTTTCTTAGTCTCTGCAGGAGGATTTTTCTTGTTTCCTCCATGTCAGACAAAGCTATCTCCATATCAGCTCGCTGCTGATCCTGCAAAATCTGTAACAAAACAAAATTGAATAACATACTTCTTGTAAGATACCAAGGCAGGAAATTTTCCAAGAGTAAGTTTTAAGGATTGTTTTATTTAGCAAATTTACACTTCATCCATACCAAAAAGTGGTAATTATTTGTTCTATTTTATGATCAAAATTGACATTTGACTATTGAAGATGATGTTTAAAAATAGCCCTGGCTTCTCAATGTACATAGTTTCTGCCCTCTATTGAAGATGATGTTTCAAAATAGCCCTGGCTTCTCAATGTACATAGTTTCTGCCCTCTAGATATAAAATTTTGAGCAACTGTAAGGTAAAGAGGAGCAGTTTATTTTATAAAAGGAGGATTTCAGCTGTTTTTATTTGTATGGGCATTGGACTCAAGGTTATCGATGGCTATCAGATCATCATTGGACCCTTTGTTTCACTCCTAAAAGCACTACAAACAGAAAACACCCTGACTTATTTTAAGTTCAGAGAGATTTTAACCTTTAAACAACATTTTTTTTGGGGGTTTAGAAAAAATAAAAAAATATTGAGCAGCCAATTTGCATTAAAATTTAAGTTTATAGAGAACATTCCATACTACTTATAGTACCAACTAGACATGACACAATTCAACACACAGACGAAATAAGCTCTTCCCTTGATAAGTTACAGCAAGTTGTATCCTGCATGTGGGTAGCCTAGCCAATCACTACACATTTTTTAAAAATAAAAAATTAAGGAGGACATTTCATACTGCTTATGATACCAACTAGACATTGAACACAGAGACAAAATAAGCTCTTCCTATGATAAGTTGGAGCTAGTCACTTCCTCCAGGTGGGTACCTAAAAACTTCTGAGAACCACATTTTGTTGTTTCGAGAAAATTAAATAATATTGAGCAACCAATTTGCATTTAAATTTATATTTATTTTGGCCTGCTAAAAATGTAAGTTGATAAAGAACATTCCACACTACTTTAGACTAATGGCTAGTCATGAAATACATTACTTATGATAGTCATGAACTAGCCATGGATTAGAGAGTCAAAAATAGGCTCTTCCATAAATAGTTTCATAAGAAGCCATTACTTAATAATAATAATTTTGACTACAATGTTTTTGGATTTAGTTGCGTAATAATTTTTACATTCACATTTTGGATCACACTCTATAATCCATCATTATGATGAGGAAAAACTTTAAGTAGATTGTAGAACTAGTCTCATTCTTTTAAGAAGACTAGTTTTGCAATCTACCTAAAGTTTTTTCTCGTCCTAATGATGGATCACGTCTTGATGATAGATTACAAAGTATGATCTGAAAGGTCAATGCAAAAAACTATTTGACAGTTAACATAAAAAACATTCCAATCACTATTATATAGTGAAAATAGTATATATCTTAAATAATTAAACTATTTGACAGTTAACATAAAAAAACATTTCAATCACTATTATATACTGAAAATAGTATATATCTTAAATAATTATTTTGTTTTAAACTTTTACCTCAAAATGGTAAAGAGAAAAAAAAAAGGAGACAGTTCAAAATGCAAAAGAAACAATAGATATGGAAAAGGATGAATAAGGCAATGTCATGATGAAGAAATGTTAAATCAGACCACCATCTGTAGCAAAGAGAGATTAGAAATTATAAGTGGTGGATAACACTCTATAATCTATCATTATGATGAGGAAAAATTTAAGTAGATTGTAGAACTAGTCTCATCCTTTTAAGAAGACTAGTTTTGCAATCTACCTAAAGTTTTTTCTCATCACGATGATGGATCACATCTTGATGATAGATCATGAAGTGTGATCTGAAATGTCAATGCAAAAAACTATTTTACAGTTAAATTCAAAAACATTTTAATCACTATTATATACTGAAAATAGTATATATCTTAAATAGTAATTTTGCTTTAAATTTTTACCTCAAAATGGTAAAGGGAAAAAAAAGGAGACAGTTCAAAAGGCAAAAGAAACACTAGATATGGAAAAGGATGAATAAGGCAATGTCGTGACGAAGAAATGTTTAATCAAACCACCATCTGTAGCAAAGAAAGATTAGAAATTATAAGTGGTGGGTAACGAAATGTCTGGTTCTAAGGAGTGCTCTAATTTCAACTGCAAACTAATCAAATGAGAAAGCTAAATACTACCATCAAGGTAAAATGCAGCAGAAGTGAACGAATTTAAGTGGTATGATTAAATTTTTCCCTGAGCAAGATGTCACTATCTAAATACATTGAATGAATTAGTATAATTGAGTGGTACAATTAATTTCTTTCCCTAGATTGCCTCTAGATAGGCATAAAACTTTGTCAGAGGTCATTTTATTGTCTATACTAACCTGCAGACAATAGAGTTGGTCTTCAAGAACATCCAAAGAATCTCTAATGGAAGCAAGGCTTCTTGCTTCCATGTCTACAACTTCCTCTGGAGAGAGATGGTTTATATCCCCATTCTTACAATTTCCATTGACCCTGTTTATCACCGGGACTCTTTCTACAATTTTAATTTCCCTTCCATCCCTTAATACTCTCTCCATGGCATGACTTATCTTGGCATGCAGATCAGATGCCTGCCTCAATACCACTATAATATCATTTGTGTCCATTAAAATGCTAAACATAAGCAGACCCAAAGGGGATAGGAGAAATCTACAAAATACCCAAGTATAATGTGAACTTTATAAGGTTCAAATTTTCTCAAAAACAAAGCTAAACAGAAAGGAATGGAGGACAATCCATGACACCACAAGCAAAGGAAATATAGTTCAGTGATAGGAGAGATTTTGGGCTTGATCTAAAGCATTTAAGGTTGGCCTCCTTAAAAAGCATAAGGGGAATCTAAATAAGGTGAAGAATTCAAATGGTTTACGGAAGATGGACCAACCTTCAACACATGATGGCAAAGTTGGAAAATCGAGGGGAGATTAAAAGTAGACATCCACTTGATGCAGAGCTGAAGTCCCAATGGCTAATCCGAAAAGCGAGAACAGGATGATTCTATTCTCCGGGTGAAGCGACAAATTGAGTACCACAGGACACGCTTTGAGAATTCCAGAGTCCACCTAAAAATTGATCGACCTGATTAGACAAGGTTGACATGACTACTTTTGTTGGAATGATCTCAGATTGTCTTGATTGGACTAGAGAAGATTTATTTATGGTGTGATAATAATAGAGCAAGTGGTATCCCATGTTGCCCTGTTTGACATTTGGCCTTAGATATTTCTTGGGTTTGCTTGGGATTGCCTATTGGTAGACAAGGACTGACGTGCATAGTCGGAAATGTCTTGATCTCGTCTCGTAGTGTCAAAGCCCAATTAACTATGTATCAGTTTTAAATGGGTAAAATTTTACTTGATTGAGTATTGGAAATAGGGTTTGTAACCACTTTTTACCTTGTTTAGGCAAACTTTGTCTATATTTGGTAGAACAGAATGCGTAGATTAATTGATGACCAATTGTGAAAAGACAAGAGCAAATCAAAGGAGTTTATCAATGAGTGAAGGGAAAGAAGAACGAGATATAGATAAAAATCAATCAATAAAGACCATGAATTCTCAAACGATGTTGGGTCGCATCCTCTAATTCATTTTGTTACATATATAAGTACGATATACATAATCCATGCGAGGGCTTTTCTCATTAGCCATGGATTCAAGGGCCGTGTCGAGCTCTCTAATAGTGAATCGATCAAGATGTCTCCAATAACCCCATCAATTGCTGGGGATGCAGCTACCAACTGTGCATCAATTTCATAGAGTTTTGGTACTACTTTGAAGCTATTTGGGAACACATCATAGAGGACTACTATTTTGTTTACGTTGAGAAAGGCTCTTTAGGCTCTATTATCAATCAAAGCCTTATTAAGTTGCTCTTCAAATGCAAGAATGAAGACACACGGGCAATGGCTTATCACTCCTCTAAACACTTAGTATAAGACTACTAAAAGCACTAGGGGAAAGGGCCAGTAGCTGTCCACCCTAACTTCGTGCACGTTAAGCTCGTAACTACCTATATCGGATTTCGATGAATTTTTTTGGGTTCCTCCATATGCGACTTAAGAGCTTAAAGCTATTCTTTGAGCTCATGGATACTTATACATATCACTGGAGGACGCATTATGTGCACAAGGGTCCAAAAATGATGTTTTCATCGTGTCGCCCTATACACGCGCAAGGACGCACCAATACCCGCTCGCTATGACCACCAAAAAAATTTCACTAATCCTCTAATTAACTTTTACACTAGGACCTAAATATACTCAGGACCCTAAAAAATTAATCATTTTTACGCCACCTTAAATCATCACAACGGGGCCTTAATTCACAAAGACACATTTGTATTTCATATTGACACGAAAAGGTGAATGCGGTGGCACGGATGGCAAACATAACGTGTTCCAATTTATAATGTTTTGAGTCTGACTACATATCGCAGACTATCCAAAACCTAAATCATTTTGAAGAACATTCTCAACGGTGCGTTTGAGGGTTTCAACACTTTCTCGGCTGGTAATTATCGCTGTCACCCTCCTCCATTCACGCTCATTCCCTGTTTGATGTTGCCCTCAATCATGGTTGTCGCCCTCCTCCAAGTAACGAATACATCATTTCTCCTTTTGATTTGAGTACTGGTTTCATTCGAATCTTTCCATTCATATGGCATGGTCTCGGCAACCATTTTACAGTTGTATTCTTGCTTGTTTTATTTGATACAACCCGTGAATTGAGATTATTTCATTGTACACATGAATATATTGTTTTATAATGAAGGTTTCATTTTCTACATATCACTGACTCTCCAAAACCCAGTCATTATTCATACATTTTCGAGGGTGCACTGTCAACGTTTAAGGGTTCCATCATTTTGTGGTATGCTTTCATTATTTCTCCCTTCATTTGAGTATTGGTTTCATTCGAATCTTTTCATTCCTGATTCTTGCCTGTTTTGTCAATGACAACCCGTGAATTGAGAGTATTTCGTTGTACACATGAATATACTATTTTATAATTAGGGTTACATTTTATATATATAAATGGTTTCGTATATTTTTATACATATATTGAGGATTTCATTTTCTATATATAAATGGGTTCCTTTTTTTTAATGCATTTATTTAGGGTTTTGGGTTCGACTACATATCGTTGACTATCCAAAACCTAATCATTATTCATTCATTTTCGAAGATGCATTCTCAACGTTTGAGGGTTTCATCATTTTGTGGTATGCTCCATCTCGGCCGCTACCCTCCTCCATGTTACATTCACACTCATGCAACAATGATGCAGGTAACGAATACATCATTTTTCCAATTGATTTTAGTACTAGTTTCATTCAAATCTTTTGATTCCTATGACATTGTCTCGGCAATCATTTTTCAGTGGGATTCTTGCCTATTTTGTGTGAAACAACCCTTGAATTGGGATTATTTCGATGTACACATGAATATATTGTTTTATAATCAAGGTTTCATTTTCTATATATAAATGTGTTCCTTTTTTTGCTGCAACCTCCACTCGTAGTAGCTTATATATATAGCCATGCAGTATTGTAAACTTTTAGTTCTCCTAAAATACATACATTACAAATAGTAAATGTCGTAGGGCTCCCCAACTAGACATAAAATTAAATAAAAATCATAATTAAATCATGTTTATTACAAAATTCTTACAGCATACATCAATTATCAAAATCATATCATCAAATACAATAGCTTGCACATTTTTATTCAAATTCAAACTCAACAACCAAATTCAATGCATTCCTTTTTCAAATTTGAATCAATTATAAGAGGGAGATTATGCAGCGTAGACAATGTTAACATTTCAGGTTCGTAGTAAATTTTAACATTGCATACATCTATCTTCAAAGTTTTTAGGGAATTATAGTCCACCTATTTGTCAGCACCATGTCATTGCACATTGGATGTCATCATCTCTACAATCTCCTTATGTCACTGATTATTCTTGCATTTATGTTTAAGAACAATACATCAAATCTTAAGTATGCTACATCTATTCATACTGTTTGCTTAACTCATTATTCTTGCCTTTATGTTTAAGAACAATACATCAAATCTTAATTGATTATGCTTATTGTTTGCTTCATTCAATTGATTCAAGCATGTATGTTAATGTACTGTATAATTATGCTTATTGTTTGCTTCATTCAATTGATTTAAGCATGTCTGTTAATGTACTGTATATGTGTGTGTGTGTGTATTTTAAATGTATATCTATATACATATATATGTATATAATATATACATATACATATGTATATATGTATATACATATATATCTATATACATACATATAGATATATCTATGTACATATTATATATATTTATACATATATAAAATATAACATATAAATGCCTCTGTCTGATTTAAGGCAAATGTATAAATGATTTATTTTTTAGGGTCCCTAAGTATTAATGAAATGAATTATATATTTATATGTGTGTTCAATAATGTCCATGAATAATGATTAGTTTTTGGAGAGTCAACGATATGTAGTCGGACCTGAAACATTATAAATTGAAACATGCTATGTTTGCCATCCGTGCCACCACATTCACCTTTTGGTGTCAATATGAAATATAAATGTGTCAATATGACTTAAGGCCCCGTCGTGATGATTTAAGGTGGTGTATAAATTAGTGATATATTATAGATTATATATACATATATATGTATACATCTATATATTATACACACACGCGCGCGCGCGCGCGTGTGTGTGTGTGTGTGTGTGTGTTCAATATATAGTTGTATCATTGCATATCAGATTATATTACATTTTTTTCTGTTATGTGAATGTCTTTAGATAGATGTACATGCAGTGCTTGAATTTATTGGGATAAATTGATGTTTCTTCGTTACTACCCGAATTATGATTTCTATGTTTGCAGGCATGTGAGTGGTTTGTAGAGCACCTTGCATTGCGAGCACTCAATGAAGGTAAAGTCTTATAAGACTTTACTTGCACCACTGATTGTGGAATTATACCATGCATTTGTGTTTGTTAACACACTACCACTATTGGGATATTTAGCTCTAATGGCCAGTACTTGGATTATATACAATCTTACTTTGCAATTGCATATGTGACTATTTAATTTCTTTGGTTATGTAAATGTATATGTATATGTACGTGTGAATATATAATATAAATGGAGCAATATATACGTGTGTGTGTGTGTGTGTGTACAATTTATACATGTATATATATTATATGTATATATGTATGTGTATATCTATATACATATATATGTATATAATATATGCATGTACATATGATATATGTATATGTATTTGTATGTGAATATATAATATAAATTGAACAATGCATTTATTTTTTGCTGTGAACTCGTATAAAATTTAAATGCCTCAATCTGATTTAAGTGGGCGTGGTAATGATTTTAGTAGGTGTGTTAATATATATATGTGTGTGTGTGTGTGTGTGTGTGTGTGTGAATGTATAATATAAGTTGAACAATGCATTTTTTATCAATCTGATTTAAGTGGGCGTGGTAATGATTTAAACAGGTGTGTTCATGTATTATCCATATGTATACATGTATTTATATGTATTATACATGTGTGTGTGTGTGTATATGTATGTATGTATGTATAATATATGTAGTTTTTTTTTAATAAAAAGAGGGGTAAAATTTTATTAATAAAGAAACCACAAGTACCAAACTAGGGGGCAACCGTCCCCAGAAACAACAGAAGTCTAGAATAAAGCACCATCACTACAACCAACCAAACCAGATCCAGGGAAACATCCCCATCCCTAAAGCCCCAAGCAGGGACCTTAGCTAACCATCCATATCCTCTAAAATCAACCTAAGTTCCAAATTTTGAACACCATCTTGGGACAAACAATCCCAACCACTAACATTCCAACCCCCTGTCTGCTCCGAAGCCCACTTAGCTAAGCAATCAGCCAAACGATTCCATTCCTGAGGGACATGGACAAAAGAAACAAAGTCCATAAAGTGACTCAACCGAAGAATCTATCAAACCACTGATGCGAACTGCCAATGCACACCAACCACCACCCACTCATTCAGCAGATTAATCACAATTTGGGAATTAGACTCACAAATAACCCTGCGACATCCCAAAGCACACCCTTTTTCCAAAGCATAGAGAATAGTTAGAGACTCCATAAGATTATTAGTTTGTTGCCTATTATAGATGGAGAAGAAAAAAAAGGACAGCATCAGAGCTATCCCTTCCTAATCCACCAATCCCAACATGACCAGGATTCCCCCTGGAAGAACCATCCATATTAATCTTAAAAATACCTGGAGGTGGAGGGACCACCTTCCATCTCTCTGAACCTTACTCTTAGAATAACTCATTTTCCTAAGCCAAGATGAGCATGAGCCTCCAACGACTAAACTCAAATTTTGTGCCACCTGCAACTCCTGAATGTCCAATGTAGTAGAGAGATCACATTTAGCTGCTAAGGTCTCCTGAAGCATACTAAGGATTCTCTGCCACACCTATTAAACCTCCAACTTCCTCTCCTGAAAAATCTTTCGATTCCTTTCCAGCCAAAGTTCCACAAAAGTCGATGATGGCATGGTTCGGTGGTTAAGTCACTCAGGATGTAGTGGCGGCCACCAGAGTTCAAACCCCCGCTGGGCCAACGAGCTCGCAAGGCTTTATGCCTTCGCTGGGCCAATGAGCTCACAGGTTTGAAGTGTTCTTCCTAGGGGATGAGGTCCCCCAGTTGTGGCCTCACCGGTTCATTGCTCCGGGCAAAAGCATTCGCGTGGAGCCGGAGGACATGTCGCACCAACGTCGCCGGTGATGTTAAAAAGTTTACCAGGCGCATTATCTTTAAAAAAAAAGATGCCACAAAATAAAAGAAGGACCAATATTCCAAGGCACCTACGAAAAAGAAGCCTTAGCCAGGGGCCTGCCCAAAATTTTCTAAAAATCAACCAAAGAATAGGTGTGCACCTAGGCCTACTTCCAAGAACCCCACCAAAGATGCCAAATCTTGCAGGCTAGGGGACACTGAAAAAACAAATGGACCTGACACTCCTCCCTGTTGGATACAAGGCAGATAACTGAGAGGGGAGGTGAATCAGTTATCTCAAAATTTCCTTATCTTTATCTTCTTTTGTTATCTTAATATTAAGTGTTGCATCAAAACATGAAAGCATATGTAATCATAAGAGCAGAAATAAAATCAACACGCATAACACAAGGATTTTTACGTGGAAACCCTGCTAAGGGAAAAACCATGGGGTGACTAACCCAAGATTGTATTCTCTACTAAAAGAATAAAGGAGTACAAAATGACACTTGCCAATTAGGGCTCACTGCCCGAGCACACTGCTCACAAGAGGCACATTGCCTACAAGAGACTCACTGTCTACAGAACTTACAGAAGATAATCAAGTGTTTGAACTGATAAGAAGCATCTACAAATGCCAGATTTCAATTCTAGTTAGGCACAATACACTGATCTGATGCACTTCATTCGTGCTCTATTTTAATGTTCTTGCTCTATCACATATCAGACTTGAATTGTTGCTTTCACACTTATCCCTGCTTTTCTTCGCATTTTTTTCATCACATGTTCACCACACACACTTACATGCTAAAATCTGTCTATTATATATATCCGCATCAAGGATTTTTAACAACTTTCTAGTTGGCACCAATAATACTACAAGTAATTAATCTGTCGACTGAATCCATTCTTTATTTGTGATGCGTATCCAAAACATAGGCATAGAAGTCATTAATCATGTCGACCAACAATGTATAATCCCACAAATTGCTTGATCAACATCTTTTACTCATCCGGATTGAAGTCTGATACTCTGTCGGTCAGTTCTTCCTCTGTCTGCTCTGCCTGACTGGAACCCAACACTCATATGCTCATATCTTTTTCATGCTTTATCACTGGAGGCTAAATCTTTGGAATACAGTAGTCATGATAGCCCTCTTAACTTGTCCAAGTCTGCAACTTGCTGAGTTACACAATCTGAGAGATCCGGACCTTGTTGCATACTCTGTTCTTGTTCACCGGACCAAAACATTCTTCAATCTGACTTCCGATAAAGGCATACTATGTACTGCAGATGTGTGGGATAGACTTTGTTGCCATCAATGACAACACTAATGAATCCACACAGTGTCTCTTGCCAACAATCTCCCCCTTTGGCATTGATGGCAACACTTAGTGAAAAATGGCTAAGTGTCGCAGTAACTCCCCCTTGGTTGATGCTCTGTCTTTTGCACTATTTTACCAGAGCTCCCCCTTAGTTGGATTCAATATTTTTCACTACTCCTTGAAAGGAAGATAGGTGTGCGTAAAACGCTTCCTACACTAATCTAATGAGGAGAGGGCTATGCAAATTCAACTTTATCCTAACTATTACAGTAATGCTAAACCATTAAAATGAGATATTGCAATAAAACACAAGAACCAGAAAGAAGACAGAAGAAGAGAGACAAGATATACGTGGGGAAAACCCTTACGGGTGAAAAACCCCACACTCCAAAACACAGCTCAAATGTATTACAGAAAACAATAACAGATTACAATACAGTTTCAGAGCCAATGCTCTTTCAGGAGTCTTCGAATGTTGAATCTGAAGATATTCTGGTAGCATAATAGTACTTGTACAAAAGTTGTCTATCTCCCATCCAAGCACCTGTTTATATAGAGTTTACAAGGCAAATATGGAGCCTTCCAGAGATGGGCGTCCATCTTGGACTCATGCCCCAAAACCCACGCCTAAGGACACTTGTCCAACATCCCATCCCGAAGTGGGCGCCTGGTCCCAAGATAGGTTACGACAAATGCTCTTATGCACCTTACAGCTGTCATAGAATTCGTCATACAATGACTAAAAATATCATATTCCTCTTACATGTCATAACCTCCCTTGACAGCCCAAAGATGCCTTTCTCTCGTGCAAAGATACTCATCGACACTTGTCATTAATTAAAAATCGTTTGAGGTTTCGAGGGCATTTCCCCCGATCCCCCACGAGGGCTAAGCCCCTTGACCCCGTCTTGGGGGTGCTACCCCCAAACCCCCATTAATTATTCAAGGGGGAAACTGCGGCTGCCAAAATCACCAAAATTTACCCTGCTACATATACACAAGGTGCTGACTATTCCAACTCAACATGGGATAAATAAATACAACATTAGGAATTTGCAAAGGTTGAGACACCTTAATTCCCAACACTCCTTACTCCCCCTTTGACATCAATGGCAAAGGGTAGAATCCACATACCAAAATTTGTAAAAATTATCCTATACATGGCCGCATAAGTATATATATGTTATACTTACATATACTTAAGTATATCCGCAAAAGTAGTCTTCAACTGTATAAAATCTGTGGCCCATCTCTGCTTCATCCTATCCAAAATGGAGATGTGACCACTCAACAAAAATGCATATGCTTCTACCCTTCTTAAATCTGCCGGATCACTGGTCCGGGCTGTGGTCTGAGCATCTGTTAAGGCCTCATGCATTGCCTCTAGCTTAGGGATAATTATCCCTCTGAGTTCACCCATTATGTTCATTATGTTCTTGTTTGCTTTGTCCAGCCTCTTTATTTCATTGATGATAACAATAGCCTGACATTCTTGATTCATTAGAGAGGTAGTAAGGGGATCAAAATTCTAAGATTAACTTGACAGTTTACCTTCTTTTTCTTTCACTTTCTTCTCAATGTCCTCTATCACTTTGGGCCAAGATCAACAGAATTTGTATATGTCCCCACCATCTTTAAGAGCGTTTTCAAGGCTCTTTATTCCAATGTCAAGGGTCCTCCTATCAATAGTAATAAGTCCTTGCACTTCAGTGAATCTCTTTCCTAGAAACTCCTTCCGAACCTTTGCTTCTGCTAATTTCTCTAGAGATTCAAAATGAGCGTTGACAAAATTTACCAAAGTTTTCACGTTACTGGATGGTGAGGCCAAAGGATCCTTTTGGAAGGATGGCATGATCTTCTCCAGCATCCCGGATGCAATCTCCAATAGTTCACAGTCTTCCATGTGAGATTTCAAGAGTTTTTCTTTTGCTTTGGCTTGAGCAAAAGATGCTATTTTCATTGTCTGAACCGGGGAGAGAGAGTCAAAATTCAGTGGCCCTTGGAATAGCTTAAGTTCATCTATCTCCATCATTTCTCTGTTTAAGAAGTTCTTCACTGCCTCTGCAGTGTCTCTTGCCGGTGATTGAGTCTTCTTTTCTTTTGGGATATCAAAACAGTCATCATTAATCTTTTCTGCTTGTTCTTCTTCTTTTCCCTTAACCTCCTCTTGACTCACTTTCTCCTCTTTTCTACCTTCTCCTTCAGCTTCAGAATCTGGAATGTCTGCAGTGGGATCCAAAGGAGAAATGTCACCTGTGTTTACTGCTTCATGAACTTCTCTTCTGGAATAGAGGAATCTAAGTCCTCAGACTTCTTTTCATCTATTTGCTTTGATCCTTCTACATCCATGTCAGAAGATTCTTCATTGATTACATTTAATCCTTCAACATCCATGGTAGAAGGTTCTTCATCTATTTCCTCTATAATAGGAAGATTAAATCTTTTGAAAGCATTCCGGAGGATATCTTTTATTTCTCTTGCTACTTGGTCAGTTTCTCCAAGCATAAGTTTATTCATTCTTGCTTTACTCCGAAACTCATCCTTACAGTCCTTGAAAATCATGTCCATTTGTTTTGGAGTGATAGAAGGATCAAGTTGAATTGCTATTTGTTCCTGAATCTCTAAGTCTTTTGCCTTTACATTCTCTTTTCTCAGCTCAAGTACTTTTTCTAGACTCTTAGGAATTAAGGATATAATCTCAATGAAAGCTTTATTGTAAATGTTCAGATACCTAACAGTAACTTCTTCCAAAATTCTCTTGCCAGTATCATTCTATTCATCATAGAACTTTGTTACTGGCTGTAGGTTCCCATCCACAGTAACTGCCTTGATGATGTCATCAATGGAAAGAGTGGGCTTTTCAACAAATTCCTCTGCCTTTTCTTCTTCATTTTTACTAGCAAAGAATTTCCCGAATGTTTTCTTCTTCTTCATTTTCTTGATTTCCTCATCGGATTATGTTTCTTCATCATCTTTAAGGCTTGTATATGACCTTCTGGCTTTGGTCTTTGTCCTCTTTTCTCCTTTTCTGGATGTCTTAATTTCCGATTTGGTAGCCCTTGAGCTTTTAGGAGTGGCAGGTGCAAATCTCTTGGAAGATCTAGTCCGAGAGGAGGCTTGTATCGGAGTGTCTCCTTTCTTTGCTTCTTGTTTCTCTTTTTCAGTCATCTCCATCTTCTCTCTATTTGCATCCACAGCTTCCTTTGATAGGCCAAATCTTTTAGAAATTTCTTCAAATTCCCTTCTTACTTTCCTCTTTATTTCTGGCTATCTTAACTCAACATGTATTTTTACACTTAGCTCTTGAAAGGTTCCAAACCTTTCTGCCTTAGTGTCCTTGGGCTGGCTCAACAGATGTTGAATATGAAGCTCCAAAATTTTTTCATTGACTTCATATCCCATAGGCATTATCCACACAGTTCTTGGCTCATCTACCTCCATTAGGCATTGGTCAGTGTTAACCATGAAGCAAATTGTGTCCTTGTATTTCTCAACTATGGACTGTGGAATTCTCTCTCTGGCTTGCATCATGCTCTGGAAGTTCTTGAAGTAACCCCAGAGAGCTGTGTTTTGGGCTTGAGCATCACCAAGTCCATACATATAATCACTAATCTGAATTGCAACCGGTTTGTCATTTTGCCATACCCAACTATGTGATCCAGGTAGCTCATTCATATAATAAAAGAACAGACACAGTAGTAGACAACCATATTTAAAGGAATTCTTCTTATCCTTTTTGATCTTCTGCAGGTTTTCCAACAGTTGATTTAGAAGAAGCTCACATAGATCATAGTCCACATCTTCCCTCAACATTTGATATACTGCATAGATTGTTGTTCTAGACACACAATTCTCCCTGCTCGAATGATAGATCTTGTACCTGATTATCATTGAGGCAAACTTGACATCCGGATCTGTGATGTCATCTACATGGTCATTGCTCTTTTGTCAAATTTAGATTTGGTGGCTTCAGTTACTGTTTGGTTCTTCACGGATTTAAGAGCAGGTAACCCACCGGATGCATGCAGTCTAGTCACTGCCCTGATGGCATCTTTAGCTATCTTGAAGGGCCTCATTAGCCACATGAAATTATCATGCATGTTTCTTAGAACATACTGGACCCAATCATCTTCTACAAAACATGGAAAATGTATGCAATGTTCGAAGTGTTTATCTCAGAGGGCCTTGAATTCAAGTTTGAGTTCAAAATTCTCATCTATAAGTTATTTGTGATAAATGTCCATCAATTTTGAGTCTCAAAATTCTTCAATGTTGGCATGGATATAAACCCTAACATCTTCTACATGTAATCCTCCGTGTGGAATGCTAGAAAATGCGCCCAAAGGATCAACTTCTAGAGATTTATAAGGGTGTTTCTTGACTTTAGGTCGCGGCCTATCAAAGATCTTAACAACCATTGGAGTAGCCATTTTGCAAGAGATTCAAAGAGAGATTTTCAGAATGAAAGTATCTTTTCATGCCTTAGGGTTTGAAATAGGAGCTGGAACAAATCCCTGGTTGAATTCATTTTTTCAGTTGATCTTGAGTGAATTGTAGAAACTTTGTTACAGAGCTCTTCTTTTCTTCTTCATGAGTGCAAGTGTGCAAATAATGAGTGAAAGAACCTTTTTAATCTTGTGCAAACCCTAATTTTCTTTTGTAATAAATGCACAACTTAAGTTATCTGGTTGCCCTATTTTGAGAGAGATCTTCTCGAATCACTGCGTTGAACTTAGAATCATTGTCAGTGAGGATTGACAATGTATCTTCTTTTCTTCAATCATGCCATAGGTCCGCAGATCAAATTATTTCAATTCTGAATCATACCAGATTTGTCTATGAAATTTTGCTTTACTGAATAGTTGTCAGAACTGGATTAACTTGAGTAGTTATAAGTCTTGCAAAACTCCATGCAGATCTTTCACATTTTAACTAAAGGTTATTTGGATGTTTTTCTGAAAACCCTTTAATCCGCAGCATCAGATGTTTACTCAATGTGCCGAATTTAGGCACTAGCTGACTGGCTAGGTGAAATTATTTTTCTCTGTGACTCCCCCTAAGCCAGAGCTCACATTTTTAGTTTCTAGAAGGAATATCAGTACTGAATTCCGATGTGGATCCATCCCCAATATTTTATGTACTCTTATTTACCCAAATCTTTCTCATCTCCTTTTGAACTTCATCTGCATTCACTTTACCTTTGCCCTTATCTTGTTTCTGATTATGTTCCACCGGACCTTTTCTATCGTGATTTTTGCTTTTGTAGAATTTGGCAATATGACCGGATCTATTGCAATTGTAGCATACAACATTTCTTTGCTTATTTGATTGATATCCTCTTGATCTGCATTGATTAGCCATATGTCCCATTCTATTGTATGCAAAGCATCTACCATTGAATGAATTGTTTATTTACATATTTCTGCATTCATGAGATTTGTGACCATGCCTTTTGCAATTGAAACATTGTCCAAAGAACGATGGATTATTTTGATTCATTCTCCTCCTGCTCTGAGTTGCTTTATGACCGAAATTGTTGCAATTGAAGCAGTATCCATTGAAGAATGGATATCTTTGGTCATTTGGTTGCCTTACCGTAGGTCTTCTAGGCCTGTTTCTTTGATTTCCTAATCTAGAGTACTTCTGACTGGATCCAGAGCTTTCACCTTTCTCATATCCCATGCCACGATTATCATCTACCCTCTTTTGGCTTTCAAGAAGAACTTCAAGTTGGGCTGAGCTTATCTTGAATTTCTCTTTATATTCATTTGCTGCTTGAAGATCTTGTTTAAGAGTGTCTAACTGATTCTCAATTTGTTCTTCATTGTCTCTAGCTTCTTCAAGATCAGATTCAAGATGCCTAATTATTCTATCCATTTTGTGGCAGTCCTCTATTTTCTCCTTGAGGGATTGTTTTAGATTATCTTCAATCTTTCTTTTTTCTTCAATTTCTCAGGTGAATCTCATAACCCCTAATTTTATTTCATGCCTCACCATAATGACTTCTTTTGACAGCTTTTCACATAGCTTATTTTTTTCATCCAAATCTTCATTAGTATCATTGACTTCACTCTGATTGGCTAATTTTTGAAGTAGTTCCTTTCTCTTTTTCACAGAAATGCTAAGTTTTTATTTTAGCTCATTTATGAATCCATCAGCTTGTTTGAGTCTTTCTCTCAAATTATCGACTTCAGAGTGGGATTGTTCAAGATCATCTAGGGCAGACTGAAGTTGTTCCTTCATACCATATGCATCCATTGAGATTCCCAGATCTTCTTCAAGCTGTTAGGCTTTGTTCAAAGGAACTTGGCTCTTATACCAATTGTTGGATACAAGGCAAATAACTGAGAGGGGGGGTGAATCAGTTATCTCAAAATTTCCTTATCTTTCTCTTCTTTTGTTATCTTAATATTCAATGTTGCATCAAAACATGAAAGCATATGTAATCATAAGAGCAGAAATAAAATCAACACACATAACACAAGGATTTTTACGTGGAAACCCTGTTAAGGGAAAAACCATGGGGTGACTAACCCAAGATTGTATTCTCTGTTAAAAGAATAAAGAAGTACAAAATGGCACTTGCCAATTAGGGCTCACTGCCTAAGCACACTGCTCACAAGAGGCACACTGCCTACAAGAGACTCACTATCTATAGAACTTACAGAAGATAATCAAGTGTTTGAACTGATGAGAAGCATCTACAAATGTAAGAGTTCAGTTCTGGTTACGCACAATACACTGATCTGATGCACTTCATTCTTCCTTTGTTTTAATGTTGTTGCTTTGTCACATATCAGACCTGAATTGTTACTTTCACACTTATCTCTGCTTTTCTTTGCACTTTATTTCATCACATGTTCGCCACACACACTTACATGCTAAAATATGTCTATTATATATATATATATATATATATCTGTGTGTGTATCAAGGATTTTTATCAACTTTCTAGTCGGCACCAAGAATACTGCAAGTAATTAATCTGTCAACTGAATCCATGCTTGATTTGTGATGCGTATCAAACACATAGGCATAGAAGTCATTAATCATGTCGGCCAACAATGTATAATCCCACAAATTGCTTGATCAACATCTTTTACTCATCCGGATTGAAGTCTGATACTTTGTCGGTCAGTTCTTCCTCTGTCTACTCTGCCTGACTGGAACCCAACACTCAGATGCTCATATCTTTTTCATGCTTTATCACCGGAGGCTAAATCTCTAGAATACAGTAGTCATGATACCCCTCTTGACTTGTCCAAGTCCGCAACTTGCTGAGTTACACCATCTGAGAGATCCGGACCTGATTATCGGACCTTATTGCATACTATGTTCTTGTTCACCAGACCAAAACATTCTTCAATTTGACTTCCAGTAAAGGGATACTATGTACTGTGGATATGTGGGATAGACTTTTTTTCCATCAATGACAACACTAATGAATCCACATAGTGTCTCTTGCCAACACTCCCCACCATTGCAAAGGAAGCAAAAAGAAGGACCCTGAAAAACCCTTTTTTGCAAGTTATTCCAAGTGAGGAAACGATTCCGAGCAACCAACCAAAGGAAGTAATTACATTTTAGCCATCCAAATTTATTCCACACAAACTTCCACCAAGGAGAGTCCATCTCCCCAAACTTCTTCCTGTACAACTCACGATATCTAGAGGCAACTGAATACACACCTTTCGAATTAGGACTCCAGGCAAGGGAATCTCTCTCCCCCAAAGAACTAAAAACTCTACCATCAAGAATCTTAGCTAACTCCTCTTGATCCACCAGTAAACCCCCTAGAAGCCACTCAAACAAAGCTTTCTGTCTGCAAAAGGTCTCCACTTGACCCACACACTGAACCGATTTGAAATGCTCCACACGACACCACCCCGCATCAAGAAAGATGTTGTACAAGGATTGTAAGTGCGGGTACATAAACAAGATAAGCGGGTGCCCATCCCAAGAATCATACCAAAACAGTGCCTCAGACCCCTATTACCAATCTAAAATAGTCTCTGCTTAATTAAATTGGCTCCCCTTTTAAGAGTACTCCAAATCATAGATCTCTTACCAGAGAGGTAGATTCTTGGGACGTTAGCATTTTCCACCCCCCCAACAAATATTTAAAGTTAAAAATCTTTGCCCAATCTTGATCCTGACAAGTACACCACCTCTAATACAACTTAGCAACCAAGGCCTGACCAGTAAGATTAACATGTCAAAGACTAAGGCCCTCTTCTTGTTTTGGCCTACAAATAGAATCTCACTTGACAAGACTCCACTTAGAAGACTCTGAATTACCAGACCATAAGAATTGTCTGGAAAGAGCTTCAAATTTGTTGATAAAGCTAGAGGGAGCCCCCTAGACAAAGCTCTGATAAATAGGAAGAGCTTGAATCACATAATTTAATAAAGTCACTCTCCGAACTGAGGACAGTCATCTACAAGTCCAATGAGTAACCCGCTTCCAAAACTTGTCTAAAATATCCTGCAAAAATCCCCTAGACAAGGAGCCAACATTGATGGGGATACCAAGATAAACAAGAGGGAAGGCCTCAAACTAGAATCTAAGAATCCCTGTAATCCTATTCTGAATAAGACGAGGAGTATTAAAGAAGAATATGGAGGACTTGTCTTGATTAATTCTCTAACCTGAAGCATCCATATAAGTATCCAAAGCTTTCCTAAAGTTAACCACTTCATTAACCTTAGCTACACCCATCAAAGTCGTGTCATCAACAAATTGTAAATGAGAGTGAGGAGGCAAACTATTGTCCCAAGTCCAGCCATGAATCAACCCCTGACCCACATGAGATTTATGAGTCTTCCCAATCCCTCAGCTAAAAGGATAAACAGGTACGATGATAGAGGGCCCCCCTGCCTAAGGCCCCTAGTAGCACCAAACAACACAGTAGGCTCATTGTTGAGAAGATCAGAGAAAGAAGTCGATGTAACACAACTCATAACCAAATCAACCCAATCATTCCCAAAATTGAATGCCAACATGACTTTACAAAGGAAAGTCCATTTGACTCTATCATAAGTTTTGGCCATATCCAGCTTAATGAACATTGCTTTCTCCTTGGAACCACCATGGAATGAATAGCCTCTGTCACCACAACAACCCCATCAATAATTTGCCTTCTAGCCACAAATCCACCCTGCTCCTCCGAGATCAACCTATTGAGCCAAGGTTTAAGCCGTTCTGCAATCAACTTCGTGATAATCTTATAAACAACGTTACATAGGGCTATTGGCCTAAAGAGATTCAGCAAGTTAGCTCCAACAATCTTAGGAATAAGAACCAGAAAAGTAACATTCAAATATTTCAGCATCTGCTTGCTCCTCTATGACTCTCTAACCACCTCAAGAAGATCAAATTTGATAATCTCCCAAAATTCTTGAAAGAACTCAACCCGAAAGTCATCCGGCCTAAGGGCCTTCCCTTTTTTCATCTTAAACACAACCCTCTCCAACTCAATCATAGATATGGGATTGAAGATAGCCTCATTCATTTCATTAGTCACCAAATAAGGGATACACTCCAAAACCTTATTCTCCTCAATAATTGTTGAGGGAGAGTCCTCCATAAACAGAGCCAAGAAGAACCGAGAAGCCTCTACAGAAATCTCCCAGCCAGAGGACAGCAGAACCCCTTGGGAAGACACCAAGGAAGAAATCTCATTCCCATGTCTCCTGTCTTTGATGGTATTATGGAAGAAAGAGGTATTTCTATCTCCTTCCTGGAGCCAGTCAATCCTCTCCTTTTGCTTTCAAAAAAATTCCTCACGCAATTACAATTCCACCAACTCCTTCAAGGTTTCTATTTCCTCCCAGAGTCTCTCCATAGTGAGACCCAAATCCCTAATCTGGCAGGTAATAAGATTCACCTAGGATTGAGCAGTTCCTTAGCCTAAAAGATGTTACCAAAATATTGTCTATTCCACTTCTTAATTTGAAACTTCACATATTGCAACGTTTTAACAAAAGAGTACATAGCAGTACCATAAGTCATCTTTCCTTCATTCCACCAACCAACCATAAAATCCTAAAGGGAAGGGTCCCTGAGCCACATCAGCTAAAACTTAATTGAAGGATTATTAGCTAATCCAAACAAGGAGGTTGAAATTTTAATAGACCAATGGTCTGATCCCCGCCAATCTAGAATCTCTGAACTCGTAGCCCAATTGTTGCCAATCTAGAAACTAGAAACCAAAAACCTGTCTAGCCTTTCTGAGATACAATCTCTCCCACATCTTTTGTTACTCCATGTATTTATAAGCCATTGGAGGGCTTTACATCCACAAGATTCAAGCCAAAAATATTATTTTTGAACATTGTAGAAGAAAAATCTAATCTGTCTAAACCCCCTTCTTCTCATCCAAACTAACAATTGCATTAAAATCCCTAGCCATAATCCAAGGAAAGAAAGGGGCTAAGGACCCAAAATACCAAATATGAGACCAGAGAGAGGACTTTCTCTAAGCATCAACCGAGGCATAAACATTGGTGAAAAGAATAGCTTCACCTGATTCATAACTAGTCGCGACCACCGACATAGAGGATCTACTAGAGATCCACCAAAGAAGAGAAATCTTGAGCGGGTCCCATAAGCAAATAACTCCACCTGCACTACTCTGGGCCCCAATACACTACCATTGACATCTAACCCATAAACTAGAAGCTATGTTGGACATACCTTCCACTAAGAACTTTGATTCGTAAATGAAGACCAAATCAGGAGAATGAACACGAATCAACTCACGAATAGCTTTTTGTCTAGGGATGTTGTTCAACCCCCTTATATTCCAAGAAAGCACTATCATTTGTGATAAGTAGCAAAGTGGGAATCAAGGGTTTTAACTAACCCTAATTCCATCAAATCTCACCTATCAATTTACCTTTCTCCTGATCTTTCTTCCGACCCATCTTAGGGGGCATATCCCAAGTAGCCTTTTTGAGGTTCTTTTGTTGGATCCCAAGGGAGGGTTGGGCACTGCTACCAATCTAAGGAGATTGAGCTAGCTTTGCCAAAGGAGAGCTTGAGGGTTCCTGATTCAAACTAGCTTCCGCCACAACTACCTCAGTTGGCACCATCAGAACCAGATCTATTTCCATCTGAGAACCTGTAACCACTTCCTGAATGTTATCACAAGAGTCAACCTCCTTTAAGCCTTCCAGATCCATCCCCATGTTGCTTAGCCCTTCTTGCAGCTCCTCTGTGATCATCCCTTGTTGATCTTCTGCACATAAGGCATCAAAATGGTTGTACAATCCATCAGTCTGCCTATCTTTGAGAGTCCTCTTCTAGCCTCTACCTTTATTACAAGTCTTTACAAAAATAAATCCCTCCTTATCTGACTCTCCTGCTGAAGTAGGGGCTTTCCCCTTATCCATCCTAGGAGCAGGCCCAGAAGTCTTATCATCTTGGATCCCTACACGGTTAACTCTGGGGCACTTCTTTTGTAAATGCCCATACTCATGGTAGATACGACACTAAAAAGGGAGAGCCTCATAATCCAATTGTTGAGTCCAAGAGGAAGATCCTAATTGAATTTCTAGAGAATCTGGCAAAGGATTATTTAAATCAATTTCAACAAAAATGTGAGCAAAAGAAATTACCTTTTTATCCAGTGTCTGTTGTGAAGGTGATGCAGAGGGATCCACACTATAACCTTACAATACAGCATGGATGTCTGCAGCCCATCATCATCATCATCATCATCACCATCATCATCATATTTTGCTTAACACTGTCAGCATCATCATCATATTTCACCTGCCGACCGAGATCCTCCTGCAGACAAGCCCTCGCCCTTTTGCCTTCTAGCAGCAACACCTTACTCGATTATCGACAGCATCATCATGTTCGACCAGCGCGAACATCCTCCTGACGTCCACTGTTCACTTCCGCGACAACTTTGACCTTCACTACCTTCAGCATCATGATATTCAACATCATGATAATTCAACAGGATAAAGAACATCTGGTTCCTCCCATTTATCCTGATGATGACCAACCTTCACTTCTCGCACCGTCCCTTTGATGCTGACGTCACCCGATATCCTGATGACGTATATCCTGATGACGATGACGTCACCCGCAGCTCCTCAATATCCCGCTGCTCTGAAATATCCTGATGACGTATATCCTGATGATGATGACGTCATATCCTGATGTTGGCCAAACTTAGTTTTTTTTGGCCCGCGATCAACCCGATCTTCAACCTGATGCCGATACGCTCCTCCTCGGCACTTCCTGATGATGATCACCCCGACGCACCTTCACTTCATGCAATCGAAAGCATCATGCTCTCCTCCACTTATCCGGATGACGATGCCCAACGCGACTGCAGGATATTTGCAGAAATATCCTGATGATGCCGTCTTCACGAACTTTCAGCCTTAGCGAAATTTCACTTCGCCGATCCTCCTAGGATGACCCGATCCACTCTCAGGGTGATCTACCACACTTTATCAGCTCGACCTAGCACATGCCCATGCTAGGGTCTTCAACACCTTTCAGCCGCAATCCTGCACACCTGCATGCAAACAAACAAACTAACACCTACCCTACTGTACATAACCATTCCACCGATCCGATGAATCAACCGGTGGAATGGATCAGCAAATCCATGAAACCACCCAAACCAGCAAATCGATCAAGCAATGGAATTCAACAGAGGATGAACGCAAACAGGAACACTTTATTTGACTTCAAAAGATGCAAATACAATGATCAGTTTCTCTCTCTGTCTCACTCTCGCAAAGTCTGATCGATGATATATGCAATATCAACCGATCCTCATGCTTAAATAGATTTTCCTACGAGTACTACTGACCCGACTCCAAGCGGCTAGGAACTCTCCAGGCGGCTGGGAGGTCCAACCGAACATACAGCATGACAGCTTGTTCTAACAAACTACCTAAAAATAGTAAAAGCATGGTCAGCATGATCTTATCATGATCAGCATGACCTTATTACATGCATTGGTCTTATCAGACCTTCTTGGAAACATAAACAAGACCTAAAACTACTAACTGCCTCATGAAGGCCAGCTGTCAGGTAGGTGCTCCTGCACCAGAAGGGCCCACCAACTTACCTAGCAACATCGCAACCATATGAAGAATATCATTCCTCCAAAATTCTAATGGGAACCAAGGAAGTCGAACCCACACCGGGATCCTAGAAGTGAGCTCCTCTGCCAAATTAAATCCTACGTGCAAAGGCTTAATAAAAAGCCCAATCTGATTGTGGAAATATGGGCCCCCTCAAAGGCTTTATTGTGATCTATTAAATTTGAAAACACCACCAAAAAGTAATTATTCACTGCCAACATTACCTCCATATCACCTTTAGGATTCCATGTCTGCCTTACCCAGGATTCGATAAAGGGCAACGAAACATGAATTCCCATAAACTTGTAGATTAAGGCATGATTTACCAAATATGTCACATCCTCCTCCATAGACTCTAGTTGGATCACCAAAATAGGCCTTTCCTAGCTCGTTTCAAGGCAACCATTCATCTTAGAAACCTTGAGTCCACCAAACAAGGTTACACACTCTTCATGCAAATCCTAAGATAATTTTGACGAAGAGGGATCCTCTCTATTGAGAGCCTCCCGAAACGAAACCCTAGGTTCAACAGGAAAACCTAAGCCAAACCCCATGGTCCCAAGGTAACAAGCACCAAACCCTGGGACAAGAAAGGGGAACTCACCAACAGTCGCCCGAATCAAATACCAACAAATATCACCAAGAAGAATCACCAAAATAAACGGTAACCCCCCTGCAGAAACCAATTTTCTTGCCCCCTCAAAACAAGAGAAGAAGCCCCACACAACCCCCCCAAAATCACTTCAAACCCTGCCTACAAGCCTGTACGTCCTAGCCAAAACAAAACAGCACACCTGAAACTCCTCAACACAGCCAAAACAGAGGAAAAGAGCACAACTAGGGCAGTGCACAGGCTAGCCCTAGCGTGCAGAAATGCTTCCCCCGCGACGCCATCCTTGTTTTTATCCAAGAGTTATTTTATTTAACTTTCTATTATATATGTATTATATATGTATTATACATGTATTATACATGTATATATGTATGTTGCAAGTATGTGCTAATCGATGTTGTCATTGATGTCAACATGTTTGTGTTGTCATTGGTGTCAACTATATCTTCTAATGTTGTTGTTGTTGGTTGATTCAGTTATTGTGTTAAGGTGATTTGAATGGCTTGCAGAAGTGTTTATGATGTTAGTATATTGTTCTTGTTGCTGGGTTTCCAAGTGCTTTTGAGAAAATTTGATAAATATTGAAGATAGTGTTGTGAAGTATTCTGGCTTACAGGATACTATCTGAGTTTTTGCTCTGCATTTCTTCTATGTTGAAGATTGGAGTGTGAGGTTTGGATATGTTTTAGAGAAGTGGTTGAAGATGTTAAATCCATAATTTGGTGCTCCAGAATGTTGTGGTTTGAGAGTTATGTTCACCAATTTGAAGACTGTGCCTGGCAGTATTTGCAGTGTGATTGGGAGAAAGTATTTTGCTCCACATATCTCTGTAGTTTGGTTTTTAGTCTTGTGGTTCTAGATGAGTGTTCATAAGGTCCATATCTATGTTCTATCCAAAGGACTTGTGATTTGATGCTCCAAAACGTAGTTTTCTTGAGTACTAGAGCTTGGCAGTGTTGGTTGTGAGCAGTCTATGAACTGTCTTCAAGTGAGATTTGTTGTAGCTAGATTTGTTGGCTTCCAGGTGATTTCATGTTGTTCATGGATGTTTCCAGATTGTGTTAAAGGCTTGTTCTTGGTCCACAAGCTATGGTTGTGTTCTTGGAAGTGTGTACCTAAGTGTTCTTGGTGCTTACACAAGTTAACACTAATTGCGGATGTGCTTTGTGGATTGAGGAAGTATGTTGAAGCATGTGAAGATGTTTTAAGGTCCAAGATAAGCCGTGAAATGTTCTACCTTCATTCCTTTGCTCTGCAAGAATGTTTAGATCTAGACCTAATTTGAATTATGTATGTTTTATGACCTTTGAGATTGTTTCAAGCATTGTAGAGTGTGTTGCCGACTTTGGTGAATGTTTCAAGGTTGATGTTGATATAAATAATTGTAAAGGATTTGTGTGTATGCATGCATGCAGGAGGATGGTGATGTTTGTATTGTGAATTTGAATCAGAGGTAGTAAGGACTTTCATGTGGTAGAAGACCTAATGCAGTGAGAAGAAGTTTTCTACAATTTTTAGAGAGGTTGCGAAGGTGATGTTTGTTGTGCTTCATTGGAACTGAATTCAAGCATGTGGTAGATGCTATCATATCAGTTCATGGCAGTGAGCCACAGATAATCTATCTTTCTATCTCAGTGGGTAGTGAGTCCACTTGGACAGTGAGTCCTTAGGGTAGTGAGCCCTGTTGCAATGAGCATTCTTTCTTCTATGAGCAGTGAGCCTTGGGTTGTGAGCCCTTTGGCAGTGAGCCTCTTGTAATTTAATATTGCTACTACTTTATATTGTGAGCTAATCCTCACCATGGTTTTTCCCTTTTAGGGTTTTCCACGTAAAAATATGGTGTTCTTTTGTGCATGGTGTTGATGTGATTAAGTTTCTATTATCTATTCTTCATGTTTAATCTTCATAACAAAATAAGGGTTTAAGTGAACTGATGTGGATGTGAGTATGTTTGTGAGGGTTTAAAATTTTTGATACAACTGAGTCACCCCCCTCTCTCAATTGTCTTGAGCATTCAACAATTGGTATTAGAGCAGGTTCCTTTGTAGTAAGCTTAACAGCTTGAGGCAGATCTGGGATGATGCACAGGAAGGATGTTTCTATGTTTGTTTTCTGAAAATGAGAATAGTAAGCTATCTGATCTCTCTTGGATATGAAGTCCAGAACTCAGTTGTAACTACACTCAGGACTAGAAAATCTAAGAAGACTGTGGAATTGGATCAGAAGGTTGTTGATGATATGGAAGCTGACTTTGGGAAAAGAATACAATTAGATACTGATAAGCACAAGGATAAGTTGTCTCTCAAGTGTTTCAATTGTGGCAAGATTGGTCATTATGCATCAAGATGTTAGAAAAGAATTTTGAGAAGTAAGAAAAAGGAAAATGAAAGCAAAGTGCCTAAGAAAAGCTACTATGTGAAAATGGATGCAAGTATATTTGAATCTGGTGTTGAAGACAATAAAGATAATGATTGCTTTCTTACTAATTTGAAGGATAATACTTGTGGTACTGACCCTAAAGGATGTATGGAAGAAAATGCTTTGAAGGTAAGTCTTAATAGTGAAGGCACTTTTCAAAAAAATAACTATTGGATTATTGACAATAGTTGCTAAAATCATATGACCGCTGATAAAAGCAAGTTTGTTAATTTTAAGAAATGTGATGGAGGATCAGTTATATTTGGTGATAATTATACTATTGAGATATGTGGAAGAGGCTTAATCAGTCTCGATGGAAAACATAATACTAATGATGTTCTTTATGTTAAAAGTTTAAAGCAAAATCTCTTGAGTGTTGGACAGTTGTGTAGCAAAGGATACAATCTTATATTTCAGGATGATGGTTTTGAGATCAGAAAAAGGTCTGGAACCATGATAGCTACTGGAAAAAGGACAAAAGGAAACATTTATCATCTCAGAGAAGGTGACAGTTATTTCTCTATGACTCAGAACAGTAAGAGTTGGCTCTAGCATAGGAGATTGTGTCACATCAATCTTGATAGTCTGGTAAGGATAAGTTTAGTTCAAGCTATGAAAGATCTGCCAGAGATTACAAAACCTATTAGTGCCATCTACAAGGAGTTTCAAGGTGGAAAGAAAGCAAGAGGAAGTTTACAAGAGGAAGAAAAATCTTCTACCAGATTGTTGGAGTTGGTTCATACAGACCTTTGTGGTCCTACAAGAGTAAGGAGTTTCCATGGTGACAAGTATTTTATGTTATTCATTGATGGTTATTCTAGACTGACTTGGGTTACTTTTCATAAAGAAAAATTAGAAGCCCTAGATAGGTTTAAAGCATTTAAAGCAATGGTCAAAAATGAAATGGATATGAAGATCAAATGTTTGAGGTCTGATAGAGGAGGAGAGTTTACTTCTACTTCTAATGAGTTTAATGTGTTTTGTGAGAATCATGGGATAAAGAGGCAATTATCTGCTCCTAGAACTCCACAACAGAATGGGGTAGTTGAAAGGAAGAACATGATTGTTCAAGAAGCTTCAAGAACAATGACAAAGGAAGCATAGCTACCGGAAGTTTATTGGAGAGAAGCAATTCATACTTTTGTCTACATACATAATAGAGTATAGGTGAAAGCAAATGATACAAAGACTCCTTATGAGCTATGGTATGGAAGGACTCCCACTGCTAAATATTTCAAAAATTTTGGAAGCAAATGTTTTATCAAAAGAAAGGAAGAAATAGGAATGTACGATGCAAAGTATGATGAAGGTATTTTCCTTGGGTATTATACTAAGAGCAAAGCTTACCAATGCTATAACAGAAGGCTGGGGAAGAATGTTGAAAGTACTAATGTTAAGGTTGATGAAGACATACAAAAGTATTCAGAAGTTAATGAATATGTATCAGACTCAGATGGGTTCTCTTGCAGAGAAAGAGAAAATGCTACAAAAGGGGAAGTACAGACTGGAGAAGAAGAAGAAATTGAAGATAAAGAAATGCAAGTTGAAGAACACGAAGCTCCAGAAAGAATCTTTAAAATGCCCAAGTACATGCAAAAGCATCACATTGAAGACTAGATCATTAGTGATAAGAGCAAAGGCATATTGACAGGATGCAGAGTTGTTGAAGAACAAATAAATCTATGTTTGATTTCTAAAGTCAAACCTAAAATAATGACTGAGGCATGCAATGATGAGCATTGGATCAGGGCTATAGAAGAAAAGATTTCTACAGTTAAATTTTCAGAAGATGAATACATGTCCACTAACATTGAAGAACTGAAAATTGCTCTTGAAGACCTAGAGAGATCTGAAGAAGAAAACATGGAGTTGAAGGAGAATGTCAAAAAAGAAAATGAATATATCAAAAATCTGAGAGAGCAAAACAAGAAATTCAAGGATAGGCATAAAGAGGTCAGTGATTAGTTGAGGTTAGCAAATAAAGCCATGATTGGATTGGAAGTACAAGTTGCAGAAAAGGCAAGAACTGAAGAGTATCTTAACTCTTTGGTGAAAGGCAAAACTAAAGATTGTATAAGGTTGGAGAAAGAAGTTGTAAATCTGAAATCAGATCTGGAGAAGATAAAGACCTATGAAGAAAAATTTAGAATAAGTTCTGCAAGGCTTAATGAGATGATTGCTATTCAGAAAGATCCTAATGATAAAGAAGGCTTAGGGTTTGAGAAAGGTGAAAGTTCAAAGTCTGGTCAAGCATCAAAAGCTGAAGACAAAAGGAATAATGGCAAGCAGATCTGCAATCAGAGGAAAGGAGTCAGAAGACCACCTGTCAAACAACCTAATGCTCAAAGGTACCCATCCTTCAATGCTCATTGTTACTCTTGCAATAAATTTGGACACAAGACTACACAATGTAGGAGTAGAATGAATCAAAATGTTCCATCTTTTTCTGGTCAATGTTTCACATGCAATAAAGTTGGTCATAAAGCTAATGAATGCAGAAGTCAAAGAATGAATGGCTATAACAATGATAGAATGATTCAACCTTTTAATGGCAATTGTTATTGTGAAGGGTGAAATGTGGATTAATCAATAATAAAAACAAACCCAATACATCAATAGAATATGAAGGAAAAGGAGATTTTAAAATAGCAAATGAAGATACTTACAACCCTTTACCTTTCATCTTCCATTGCTCGCCTATCTGCTCTTGATCTTAATAATAATATGAAGCCCTCAGAAGCGTATGCTCCCTTGCTTGTTGAAGATGACAACAATAGAATGGCTATGATACTTTGTGTGATTGAAGATGAGCTTCAACACACTAGTGAAATGGATGATATGAAGTGCTACGTGAGATGGGGTGCCAAAGGCGCGCTTGTGTTTCTACAGCATAAGTTTGCTCAGGTGATGGATATATGAATGAAGAAGAAGAGGGTTGTATTTATAGAGTTGTGTAGAAGAAGATCAATGGTTGAGAAGAAATGAGAAGATCAACAGAGGAGGATGGTTGAGGAACGTGCAACAAATAGAAGAAAGACATGTGTCATTCAAAAATAAACTATGTTGAGTTAACTACTCTGTTGATGAGGATGAGTTTTCTTTTTCTTAAATTAGAATTTATTTTTCTAATTTAAGAGCACAGTTGCTTTAAAATTGCTTTAATTCAACTTTTTCTTTTTGCATGACAAGAGGAATGTATTTTTAGAAGATAAGAAGGATTTTTGAAGATAAGAAAACATAATTAAATAAATAGATTTATTTAATTATTTGTAGATAATTTAGAGGAATAAATAAAATATAAAAATATATTTTATTTTGTGAAGATTTAAGATTTTATTTAAATAAAATTGCATTTTATTTAAATTTAGAAGAGTAAATAATTAAAATTATTTAATTATTTAGAAGAATGAAGTTGATGTAGATGAATTTAGTTAATTAAATAAATGTAATTTATTTAATTAAATGAGAGGAGATGAATCAAATAAATAAATAAATTTATTTATTTATTGATAGAGGAATGTGAAGATGAAATAAATATTTAAAATATTTATTTAAGTAGAGTCATGTCATTTTTAGGTGTATACATTTTGCCCCTCTTTGATGCAATGTGTTTTATCATGTTGTTTCAAAGAATAAGAATTTTCAACAGTGATACATGCCCCAGTTTGCCCCCGGTACAAGTTTAACGACAGGATGCCCCCTCGGGAGATTGGATGGGAAGAAGGTAGAAAGGCGTGAGATGGACAACCTCACGAAGAAGAAGGTGAAAAGCAGGTTAGGATGGAGAAAAACAGGACATGGTTCAGAGAAACAGACATGGGAAGTAGTCGCAGTTGTCATACAGTCAGATATGGTTCACTTGCTATAAATAGGAGCTGGGCCCACAAGTTCTATTCATTTGCACACTTGTCACTAGTTGATTGGTTTCTTGAGAGCTTAGGAGAGCATGGCAGCCAGAGAGATGGATATTCCTCACAAAGAGCACCGGTTTGTGCGAGTCCGACGGTTCGATCGGCCAGCGGAGGTAGGACCCCCGGTATGTAGTTCGTCAAAACTCGCAAAAAGTCATTTATTAGGCTCATTAATGGCTAGGGAAAAATACTAGGATAGATGCACCGAACTGTCGTTCGGCGCATATACGCTCCAAAATGGCGCATATGCCTCTAAGTGGTGCATCTGATCAATCTTACGGTGCATATGATGGTTTGGCCCCTATATGCTCTGAATTGGCGCATTTGCTGGGAAACGGTGCATGTGACATAAGAAGTGGCGCATGTGCCAGAACGGCGCATACACGTCAAAGGGCGGCGCATTCACGGTGAAGCGGTGCATTTGATATGGATCGGTGCATTTGCCACCTAGACCAACACATTTACACTAGGAAAAATCAATTGACTTAACGAAATTAACCCAATTGGAACCTTGATCGATGCATCAATTGATAAGCGATCTCCGAGATTATCGAGAATCTAGTCAAGAGATGATATGTTGTTTTGATTAATTTGATATGTTAAGTCATTGATAGGATAGTTTGAATGCTTTGAGTAGGCTTGTTTGGATATGGATTTCTTTGACGTTATGCTTGGTTTGGTTGCAGGAGGATATTCGAGATGTCCTTACATCACGAGAGCAGTTTCCATTGCTATTGTTGCAGCGGTATATGTTGACTAAGATAGATCATGAGGCTCTAGGTGCGATGGGTTTGCATTATGTTTGTTTCATGCCTAAGGTTCGCACAAACTGGGCTATGTTGATGGCAACGGTGGAGCGATTCCACAGCGAGGATGGTACATTCCATCTTCCGACGAGGGAGATGGCGGTCACTCTTGAGGACGTGTACCGGATTCTACACCTCCCTATTTAGGGAGAGTTGGTCGAGTAGGAGTCACAGCAGGATGCTGGATTAGCCGAGTGCAGATAGGTGTTTGATGACCCAGAGTTGGTGGAGCAGGGGTTTTTGGCAGGACATACATGACTGCTATGACTACTTCTCGGGCATAGTGGCAAGATTGATAGGTGGCGTAGTATGCCCTGATAGGAGGTCACACGACTTCTCGATTAGCTGGGGGAGGCTGTTAGAGAGCATGATTATGGATGGTACCAGGTATGCATGGGGTGTGTGCATGCTTGCACACTTATACAGAGATATGCACTAGGTGGTGTACCATAGAGGAGCTAGTTTGTCAGCAAATGTGTCTCTCTTGCAGTTTTGGTTGTGGGAGCATATAGCTATCACCCGGCCGGAGTGTCTATTTCACAGGTAGAGGGATGAGCCCTACAATTATGGCTACGTAAGTGTGATTTCCCAGCACAAGCTAGGGAAGCTGGAGTACTGGAGACATGCATTTGATAATGTAGATCTAGTTGTCTGGCTTCAATACTTAGACTGTGAGGTATGGGATGATGAGGCAGACGATCTTCCATATTGTTTCTAGACTCAATGGCTCATTGGCAGGACTAGGTATATTCTGGAGTGACAAATTATTAGCAGGGTTCAGTGATAGTTTGGCAGAGTACAGGGCAGACCACAGGGACAAGCTCATTTTGCAAGGACCCATGCAGAGAGACACAGGTGGGGTCCCATGGCATCATACGAGGAGGCCTTGGCAGACTTTCAATAGATCCCTTATGTAGTGTGGCCCATAAGGAGGGAGATAGTGGATGCTAGCATGATGCTAGACTATGAGGAGTGGTTCGCTGCTCATCCCTTTCCTAGATACTCAGGACCGAGAGAGTTGGCTCCTCGTATCAACGAGGAGGATTCAGACGATGAGGGTGCAGCTGGCAAGAGGAGGGGAGGACGGAGGAGGAGGAGAGGAGATCGGGGGGATGATGGAGGAGATGGAGGTGGGGGTGGAAGACCGAGACAGAGGAGTAGGAGGTCTGGGGAGGGGCCTTCGGGTCAACAGGAAGTTACGCAACCACAGGCTATAGGACAGGTGCAGGGCACAAGTTCCAGCACAGCAGCAAGTATAGGGGCAGGTGCCAGCACAGCAGGCTCCGCAGCCTAATTTACAGCAAAAGGCCATTGCGATGCTACAGGGTCAGATTAGGCAGCTGAGGGCTCATCTGAGAGCAGCGGAGTCTCAGAGAGATGCAGACACAGGATGAATATCAGAGATATCCAGAGAGAGACGTAGCTTTGGCTAGTGCGAGGGCGATGAGGGTAGAGAGGGATGCAGCGGTGACAGCTATGGGTATAGATGGTACCTCTAGATTTTTAGTATCACAGGTGCAGCAGGCCCAGACACAGTTAGCCCAGGTTTAGAGTGAGCTTGCCAGAGCTCAAGCTCAGGCTCAATACTATAGAGGGTTATACCACGGGGCAGTGGCAACGGATCAGTGGGTGCCCAGTTTCAGGAGCCAGTCTGTGACAGCTCAGAGGACAGGTGGGTCTCGATCCATAGGATGAGTGAGGGGTCCTCAGCAGTCTGGGGGGACAGAGGAGAGGGCAGTGCAGGGAGCAGTGCTCCACGGCAGCAGGGTTAGCTAGACCTGGACACTTGTACCATTTTTTTGAGTGGATATACACATTTTTTATGGCTGAGATGGCTTGTATATGTACTATTTTTGCCCCGAGACATGTATCATGGTCTATTTGTACCTTGTATACATTTTTATGATATGCTTCTGAGAGATTTGGACAGATATTTTTGACATTTTGTACATTTGGACATGGTTTTTACACTCTATATGATGATGCAGTTATGGATGTTCTATATGCATAAGTTCTATGTTGATATGTTATGGATGCAATCTATCTTCTGATCTTTGTATATGTGATGCATACTAGATGGATTGTATGATGATTTGATAAGCAAATGTGACATGTTATGGTTATGATTATGCAGCTCTATATGTATTTGTCTATGTTTTTTTTGAATTTTTGATATGATATGTGGATGCAAATGTCTGTGGATGACCTAATGCACTTTATTATGTATGCAAATGATTTAATCATGTGAATGACTATCTCATGTGATATGATATGCTATCTATGCTATGTTTTTGATATGTCCAAATGTACTCAGTCGACATAGTAATGATATAGATAGGAGGAAGAAGAGATGAGAAATACTGACTTTCGTTTGATATGCTGCAGGATTTTCCTTATTGCATGGTTGATATGGATTTTTGGCATATGGGATGGAGGTGGATTTGTCATCTTGATATTGCAAGTCTTTTGCTTTCATCATTGGGCACTTTTTGGTATTTTTCACTTTTTGAAATGTTGTAAGAAAATACAAGCATCTAGGTATAATTAGACCGAGATGACCTAAGTATTCCTTACATGGATTTTGATATAGCAAGTTGATACAAGCATCTAGTCAAACTTGAATCTAGATGACCTGAGTACTTCTTGTGTTTCAACAGACAAGGATTGCCCCTTTTCATGTTTAGACCTTGGAGTCCTCGATGATCTTTTGTTGATCATGTCGTTAGACAAAGGTCGTCACATTACTAAAGTTTAATCCACAAGCAGCAACCAAAGAAAAAGATTATGCCCCCATCATAGCATCTCTAGCTTTTGGCATCCTTGAGTAGCATAGGAAGACATAATGACAAAAATCCAAAACTTTGTAAGTTAACTTGTTCACAAAACATTCTTGCATTAGATGTGTTCTTTTGCCATAATTGATAGAGAATTATTTTGAGCGTTTCGGTATGGTGCTCTGTTTTGGACAGGTTGATGCTTTGTGCCAAGAATTTTGATTGGAAGTACACTTTGTTGCATTTGCTTGTCTAGTGAAAGGTATCACAATCCTTTATTGTTATCCTCTTAGAAAATGTGGCATTCAAGAATCCAAATCTGCAACTAGGTTGAGGAGTTGCCCCAGTTTAGACAAGGATTGACTTATTATGGGTGAGACGACAAAAGACATGGAGAGACGGACCCTAAGGGACTGACCTAGTGCCTCGGGGGCTCATTAATAAATGGCCTTGCCTACGTGACGACGCAGAGGCAATGTAGTTCGGGGTGAACCTGATGGACCTAAGACCTAGGTGATGGCAAAGTAATGTGGACTGAGATTGACAGAAGGACCAGATATGGGACAGACGGGACAATGGAGTGGAGTGAAGGGGAGCCTCGGGGGTGCATTAAGAATGGCCTTGCCTATGTGATAACTCAAAGGCAACGTAGTTCGACAACGGTTCAAGGATTGGTTCAAGATGAATGCTATAGACACAAGAGACATGAAGTCACAACAGATGGAGGGAGTGGTTTGTCACAGATAGCGCCTATTTACCAAGTTTTCACCACTTGCTTTTATTTGCACGAAAGCTAAAAGTACACATGACACCTATTTGCCAAGTTTTCATCATGGTACCTATCCAAGGTGCCTGTTTGCTAGGTTTTCACCAGAGGACGATTTTTTTGTTATTTTTCCATTTTTTTTATTTTTTTGTTCTGTTTTTGACATTTTTCAATTTTTTTTGGATTTTTTCAAGACTCTCTTACATTGGGGTTTTCAAGTATAGAACTTGCGGAGGTGCATGTTGTTGATAAGATCATCGAACAGTTCACCTTCAGATGTAGCCAATTGATATGCCCCCGATCCATAGGCTACAATGATGACATAGGGACCCAACCAGTTAGGTTCGAACTTACCTTTCTTTTCTCTGTCTTGCTGATTTCTAGGATTTTCTCTGAGAACTAGGTCACCAACTTGGAATACTCAGGGCTTTACCCTGTGGTTATAGCTTCTAGACATTCGTTGTTGATAATCTTTTAAGTGGTTAAAGGCTTGTTGCCTTCTCTCTTCGAGCAGCTCTAATTCTTGCAATCTGGACACTCTATACTCTTCGTCAGATATGAGGCCTTTTAATGACACTCGCAAGTATGGGATCTTGACTTCAATGGGCAAGATAGCTTCAGATCCATAGACTAGGGAGTATGGTGTTGCACATGTGGGTGTGCAGATGCTTGTATGGTAGGCCCACAGCACGGGATTCAGTTGGACATGCCAATCTCGGCTGACATCATTGATAGTCTTCTTTAGGATTTTCAAAATGGTTTTATTTGATGCCTCAGCCTGGTCGTTGCCTTGGGGGTAATAGGGGGTTGAAAAGCGGTGCTAGATATGGAATTTCTCGCATAGTTCCCTGACATCTTGATTTTTGAAAGGTCGTCCATTATCCGTGATAATGGACGAAGGGATACCATAGTGACAAATGATATAGTTCAAGATAAACGAGGTAATCTACTTACCTGTGATATTGGCTAGAGGCACGGCTTCAATCCACTTCATGAAGTACTCAGTGGCAGTGATTATGAATTTATGGCCACTGGAGGAAGAAGGGTGAATCTTGCCCACTAAGTCGAGTCCCCACTGACAGAAAGGCCAAGGAGTCATTAATGGTTGTAGCTCCTGTGTTGGTGCATGTATTAGGTTTCCATGGATTTGGCACTTTTTGCACTTCTTTACAAAATGATAGGAATCGTGTTCCATTGTTGGCTAGTAGTATCCCATGCGTATGAGTTTCTTGGCTAGGGTAGGGCCACTAGAGTGGGTCCCACATATACCGTCATGTACTTCACTCAGGGTAGTTTGATATTCCTCACTATCGAAACATCTAAGGAGAGTACCATCGAGACCTCTGTGATATAGGGTATTGGCGACAATGGCATACCGGGATGCCTGACAGATGAAGGTTCATTTTTGGTTACTAGAGAGATCAGGTGGGAGGGTATTCTCTTTAAGATAGGCAAATATTTTTCCATAGAGTGGGGAATCAGGTCCAACAATGTGACAAATGATATGGGATTCAGAGGTGTCATATGCAGGACAAGACATTGGCTCTACCAAGAACTCGTAATGTGATTGATTATCTAGAATATCAAGGAGAGATGCGATCATTGCCATGGCGTCAGCAGCTTTGTTCTCAATCCTTGGTATCTGTTCAAAAGAGATCTTGACGAAGTATTCTTTGAAGTCATCTACCATTCTCTTGTAAGGGATTAGTTTCTCATCTTTTGTTTGGTAGTCGTCATTTACTTGATTTATGACCAGCTGTGAGTCGCCATACACTTGAAGTTCTTTGATGTTCCATTCAACTACTAGCTTGATACCAATGACTAGGGCTTCATACTCTGCCACGTTGTTAGTGCAAGGAAACATTAATCTGTATGATTTAAGAATTGTGTCGCCACTAGGTGTGATCAATAAGATACTTGCCCCTGATTCATGTTGAGTGTACGATCCATCAAAGTACATTTTCCAGATTGTTGTGGATATGTGAAAGATAGATTCGTCTGGAAATTCAAAGCTCAAAGGGCTATCATCTATTAGGGGTGCATCTACCAGTTGATTTGCAAGTACTTGGCCCTTTATTGCTTTCCTGTCTACATATTTAATATCAAATTCGCTGAGAAGCATGACCCATTTAGAAAATTTACCTGTTAAGGCTGCCTTGTTGAGTAGATACTTGAGTGGATCAATCTTTGCTACCAGTTTGATAGAATGTGACAACATGTAATGTCTCCACTTTTGTGAGGTGAAGACCATAGCGAGACATGCTCTTTCAATTGGCGTGTACTGTAGTTCATATCCAACAAGTGTTCAACTGATGTAGTAGATTACTTGTTCTTTTCCGTCATAGTTTTTTTGTGCAAGGAGAGCTCCCAAAGCTGTTGGTGTAGCTGAGATATATAGTAGTAGAGGTTTACCCTGAATCAGTGGCATCAATACAGGTGGCTTCATGAGATATTCTTTTAACTGTTGAAATGCCTGCTCACATGACTCATTCCATTTAAAAGGGACATTCTTGTACAGAAGGTGAGAAAATGGGTGGCACTTGTCTGCCAATTGAGAAATGAACCTTCTAATAGATTATAGTTTTCCCTGTAGAGATCTTAGCTGAGTGAGATTCTTAGGGGGTGGCATTTCCATGATGGCCTTCACTTTAGCTGGATCAATTTCTATGGCATTAGTAGACACTATGTATCCAAGTAGCTTTCCTAAGGTTACTCTAAATACGCACTTCTTTGGATTGAGGCATACATTGAACTGTTCCAGTCTTGTGAAAATTTTGTCCAGTACTGCTAGGTGTCCTTCCCTTGTGAGTGATTTTTCCAGAATGACATCGACATAGTCTTCCATTATAGTGTGCATCATGTCATGGAAGATTGTGGTCATCACTCTCTGATATGTTGCCCCAGCATTTTTCAAACCAAATGGCATGACACACCAACAGTAGGTGCCCCAAGGACATGTAAATGTAGTCTTGTGTTGGTCTTCAGGAGCAATCTTTATTTGTTTATATCTAGAAAAACCATCCATTAGTGACAGCATGGTGTGCCCTGTCATGAGATCTACGATCATGTCAATGTTTGGCAGGGGAAAATCATCTTTCAAACAAGTTTTGTTCACGTCCTTGAAGTCATTACATATTCAGACTCTACCATCTGGTTTGGTGACTGGTACTATGTTCGAAACCCATTCAGGATAGTCTATGGGTCTGATGAGTCCGACATCTAATAGTTTCTTTAGCACTTCTTTTACCATGAGGGCCACATGTGGGTGCATCTTTCAGAGTTTTTGCTTTACTGGTTAGCTCCTAGAGCTAAAGATAAATGATGCATTATAAGATTCAGATCTAACCCTGGCATGTTTGCATATGTCCAAGCAAAGTTGATTTGTTTTCTTTTGAAGAAATCTGTGAATGCTAGTTTTTCTTGTTCTACTAGAGCCTTTGCCATGTGGACCATTCTGGGATTATCACCTGTGCTGGCATTGATTGCCTCAAAGAGGTTTTCACCATTGGATACGTATTTAGTTTTACTATTTTCATGATCCAACACTGCCGCAGAGTGGTTTTCACCATTAGATCTTTCTTTTATCTTGATATTTTTGAGACTAAAAGGCTTGGCACTCGCTCCAAAATAGGCCTTCTCATTGAGTTCTATAACATAGCCAACTCTATGGTCTCCTGCGGGTATATGATCTCTAAGCTCGAGATAGTTTATGATGGCTTCATCATTCTCAAAGGTATCAAGCTCAGGGGTAGTGTCTTTTAGGTCCCAGTTTATGAGTTCAAGGTGTACCAGTGGTAAGGGATCATTGGGTTGGTCTGGTTCAATGGCGTTGATGCTTAGGATAGAGTTATTAAAAGCATGGATGAAGTCTGCGATGGTACTCTCTGTTAGTGGATCTGTCAAGGGAGGTATCATTCTTTCCTCACAATTTTCACTATCGTTATTATGCGGGTCAGCCTTTAGCGGTCTAGCCCTTGGACCTTGCCTCTCGTTAGCATGGCTTGGGTCATACTCATGGACAACATTGATGCCCTTTTCATCACAAGATAGCTCAGAGAGGCTATCCCATTCATATTAATTGGAATCGGTCTCACTATTTAGTTGCAGTTGTTGAATATGCTCAACCAGATTACTAGTAGACGTTTCTAGTTGTTTTTCTTTATTCTTATTTTCTATGTCGGTTCTTGATGCTCCCGTGTATCCTATCTTTATAGTGTCTCGAGCTGTCAAGGTATGAGGTTGGATGGGTGCAGTGATACCATCCTTTCTTGAACCGAGTGGACCATGTCCTTCATACCCCATTCTTTGTAGCATTTGGAAACCTTGACCATATTGTGTAGTTTGTATAGTGGGATGGTCATGTTGTGTCGATGAACTGCCTTCATCCTTGTATAACCATTGTAGGATATATTTTTCGTCACTCTCATCTTCGAGGCTTCCCCATTTGACAAATGGTCCTTTGGTATATTTCTCTGCTTTGGGTTTTCTCACAGTAGGTCTCCCATATGATCTTGGAGATAGGGGGAGCTGTGCCAAGTAGAGGGATTGAGAGATTGTGTATTCACCCAAGCCCTTGTCTTTGAGTTTGAGTTTAGGTTGAGAAGCTTCTAAAGTGGAAGCAAGTGAAGTTGGGTCAATACGAGATGAGGATGAAGTAGAAGCATGGTTATTTGGGATTACCACTTCAGGTTTAGGCTGAATGGAGTTGCAATACTAAAACAGATTGGGGTCGCCTTGTATAGTGATCTCTTGACCTTCATAGGGGAACTTGATACACTAATGGTATGTTGAAGGTACTGCTTTCAGAGCGTGTATCCATGGCCTTCCAAGAAGAATGTTATATGCTAGCTCCATATCGAGGACTTGGCAAGCCACACCTTTTACTACAGGTCCCCTTCTAATCGGTAAAGTAACAATTCCCTTGGAAGTTCTCTCCTCCTCATCATAGGCTTTGATAGTGATTTTCTTTTTTGGATCTATAGCCTTCTCTGAAAACCCCAATGTAAGGATTAGCTTCAAGGTACAAATATTCAAACCAGCTCCTCCATCGATTAGGACCCTCTTTATCTTGTGTTTGTGTATGAAGGCTTCGATGTGTAGAGAGGTGTTATGGGGTTGAGTGATTGACATATCATCATTTTCAGTGAATGATAGGGAATGAGGTGAGGTAATGTGACCTACCATGGTTTGGAATTGTTCTTCAGCCAGGTTTGTAGGGATGAAGGCTTCTGTTAATGCTTTTTCAAGAATGGCCCTATGAGACGGGGATAGACGTAGAAGTTCGAGGATGGAGATATGTGCAGATGTCTTATGTAGCCGATCCAAGATGATGTACTAATTAGCAGGAGTGGCAGAGGCTCCTCTAAGGGTGACTCTATTTCTGTGGGTGGTAACATTACAATCTAGATCCTTGTTTATAGTGATCACATTGATGTGTGAATCACTTTCTGAGATATGGTTAACAACATAGTCACAGCTGACGTTTGTGTAATTTGCATTGTTAGAGTAACCGTTGTTTTTGTTGGAAGGTCCTCCCTGCTCATAGTTGGGAAGAGGATCCTTGAATGCCTAATGATCACTGTTAGAGGTATGTCCATCAATGGATATCTTGTTTTGTTTGATCAAGTCTTGGATCGTGTGTTTGAGTGCTATACAATCATTAGTTTTGTGCCCTCTGTTACGATGAAACTCACAGAAGTCGTCATTCCACCAATGAGGTTTGACCTTAGGTTCATATTCCCGCATAGTTGGAAGTGTTATAATCTTGTTTGTGATTAGCTTCCATAGGGCAGTTTCTAATGTTTCTCCCAAGGGTGTAAACTTTCTCCTAGGTTGAAAGTTGGTAAACCGTGATTCAGTGTTCCTTGGTTTGTTTTGTGGGGGGTTGTTTTGAGGAGCCGATAAATTGAAGATCGGTTGTTTAGGTGCCGCATTCTTGGCATCCACCACCCCATCATTCACAACATTTTTTTTGTCTAGAATCTTGGTTTGTCATTGTTGGTGTTGGTACTAGGAGTGTCTTTATATAGCTTGATTTGACCCTTCATGATTTGAGGTTTTTCAATGATGAGACCCATCTCAATGACCTTGCTAAAGGAAGTAGGACATTGGATTTGAATCTGATAGCTCAGGTCGGTTTGTAAGTTGTGCACGAACATTTCTAGCATTTGTTTTTCGGACATTTGGTGCGGACACTTGCTTGCTAACTGTCTCCATCTTTGTAAGAAGGTGGTGAAAGATTCCCCACCTTTTTGTTTGGTGTTACAAAGATCCAATATTGAGGTGTCATGCTCAATATTGTAAGAGAAGTGGGCGACAAATTTGTCTACAAGTTCATTGAATGTTTTAATGTCAGGTGGTAGTCTAGAAAACCACTCCATGGCTTGTCCTCCCAAGCTTCTTGGAAATAGTCGCATAAGGTAAGTGTCATTATGTGCGACCTCAAGGAAAGCAGCATTGAACTCCCTAATGTGGTCCCTTGGATCACCCTGTCCTCGATATTTATCAAATTTTGGAACCTCAAATTTAGAGGGGAAAGGTATCATGATCAAGGTCCTATCAAAAGGATATGGTGAAATATCCTCTAGGGTGTAATGTTTAGTCGATGCTCCTATTTTCATGTCTGCAAATTGTTGTTGTAAAGCTTGGATTTGTTGATTCACTAGACTTAGGGCATCCATAGCATCAGTGGTTGTTTTGCTTTTATCTGAAGGTGTTTTTTCCTCATATCTACTTCCTTTAGGGTTTCTTTCATCCTCAATTTATTTGAGAGCCTCTACGTCATAATCTTTAGGGAGCTTGACTCCTAGATTTGCTAGGTGTAAAAAGAATTTGGTAGGGTCTTGGGCAAGTATCTTCTCCAATAGGCGTTGAAATTTTGGGTTATGCTGCGTTTAAAGGATCTCTTTCATAGAAATTTCCTCATCACTTTCGTGACCGTCTGGAACAATTTTCTCAGCCATTTCAATCTGCTTTTGTTTTTGTAATCTTGTTAACACCATGCAAGTGGTGACTAGAGATGGGATGAAGTGAAATTTTGAGCAAGGTGCTAGAATGTGACAAGATTTTAGCAAGGTTCTCCTTAGATCTAGTTGGTGTCAAACAAAGTTGGGTGTGCAAAATGATAGTCAAAGTAAGGATGATAGAAATCCATTTACTTGATGTTGACTAGTCTAGCACAATCCACTAGTAGAGTTCTGAAAGAAAAGGATAAGTGATCCTTGATAGGGGAGACTTGTTAGGATTAGCCGGCAGAAGATATCAATTAAATGCAAATAAAGATTAAACAGAGAAATGGAAATACACAGAAATAATAATAATAACGAGAGACAAGTTTTAACGTGGTTCACCCAAACTCGGGCTACATCCACCAAACAGAGAGTCCAATATTATTATCGAGTAAATTAAACCGATTACAATCAGCAATCCCTGCAACTCAATACCGCTGCAAAATGCTACAATACAATAAAAATACCAAAACCCTAACCCTTAGCCGCTTTTTATCAAGCTTTTTGTCGATTACAAAATAGGGTTTTCTTATGTCGGTCAATGAAAAATTAACTCCCGGTGCATTATAAAATAATAAAAAACCATGTGAGGTTTCAAGGGCGTTGCCCCGAGCCCCCATGGGGGCGCTGCCCCTCGACCCCGCCCTATATCGCGACAGGGACCCCGCAAGGGGCACTGCCCCTGGACCCCGTAAGGGGCACTGCCCCTTGACCCCGTCTTGAGGGCGCTGCCCCCAAACCCCATAGGAATTTGGGGGGAAACCGTGCTGATAAAAGTGGGGTAAATATAACCTCCGAGTCTAATTAGGCTTCATATAACAACAAGACTCACTAGGTTTGTTTGAGATGTCATGTGATCAAGAAGAGCTTGGTTCTAACCTTGTTGGATTTTGGAAGAATTTTGGCGATATTTTGGATGAAAAGCAGTTATGATGTGGAAGGAGAGAGAAATGTTTGATTTGCACGATTTTAGTCAGATTTTGAAAAACTGAGATAGATTTGAGGTGGTTTTTGAAAAGTTGAAACTTTGCTCTTGGAAGGTACGGATTTTGTTTTCTGGATTGGATGTGCAGCGGTAAATGCGCCGCAACAGAGCGTGAATGCGCCACAAGTCATATTAAATGTGCAGCTCTGGCAATGTTTCAAATGCGCTGGAACAGAATTCAAATGCGCTTCCAGTCAGAGTAAATGAGCTGCAAGTTGTTTCAGATGCGCAATTCTAGTTTTTGCTTGGTTTTTGCAAAATTTTGGAACTATTTTTTGAGTTTTTCTCTATTTTTGGTTCAAAAACTTGGTGTTTTTAAGAGTTGATATTCAATTATGGCAAAGACACTACAAACACATAGAAGTTTTCATGATTTTTATCTTTTGTTATTTTTTTGTATTTTTGGACTATTTTGACTCAAAAACAAGTACACCCTAGGCTGGATAGGACAATATTCATTGAATCCTCTAGCTGTGCATACTCAAAGCATGTAGCTCCAAGATCTGGTAGCACCGGCTCCCCTCCGCGGCACTCACTTCTCATGCATACCGGATCTGGGTTTCCTTAGGCTCGTACCCCCACCGAACCTTAGGATTGTCCCTGCTACCTCTACTAAGAGTCACATGAATCAAGGCCGCTTCAAGAGCTCTGCCCTTTGTATCAACAAGTAGGGGTTTTTGGCTTACTAAACAATTGGTTCATAGTAAAGGCAACCATTCGAGTGGTTACACATGTGGCGGCACTACTCTCTATTATGGAGTCTTCCAGCCTCAAAGGGTTACGCCTTAGAGGGTTTTGGGGGAGGTTGCCCGTCGGTGTAACACAGCAGTACTCGTTGTAGGAGGTTTTCACCTCAAGCACAATTTATTTTAAGTGGCTTGGTAGGGCTTGGCTTTAGCCAGTTACCACTCAGGGTCGTTCCCACTTGGACAAGAGTGCATCCAAGGGCAGGCCCCTCTAAAGGTTAAACAAATGGAATGACAAGTCTGGCGTTCTGGTCACCCAGTTAAGGGGAGAGCATAAGCCTATTGTCATTCACAGTCATAGAATACACTGATTTATCCAAACCTAGTTAAAAGAAGAAAAACTAAATGGGCTATTCTACTTGTGCACTCACGCGGTTGTTAACTTTGAAGTGTTTAAGACATAGTAATGTTCATTCTCGTTTGTTGAGATAGCAATGATCTAATCTAGGAAAGAAATCAACAATGCAAAGATAGCAGTGGTTCAGTTACTCTCTTTCCTAGTTAAAGACTATGTGGACTTTGCATGCATATATTTTTTTGTTACTTTTTCCCTTAATTAGTCTAAATGAACTAATCAATGCAGCCAAAATGATCTAATCCAGCCTCTAATCGTGCAAAACAAATGTTAGCTCAAACACAAAAATTAGATGTAACCCTAAAACAACAGTACAAAACAGAAGCGCCGCTATGTAGTATGAATGTGCAGAAATAGAACTTGCATGCGCCATTGTACAAAAGTGCTGTAACAAGAGATATATGCGCTATTTTAACAAATGTGTCATTATACAGTGTAAAAGCACCGTTTCAAAAGGTATATGTGCCAATATGATGTAGGCGCAAGAATAGGAATCGAATGCGCCGTCTCAAAGGATAAATGCGTTGTAGTGTCATAAGCACCGAAATAGAAGACAGATGCGCCGTCTTGGAGGTTGGATGCGCTGGAGTACTTTGTGAGCCACTACAGGAGGTAGAAGCACCGTTTAAGAGGATAAATGTGCCAAATGCCTCTATCAGAACCCTGTACATCACCTGTACGGACCTATCACTTAGAAAAACTTAGTTTTTGATTAGATAGAGGGGCAAGGGCCCCACAGTGGGTGCCAAAATGTGAAGGGTGAAATGTGGATTAATCAATAATAAAAACAAACCCAATACATCAATAGAATATGAAGGAAAAGGAGATTTTAAAATAACAAATGAAGATACTTACCAACTTTTACCTTTTTTCTTCCATTGCTCGCCTATCTGCTCTTGATCTTAATAATAATATGAAGCCCTCAGAAGCGTATGCTCCCTTGCTTGTTGAAGATGACAAGAATAGAATGGCTATGATACTTTGTGTGATTGAAGATGAGCTTCAACACACTAGTGAAATGGATGATATGAAGTGCTACGTGAGATGGGGTGCTAAAGGCACGCTTGTGTTTCTGCAACATAAGTTTGCTCAGGTGATGGATATATGAATGAAGAAGAAGAGGGTTGTATTTATAGAGTTGTGTAGAAGAAGATCAATGGTTGAGAAGAAATGAGAAGATCAACGAAGGAGGATGGTTGAGGAACGTACAACAAATGGAAGAAAGACATGTGTCACTCAAAAAGAAACTATGTTGAGTTAACTACTCTGTTGATGAGGATGAGTTTTGTTTTTCTTAAATTAGAATTTATTTTTCTAATTTAAGAGCACAGTTGCTTTAAAATTGTTTTAACTCAACTTTTTCTTTTTGCATGACAAGAGGAATGTATTTTTAGAAGATAAGAAAGCATAATTAAATAAATGAATTTATTTAATTATTTGTAGATAATTTAGAGGAATAAATAAAATATAAAAATATATTTTATTTTGTGGAGATTTAAGATTTTATTTAAATAAAATTGCATTTAATTTAAATTTAGAAGAGTAAATAATTAAAATTATTTAATTATTTAGAAGAATGAAGTTGATGTAGATGAATTTAATTAATTAAATAAATGTAATTTATTTAATTAAATGAGGGAGATGAATCAAATAAATAAATTTATTTATTTATTTATTGATAGAGGAATGTGAAGATGAAATAAATATTTAAAATTATTATTTAAGTAGAGTCATGTCATTTTTAGGTGTATACAGTTATATATGCAATAGATTTGGGCACAAAGCTAATAAGTGCAGACCCAGAATGAATGAAAGGAACAATGTTCAGAGGAATGTTGTATGCTACAATTGCAGTAGGCCTGGACACATTTCAAACTTATGTAGAAGTAGAAGTATGAAGAAGGATATTCTAATAGAGAAGAGAAAACCAACACAAATAATTGATCCAACAAAGACTAAGAGGGAGATGACTAAGATTTGGATTAAGAAGGATGTAACAGAGGCTAATAATGTATCTATACCAGCCTCTAGTATAGATGTTTCCTCCAGAAACTGAGTTGGAGGCTACCTCTCAGGGGGAGCAAGTAGTGGCATTGAAGAATGTTGCAGTCAGGGGGAGTAAGAGTTGGTACAGGATTGATGAGTACTTCTAAGGGGGAGGTATTCAGAGAAGTTAAGATCAGTGCAAGTATGTGAAGTATCATACTCAGGTGGAGAAAGCTTGAAAAAGGTGTGTCACCCTTTGCCATTGATGTCAAAGGGGGAGAGAGTTCATGTGAAAAAACAAGGGAGAGTAAGATGTATAAAAGAAAGGGGGAGAGTGAGATTAGTGTAGAATTGTGTCATGATGGTTTTTCACATCATATGTTTCTATCAATAACAAAGGGGAAGATTGTTGCAAGTATGTGCTAATCGGTGTTGTCATTGATGTCAACATGTTTGTGTTGTCATTGGTGTCAACTGTATCTTCTAATGTCATTGTTGTTGGTTGATTGAGTTATTGTGTTAAGGTGATTTGAATGTCTTGAAAAAGTGCTAATGATGTTAGTATATTGTTCTTGTTGTCTTTCCAAGTGCTTTTGAGAAAATTTAATAAATATTGAAGACAGTGTTGTGAAGAAGTATTCTGGCTTACAGGATACTGTCTGAGTTTTTGCTCCACATTTCTTCTGTGTTGAAGACCAAAGTGTAAGGTTTGAATATGTTTTAGAGAAGTGGTTGAATATGTTAAATCCATAATTTGGTACTCTGGAACGCTGTGGTTTGAGAGTTATGTTCACCATTTTGAAGAGTGTACCTAGCAGTGTTTGCAGTGTGACTGGGAGAAAGTATTTTTCTCCACATTTCTCCACAGTTTGGTTTTTAGTCTCTAGTTCTAGATGAGTGTTCATAAGGTCCATATCTATGTTCTATCCGAAGGACTTGTGATTTGATGCTCCGGAATGTAGTTTTCTTGGGTACCAGAGCTTGGTAGTGTTGGTTGTGGACAGTCTATGAACTATCTTTAAGTGAGATTTGTTGTAGCTGGATTTGTTGGCTCCCAGGTGATTTCATGTTGTTCATGGATGTTTCCAGATTGTGTTAAAGGCTTGTTGTTGATCCACAAGCTACGGTTGTGTTCTTGGAAGCGTGTGCCTAAGTGTTCTTGGTGCTTACACAAGTTAACACTAATTGCGGATGTGTTTCATGGATTAAGGAAGCGTGTTGAAGCATGTGAAGATGTTTTTAGGTCCAAGAAAAGCCCTTGAAATGTTCTACCTTCATTCCTTTGCTCTGCAAGAATTTTTAGGTCTAGACCTAATTTGAATTATGTATGTTTTCTGACCTTTGAGATTGTTTCAAGGGTTGTAGAGTGTGTTGCCGACTTTGGTGAATGTTTCAAGGTTGATGTTGATATAAATAAGTGTAAAGGATTCATGTGTATGCGTGCATGTATGCGGATGGTGATGTTTGTATTGTGAATTTGAATCAGAGGCAATAAGGACTTTCATGTGGTAAAAGACCTAATGCAGTGAGCAGAATTTTTCTACAATTTTTAGAGAGGTTGCGAAGGTGATGTTTGTTGTGCTTCATTGGAACTAAATTCAAGCATGTGGTAGACGCTATCATATCAATTCATGGCAGTGAGCCACCTCTTCTATCTTTCTATCTCAGTGGGCAGTGAGTCCACTTGGACAGTGAGTCCTTAGGGTAGTGAGCCTTTTGGGTGGTTAACCCTCTAGGTAGTGAGCCTTGTTGCAGTGAGCATTCTTTCTTCTATGAGCAGTGAGCTCTGGGATGTGAGCCCTTTGGCAATGACGTCTTGTAATTCGGTATTGCTACTAATTTATATTGTGAGCTAATCCTCACTATGATTTTTCCCTTTTAGGGTTTTCCACATAAAATCTGGTGTTCTCTTGCGCAAGGTGTTGATGTGATTAAGTTTTTGTTATCTGTTCTTCATGTTTAATCCTCATAACAGAATAAGGGTTTAAGTGAACTGATGTGGATGTGATTATGTTTGTGAGGGTTTAAAATTTTTGATACAACTGATTCACCCCCCTGTCAGTTGTCTTGCGCATTCAACTCTCTCTCTCTCTCTCTCTCTCTCTCTCTCTCTCTCTCTCTCTCTCTCTCTCTCTCTCTCTCTCTCTCTCTCTCTCTCTCTCTCTCTCTCTCTCTCTCTCTATGTAATATATACATGTGCATAATATGATGGACTAATGGTGTGAATTAATGAACCAACTATTAATGAACTAAATGGATGTATGAATGGACAAATGAATATATGCTCATATTAATAAACATATATTATGAATGGATGAAAATCCAAAAGGATAATGAAATGATAATGGAACAATGCATTTACCTTTTGGTGTGAGTATAAAATTTAAATGCCTCGATTTGATTTATATATATGTATTTACAATCTAATTTATATTTACAATGCAGATTATGTTTACAATAATCTTCATATATATATATATATATATATATATATATATATATATATATATATATGTATGTATGTATGTATGTATGTATATATGTATGTATGTATGTATGTATGTATGTATGTATGTATGTATGTATGTGAATATATAATATAAATGGAACAATGCATTTACCTTTTGATGTGAGTATAAAAATTAAATGTCTCAATCTAATTTATATTTACAATGCATATTATGTTTACAATAAAGATGGCAGTTTACATATTTATATTTTTTAACATATTGTTATATGTTTGGTTTGAATTTATAGCTTTGTTGTGTTTCTTAACACAATTACATAATACTTACACCACTGATTGTGGAATTGTACTATGAAATTGTATTTGTTAACACACTACCACTATTGGGATATTTTGCTCTGATAGCCACTACTTGAGTTCTTTACTTTGTTACGATGCAATTCTATTTAATTTATTCAGTTATGTAAATGTCTTGAGATAGATGTACATGCAGTGCTTAAATTTATTAGGATAAATTGATGCATGTTCATTACTACCTGGATTATGATTTCTATGTTTGCAAGCATATGAGCATGGTCGGTAGTTTGTAGAGAACCTATTGGGACCTAAAATTTCCTTCAATTTTTTGCAAAATTTTAGGATCCCATGATGAAAAATTTGATTGCGGCACTCAGAAATGCACCTGAAAAAACTGCCCCAGTGACCTACTTTAGAGGGTTATAATTCGGAGCCTATTCAGTTTCATGCCAAATCACTTGACAAGCATTTTTATATACCATACGTGAGTGTGCATACCCAATTTCAGCCTCCCATGATCAAATTTGACTAGGTTTTCAAGCATCAAGTTGCAGGGTTCTGGAAAGGTTTGTTGTTTGCATAGTGTTAAATCTGCCTAGGAGGTCGACTTTGGAAGCCAATATCTAGCAAAAGGATGATTTTCATGGCAAACTAATTGGTGTTTTAGATTGTCCCTATTCTAATGTACTTTCATGCCAATTTTCAAAACCCCAGCATCTGATTTAATATTATTTCGAGGTCAAAAGCAAATGCAGTTTGTTCTATTTTTACATCTACATTTCTAGAAAGTTGTAGAAAGGTCAACTTTGGACTTTAATATTTCATGACAGAAGTGGATTGATGAAGAACCCTTTTGTACACATGCTCATTTGACCTAAATGAACTGATCCCCCAAGTAGCAGCCTCCCAGGAAGAGATTTGGTATTTTTTCAAGGTGGTAACTTGGTGAGCCCTAATTAGGTTTTTGATAGTTGCAGTTGCAGAAAAGGTTGAAAGAGCTACTTTAAACGATAATATCTTGCACCTCATGATGCATTTGGCCAAACCATTTATTGCACTGAATTCTTGGTTCTAAAGTCTACATACCTATGAATTTTCATGACTCCAGGAGATGGTTTGACCAGTCTTCCAGGGTGATTCTGGAGGCCATCTGACTTGTTTTGCTCACAGTGCAAGATGCCTAAAAGTGGATTCTAATGATTATCCAGTTCATTTTTTCACCTTAGAAGCATACAAAGACAGTCTAGGGTCAATTCAGGATAAAACTTGTTTCAAAACGAAAAAAAATTTAGCCAGGCCCACAATGGGACTCAACATGCCTCACACAGTTATGATGTTATAAAGGTTTCAATGTAGGTGGGATTCAGAGGAATGAGATTCCACAATAAGGCAGTTTGAATGCATTGAAGATGTTTGTTTGGTATTTGGTACCTTATCCTAAGGAAATGAACATTAGAGTTTCCATGCTCTCCTTAAATGAAAGGAATGATATAAGATAGAGAAGGTTTTTTCAAGCAACCCAACCATTAGTGCCATGGGGTAATATAAGATAGAGATGCTAATTGGGTAGGAGATGTGGATGATCGGAAGAGTACCAATGGTGGAGCATTCTTTTTAGGGAAGAGATTAGTTTCTTGGCTAAACAAGAAACAAGAGGCAATAGCTCTATCTACAACTAAAGCAGAATATATTGCAGCAATAGGTAGTTGCACTCAAGTTTTGTGGATGAAGCAGATGCTAAGAGATATCAAAGTGGAGTATGAGGAACCTATCACAATCTTCTATGATAATTCAAGTGCTATAAGTATATCTAAGAATCTGGTGTTGCATTCAAAGACTAAACACATATCCATCAAGTTTCACTTTTTGAGAGAGCAAGTGAACAAGAATGAAGTCAGATTGGAGTTTGTACCCTCCAAGGATCAGATTGCAGACATCTTTACTAAACCTCTACCTAAGGACTCTTTTGAGTATCTCAGGAAGAAGTTAGGGGTTATTTCCCCTTCGGTGATGAACTAAGGTGCACTGAGGTGCATCAGTCTGGTGGATATCACAGTCATATCTTGTGATCCAGATTGATGGGAGCTGCTACTCAGGGGGAGCAGCAGGTATGATTCTAAAGTGGTGAAATTGCAAGTATGTGCCCTTTGCCATTGATTTCAAAGGGGGAGAGAAGACATGTGAAAAACAAGTGGTTGTTGATCAAAGGGAGAGTAGTAAAGGGTCAGAAGACATGTGAATGGTTGTTGTATAGGGGGAGTTGTGACAGTAAGGAGAAGTTCTTGTCTTGATGGTTTTTCACATCGTATGTTGCCATCAATGACAAAGGGGGAGATTGTTCCAAGTATGGGCCTAACCGGTGTTGTCATTGATGTCAACATACTCTTGTTGCATTAATGATAAGGTTTGGATGAGCCGTGAGCTGAGGATATTGAGAAAACTAGTCTCAATCAGGAACGGTGAAGAACAGTGATGACTGTAATCCAAGATAGGATGATGATCATAGGATGCGGATTAAAGGGTTTGTATATATGTGTCTGTAAGTGATCTAGTAGAGATTTTAGAGGTCCGCAAGAAGATATGAAGAAGTTGTGGCCGCTCAAGTAAAACCGGTTCTAGTAGGTATTCAGAGGTGACAGTGTGTAACAAGAAAGGTCCGCTGAGATCCAGAAATGAAGTTTCATGTTCTACAGATTTAAGGGAGTGCTTAGGAAGTCTTTGTGGTGTATCAACTCTATTGGTACATGATTTGAAGGTCCGCAAGCATCTATTCCCTTGTGACAGTTATGACAGACTATGTTCTTGAGGTTCCGGATGAAGCAGAGAAAGATTTCAATAAGCAGAAGAAGTGTGGATGTTCTTGATGTTTCAGGTAAGCTTGTGGAGGTCTTTGGATTGTGTCCAGTTCATGTTGGTGGTCCACATTGAAGTTGGAGATCACAATTGAAGAGTAACTTTTGTATGATGGTGTTCTTCTTGAGACAGGCCAACCGGATGAGTTATGCATCTGTCAGATGATCTTATGAATGTTTGCTGACTTAGATGATCATTCCTAAGTTGATGCCTTGTATAAATACGGGATTGTGAAGTCAGTTTGAACTTGCCTTTGTGTGGAGATGAGAGTGTGGTAGCGAAGAGGGGAGCGAAAGGCAGAGCAGAAGTATTGAGCTTAATGGAACTGATTCAAGCATGGTGAAGATGCTATTCTCCAGTTCATGTATGTGATACTTATTTCTTTGTAGACAGTGTGTCTCTTGTAGGCAGTGAGCCTCTTGTGAGCAGTGTGCTCGGGCAGTGAGCCCTAATTGGCATGTGACATTTTGTTCTTTCTATTCTTTTAACAGAGAATACAATCTTAGGTTAATCACCCCGTGGTTTTTCGCTTAACCAGGTTTTCCACGTCAAAATCTTGGTGTCTTATGTGTTGATATGTTTCTGCTCTTGATTTGAATGCATTATGGTTTATGATTAATATACCGCTAATCACTAAGAAGACTTAAGTGTTTAAATTGAAGAAAGTTTTGAACAACTGATTCACCCCCCCACTTAGTTGTGTGCCCTAAGTCTAACAATTGGTATCAAACCTAAGTTCCTCTAAAAGGAGCTTAACAGCTTGAGGAGATCTAAGATGTCATCTTACAAGAAGGATAGTTCGAAGTTTGATGGAACCAACTTTGCTCTTTGGAAAGGTCACATGAAATGTCACTTGCAGTGTATGGGAATGGCGTACTGGTCCATGGTTACAAAATAGTATGTACCTCCACAGGGTGGTCTGACAACCCTAAATGAAATCACAGATGCTGAAAACAATCTGCGGACCAAAGAGGCTCTTCTAAGTGCATTATCTGACTCAAAGCTCTCAAATGTTATTGACCTACCAACTGCCTTTGAGATTTGGAATAAACTGGAACTTTTGCATGAAGGAGACCAGTATGTTAAATGTGCAAGGTTACAAAGTCTAAAAGGGAAATTTAAAAAATTGAAGATGAGAGATGATGAAAATATTACTACTTTTATGCCAAGAGTAAATGAGTTGGTTTGTGGAATTAGAAATGCTGGTGGAGTCTTGGATGAAAATGAGATTGTTGGCAAAATTCTCAGATCCCTTCCTGCCTCTTACAAAATCAAGGTTGCTGCCATTGATGAATTCAGAGCCCATACAACTGTCACAAGAGACCAATTGGCTAGCAAATTGGCTGCATTTGAAATGACCGAGTTTGGAGATGATCCCCCAAGACTGAATCTGCATTCAAAGCCAGTGCCTCTGTGAAAGGTAAACAAAGGTTTGATCCGGGAGAGAACTCGTCAAGGAAATTGCCATGGTATGAAAAAGCAAGAAAAGACCTGGAAGAAGAAGAAGTAGAAACTGCTCAACTTGAAGCCCTCATTGCAAAGAGACTGCCAAGAGGATCCGATAAGTATGAAGGAAAATTGCCTTTTAAGTGTTTTAACTGCAATAAGATTGGTCATTTTGCCTCAAGATGTCTGGAAAGATTTTCAAAGCTAAATCCTAACAGATCAAGGTTCTAAAAGAATCGTTACTATGTTCATGAAGAAGATGATAATGAAGGAGTAACAGATGATGAATCAGAGACGGGAAACAAATCAGGAAATGAATGGGTGTTTATTGCCATCAAGGAAGAAGAACAAATATCCTCTGTATTTGTCAAACATAAAATTGTAGAAAGAGCCCTAGCTGCCCAAGTTGAAGAAAAGGATGATTGGATCATTGATAGTGGTTGCTCTCACCATATGACAGGTGACAAAAATAAGTTAATAGATTTGGAAAGGTATGAAAGAGGAGTGGTGAAGTTTGGTGATAATTCTACTGGTATAATTAAAGGAAGAGGAACTATTTCTTTTGATGGAAGAAACAAAACTGGTAATGTACTGTATGTTGAAGGTTTGAAGCACAATCTTCTCAGTGTTGGACAGTTGGTGGACAAAGGCTATGATCTCCGATTCAAGGATGGAAAATGCAAAATCTTTGAAAGTTCCAGAATAGAGATTGCTTTCGGTACTCAAACTAAAGGTAATATCTTCCACTTGGTTGGTACTGGTAAAAGCTGCTTATTTGTTCAAGTTGATTAGAGTTGGTTATGGCATAGAAGGATGTGTCATGTGAATTTTGATAATATCATCAAGATAAGCAATACTCAGGATGTAAGAGATTTTTCAAAATTGGTGAAACCTACTAACAGCTTGTGCAAAGAATGTCAGCTGGGTAAGTTGAGCAGAGTCACACTCAAAAGCAAGGAACTATCTTCTACCAGATTATTGGACTTAGTTCACACTGATCTTTGTGGTCCGGCAAGAACTAGGAGTATTCAAGGTGATAGAAACTTCATGTTGCTAATTGATGACTATTCCCGGATGATGTGGGTAACTTTTTTGAAAGAGAAATCAGAAGCTTTTGAGAAATTCAAAATATTCAAGGCTATGGTAGAGAATGAAACTGGATTGAAGTTGAAATGTCTGAGGTCTGATAGAGGTGGAGAATTCACATCCGATGAGTTCATAGAGTTTTGTGAGAAACATGGAATAAAGAGACAGTTGTCTGCTCCTAGGACTCCACAGCAGAATGGAGTAGTGGCAAGAAAGAACTGGACCATACAGGAAGCTTCTAGGACCATGATGATGGAAGCTAATGTTCCTCATATCTATTGGAGAGAAGTTGTCAGCACTGCAGTCTATACTCTCAATCGAGTTCAAATCAAAAGCAATACTGGTAAGACTCCTTATGAACTTTGGTTTGGCATCACTCCTACTATAAGGTATTTCAGAGTTTTTGGTAGCAAATGTTACATTAAAAGAGATGAAGATCTAGGAAAGTTTAATGCTAGAAGTGATGAAGGAAATTCTTGGGTTACTCTACTCAAAGCAAAGCATACCAGTGTTATAACAAAAGACTGAGAAAGATGATAGAAAGTACAAATGTGAAGGTTGATGAGGGAATTGAGAAACCCTCAATGTTTTATGAATATGATGAAGATGATCAGAATGGTGTTCTAGGAGCCCAAGCCTCATCTGCCTGTCATATTCAAGCTAATCCAGTAAACCAGGAAGAAGAAATGAGTCTCAATGAGCCTAATCAAGAATCAGAAGTGCAAGAAATTCCTAAAGTTCCCAAGTATGTAAGACTGAACCACTCTGAAGATCAGATCATAGGTGATAAAAGCAAAGGAGTACTAACAAGAAGGAGAATTGCTCAAGATTCAGAAGAGTATTGTTTGATTTCAAAGATTGAACCTAATACAATGAATGAAGCTTGCAATGATGAAAACTGGACTAAAGCAATGGAGGAAGAGCTGGTGCAAATAGAGAAAAATCACACTTGGGATCTTGTTCCCAGACCTAGAAACAAGAATGTGATTGGAACCAAATGGGTCTTCCAGAACAAACTAAATGAAGTTGGTGAAGTAATCAGAAATAAAGCCAGATTGGTCTACAAGGGCTACTCTCAAATCGAAGGAATTGATTTTGAAGAAACTTTTGCTCCGGTGGCAAGAATTGAAGCAGTCAGATTATTTCTTGTCTTTGCTGCCTTCAAGGATTTCAAAGTATATCAGATCGATGTCAAGTCTACCTTTCTAAACGGTGACTTGGAAGAAGAAGTGTATATAGAGCAACCGGATGGATTTCAGTTGTCTGATCATGGTGATATGGTCTGCAAATTGAAGAAGGCACTTTATGGATTAAAGCAAGCCCCAAGAGCCTGGTATGAAAGATTGGATAAGCATATTTTGAAGATTGGTTTCAACAAAGGTACTGCTGACAGTAACTTATATTTCAAAATTGATCATGAAAACATCTTGATTGTTGAAGTATTTGTTGATGATATCATCTTTGGAGGAAGAGATAGTATGTGTAAAACTTTTGCAAATCAAATGAAAAGTGAGTTTGAGATGTCTATGCTTGGTGAAATGAATTTTTTCTTGGGTCTGCAAATTACTCAAACAAAGAAAGGAATCTTCATTTCTCAGACCAAATATGTGAAAGAATTGTTGAAGAAATTTGGGATGGAAGATTCAAAGCCAATGAATACTCCCATGGCAAATGGATGTAAGTTGAGCAAAGATGATGACTCTCCTAAGGTAGACCAGACAAAGTACAGATCAATGATTGGAGGATTGTTGTATCTCACTCAAACTAGACCAGATATAATGCAAGTTGTTGGTCTCATTGCTAGATTCCAAGCTAATCCTAGAGAATCCCATGTCATGGCAATCAAGAGGATTTTTAGATATCTAAAAGGGACGATTGAGTATGGTTTGTGGTATCCTAGAGATCATGATTTCTCTCTTTATGCATATACAGATGCTGATTGGGCAAGAGATGTGGATGACCAGAAGAGTACTAGTGGTGGAGCATTCTTTTTGGGGAAGAGATTGGTTTCTTGGCTAAGCAAGAAACAAGAGGCAATATCTCCAGCTACAACTGAAGCAGAATATATTGCAGCAATAGGTAGTTGCACTCAAGTTTTGTGGATGAAGCAGATGCTAAGAGATATCAAAGTGGAGTATGTGGAACCTATCACAATCTTCTGTGATAATTCAAGTGCTATAAGTATATCTAAAAATCCAGTGTTGCATTCAAAGACTAAACACATATCCATCAAGTTTCACTTTTTGAGAGAGGAAGTGAACAAGAACGAAGTCAAATTGGAGTTTGTACCCTCCAAGGATCAAATTGCAGACATCTTTACTAAACCTCTACCTAAGGACTCTTTTGAGTATCTCAGGGAGAAGTTAGGGGTTATTGCCCCTCCGGTGATGAACTAAGGTGCACTGAGGTGCATCAATCCGGTGGATATCACAGTCATGTCTTGTGATCCGAATTGATGGGAGCTGCTACTCAGGGGGAGCAGCAGGTATGATTCTAAAGTGGTGAAATTGCAAGTATGTGCCCTTTGCCATTGATGTTAAAGGGGGAGAGAAGACATGTGAAAAACAAGTGGTTGTTGATCAAAGGGAGAGTAGTAAAGGGTGAGAAGACATGTGAATGGTTGTTGTTGATAGGGGGAGTTGTGACAGTAAGGAGAAGTTCTTGTCTTGATGGTTTTTCACATCATATGTTGCCATCAATGACAAAGGGGGAGATTGTTGCAAGTATGGGCCTAACCGGTGTTGTCATTGATGTCAACATACTCCTGTTGCATTAATGATAAGGTTTGGATGAGCTGTGAGCTGAGGATATTGAGAAAACTAGTCTCAATCAGTAACAGTGGAGAACAGTGATAACTGTAATCCAAGATAGGATGATGATCATAGGATGCAGATTAAAGGGTTTGTATATATGTGTCTATAAGTGATCCAATAGAGATTTTAGAGGTCCACATGAAGATATGAAGAAGTTGTGGCCGCTCAAGTAAAACCGGTTCCGGTAGGTGTTCAGAGGTGACAGTGTGTAACAAGAAAGGTCCGGTGAGATCCAGAAATGAAGTTTCCTATTATGCGGATTTAAGGGAGTGCTTAGGAAGTCTTTGTGGTGTATCAACTCTATTGGTACGTGATTTGAAGGTTCGCAAGCATCTATTCCCTTGTGACAGTTATGACAGACTGTGTTCTTGAGGTTCCGGATGAAGGAGAGAAGGATTTCAGTAAGCAGAAGAAGTGCGGATGTTCTTGATGTTTTAGGTAAGCTTGTGGAGGTCTTTGGATCATGTCCAGTTCGTGTTGGTGGTCCACATTGAAGTTGGAGCTTGCAATTGAAGAGTAACTTCTGTAGGATAGTGTTCTTCTTGAGACAGGCCGATCGGATGAGTTATGTATCTGTCAGATGATCTTATGAATGTTTGCCGACTTAGATGATCATTCCTAAGTTGATGCCTTGTATAAATAAGGGATTGCGAAGTCAGTTTGAACTTGCCTTTGTGTGGAGATGAGAGTGTGGTAGCGAAGAGGGGAGCGAAAGGCAGAGCAAAAGTATTGAGCTTAATGGAACTGATTCAAGCATGGTGAAGATGCTATTCTCCAGTTCATGTATGTGATACTTATTTCTTTGTAGACAGTTTGTCTCTTGTAGGCAAAGAGCCTCTTGTGAGCAGTGTGCTCAGGCAGTGAACCCTAATTGGCATGTGCCATTTTGTTCTTTCTATTATTCTAACAGAGAATACAATCTTAGGTTAATCACCCCGTGGTTTTTTCCTTAACCGGGTTTTCCACGTCAAAATCTTGGTGTCGTATGTGTTGATATGTTTCTGCTCTTGATTTGAATGCATTATGGTTTATGATTAATATACTGCTAATCACTAAGAAGACTTAAGTGTTTAAATTGAAGAATGTTTTGAATAATTGATTCACCCCCCCTCTCAGTTGTGTGCCCTAAGTCTAACAAAATTGGTGCACACTGCAAAATAAATATCATATCAGAGTGACTTACATATATCAGAGTAAGTGATTTCTGAGTCCCTCTAAAATCTTGAAAGAATAGAAAAGGCATAAAAAATCATCAGTGAAAGATATAAATATCAGCAGATAAAACCAAAGTGCAAATAAAAAAGTAAAATGTGACTATAGTAAAATGCAAATTTAATATTTTCATTGAAGGGGTTAAAGATGGGAAATTATTTTATTGAGGGACATAATGAAATATGCCAAGTGAAGATTTTAATTAAGAATATTTCTACCCGAGAGTGAAGTACTTTTCTGGAAAAATCAATCAAGAAGGTAATTATTTTACCTAAAGAATTTTTTTTATATATAATGACTAGTGAAGTATTTTCACCGAAGAGGTTAAGAAGGGTAATCATTTTCACCCAAATGAATATTTTTGTCAAATAAAGATGAAAACACACATAGAGAAATATAATCAAGAAATGGAATAAAGATTAAAGTATTGAGAAATACTTTATTATGCAAAGGCAAAGAAGTCAGATTAAATATTTTATTATTGAAGGTAATCAAAATAACGAAAGGTTGCACCGGAATGGATGAAGGGTCATAACCCTAAAAATACAAAGTATAAATGGGAGATAAAAACCATTATCAGGAATAATGAATCAAGCAAGAATCAATAATCAAAGATAAGCAGTAGTTATTAGATTAGGGAATAGATAAAAAATGAAGACATATTGTAATAAATTTTGATGCAAGGCAATGGGAAGAATAGTATAACCTAGTGTTTCAACCTCTAGTGTTCAATTATTTGTTGATATTCACTCATATGTGTTATTTGTGCTATCTCCAGAATGGTTTTCCTTTGTTATTTAAATTGAACATATCAAGGATATGTTTAATTTATCAGGACACATTTGCTGCCTCTGTGTGATTGTATTGATTGGTTACTATAAGAAGAGAATTAAATTCCTTTTAAGTGATTTCAATTTACTGGTTTCCGCCTAGAATTAAAATCTTTTGAACAAATCATCTTAATTGGTTTATGACCTGTAAGAATTAAAATCCTTTCAATTGATCACAGTAACCTAGGAAAATATCATTGGGATCGATAAGAAGAGCCTCATAACCAATATTCTTGCACGTTTATACAAGGTATAAACATTTGAAAAGTGCCAAATAATTTGAGTTAAGCCAAGAGGGAGGACACATCTATCACACACATCCTGACTCCTTTGCCCATAATAGATAATGCACTGGTCATTACAAAATAACATTTCAAAACCTTATTCACATATTCAAAATCTCACACATTAGGAGTAGGAGTAGTTATTAAAGCTTATATCTATCTCACACTTACATGCCACTATGGATAGATCCCTAAGTTCAACTTTCAAATCTGCATCAGCTATCAAGGTACACCTGCCTAGGTCTGGCAAAGCCTAAAGAGAAGGGGGTTTTCAATCATATCAACCCTGTTTCGTTAGCCAAAAGCATTAAGAGAGCTTGGCATCCTCTTAAGGTTTACAACCTGTGTTTTTTAGACCTAACAAAATTGGCGACGTCGCTGGGGATAACTCCAGAATATTTGGTTTCAGCCTAACCAATCAAAGAGTCAAAAATTAAAGAATTATAACTCTACTGGCAAGAAGGACCTGGAAAGATAAAATTTATTCCTCTTTTGAAAAGAGGTGGCGACTCTAAAAAGGAACTTGATGAAAAATACAGATATATCTTGTGACAATATTATTTACAGTTAAAATAAATATGTTAGAACAAAAGAGACTATTGGAGTTATTACGGGAAGAGAAAAAATTGATTCAAGAACTGCAACAATTGAATGCCAAACTTGCTTCAAATTCATCACAATATATACCAGTCTCTAATGAGGATGGAATAGTGGGTTGCCAAGATCATGAATACAATCAATATACAGAGCATTATCAATATCAAGCCCTTGATCACAATAGTCAGTAATGTCAACCACTTCCATGAAAATTGTATGTCTCGGACATTGATAAACCAATGAACTTCAATAGCATCCAAGGCTACCCAATCGTTATCCAGTTGAGTTTAGAAATCATATACCTGAGTTTCATGGAGAGAAATATGAATCAGCTCACAGGCATGTGCAACTATTTTGTGAATTTATTGAGGATTTTGAGATTTATGCAGAAGATGTCATTATGAAATGCTTTGCAAGATCATTGAGGGATTATGCAAGAGAATTGTGTATCAGCTTACCATGCAAAGTATATCTTCATGGGAAGATTCAAGAGGCTATTTCTGAGTCTGTTTGATGACAATTATGAAGATTTTACACAAGACTTGGGGTCTCAGCATATTCCAATGAACAATGAAATGACATATGATACATCAAAAGGTGAGAGCAGTCTTCAAAATGTAAATGCTCCTGTTGCCCCAGCCCACCCACCTCAATACCTTGTACACCACAATCAGCCCCATATCCGTTATCAACAAAATGCCCACATTGATGACCCTGCTATCCATATTCAAGAGGATATGAACTCTCTTGAAAAAGTACATCATAATCAGCAGTTTGAGAAGGATGAGGATTGCAATATTAAAGAAATTGTTGAGAACACAATGCCTAAGGAGTACATCAGTGATGAAGCAAGTGAAGAAAAAGGCCTACTTGACAATGAACAAACAACACATCCATTGACAGCTGGGGACCATGATGACACAATTAATGAAGAAGAAATCGGCACACCTGAAAATGGTTTTAATTTTTTTTAAACACATTGTATGATCAATCAACAGAAGAAGAATAAATGACATTTTGCCAAAGCATGCCAGAACATGAATTTCATGTATATTCAAATCCATTCTATGAAGGGGATGAAGCATTTTCAGACAATCGGGAGGATGTATCAACTTGTGAAGCAAATGACTATATAATCAATGCATATAATTTTTCATTTCTTGACAACCATGAGTATTGCAGTGATGATGAGAAAAGTAAAAAATACAGCAGCAGTGTGGTGGATGAAGAAGTGTGTTCACTCAGCATGAGCAAATTTCAGATTTATTGACCATTGAATATCAAAAGTGTACACACAAAATATTGTTGAAATCCCATCCCCAACATACATTTGCTTTGACAGAGAAAGTACTTTGTGTGACAATGATGAGGGAAATCTTGAAGCTAATCAAAATCCTATGTATATTTCTATTCAAGAAGGGATATGTAAATCAGAATTGAAGATCTCTTGTTTACAAGAGAATGATATTGGTTTGCATATCATGGATGATGAATGTTCAAAATTGATTGATTTAGATGTGCATAATGAGGACTGTATGGATCAGGAATTCGTGTCACTACCAATTAGTGATATGGAAGAGATTGAAAATGTTTAAGATATGATTGTCTCAGAAGATGATGATATGGCAAAATTTTTAGACCAATGTGAGAAACATTCAAAACATGGAGTGAGCAGCATGAATGAGCATAATTGCTTTCTCTCCCATACACCTAGAAGCTATTTTTCTAGCTTGCATTTCTGGCCATATGATAATTTCAGATTTTTTATGCAAACTTATGATGAAATCAGACCTAATGATCTTGGCTATGTGGTGGATTATAAATATTTTCAATTTTCAATTCAGCTGGGAGATCATTCCATGATACATAACAGTGACCATAATAATGATTTCGTAAATGTCTTCAAGTGGAGTTTGATGAAATCATATCAAAATAAGATATATGACAGAGGAAAATATAGTCTTTTCTTTTTCTAGTGGCCTTGTGCCATCAATTGTGGTGTGGTTCTTCAAACCATACCAGTTTAGGGCAAAGAAGGAGGTTGTATTTTATTGCCCAATGGACAAGGCACTTGGTCTGCTCCTCCAGAAATCTGGGATCTTGCTATGCCAACAAGGGGCATACATCCCCAAGCAAGAGCCACTATTGGGACCTAAAATTTCCTTCATTTTTTTGCAAAATTTTAGAATCCCATTATGAAAAATATGATTGCTACACTCAGAAATGCACATGAAAAAACTACCCCAGTGACCTACTTTGGAGGGTCATAATTCAGAGCCTATTCATTTTCATGCCAAATCACTTGAAAATCATGTTTATATACCATATGTGAGTGTGCATATCTGATTTCAGCCTCCCATGATCAGATTTGACTAGGTTTTCAAGCATCAAGTTGGAGAGTTCTAGAAAGGTTTGTTGTTTGCACAGTGTTAAATCTACCCAGGAGGTCAACTTTGGAAACCAATGTCTAGCAACTGGATGATTTTCATGGAAAACTAATTGGTGTTTCAGATTGTCCCTATGCTAATATACTTTCATGCCAGTTTTCAAAACCCTAGCATCTAATTTAATATTTTTTCGAAGTCAAAAGCAAATGTAGTTTGTTCTATTTTTACATCTGCATTTCCAGAAAGTTGTAGAAAGGTTAACTATGGACTTTAATATTTCATGACAGAAGTGGATTGATAAAGAACCCTTTTGTACACATGCTCATTTGACCTAAATGAACTAATCCCCCAAGTGGAAGCCTCCCAGAAAGAGATTTGGTATTTTTTCAGGGTGGTAACTTCGTGAGCCCTAATTAAGTTTTTGACAGTTGCAGTTGTAGAAAAGGCTGAAAGAGCTACTTTGAACGATAATATCTTGCACCTCAGGATGCATTTGGCCAAACCATTTGTTGCACTAAATTCTTGGTTCTAAAGTCTACATACCTATGAATTTTCAAGACTTCGGGAGATGGTTTGACCAATCTTCCAGGGTGATTCTGGAGGCCACCTTACTTGTTTTGCTCACAATGCAAGATGCATGAAAGTGGATTCTAATGATTACCCAGTTCATTTTTTCACCTTAGAAGCATACAAAGATAGTCTAGGGTCAATTCAGGATAAACTTGTTTCAAAACAAAAAAAAATTAGCTGGGCCCACAATGGGTCCTGACATGCATCACACAATTATGATGTTATAAAGATTTCAGTGTAGGTGGGATTTAGAGGAATGAGATTCCACAATAAGGTAATTTGAATGCATTGGAATATTTTTGTTTGGGATTTGGTACCTTATCCTAAGGAAATGAACATTAGGGTCTCTATGTCCTCCTTAAATGAAAGGAATGATATAAGATAGAGAAGGTTTTTTCAAGCAACCCAACCACTAGTGCCATGGGGTAATCTGAGAAGCAAATCATCAAGTACAAGGGGTTATTTTTGTTGTCTCCACAAGATGTCATGTTGATCGATTAGGTTGTCCTTACAACAGCAACATCATTAGTGTCTCAGGGATGATACCAAATCAGGTGGTCCAATTATTGTTTCAAGCATGACATGGCACAACAGGAGGTTACAGACTTCATAGTCGAGGGGCATCCAGCATCCAAAATCTTTCCTCAGAGAAGTAATTTTATGAATGATAAATGACATCCAAGATGGTAAAATGGGAGGCATAGGTCATATCTATTAAGAATAAAAGCCTTTGTAAATTTAATGGCCAAAGGCCAATTATTAAATCTGTCCATAATCCCATTGTTACATTGGTACCAGGGGGGATATTCCTATACTACAGAAGCAATTTTGATGAGCCTTATTGGTCTTTGAAGCTTCTTGGATTGATGAAGGCATTTTAGGGCCATGTTTCTATTCTTCCTCCTCTTAGAACGTCAAGGCCCTGTATACAGGGATAGAACTACAAATCCCTTTCAATGAGAGTATTGCCAATTTGTCTACATCTTGCTCAAATAGAACCAATTTTTTGTATCTGGAATCTACTCTTAAAAACACCCAATATAGGTTCATGAGTCTTGATAGTGATGGTAACCTTAGATCATACAGGGTACGTCAAATGACATTGCTAGGCACAAGCAACAATTTTCCAGCATAGGTTCCATACTTTGAATTAGACCAATTTGATAAGTGTGTTCTTCTAAAAGTTTGTGACCTTATGACATTTGTATGAATAGCCAGTGCAGCTATCCAAGCTTTTAGACTTCTGATAATTTTGATCAAATTCAGAATTTGAATATCACCCAAGGATGTTACAACTGATCAGGTGAACCAAATGTGCAACCTAACTTTTGCGGGCCATCATTTTTTGCTTATTGATGAACTAGATTACTACCTAAATGAGTTCTTCCAGCCTCTGAGGAATGTTTCTACTATTGATAATTGTAAGGCAATGTGTTCATCTAACTGCTTTTGCATGGCGGCCTTCTTCCACAATAGATTTGTTTCATATTTCCTCACAACTGGCCACTTGAACTCCATGAAATCTATGCCAAACCAGACGTATAAAGCTTATATCAAGGTCTAGAATGTTGTGCCAGGAATCTATACTTCAACATCGAGCTCCTTGAGTGATGGCATGATAGCAGGGGTAACAGTAGGCTCAGCGGCAATGACTCTCTTCTGTGCCTGATCATCATTGTAACCATTCAGGTCATGCGAAGGAATTGCAACAGGTAGCAAAGTGGAGTATTCGAATATAATAAGTGCGATTTAGCTCATGGTTGTGGCGCTCAACCAATTAGACAAAGAGGATCCGAGGGCCGGCAATGTTAAAAAGGACACACTGTTGAGAAACCCTAATATCGAGAGGACTATAGAATATCAGAGTAACGTGATTTCCAGTCCCACCAATGATCTGACGGCATTTATGAATAAAGGAAAATATTGAGAGTATTTTAAAGAGACTCCAGGATGTCAGAGTGAGGTAATTTCCAATACTGCCGAAAAAGTGAATGATAAAATATCAAAGAGACTATTCATAAAAGGAATTACATCGAGAGGTAGTTGCCCGTAAAATACTCAGGTAAATGGAGTTCACACAGAAGTGAAATGCAAGTTGTTCACAAAATGAATTTACTAAGGAGGAGTCAGAAACTTTCAAGTGAATACAATCAACAAGCAAGTGATCAAATTCCTTTAATCTTTTGCTGCTCAAATGAAGGCACTAGAGCAGAGGGTATAGGCAGCCATCAACGTGTAAAGTATGATTGAAATTTTTATCAAATATTTTAATTTGAAAATGCTCTGGTAGAAAGGTATATGGTATGTGGGTGCATAAATAGGATAAATGAACTGTCAAAAAATATATATATAGAAATGTGATCTCACGAGAGCAAAAGAATAGGGAAGTCCCTCATCAACAACCATAATCCAAGGAATGCACAAGTTAGATTTGTTGAAATGTTTTTCAAAACCTGCAAGAAAATACACTTGGTTGATGTAAAGTCAAGTTCCATAACATTTGTAAATGTCCTTCATGCATGCCGAAACAAGAGCTCTCGAACAGTGTATCAATATCCATCAAAACCTAATAAATGGAGAGAGCATCCAAGGTCTCATCTTTAAAATATGGGAAATGCAGTCAAGAGGATTCAGACTTGACTTGGACGGGAGATAAATAAAGAGGGTGACCTAGAACTTTCCCACAATCATCACAGGCAAACAAGAAACCCTAAAACCAGCACAACACTGCAAAACAAATATCATATCTGAGTGACTTAAATATATTGGTGTGAGTGATTTCTGAGTCCCTCCGAAATCCTGAAAGAATAGAAAAGGCATAAAAAATCATAAGTGAAAGATATAAATATCAGCAGATAAAACCAAAGTGTAAATAAAAAAGTAAAATGTGACTATAGTAAAATGCAAATTTAATATTTTCATTGAAGGGGTTAAAGATGGGAAATTATTTTATCGAGGGACATAATGAAATATGCCAAGTGAAGATTTTAATTGAGAATATTTCTACCTGAGAGTGAAGTACTTTTCTGGAAAAATCAATCAAGAAGGTAATTATTTTACCTAAAGAATTTTTTCATATATATAATGACCAGTGAAGTATTTTCACCAAAGAGGTTAAGAAGGGGTAATCATTTTCACCCAAATGAATCTTTTTGCCAAATAAAGATGAAAACACACATAGAAAAATATGATCAAGAAATGGAATAAAGATTAAAGTATTGAAAAATACTTTATTATGCGAAGGTAAAGAAGTCAGATTAAATATTTTATTATTGAAGGTAATCAAAATAACGAAAGGTTGGCACCGGAATGGATGAAGGGTCATAATCCTAAAAATACAAAGTATAAATGGGAGATAAAAATCATTATCAGGAATAATGAATCAAGCAAAAATCAATAACTAGAGATAAGCAGCAGTTATTAGATTAGGGAATAGATAAAAAATGAAGACATATTGTAATAAATTTTGAAGCAAGGCAATGGGGAAGAATATAATAACCTGGTGTTTCAACCTCTAGTGTTCAATTATTTGTTGATATTCACTCATATGTGTTATTCACGTTGTCTCCAGAATGGTTTTCCTTTGTTGTTTAAATTGAATATATCAAGGATGTGTTTAATTTATCAGGACACATTTGCTACCTCTGTGTGATTGTATTGATTGGTTTCTATAAGAAGAGATTTAAATTCCTCTTAAGTGATTTTAGTTTACTGGTTTCCCCCCGGAATTAAAATCCTTTGAACGGATCATCTTAATTGGTTTCCTTCCTGTAAGAATTAAAATCCTTTCAATTGATCATAGTAACCTGAGAAAATATCATTGGGATCGATAAGAAGAGCCTCATAACCAATATTCTTGCACATTTATACAAGGTATAAACATTTGAAAAGTGCCAAATAATTTGAGTTAAGCCAAGAGGGAGAACACATCTATCACACACATTCTGACTCTGTTGCCCATAATAGATAAAGCACTAGTCATTACAAAATAACATTTCAAAACCTTATTCACATATTCAAAATCTCACACATTAGGAGTAGGAGTAGTTATTAAAGCTTATATCTATCTCACACTTACATGCCACTATAGATAGATCCCTAAGTTCAACTTTTAAATTTGCATCAACTATCAAGGTACACCTACCTAGGTCTGGCAGAGCCTAAAGAGAAGGGGGTTTCAATCATATCAAACCTGTTTCGTTAGCCAAAATCATTAAGAGAGCTTGGCATCCTCTTAAGGTTTACAACCTGTGTTTTTGAGACCTAACAGAACCTTGCACTGTGAGCACTCAATTTAGGTAAAGTCTTATAAGACTTTACTTTGGCAATGATCCACTAGGCTTTAGCTATTTTTTCCTTGTTGTTTTAGGTTCTTTTCATTCTTATTGTTGATTATTGTAGACAACTTCTTAATGTTTTCTTTCCTTGTTGCTTGAATAAAACTACATTAACAGACATGCTTGAGTCAATTGAATGAAGCTATAATTACCTGTTGCTTGAATTCCTTGTTGCTTGAATCAAACTACGTTAACAGACATTGGTTAAAGCAACATGCTACTACAAGTAATTATGTAGAGAACTTGTAGTAGCATGCTACTTTAACCTTTATAGTAATTCTCTTTTTCATACTAGGTAATTTGATTATTTAAGATGTTCCATTATATATAAACACATACACACATAAGATGTTCCATTATATAGTATATTAGTATACACACATATGCATTAAAAGAAACAAACCCATATACATATAACCAAGGAACCATTATGACATAAAAATATCTTATGTATGAATTTATGTTTCAGCAATTTGTTGCACTTAAAAAATATTATTACAAAAGATTTCATCAAAATGATATCTAGGCATAGATATTTCAGAAATATCAACTATCTCCATCCAAAATAAACCAGCTTGACATATATCTTCTTCAATTCTTTATAAAACCAGGACAAGGAATATGATGTTCCTCAAAGTTTGCAGTAGCAAATTCATTTCCATTCTGAGGACTAAACTGAGTGGTTAAGTTATATTATGTAGTGATGTAGCAATTTGGGCAAGCATAGTCTGATTTGATTATGCATTTACAGCTAACTCATTAGAGCATCTAGGGGTAGACCCTGCCTACAGATTTCTTAGAGCTGCATAGGTTGGGCTCAAGATGTTGAACATCTCCATTAGAACGGGATGTTGTAGCGGTAGAGGAGATTGTGGGTTACTTAAACGTCTCTCATTTACTGATTGGTCCACATGCCTTTGAGTTGTCTTCAACTGTCAAGCAATCCTCATCTGCTCACATTGAGTTTCCTTCTCCCATTGTAGCCTAGACTTTTCCTCTGCCATTTTCTTTTTTTAATTATTTCTCTATTCTGATTCTCTCCTTCTCTTGTTCATGGCTACTCTTTTTGCTTTCCTCTCCTTCATCTGCTCCCTTTTTCCTCACTTGCAACTCTTTTATCCATATTTTCTCTCTCTTGTTCATTTAGCATATCCATGTAGGCATTAGATGTTAGAATTTGAGTGTCATTAGGGAGAAAATCAAGTCTGAAACTAAAACAACAAGATATCAAACCCTAACTAGCACAATAGAGCATGATATAACATGGAAATCAAAATAATAAACTCAAATGCAAACAGAATCCACACTAAACCTGATTTATCTTTATTGCTCTTCTCAACCTCACATAAGAATGCAAGACTTTGAAGGTTTGTTTGTTGGTTGCTCACTATTTCAGCAGCATAACATTGGCATAGGATAAATGAAAGATGATTCTAGACTGATTTTGGAACAATGCTCGAGACCTTGATATCTAAATGGCTTGGTTAATGGTTGATTTATAGAAAACATTGATTTGAATGAAGGGTTGTGATTGAAAGTTGATTTGTGCTATGTGGACGGCTAGGATCAATTAGGTTTTCCCACTCCATGAGGAGTTGTAGTCACGTGACAAGTGTGCGGAGGAGAATAAAGGAGACCGAATTCAAATATTTTATTTGAATTAGTTTGAACATGTGAAGTGTATTAAGTGGAAGTTGTAGCATGTGACAAGTGTTTGAATGTGATGAAAGGTGAGGGAATAATTCAAATATTTTAATTGAATTATTTGATATATGTGAATGGGAATTAATTAAATAAATGAGATTTATCTAATTAATTGGCTAAGTGATTAGGATGGGATTAGAAGTGGGATTAGGACAAAATGCCTTATGATGTCTAAGTAATGTGTCGACTAGGTGATGGTCAAGACATGGACAATTTTAAGTGTCTACACTTTGCCCCTCTTTGAGATGATGTTGCGAATGATGAAATTTATGTCAAGTAACATCATTTCAAAGAAGCTAAGGTATGGATATAGGAAAAGGATGATAATAAAGGAATGGGATGATGATGCCCCCTCAAGAGGATACGTGGGTTGGACAAACACAGGTAGGCTTGCGAAATGAAATGGATTGGTCAAGGAAGAAAGATAAGGGAATGGATAGAAAAAAGGGAAGGATGTGTTATGCTGCAATGAAAGTGAGCAAACATGATGTTTGGTATAGCACTAGACAATATGCACCAAGGTATAAGGACCAAGGTGACAATATGTCTCGTGCCCTAACGTAATACAACCTTGTCTAGATACAAGATATGAATATTAGTTGGGAATGATTTGGATGAAATACAAATGCAAGAAAAAATGATAACACACACAAGCAAACATGCATAAATTGTTCAAGTTGTGAAACCAACCTCAAAGATCCTAATGAACACCTGCAAAATCTAATAATCTTGCACAAGAGAAAAAAAGCAAAGAGAGCAATTTGCACAAAAAAGATGCAATTAATGAAATGGATTTATGAATTACATGAGAGCACTTGTTTTTATATTTGCAAGTTAGAAAATCCTAATGAGAGATCCCTAAGTTTAGCTTAAGTGAAATAAAGTAAAGGTGACTTAATTAATTAATCAATATGATTAAATTAATTAAGTAAAGAACCTATTACTCTAACACCCCCCCTTAAGATGAACTTAGGGAGAAGCTAAAAAACTAAGGACAAATGCATGAAAGCAAAGATGGGTCCCGGTAACTAGGCCTGATGAGGTACCCATGTACAAAAGAGTCTCTTACAAAATAGAGAAAATGAGAAAACCACATGGGAAAAACTCCTCCCCAAAAGAGAGAACAAACCTCCTTACAAGAGAGAGAGAGAGAGAGAGACTAAGAAGCCTCCACAAAAGATGTCCCCAAAGAATAGGAACGTGAAGATGAACATGAAGAACTCCACTGAAGCATAAAGAATCTATAAACACTGTCGAAGAATGACTGCTATAGTGCTGAAAGAAGAACCTCCTCTAAAACAAGATGAAGATCAGGATCAAGAAGACAAGAATCTACATGACTGCCCCCAACGACACTACTCAAATCAGATGGCAAACAAAGGCAAAACATCTAGAACTTGAAGATACAAATGGCACAGGTACCAAAAGTCTGAAGAACTAATCAAGTGAAAATAGAAGGTCGCCTCCACAAAAGGAATGCAAGAGTGTCCATATGGTAAATGCTCCATCTCATGAAAATGCATGGGTAACCAACCACTAATGTACCATTGCATCCGCCTAGTACATAGGAACAAATACTAGATACATAACTCACTTTAATGCGAAACCAAGGAAGCATTAGCACCAACAGTAGAAACCCTCCATAATGCAGACAAGGGAGAGCCGAGACAGGTACACTAAAACTATGTGAAAGAAAGAAGTGCATGTAGAAGAAACAAGAACATCTAAACATGCAAACATGAAAGCACCAGCAAATAAAAGGGTGTGCAAACCAAGGCACACATGCATGACAAAGGTGTGATGGCAAAATAAAAGGCAAACATCAACCCCCCCATGGCACTTTATATCATAGTGCGAGTACAATAAGGCACAAAATGATGTCCAAGATCTCAAGAATACATGTACAATGTTGATGGCACTTTATTTCAGTGCGTTTACAGATGAGAAGTGTTTACAATGAAAGCTCACAATGTCCAAAAAAGGACCACATGTTGAAAATACAATTCTCTAATAGAAAGAGAGGAAACCAATAGCACCATGATGAAATACATGGAAAAATATGCACTTTCAAAAAAAAGGGGACCCAAAAAGGAGTCTGGATGTAGAAGATATGGCTTGTCAAAGTCTCCAAAATGAGAACTGCACAACAACACTGATAAAACTGATTTCTGGAAAAAACCAGAAGTCAAAAAGAAAAAACACCTGCACCACTGCCAAGAGCACGAAATTCTACCCCTTTTCAAAAAAAAATTGCACTGAAAAATACATCCGTATGACCAAGATATGGCCTCTGGAAGATGGAGTGCAAAAGTGAAAAGCCCAATGGTGAAGGGTAGATTTGGCAAAAAAACAACCTCCGCCAAATATAGAGCCGCCACTAAATGTAGAGACTTCCAGGCAAATCTAGAGTCACAGCTAAATCTGGTGAAGTGCCAAAACCTCCACTAAAAATGGTGAGCCGCCAAATCTAGAAACTCTGCTAAAAAAGCCACCAAGAGCTGGAATGGATCCCGAGGTAGGTAGAAGGTACAATTGCATATTTTTTTATTAATAAAAAAAAAAAGTAAAAAAATGCATGTATTTTTTTTAATTAAAAAAACACATTAAAAAAAACTGCATGTTTTTTTTTTTTTAATAAAAAAACATGAGAAAAAAAAGTAATGAATTTTTTTTATATTAAAAAAATATATGTGGGGGGAGGGGTCGTACCCTATTGTGACAAGGTACGGGTACCCTCCCAATAAACAGCCCTTAAGCGTTTAAAAAAAAAATTGCTTTTGTTTTTATACAAATAAAAACCTTGCCAATTTATATATTTTTTTGATGATTTTTTTTATTGGTAGGGAAAAAAAAAAAAAAATTTATTTTTTTACCTCGATCTACGTGCTTGGGAGGTCGTACGGCTTCCCTGCAAAAAAAAAATTGCCCCAGATGAGCCCGAGGCCAATTTCGATGATTTGATAGTTGATCTTAAGGTTTTTGGGCCTTCTGAGCGCGATGGTGAGGTCCGTTTGGGGCCAAAAAGCTCCGAAAAATAGCTTTCCTTCGGATCCCCAAAAAAAGCACCCTATTAGAACCCTTGCAGATCTGGCCTACGAAGCTCAAAACAAGCCAAATAAAAGGCTAATCTGACTATTTCAACTGCTCTAAATCCAATGGAATACTTCGTTTTACACAAAAATGCACCAAGAAAAAAGCTCTTGCCCAAAATTTTCTCTAAATCTAAGAAGGGGCTTGCAGATCTGGAGCTCTGATACCATGTTGAAGTTCTGAAACCAACCTCACATATCCCAATGAACACCTACAAAATCTAATAACCTTCCACAAGAGAAAAAAAGCAAAGAGAGCAATTTGCAAAAAAGGATGCAATTAATGAAATGGATTTATGAATTACATGAGAGCACTTGCTTTTATATTTGCAAGTTAGAAAACCCTAATGAGAGATTCCTAAGTTTAGCTTAAGTGAAATAAAGTAAAGGTGACTTAATTAATTAATCAATATGATTAAATTAATTAAGTAAAGAACCTATTACTCTAACACAAATGATACAAAAACAAACAAGGTATTGCCCCTGTCAAGTTGTAAACCAATGATTAAGTGATTGATTGATTGATGATGTCTGGTTTCAGAAAATGAAACATGTTGTCTAAGACGCCTGGTCTAGTTTCGATAATGCAACATCTTGTCTAAGACAATTGATTGATTGACACTAGTGTTGTTGGCCATGCGAGCAACACCAGGGTTTGATTGATGATTCATTGATTAATTGATTGGTTTGGTTTACGTCAAGATTAGGATCAAGACCATTGAATGCAATTGGATAATTTGACAAGATTGCTTGACTTGATTGGTATGGATTTAAGGATTGACTTGCATTTGAGTTATTGCTTGGAATGGTTTGATTGATTTGATGGAATGATGTTGATGAAGTGAATTGATGATTGGATTGGAGGAATTGAATTGAATGGAAGAATTGATTGATTTGATGCTTAGTTTTGAATGAGTTGAATTGATTTGATGAAGATTGATTTTATTGCTTGGATTTTTGTTGGATATTTGATTTTTTTGTATTTTTTAATGTTGTGATTTTTTTTTGGATTTTGACATGTGGTTTTTTTGTGTTTTTAGAATGTTGTGATTTTTTTTGTATTTTTGAAATGTTTTGGAAAATGGCATTGGATGACAACTGGAGGTAGCCTTTATGCTAGATACCAATGACAAGGGAAAAACCAAGTCAAGGTGCAAGGGAATGAATGGGATTGGGTGAATGAATAAAGGGGGTGGGCAATAGTGGATGGAAGGAACATATGCGTAAGAGGGCAAGGATGTGATCTCCGAGGACTATGTGGCATAGGAATAACATGCCCCATTGTAGGTGGAATACTTAGGATTTTTCATGACAAAGCTTATGAAAATAGGATGATAGGATGGATCGTTTGGAAGGGATAAGGTATGCCAAGAGATATCTAAAGCATGTTTCAACATTTTGCCCCTATTTCTTTATCAAGATCAAGAGAGGAATGGAGGATGGATTTAATAGGATGGGCATATGTATGTGGGATAAGGATGGTAAGAAGGGTATGGTAAGATAGGATATGGAAATGGTATGATATCGTATGGATGAGACAATGTACCCCCAAGTGTAAGTGGCATAGATGATCAACCTACACATGACGCATGTTTGGAAGGTTTTCATCATGGTACTTATCCAAGGCACCACCAAGGGTGATTTTCATTGTTGGACGAAGGGATTTCTCTTTACTTTTTTGATTTTTTTTGACTTTTTGCATCGAAGAGGGGGGAATATGGACAGGAGGGACTCAAATGTCTAGTGCCATGAACGGTGATAGTCCCATTAGAGAAATATGTCATCACATGGACCATGTCAAGTCAATATGCTCATAAATGTTGTTAAGGGAGATTGCATGAAAGTGAGATGGAGTAGGTAGATAGCAGATTATGGAGGGAATGATAGTGGATTATGATATGGATTATGTAGGAAAGATAGCAGATTATGATGTGGATTATGGAAGGCTCATGTAAGGATGGATGAAAGGCTTATGCAAAAGCATGGACCATAGGGATATGATGGGTGAAATGTGTAGGATAGTGGATGAATGATGGGGAGATGGAGGTATGTGGGAATGTCACGGAATGGAATGGAACCATGACCAACAGTTGCACACACCGTGATAAGTATTGAAGCTTTTTATGTGGAGGTGGTGTAGGAAGCAATGGAGATGTTTGCTTAGGAGATAGTTGATGAAGTGCTTTAGGTACCCACATAGACTTAGGATTTTTATGACTTTTTCTTTGCTTGTGGGGTTTTTGGAATGTTTGAATGGAGTGGATGGAAGGAGATGGTTGGGATTTTTGAGAGGTGGATACCTCATTTGACTTGATTCATTTTTGCTTAGGTACCCAAACCATTTTAGTTTTTGATTTTTATTTTGAAAGTATGGGCTTGGGTAGATTTTTAGATGGATTTTGATTGTATGTTTTGAATTCATGTCCTAAGGCATTAGGACCCTTAGGATTTTTAGCTTTATGAGTGTAGGCATCCAAACATTTATTTTTGAATCCCATAGGTTTGGTGGAGTGAGTGGAAGCTTTATGTTTAGATGATGTGTGCATTTGTTGATCATGATTAGGAATGTAAGAGTATTTATGGATGATAGGAATGTTAGGTGTTGGAAGCAATGGAGGCAAAGTGGATGGGGGGATATTTGGAGTCGGAAGAAGTGGAGGTAAATTAGATGGTGGAAGGTGTATGGTCACATGCTTTTGACATTTGTAGGATAAAGGAGGTTGAATGGAAACATATGTTTTAGGTATATGATAGGATTTATGGTGGAAAGTGGTGGATTTAAGATGTATGGAAGAAGTACCAACATCTTTAGATTGTTGTCCTTGGGGTGTATATCCAAGGCCATATGATCGTGGAGGGATTTTGACATGAATTGGTTCTAAAATACCTTGTTCATGAAGGCCTAAGCCTTTACCTTCATAATTCATGTTTTAGAGCATGCGATGGATAATGGGAATAGGTGTGTTTTGGACATTAGACTTGAGCTCTTTATTTGATGGAGAAGGCGAAGTGGAACACAATGGTTGTTGTTGTCCTAAAGAAGAACACTTATGGATGAAGGTGGTAAGACCAAGTGGATATGATGGTGGATGAAGAAGGATCATTAGGATTTTGAGTATCCTTATGCATGTTAAGATCCAAGTTATTTGTTTGTTCTTCTATTTTTGCTTAGGAGGCATGTGTCTCATCATGACAAGTGGATGTTTGCACATTAGGGCTAGATGGAGGACGGATGGATGGGGTGATAAGCTCTTGACCATGGAATGCATAAAGTTGACTAAGGGGATCATCATGGTCTTCTTGATGATAGAGGGGATCTTGATCATATATGGGAGCTTGATCATGGAAAGGATAAAGTGTGTTATGGATGGGTGAAATGGAAGGGGTTTTATCTTGATTGGAATTAGGGACTAATGCTTCTTCATGCTTAGGATTGTACCCTTGACATATCTCTTGACTTTGAGTGGAAATGGAAGGCTCCTCAATAGGGTCAATATGTTGTGGACCACATTATGGGGTTGAAGGGATGGACATGGTATTTGAGGACTCTTTGGTAGGCTTAAGCATATGTGTTGGATGACATGGAGATAGGTTGTTCCTTGCCAGTAGAAATGTGTAAATTAGGTGTCAACCCCTCACCCACATACATTTACCCTTGTCTATTTACCCATCGGTCAGATATCACACAGTCGGCCGGGGAAAACAACCTTTCTCTGATCACATACCTTATACTGATGAATGTGCTTTGCATCGGTTGCCTATCGACAACACATGAGCTATCAGCTTCTCCAATCTGAGTCAACTCGATACATTTGGTTTTGTAGATCAGAATTGCTGAACTGTCTCTATGGTTGAACCTTTGAACCACTTGAAACCTCCAAGTTCATTGAACCCGTGAACCCGTCAAACCAAATGAACCCCTTGATACCTTTGAAGTGTTGAACCTTCAACTATCAGATCAATACACTTCCATCGCACAGTCTTAACACTGTCGGCAACTCTCGATTGAACCGATTGAACCCATCTATGCTTTATTGAACCGACGGACCAAACGAACCTTGGTATCTCATTGAACCTGTTGAACTCCTTGAGCTGTTGAACCGTTGAACTGGTTCAACCGTCGATTCAACTATCGCAACACTTAATACTATCGGTGATGAACTACTGCACCCATTGAACCGTTGAACCATTAAACCGGTTCAACCGTCGGTTCAACTATCGGCACCTCTTACTCCGTTGAACCAATGAACCTATTGAACCGTTGAACCTTTAATTATTTGGTTCAACATACACTACCGGTTCAATATACCCCCGTCGCCTAGACTTTGCCGATTCAACCTCCGAGTTCATTGAACCGTTGAACCTGATGCTCCTTGTTGAACCGACGAACCAAATGAACCTGTTGTATCCGTTGAATCGTTGAACCAGTTCAACCATTGGTTCAATTGTCGGCAATACTTACTACGATGAACCAACGAACCTGTTGAACCTTGAATTGGTTCAACCAAATGTTTTCAACCCAATACTCTCAACTTCAAATATGCACTGCTTAACCTTCTATCGCCGATCACACAATGAATCTTCATGTACTTTGACTGCTACAGCAAGTCGACACTTGTATTCGAAGAAGGTGAACTTCCAACACACCCTCACTGAAATGTATATTCGCATACAGTTGCGATATACATAGGAAAAATACCTCCAGTGAAATAACACCAAAATCTAATGCCGAGGACGTCCTCTGCAACCAAACTCATAGTCTATTCTGCCATGACCATGAACAAAAGGAAAACAAAATAGAAAAACTAATGTACACAATCCATTCCACTAATTTCACAGAAATCCACCAGTGGAATGGTTTTAATCGTGTATCTCGACAACAGAAAACTAAATTAAATACAAAACAATTCTATACAGATAATATACATAGAATAATTTGATATACAGAGTATTTACACATAATCCAGAATTTGTAAAACACAACTGACAGAATTTCTATTTCTTTATTCCAGCTTCATCTCTCTATGTCTTAAGGAGCACAAACCGATTACAGAGATTCATACATTTGATAATTCCAGAAGATGGAAGGCCAACAACTCTTTTCTCAGTCACCTCTGCCTATTTTTATATTCAACTCCTTTGTTCTAATTTTTGCTTAAACCAAGATTATAATCAAAAACCCTAACTAATCACACGACACCTGTTTAGCACAAGATAGCAAAACACCTAATAACATGACACATTGATTTAATCATCCACATAACCCAAATGTCTAATGATGTTGAAATTGGCTTATTGGGATGCCAAATTTGTGACCTTGATTCATATGGTGGGATCAGTTCTCATGGTGGGGTCCGTTCTTACAAACATGAAATGTTAACACAAATACTACATGACAACATAAAATGCATAAAACATATTAGACCTTATTCTTCTCCCTCAGATGTATATTTAGCTTGTTGAAGGGGTGCTCCTGCACCATACTCCCTGAGAGAAGAAATCTTAAGCCCCTTTGAGATCAGAATTTGGAGGTCTGCACCATGGTTTGTGATCTGATCTTCAGTCATCCAAACTACCTCTAAATCAGGTTTCCCGTGCCAAGCCACCAAGTACTCCATGTACTCTTTGTTCCTTGTCTTCTTTGTTACTCTTGAGTCTAATATCTTCTTCAATTTTAGTGGATCATGCTCAAGAATATCATCATCTGCTGCATCCTGTAATGGTTCATGTTCTACATCTGCATTCTGCTTGTATGGAGTTAAATCACATACATTGAAAATGGGTGACAATCCAAGATCAGGAGGAAGTTGGATCTCATAAGCATTCTGCCCACACTTCTTCAAAATCTGACATGGTCCAATCTTCCTTTGCATTAGCTTAGTATATTTACCTTTTGGGAGCCTCTCCTTCTTTAGATTAACCCACACCAAATCTCCAACATCAAACTATACATTCCTCTTCTTCTTATCAGTATATGCTTTGTACTTCAATGTAGTTTGTTGGAGTTGGGTCTTGACTTGATCATGCACCTCTTTGATGGTTGATGCAAAAGCTTCTCCATCTGCACTAATAGACTCTCCTATTGGCAGATCTCTCAGCTCCAAAATACCTCTTGGATGAATACCATATACCACCTGAAAAGGTGACTTCCCTGTACTCCTATTAATGGTGTCATTATAGGAAAATTTTGCTTGTGGTAGGATGTTATCCCACTTCTCTCCATGCTGCTTTGTCAAACACCTTAGCAGATTTCCCAAGGAACGGTTAACCACTTTAGTATACCCATGCGTTTGAGGATGGTAGGCTGATGAGAAGGATAAATTGGTTCCAAGTTTCTTCCAAAGAGTCCTCCAAAAGTGGCCAATAAATTTTATATCTCTATCTGACACTATGCTCAATGGCAATCCATGTATCCTTACTATTTTCTTGAAAAATAGATCTGCAACATATGAAGCATCACAAGTGGTTTTGCATGGCAAGAAGTGTGCCATTTTATTAAATATGTCTACTACAACAAAAACACTATTATATCCCTTCCTTGTTCTAGGCAAACCCAACACAAAGTCCATGCTTATGCTCTCCCACGGCCTAGAAGGAATGGGTAGTGGCTGATGCAAACCTGCATTAGTGGATCTCCCTTTTGCTTTCTTACATATCACACATGCCTCCACAAATTTCCTCACATCTGACTGTAACTTGGGCCAATAGTAATGCTTCTTTACAAGATCAAGAGTCTTATCCAGACCAAAATGTCCTGCCATGGCCCCACAATGTTTCTCCCTAATGATATTCAGTCTCATAGAACATCTTGGAATACACAATTGTCCACCCTTGAAAAGTAATCCATCTTGGATCAGAAATTTAGAGAACTCAACATGATATTTTTCCCCAAAGGAAATACATACCTTGTATATCTCCCCAAAGTCTTCATCAGCATCATACATGGTCAAAGAGTCAATGCCAACACTCTCCAACTAGATCTGATTTATGGTTAGAGCCCTCCTCAAAGCATCTGCTACTTTGTTCTTGACCCCTTTCTTGTGCTTGAGTGTGAAGGTGAAAGCTTGCAAAGTTTCCACCCACTTCATGTGCCTATGGTTCAGCTTCTCTCGACTGTTTATAAAACTAAGGGCCTGATTGTCTGTGAACACTATGAATTCTTTGGGCATCAAGTAATGCCTCCACTTTTTGAGTGACTGTACTAGAGCGTACATCTCCAAATCATATGATGAGTATCTCTTCTTTGCATCATTTAGTTTCTCACTGAAAAATGCAATAGGCCTACCTTCTTGACTGATTACTACCCCAATTGCCATGTGACTTGCATCACATTCTACCTAGAAAATCTTGTTGAAGTTAGGAAGTGCAAGGACTGGCTGTGCTGCCACCTTCTTCTTCGATGTTTCAAATGAATCATCTGCCTGCTTTGTCCAAGTGAATCTGCACTTCTGTCCTCCTTTTATGGTGTCAAGCATGGGTGCACAAACATGACTAAACCCCTTTATAAACTTCCTATAAAAGGTTGCTAACCCATGGAAACTTCTAACATCACTCAAGGTTTTAGGAGTTGGCCAAGACAATATGGCACTTACCTTCTCTTGATCCATTTTTCAGTTTGTTATGTGAGATGACAAATCCCAAGTAGATGATCTCTTCCTGCATGAACAAACACTTTCCTAAGTTGATCATTAGCTGCTCTTCATGTAACCTGTTGAGGACCAAGTCTATATGGTTGAGGTGCTTTTCTCTTATATTACTGAAAATTAGGATGTGATCTAGATATACTATAACAAATTTTCCCATGAATTCCCTCTAGACCTCATTCATCAACCTCATAAAGGTGCTAGGGGTGTTGGACAAACCAAATGGCATGACCTTCCACTCATATAACCCCTCATTGGTCTTAAATGCAGTTTTCCATTCATCTCCTAGCCTAATCCTAATCTGATGATAGCCACTCTTTAAATCTATTTTTGTGAAATATTTAGCACCCCCCAAGCAATCAAGCAAATCTTCTGTCCTAGGGATTGGGAACCTATACCTAATTGTTATCTTATTGATAGCCCTTGAATTAGTACAAAGTCTCCAAGCGCCTTCCTTCTTTGGTGCTAGTACAGCCGGTACTGCACATGGACTTAAACTCTTGCCAATTAAGCCTGTCTCCAACAATTCCTCAATCTACCTTGCTACCTCTGCATTCTGCTCTGGGGTAAGCTTGTATGCTGCTTTGTTTGGAAGTGTAGATCCTGGGATCAAATCTATGCAATGGTTGATGTCCCTCATAGGTGGTAGGGACCTTGGCATTCAATCAGAGATGATGCCTTTGTTCTTGTCCAATAGCTCATGGACAGCCAGATCTATGAACCTTTGCTTCTTCTCTCCCTTGACTTCTTGTTGTTGCTCTTTGTTCACCTTTAGGCATGGAATTAGAGCATATGCAACTACTCCTTCTACTATCTCTTTCATGAATTGTTTGCCTTCTACCATCATCTCCTTGACTTCTTTCCCTTTTGATTCCACCTCATTCTCCATTAATGGTAGCAACTCTATCACCTTACCATCCTTGGTGATTGAATATGTGTTTCTAACTCCATCATGGTATGCTTTCAAGTCATACTGCCATGGTCTTCCAAATAGGAGATGGCAAGCATCCATCTTGGCAATGTTAAACAATAACCTATCCTTGTATGGTCCAATTTGAAGTTCCACCCAAGCCTGTTCTTCCACAACTGTTTGTTGGCCTTGGGTGAGCCATGAGATCTTGTATGGGAAAGGATGTGGTAGTCTTCTAAGCTTAAGCTTTTCTACCATTTCAATTGACACAAAATTTTTAGTGGATCTAGAGTCAATTAGAACTTTACATACCTTTCCTCCTGCCTTGCAAGTAGTTCTGAAGAGAGACTTCCTTTGTGGGGGTTCTTTGTCAGGCACCTTCATGGTGGTCATTGCTCTCCTAATCATCAAAGATTCTCCTTTCTCAGGATATCCATAATTGTCAGGAGCATTCACACTTTGAAAAGTGTTTGAGCTAGTCACACTTTGACAATCAGATTCTTGGATCAGATTTATCCTCCTTTCTCCTATTGAACTGGATGCCTTTCCTGGACATCTGCTGGCTATGTGGCCTTCTTGATTGCAATTGTAATATCTGATAGGTCCTCTTCCATGAGATCTCCCTCTAAACGGTGGTCTTCTACCCCTAAATTTTCCTCTTTGATTGTAACTTCCCCTTTGGGTTTGACTGTTGTCTCCTTTGTTGCTCTCTTGGTTTCCATTTCCTCTACCTCTGAAAGGACTCCTTCCCCCTCTTTGTTATCTCCCTCTTCCTCTACTGTTCTACTCTTGTCTTCTCTTGAATTTCTCTTCCACTTTGAGTGCTAATTGGTAGCACTTTTGGACTATCTCTGGGTTATGTAGATTTATGTCTTCTTGGATGGTAAACCTCCATCCATTGAGGTACCTTGCCACCTTCTCTTCTTCATTCTCCTCTACCTTTGTCTTGACACATAGTTTCATGAACTCTTCTGTGTATGAGCTGACATCTAACTCCTTCTGCTTCAAATTTTGTTTCCTGTTATGTAATTGGATGTTATAATCCAATGGAACATAGGCCTCCTTCACTAAAGCCATCATCTTCTTCCAAGTAGCAACTCTGTTCTTTCCTTCTTTCACCCTATCATCTTGGATGAAATTCCACCAATTTAGTGCAACCCCTTTCATTTTGGATTGAGCCATCTTCACCCTTTGGTGGTCTGGTATTTCCTCGGTCTCAAAGAAATTATTCAAGGAGTCTATCCACTCCATCATTGAATGAGGTTCCATTTTTCCTGCAAACACTGGCAGGTCTATTTTCATATCCATAGTCCTTCTCTCCATGGATTTGAGGGTGTTAAGTAAGGATCTCTGGTCTGCAGGAACCTCTATCTCTTCTTGCTTAGGGATCTCCTTTTCATCCCTGTCTTCTCACTTACCAGAATCTTCTTCCACCTTCACTACTTTGTCCCTCAACTTCTCTACTTCTTCTTTCAAGGCCTGATTCTGAGCCCGAGCTGCTCTACTCTCTACCATTTGCCTTCTCACTAAGGCTACCAACTCAGTGTTGGTCATCTTTGCTGGGTACTCTTGTGACCCCTCTTCGTTTGACATCTTGTTGACTTCTTCTACCCAAAGGATACTCCTTTGCTCTGATACCACTTGATGTAGAGCTAACCAGTAGAAACGTGTAAATTAGGTGTCAACCCCTCACCCACATACATTTACCCTTGTCTGTTTACCCATCGGTCAGATATCACATAGTCGGCTAGGGAAAACAACCTTCCTCCAATCACATACCTTATACCGATGAATGCGCTTTGCATCGGTTGCCTATCAGCAACACATGAGCTATCAGCTTCTCCAATTTGAGTCAACCCGATACATTCAGTTTTGTAGATTAGAATTGCTGAACTGTCTTTGTGATTAAACCTTTGAACCACTTGAAACCTCCAAGTTCATTGAACCTGTGAACCTTTCAAACCAAATGAACCCCTTGATACCTTTGAACCGTTGAACCTTCAACTATTAGCTCAATACACTTCCATCGCACAGTCTTAACACTGTCGGCAACTCTCAGTTGAACCGATTGAACCCATCTATGCTTTGTTGAACTAGCGGACCAAATGAACCCTGGTTCTCGTTGAACCCACTGAACTCCTTGAACAGTTGAACTGTTGAACTGGTTCAACCGTCGGTTCAACTATCACAACACTTAATACTATCGGCGATGAACCGCTACACCCATTGAACCGTTGAACCATTGAACGGGTTCAACCGTCGGTTCAACTATCGGCACCTCTTACTCCGTTGAACTAATGAACCCGTTAAACCGTTGAACCTTTAATTATTTGGTTCAACATACACTACTAGTTCAATATACCCCCATTGCCTAGACTTTGCCGATTAAACCTCCAAGTTCATTGAACCGTTGAACCCGATGCTCCTTGTTGAACCGACGAACCAAACGAACCCGCTGTATCTGTTGAACCGTTGAACCGGTTCAACTGTCAGTTCAACTGTCGGCAATACTTACTATGATGAACCAACGAACCTGTTGAACCTTGAATTGGTTCAACCAAATGTTTTCAACCCAATACTCTCAACTTCAAAAATGCACTACTTAACCTTCTATCGCCAATCACACAATGAATCTTCATGCACTTTGACCGCTACAGCAGGTCAACACTTGTATCTGCAGAAGGTGAACTTCCAACACACCCTCACTGAAATGTATATTCGCATACAGTTGCAATATACACAGGAAAAATACCTCCAATGAAATAACACCAAAATCTAACGCCAAGGACGTCCTCTGCAACCAAACTCACAGTCTATTCTACCATGACCACGAACAAAAGGAAAACAAAACAAAAAACTAATGTACACAGTCCATTCCACTAATTTCACAAAAATCCACCAGTGGAATGGTTTTAATCATGCATCTCGACAACAGAAAACTAAATTAAATACAAAACAATTCTATACATATAATATACACAAAATCATTCAATATACAAAGTATTTACACATAATCCAGAATTTGTAAAACACAACTGACAGTATTTTTATTTCTTTATTCCAGCTTCATCTCTCTATGTCTTAAGGAGCACAGACCGATTACAGAGATTCATACATTTGATAATTCTAGAAGATGTAAGGCTAACAACTCTTTTCTCAATCACCTCTGCCTATTTTTATATTCAACTCCTCTGTTCTGATTTTAGCTTAAACCAAGATTATAATCAAAAACCCTAACTAATCAGACAACACCTGTTTAGCACAAGACAACAAAACACCTAATAATACAACACATTGATTTAATCATCCAGATAACGCAAATGTCTAATGATGTCAAAATTAGCTTATTGGGATGCCAAATTTGTGACCTTGATTCATATGGTGGGGTCGGTTCTCATGGTGGGGTCGGTTCTTACAAACATGAAATGTTAACACAAATACTACATGACAACATAAAATGCATAAAACATATTAGACCTTAGTCTTCTCCCTCAGATGTATATTTAGCTTGTTGAAGGGGTGCTCCTGCACCAACATCCTTTGTAGGTGGATTGGTGGATGAAGTTGAAGGCTTAGGAGTAGGACTAGGTGGAGTGGAAAGGTCCCAGGTGGAGGGATGAAAGAGGTGGAAGGTGTTGGCTCATGATTAGGATTTTGACTTTGATTAGGTGGAGTGTCAACGGGATTGAACGGATTGGTGGATATGGACAACCCCTTACGCTTGCTTTTGTAATGTTTGATTCTAGGATGTGGAGTCGATGTAGGAGTAGATGGTAGAATGTACTTATAGGGTGGATGAAGTAGACTTATGTTCCCCTTGTCAAAGGTAGAATGAGAATTTAAAGGTACTTTATCTTGTTGCCAAGGTGGACTTGGATAGGCTTGTGAAGAGGCTTGGGGTGTTGGAACCTTGTTCTCTAGGATTGTCATGAAACGACACGTCTTCATATCGTTGTATGTCATCTTGTGTCTCAAGGTATGCAATATGTGTCTTGTCATCATTGGAAGTTGGAGGAGGGGCCCATCAAAGGACAAGTGTAGGTCTTGGTTTTGTCTTGTCATCAAGATTAAGAGGGCCAGCTCTAAGTATGATTTTGGGCTTTGGTTTGGACATAGGATTGCCAAGGATTAGGACCATGTTGTGAGACCTTGAGGTCTGGAAGAAATGATTGATTAAAGTGAACCCATGAGTTTTACAATTCACTTGGAAGGATGGACTTAAACTAGCCTTTTGGTATTAAGCCCAAGTTGTGATTGATTTGAAAAAGGTATCAAGGTCTCTTGGTCCAAATTTTTACTTGTGATACAGTCAAGCTTCGACAGTTTCTCCCTATGTTTCAACCTTAGAAAGACTATTTTTGGGAACCTCTATAGATGTCAAGGGCTGAATTATAATGAAATATTGTGATGAAATTTGATCCTAAAGGAATGAAATTGGATATGTAGTGGGTGAACAAAACCAGCAGGTCTATAAGGTTTTGACACAGTTGCAGTCAGATTTGATAGGGAGAGTAGATGCTCAAAGGTTTCCCTACGATTGTAGTAAATTGTGATTAGGAATGATTAGGATGAAATTGATTGTATTGGAATGAATGGTTAGGATATGATTAGGATGTGATTGATTGGATTAGAATGAATATGATGATGTGTAGTGATGAGATTAGAGGACCTCAATAGATTAGGAAGAAGTTGATTGGATTAAAATGAATGGCTAGGATATGATTAGGATGCAATTGGTTAGATTAGAATGAATATGATGATGTGTAGTGATGAGATGAAGATGATTTTGAATTGATTGGGAAGAAGTTGATTGGATTATGAATAAAGATGATTATGTGTAGTGATAAGATTAGAGGACTTGGATGGATTAGGAAAAAGTTGATTGGAGTATGAATGAAGATGATTAGGGTTTTGACTAGGTTGATTAAGATGATGGTGATTAGATGAAAGTAGTGATTAGGGTTTGATAAGGATGACATGGATATGATTAGGAGAATGATTAGGATGATGTTGATTGGATGAGGATGACGATGTGTAATGATTAGGAATGATGACTAGGATATGATTAGGATGCGGTGTAACGATTAGGAATGATGAATAGGATATGATTAGGATGAAGTGTAATGATTAGGAATGATGAATATGATATGATTAGGATGAGATGTAATGATTAGGAATGATGAATAGGATACGATTAGGATGAGATGTAATGATTAGGAATGATGACTAGAATATGATTAGGATGAGATGTAATGATTAGGATATGATTAGGAATGAGGTTTAATGATTAGGATATGATTAGGAATGAGGTGTAATGATTAGGAATGATGGATAGGATATGATTAGGATGAGGTGTAATGATGAAGATATGATAAGAATGTGATTAGGAATGATTAGGATTGATGTTGTTTGGATATGGTTGGATGATGTATAATGATTAGCATGATGTTGATTGGAAATGAGTGTGTTGGAAAGAATGTTGAGGAATGACTTGTATTTATGTGCTTGGTGTTCATAGCTTGATTTAGCAATGTTCAAACAAATGATCATACATGTACACACATGAATCACTCATGCAAGACACATAAGCAAGTTTGAATTTTAAAATTTGAAGAATGTGAAGACACATCAACAAGCCCTATGACTAGTCAAGTGGGGTATGGCCAATTATGTCCTACTCTAGATTGAACAAGGTTGACTAGGGATGTGAAATGAAAGCAAAATCCTGCCACATAGCGAGGAGAAAGGGGTAACCCACCCTTCACCTTCACTTCCCAAAGGTATAAAGTTCTTTGGGGCTTAGCCAAGAGTGACAAGATTTCAACTTCCAAAGAAGGTGTCTTTCGATTCACACCTTGGTTGAGGTCATCCCTTGGAGTGGTGTCTCCAAGAAGGCCTCCTCAGAAGGGTATGACAAAAGCAAACCAAGTGAGGTGTTTTTGATCTCCAAGATCACCTTGTGGTGTGAGGAGAGAGCATACACACGTGCACTTGATTCACACTCGCACTTGTTAATTAACCCTTTAAGAAATTCAAATGTGTGGTGTGAAAATGAATGGATGAGAGGTGTTTTTGATTCTCAAGGTCGCCCGAAGCGCAGGAGAAGAGCATACACACCTCTAATCGCAATCAAATTCACCAAACAGTTCTAGCACTTGTTCTTTTTAGATCCCAAGTCAAAATGTGATGGAAGACACTTGTTCATTTTAATGCCCAATTTTTTGATGTGCGTGAAGACAGATGTTTATTTTAGAGCCCAAATTGAAGTGTGTTTGTAAGCAAGATGTTCGTTTTAAGCCCAAAATCCAAATGTGTTTGCAAACAATGATTAAGAGATGCAAGATGAAACGAGTGCACCTAATTATTTTTGTCCTTAAATCTGCTATGTGTGTTGATGCTGATGTTTCTCCAGCACTGTATGATCACCTGCAAGCCAAAAAATCGAAGAAAGAACAAGTAGACTTGCACATGGAAGTGTTATGTGAAAAATAAAGAATTTGATGAAATCTTATGCAAATGAATAGATACAAGAAAATAGATTGCATGAATAGAAAGTATACAAAATTCTAAGCACTTTTTAAAAAAATCGCAAAAAAGAGGATGAAAATTGCAAAAGTTATAAGCGTTTGAAGCTTGAAATCAAGTTTGAATTTGACAAAGAAAAAATCTAGTAAAATGACATAGTCACCTGATAAAATATCCACCGTTGCATAGTTGACTGAATCACCTTTCCAAAGAGCCTTTGTTTGCGAATTTTCAATGTCGTACACCCAAGTTATGCAAGTTTGAAAAAAAGACCCTATTAGGGGGTGTAGAAGGCAAGGGGGTATAGTCCTGATTGTTAGTTAGCCGCTAGTGGTTAAGAAAACTTCTAATCACATGGGTGGTTATTGGGTCTGGTATTTAAGTTGGTCGTCAGAGTCTAGCGGTGCCCCAGGTCATTCATATGACCAATAGCTGAACGATGGAAAAAATAAAAAAGAAAATAAGACGGCGCAGGGGGCTTAGTGGTGCTTGCATAAGCAATCAAGTTTTAAGCATTTAAATATGCAGGCCCCTTCCCAAAAATCCAAAAAGTTCTATCTCTGTTGACCTCTGCAGTGCTAAAAAATGCAAAAAATCAGTCATATGCATGTGTCTTTGTATATACAAAGGTGTTTGTCTATACATACAGGTCAAAATGTGCATTAGCAGGTCAAAAATCTCTATCGCCCTTTGAAAAATTGAGTTAGGTGCATTTCTTATTATATATCGAGCTCTAAAAGGTGCATATACAAAGGGGGAATCTTTCACAGATTCCAAGGAATATTCTCGCTTTGTATATCGGGTCATATACAAAGCAATGTATACAAGGGCATGCTAATATACAATTGCTACAGTGGCGAGCGGAAGATACATTCCTGGAATATTCTGTTGAAGATACCGCAGTTGTATATTAGAGGTTTGTATATTTGCAGATGCAAGCGAAACATACAAAGGTGCAAAGATGCATTTGCTACAGTGCAATGGGGAAGATACATGTGGTAGGGCCCGCGGGTATATACAAACGAGTTTGTATATTCGGCATACAAAGGAAATATACATTTGATGAGATACAAGTTGGATTCGAAAGGTTCTCCAATCTGGCTGATAAATGAGTTAGAATCCGCGACTTGTATATTTGCTTTTGTATGTGCAACATACAAAATGGAGGTAAAAGGAAGATATACAATCCGGACCCGATGAAGATTTCAAGTTGCTTCATAAACATCTGGGGTCTGTGGCGTGCATGTATATGGTGTTTGTACATGCCGATAGACAAAGAGGATATGTGAGGAAAGATGATGCAAAGCGGACCTGATAGTTGATTTTCAATTTGTTCTATGATGTTTTGGGGTCTGCCTTGTATGAAGGGAGATTGTATATGCATATGTTCATGCATATACAAGGCGAAAATGGCAAAATGAAGAAAGGAAAAGTCAGCGATAGGATCATGGGATGCCTACGTGGCACGTTTTCACTGGATGATGAATTTTCAACATTTTTGAGTGCCGTGGATCTCAGCGACGAGAAGTAGATTGACAGCCATGTTTTGGACCTTCAGCGGTGGTTTTTCCTAAGCGTGTGTGGCCATTTTTTGAGCAGGAAAATCTCCAAATGCATCTGTTGTTGCATCCCGCGGGTAGTTGAGGCATTAATGGCAGAAATGCAGTAGTATGGGTCGATGATGGACAAGTCAACCACCCGATTGATGATGAATGTCTCTGAGCGGCGGCTCAGATCCTGATTCCCACTTGCTCCTTCCTCTTTGTCCCTTTGTCGTATTTAATTTTGAGCGCCATTTCTCATGCGCTGTATTTGGCAAAATTTTGACTTGCCATGTAATTAATTTGATGAGTACACAGTCTTGGTATAAAAGCCAAACTGTGTTACTCATTGTTGTTGTTGAAGACTTGGGCATTTTTGTGTAAATAATGAAGAACAGGGCATGATCCTGGGTTGTTTTATCTTATTCTGGAGTTTATGAGTTGCATCATGAATGTATTTTGCACGTATGTTCAGTTTCATGTTGATATAGATGAAAAATGCTCTTATGCATGTGTTTATCTGTTTGTCTCCTTCGCTGCATGCATTTCCTTCTTTTGAATCTAGCTGCTAAGGGTTTCTCAGATTCTAGGGTATAAGTTTCTGTATCACATGCTTCATCTCTGACTTCCATTCAAGGAGTGGATTAAATTGTTTTAGGTTAAGCATGGAGAAGGTTGTTTGTCAGCAGGGATATCTGTAAGTAGAGGCAGCTAAATACCCATTCTTGGGTGATGTTTGTAAGGCAAGCATCAATCCAACCCCTTGAAACTTGAATGCTAGTTGTAAACCATCTGTTGCATATGTCTAGTTGACTCCTTGCCCTGAGATAGGCACTGGTCTGCTCCTGGGTTAGTAATTATGATCCAAAACCCCTTGTCTTGCATCCAAATCATCATATCCATCTTTCCATAACTTCCACCTGTTAGTTGTAGGAGTAGGATTAGGACCCCTACATACTCTCATCCACAACCAAACACATATGTCCAAGAATATTGCCAACCTTGTGATGTATCATCCACATCTTGGCCCACGCATGAGAGTATTCTGCCTATTGTTGTCAAGCTAAATCTTCATGTCATTGAGCTAGTCAATGTTACATCTTTAGTTATAGGGACACCCCCCTTGGTGCAGCAAAACCAGAAGTGAAGGGGAGGTAGCTCACGCAACCTCTCGTATCTATTGGCCGAATCTGCCTATGCATTGGAACTAGCAAACCCTCTGCCGATTTAGGAAAAATAACCAACAGGGCTAAAGGCTTCGTAGCTCTTGGTCACACATGTGACTAGGGAGCAAAATGAAACAAAAAATAAAAAAAGGAAAGGAAGGGAAAAAGCCCAATTAGCAGTGGTAGCGTATGCCAAGGACTAGGGGCTTAAAGCCCGACCAAGCTATGGAATGGTAGGGCGGCAATGGATACACCCAAGCAAAGACCTTGGTGGCTAGCGAGAGGTGATTAGAAGATGGGGAGCAGCGATCGGGTAGAAAGTGGTGGAGATCTGTGTAGTGGTGGAGGAATAAGGTTAGGGCTTCATAGATGGCAAGGATAGGATGGGGGCCGACGAGGAAGAGGCAACTAACGGTGGTGACAGGGGCTTTTTAGACTGCAAAATGTAGACTACGACCGGGGAGTTGGAGGGTTCTTATAGAGGGCAGAGCGGAGAGTTAGGGGTCTGTGGAGGTTAGGAAGAGATAAGGAGGATATGTGTGTCATGGTCAATGGTTGCAGGTGGCAGCGTCAGAAGAGTGGTGACCACCTTAAAATAGTGGCGACAGGGTTTTAAACAGCGATGAGGACTGTGAAGTTTTAGACAGAGGATGGTGGAGGTGGCAGAAAACCAGACAGTGACCTAGGGTTTACTCGATTTAAATCTGCATATTTCAACCTTCACATAGACATTTTCCCTATTTATTCCTACAAAACACTTAAAACCCAAAACAAACGATGAAAGCCCAGAATGATGCAGTCCATACATCGGGTTCGTACGGTATGGATCTACTAACTAAAAAAATCAATAAAATTTGTGCAAGCAAAGTATAGGGTGTTTTATGTCATTTTTCGCCTTTGATGCCTCCCAGACGCAACGATGAGGTCTGTTTGGGCCCTAGAAGCAACCTGCAAAAGTCAAGTTCCTAAAATCACCAAAAAATGTTAGATTTACATGATTTCACGTCGGGTTCACCAGAATGAGATGTGGAAAAAACTACCAAGCATGCAGAAAACACACTATAGCCAGCCCTATCTCCCAATGGAGTGCAAATAAGCTATGACTTAATCAAACAAACATGAAATAAACACAAATGCGAAGCTAACTAATGAATTATCTCCATTGTTCTTCTCAATCTTGCATAGGCATGCATGATTTCGAAGGGTTGTTTGTTGGTTGCTCACTATTTTAGTAGCATAACATTGGCATGAGAATGAATGAAAGATGATTCTAGACTAATTTTGGCAGCATAACAATGCTCAAGAACTTGATTTCCAAATGGCTTGGTTGATGGTTGATTTATAGGAAAGGCTGATTTGAATGAAGGGTTGTGATTGAAAGTTGATTTGTGCTATGTGGACGGCTAGGATTGATTAGGTTTTCCCACTCCATAAGGAGTTGTAGTCACGTGACAAGTGTATGAAGGAGAATAAAGGAGACCTAATTCAAATATTTTATTTGAATTAGTTTGAACATGTGAAGTGTATTAAGTGGAAGTTGTAGCATGTGACAAGTGTTTGAATGTGGTGAAAGGTGAGGGAATATTTCAAATATTTTATTTAAATTATTTAGGATATGTGAATGGGAATTAATTAAATAAATGGGATTTATTTAATTAATTGGCTAAGTGATTAGGATGGGATTAGGAGTGGGTTTAGGACAAAATGCCTTATGATGTCTAAGTAATGTGTCGACTAGGTGATGGTCAAGACATGGACAATTTTAAGTGTCTACATTGAGACTGCCTACTTAGACATAGTACCCCAGTCCTAGTCTTACCTCCCCTTGCCTACACCCTTCGAACTAGAAGCTTCAAAAATTGATTGTTTGATGTTGGTGGCTGCAACTCACTGTCCTAGGTGCATGACACATAATCAACTTCCACCTCACCTATACATTCTTCTTCTTCTCCATTGTCTTTATTAAGTGGATCCTAATTTGATGCATTAGTGAAGTATTGTACATTCTCAGTCAGATCATGTTTTGGTGCTGAAGGCATGGAAAGGCCGACATCCACCTGACTAAAATTTGTTTGCATCCCTAAGTTTCTAGCAGCTTCAACCAAGCAATCTGGTTGGGTAGTTTATGTGGGAACACTAAGACCATCTAAAGTTACATTAGAAATAGTTTTAGCGGCATTAGAAACTATTTTAGCAACATTAGAAACTGGCCAGCTATCTAAAGTTGCATTACAAACTATTTCAGCAGCATTAGAAACTATTTCAACAGCATTAGAAACTGGCTGGTTGTCTAAAGTTGCATTACAAAGTGTTTGACCAGTAGGCATTGCAGTGCATTCTTCTTCTAGCTTAGTTGGAATATGTGCACTTCCAGTTCTATTGTATTTGGGAAGGAATTCTATAGCTTGTTCCTCCAAATATACAACAAATTGCAAGAAGGTTTCAAGTGCAATTATCTCAGGGTCCTCTTCCACTATGAAGGCCTGACTTTCTCATGTAGTGACCACAGGTACTATAACAAATTCTCCTTCCTCTTGAACTTGGAAGGCCTCACTTGTCCTCGTGTCCTTTTCAAGTGTAGACCGATTCAATGGCCAAACCCCTATCTTTCGAAAGCCACTAATAATGTTGAATGGTGTCAATGCTTGCTTGAATACCTTGCTAGCAAGAGTGGCCAACTCTTCTCTTCCAATTTCAATTTGTGGGTAGCTTGTCATCCATGCAAACCTTTGTTGCTTGAAATAAGTTTTGAATGGTGAAAACACACTCACATCTGGGGGTTGCAACTTGTGGCTGGTATGATCTAGGAGGGTGATTAGGTCAATACCTAAATGCCTTGCTTCCTTGATTGTCTTGAATACAACATGACTACCATGACCATAAAAAAAAAAGTGTTCTGTTGTTTGGTGAAATCCCTTCAAGGATAGATGCAGCAAAATGTTGCAGCCAATTGAGAAATAATTCTTTTGTCATCCAAGCATGTTCCTGATCTGCCATGTATGCACCCAACTCACAATTTGCAATGTAGTTTTTAATATACCTTTTTTATTTAAAAAGACAAAAACTAGGTATGTTGCAACCCAATGTACTTACACAAGCCAAAACTGTTATCCACTCCCTGCTTTTTTAGATGAGGTGGGGGACACATCGGGAACCCAATTTTGTAATTACACACATCCTGCAGTTTCTACCAACTTGTACTCCAGTCTCATCACAGTTCCAAATTCAGTTGGATCCATAGTGATGCTTATTGTAATGATTTTGTAGGTTATTGTAGAAGGAAGCCACTATACTTGGCCTTAGCATTATCGCTATATCAGTGTCCACCCCCTCTGCAGTTCGAATTGTTAGATCTAGATGCCTTCTCCTAAATCCTTCCCACCATGACCTCCCTAGCATCCCATCTGTGAAGGGGTTTGGCCTAGATTGAATTTGTTGGGTCTCAAAAACACTGGTTTTTAGACCACAAGAGGGTGCCAGTCTCTTGATACATTTTTGGTCAACAAGACAGGATTTATGTAATTGGAAACCCCCTACTCTTTAGGTTCTGCTAGACCTAGGAGGGTGCACCTAAATGATAAGGTAGATTTAAAATCTAAGTGGATTCTGATTTGGGCAATTTTACTCACTATGGTACACAAGTGTGAGATAATTGCAAAGCTTACTTACTAACTCCTAATAAAAGCTTGAAGTATGAAGGATATGAATTAAATTTATATGAAGAGTTCTAAAATTGATCAATGCCTAATCTATTGGGTGGATGGAGTTAGTGGATAAATGATGATTATGGAGGCAGATGTGTGAGATTGGTAGATTCAGTTCTCAGCTTAACTCTAACAGTTGGGCACTTTCAGATGCCTGTACCTTATACAGACATGCAAGTATGTAGGTTATTTGAGCTCTTCTTAATAATCCTAGTAATCTCCCCTTATGCTACTGTGAAGTTGTGAAAGGATTTTAATTCAAATGTGAGGAGAAACCAATTAAGACAATTTATTTAAAAGGATTTTTAATCCACACAGGAACCAATCAAATTAGATTTCTTAAAAGGTAATTTAATCCTTCTGCACACAGAAACCAATCAGTAGCACCACACAATTCCAGCAAATGTGTATTGACAAATCAAATGTATCTTCACACTCAATTTGAATAACATAAATAGCCACTTTGGAGATAGCCAAATAACATGTGTATAATAAATTAACACAACAGTTGAACACTGCGAATAGATCACCATGAAATATCAATATGCTCCATTATATTTCTTCAAATAATATATAGTAATTGCATAAGCTTCTCAGATATGAAAGTGGATGGGTGGAATAGGTGCAATCTATCTTCTTACTAATGTCCCTACCTAATAATGAAAATGGTAATGATGATTTTTAATTCCTACTCTCCTGACTTATATAACTATATTTTGAAGAGGATGTACCCCTTCACAAGTGTCTTTTGCAATTTAGTAACAACAAACAAATTATCATCAGGCTCTAATAAGCCATAAATGGATTTTAGTAATATGATCCAAGTATTTCTGACTCAAATGAGTATCTGCACACTCCACAGCGCTCTTTGCAACAAACTCCATGGCGACCATTTTTTCCATGCATGCACAAGCCTCCTCCAATGTTGGCTCTTCATGTTTTACTGCTTCCAGAGCTTCATGTAGAATTAGTTGGCATTCCTTCATCCAGTCTTGCTGACTTTTCAAACTCTTATCATCATTGCATAATGTAGGCACTCCTTCTCTAGAAGTATTAATGAACTCCTCAAATTCTGCTTGAAGATCTTCTTGAAAACTTGTATGTGCCTTGATCAAGTCCTCAGTACTGCTAACAGATTTAGTATCAGGAGGGTCCTTGTTTTGTATTTCTAGGAGTTTCTCTTGGAATCTGTCAGCCAACCTTTTGTGTTCTTGGAGAGCAGTTTGATTTTTGAAATGAGTACTCCATAATTTATTCATCCATGTCATCATGTTAGTATGTCTCTTTTTAAATATGGTAGAAAGTGCATTAAATCTGGCCTGAGCTATCTGAATTTCACATTTGTCTTTTGTATGGGAACTTTCTCCTTGGGTTAGCATCCTGGTAGGGACAGAATCCTTTAGGAAATCATTTTCTTTGCGCATTCTTTCACAGTGCAATTTGTACATATCCCTTTCTCGAATCAGCATTTGAATCTGTGCTTTGTTTAACTTAGTAACATTAATACCAATATCTGCAATGACCACAGGATCTGTTTCCCCTACCTTCAGTGTCATCACATGGCCAAATGCCTTCTCTGTGTCAATAATGGCAAGCTTTTGGTGTGGAGGGTACAAGGCCCATATCATAAGTGATTCTTCATCAGGATTATATCGTGATCCAGTATACACTTCTGTCACACCTTCTAAGTTGAGTCTACATTTGGCATCATTATTGTGCAGAAAACTATCAAAAAATAGAGAAGACTTAATATCCAAACCTAGAAAAATCATTACACCAGCTTCTTCTAAGAGTTTCCTCCCTTTCTCCGGAGTCATATTTTTAATTTCATTTCCAACATTTGTTTTCAGAGTATTCAATAATTGTTTTTCATTATCCGGTGTGATATTTGAAACAGATTCTCTGGCCGATTTGCCCTTATGTCTATACAAGAAAGATTTAAATTCTAGGGACTGAATAAATTGATCATCTAAAATAAAAGAATTGTAAGCCAGTTGCCTAGCTTCTATATCAGGTGTCTCCTCAATT